>CANTUZ010000005.1:15410388-16660388 GCA_947846985.1 Fratercula arctica
GAAGGGAACTTCTTGTATCCCTGGAGAGACAGGAGATAGATCTGTGAACTCAGCCTAACAGCAAAAAGAGAAGAAATCCCATGTGGAGCTGGATTTATACACACGTGAACGTGTGTGTGTGTGTAGATATGTAAATGTACGTATCTACTTGTATATATGTTTTGTTGTGTGTGCATACATTTATCATATACAAGATTCAAGTCCTAAGTACGCAAAGACAATATGTGGTCTATCTTTGTGGGGTTTTTTTCCCCTGTACCCTGTTGTCCAGATGTAAGCTGTGAAACACATCCAAGTTCCTTAGAAAGGGAAGTGTGGAGCCAGCCAGTTCAGGCTGAGCTGTTGCAGTTATCACTCCATTGAAAATTAACAACAAATTCAAATAACAGAGGCCGTGTTTGATTCTGGATCTTTCTGGGTTTTCTTTCTCTAGTTCCCACCCCCACAGTCTCACCTCTATCCCACTCTTCCCTACTTACCATAAAGTTATGATGACCTTTACTAAAATAATGAATGGACTTCCCAGATTATTATTTTGGAGGCTTAACTGATTCTCAGTGTTTTTTACGTGCTTAACACTTATACAAAGAGGCTTTTTCATATGTCTTTCAGCAAACCTAGAAATAGGCTTGGAGTCAGTATTCGTTTTAATAGATTCAACAGATAGTCACATTTATTTCCAAAGATGTCTTTTTTCCTAATTGCACTTTTGCATCACTCTGCATGCAGTTGCTCTACACACCCGTCTATAAACCTGGACCTATCGCCAGCCAGTAGAATATCTCCATCCTTAAATAATTTTTATAAAAACATATATACCTACTGTATAAAACTCTAAATACATATAAGAGTGAGACTGTTGGAACTTCCCCTTCTGTGTTATTTATTTCCAGGTAATCTCAGCTGAGGGCCTTCTAGTGCTGTCACTATGGCCAATTTTATATTGGATATTTTTCTCGATACAGATGTGTAGCTATTTGCCTTTTCTTTCCTCCTCTGTAAATGCCATATGGACAGAAATCATTGAGTCACCAGATCATACATTTATTTTTATGATATATTATGCTGTTTGATGTCATGTTGACATCTAATTGATGTTGGTTTTGCTTTTTTTTGTCTTTGTTTTGTTTCTTGGTTTCAATAAAAAGAGAATTTAAAAAAGGCTGTAGAGTGATGACTTAAGGTACTGACAGACATGAACATAGTATGCATCTCTTTTATGATGTGCTGCTGAGTAATTGGGTATATTTCTAGCTTTAGATAACATATAGGAGACCTCTGAATTTTTACTGTATAGTGAAGTATTTGTGTAAGCCTAGCCTACAACCTCAAAAGAACTTTTTTTCTCTAGCAAGAAGTACATACAGAACATGTTTTCAATAAGGGCTTAACCCATGATTTAAGAGTCAATAAAGAAAGATTTTCCATAAAGAAATCAGAAAGCAACAATAGAACTAAAATACAACATACCGAAGATTAAATATGTTCTATCAGCACAACAGTGTCTTTGTACAGTAAAGAGCAGAAGGGGATGATTAATAGTAAAATGGTATGTATGTCAAAAGAAAAATAAATGCAATTTAGACAAAGTACACACTTATTAACAGAGAACATCATTTACAGTTATTCAGATGGGAGGAAGGCAAGGATGAAACTAGCAGAGAATGTATTTCACAGTGTGAAGTCACATCCATCTTGGTTCAGGGTTCCCCTCCACCACTACAGCTGCAAAATAAAAATACTGGTGAAATCCTTGCTGGAATAAAATGAATACCCAGTGCCCAGTGACTTCAGCACAACTAGGATTTAATTCAAGGTATTTTAAGGTGCTAGGCATTTACTAGGCAGACCTCCTGGATCACCAATGGGAATGGGTCCGCATTTCCCCCCAGGCCCCTGCATTGCACACGCTGCAGACACCACCAGCTCTAACAGCCTTGACACCAATCAGCCTTTTAAAAGAGGGGCTGAGGCTACAGACCCGCTCTCACTCATCCTCCTTCCGAATGGCTAGTAACAGGGTCAATAAATGCCTGGGGCTCTTCCAAGTGGCTTTCTCAGGCACTGGCTTTTGGGACACAGAGAGGAAGGAGGGACTTTGAAACAAGCATAGAGACCACATTAAACTCAGACCACTGCAAGGCAGATTAACATGCCTGACATTGAATATCTGCCCAGCACCAAACAGAAAGCTATCATTTGAAACCAACTGAAACGTTGCAGAGAAATTATTTCTGCATGGCAATATACTATGAGAAGATTCTGGGTGCACCTCCTCTATCTTTGCCAGAAAGGTTATTTCAAACATTCCAAGAAGGATACAAATATGTTATCAGATTATATCACTCCCTGCAGGATGACCGGGCTCCCTGGAGGTGCCCCAGCAGTGTTTCAATCCAGCCTGTTTGTGAAAACTGGTGATTCACCTTCCACAAAGAAATACAACTACAACCAAACATACATATAACAAGGGAAAATGCAAGACAAAGAAAATGACTGTTTCATTCTGCATACAAAAGACACTTCATAGGATAGCTCCATAAACACTGCCCACAATGTATTTCCAAATAAACCGACACAAAATAAATATGGATTTATAAGACAGACAAGAAAGGTAAATTTTAAATCAAGGAGATAGTTTGGAGAAGTTGCAAATTAAGAGAAAAAAAGTTTAAAACATAAATGTTTGTTCGATATTAATTCTAGAAATTGCCACCACTCCTTCTTTGTACAAAATGCGAAAGACGAACTGAAAGAAAACAAGGATTATAATTCCACCAATAATTATCTGGAGAAGATGAAAATTTTTTGAGTTTCACTGTCCTAATATACGGTATCAATATAAACCAGAAAGGGAATTAAAGCCTGTAATTCACAATATGCAGGTTTTTACTGCACATGAGAGATAAATCAAAGACAAAATGGTAGATCTGAAATACACATCTCAAAACATACATCCTCAAAGCTCCTTCTTAACCATCTCTCTCAAAATCCCAAGCTGTCCCAAAAATATTTTGATTATGGTCTAATCTACTCTATATGACCTTTGCAGAAATGATTCTTTGCAACTCTGGCAAGTTTCTTCCTCTACCACTTTTGCTAGATGAATGTGCAAGGAAGTTTTCAGAATGTCTGCATTATAGGACTATTACTGCCAGAACTAATTGAGTTCTTGCTGTGTTCACAGATTTAAATCCAAAAACCAGAAATTATAAACATATACCTCATTCACGATAGTACACACAAGCACAGAAGTATACAAATTATTTCAGTAATGTACATTGTAGCTACAAAAAGAATGACCTCAGAAACCTTTATTAGCATCAGACAAGAGCCTCAATTCTTCAATCATCAACTCACACAATTTCTCCTTTCCTGAAGTCCCTTTGATTTCCTTGCTATTAAATTCAATTACTATACAGGTTGGTGTTAGCTGCTCTTGAAGTCACACATCCAATTTAAACCATATTACCCTGACATAACATACTATATGGCAGTACAGTGGAACACCATGGAGACCTATGCCTTGCTCAAACGGCTTGCCATCTTGAGACTCCTACAATTCTTATCTCCAGTCATCAATTGTCTTCAGGATGTTACACTTTTTGAAAACAGGTATTTCTACACCTTCTAATTAATCTTCAAGTCTGTGTGCACTGTAGGACATGGACGCAAATATTTAAACAGAAATGCTCCACTGTAATCCTAAAAGACAGCATGAAAAAAATCACCAGAAAGATAACGAATAAAGAGAACTTGAAACTTAACTGTACATTCCCACTTCCTAAATGTATAGGTGGAAAACAACACTTCATCTTTAACAGTATGGCCTATTAGTTCTCTCCATTAATGAAAGAATGAGAAGACATAAGGAGGCCAAGGAAATACGTATGAATGAAAGTGGTAAAAGGACAGAGAATCCTTCTAACTATATTATGGACAGAGTCAATAAATGTGAATTAAGTAACTTTTCCCCCCCACCCCGAATCCCAGAGAAGTATATAAATTATTCGCATTATTATTATCACTCTAGCAACATTATAATTCCTTTGTTTCATTAACAATCCATTCCCTGGATTGACATGTTATGTGACAATTATGATTGCCACACAAACATACATCTAAATTAAAAACAATACTCTCACTAAAAAGTATCCAGGCTTTTATGAAAGTTTTGAGGAGGCGATCTGATTTTAATACTGTCATACTTTTAAGCAAATGTAGATTGACTTAAAGTAAACATTGCAGGAGGGAGCTCATGCTCTAGGCTTCACCAAGCAATCAGCAAGGCATCTGACACGCTACAGAAAACCTGCAAAATCCAGCAAATAAATCATGTAACACCCATTCAGTATCCTACAAAGTACGCAGTGGGGAGCCGACACATTATTAACTGACTGTAATTTTCACAAACTGCAACATACTAAGAGCTTTATGACATACATGTGGTGAAATATACTTTTATATATTATAAATGCACAAGTTTTTAAAGCACGTTAATCAAGATACTTCCGTTAAATTCATTAGGCTGTGTTTGCTTTCAAGTTGGTGCCATCAAAAAATGTTGATTATTACAGCAAGCAGATTTGGGAAACATCTCCAGCTCATGACTCCACTCTTAACAAAATCAAAGCTTTTGATCATGCAGTAGTAGTATGTAACACGACAAAGGGACCAACTTGAGCAACAGAGAAGATAACCTTGGGATGGGTTATTGTCCCAAAGTGGTGCTTCCCTTGAGTATGAGCTTTTATATCAAATTATATTTTACACAAACTTGCTGAAAACCTGTTCTTTCAATGTAAACAAATCCACGAGGGACAATGCAGGTTACAAGTAAGCCCTAACACCGTCCAGAAGGAAAGAACTGAAGATAATATGACACAGACCTCCGATTTCAGCCAAAGCATCTTTCCTTTTGCCTTGGTGAAGATTTATGCAACTTTACAGATGCAAACCTCACCTGCCTCTTTCGAGAACAGCAAAAAGCAATTCTGCAAATGACAGAACACTGGTTTTTGAAGCCTTACATTGTTCTGCCACACACAGGAATAACTTGAGGTTCCAAAGGTTCATAGTAGAAAATGGCACTTTGCCAACTCTCATTACTGCCTGCCAACCTGTAGATAATCTTCTTGTACTGTACTTCATCTGATACTTTCACATTTGCAACCCTTTACAATACTCAGCAGTTTCTATTTAAATAAAAGTAGACAAGATTAAAAAAAATAAACCTAAAGTAGAAAATACAGGCTAGATGTGAAAGCTGAGAGCATTTTTCTTTCTATTGTCCATTATTCTTTAATGTATCATTCTCTTTCTGCATGTAGGCCAAAAAAATAAATCCAATGTAAACACAAAAGGCAAATACCTTTTGAAGGCCAGGCAAATATTTGAAAAGCAAAAAAGAGATTCTGCTTTTATCTCTAGATCACCCTACAATTTAATGGTTAGTGGAGAAGTGTTTCTTTTTTCCTTTCTTTCTTGTTTCTCTTTTTCTCTTTATTTCAGGGAATGCAGCAGGGGCAGGTCCACACTTCATAGCTCATAGAATGGTTATCAACCTATAAACTATAACAATGGGATAACAAAGGTCAGATAACTATACCATGTTTGTTACAGAGCACAGAGAAAGAAACGGCACTACTAAAAGGCTGTAAGGCAACAAACCAATGTATTAAAAATCTTGACCCAATATTATTTTTAAGCTCTTAAAATGATGTGCCTGACTTTGTAATCTGATGTAGGTAATTTATAAGCAAAGTGCAGATGCCTGTATGGAGCTTAATGGTCTTTATGAGGGTCTCAAACTCAAAGTAACCCCACTCCATGAACCAGAGAGAAAGACTTGGACCTTCAGCTATGTCGGTAGCATTAAATAATACCACAGTATAAGAAAAAAGAACATCTGCAAGCTAAAATGGTAAAGCTGGTGAACCATTACCAGTGAGCCCGCAATCACCAAGCAGAAAGAATAAATGGCTACCTATGTGAGTATATGGAACCGATTTCAAAAAGTTGCTAGGTGGGAATAAAGCTCTTGAAACCAAAATGGAATACAAGCACCTTTTTTGTCCCCTTAATACTAGGCCACAATTCTCAGGTCACTACTGAACACTAACGTACAAGTGTTCAGTGGTTCAGTAAAATGGGTTGATGCTCTCAGGCCAATAGCAAATCTTTACCAATCACACATGAATCCCAACAATTCCTCAAGACAGATACTATCTGGTCCTTTCATTCAGAAGAGGATAACATATTGTAAATAAATACGAAAGCTGCATCAAATGCCTCACCTATCTTATGAGTAAATAAGCCTTTTTGTCTGATTAGTCCTTTATGGTGTAAGCTTTCATGAAACACAAGTGGAAAAAAAAAACCCTCTGTAACTCCATAAAATGAGAACCAGCGCTTTCTTAAATTGTATGCAAACAAATTTAAACTATCTTATAAGGAAAACAAAGTAAAGCCATCAATGGTAATTTTATTAAAAATATTGATGCATTTAGGTAAGGATTTTTTTTATAGCAGCCACTATAGAAAAAAAAAAACATACCCTTTAGCTTATTGCTTGGTTAGAGTAGCAAGAAAAGAATAAGAAGGAAAAAAGAGCAGAATATACTGATCAGAAAAAAAGGAGAGTTCTGTCTCAGGGCTTCGTAATAAAATATGGTTTAAGGAAACATATATACTGTGAGGTAGAAGTTTCAGATTAATTACTTAGCTGCTGAGAGTGAAATCTGTTACATGAAAAGGACAGCATTTGGTAGTTTGCCCCAAAATTGGTTTCTATAATAAGCTAAACAGTGTAATCAATGGCCAATGTGTTTCTCACTCAGTTATCCATACTCTCAGATCTTCTTCTCCTATATAGATAAAATTTCCTGAGAATGAAATGTTTGAATTTGGAATCTTCGTTCTATATTTCTATATTGTATCTTACACTCATCAACAGCTGGTATACAATATAAAATGCTATAACGCTTTTTAATAGATGATTTTCAACCTATAAATGTTCTTCTAAACAGTAATATAAAATTATTGCTTAACAAGGGATTACATGTCTTGAATTTGCAACTATATTTCTCTTTGTGATTATGGACTAATAGAGGTTACATAAGGGCCACCTGCTATAAGACTTTTTAAAAAATGTATGAATAAATATATTTCAGCAAAAACGTCACTCAGAATATAAACAAAAAGAAATTACTTTGGGGTTCATCACCTGTCCACTGGCTTCAATGGTGTAAGAAAACATTTTATATATGTTCAAGCTGTAAAATATGTGTATTTTATTATCTTTTATTTGACAAAAAAGTGATAAACACTCCTTCTAACTGAAGAGGTTTGATGAGGAAACAACGAGAGAAGGAATTGTGTTACAGACTAACACATAAATTAGGGGCCATCAGCCCTTCATGGTGAGATTTGTCAAGATCATGAGCACGGTACTACTACTGACATTGCCAGGAAACTGATATTCTTATGCCCTTTCCCTTGAAGCCCTTGTGGGAAAAAAAAAAAAAAAAATCTAGTTGGCAAAGAACCTTGATATGATCTTTATAATCTCTAAAAGCAATTTTATAAATATCTTAGGTAATAAGTAAACATGTACAATGTCCAATTCTCTATCTGCTTAATATTAGAAATCCTGCATGTGCAAGGTAGAACATCGGGGTGGTTACAGGTCCGTTGCTATACTAGAACTGACTCATGCATTTCGTAAGTAAAAAGCTAACAATAGCCTGGAAGACTCATAAGAATTCTAATCTACTATTGATTTTATCAATCTCAATATTTTTGTTGATAGTGTATTACTCCTCTAAATTATAGAACATCATCTCTGAAAGTAGAGTGATGTATAAGACTGACAATATATATCAGGAATTGCAAAGTTTTTGTGCCTACTATCAATATGAACATTATATGGAGCATTACTATGCATATGTACATAAATGACCATTAGACAGATGCATGTGTATGTTCACATACACATCTATGCAAATACACATACAGATTTGCATACACAGGAAAACATATAAATAATGGAAACAATGGACTCGTATGCATGTACGTATTTGTGTCTATGCTTATATACACACATACATAAATACGTAGATAAGAAGAACTATAACCTGCATGTAACTGTATGTTGTTTAGACAGACACACATCTATATAATATGGAAGGAATTCACTAAGCTATTTGACTGTAATAGTTGATGTACTGTAGCATATTGCAGGATCACAGTGTTTGCTCACAAATTTTCTAAAGCATGGATCACTTCCTAGTCTGAGTCTAAAAACCACAGTACAGGTTCACAAAGTGATATATTTTTTAATAACAATAAATTTTATTTTTTCTTTCCATTGCCTACTGTGCGTCTCAGTTTCTCTAGATTTGGTTGCTATCAGTCAACCCATTTGGTATGGTTTTAATAATTTATGAGGATGTATTCAGACATACGGGCACATTTTTTAAACTAGAACAGTTGCTGCACTGCTGGAGCTGCAGAAGTAAAATCAGAATGTCACCACTGATGAACTAAAATTCAACTAAAAATTAGTTGAGTTTCACCATTACAGGTGAAGTAAAGTAAATCATTCTTCCTACATATGGGTCTATGGTGTTGAAAGTGTGCAGGCAATTTTGGTTCTACGACTTCTATGATCATCTACCACCTAAGGTATGTTGATTGTACCCTTACAGGCTAATGGTACGATAGTGCAAAAAAACACTCATAAAAAGGCTCAATAATTTGTTTGCTGGCACCAAGCTTCCTTTCTAATTCATTCCTTGAAAACCAGTTGTAGGAAAATGGGAAAATGACATTTCTCATACAATGCAGAAATTACTATTGATACTAGCAGATGAAGTAGTCACATCTTATTCTTTCCTTTCTTTGCTTGCTACAAACAGTCAAAAGCAGATAGCAGAAGACAGAGGATACGTTAACTCTGGATTACGTGTCACAGCTGTAGGGTGCAGGAGAGAATAATCCTAATGAAGTCCATACACTAACTTCAGAACTATATCAGTAGAGCTCAAAAAGTAGAATTTGATCCTCCCCAAACCAAAAAACTGCTGATGATTTTTTTTTAGTTGACTTCAACATCAATTCCAAAACGTAGCTCTTTGTTTGAAATAGGAAGTCAAGGCAAGCATGCACTGAATGCCTAGATCTGAATCCTGACAAGCAAGCGAGGCTTCTTATTCTCTTTCTTATAACATAGCAGCTCCCCTACTAGTAGGAATTTAAAACAAAACAATGTTACTCTCCTGCAGGGTTTTATTTGCCCTTTACATTAAACAACACTCTAGATTAGTGATCAGGTTTACCAGACAGTTACCATGGGGTCACTAGCAGCTACTTTGTTTTCCCTTAAAACGGTGCTCTGTAGCGTGATGATAGCGTTAAACGGACTACAACTGATGGGAAAAGCAGAAAAAAGAAAGAATAATCAACAACATACTAAAAATATTTCTTTCAAAGAAAAAGCAGTCTATTGAAAAATCACAGACAAGAAAGATTCAGCACAAACACTAGTAAACCATATATATTACCTCAATAAATGCTAAAAGCTTATCCCAGTAAAGCAAAACCAAAGAAATTTGTGATTTAGATCATGTTTTTCAGGTAAAAAATGGGATGCATGCTTATAGATATGCTTTTTTAAAATCCAAGTTAATGGGGAAGTATAACAAATGTCTTTAAATTGGAATTAAGCACAGTCACGATGAAAACTCTGTGTTGAAAAAAAATAACAAACATAAAGATTTAGGATTCACCTTCTGCAATTCCCGCTGAGGTTTAAATAGATGATTCTCCCACTGTAAAATGACAGGAAACTTGCACATGCACATAAACTACTAGACAGCAGGCAAACTGTTCTATGTTGTTGACGTTATGCATCCCTGTCCAGAGGTAGAAAGGCCAAAAGGATGTCACTGAGTAGCAGTGGCATCTGTGCATTATAGCTGCTGCTGAAGTGCCCGGCTTTGGCCTCCTCCCAGCGCAATGGAGTTTTGTTGGTTTGACCTATTTAAGCAGAAGCGGCCTGACAAATCTCCGCTCTGTTCTGCACACTACTGTTTGCCTCCTACACTGAACACCTGCACATCACAATCTCATCAGTCTGGTGAGTAAAACAGGCCCATTTGTGGCACAACAGTCAATCTACTGTCCTTTGGCTCTCACAAGCTTGGGTGAATACAGCTAGAGCAAATTTGCTGTGGGATTTGTTTGTTTGGTTGGTTTTGTGTGGTTTTTTTTTTACTACAATTAAAACATTTGGTCTAAAGGCTCCAGAATAATTAATAACTGCACAAATACTGATTTGTACTATCTTTGGAAGAAATACCAACAGATTCTCCTCTACCAGCTATAAAAATACAGCCAAAGCCTGTGTAGTAAAGACAGTCAGGGGATTACATTTTACAGTTCTATGGATGTTATGTACTATCATCCACTACTACCACAGAACTGTATTCAGATGGTGAAAAATGACACGTTTGATTGCTCCAGGATTTAGTAGCTGAAAATAAAGTAATGTGTCATCAAGAAATACACTGCTTCATGAGTATGTCTTTTTAAAAAAACTATTGGAATACGTTGGATGTAATAAGTAACACATGTAACTCCTACTTCTGATGAGGAAAAGAAGGAAAGAAAAAAAAAACGCTTTCCTCTAGCAGCGCATGATTCAATTAACTCTTCAAGCTCTTCTCTCTTTGCAGCTGTTTAAAATATAATTATTTTCCATAAGACAGTAAAAATGCTAGTCCCAAAGGCAAAATGAAGTCTTGCAAGATTTCTCTCTACATTACCAGACATGGATCAAGTGCTAATAAACGCTTATGTACCTAATTGGCATTTTTGAAAAACACAGAACACTTAGCAGCTTGCACTGAAACCAAAACCCACAAGTCACTGGGCCTATTTTATTCAGATGCTTAGACTAGGTAGGTTTAATTTTTTTTTCAGTTCTAACATTTTACGGTTTATTTTCTCTAGAAGGAGAATTCTAAAGGTTCTATATTCTTTCTTTAATGTCTTGTAGAGATAGACACCTATATGTAAAGTCACAAGTTTGCCCTGGATTTATCTTTTTTCATGACACAACCTTGTAATTTCACATCCGACCACTCTAAGCTGCTGATGCTCCGTAAGGACTCTGTAAAAGCCAGAGTTGTTCGTGAGCTCTTTTGGTAATATAACAGCCTGAAGCGCGGCTAAGCACCAGCTGCACCATATTTATCTACTTGTTTATGAAAGAGTTTCCCCCTCATTGTGTGGATAACTGACCTTAGCCATAGCTAATAAGACATGAGCTTCCTTGAACTATGCAGCTTTACACTGAATCTTATAAAATACTTCAGTGTTATCCATATAGCCTCACTAAGCTCCTAATGATCTGAAACACATTCTCTCTCCAATACTGTCATCACAGACAAGGTGTGGTCCAAGGAACAAAAATAACCTGGCCCAACCTTTGCTTTGGCCATCTGCTTCTGTAGACAAGCTTCTTGCTGGCTACCACCAGGTTTTTATAAAGTAGAGAATCGAGCAATGTATAGTTATTTATGCTCTACCCTGCCCATCATCTCATCTTACTGTCCCAACCATGTAGTAACAAGAATGGCTTGCTTGCTGCAGGCTAACTGCTTCAGCAGCCTCCCCTAAATTGCAGCTGTGTTTCCAGACGTATGTCTAGTTAGTCAGAGACCCCTGGAAATTCATCACTTCTCATCCTTAAGCCTTTAAACAGGCTGGGAGCTACACAGTCTGCGTTGAAGAAAATGCAACAATTTTACTTAATATGAAAACCCTGCTCAGTCAAACTAGTTCCACTAAATCAGATGATGTTCTTATCAATCTATTCCAGACATGTCGAACTTTTTCTTTTTTTCCCCTCCCTTTTATTTTTTTTTTTTAGTACACACTGAGAAGCTACAACTGGCACAAAAGCATGGATCACGTCAGCTGCAGAGACACGCTGAACTGAATTGTAGGGGAACTGTTTTCTGGTTTTTTTCACAGGTTACACAATGACATTGTTGAATTTGAAACGAGTCACTGGAATGGGCACAAAAAGACAGTTTCTGCTTGATATCTTTTCTTTCCATTTTTTCTTTAAGAATATTACTTCTGTCACAGTTCATTTAAATTATAATAATTAAATAGCTAATTTTCACTGTCTTACAGTTGTGGGGGTTCAAGACTGTTTCTCTCCAGTTGAAAGTAGTATTTGATGATTTAGGATTCTCCCAATAAGCTAATACTTACAATAAATTTTAAAATGGTTATTAAAGTCTGTCAGTTGAACCAATACAGTGCTAGAGCTCAGATGTCAACTATATACACATACAAAACACGACAAATCCTGAAATACTACTTCAAAATCCAACCAATTTGTCTGATTTGTGGGTTAGTACACACATAAGTAATACAATCACCTTAATCATTCCAAATAAGCATACAGCAAGTTTCAGTTTGGGTATTTTCCCTGAAGAGCACTACACTAGCTGTTCCTGATGATGTTCCAAGCAGAGCATTCCAAAGAGTCACTCGTGCAGGAAAACAGTTGAGCTAAACCCAAGTTGCCAACTCTTTTCTAATTTTAAGTTTAGCCTTCCCACTCTGAAACAAGCATTCTTCTCCAATACTAGTTAAAAGAGCTTATCTAATTTAACTTTCATTTTTTCCTTAAACATCTGGGAAACTTCATTTCTCTAATCAGTTTCTTACTTTCCTCCACTAATTACAATCTTGTTTTTCCTACGTGTATCATTTCCTGTGTGATAATTTTTTCATCATTGGTTTTCTTGCTCTTTATATATTTCCTAGATGCTAGTGTTCAAATTCAGGTAAAGGAGCTTATTCGTGTTGTCCTCGTTCTCCTTAAAATACTCAGATAAAATGTGCCTCAAGAAGTTATTTGTCTCTCTGTGTATCTGAATATTTAGCATAGCTTCCAAAATGCCACCATTTGTTGCCTTGATAGCTCCATCATCAGCAAATCCTAGGATTTTAATTTACTCTAACGTGATGAGCCACCCTTCAGAAAAATTGGCCACCAGCTGTCTCTCTGCTCGAGTAGGCTAAAGTCACACACAAAACAATGAAGCCTGTCAGACAAACGCTACTTCTCTGTTTCACTTTCCCCGCTGCCTGCTCTTCCCTTCTCTCTGTTTCTCCTTTGCCCTAGGCCATATCTTAATCCCATTCTCAAAATCAAAAGATTTCTTGCTTTCTCTATGGCTCACGAAAGGTTACCACGTAGAACTAAATTGCTACAGGGGCTCAGCCTTCAGATTTGGGTTACTTTCCATTTTTATCTGTATTTTCATTCTTGTATCATCACAGTCCCTTGCATGTAGCTTTCAGGCTATTTCATAGATATAGGCTAAAATTTGGAGATGGTAAACTCTTTTCCACCAAGACAGATACTGTAGTAACATCATATGCATATTAAATCCCATTCTACAAGCCAATCAGGATTTTTTAAAAATGTTACTAATTAAAGCAACAGCACACAACTTAGGAAAAGTTGTTAAATTCTGTATACAGACTTTCTAATTTCTACAGCATTAGACCATTATTTAAAAGATTTTACACATCTCTCATATAATAAACTACTGAAGACTACATTGAAAAAATAAATGTTTATCATACCTATTGATTAGTATCAGCAGCACAAATATAACAAACAAATTTGAAAGTTTTCCCAAGACAGAGCTTTGAGTCTTTAGAAAATTACCAAAATTATGAGAAGATTATGTCCAACTGATCTAATAGTTTGGTTTGCATTTCTCTGTATAAACACAGTGGTATGTTTACCAAACATTCATTTCCTTCTAACCCCAGATCACAGATTTTTGAAACCCCACCAAAAAAAAAAAGTCTTTTAATGAACACAAATGTGTTCACAATATCAAAACAAACTCGAATAAATCATTCGTAGTGTGAAAACTGAAGGCTAATAACTCTGAATGAAAGAGCTCTGCAACATAAAAGTTTCTGTAAACCTCCACAATATGTTCAAGCACAACTAAAACAGACTTATGTAATATAGTAGCTTGCAATTGCAAAGGACTCCTCAGGTTTTGTAATCAGTTTTCACACTTAACCACAAAACAGTAAAGAATTGTTACAATATTTCACAGCTACATACGTTGCATAGCTCAGAAATATATCTTCTTACCAAAGTTAAAGCACAATTTTCATTTCTTTCATTCATTTGAGGAAACTAAGGATCAACATATGCCGTTTCATATGCTGATAGTTTAAGTAAATCAACAAAGAATCTTTTTAAAACTAAACTTTCTTACGATGAAAAACAGAAAGAAAAGACTTTATTCCTTTGAGAAGATGTCTAGCTTACCTGGCTTTGCCATTCCACACCGACAGCCTGAACAATATTATCAGCTCTTCAGGTACTAATTCTTGCTAACTGGAAGGATATTTTCTCTCTTGCTGGATTAATAATCAACTTTCCTGATAGTTCATTTGTAATTCTCTGCTGGTTAACCCTTTGCAGGGCTCCCATGTTGAACTAAGCAGCCTACACTGTTCAGTTCATTTTAACACAAAAATAACCAAACATAGGATAGTACATACATGACAATTAAATAGCAAGCTAAAGAGAAAGTTTAAGCACAGACTATCTTAAAATAGTAAAAGTTTTTAAAGTATAAATACTTAAAAGAAGACTTTCTTTCTCTTAAAGAATCTACTTACTAAACCTAAGAGCCAGTAAACCAATGCATCAAGAAACTGAAAGCTGTAAAGTCCAGTGGCTCACGCAACAGCACGCTCCCATGAAGCTGCTGCTCAACCTCTCATCTTCAGTGTACGTGTAAATATGACACATGCCTGCTGAATTCTGAAAATAACATCTTTTATTATTGAATGGTGTGCTGAGAAACTACCACAGTTATCAGTTTGTGCACGGCTGTCCATCTGTGTTGTCAGAAAGCAAGAGCAAGAGTGGCCAGGAGTGAAAATGAGATAAGAGAGGCCCAGAATAACTAAAAAGGGGAGTTCAAATAAGGTCAGAACAGTTTAAGATGGGATGCCTAGCGATTATATGTACTTTTATTTTTAAAAGGTAATAGTAGCAAATTACACACATTTCATCAGTTTCAAAACAATTCAATATCTTTTTGGCAGTTCTGTTGTGAAACGAGTAAAAAGACTATAAAACAAACCCAGTAAAGGGGCTTAGAGATCTAGTATAGGAGGGTGAAACATTCTGGAAATCCTGTCCCAAAGACACTACTCTTCTTTTGGTGGATATAAGATGGACCTCGGGATGTACTTTGATTGTGGACAGAGGGAAGAGGAAGAGAAAAATAAACTTGTTGCATGGATGACTGAGGCATAATGCTGCAAAAATGTAGAAATCATAAGAAAGGTTGGGTTTTTTTTTCTCCTTCTTTCTGGAAAACAATGACTTGGATTTTTGGATGCTCTACGAAAAACGTAAAGAGATTACAGTTCTATTGACTAACAGAAATATTTTCATGGTAAATTGCGCTATAGCTGTTTTATTAAATAATAGTTTGGTACTTGTGTTTTTTTCCTCAGACAAAGGGACAGAGTCTCCAAAAGTTACTGCATAGCACAGAAGAGACTTTACCTATTTCCCTTTGCATAAGGGTACTCCTATAGCAAATCTATTTTTTACACAACTGTGGGTCTCTGCTCTCTGTCTACTGCTCTCTCGCGCTTCTGCAGCACCTAATACAGTTTGCTCTAAACTTTCTATAATATGTGCTGTAGAATTTATGATAAAATGCTATAAAGTGTTGAAGCAAATTTATTTCATATTTATAGTTAATTTTATTCTGTGAGTGTTTGAAGGAAAACCTTTTAAGAGCACCAATAACGTGAGAAAGCTACAACAACTAAATTTATTGTTCAGTATCACATCAGTGGTACTCCTGGGGGCTCCTCTTCATGGGAAGAAAGCTTAAACAACATTTTCTAACACATTGGATTGCTTCCCAGAGATGTGATGGCCTACAGAGGCAGCGCTGAACAAAGCAGGCTGGAATAGTGAGTCAGTAAACAACCCTTTTCAGAGGATGGTCACAAATAAGTGCAACTTTGTTTAATAAAGGCAAATTATAGTTCTCTTTTGTTCTTTAGAAGGTGCATTATCTTTCTTTCCTGTTCCACCTGACTAAACTGGTGGTATCTCTTCTATCACCTGACTGAGTGGTTGGCTGGAAGTAATGGGACAAAACAATCCACTATTGTCACAAAAGACAATGACCTTTCATGTCCTTGGAGCTCACCATGACCTTTCATCTTTCCTATCCTCCAATGGTCTCTCCTAACAACTAAAACTACACCCCGTTAGGCTGAATTCCAGATTGTCATAAAAAGCCCCGTCCTTTCGAAACAAAACCAATTTTTACACCAAGGTGGAGGAGAAACACAGGTCCATTGTTCCTGCACAGATGGAAGTTAGAGTTACTAAGGCAACAGCTCTAATCCCCCTTTTTACCACCTTTTTCACATCATTGGCCTATCAAGTGTGCTACCTTTTAACTCATAAGCTCAAAAGCTGGTAGTCTAACTGACTGCCCTAATTAGCTACGATTTTCACAGTACAGACAACATGATGAGCTAATCGAAATTTGCAAAATAATGACGTACCTCCAGCAAATATTCCTCCTCCTGAGGCCCAGTCTTAGAATAACAATAATGAGACCATTATTAGAGGAGGGCATTAAAATGCTGCACTGCTGCTAAACAGAGAACTTAATTGTTCTGGTCTTGTCCATTGAATCAACAACCTATTGTTGTGGACTTGAAAAATAAAGGACTGGAGAATGGGTGCCATAATGATTGGTCTGTGCTGCCATACCAGCACTCTGTAGAATTGTTTTCCTTTTGAAACTCTTGATGGACTAGTAGTTTTGTTTAAAAGTAATATAAAAGGCAATTGTCTGGATAAAAAGTCCTATTTATTGAAATCTTTAGAAGCAGTTGCACAGATTTGTTCATGACCCCCAAGATAAAAACATAGGGACCATAATAATGCTATTTGTAGAGACCACTGCTTGTAGTGACACTAGATAACGCTGTCCTGTCTAGCTACTGCAAAAGGAAGGCAGGCATTTCCTTTGCAGACAGAAATCATGACAGAAGGTCAAATAATGGACAGACCCCATTCATCTGTAAAAAGCAAGATGTTTTATTAAAAAAAGAGACCTAATATATTTGGTCATCATTTAGAATTGTGGGTTTAGATCAAACTGATAAAGGTATGACTAAGTCAGTCACCACACAGGACTTCTTTGGTTTGATATTAAAACTGACAGACTTTATTTTTTCTTCACTTCTTCTATAGACTTATACCCTAAACTTTGTAGCTGGAAACTGAATAATATGCCTTGAGATGTAGTGAATCAACTGATGTAAATTGTAACTTACTGTTAGCTTTGGATATTCTATGTTTAAAATCAGGACTGGGAGGAAGAGATATCTAAAATCTCTAGAATGTCTTTTAATCTTGGGTTTTTTTTAATTGACAAGAAAGTAAAATCTCCAGCTTTTTACATAATGTTTAAGATAAACATGATCTTAGTTTTATTACATGTAATCATTGTTACGTAACACTATCCCGGATTCCTCTCAGCTTTCACTGCAATGGAATAGTTGAAAACATAAGCAATAACACGTTTACTCTTTGGAACAGAAATTAAGATCATGTCTTATTGCATTTTTCATAGTTACCTCTCTTAATGCATCTTTCTACATGCAAATTGCTCAAAAATAGGCTATGACTCTAGGCTAATATAAACAATCAGAAACAACAGAATTTGGGCTTGCGAGAGTACCCATTGGTATACTTCGCTACTTACTTCAACAGGAAGAAGTTGAGGTTTTGTTTTATTTCTTATTTTTATCAACATATTGTAAATCAAAATGAGAAAAAAAATGTGAAAAGGAAAAAAAAGGTGAAGAAAACTTAAAGTTAAAGGTTAACCCAAAAGGTATTTTCAGCAGTCCTTAGAACTGCTCACGTAATATAAAGTTGTCTTGCGTGTACTCACAGAACACATTTTCTTTAAACTCAGGGTCTTTTCTTTTGTAAGTTGAAAAATGCGTAATATAAAGAAGTATTAAATTGTAAATAAGTCCTCTTGCTTCATTCAGTCCATGCTTTGCTTCATTTATCTTCATCTTGTTAGGCTAAATTAATTAACAATCTCTGTGTTGCACACTTTCTCTTTTCATTACATCAAATAATGGCCTGGATATGGGAGAAAACCTTCACCACGGGGATCTTGAAACGCTACCTTGAGGAAGAGTCTCTTACATATGTATTGCTTTAGCAATATTAACTAGCTAGATGTCACGATGTTTGTTAAATGGATTCTTCATCGCTTTAAAATAATTATCCTGATTTTGTGACAAACAAAAATATTTTTTAAAAAAAATCAGGCTCACAACAGAACATATTTACAATTTGTGAGCCACAAGTACTAAAAGAAAGAAAGTACCTAAATACATCAACAGTTTTACTCAATGCTTTATTTAATATAAAAAACCCACAACTTCAATACAATTTCTGGCCAACTATGTATACAGTCCCAAACACATTAACGTGTCAAATTACTCAAACCAAGTTGCCATACCATTTGTCTGTGAATGTTCTGTATATAATTAATTGGATGTCTGGGGCAGTTTCATTGGTAAATCTGGTTATTTTAATACTATAATGGGGAGCAATGTGCTAAACTATTAGGCAAGTTTTCTTCCTTTAACCTACATTATGGCATCTAGAGCAAAAGGACAAAACAGTAAAGCCTTTTTTAATCTCACTCGGATCAAACAACCCTCTTTCTCCAATCACAGCTTTGTGCGTGATATCTTTCTGCTAGTGTTTCTTATTTAATTAAAACAGACACTGACAGAAGGACATGGATTAGGACTGTAATGATGCATTTACTTAGATTAATCGGAGGCTCCTTTTGGAGTAACAGCTTAAACAAAGAACAAAAGGAAATTGTTATGAAACAGCCTTTTATCCCAGGCAAAGGTCACATTATGAGGTTTTTAATTTTGTCAGCCTCTGTTATATTGGGCCTTGCTACTGGAACATGAGAAGTGCTTCTCTCCCCCTCTCCCCCGAGCCAAGCCAGTTATTATAATACAGCCATTAAAGCTGCAAATTAAAATGTCTGATTTTAAAACAGGTTGCTTAGCTTTCAAAACCCTCTAATTAGCATGTTGTGCATTGTTGTGAAGGAAAGAAACCTAAAATGCTAATGACCGGCTGCCAGGTGACCACACTGCTGTGCAAAATAATACAGACCCTTTTCAAGTAGTAGTAGTAATAACAATAATAATAATACTACCCAGCTCTTATGAATTATCCAACTCCAGGTCTACTCTGCAGCACATGTGCTTAAAGAAACAAGCGTGCATCCAGCCAAAGATCGGAGTTCAGTAGTCAGCACAAGAGACTGTTGTATGTTAACTGGAAAGAAGTCTGTGCCCATTCAGACACTGTAAGGAAAGAAAAAAACATTTGAAACCACCATGGGCCAGCTGATATTTGGACCAGGCACAGAGAAAAGCACGGAATGGAAAATTCTTACCCTCTCAGACAGAAACTACAGATACATTTCTGTAAGTCTCAAAAGGCCCCAACTTGCTGTGAGAAATTCCGCTTCTGTGCAGTTCACAGAAAGGCAATAATGCATGGAAAGACCCTAAATACAGGTATATTTTCTCCCCACAGTTTACCATTCATTGTAACAAGTTCATTGAACACACTAAATTAACCTAAAGCTGCCAAATCTCAAAATTTTTCCACAAATTGTGGATTTTTTTTTTTTGTGATTTGTGATTTTATCTTGTGATATTTTTTTAAAATATGCTATAGGAGAAAGCCTGATAATGCAACTTCAAAGACTCAAATCAAGTAGAAAGCATTTTCTTAAATGTCATGGTACTTGAAGCTCTGTTTTTTTAAATACTTGAGTTTTATCAAACTCACTCACTTCATACAAAATTTCCTAATAAAAGAACTGTCATCTTCCACTGACAATATGTATCATAAGTGACTTCCTTTTTTGAAATTATAGCTGCAAAAATATTCATTAGTCTTCTGCACTCCCTAAACTGTACACAGACCCAATCCTTCTCCAGTCACAGAGTCCACATCTCCGGGAAGCTGAAATGTCACCCAGTACCTAGAAGCACACAACCCGATACCCACGAGGGAGCAAAACCTTTCCAACCGTGCCAACGCTGGGTCCAAACAACAGCGCCAGAGGCTGCTCTTCAGCACCACAAAGAATACCTTCCTGAAAAGTGCAGAATAATTAGCCGGGCAGTCAAAATTAAGCCCACTTGACCTGTTTTTACCAACGGTTAAGAAAAAAAGGCTTTCTCTGTAACTTGACATCTTTTCCATAAAGATCCTGGTACAACCCCCTCCAACCATACCAGCATAGCGTGACAGCGTTCTTCCTAGGTCACAGTAGTAGGAAGTTCGATAAGATGCTGAGAAGCTGTGCTGGCCTTGATGTCTATTTATTCACAGAAGTCTCCCACCCTTCAAGTGATCTCTAGTTGACTAGTAAGGGACAAAAATGACTGCAAAGGGGATTTTCAGTCACTTGTAATCCCTTATTGCATTATGTTTTCCTTAAAAGTTCATCAGTCCAGAGAGAAGATACTGTGTAATTCCAAATCCCAATGCCCCCAAAACCACTACTCAATGGACAGCACAATTCAAATACTCTCCAGATAAATTACAAACCAGCCAGGTTAAGAAAATTATAATATATAAAGGAACACGGGTGTGGTTTCATCGCAAACCCCTGTGTCACCATTCTGTATTGTTTGTCTCTATTTTACACAGTACAGGCCAGATTCTGCCACATTGTTACCACTATACTCCCCCACGATATAGTCCCAATCCTGAAAAAAATTTGACAGCCTGCCCTTAAAAATATTAACACAATCACATGAAAGTCACTGAAATGACCTACATGAAAAGGGAAAATACACTTATTTCCAAAGATAGTAATTTCAATTTACTTAACACTCAAACACCTGAGCTGCTTAAAAAGTGGCAAACAAATTCTGGTAAACTAATGTAAAGAAAATTAACTATGTAGTTGTGTTCTATCTGGTTAAAAATATGCTGAACTTCACAATAGTCTTCTACAACTTCAAGATATCACAGCCAGTAGCATCATTTATTTATTTATTTAAACTTAACTTCTGTTCTGCCAAGATAATCACATCTTAACATACAAGAACCTGTTTTCACAGACACATGTATCATCCACTAGTTGTTATTTTTTCCTGAATGAAACCACCTCTGCGAGACAGAAAACACACCATTAAGTTTATTTATAAAAAATACACTAACAATCTAATAAAAAACAGACTGTGTGCACAGTGATAGTTGGCTTTATCCTTTAAAACTCAGAGGAAATTCCCATTATTTTCTTTTGTGGCTCTGCACATACGACATTTGCAGAATTCATCCTAACAGCGTATTTTAAAGGCATCTTGCAATGGCTACTGCATTGATATGCACAATGCAAATACACCGTTTCCCAAAAGTTATATTTGTTCCTTAAAATATATGAAATATGCCAATGATCTTCTAGTGAACAAGTAATAAAATCTGCATTAGTATCCTACACAGAACGTGAATTCATGCTTTAAGATCAGAGCCGCTTAGATAGCAAATTATCTGCATCATTTCACATTTACCAGCTAGAGAGCTGTCCAGGTAGAGTCTGTATACAGTCAGCATTAGAACAATCACTGCCTACATGAATGCAGTACTTTATGTCCCGGGGTTTTTGCTGAATATCCATGTAGTACATAGAAATATATGTAAAAGAACAACAGTAATCCGGTTATCTAAGACTTCAATGTAGGAGTCTGACAAGAGTCAGGCTGGCACAGCAGCAGCTAGCAGCATGGCACGGTGGAAAACACTAGTAAAGCAGTCAAATACTCAGTAATCATGCTTGTTTGGTGCAGAATAAGACACTGATTGGGCTTTGATACATTACGAGTTCAACTGGGCCCATTAAAGTACATTTCTGAGTAACTATAGTGCTCTGTCATGTTGATCCGGAAACTCTGGTGGCTAATGCAGAGCAGAAAAGACAATCTACGTTCTCATTTCTTTGAACATCACTTTCACACACCCAAGCAAAATTCACAATATGCTCTGCACTGATGCATAACAGAATAATTTTCTAGGAGAGAAAAATCATCCCATCATTGAGATTTCAGGCATAATAATGCATGCAGATTTGACCCAAAGTAACGAAGAAAAGGGAAGTCAGTTCCTTCTGAATATGTTTTTTTACTAAAGTAGTCCCACCGACTAGTGCGTGTGTTAAAAATATATATATATATAAAATTGAACCTGTATAGTACGGAACTATATATACATAATGGAACCCATACAACAGTCATACAATGGAATCCAATCCTGTTCTTCAAATTACTAGCTTATGTCCCCAACCCCTAGCACTGATTACACAGAACAGCCATTTTCTCCATCTTCATATACTGTGAAACAAGAATAGTTCTTATCTCTGAGCACCAGTAACAGCTCTTTGGGTTTGTCCCGTTATGCACAGCCGATCTCAGTTTCTTCCATGTATCCTCCTCTACAGGTTCTCCACATCCTGTTCCACCTGGTCATTCCATACTGGTACCACTGTATGCACAGCTTTGTATATCTGCCAGATGAGAGAAAGCAGAGCTGTCTGCTCTTTGGGTTTCCAAAAGACTGCATTAGGGCCATACAAAGTAGCTCTTTTTCAGCCCTAAGAACTACAGGATCAAGCAACTTACGTATTGGAATTCAAGTCACTTACCAGATTACCACATTCACCACTAGAAATTCGTATTACTATTGAACTCTTCTTGCAATCCGAGATATCCCATCTCACTCCAAAACTTCATTCCCATCTGATTTGTGATTTAATGTACAAAACAGTGTTCAAATCCCTTATAAATTTCTTATTTGGTTTAGGAACTGCTGCCCCTATGAACATACCATTAAACTTTTGACCTAACATCTTAAACTCTCTTCACAATTGGAGTCTTCGTATTTTCATATCTGCTAATTTTTTTAGTCCTGAAAATAAACTAGATAAATTATGGAACAAAAAACAAAAAACAAAAAAAAAATCACACAAGCAGTCAACTGCACTCTTCTGGCTATTATCCCTTGATTTCAATAAATGATAGAGCTATTATATTCCAAACTGTCTTCTGCAAGAGAATACTGATCTACACAATTCATCACTGATTTTATAGCGAGTGTCAGAAATTAGGGTGATAAACTATTTCATATTATATGTAATAGAAAAACTACCTACATCCTTTCAAGTGCAGATAATAATGAGCATTTCTAAAAAATATCTTTGCATTCTAGCATGCAAAAGTAGCCTGCAGAAATTATGTGAAAGGTTCACCCCAATTAAGTGAAAAGAAAATTACCTGTATGCAAATTTGGCTTGCATCTCACTTCAGAGACACAGGCTAGGTTTCATGAGAAACTGGGCCAAATGTAACTGTTAAGGGATTTCAGTTTGCTGGTGAACCCGATATGAAATAGCTCATACACAGAAAGGCATCATGCGTCTATAATTACAGTGTCATACTCGCACACACAAGATAGCCATGTGGTGAACTTCAATACCACCTCAAAAAATAATTCACTAGGCACCTTTCAGCATTTCACTTACAATTTTCCCGTTAGCCAAAATTTCCCAATCAGTATTGCCTAATGAAGGGGGCGCACGGACGTGTAAGACTCAATACCTGGCATGCTAATTACCTTTTTATGCCTTGGTTTACCTGTGTGTAAAACAGGAGAAACGAAACCTTTATGGACCTCCTTTCTAAACTGCTTTGAGATCTGCTGATAAAAAGAGAGAATGAGGGTAACAACCTCTAAGCAGTCTGAAACAGGTTTTTTGGTTCTTTTATTATTTTTTTTCTTTCTTTCTCTAATGCTGGAGCTTCCAATACCCAATCAGCCAGTTATACTACTGCATTGTTTTATTATAAAGTGGATCAGAACTGAGAAATTAATCAAGTCAGGACAGTGAGTGCACTGTGTTTACATGCTATATCCTGTACGTATCTCTCTGAGGTCCAGACTGAAATCCAGCTCCAGCTGCAACAGCTTTCAGGCTGACAAATCTTTCTGGAGCTGTGCCACACAGTGTTTCAGACCTGGAAGGTGCTGCAAGCAGGCACTTTCACTACACTTCTTAAAACCCCATATATCAAGTTTTCACGCATTAAACATCCCTCCAAAGATATACTTGTCGCAGTTTAATGATATGCGCCACCCAATCTTTGGGCACTCATTTCTTCTGCCCATATAATTATCAGGATTTTAAATCTTTCATTTCTAAAGAGTGGAATTAAAATATATAACCTATTAGAAAGAGGATACTCTTAACTACAGTATAGAGACTCATTTATAGTTCACTCTCAAAGAGCTTAGCGTAATAGATTTTGAAAATGTGTCATTTTTGGTATATATTAATATTTGGGGGTGTATCTAAATCGTTACAAAATTTCCACCGCTGACACAGCTGGAAACTCTGTCACACTGATGGAAACTAAAGCAGTTTAGTAAACAAAGTAATGCAAATAAGTTGAACCACCTAAATATTTTAACTATTGTAATCAATTCAGTGTTCCACCGAGCTACCTTAGCATAGTTATACAAGTCTTGCTGGTAATCACAGAGAACGAGCTGTACAACTACCCGGTTTCTTCAACATTTGTGAAAAAAACAATTATGCCAAATGGGTTTTGAAAACACCGTTTTTCTGACTTTTATATATATATGCGCATATACATACGTGTGTATGCATACACATATACATAGGTATATATATCTACATGTACAGTTACATTTAAGCAAAATCATTAGGTTCTGTTCTCAGCTTTTTCTTCAAAGCCCAGAATTTCGAGCAGATGGAAATATATAGCCATTTCTCTGCTCTGGTGCCTGAAAGAGGCCACCACAAGGTGTGGGACAGAGCACGTGCCGCAGGTGACCACCTCAGGAAACAGATGCCTCGGCAAGAGAGGAGGGAGCAGAACTAAGGGGAGGACAATGAGAACAGCAACAACTTGAGAGAGCTCAGGGACTCCCTATATAACCCGGGAACTTCTGCCTAGCATTTGCACTTGATAGGAAACGTTGGTGAGCAATTCCTTCTGACAGACTACTTCAGATTAGAAAAGGGATGCACGAAATGAAAGCGTTAAATACATAAATTTATAGAGAGGTTTAAGATAATCACATATGGAGTGATTATCTTAAATCCTAGAGAGATAGTGTTCTGCTTTATTTTTTTCCTGCACCTTTTGTCATAATGAAATGCATAGTCAGCCCTTACCTGGTAAAATATTTGTGTTGCCGTGCAGTTAAACAAATGCCTTTTTCAGTTTCTTTTAAAATAGCCTCCCACTCATGTTTCTTTATACAGTGGCCCATCGGTCTAGCTGGATAACAGGTACAAGCTGAGCAGTAAAGTCTCCTCTTGCCCCCATTAAAAGGGTCCTTTCCTTATTTCCTCAGCAACAACACATGGGGAAATAATAGGACTTCAAAAATAATGGAGGTAGATCTGAAAGGAATTCTGATTCCATAATATTCCCACTTTCCACTACAACTCACAGGATACGATTAGCATTTGGCATAATAGCTTTAGCAGAGGCAGGTGCAGAAGATCAAGGTAATTCTCTTCCTATTTCTTCTACACACTGATATTCATAATTCCATTGTGTGCTCTTTTTCCTCTATTTTTGTTCTTCTCAATTCTTTGCATGAAATATAAGAACTCACAAGTATGATTATCAAATTTATGGTGTATGCTTGCTACACCGCACATTATAGTCTCACAGTTGTTTGCCCTGCAGTATGAAAGATTTGCATAGTGTTTAAATGGGAGAGATCTATACAAACCATAGTTAAAATATTATTACATTTATATGTTTTTCTATATGAACTAGTAAAAAATAATTTTTTATTCCACTTTAGGGCAACATTTTACTACAATTAAATGAGAAGGCTTAGCTCTGCTACTTCTTTGAAAAGAATCATGACCAAAAAAACACAATTTTAGGAAACATAACTGGAAGACGATAAAGAAAATCTCTTTACTTCCATATGAGGCAATATCACAACCAAATATATCCTGTTGATATTTAAAATCTGAACATATTCCCTTCTGTAATTCTTTCATCTGTGTGCACAATTTATACAGGAGCTTTGAGAGAGAAAAGAATGAAGCGCTTGCCTTTAATCCCGGGGGTTTTTTATGTGGTGGTGTTTTTGCTGGGTTTTTTAATTCATTATACTCTCCTTTCCCATCACTGGTGACCATCACTGCAGCACCATACCTCCAGCTGTGAGCTTGAACATCCAGCTCCCTGAAGCCAAAACAAGGGCTGCTTTTCTGATTTAGAACAAGGGACGATAGAAGGTGGGGAAAAAGCTTAAGCTTCCATTCCTTTAGAATTGCAGTGTCACCTCTGTAACGGAGTATATGACATCGCAACCTAGACAATATGACAAATTACTGGAAAAGCTGCAGCAATTAAGATTACAGAAAATTATCAGATCTTTTAGCAGCAATTTAATATTGTGTCACCTTCAGAGGGAAAAACTCTTTAAAATATGTTTTACATGAAATATTTGATAAACCATACAGCTAATTTGTAAGGTTTTTCTGTTACAAAGCACAAGACGAAATCTTATGTACCTGACATTATTCCTTTCAGGGAGCACTGTCACCTAAGAGGAGAGGAATTCTCTCCTGCAGGAAGTCCACCACATGTTAGACACAGACAGACAGAAGGGCAGATGGAAAGAAGGAAGGAAGGACAGTAAATATCAACAAGTAAAAGGACAGAAGATTACTTTGGCAGTTGTGCAACAGTTACAGAAAAAGAATTTAAAAGGAAACTGTTTTTTTCTCCTCGTGAAGTCCAGAGTACACATTTTATTATAGAGAGCGCTGACTTAATTTTCCAAGACTCAGCCTGAGACAACAGCAGCTGACTACAAGCTTAGCGGCAGAGTCTAAAATTAGTATTTTAAAAAGTCTTTTTATTCTCATAAAATTTGTACATTAAAACTGACATTTTAAAAGGTTACTTCTGTAGAGAAGAGCAAGCAGCTATCAAAATCTGAAAACACCAATCAAATGTAAACGTGTTTCAAACCAAACTTCAGTTAGCGCAAACAAATCTCCGTGCCAAACAGTGGCGCAGCGCAGGAGAAAGCTTTGAGAAAAATGATATATTAGGTAAGTCTTTAAGTTATAGTACTATTGCATCAGAGATGTGGTTTAGACATCTTACTGTTAACTGCCAAATGGTCTGCATTATTCTATGTTGTTAGCCATAGTAAGTGGATTTCCTGCCACTTCAAACAAATTATCAATTCCAATTGAGCAGGTTTGTGATAGAGCCAGAGAAAACAGCTTTCTTTTAAAGTTGGTCTGTTTTATTTTTCTGCCCTACTATAGAATACACCTTGTTCCGTATGGATTTTTGTACACTTCAGGGTAAGAAAAATGCAGCTACTCATTAACGTGTCCACAAGTGTATTAAAATTACATTTACCCCAGTCTTTTATATGCAAGTTTGTTTTATCTATTGCATATAGCTGTAAGTAGAAGAGACAAGTTAGTCCAAGGACATAATGTCTTTCAGGCTCTATAGCACTTAGCAGGTTACTGGGCCTCCAAGGCCTAACAGATTTAACCAAGACTTTTCACACAATCAGGTAAAGAGAGCTGGGCCAGTCAGCAGACGTCCCATTCAGATAACAAAGAGAATATTTTAGTGACAATGTGAGAAAACAACAGTAAAAATGGTAGAGAAACCCACTGAACCGTAGCGCTTTTTTTTTTTTTTTCTTTACTAAGAACCATCAACTGGAGTTTGACTGACATTCACTGTAGTCTTCAGCAAAGGGAAAGTCAGTCATACAAGTCTTGTCACAAGAGACCCAAATAAACTATTCTAAGAACTGACTACATCAGTGCTGGACAATCTTCTGTATTTTAATTTCCTCTACAGATTTAGAATGAATTTATGGATGAACTGTTAAAACACCAGGCTAATAGATGAAAGATTCTTGTCATCCATGTCATCACTAAATTGGTCTACAACAAACTGTTGCTGAATTTGTACCTTCAATTTCACCTCAACATAATGCAAGTATTTAGTGTCTTCAAGTCCAAGTTATCAATATTAAAACTTGCAAACAAGAAATGGTTATTAGTGTCCAAAATGGCTATAGTCCATTGCAAACCAATGAAGAGGTGAAAGCACTGCGGTGTGAACAAAGCTGATTTTAGCATTTGTTAAGGTCACTTCAGTTCTTCAAGTGGCTCTTCTTAGAGTCCATTACCTCAGCTAAATACGCTCAGCAAACCATAATAATGATGGAGATAACCCATCTGAAGAAACCAATTTGGGGTGTGGTTTTGAATTTGAATCAGGGAAAAGATGACTACACACCCCATGCTCTTGCTCTTCTCTGAGGCCAAGTTTAAATAAAGAAGAATACTTTTCAGTTGTCTTGGACCACATTTCAATGGCAAGGGAACTGTGAATGAAAGAAGTTTACAAAGACGACTGTTAAACATTAAAGTATAGTATAATCACTGTATGAATTAGTCATAGCCAGTTTAGACACTGTCCAACCCACTTTCCAACCATCTGCAACAAATGTGCTCCATTAAAACAGAACCATATGGAAAACAAGCTAGCAATTAACACAGCTTCTATGCATACCTCTAATACAGCACAGATTTCAAACTTTGAGTGAAACTGACTGCTGAATTACTTCCATATTGCTGCTGTTTAGACCTTGGCAACACATATTTATCCTCACTCACTACAGTATGTCATCCCAAGATACTGCTATATCATCAAAATAAGCATGAAAAAACCACCCACAACTGAGCCACTCATTGTGGTTTATAGCCTCTGCTAATAAAATATTTGCAGATCAAAGTATAACAGACTTTTTCAAAGATGCGTAATATGTTACTTACCAGTCAGTACCAAAACTAATAGCTAATGCAGGGCAAATCAATTAATTTAATTGCTAATTGGGAATATCTTATACTATTAAACAAAACTGCTTCAGGTTTGAGTAGCTTTCTGCTTGCCCAGATTATTTGAAGTGCTGGAGATGCTGCACTTAACACAGTTATCATTTGCCAATCCAAAGGGGACATGCAGAAATCTCAGTTTCAAAATTCAGAGCCCTTAAAAGTGCTCATGGATAATGATATTTTAGGTATTTTTCTTCAATAAAATAAGGAAACTTAGAATACTTCATAATTCTATCTGTTTGAGTATACAAGATTCAGAAAGTGAAGCTTACTATAAACAAAACGCTGATTATAAGCAAAAGGTTTTGTTTCATTATTCAAAGTAAAATGTAAGTGCTCAGTACACAGTAAGTGTCCTTTTCTACCCAGTCCATCAGAGCTCTTCACTTTAAAAGCCTGGCTCTTTAATTCAGTCTACAGACATCTGTTCTCTTATGCTCAACAGCTGTCCACGAGGTTTGGTCAAGGTAGTGAAGCCCCACAGAATCATGTAGGTTGGCAGGGACCTCTGGAGGTCATCAGCTCCTGCCTCCAGGTTGCTCAGGTACTTGTTCAGTCAAGTTTTGAACATCTTCAAGAAGGGGGGAAAGAAATTGTAAAAGAAAACATAAATACTGTACGAGAAAAAAAAATACACCTAAATGATAAAAAAAAAAACATACTGGGTATTTAAAACTTGAAATTTCCAATGCAAATTAAGTTGCTTTAAATCATGTAATATTAAAATTGGGGAAATTTATATTTGTTTTTTTAAATAACTGGTATTTATTTAATTAAACGAAGAACCTCCTAAAACAAAATCATTCTAGTTCATGAAAGCTCCCATATTTCCTCAGTTACCCAGGAAGAAGTGAAAAAACTAACTACAGGTATCCTTTTGCTACAGACTTCTGCATTTTCCAAAGTGGAGTTACAGAAGAGATTCATTCCATGAAATATTACCTCAGTACCCACACGATTTCAAAAGCACTGAAATTTTTGAAGCAGCCTTTCATGAATCTAGATCATCATGGGCCACACTTTTTCCAAAGACCCCTAAAATAAAACATGAAGGGCCCGGAAACGAAAGATTTAGAGGCAGAATTGCCCGCATGAATTTCTGTTCACACAGAAGTTTCTCCCCCATTTAACAGAGAACAGAAAAAGAAGAAACTGTAAAACAAGTTCCGCATTTGTTCCTGGGTGCTTTTCACACCTTCAAAGGTTTCAATACCGACAGTACTAGTAGAGCCCTATGGCAATAATACACTGTCCAAGCTTAATGCATTGATGACACAATACAGTTTAGCTATTACTATATATGTCCCTAGCTGTTTCTTGGGTTTGTCCTCACAATTGTCAATTGTAATAGCGATATAGAAGACCATATGATGTTTGGTGGTGGATTTTAAGTACCAGCATTTCAAGTCATGTAATTATACTCTAATTTTCATTTCTTACAAAAAGGAAAGTTCTAGAAAACCTTGTCCTGAAGATGTCCTTGCACATCTGACACACCCACAGGCTTAGGCACATTAACAGAAATAAAAGGATATAAACACGCATCACTTTAAAATTCATGGTTTGGGGAGACATTATCAGCAATACTTGAATACCTAATACAAATAATAACTCATTTTGTCTTAAAAGTATGCCCATAGCATCCAAAAGAGCTGAAGCAGCATTAAATGGGATTCTGATTAATAACATTTGGTTTAATAAAAAGAAGGTTTCGGTGACAGCCATATTAAACATCAGTTTGCAAATATGACTTTAAATAAACCACATGCATGTATCAAAAACTGGCCTTCTGCCACTACATTTATTTTCTATATTAATTAGGTAAATGATATATTGCCAAAAAGTCCAAAAATATTCAAATAGTATTAGGACTGCAAAAAAGTGCAATGCTTTGGAATTAGCACCTAAACCTCCTGCATCCCCCATAAATTCCAACTAATTAAATTCCTACTATGTTATTCCTCCTGTTTTCCTCACAGCTGTTTTATATATTTTCACCTGTTTCACTTCCCTTTTTGTTCAAGCAACAAAAAAAGCTTAACCTTACTTGATTGACAGAAAGGAATAACAATATTTAATTAACATCACTTCATATGTGACAAATCTTAAAATTCTGCTCAGTCAAGGAGACTCTACGGAAGTATTCCCCCAACATTTTTAAAAGCTTTTTAAGAAAGAAAGCTCAGAACACTGTGTTCTTAATTCAAAAGCACATGCCGAGTTAATTATGGTCTTATGCTTTGACCAAAAGTAGGATTTGTGGGATTTTCTTTTTCTTAAGTCAAAGTATTCAAAAGTAATTTATGAATGATACTGAAATAATGCACGAATTAGCTGCTAACATGCTGTTAGTTTCAAGCGTTAATTTTTTTTTTAATGTACTGGGAGGGTCAGCATTAAAGTCATGCTGACTTGAAACTCTATTTATACTAAAAACTATGTTAACCAAACAATCATGCTATTTTACAGTCCTCCTACTTGCTTTTAGATTGTTGCTCTTGACTAGGTTACTTATTTGAGAGATTTCAGCGCAATTTCTGCCAGTTGAAACACAGATGTTTCCATAGCTAAACAAATACTGTAACGGTGTCACATATACTCTCCCTAGAGTTACTATTTCTTTATGTGCATGATGTTTAATTCATGTTCCCATATCTGCGTGAGCACTTATACTAGAGGTGTATATTATACACATTCTCGTATCTTACTGTTCATCTGTTTAAGCAACTTGTTTTACCATGATCTGGTTATTACTAACACATTTTCAAAGGAGTCACAAATGGTTCAAGGCATGTCCTCAGGTACGTGTGTGTGCACACAAATGCAAAATGGCCACAATTTAGTAATGCTTATCAAAAGTATTGCTACCTATTTCTCAGGTGGATTTTAAAGAGCAGCCAATTTCCTGTAGATTATCGATTTAAAATGTGATTTCAGGCTCAAACTCACATGGGATCAGCACCACTTCTCTCCCATAGGACAACTGACAGGCAGAAAGGGCACTCAGGCCGAAGCAGTTTAAGCAAGAAGAGCCATGAACAGTTTTTGCCCTGACTTACCCCTTCCCTTTGGGATACGTTCTTCAACCAACAGCAGACTGAGCCAGGCAGAGGCCGAGAAAGTCACACTGCAAGGCCTTCCCAAACTCCAGCCAAACACTTATCCAGTCCCAGCTTGGTTCAAGACCAAGCTGAATTGCCCCGAATTTCTCCTGCTATTCTAATAGTTTCTACATTAACTTCTTTTTTATCGTTAACAATAAACACTAATAACCATAAACATTAGTCCAATGCCTTCTGACAATCATTTCTGTTAGGATAATTTTAGTAGTCTATAAAATTATTTCGGCAAGATAAAATTCTCTAAGAAATACAGGAATCGGTTATTCTCTAAGAACAAAGTATGTGGAAAATTAATACGCATAGGGGTTTGAAATAATATTATGAACCCTTGCCTAACACTATTGCATCCATTCTGCCCACTTTATACCTCTTGTCACAGTAACTAAATGAACTCCATATGACTATTTAGTTATTATTAGCAGAGGGAGTATGTTTTTAAATCAACCCATGCAAAATGTGAAGTCACTTCTGCACTATCCATTCAGCAAATAAATATGATCTAAAAGTAGTTTATTCTAGAGCTTGTATTTCTACTGCATAATTTCACAGATTTTGAAAATATCTTCAGCACGGTCAATCACCAGTAAGGTCAGGGTTGCTAGTGGCACAAATCCAATATTGAATTCTTAGCTAAAATAATGCAGAAAAATAACATAGCATTGTCATACAGGATAAAGGAAAAGGCCATGCCCATTCAGACTCATGGAAGAGTACGGCTCAGTAACCAAAAGGGAATAATGCAAAAGCAGTGTAAATTTAGTGACAGGTGAGTTTGGGACATCAAGCCAACATGGTGAGAAAGGGCACTTGGGTGGCCACAGTCAGGGGCTGCATGATACAAAGTTCCGGCAACTGCAGCAGAAACTTGTTAATGGAAGTGTCAGACTGGCCATCATCAGTGCCAGGAAAACGTGGGACTTGGAGCTCTCACAATGAAGACAGAAGTTAGCAAAAGCAATAAACCATAAATGCAAGTATATCTACTTCTGTAGCTTGCTGCAAGAGGAGCAGCAGCTTGTCAAGTAGCAAATAATGTTTCTACTTCCATACGATTTTCAGTAACTTCGTATGTAAGACACTTCTATACTGAAAATGTGCAAAACATGAATATTTTTTCACAGAATAAAATGCCAGTATTACTTTAAATAATACTTTTTTTTAAATAAAGCTGCAATGACTGAAGTGATAGGAAATATGATAGCTGCTTTAAAAATATCCTCAATGCTGACTGAAAAGCCAAATAATTTTCTATTTAATTTCTTCTACATTTTAGTTTCACTAAATGTCTGCCAATATAACGTAAGGATGGATTTAGGAGTAAGAGCAAATTTAGAATTTATAATAATGTTACAATTTGTAAAATATATATTCTTTAAAAAAGAATCACAAATCCAGACTTCTGCTTGAAATGTTTGAAAGTGCTATTTGGATTTTTTTTTGTCCAATTTTGTTTATAGATACCTTGCTTTTAATGTTTTGTATCCATTTAAGACATGAAGCAAATCAATTAAAAAGGCAGGAGGAATATAGACTGTGGTAGAATAAAGGAGAAGGAACATAATTTAAGAACGAACAGAAAAAAGCAAGGGATGTGTATATACTTATGTCTTAGAATATATCCATTTGAATTCTGACATCTCAGCACTAAGGTTTTGGGTGCCTTAGCTCTATAGTGTATACAAAGCATATTTATAAGCCTATATCATCAACAGTACTAATCATTAATATCAGTAGACCTTTGAGCATGTTTTTTTCCTCAAGTACCTAGTTGAGAAAGACTGTCAATAGTCCTAAAATATTTGTGACGGTGACCCCGTCTTCTTTCACTCAGTCTCAGTCTTATGCTTGAACAGATGAAGGAGGAAAAGGCTTATTGATTATTCAGTCAGTGATGTCTCTTGGATAAACAGAAAAAAGGTTTGCCACAGAAAATACCTACAATGAACTCAAGATAATTAGGGGAAAAAAGTGACAAACAACTCTTCATTCATCTCCTAGAGAAGTTACTGCATTTCTATCCCAGAAAAACCAATTATTCAAACCTTGCCTCCTCCATTTCCTACATTGCTTCCTTCTTCTGATGAACAAGAGACCTTTCAACACAGATGTGCTAGTCTTGCTTTCTTTTCTGCTTTCTGCCCACAAGCAAATTTATTGCTCACGCCAGGTTGACGGCCTCGGAAACTGAAAGGGCTCCATTTATCCACAGAACAGACACTCCACTGGCCGCGCAGGCCTCTTCACATTACCCCACCAATCTGCTTCGACCCTGACCCAAAAGGAGCAAATGTCAGGAGCAGGCAGATAGACCACGTGCCATTTCCATTCCAAGCCTCATATGATTCCTGACGCTGCCAAAAAGCTATCAAGTCGTGCCAGTAACCATGGGCCTAGCCCTGTGGACACCTTTGTGGATTTGAACCATCTATTAACATAACACAGAGAACCTAATTGTCAAACTGTAACCAATACAGACTATTATTTACTTGGCTGGGTTCAAATCAGAGACCTTTGGGATGACAGGTTCCATTTCTAATTAAATCTGTCCTTTGCAATCCAGTCCCAGGAGTGGGGGGAAAAAAAACCAACACACAAAACCCTAACAAATGATGAAATCAGCATTTACTAGTACAGAGAGAGAAGAGGGCTCAAAAACTAAAGGTCACGAGCCCAGACCAAACAAACCCTTATTTTCTGTGTAATCCAATACTGGAAGCCTTACCGTGAACCATTGTAGGAAGAGAATCCCCCTTCAGATGCTAACTTTCAGCTGCACCAACCTCACCAGTTAAGTTTTGTTGCTAAGCACCTGTTGTTCATTGTTAGGAATTACATTTGCCTTTTTACGTTTAACAGTGTGCACTTTAAGTGGAAACCCAAATGGTTACTGCAGAATTCAAGCTGAGAGGTTTCCCCACTGAAAAGAGATCTTGCAGCAAAAGAGAGAGATTAGACCAAGTTTTACCTAGAGGTATCAATGAAAAAAGCTAAGGCAGGAAGGACTGCAGAGAAGTTGCTGCATATGGTTGGTCACTAAGGCAACCAGTTTTTAAACGAATTATCATATATTACCACCTAAATAACCAGTTTTGTAATTGTTCTAGGCTTTGCTGTAAAGAGCAAAGTTGAAACAAGAAAGCTTCAAAGTGGATGTAAGGAAAACCTTTTTCACCATCAGGAGAGATGAGCAGTGGGACGGACTGCCCAGGGAGATTCTGCTGTCTCTGCCCTTGGAGGTTTGTCAAGACCCACCTGGATAAAGCCCTGAGTAACCCAGTCAGACCTCACAGCTGACCCTGCTGTGAGCGCAAGGCTGCATTAGAGACCTCTTGAGGTCCCCTTCAATTTGAATAATCCTGTGATCATCTTGAGGCAAATATCAGACCAATGTGATTGAAAAACACTATGACACTGTGATGGATATGAATGCATAGCAGCCAAGGCACTAAATACTACTTGAATGAGGAGGCTTTTTATTCTGAAGTTCTGCACAGAGCACTACGAATATTACTGCTGTGAATACAATGGACACAGCAAAAATAAATTTGTTTATAACATTCCTCCTACCATACTCTCTAGTTTCCAGTAAAAGTACCCCTGCAGAACCATTAGTGTACAAAGCCTTGAAGGTTTTGGTGAAGATGCAGAGAATGACACAGGAGAGCACACTGAATGATGAGTAACGTGGCTAATCCTGGTGTACAGACTGGAATCTGAACCAGGCTTTCAGACGGCAACAGATGTTATGAGACGTCAGACAGCTGGCCACAGCTTCCACTGCTATGCTTGCAATAGCTACCCACAGGCAAGCTGTGGGAATAAGAGATCTAGGTGGTATTGCAAGATCTCTGCGTATCTGTGAGGTCTCCCTGGTTCTGGGAAAAAAAAAGGTACCTTCAAGTTGCAGCTCCTCTTGGCATACAAAAAGGATGCAGCGGTAACATTCCTGAGGACTAAACCAACCCCCCCTCACACTACCTGTGGCTGCTATGAACACACTCGTGCCACTGAATCAGTAACATTGCTTTGAGGAGTACTGCTTCTATACCCATAGTTTATGTTGCCTCATGTTCTCTGCTCTTTACCTACTACTAATTTTCATGTAACAAAATACACCTCAGTGGGTCACAGATTTGACTGAGTCCTGAGTGCCCAGAAACAACACCCAAGTTTTATGTGCTCATCTTTTTTTTTCTTTTTGATGGAGCTGTACCCTCCTTCCATTTTGCTATTCAGGCACTCAGACCACCACCTTACATATTTTATCACTGGAGTTATTCACAAGATTGCCAACCTTTTGGAAGTAATTTCTTGTTCCATCACACAGATCCACAGGGAGAACTTAGCCTTGACAGTGAAAATCCTAATGCCGAAATTTACTTTTTCAAATTAAAACTAGATCCAGTAGTCAAGCTATTTAGATTGCATTTTGAACCTCCTTGAACAAAGTCAGTGAAGCAAGGATGCACGGAGTATTTGTGACAATAGATCACAAGCAGGATCTCCTCAGGAAATTCAAACCTCTTATGAACTGATCAGAAGGAAATTTCAACTATGCCTCAAAACTTCTCTTTATGAGAGTCATATATAAGATTTCTTTCTTCTCTTGCTGTATTCAGAGATTTCAGTGTAAATAACTACTCGGAGTGGGAAGAACACATTCTTAAGTATTTATTACAGAAGGGACATTATATAAAGACTTTCATACTAAGGTGTGGTCCGGTAATTCCAGTCATTGCTCTAACATTGACTCCTTGTCTTGTTAGCTAAAACTAATCCCATGTGTAAAAAGAAGATTATTTTTTTACTTTAACATTTGGTGTCCTTGTCATAAAATTAACCTTCCTTGTTCCTGTACGATTCCTATGTCTTGATAGTCAACTACCTTAATCTTCTTTATATATACAAGGTTCCTCAATAACTCTGTCTTTGGTCTCTGTTCTAATATTCTAGGAATGTAATTTCTGTCCTTTTCATCTACTGCAACTGCTCCACTCAAATACATAATGACCTTCAACCTGATCTGATCTTCTCTAGTCTTAGCTGATGCCCTTCTCTCACAGCTCTCTACCCCATTTCAGCAAACACTGTTCCCTTTCACCTTTCATAGACCTACTATTTCCATCCATTCCCCTCTTTTGGCAGAATCTCAGCCTTGTTTTCCCTTGGCTGAGCCTGATGGATCTCATGCCCTTACTGCCTTTATCCAACAGCTCCACAAACTTCACCCTATTTCTCCCCATAGGTAGGCAGTTAGCAAGTTTTTTTAGAAAATTCTTCATTCCAGTTCTTCAACAACATCTCTGAAAGCTACCCTTTCTTCTTTACATCTATTGCTGAAAAGCTGTAAATGAAGTCTTAGCTATTCCAGACTCTTCCTCTTGGTGCCTTCTGTCAAATTCTGTTTCTTGGAATAGTTAAAATTTCTTTTATACTTCCATGCATCTGAATTCTGAAAGAACACTTAACAAAGACAACATCTGTGTATTACAAAGCTGGGACTCTTGAAGGACTTCACTTGGCAGTCCTGCACAAAATGAACACACTAAAATAGAAATTCCCAAAGGCAACATATCAAAAGTCATAAATGCCCAGAATCAATTGTGTGAGTTTCAGCGCCTATATTGATAATTCGTTGCCTTCTCCTTGGCAAAAATCTACCTATGCCAACTATATTATGGAATTTTAAAGTTACGGCATATGCATTCTGGTTTTAGTTAGAACTCAACAATGTAGTAGAAATGGAAGCAGGCATCGGATTGTCACAACAGAGGCCCGCATCTGAGTGGAAGAGCTCTTCTGCAGGAAGCTGGTTCAAATAATTTCTTCCCTGTAATTTCAGTTGAAAGTGTTAACCACAGTATTGAATTAACTCAACACTGAAGACCTTATAGTACCTCTCTCCAAACTGTAAACATGCCACAACACAGAATCATTAGGGCTATGGTACCCGCATCCCCACTTAAAAATATGGGCGTTAAAACTAATCATTGCACCCTTCTGAATTTGTATTTTGCAGCACAGGCACAGAGCACTAGAGGAAACAGGAAACATTGTGCTAACATGACTATAGTATTGATGAATAAAAACCATAACCCCCAGGCTAAGCTGCCAAATAAGTAGTGAATTAATTTCTGTAAAGTACTCCAATATTACAAAGGTGTGTTGAAAGGTGTCTGCTCATGTTTCAAATTAAACGCACTGCTGGTCAGCATTAGCACCTCAGCTTTGAACAGCAGCCATTTGCCTATAACACTTCAGGGGCTGGGAAAAACGGATTTGCCGTTCACACTGGAATAATTAGAACATGTCAGGAAGAATTAATTTCCTCATTTTTCAAAAGGATACACAGAAATTACCATGTTATTATATGACAGGGTCCCTTGGAGAATTGTATTAAATTTAATTTCTAGCGCAGCCCACACAACAAATTAAAGTCATAAATAAGATGGAAAGAAGCGGGACGCAGAGCATATGTTTATGGCAATGAGTGAAGCCAAGGGACCAGAAACAACTATCTTCATTTCATTTTATTTAAATCAGCCAGACACTGTGTATCTGAATGACAGCACTTGTTAATGGTGCTGAGATTATAGGCTCCTTAATTTTAGGAAACAGAAGCAGTCACTCAGTATTTGAAATGGTATTTTTTTTCTACAATACAGATATTATGCCTTTTGAGGCAGCTTCTCATGGCCCTGCAGCAATGTGCAACTTCATAACATGAGATGCACTTTTAATTGTTTTGTTTTGTCTTCGTAACAGAGGAGAGTTGACACGAGTGTTTTTAACAGAAATACAAAACCAGAAAAAGTGATTGGTAATTGAGAGAACTAAATCTTTGGGTAGGCAGAATATTCCAAGAGCGAGAAAGACGATGGGAATAGCCAATTACCACCGTGATTTTATTTGACACAGTATTTAACTGCCAGTATCTGAAAACATTTTCTACTTTCAAGCAATCCTAAATCTTCTGCTAGTATTAAAAAAAAAAAAAAAACCCACAAACCCAATGTAATATTACTGCTTGCTAGTACTCCAATCACGCAAACTTCAGAGCCTCAAAATCTTAGGTCTCTCCTCAGACCCAGGGAACCACACAACATCCTTTTGCCCCTTCAGTAAAGAACTCACACTCTCACAGAAGGATTTGTGAAAGCGGTCATTTTATACAAAACTGAAGTCAACCCAACTGCACTTTAATAACATTTATAAAAATTTAATAAAGGTTTATAAAATATTAACTGTACTTTAACTTATTTTAATACCTCCTTCTATATTATTCTTTGTACATTTCAATTTTTAATTGTTGTGAAACTCATGCACTAAGATGTTAAAATCAGACAGAATTACACTGAACATCCCCTCCTGTCTCTATGCATCTGTAGCAAGTAAGAAGACTTCTTGTTCAAGCTTCTGTACATACAAAGGCATGACAAAATCAGTGAAATGCAGGATTTGATAACATTAAATTCTGGAATACGGGTTGACATAATTACTACTCATCTGTACTGTGAAATTGCTGCCTACCACAATATTGTATGAGATAGCCTTCATTTTAAACCTCAGAAGCTTTTTCAGAAACGCTCACTAGTACTTCCTTTAGCAGGAAACAAGAGTTATTCCACAATTATCAAAAATGAAACGTGCGAGAACAGGTGATAAGGAAAGTTAACAGAAACATTCAAAACGACAGAAGCAATTGGTATAAAAAGATAGACTAAAGTTCATCTCCGGACAAGACATTAACCTTTTTCTGTTGATACCTGTACAGTTTCTTTTTCATACAGGCATATTCTGTGATACGGGAAAAAAACAACTAGAGAAATCCTTCAAATACATTAACCTGCACACTACAAACTTCCAATATCCAGTTTGCAACCATTTTATCATGCTTGTTGGCTCAAGACAATCTTAAAAAGAAAAGAGAGTTTGCATACTTTAAGAAATAGCTGTCATGGATCTGAGCACTCCCTTGGGTGCAACAAACTTTAAATAATTTGTGAATCAATTAACCAGCAACTCTCTACATAACACAGATTTCACACTCCCAGGTCACTGCATTATCAGCTTGATACGAATCATAACATTTTGGAGAAAAGTTCATAATTGAAATCATTAATTAATTTAACAGGAGCTTTTAGTTATGCATAGCGTTACACAGCTGTAAAGGAGCAGAGATCAATTAGTTGTTTCTCTGACAATTTTCTCTACTTGGTGGAAAACTTTTCAGTGTATGAAGCATATTACTTTCATAGCCTTTTATAGCTATTTTAAACTCTAAATGCTCAAAACTATTTTATACAATTCTAATGCAAAAAGAAAAACTCAAGTACTGTAACAAAGAATCAATTGCTTTGCAGCACCAGATGTTATGTAGTTACCTGCAGTCCTTTGGACTTAACACAAAATAAAAATAAGGATATTTAAATAGGGATCAAACATGCTTTACAGAAAAACAAACATAACCAGGACCCAAAATGATTGACTCATATTATTGAATTTGCTTTCTTCTAACATAGCTAATAAGTGATATGTAAGAAAGCTGCAGCACTTACATGAGAAATGCATCAGCATTATAGGAGGAGAAGCAGTTGCAAAGTGTACAATAAAGAGGGAAAGTTTTCATCGGAATAGACTTGGTGACAGCAGAAGTACTACTACCTCTCCATAGAATTCCTTTACAACTATGAAAGGCTAATACAGAATCACAAGAAAGATTAAAATAATGGAAAACACATTCTGCAGTGAGGCAGCCAAGCGGCTTACTCCATCAAATTTGTTGAAGAAAAAAAAAGGCTTTAGATCAGAATCTAGCAGTATGTACATGGAATAGAAAATACGATAACAGGATTTTTCAACCATAGAGACAACCATGGCTGTAAACTTAGATTAAACCAATTCAAACTAGAGTTATGGCATGCAGCTTAGTAAGTGAGATTAATTAAACCCTAAAACAAATTAACAAAAGGTTCTGGTACATCTGCTATCACTGTAAATTCTTCCAGTCAGGCTACATCCCACAAAGATATACCCTCTAGTCTAGCTATAGCTAGCAGACTTCGGGGCAGTTCTATGCCTACATTACGCAAGCCACACTAAATAAGTGGTATGGACCCTCTAGTCTTAAAAGTTATGAGCCTATTAAAGCTGGAGGTTTTCAAACATGCATGTGGACTTTCACCACCGGGCTTCCATGCAAGCATTCAGGGAAACACCACAATTAATTTCTGGTAATTCACATACTCAAAGCTCCTTTGATTGGTTTTTCGTGAAGGATGGACATCTAAACCTTTAAAAGCCCACAATTTATAATAAATACAGAGATGGTTTGACGTAGTAATGAATCTGGATGAATTTGATCTAAATTTATTATCAATGTATGAGAATTAAATATTTTCTGTCTTCTACCTTTTGTCTGCATTGTCCATTTAGAAAGTAGACTTATCATCAGAGTTCAAAAGTTGTTCTACTTTGAGTTGGAGGCTCTACATACTGTAACACAAACAAAATAATAACAATAGCAATCCAATAATGTCCATTTCAATAATATCTCACACCTTTGGGGAAACCACTTTGCAGTTCTTCATTCTTATGACATAACAGTAAAGTGAACATTTCATGCATATTTACTGATATGGAAACTGAGACATGGACGTGTTAAACAGCTCACTCAATGACACATGAATGGCAACATGAGGCTAATTTAGAAGTCCTGCTTCCAAGTGTGCTGAACAAGATTTAGCCCATTTTGCATTTCAATATTGCCGTATAGATGCTTTCAAGCACTAGAAACAGGATACCTGATTTTAATCAGTATAGTAATTAGTATTTCTAAAAGAAAGATTCTTTGTAGTAGGTGAAAACAATTTTCCAAAATATTGTCTTACTTTCTATAAGTTTGACAAATGCCACAAGTTTTGTTTCAGTATTTAGATCCATTTGTTTCTAATTTATGATCCTATAAACAAAGCAAAGCCCACCTTCTTCATTCATTATAGGGTCTTCATTTATCCTGAATACGCTAACTAAAATGAAGTATTTTCAGAACAGTAAGGACTAATTAGATACTAATAAATAAAATTTTTTTAAAAGATTGAGAATAATAATGGAAAATAAGTAAATTAGGTTTTGTATTTGCCTTCGGTTTAAGCTGTCATCATTAAAAACTCATTTTTAAGTTTTCGCATTTAGGACCTGAAATCAGAGGACCTTCTATGTTTTAAAATCATGTGTATATACACTTTTTTTTTTTAATTGGACAAGTTTTCAAACTATTCAGCAGACCATAGGGTATCAATTATTTTAGAGCAATTATTCAGCAGTCCTAGTTATTTAACCTTCATCATCTTTCTCCTCTTCATCAATAAATTACTTCCTAAACATACTACCTAAGAGACTGTGAAGGAGAATAGGAGGTAGAAAATATTATGTGAATCAGAAACCCTTTTGGTGGTATGGATACGGATTTTGATATGGAATGGTAATGTTGTGAATCCATTGCTAAATACTCATCAGACCTTCTCTAAGGGCCCTATTAAAATCATTAAGGACATATTTGAACATGAGTTATTCTGTTTTGAACATATTTGAACATGCGTAATTCTATTTTGGTCCAACAAAAACCCATCTCTATGCAGCCTTATGGTATAGTTTCAAATCCAAACAGAAGCGAACAGTCCTTATACTTACTGTTTTTCAAAAACCTAGATCACTTTCTATGAAGACATCAGCAAAACTCAACCAGAAATGTCAGAGGGTTTAACTGATACATGAGGAAAAGCTCTCTCATGACAACAACAGAGAGCACTGCTGCTTGCCTAACCAGCTCTGGAGAGCACTGAGGACCCTGATGTCTAAAGATAAGTGGGCATTGGTGGGAATCTCAACCATCTTGGAAATTAACGTGCTATGCAACAAAAATTCCTGACAACTCAGATGAGCCTCTGAATCAAAGATCCAAAGTAGAATCTTGACCAAACTACAGCATTCAGAGACACAGCCAAGCAATTATACACAAAATAGAGCAATACATCAGAGATTTGACTCAAACATTGGCTCCTTCCTTAGCTGGAAGTCTACAGCACAGAAGGAAAAACAACATGAAGAAATGGTTCACCACGCTTTACAATTAACTCACTGGCTGTATAAGAGTCCAGATGTTCCAGCTCCTGTAAGTAGGAGCGTGGCTCCAAATTAAATAGCTAAACCGCCAGAGATATTGGGAAACCCTAGTACTGTCAAAGCTGAAAAGGAATCTCTCATATACCGCCCTCTCTCTTCTCTGGTTGGAAGCACTACCACAAATCTTCTCTTGGAGATTTTTCCCTCTCTTGATAGGTCAGAAATTCAGTCAATTTGCAACATCCTTATGGGCCTGGGAGATGACAACTTCCCATTCCAGTATGGATCACAAATGCTTGCCAATCTCTTCCTAGAGAAATTAATAGCAATTTTTCAAATGCATTTAATATATATCTTATGCAGTCAGCACATCATCCTCAAATATTCTACCACTAGAATAACTGAAATGACTTTCACATACAGACTCCAGTAGGTTTGGGTGTTGTCACCAAGCTTCAAGGATTACTAAAACTATTTCCCATTCACTACAGTCAGCCGTAAATCAGCTGTACTAATATCAATTTTTATAGTCTGAGGCTGATTTGTTGATGGGGTAAAATTCTTACAGTGTAAGAAATCTGACCTTTTCCTCTGTGAACTGAAATGCAGGAAAAAAATCCTTCATTGAAGATCCACAGAACTCCTTATTGATGACCTCTGTCTTCAGTTATTACACACAATATCTACAAATGTAATATTAATGAATTTTCTGTTTTGTTATGAATATGATGTTGCACCCTCTAACCATAAAACTCACAAACTTCGAACAGGAGAGGATATACAGCAATGACATTTGGGTACCAGAATTAGGAGCATAAATTCTCCTACAAACAATGGACATAGTGGAAGAAAATTCTTCACTTGTGCACTTGGAATTGCCTGCTGGAGGGTTTATGTAGTGCCTGTACAGCAATGCTAATTCAGGCACTTTACAGTCCTAAAGTGATACACTGACTCCCTTACTCCCATCATAATCTCTCATGAGGATCAAAGTGGTACTTCATGAAAGTTTAGAGAAATGGCTCGGAGGGGGTGGGAAAGGAAAAGGGGGTGCTTTTTGGTTATTTGTTGTTGTTTTGCTTTGATTTTAAATAGACCACATCAATGTTGTGGGCTTTATTACTTTAGAGCAGTATTTAGTATCTTACTTACGTCAGGTGTTCACTTTGGAATATATTTTACAACTAAAATATAGCAATACATAATAAGATAAATTTAAACCCAGGAATTACTGCTGGACCTTAATATTATTCAGTGAAACAAAGCTCCTCCCACTAGTTCTCCAGTCATTATTCTTTCACATCCCACAGTTTTAAGTTTCTTTGAATATCTGCAGCACCAATGAACCTTCACAACCTGATTTTTAAACAGATTTTGTTTTCTTTTAGCCTTCTATAAATTAATACACAGGCCAGTCTATCAACCACTCTCAGCCCTTCTGGTCTGAAATTTTCCCTATGGAAAAGATTTAGATGAAGCCGGATCCCCTGCTTACAAAATGAAGATGATATGAAGGACATGATGTGACTCAGAGCACAATTTCCAGTTCAAATAAGTCACATTATCATTTGGCACTTTTCATTAACGCACAACAAAAAATCTGTGTCATAGAAAACAGGTTCTCAGTTACCCCAGAACTCTTCAAAATAAAGGAGTAAAAGCCACAATGGATATGTTTGGTTAATTAAGAGTTAAGATTATTTTAAGGATGATGCCTTCCCTTGTTTGTTACAAAGTGCCCTTTTGATGCCACGGAGATGAAAGGACAATTTTAACAAAGACCCCTCAGAAAAAAATACTTACTGCTACGTGGCTATTTTATTCATAGAATGTAATGGTCAGTAGCCAGTTGTCCAAGCAGTAATAACATCAGCAACATAGAGCATATTAGTAAACCAAAGATCACCACTGGCATTCATTTTCAACTTCCAGAAAAAATAACCAGAGAAAATTGTCAAGGCATTCAGCTAGCTGGTGAAGAACAGCCAGTATGTGAAGGCCCTCAAGTGACCTGTCGACCTCTCCTTGATGAGCAAATTGCTTGTTGTACTGGGGTTCCACCACAGATATCTGCAGGGCATGAAAACCAAACCATAAACATCAAGTACACTTACCAATGTGTTTCAGATTCCCAAAGTCTGCCTTGTGTTTGATAGGTCATACTGAATATTAAAAGTTTGTTAATAACTACAGCTTAATTAAATAATTAACAGATAAATCACTGGTACGAACTATTAGGGTCCCACTACTCAGCAGGCTGATATAAAGCCCTAAAACACCATCCACCTTCTTTTTGAGAGCCTTTAAAGTGTATTCTACAACGTTTTTGTTGAAAAGTCTGTCAAACTGAGTTTCAAGTGAAAAATTCTGTTCTGAAGTACAAAGATTTCATTTCCTTTAGAGAAGAGTCTGTTTTCACAAAAGACATTAGAGAAAAATATATTACAATCGTTACAAAATTGACCTCCTGAAACTTGTATTACAAGCCCAGGTTATTTTTTTAAATGATGGGGTTCCCCCCACCCCAGTTCTTTGTATTATGCCTTTTTTTTTTTGGCAGTTTGTGGTGGTTTTTTTAATTATCATGTTGTTCCTTTATTTTATAGGCATGTCTAAAATTAATTACATCTATAATACATAGATTTCTATTAATCTTTTAATTTGCATAGGATTAAAATGTACTTTGTTCATAAAGTGTGATTTGTTTAGGTGAAAGATGGCAGGTTTTTACTTATCATGTCAAGTTTCTACAAAACACAAGCCTGACTGTGAATCAGTACACCCTGCCAAAGCGAGCAATGCATCTTGTATATAGGTTATTTATGGGGGAGCATATATACCAACTTTATAACGCTGCACTGCACTACTCACTGCAAAACACTGGTCTGAAATTTACTGAGGTATTCTCCTGGACTTTTCAGATTTATTAACTTCCAAAGTGGCCACGATGCTGGTGACCAATGATCTCCTCAAGGGTAAATAGCTAGTATTTTAAAATCTTACTATTCTCAATTATTTGTTTCCATCAGGCATAGTCTCTGAAGGAAACTTGTGGCCTGTCACATGTTAGAGAGATACTATCTGTTTCAGAATTCCCAAAGCATTAAGTAGATGTCTCTGGCAGTTCTTTTACACATCTAAAGGTAATTAAATAGAATTATTTCTGTACTTTTTTGGTGGAAATTTCTTTCAATCACTCATATGATAAAGCCTGGTTTGATGGTACTAAGAATTCTCCCATTAATGTCTAGGAAATTGCAAGAAGTTTTTTTATTTCCTTTGATACTCCACTGTATTTCCCTTCTCTTCTTGGGACATCCTGCAGAATGTAATGCTCACAAGCTGTATTTTGTGATCCAAGAAGTACTGGGGAAAACTCTTACATTAAACTAATTTTATGTCAAAAAGAACACCCATCGGACATATGCAATGCTAAAAGTAATTCACAACTCTCCTTGTACTCTACATCATTACTCATTTATGTGGATCCTTTGCAACATGAGCATCTTAAAAAAATGTGAGTGTATGGATATATGTACACTAAATAAGAGACCAGTACAACTTGTAGCACATCATTGTTACTGCACTTGCATTTTGGTCGAAGTGACCAGTTTCAAGTATTAAAATCCAGTAAGTGCACATAACAGTGAACTTAATACAAGACCTGTTTTTCACCTAACAGGCAGAAGTTTCACATCCCACAAAGAACAAAGGTAAAGCACAGTTTGGGGCACTTTCTTTAGAAACAGAAAGATTGCATTAATCCAAATTAATATTTTGAGACAAGCAGAAGAGTCAGATTCACATTTGGGGAAAATAGGGAACAGCCTCTTAAACACAGGTAACTAGCAAGAATGTGCAGTGTTTTCAGCCCTCAGCTGAGGGATTTACCTTTTAAAATTTTATTTCAAAACTGGAAGTTTGTGCTTGGCTGTCGTATCCTCTGCTTTCTAACAATGATGGGGCCTAAACACTCAAAGGTAGCTGAAAATTGCGAGTACATTTCTGGAAACAATAGATTAGCAGTTCTCATCAGCTGAACATTTGCAAAATGAAATACTTCACAGTAGTTTTTATCAGAACAAATAGAGTTTAGAGTTAATTGTTATAGGTTTTCATCCATTTTAGGAAGGTGTTCAGCTAATAAATATACTTGTTTTTCAAGTCATTATTAGCTTTTCAATACCTTGTCCATCGTAGGTATGACCTGGTACCATACCACTCAACAGGTTCAATCTCATTTCTATGGCATCTACTGATTATTTCTCCCTTTCTTGGAAAAATTTAGTTATTTTATTTAGTTACTTGTTTGCTGACATATGTGCCTTTTAGGCATGCTTCTTCCATGTAGCTACTTGGATTTGTACTATGAGCTAAAATGATAGGAATTAACCACAGCTGAGCAATTTTACCTTTTTTTTTTTTTTTTGGAGAACTTTGTTCTCTGCCTTGGAATATTTACATCAATTTGAGTACAATAAATCAGAAATCAGGTGCTCCAATATAAGCACCTGTGCTAGATGCTAACATAAGCACCTCTGGTATGATAGTGTCTCACTATTCCTAGAAGTTTAGCTTTATTGACCTGTTAAAAACATCTGACAACTTCTGGTTTGTTTTTTTTTTGTTAGGAGCTATGACTGTTAGAGTAACGTGAGCATGAGAATCTCATCTTTTGTACATTTTTGCAAATATCTAACAGTCATAGACCCATAGAAACATTTGGAAATACAGACTTTAGGGGCACAAATATAATGAGAAAAAAAATGAAGATTCCTTTGCTTTGTTTTACTTTTTTGAAGGATGACAGTTCATTCAAGTTTTTAACACTTGCAATAGGCAACTCTGGAACTTAATGCATGCAACTTTTTGCTGTCAAAGACTGGAGATTCACTTGCAAAACAAATACTTAGGCTTTTGCAAATTCAAAAGCTCTACCTTTCTGAAGAATTCCCATTTAAAACATTCCATATGAGTCCATAAAGGCAATAAATATTTTTGGCTTGAAGCAGATAACAGATACATCCAAACAATTAGAAAAGGCCAAAATATATTATGCAAATTGGATGCATTTAGCATGAGCTCTCTGCAATTTCTATATAAACAAATGATTAGAATATTCCCTTCAAAGGCCAATGTGATTAGCACAAAAACTTCACAAATTCTCCTACTGTCTAATGAAGTACATGTATTTTTTGCTTAGAGTTATCACAAGTAGTATGTCAGCTATCTATAAACAGCAAAGTTTATAATGGTGTCTTTTGTTCTAGGAAATCTTAGAACATCCACACATTTAATCTCTGGTTTTCTGTGATATAAGAAGAAAAAAATAAAAGGAAAAAAAAAAAGAAGAAACGAGTCGTCATCTTGGGATACCCACAGAAAAAATTAACTACTTGAACATAGGTAACAATGGTTCAAACTATGGACACAGCAACAGGCTGAAAGATTTCTCAAAATCCTCCACCCACACACACTAAAATACTTACTGATAAGCATTGATAATACTCTCTAACTTAGGTGCAATTAGAGAAAAATCAGACTCGTCATTTTTCCGTTTACTGAACTGAGACTTTTTTTTTTGATCTTGCAACTTGACCACAGATGTTTCAAAAGACATTCTGCAGCCAAAACCAGGCCAAGTAACACATGTGAAGGATTCATTACTGTCTACAGAGTAAATAAGTCAGAATAAACGTTTACATGGAGGAAGGCCTAGAAGGAGCTCATATTTCCTTGTTTGTATATGTTTTAGTCAGACCCTAAATGCAATCTGTACATAGTTTTTTTGTGGTTTCATAAAATGTTGTTAAAATGTCCAGCCTGGTGATAGGTACTATATGATGCTGCAAAAGGTTTACTGTTCTCAAACTCGTAGCGGTCTAGAAACAAACAATCACTTCCATCTGCAAAAGGCAGCTGAATAAAAATAAAAACTAAATTGTAGTAGAAAGGAACACATAGACAGCAGGGAAAAAGGATCAACTGCCACAATTTATTGCTATAGTTTAAATGGTGCGGCAACTTTAACATAGTAGCAGAAGCAGGGCACTTACAGCAATATCATTCTTATTAGAGCACTGCACTGCCAGAGAAAACAGGAGTCCATTCACAGACATTAAATACAGTAGAGTAAATGTGGGGAAGTGATTTGTACTTCGTGGCAAAATGGTATATCCTCCCCTTTCCTGTTATGATCCGTACTGGAACATACCAGACAACTAGTGAATGCGATCCACTGTTCAAAAGCAAGATTAACTGAGATGCTCCATGGCAAGCAAATAAATTTGTTTCCAGTGAAATAATTATTCTTATGGAATGTCATCCTCTCCCACAGCATAAAGAGACAGGTGATGACATTCAATAAAATGTGATTTTTATTCCCATTTTCTTGACATGAAGAGATATACGACTTACTCAGCTCCCTTGAATTATATGCTCTGAGGTCATGTCTTATTTTTTTTAGAATGCCATCACCGGCTACATAATAGTTAAGTGACTAGGAAAAATGGGAATATTATTTTCCATTCAACATAATCCTGTGTAAGTACCTGAAAGAGCAGCTATTCATGTAACGTGCCCAGCAATATTGCAGTCTTTGTTTCTGTATTTTCAAAAGCTAATCCTACCTACATTTGAGCTACTTAGGCATATCTATAGCAAGTTACTATGTGACAAGACTTCCAAATATGACAAGAGCTATTATCTGTAAAGAAATAACAGAATCTGTAACTCTTTGTACCATCTAATATTCTTTAGCATTTCAAATAATTAGCAGCTTATTCCAAAAACATTTGAATAGTTAACAGATTTGATACCTATGGTTAATCCTCATTAAAATTACGATTACATGATATAATTACATGTAAATAAGAAAAATGAATTCAATAAAACTCTTACCCTTTTCACTGTTGGGCACTATGTTGGGAATCATACAGTATGTACAATTAGATTTATACTGCTAAGCTAAAAATATTGGTGAAGATCTAAAAATGACGAACAGTGCCTTTTAAATTAATGTCTTATTAGTTGAGTGAAGTACACTGACAAAGAATAATTTATGCTTATTCAAACTGCTCTCGACATCTTCAGGTGTTTCCAAATGAGCTCACAGAAGAGTGATTAAATGCATCTGATAACAAGCCACACATTGCTGAAATTACTTACCGCCTCATTTTATGATTAATTAAACATGTAGATTAAAGTTGCAAAAGAATTTAGATTAATGAGCAAGTTAAGTCTTGCTGATATAAGTGAATTGGGAATTGGATGCTCTGTGGAACTTTATAAACATGCATTTTATAATGAGTAAGACAAGGCTACATGTTGAATCCTGGCCACAAGGGCCTTTGACGATGCAGTCTTTTTTAACATGGTTTGACAGCTTTCAAATAACATTCTACTATAGACTTTAAACTTTGTGCATTGCTGTAAAACATGAGACTACATAACTCATGTATTAGGAGTACAATTATTTCAAAGCTCTCCAAGGTAATGACCCCCTGTAGCAGCAGCTGTTCAGAAAAATTACAAGCTCGATTGTTATTTTAATCAGAGAGAGTTTAGTAGTTAAAAGCAGTTATGCAACTAGTAAAATTATACAACACTCCATCAGTAGCCTTATAGCATCCTTCATACCCCTGTTCCTCTCCAATTCCCCCGCCCAAAAACCTTGGTCTTATTAGTAAAACAGGGTGCTCAGTCATTCATGAAAAATTCAAAGCCATTTATTAAGTCTGGTTTCTGTGCAAGGCAAGGTAACATTTAAATTTATGATGATTCTTATCAGCTCCAAGAGTGCGTCAAAATATCTGCTAGGTTTGCCAAGTGTCCAATTTTTCTCTTTTAAGATCTGCTATACCTAATCCATGTAGCTTAGTCAGTGTCAGAAAGCCAAGCTGGACTTTATGACTTTGCAGGGCAAAAGCAAATCAGATCACTCAGAGACGTACTACACTTTGGACAAGGATGAAGAAATTGAAGTCACTGAACTATCTGTGCGCTTACATCATTTGTAAAAACTTTCATGATCTACTGCATAAAGTGACTCTTGCAGACTCACCTGAGATAGCTGGTTACTTTTAAACCATTTGGTTCTTATTTTTAAAATTTAGATAAGGATCCTTTTTCTTGATCTCCGGCTGTATCCTTTCCATTTATGCTGTAACTTCAAAATGTCAAAGGTCTACCCAACAAAAAAATCAAAGCAAACGAGAACCAAAAAGGTTCACATAACAGAAGTTGCACATGATGGATATTAACCTCAGGTCATTTACATTTGCTAATCTTTTCTGAGCATGCGTATCAACAGAAGTAAAATGTCTTAATTTAGAACTCTACAGCAGAACATGTGCTTTGAATACTTTGACTTCTTATTGATTCACTAAAGCACTTTAGCATAAGTTAATTCTCAAAGTTCAGTTGGATTGATGCACGCAAGTATATCATTTAGAATATAAAGACTGCCAATTCCTACTTACTCTGTGCAGAATGATGTTCTAAAATAGTATATACTGTTTTAGGACCACAAGCCTCATCTGATTTATTAAAGGTGGGACTGAATATGTCATTTAGGGTCAGGCCTGTCTTGTGTTCAGATAATCATCTTCAAATTCTTTTTGTTCTGTTTTCTAAATGATTGTAACCTTTTCATACTCAGCTACTTGGGTAATACATTTAAAAGCACCTGTAACAAAAAATTAAAACAAACTACTTATTGTGTATGCAATGTGACAATCAAGTCTTAGAATGGGTTCCTCGTATTTGCTAACCAACTCTGTCCATATATTTTAATGCTGTCTGCTATGCTTTCTGGCCTTTCCCCAGGAGACAATGCTTATTCCATTAACTTCCAGTCTGGGACAATTATATATTGCTCTGAACCCATCTCTGATACAAAATCTCAGTATATTGCAGAACAAACTAGAAGCAAAGAACTATGGACTGAAACAAGTTTTTTTCATTATATGCTGGAAAAAAAATATGATAAAAAGTTTCTTTGTCTTCAAGAAGTGAAAAAAAAAGTTTACAGTCAAATAAAATGACTTCTATTGAGCCAATAAATGCAAATCAATGGCAAATCCACAGTAGTGTCACAAGGCAGGTTTGAGGATTTTTTACCTTTGATATTCAGCAGAAAAAATCTCACAGTAGGTGTCACAGTAGGTCATTATTTGATAGCGGATGCTAAACGCATATCTGATGTCCTTAATGATTAGAAAATTGTCTAAACACAATGAATTTCATCATCCAGTTCACTTTTTCCATGTATTTTTTGTGCTTCTCTGTCATATGCATCTAATGTACTCTATTGAAAGAAACTTAGTGCTTAGATGTACGGAGTAGTACATAAAATTTTCAGAAACTAATATCCCACGGGATAAAACAAACAAACAAGTGGTAACTTGCTGCCTGGCTCAGAGTCCAAAGGAACAAGACAGTGAAAAGGTAATTCTTCTGCTTGGCATTATGAATTACTAAATGAAATAATACATTATCTTTCCCTAACTTTATTATCCTCCAGAATACATTTGTTCCCATCCTGTAAGTTTTCCATGAAAGACCACATTTCCTGGATTCAGCTATTTGCTCAGAGGGCAACGCAGCTCCACCCCTCCCCTGTCACCATATTACACTGAAGCTGTATTCAAAATAGTTAAAGAAGGAACGGGAATTATTGCACAAACAGATTTTTAAAGAGCTACCTGATCTACACTGAAGCACTAGGCTTCAGAAAGCACACAAGTACAGTTAGCCGACTAAACTTTTAATTAATCAACTAGCAAAGCTCTGTTTGTCCTGTTTTCAATAGAAAACATCTTGTAATGTATTTTAAAAGACCTTAAAGAAAACTTTCAAATGTATCAACGAATGAGAATTCTCACTCACGTTTAAAAAAGTGACTGGGACACTTATAAGCATAGTACTATAAACTTGCAGAAGGATTTAGACTCCTAAATTGAATTGTCTATAATTTTTCAGACACTCCAGCTTATTACAGCTATCATGCTGTCTTCAAACTTTTGCCAAACCTAAAGCAAAACTCTGACAGAAATCTGCTGAGATTTCTGGCAGAAATTCCCAGTCACAAAGAGTCCTGGGAGGGTCTATTGTCAAGTTCGTCTGAGGCAGGTATCTGAAGCATCCCCCAGATATGCACAGCGAAAATGGTATTTTGAAACTGATACTGCAGCTCTTAAGTCTTCGGATACTTTAGAAGTGTTCTGGAATAATATATTTCTGCAGCCAAAACCTGAGACCACTTTTAACTATGCGGCTACTTCTACTCTGTAAGCAGGATAGAATTCTTATATTACTAAGACACAAAAATTAAAGCATGCAGATGAAGCATAAAGATATACAAGAACGATAACAAATATTTCACCCTGGAGATCTGCCAATGGAAAATGCTGCTAACTCGTCCATTTCTTCAAGAAAAGCATGTCCAGCAAATCCCATCTACTGTAGAATGATATATTTTCACAGACAGAAAAGGAGACCACTTCAAAGCTATCAGTCAGAGCTGACTACAGAGAAGGATCCTCCTACTCAGCTGTTCTCCAGAATTAGATCTTTCCAAGATGTAAATATGAACAAAACCTTAACTACAGAATTAATGAAAATAACTCTGATTTATAGCCCATATCTGATTTACACATATATCTTCTATCGTAAGAAAACAAGCATTGAGAATTATTACCCTTTTCCTTTTTTTCCTACCCTAATAATTGCACAGAAGCATTTTTAAAGGTTGTATCAAAGAACATCCTGGCTTCCTGGCTTTTCTGAATGGCCCATACTGCTTGACAGAAGAAATCAGACGCAGAACAGTTTGAAATTAATTGCCTCAGAAGACGACACCTCCACACTGTAATATAGAATAACTGAAGAAACCCTAGCTGGAAGGAATTAAGGAGCGGCCTTTTAAGTCGTCATCATACTAACGTATGAAACAGATACAAAATTCTCCTGCTGGTAGAGCTGGCTTGCATTCAGGATTGATGGAAGGAATGTTAACACAGGAATAAGTCTGATACATACCGCTAAAAAACGGACAGAAGTATGTACATGTGCCAGTAGCACGTGGAGACAGATAGCCCAAAGAATGCTCAGATGATATTTGACATCACTAGCACATGACAACAGACTGCATTATACTTAAAGATAAGAACCAGGATGACATGTCTGAGCTTCCAGAGCTCTTCATGCTCCTTTCTCACTTAGCTTCTAATACCCATCTTGATTTAACCATAAACATCTCCCTTTGCAAGTGTAAAAACATAGGACAGCTGACATTTTATCAATTTTGTGAGATGAATTAATTCAAAGGGTGACTTGACAAAAGTCATGCTGATATAGTTTAGAGGTAATAAAGCTAGATATAGATTAACCAAATTAAACTAATTCTAATGAACTTGGACTGGTAACGCTGAACACACACACACCCCAGCAATGGCTAATTTAGCCTGTTTGTTGAATACAGAAGTATCCTATGAAAAAAAAAAAAAATTCAAGCAACCAACTTATAATTTCTGTATCATTGACCAGTGTCAAAATTAGACTCAAGAAAGGATTCCCAAAACCCTATATATAAGGTTCCACTCCTGACTTAGAACTGTGAGTAAAGCTACCTTTTCCCTCCTTCTTTCAAAGGATCTAGAAGTTAGTATTATTCCAAAATACTAAAAAAATATTGTAAGGTACTCAGATATCATGGCGATGATGGCAATAGCAAGTACCCAAAGGCAGTTAAAAATAAAGTTCAATAAGCCTATGGACTGTTACATTAGTGTTTTTCACAGTCTGTCATTTCACACAGATGAGATTAAAGGGAAAAACAAAACACGCACACACAAAAAAAACCCCAACCAACCAACCAGAACCAAAACAGCAGCACCCCACCCCCACAACAGATTCTAAGCAGCAAAGAGAATTCATTGTTCCATTATCCTCCCCAAATCAACATTTTGAAATAACACCCAGGTATAGATCTCCCTTTTTTGTCTTGGAAATGGATTATTATTCATCTTTATCTGAAATGTAGCGGGTAAATCCTGGATATATTCAACAGAGAACAACAGAGGAAAATGTTTTGGAGGAGCATCCCTTGTTGCATGTTACTCAGTTTTAGCTTAAGCCAGCTGATCTTCATTCTGCTCTTTACTGGGTATTTGGAGAGCCAGAATGGGTTTTATCATTCCAGAAAGCCACACATCTCCTATGTATGGCAGAAATTTAATCTCAATGGATCCCACAGCAATTCCATCAAGATACTAAATAGGAGAAAGAAAAAGCATAGGGTTGTCAAGCACTACAGATGAGTGCTCTGGGAGCAAAGAACTAGTCATCCACCATGTGTCACAGGCTTTTCAACATATTTCCATTTTTCCCTGGGATTAGTTGAAGAAGGGAAAGGAGAGTTTGGCAACCAAATATATGTCTCTGCTTAGAGAGAACTAAGCAGAATGAGGACGGATTACTTCCCTTATTTTATGGGCAGGAAGAGTCATCCATCAGAATGACAAATGGTGTACCTTTATAGGCTCAAGGCCCATCTGTGAAGATCTCAGGATCTGAGCTATTCAGCGGTACTATTGTGAACTCATTGCTACTTTTCTATTAATTTGCTTTAAAAAAAAAAAAAAGTTTTAACAGTAGAAAATAACTGCTGAGGACACCAAGTGACAGTGCTTTTAATAATAACCAAACATTTGAATTCCTTAGAGTATAAGTAGGTTGACTCAAACTCTAGAAGACAAAGACACAAATGTTTTTTACTGGTTTTTTTGCCCTTCTTCTTTTGTTTTGGGTTCTTTTTTTTTTTTTTTTTTTTTTTTTTTTTACAGGAATGGCAAGGAAGGCCATGAATGCCAGTTTGTGTTTGTAGGACTATGTGAATGGATCAGACATTTAGAAAGAGTGGATTGTGTCATGGGGCTCATGAAACATAGCAATGAATGATCAGAACTGAAGAGTAAGCAGCAGTAAAAAAGAATTCTTATGTTCGCATCAAGAGCTACGAACCATTCGAGGGCACTGCCAGGTCCAAAAGATGTTAAAAAAACCTATGTGGAAATATCAGGAAAGAATTTCAATTCTGTTGAATCAGGGATTTTTTCCAGTAGGAGCAGAAGCGGGGCGGGGGGGAGGGGGGGGGGGAGCATGAGTATTTAAATTGATAAAGACAATGAACATTATGATCTTTATTGCCACATTAAACAGCAACTTTAGTAAATTCTCTGAGAAATCTTTTGTGTTTGGAGCTCTGTAGATTAACAGAATGCCCAAACTAATCTGGGAGTCTAGAAACAGGACTAAGTGGATATTCTCAAAAGATTGTATTTCAATAGACCTCTCATGCATTGGAGCTTGGATAGGAATATAATGACTACTCCACTTCATCATCTAGTATCTGTTAAAGACATTTAAATACTTCCTTAGTAATATTACTTCCTCTGGTTACAACAACTGCAGACTGAGACGTCCTGGGAAAATATTCTCTTATCTATAGAGCCCCTGTTTTTCTGTTACTATGAAACTTCTATCCTTCATTAACATTCAAATCACCTTCTTTCTCTGCAGCTGGTGGAGAGGCACTTCACTTTTTTGTCCCAGCAGTGATATAGCAGAACCTTTAACCAAGAGCAGGATGTGTCTGCGATCACCTTTAGTCTTTAAAGTTTGTAAACTCTTTGGTTTTTTAGAAACTTCACAGTAAAACAGAGAAACTGTCCAGTAAATAGCTGCAATTAGGAATCATCTTTTTCTGTAATTTTCCCCCGTTTTTTATAACTGTTAATTTAAATGTACTGGCCTTAAACACTGCACAAGAGGCCATTCCACAAGACTGTGGGGTTTTTTTTAAAAAGAAAATACTTCTTTAACCAGAACAATCTCCAAAATATGCTGCTTTCCCTTATACCAGGTAAGTTCTCCCTTTCACTCACAGGAATTCCAAAAATTGTAATCCTACATCTTTGAAGAAAGAAAGAAATAAAGCAGAATTTAAGACTTCTTTTGGCATTGTCTATTTGGCTTAGGAAGTGGATTTGCAAACAGACTAGTGCAACACTATGAAAGAGATCTTTAGGTTGGTCACATTCGGCAGAGAAGTTACAAGGTGAGTTTGCAATGAAAACAAGATTACTTAGCTGGGTCAAACAGCTAAAGGCTACAACTGTTCCTTGTAGTTATATCACTTATACCTTCTCTGGACAGAATTACATATTTATGACATATTTCAGTGACTTTTCATATGCAGTACTGGGGGAGGGGGAAATACCCGTTTAATAGCTCTAGCTGACTATTTGGGAACTCCTAACCTCAAGATTTAATACCAATTCTCAAAATATTTGAGTCTTGAACACTATCAACAATGAATATTTAAACTATAAAGACAGTTTAATGTATGTATTATGTATAATACCATTTCCCTCAAAAAGAAGTTTTATTTTGCAACTGGATAAAACACAGAATATTTCTAGATCTTGCATCTCAAATTATACTACTAATATCTATGTTACTATTTTAAAATTATTTATATTTAAAGTTAACTTTTAATTACTGATTATAGTTTTTAAATGGAAAAATAGTCCTCTTCCATTCTGTTCAATTTGAAATACTGTGTGTGTCACTATGGTCATTAATCATAACAGCGCTATTAAATTAACAATGAATGGTCAATCACTTTTTACATCCCTGCTGTTTTTCAGTTTGCAGAATTTGTGCAACTAATTAATAATAGAAGGATCTTCTTTTGGTGTTCATTTAATTTTATAGCTCCTACTTTGGTATAAAACAAAAATTTTAATAGAATCAGAGACCACCATTTAAAAAAGACATTTTAATCTTCTTCTTAATATTTTTCTGTTTCATGTTGGTATTTTTTGGTCATATTCTCAAATTTTATTACAGCTACAGTGTAATTAACTTACTAAATTCGACCTGAAAAAAAATTTTAAAAGCTATCACATTTTAAGAGAAATAACATTAAGCTGCTGTGTTCAAAGTACTGAAAGCATTTCTTTCATGAACACTAAATGCTCTATTGTGCTACACGGAAACGTATGACCATATCTTACCCAAAAATAACTTAGCAAGTGTTCTTTTCATAGCTATCTAGATGCAAAATTCTCTAAAATTATGAGCGGCCAAGGCATTATTTCTACAACTGAAGCTTAATCTGAAAATAAGCTTTTGGTACAAAGTTATAGAAAAATGGTAACAAGGTAAAAAGTATGTAACTTCTGTATAAATTACAACATACAGAACCCCGTACCCTTTAAAAGCAGTAGATGTTTTCTAGTGGTTGTGGGTAGCTTTAGAGTTATTAGCATCTCAGGAGTTTAAAATTGCATTTACTGAAGTGTACTATAGGTAGCAGCAGTTGCTACTGCTACTACTGTATTTATAATTGTAATCAGTATTACAGACATTTCTGGAGGCCTCCACTAATACCCCTTTTGGGCACCAGCCTTTGGCATCCATGATAAAATTATAGATTAAAAATGTAAAATAGTTAGTCAAAGAAAGGAAACCACGATGAAGTGAGCTGCCTAGAACCATAAAGCCAGGAACAGTAACCACTGGACTTACTACAGGTCAACCTGAATGACCTTGAAGGGTTTGCATTTTCTTAACTCCTGAACACCGATGAAAACAATTATCCTCTCTAGACACCCAAACTGGAAAGAATCTGAATGGCCACCAAGGAGAATGTTTAGGAAAAATATATCAGAGCATGGTACTTACCTAAGAGACTGGAGAATTGCATTAACTCTCAAGGAGAAACAAGTGCATGCAAGTTGATCCCTCCCATCTTTACCAATTCAAACCATAAAATTAGTCTCTAGGATATAGCCTCCCTTCCATTTGCAGGTGCAGCTCCCCTGAATGCTAATGTGGATCACATGTGCTTACGAAGCAAAGCAAATTCCCCTAAATTTCATCGGGCTGGACAGAACAGTATTTCAAAAAGCAGCTGTTGTTGGTAGCATGCAAGTTTATCGGCAATCCTTATAAAACTGCCCCCAAAACACATACTGTATCTGATCTCAAGTTAAGAAGGCTTTTCTCTAAAGAGTATTGAATCACTTTAATGTAGATTCTAATGCTGCCTTACTTCACTTTCAAGGTAGCTAGTAAATTCAGCTTTACCACAGTACTATAAAGATGTGGAAGAAGTGTAATAGCATCCAAAAATGAGCTGTTACCACTACACTGTTCAGTTTAGAAAACTCTAAACAGAATACTGATGAAAAATGTTAATGACAGTTTGCTGAGTTGCCAAGAGGAATGAGATAAGACAATTCCCTATATTTTTGTTATAAAATGTAAATTATAATGTCCTGAAGAACCTGCTACAACTCCAAGAAGGACTAAAAGGAAGATCTAAACAACACTGTATTTCAGTAATTTAATTTTACAAAAGAGCTATACAGCAGCCATACGTACATAATCAGTACCATCCCAGCAAAGATCTCAGTATTCACAGGATTTTAACTCCTGCAAAGTCCTGTCAATTGCAATGAAGTACCTCAAAGGACTTAAAGCACCTTGCTGAATTAAGGCCTTAATCATGTATGTATATACCTCTGAGCAGTTTGCATTATATCACCAATACAGTCTCAATAGACTCGATAAGTAGGAAAATTTATGGAATCATCCAATAATGTAAAAATGTTAGAAATGAACCTTGAGTCTGTGATCCTTTAGCTTTGAGGAGGCAGACTGTCTCCTTTACCATACCCATGCTGCTGACCCTGAATTTCAAGGCTGAAAATGAATAATTCTTTCCTGGGCGACGACAATGAAATTATTTTACAGCCCTAGCCCATCCCCAGACTCTGTAGACTAAGTCCACGTCATCACCTCAGGCCTGCAACTCATAAATGGCACAGACGGCACTGAGAAGAGGCAAAAAGGGTAGGCAGTGTATCCCCTGGCATCTCTGCGTGGCAGCTGGTGAGACAAAACAAAAAATCACATCACTGCCTAGAGAGTCTATTGGCAACTCTCAGTTGCATCTGGGAACAATGGCCCATCAAAGCTAACTACGTATTGTTAATACCCCTACCTAATCCAGGCAATAGGAAAGAAAAGTACAAAGTCCTCTAGGAAATCCTACAACTTTCCAAACACTCACATCTCCATTTTCCTCAGTCCTGTAAGCGTATGCACAACCGTTATTACAGCAGCTTCCCCAGTGCTGCCATAAACATCATTTGGGGCCAGGCTGGGTGTGAGGGTACGTTCACTGCTGCCAGAAGGTATTTATTCCACATTTCCACAAAATACAGAGAAGACGGGGAGGTCCTATTTCATGCTCCCACCTCACCAGTCTAAGGAGAAAAAAGGGTAGTGCAGTACCTCCCTACATGGAAATACTGGGGGCTGGGAAACATGTTTCTGAGGGCTGGATTATGATTTTTGCAATACAGAATTTTTGAGCTATTGGGTTCTAAGCCTGCACAGTCTTAAGCTTGCAGCTATTGGCATGTTTGACATTTTAAACTATGAAATACCAACCTATTTTGAAATTGTCCAAATCATTAGTTGTGGAATTTTCCTAGCACTTCATGAATACCACTGTTAATTGGGCAATTAACTCGAAACTACAGAATATGCTGTGATGGCATGATATGATATAAGCCATGTAAAAGAAGGAACAGCCAAGCAACTCAGTATGTTGAAAGATATTAATGAAGTGGCAAAATCTGCCAGAAAAATAATAATGGGTGATTTTAACTACCCCAATATTAACTGGTTGAATAACACATCTGTACATGGTTTGGAGAAGCAGTTTATTGATACTATAAATGGCTTCTTTTTGGAGCAGCTCCTTCTGGAGCACAGAGGAGGAGGAGTTCCACTCAGTTATTAATTTGTGTGTATGTGTTTGTGTAGAAAGCAAGCATGGGTGTTCTGTTAAGCAACAATGGCCACAGGACAATGAGTTTGAATCTCAATGATGAACTATTTCAAGTGGTAACCAAATAGTTAATGGCAGGTGGGCGGGTGAGGAAAAACCCATCAAAAACAGCCATCTCAAATGGAAGGCTGTTTCTGAGGAATGAAGGAGTTTACTCACATGCAGAAACAAACCACCAGAGTTAAAAAGAGATAGGGGAAAAGAAAAAAAAAAAAAAAAACACAAACAAAAAAGGCTCGCATGTTTCTGGGGTAAAAAAAAAAAAACACCACTCTTTAAAGCATGAACTCCACCTAAACGCTTTTAACAGGAAAGAGCATTGATTGCTGTTATAGCTTGCTGCTGAATACTGCACAATCTGAAGCAAAGCTATAATGCAAACTGTGGCAATCAGAATGTATAAATTCAGTTTAAAAAAATTACAGGAAGAGAAAAATTATTATTATATTTTGTTTCAATGATGATATAATTATTCAAGTAAATTGGCCTATGAAGAGGATGCATATATGTTATCTAATGTACAAATCTAGGAACGTGGAGTAAGATTACACAGGTCTTGCAGCTGTTTTGAGGAGTACAGTAAAAAGATAATAGAACGTGCAGGGTTATGTTCCCCTCATCAGTTTCTGAAAGTTACAATTATGTCCATAAAAAAATCTTTAAGAAAAAGAGATTAAAAAACAAGTAACTAATTTACAGAAAAGTTATACACAGACATAGTAGTAATAGTCACTTCCTAGCTGTGATTGTCTAGAAATGGGTCTGTGAAAGATCAGAAATGCAGCTTGTTTGTTCTTTTATCATATTTCAAGACCTGGAGATTTAAGAACATAATAGGTTTCCATACTGCATCAGAAGATCTTGGAGTGGTCATCAGCCAACATCTGGTATTTCAGAGGCAAGTGAATATACATAAATTTGTACCAAACAAATCTTTGGGCAAAAGATTCCTTTCAAACCCATTTACACTTCTTAGAAACACAGATGTACTGACAGACTTTAATGAAGACAGTAAGGAAGTATAAGAACTATTCGCTAGGGTGGGATGCTACCTCAATATATAATCAATTTTAAAAGGCCAATAACCTAGAAATGATGAAAACTTGCCCAAGCAAGATAGGATAAGAGAGTTCTAATAAATAACTGTTCTTTAGTGTATATGGGACAGGGGGGAGATCCAACACGGCTGTAGGGGAAATGGCTTTTCAAAACTTTATATTAAAATCTGCATCATGATTTGGAGGAGGAAATGTTCCATAAAATTAAGACTTTCTAACCATACTTTAAAAATACTGGGTTAAGAAGCAGCAAAGTGACATGAAACCTAGTGCTGACAAATACAGAACATTGCATCTTAGAAACAATAATTTCAGCTATTTAATTTCAGTGCTGGATTTTATACAAACTATAATCACTTGGTAAAAATGGAACCATGAAATAAACCGTCAATAGTACAAACAAACTCTAAAGACATAAAAAGAAAAGAGAAAATATCATATCTTTAAATAAATCAATAGTGCATGTTCTATTAAGATAGGGAGCTCAAGTCTAGAAAATATCTCAGAATTAAAGGAGAAACAAAAGTGAGTTCAATGAACTTCACAGAATTGTTTAAGAAACCAGGTACATTCTGGAACATTTTTACTTGTCTCTGAAGCTAAAGGCTGCCTACTTTCCATTGATGGATTGGCTAATCATGAGCCTGATTTGATGTTCATAAAACTGATTTGATGTTCATAAAACTTTTGCTGAAATAGGATCAAGGAGCATTATCACACACATCTCTGATCCCTTGTGCCTGCTGCAGGAGCACCTCTCAGGTTTTAGGTAGTTATGAGGTTTTGGGGAGTGAAATTTTTACTTCACTTTTATCATGCTAAGCTTAGCTTCAGATTCCTGTGCTTTACTCTGACCGCTTCATTAGGACTAACTGTAGTTCAGCATCGTATCAGTGACCAGGCATTTCCTTTAAAATAAAAGTATTATATGTTGAATACTAAAGCATTTGAGTGGAAAATGCTTGAGTAGTAGATGCTAAACCAGTAGGAATTCCATACACACAGCCACTTTGCTAGCTAGTCATCCATCTTCACTCTGGTGCCCTACAGTACTTTAGAACTTCTGCAGGACCACGTGTCTCGGTCAGACCCTCATTCCTGCCAATTTCCAGATGAAGATCGTCTCTCTTTCTAAATCAAACTTTTCTTTTTATACTGAAATTAAGAACTTTGAATGAAGGCTTACATTTTGTGAACTGTTTCACTGGGCAAGGCGGAAGTGAGAGATGAAAGTTCAAAAACTCACGTAACCTGCTTTGTTTTAGCATCAGAGAACTGGATTAATTACTCCCTGGGGCTTTCACTTTTTGGCTCCTGCAGGGAGCATCTTTCAGACTAACTTTCAGAGCCAGGATTATACAGTAATCTCTAATAAACCCATAAAGATAATATGGTATTTACACAATTAAGTGTAGTCTTTGAATATTTCATGATGCACAGTACTGAATCCATCACACACGTATTAAGAACGGAAGCTGCTCCCAGTTAGTTCCAATTGATTTTCTTCAATGTCTTGTTAATGTACATACCCCAAAATACCAATTCATCATCACTGTGTATGAACTTAAACTACTGAAAGTAAAAATGAACCTTTTCATATTATTTATATTTTAATTATTAATGAAAGTGCTGCCAAGAAGCAAAAAACCAAATAAAATTAATTCATAGAAAATTAATTTTAAAAAAGTATGCACTGATTTTTAAAATTGACCTTTATGCTCTGTCTTCTCTTTAGTATCTTAAAGTAACGTTTTTAAGGGAGGCTTCACTGTGATCAGCTCTCTTTAATTAACTTTAGAAATGTGAGTGTTTTACAGTACAGTCTTTATCAATTTTTTTTATTTAGCTATTAACACTTATGTATTACCTTCAACAGACCATTTTCAGATTTCTATCGAGTCAGGCTTTGGTATATACCAAAGATCTTGATACATCTAGCAAGCAGTTAACCTCTTACCCCACGCTCTCTTGTAACTGTGATTATGATGAATGAGTGGTTAGTTCTAAGCAATTCTGTTTTATGTCAATAAATGAATCAAACAGCCACTGGTATATGTGCATTAGGAAGACAGAAAGAAAATTAAGCTGTCTGTGGACACTTTATAACCCTCACCCTTTTAAGTAAAATGATTTGAAAAGGTAATGCTGACATCAACTGTTGGTATTGTTCATCCATACTATAGAATAAGCAATCCTTTGTGTAATTTACATAGAATGAGAAATACTGTATATAATTTACTACACACAGCATGGTTTAAAGAAAATTCTCTTTACAGCTTTTCTAAGATCCTGCATTGTAGTTATTAAGTGACCTGAGGCTTTGGTTTTGTGATGAACAACAATTTATTCTAAAAATATTTTGGCTCTGCAAATGCCAATCACTTGCAGAAAATCTATAGGACTCTGTCCAGGTATGGACTTGTACGAATACTTTGCTTCCATGTTCTTAATTCAGCTTCTTAGCACAAATATTTCCTAACAGATTCATTGCATTGCATGCAACTTCAACAGTTTACAGAATTGTTTGGATTAAGTATTTCCATGTCATTGCTTAGTACTTTTGCAGAGAATTTTTCAGACAGCAGATGGATCTAGTGCATTACACGGATCTCATCCAGCACACATATGGAGCAGCAGTAGAGCAAGGAGGTCCTCGCTTATATCCAGAGCATGACAATCCTTTGAAAAAGCATTTCTAGCAGCAGCTTCACTAAATGATTCAACTTCATCAAAAAGTAAGAAAAGAGCTTATATGTGGCCTCTGTCTTTGTGCAGTATGTCAGAAGCTGGTTGGATAGTACTCACCCTCAGAGGTCTCCTCATTTTAGTCAGTGCTAAAGAGTCTCATAGCATGAAACCCTTTGGGATTGTATGAATGAAAACAGTTATTTTGTATATTTTCTCTTGTGGCATATATTTCATTCTTCATAAAGAATTGAAGAAGATTTCTTTTCTTCATTAAATATCAAAATCCTAGAAGTAGTTTAGGTGCACTATTTTGTTATTAGACAAAAAACTGGCTAAAATGAATACAATGTGTTTACTTCCACAATATCAGGGTTCTGTATATCTACTAATTTATTTACTTACTACCGAGAAACCATCTGTATGGTCAATAGAGAAGCAGCCAAAGTAATGTCTGCTGCACTCAGAAGGTAAACGGGAACTTAGATAGGAACATGCTTCTGTGCCAGCATCATGCAACAGACACTCCTTCTATTAGAACTAGAAGTCCCTGGGTGACCTCCCACAACCACCACACAGCTTTAGAGAAATTCACACAAGGGAATCCATCAGACATCCCAGCTAGAAGCACAGGGTGCGAAAGAGAACTTCAGATACTAAAAAACAAACAGACCTTTTTGTAGTTTTAATTGGACTTCTGTCCTGTTCTCAGTAGATAAATGTCACAGCACCTTTCTGTCTCCTTCAGGCCTTTTTCCACACCTTCCTATCTTCAGTTACAGCTACAAAGATCTGGATGGATGCAGCTATGCTTCTATTAGACCCACACTGGCAATTGTTCTCGGCCATCTACGCACCAGGTATTACTCGAGTGTAAGGAAATGCCCTTTCCCCCTTCCATTTTCTTTCTACTCAACTGACTCTCTAAGTACATCTAAAATATGTGTATTTACAGAAACTTTTTCAGACAAGAAAACTCTTCAAGGCAGGAGCCTTGCTTTTGTACTTATACCTCATGCTGTATACTGGAACTTTGTTTCTTATTAGAAAATTTGTGTGCTACTGTAGTGCAAGCATTGCATAAAAACAGTAAGACAGTGTTCCAGTAGAAGCAGATTTTACATTCACCATTTATAAAATAATCCCAGGAAAACAGAGCTTTGGACTGCTGAGGGAGCTACTTCATGGTGCAACCACATCATTTTACATTGGTACGTCACAAACGTTAGCAGGAAAGTAGCAGTAGCCAGAAGAGGATAAAGACCTCTGATACATCCAGCACACACGTGCCAAAAAAGTACGGATGTTGAAGCAAACAGAGCTTCTAGTAAGGCATCACTTCACTTTCTTAATACGAATTTTGAAAGAATCAGCTCTTTATAGAATGAGGTAAGTGATAAGCTAATAAACACCTCCTTTGCCAAAGTGCTGATGAACAATTATATCGTACATAGAGAAAACTAGAGATTAACTTTTTAAGATTTGAGTTCAGTATATTGCTTTTTTGTAAAGTATAGACACTGTATTTTCCCAAATAAATTAACTGTAATTCAGTAGAACATATGATGTTACCAATTAAACCCATAAAGGTAAATAGTGCCAATGCCAATGTCTTCACTTGCTCCAAATAAGCTGTGCATTCTTTGACTTCATCATGTAAATATTCATAATTTAATAGTTTTCTCCTTTTAAATAAGCTGGTAAAAATCCAACGCACAAATCTACTTGGTCGGATGCTCCATGGTGTAAACAAACACACTCACTAAGTTTTAAATAGAACCATTCCAAACTAAACCAAAAAAAAAGTATAAAAATTGCATTAAAAATCAGATTGAGGAAAAAATATTGAGTTTGAAGCAAAGCATACTTGCTGAAAATGTGCTGATTGGAATAAGAGTTTGAAAAGATAAAGTTCATCTACTCACAGTCTCAGTTTTGTTGTGTTATAATGTGTGTATCCCCTAAGTGTTTCTATTTTTGTATTTAAACCTTCTTTGAAAAAATTTGCTGCTGTTTGTTTTTAAAAAAAATTTGGTTTTAGTCTCAAATGCAATTATATTATTTTCACCATATTTTCAATACAGGCGTGTAACTGAAGAGCTGCTCTCGCAAGACACTGAAGTTTCATGGGCTTTAATACTATTAATTTTAGGGGTTTTTTTCCCTCTTTGTCAGTGTTTGCACTTTGTAGTCAAGTCACAATAAAATGTTTACACAGAAACTGAACTGCCAGTAAAAACGTATTTCTAATTGCTCATGTACAAGCAAAATTTTTTTTTTAAAATGCTGTGTTATTAGAGAACATTTATTTTGCCATCTCTAACTTTAAATAACTATTGCAATTTACTACTGGACAAACCTACTTGAGAAGAACAATTAAATAAATTAAACCATGTTAAGACCGCATTCTTGAAAAAAGTAACCTTTAGTTAGGACAATTACTCTGTGGGCATAACACAAAAGCACAAATGTCACATTTTCCATGAAACTTACTTTTGTATGAATCATCAATCCTGTTTTCTCCTGAACAAAACTAGCCAAATATGACAAAAAAACCCCAAAGTTGTCTGAACTGGATGATCCAAGTAATTACATGTTACAGCAGAATGCATCTATGACAAAACTTTCAAAAATTTGAGGAAAAAGTTATTATAGCCCCTGGTTGAAATAGCTTTGGTGTAGACCTATACCAGTATTTAGCTCATCTTGCTGTATTCCCATATAAAAAATATGCACAGTTTCAAAGATCAATCTTCCTGGCACTGATCTATACTCCTTCCCTTTGGAGCGTAGATCAAACAAACACGCTATAAAAACATGCCCAAATATTATAGCATAAAATGAAAAATGTATACATTTCTCATTAGCATTTTTTAAATGCTGCTTAGAATTGGATCTTCTCAAAACTCCTTATATATGCACACTTTTTGTCTTCCACAGCAACCCCCCAAAGCTCCCATCTTATATGGCGTCATTTGCTTAGGGCCTATTTGTTCAGCCTCAGGTCCTGATCCTGATTTCATCAGCTTCCATGGTCACTTCAGTATTTGCAGAAATCAAGTCTTTAAATTGAAAGATACTTGAGATAACAACCTGTCCAATTAGCCTATAGAGCACAGTGAAAATTTATGACACTGTGCATATTCCTGTTACTGAATAGTAAGAGTCTGTATCTGCTGAACTAATATATACTACCTACAGAATATGTGCAAGTTCAGAGAGGTACAATAGAGATGAGTTAAGAAGATCTAAACCTGTATTACTATAGAATGTATACTTCAATCCTGTTTTAAGCATGTGAGGAAACACTGGTCTGAATCAAACAGTTGTACATCCTACACTTTATTTTCAGCTTATGTGAACTTCAGGTTTGCATGTGTTCCTAGATACATAGTGCTAAACACTAAAATAAGTCCTTTAATCAGAGAACAAGAATAGTCGGCCATAACATTAGCTTCTCCGGATATTCATGCCAATGTGATTGAACCCTGAGTTGCAGAGAATACCTATAAAAGACTAGACTGTGGTTCATTTTGTACAGTCATGTTGCATAGTCAATTACTTGGCTTCATTGTACGGCTGCTGAACCATGTTCCAGCTCTCATGGTCACAATACTGTCAGGTATCTCAACTGTGCTAACAACATTTTCTGCAAAAGACAGTGTACAGTTGTGTGATAACAACAGCCCATACTTCTCATTAAAGTTTAAGTACTTACTTACGTGATTGACCTAAACACAAAGATTGTTTTCAAAGCACTTTTTATGTCAATTCTGTTTACCACAGCTTTTTGTCATTGTCAACCAAGAAAAGCAGGACTCAGATCAGGAGTCCACAATATAATTACTAACTCCCTTTATATCTTCATAATACTAAATGAACATGAATTAAACCATACTTACAGGTTCTCACCCAATTAGCCTGGTACACACAAAGAAGTTCACCATTGTATTTATTCCGTTGCTTTGATTAGAAAGTATACTCCATATCGAGGTATAAAGAGGTGCTGTTTATATTAACTGATATATTACTATTTCTATTTAAAGATGAGAAAAAATGAGGCAAAGAAAGCCTAACTAATTGCTTGAGAAAAACACAGTGGCAAAGCCAGAAAGAGTTCCAACAAATTCCTCACTCTCAATTCAGTAATCACTTTACATTGCCTTCTTAAAACTATTTTTCAATGGTAATAGGTTTTTTAAATTGTTTATTTTATTTGATAACTATATTTTCTTTAAATACGACTGACGATGCTTATTAAAAAGACGCTGACCTGTAAATGAAGGAAACTGCAAATATAATAGCAAAACCATATCTGAAAATGAACATTTGTAAAGAGGAAGGGTTAGTACAAATTGAACACATTTCCATATTGAGAGGAGAACCAGCCATATTTTTCCCTGATGAATGTAGTTTTGTGAACATCTTTTTCCACAAATGATTGAATAAATATTTATTCATAAACTGTATTTGTGACTTAAGAGAACAAGCTGCATAGATTGGTTTCATTTATACAATTTCATACAAGACGTATTGCAATAATTTATATCATGCCAAGTCTAAGTCCCATTAGATTTTTCCTTATTATACTTGACCAAAGCTGAAGACTATCCAAAACAGCAATTCTGAAAGCTTTGTATTTGTTGCGTAAATAACTATCTTGCTCCCAGACCCTCTCCTCTAACTTTGCCTTTCTCAAAGCATTTATGCATAGGCACAGTCCCATTTACTTTATTTGAACTTGGGCATATGCTGAAACATATTCTTGGGCCATGGCCTAAATGACTACAGTTTCAGCCCTTTTGCTGCCACCATAAATGTCAGCTTTCTCCAGGGCACATAAAAATAAATTCCTAGTTCAGCAGATACTGGTCATCCTACTGTTTCCTCAATAAACCCATGTAGCATTTCCTCTAAAAGTCCTCTCGGTCTTGAATCATAGCGCCAGTTCATTTCTAGAAGTAATTTTCATCATAACAGCAAGATGCACTGCTATCGTTAGCAAGTGTCACAACTGATGTGTTACTGTAAGCAGCACTGTTCTCTCATTTTTTTTATTATTATTATTATTATTATTATTATGAAAACCAAAAGAAGGCTTGAAGTAACAGGAATATTCACTGTTAATTCAAGCATCTGTAGCCCTTCTGAATAACTGAAGCATAAGTTGGTAGCAAAAAAGCTACAAAAAGTATGTTATTAGTAGTTACATAAATTTCTTAATAAAAGAATATTCTAAAACTGTGATATGACAGCAATATCTTAAAATAGCTTCCATTCTTCATGTTAAAAGAGTATTAGAAAGAGGCACATAACAGGAAAATTCATCAATAAATACTTACAAATACACAAGAAAATCAGCCCCAGCTCCCAGAAATCACTGGTAAGTTGCTTTTGAATTCATGAAACTGACCTGAAAATATAAAAGGAAAAAAAGTTGAAACAAAGAAAGCCCAGAACTGATACATGTTACTTTTTTACTATTATAGAATAGTTATGATTTTTAACTATAAACCAAATAGAACACAAGCCTGTTGTCACTATTTCAGCCAAGTAATTTACACAGAATTTGTTTCCAGGAAGCCAATACCAAGAGAAACAATTATTTCATTGTTCTGCATCTCACACCATAGCAACCCAGTCCATTACGGCTTCTAAGAACTGTCATAAATGCAAGCATGGTTATCTTTTAATAAGGAAAATAGCTGTGAGGGTTTTTTTGGCTGGTTGGGGTTTTTTGTTGGAGCTTTTTGCTTGGTTTTGTTTTTTTTTTTTTCTTTTCAAGTGTTACAGAACATTCATTACTTTTTAAAAGTATTTTGTTAACAGCATTTTGCAGTTTAACTGGTGTAAAATAATATTGTTTAGGTGCGTTTAACTGGAACCTATGTAAGGCAAAATTCACACAGAAAGAAAGACTAACGATTTTGTTCTCCTACACTCTAGATCCCGGTTAGAAGCTTAGCCTAAGTACAATGTGTTCACTATAAGGCATGATTAAATCCAACATTCTTTTTCCTGCATACCCCTCAGTTCTAGTTGGAAAGGTAACAGATGCAACTCAAACCCACAGAGCTCGCCTTATAAAATTCTTTAACTAGCACAATGACTCACTTTATGCCTCTAAATATCCATGGTTTCCTCTCTCCAGAACCCCCATGCATTAGAAGGTAGTTCAGTAGTTTATTTTTATTGTTTGGTCTACATACAGCACATTTTTAGTTCTTATGAAAACAAAGAAACTTTGTTGCACAGCCCTTGTTTTCTTTCCAAATGTGAGGATGGATATGGGTAACATTAAACTTAAAATAGTAATGGAGCCTGGGCAACTAGTTTAGGTCAAAACCTTTTTGTTCTCTGGGAGCTATCTGATTAATTTGCAGTTCATAAAACAGTGGGTATAAGCGCAGTTTAAAAACATGTAACTATATTTAAGATGAAATCATCATTTTTGTTAGCCTCCAGTAATCTTTAAGAAACACCTTCCCACAACATTTCTGTATCCTAAAGTGCACCAGCCAGTACTGCACATTGCCTAGAGACAAGGAGAGAATACCAAACTTATCTTGATGTAGAATATCCTCCTTATTTCATACACCCACCCTGAAGTGCATATTATTCATTCCAACCAAGCCCTCCCCCATCCTGAAAGTACACATTTAATTGTGTCTTCTCTCCTGTAACACCAACAGAGAGTCAACAAATCTCATTTGCTATATCAATGCAGTGTTATTATATATTTTAAAAGCAAGTCTGAATCTCATTATCAGCTGATTTATGCCATTAGTGTGCTTTGGAGCCACCAATTAAACAAGGACAGTGGTTCATAAGGTCACAGTTAATTAATCTGAAAGAGTATAAATACACTTTAATGCACACCACCTCATGTAGAGAATTTAGGAACAAAGCACCAAACTTTTATTCTGGGCAAGCAATTAGGAGGAAAGGTTAAATACACAAAATTTTAAATTTAGCTTTAGCACTCTGTTAATCTATCAGGTAAAAAGTTCAGTTTCATAAAAAATCCTGCAGAATAATATGTATGTGAAGCCTTGATTCTTACAGCAACAGTGCAAGTGAGGAAGAAGGCAGAACAGGATTAACCATACCCAGCGACCCTGAGCAAATGAAGGCTTGTTGCTCAGATAACACCTCAGAACAGGGAATGAGCTGCAGGCTTATCCATTACATAGCTGGAAAAAACAAAACCAGAAAACCCAACCCCAACACTGTATTCAAAATGGACTCGTCTGAGCTAGACTGTTGTATCCACAACAGTGGACGAGAAGCTCAGCATGAGCAGGCAATGCGCGCTTGCAGTGCAGAAAGCCAACTGCATCCTGGGCTGCATTATAAAAAGTGTAGCCAGCAGATCGAGGGAGGTGATTCTGCCCCTCTACTCTGCTCTCATGAGACCCCACCTGGAATACTACGTCCAGCTCTGGAGCCCCCAACAAAAGAAGTACGTAGACCTGTTGGAGCAAGTCCAGAGGAGGGCCATGAAGATGATCAGAGGGCTGGAGCACCTCTCCTATGAGGACAGACTGAGAGAGCTGGGGTTATTCAGCCTGGAAAAGAGAAGGCTCCGGGGAGAGCTTATAGAGGCCTTCCAGTACCTAAAAGGGGCCTACAGGAAGGATGGGGAGGGACTCTTTACCAGGGAGTATCATGATAGGAGGAGGGGTAACGGTTTTAAACTGAAAGAGGGGAGATTTAGATTAGATATTAGGAAGAAATTCTTTTCTCTGAGGGTGGTGAGGCACTGGTACAGGTTGCCCAGGGAAGTTGCGGATGCCCCATCCCTAGAGGTGTTCAAGACCAGATTGGATGAGGCTTTGAGCAGCCTGGTCTAGTGGGAGGTGTCCCTGCCCATGGCAGGGAGGCTGGAACTAGATGATCTTTAAGGTCCCTTCCAACTCAAACCATTCTGTGATTTAGTACATCATACAAAACTGACTTTTCCTTCAACCACATTCCCTTAGTAAATTTAATAAAATACTACAATCAAGTGTTCAGTAATAGCAGTAGTCTACCAACACAACCAGAGTATAAATAAAATACTGAAAACAAACTAATTGACCATAAATAGTTATTCGCAGTGAAAATTCAAGTATGAGGTACCTGGGGTTTATACAGAAGGAAACGATATCTGTTTCTTACTGCCTTGACTTATTTTACCTTGCACAGTTCCTGGCTCAAAAGACAGACAATACAGCTAACACACACACAAACAACAACAACAAGCAAATTTCATGACCTAATTAGATGAAGTAGTTGCTAACTTTTTTTTTCTTCTCTCTTGTACACCTATAGTCCTATATTCTATAGCCCTGCATCACTTTTCTTCAGTTTAGCTTTTCAGGTAATTTTTTTTTAAAACAAACAAAACAAGCAACTATTTTCTTATCCACATGGAAAACCCTCCGTCCATCAAACACTAGCATCATAAAATTTAATACAAAATTTCTATCACGTGTATCCCATACAAATCATATCATAAAAATTTATTACATAAATAAAATAGACCAAGGACTAATACTGTATAGGTCAGCAGTCGTTCCATGTAAATTTTTATACCTGTCTCTTTTATCAATAAAAGACTTGTATCATGTTTTTAAAGGTGTTTGGGAGGCTAGCTCCCATTGATGTTGAGAAGAAAGACCTAACCCTTTCAGAAGTCTAGCCCTTATTCTATTAGCTTTAACCATTTCCACTTTCACTTTAGATGTCTCGAGTTGAACTCCAGGTAACTACACAGTTGAACAGCTGGTGCATAAACATATACAGGAACAAAGTTTTCTTCAAAGTATTATGCTGATTTAAATGGTACAAGTCCCACCAGAAACTTCACTCAGATTTTTTGCAGTCAAAATATGCTCAAAATGTTCTCAATACCTGCAATTTCTGCAAGCCTTTCAGAGTCTGGTTTGGAAAGTTGCTAGCATCCTCATCAAAGACTGGCTCTCCCAGTTGCACTATGAAAGGGGAAAAATAAAGTTGTAAGAGCAACCTATCCTCTGATTTCAGGTACCTTTGCCAAAAGATGTTTCATACTTAAATCAGCGCATAGCATGAACCAAATTAAAAAGGTTATGTTTTCTTTTTCCAGTACTATAGCTGACTTTCTGTTCTACCACTGTGTTAAAATGCCAAGACTTTTGATGGCAGAGGAAAAACACAGTGTAAAGACCTCAATCTGTGTGCCAGTGACTTCAGTGCTCTGCTACTAATCAGCATTTCAACCTACAAGTTGAAGCATGGTTGTAAGGCAGGGAAACCGAGGCAAAAGGAGATGGAGATGCGATATAGCAGATCTAGATGAACTTACTGGCTATACTTCTGTAACACTTGCTGTTGAAAACACACAGAGGTAACACACGACGGACTCCCAAGTCTTGGAAAGCAGAATATAAAATCCCAAACAACACAAACTGCCAACACCAGGAAAACAAGAAACCACAAAGATAGGGATTTACAAAAGAACCTAAGGGTTCAGGCAAATAGCTTTCAATGAAAATAGCAAAGGTTGATTATCTCCTCATTTGCCTCAAAAATTCCACTTTAGAAAGCCAAAAAAGGCTACATTTTAAATGAAAAAGTTTGCTCAAAAGCAAACAGCATAGCCGTTTTCATGGGTTTGACTGTTTGTTTGTTTGGAGTTATTTTATTCAAAGACAAAAAGATGTCCTAACATCAGGTAACATGAAATAAGACCAAGGTCATGTCCACAAACACCAAAAAGTCACAGGCCTGGCTTAAAAGATGGGTTAATAAAGTTAACCATCTCTCATTGACTTGACTAAGAATAATGTATAGTCATCCAACAATTTCACAGAATCTTTCAAAATAACTCCCTTTTCAAAAAGCTAAGCTTTTCCTTGTCTTACAAACACATATTGACACTAAGAGATTGCTGGGCATAAAAAAGATCATGTACATCACTAAATAACTGCAGGATTTTGTATGCCCTAAGTGTTACGAATCGAAGAAAATTCCATCAACAGCCAAATGTCACTTATAAAATAGTCCTCTTTTCACTCAAACACCGTCAGCTCTAATAATTCCAAGACATTTTAGTTTTCAGAACTAAGATTTCACCACTTTTGGAAAGCAGAAAAAAAATTACTTATTTTATAAAATCTTTAATTATAATATTCTGATTGTTCTGAGATAGAGCCTCTACAGGTAGTCTGTCTTTTCTGTGCATAGTCACCAGGGAGTGCGAAGGAAGCCTTCAAGTAAAAAATGGAAGCAGTTATTTAGTAAAAAGCATGGCATCATGTTATATCATTTGAGAATGTGGCCTATCATTGTGGGCTGCTGGGACTAAAATACGTACCATTCAACAACTGTTAAACTATTTTCAGAATTATAGCATGATGTGAAATGAGAAAAAGGAATAATACAGAAATGAAGCTATACATTTAGGGCCTGAATCACATGGCAATTTCACAGCCTGAAAATGTGCAAAATTTCACAATTAAAACAACATTAATGTCCTGTAAGCCCCTAGCCACAATCTCAAAAATTAAGGGGGCAGTAGGCTGATGACAAGATCCTTTAAGTTCGCTTTCTAAAAATCTTACTTAATTGAGTTAAAGGGTACAGTTTCCAGATGATTCAATGAAGAATATTTTACTTACACGTGGAAAACTCTTCATACATGATCATTTCAAAACAGGAAAGTAAACACAGTAATTGACCACTACAGATGAGACTTTCTACAAGAGAGACAAGGAAATTCCTATTATCTTCCCTTTGTGTCACTTCTCTGCAATGGCCCAGGATTGTGTTTTACTGCCGTTGCTGGCATGTTTCTTAAACTGTTTACTCTCCTTGGTTCCATCCATTAGCAAAAAAACAAAAAACAAACAAACATAAAAAACAATGAAACCAAAACAACCACAATGTTGTTTCCCTAACGCTTTTAATTTAAGAATAGTCCCTCTGCTTTGATCCTCATTTGGATTTTTGTACTCTGTAACAGAGATTGCAGCCAAATGACCTATCAAAGGAGGAATCAGAGCATACCACCTGTTACGCAAGTGGTCATTTTAAAACACATGTTGCATCACAGTGAGGTAAGAACAACACGGTGCATACCATGTAAACATTGGTCTCCAAAGCTCCGTACTCAGTCACTGCCTTTGCTATAGATTTTCTGCCTGACCTTCAGCAAAAGCGTTTCTTTGTGCTTCTTAGTTCCTTATTCACAAAAAGGAGCTATTTCTTCCTTCTGTAACAGTGATGCTTTACAATTCCACATACCAGAAGCTGTGATGTTGTTATTACAGAAACGATGCTCAAAAAAATACCTAAAATAAGACACATCTCCACAGAGTTTTGCAGGGAGATGTGAGCTCACTCTGCCCACACTTGGAGATGACTGGCCACAAACCCACTCTAATCCAGTTTAGCTATGGTTAGCACTTACGTAAGCTACATGACTTCCAGTTTAGAGCAACCTCACATTTGCCTACAAAAAGCATGTCGACATACAAATACAATAGATGGTGTTTCTGTAAACTACCTCTTAAAATAAGGAACCCCACAAGCGTCACCACTCAACAGTTGTTCCCCGTCTCTCCCAAAAGGGTATCAGTCAGTAGCGGCACATGATCTGGCAGCATTATATTATATAAGTGACTGTAAGAGCTTCTTATGATCTCTTCTGTAAACGCACACGTATTTGCAAAATTGCACTATGTCTTCAACAGGCAGCTTGTGAAGGTTTCTCTGCTGTGTGCCTGCATATCTATAAAGCATCCAATCACTATAGGCCCTGAACACAGAATACAAAATTAAGGTCTTTTGGGCTGTATCACTTCATAGCACAGCATCAGGTTAAGACCAAAAAGGATTTTGATGAAAAAAGTACTGCACACGTAGAACAACTAATTTAAATGTATTATTATACCCGCCACTAAAATTACACTTGAAAATACCAAAAACATCTAATTCACTGTGTAGATGAAAGAAATACCTAAATATGTATTTATTCTTTCGTATAAAAGAAAAATGGGCCAGCATTCCAGATCTGATAAGCTCTGTACTCATACTTTCAAGCAGATAAGAACCACAAGACATACACCACACTGCTTGGAAGGTTGGCGGGAGAGGAGGAACTCCACTTATAACTCATGGGTTGGAGATAGCAAAAACCTCCTCAGCAGCCGGAGCAGGCTGGTAAGCACTGCCGGCTCCCTGCTCCCACATCAAGGGACTCAGATTGCCCAGCAGTTCCTGCACCAGCCCACTGCCACTCACATGATGTAGCTATGACACAAAAAACACTTCTGAACTTTTGGCGGAGCTACATGACATTTCAATAGCCACAGGCTGGGTCATTCCTAACCAATATGATTGAATTAAAGAAAACAGAGAAAGCTTTCAAAACGGGTACATTTCTGTAGCATTTACATGTACAGATCTATGTGCTGAAGGTACTACAAGGCAAATTAAGCCCAGAATGAAGAGTTACAGCATTACAAGCCCCAAGAAGTATGGACTGGTGTTCCAAATACCAGAAACCCTTCCAATACGTGTTAGTTAGAAGGATGTATCAAATACAGGACGAGTTTTACAGCAAATACAAACTGCACTTGGAAAGTTACTTTCTACACCTTGCAGCCATGCGGAAGGGACACGGCTTGGAAATGGCATCCAGGGTTGCTCTTCAGGGACTCACATTTGTCATACAATGGTTGAAATCAGCCCCACAAAGACAGATATGGCAGCTCTGGCATTGAACTCCACTATAATGTTTGGCCATTTTTTTCTCTTCTGTCGCTCTGTGCCTCAAATGTACTTTCTCCGTTTGGGATGATAGCTTTTTAATCTCTTCCTATGGGTGTACAGAGACTTGCAACTGTAACAGGGTCTCAGGGCGCTACTGTAAAACAATCTCACAAGGGTTCTCTGGATACAACTTTAACACAAAATAATAACAATGTTTTTGTTTATTATATAATATTATCATTAGGTAATAATTGCATTCCAAAAGAACACCACCACACATACCAGGAGCTGTTAGCCTATCACACCAATGCATTTTTTCTTGGCAAATTGTATTAAAATTATATTAGTAGTTTTGGTTGCCTTTATCTTTTGAATACATAATGTGTCAGGTTCCCTGCTCTTTCATAGTCAGACCACTGTTTAAACTAATTTTACTGAAGAATTGGCTTACTTTGTTTAAAAGAGGGTATGTTCTTTCAGCTCAGTCATGTGACTGAAGAGGACAGTATAAAAAAGTATAAAATGTTATTCAAACCGTAATTTAGCATGCAGTTAAGTCTCTTTAATGAGCTTCATGAGCTCTGGATTGGACTAAATTGAAATTCAATTACACAACAGGATGGAATCACATCGATTTGCGATTCAAATCAACGATCTATATTTACAGGAACATACTCACTTTATCCATGATTTTTTATATATTATCTATATATTTTTTTAAATTGTATCTACCATTGCTGACCTCCTCTGAGCAAATAAACAGTCTTTTTGGAAAGAAAAATAAAAACAAATTCTGTGACTGTATTTTCCTTGCTAGACAAAGCATCAAGAATTACGTAGAGCTGTGAACAAATAACATGAGAGGTTTGAGTCATCATACGGCACTGCTCAAGGTCTCAAGCTGTTGCACACAGAACACAGAAAGCATTTAGGACACTGCTTCATCAGGTTCTTTCACTGGACTTTGATTCAAACACCTACTAATTTGTACTTGTGCTACACGTACCAGATGCAAATTCCTTGGCACAATTTCTGATAGTGTAATAGCTACATATGCATAAACAAGGCTTGGAGTAGTAACAAGAAACCTCTTAAATAGGAAACTAAAGCCCTCAAGCAAAGAGATAGTGGGAGTGAAGTGTTAATTGTGAAAGTCCAGCTTTACCATTACTTCCAAGAACTTGAAATGGTAAGAGAGCTGAAATGCCTAGCTGGTATTTTTGAGATATCAACAATAATACTAGTGCATGGGAACACAGTACCATGTCTAAAATTCCAGCATAAATATACCATACAGCAATTCGATTTGAAAAGTCCCTGAAAATCAGAGATTCAACCTGTCACAACTGTGGTGCACTAACACAACAGAAAAAATAGAGATCGGTGGTTTTGATTTAAAAAAAAATTTAAAAAAAAAAAAAAAAGAAAGGAAAAAAAAAGAACAATAAAAATGCAACAATGTACCCTTACCTTCAGAATTTAATGTAAGCAGGTTGTAAACTAAATGGCCCGGAGCTGTCATCTGTACACAAGCTCACATTTTTTTGTAACAAATCTATTTTTTAATATTACAATATAATATGTGTGCCATTTGCTCCCATTGAAACTAGTGTTAATCCAGACAAAATATTGGGGTTCTGTATTGGAGAGTATCGTATTACTGAAGCTCAGATTTTCAAAGCTAGTTAAGTAGGACATAAAACTCAATTAGAAGGCCTTAAAAATGTCTGCCTTCAGGTCTACTTCCCTGGATTCCCTGAGGGACAAAACCTCCTTACTATACATCTTAGGGGTTTTTTTCCCCTGAAACCCTGAAACAAAATAATTATAGCTTAAGTCTTAAAAAAAAAAAAAAAAAGAAAAGAAAAAAAAAAAAAACACAACAAGAAAAAACCCCTTTATATACCAGCTTCCCCTCTCAGCTCCGACTTTTGAATTCATTTCTCCTGACACTATAATCAGAGAAAAGGAGGTCCAGGTGCTCTCATTTTAATTTCACCTTAGAAGAATCACAAGTAAATAAAACTTCTTTCTTCAAGGATCCATTCAGTCAATTAGAATCCCATCTTAGATATGTATCCTCTGTCAGAAAACGGTTCCCCAAGTATGTGGCACAGACTGCTACCAGCAAGGATATGGCTTTGTATTCTGCCCAAAGGACCATTCTATTTGTGATTATCTACAATAATCAGTCCTGAAGACAATTAACTCTCACCTGCTGGACAAATAAATCACATTTTAAAAAAAACGATGTTACCTCACCAAGCCCTCAAAACAAAAACCTCCCTTCGGTCTCTCCTAAAGCATGACTACTTCATAAGTTAAAAAAGCAAGCAAAAAGTTATGTTTAAGGAAAGAGTACACCTTGAAACAGAAATTTGCCTTCAATGGCAAAGCTATCAGTTTGATAAAAATTGAAGCTTTGGAGCCTTGACCAGGTGAAGCCCTAGTTTCTTCTGATTTTCACCTATGACATCTCTGACATCTCTGTCAAATTCTTGTTTGTGATTTTGAACAATACCTGTTCTTGTTGCCTGTCACCTGAAGACTTTTATTTCCTGTTTTTTCTGCAGTGTTCACCTCTGGTATTTTGAAACCAGAACTGAAATAGGTTCACCATAGATAGAAATCCTTGCAGGCAATACTGCCCATCAAATAAACGATACAACAACCCCTAACTCCAATTTATGTTAAGACCAATCATGGGTACTAACAGTCAAGCAGGTTAAAATGCTGAAGCACTACTTCTTATTAGCCCATAAAGATCAGGCTTATGTTCATAGTTTGTTTTTTGTACTGTGTATAGAGATCACATATTAGTAAACTGTTGATCTTGGAGTCAGAGGTATCCTGCACTTTAGGACAGACTGTCCTAAGCTACAAATTTAAAAACAAGTTTGGGGGAAGGGTTCTGTTTTTCGCATGCTGAAAATGATTCCCAGCCTCTTCAGGTAGTCATATAAAACCGTATCTCCAGGCATTTACTAGCATTGCTCAACATCTATGAGCCTCGGGCTATCTGCACCTGCCCTCAGCATGATACTGACAGGCAGTAACGAAAAGCTGATGGCTAGAGGGGTGGCTACTCAATGCTTTGCATACAATATTTCAAAAATGTAAGTGGAATAGTGATCTTAAAAAAAAATAAAAGAAAAAATCACGCACTCAAAAAGTTGGCATTAATCTGGATAGCAAACCTCAAAGTTTTACAAAATTAACTCATCAGCCTGACATGTCCCATTACAAGACCTTATCACTGGTTTAACTAAACAAAAGAGAAAAAAATGAATGAGAGAAGAAAAACATACAGGGAATCACATTTCTTTAAAAAGAAAGTTCTTTAGGAAGTGCTTCAAATTTGTTTCTGCCTTGTGCTAAATGAAGCAGCTATTGCTGTGGAATTTTAGGGTGTTGTTTTCTCCATTTTCTTTCTAACGAACACTGAAGTGAACATTACAGCAACATCCATCAGAAATCATTACAGCACAAGTTATAACTACTCCCCAGCAACTATAAAGTATGTAGGTTGCTTTCTTTTTTTCTTTTCTTTTTTTGGTAAAATTTTCTGATTCCTGTATTTTACTTTAACATACTTTGCTTCTTTGAGATAGAAATTTCTCTTTTTCCAGGTGACTGCCCTCTTTTCTGGGATATGCACCCTTTAGAATCCAGTACAAAGTTTTTTACTTACATACAAGTAAACTTATAATAAAACTTTCTGGGGAATCAAGGAAAAAGAAAGGGTTTAAAATCTTAGCCAAAGCCACTCTCAAGAACCCAAAATCATATTAATAGATCATCTTTCCCACTTGACTAAGTTTTTAACCCTTATTCTTCTCTTTCTTTATTTAAGAAACCGTAAAATGTTAGTTATAGTTCCAATGAGCACGTTTATAGCTTCAGTTATTTTATTGCTAACTAATTCCTTGCTTCCAAATAACTTAATCCTTTGCTTTCTTTCTAAGGGCACCAGGGTGGTACAGCAGGTACATTCAAGATCTCATTGTTCTCAGTGTTGTGTAAATTGCCATAAAGGGTCTTAAAAGCGTACAGTTCTAAGAGGCCATGCATTTTGAAAGTATCAACAGACACACTACTTGGTGTGAATAAATGTGGTTCCTCAAGGAAATGTATCAAACCCTGGGGACTCACCTCATCTCACAGCAAGGCATGGCTATTTTTGGAATGCAGGGTTAAAACCCCGCTGTACTTGATTCATTGCAGAACAACAACAATTTTAATGGATCTAGGATTTTGGCAATCCCAGGCATAAATACAGGTTGGGCAGAGAATGGCTTGAGAGCAGCCCTGAGGAGAAGGACTCGGGGGTGCTGGTGGATGAGAAGCTCAGCATGAGCAGGCAATGCGCGCTTGCAGTGCAGAAAGCCAACTGCATCCTGGGCTGCATTAAAAGAAGTGTGGCCAGGAGAACGAGGGAGGTGATTCTGCCTCTCTGCTCTGCTCTGGTGAGACCCCACCTGGAGTACTGCATCCAGCTCTGGAGTCCTCACCACAAGAAGGACACGGACCTGTTGGTGCGGGTCCAGCGGAGGGCCACAGAGATGATCAGAGGGCTGGAGCACCTCTGCTATGAGGACAGGCTGAGAGAGTTGGGGTTATTCAGCCTGGAAAAGAGAAGGCTCCAGGGAGACCTTATAGCAGCCTTCCAGTACCTAAAGGGGGCCTACAGGAAGGATGGGGAGGGACTCTTTACCAGTGAGTGTTATGATAGGACACGGGGTAACGACCTCAAGTTGAGAGAGGGTAGATTTAGACTGGAAATCAGGAAAAAATTCTTTACGGTAAAGGTAGTGAGACACTGGAACAGGTTGTCCAGGGAAATTTTCAATGCCCCATCTCTGGAGGTGTTCAAGGCCGGGCTGGATGAGGCTTTGAGCAGCCTGGTCTAGTGGGAGGTGTCCCTACCCATGGCAGGGGGCTTGGAACTAGATGATCTTTAAGGTCCCTTCCAACCCGAACCATTCTGTGATTCTGCAATTTTGCTAAATATTCTGTCACCCCAATGAGATAAAGAATCCCTTGGAAATTTTCACAATTTTGCTGAATTATCAATACCTGATAATTCACCACAAAGTCAAACACTACTATTATTAATCATCAAAAGAATATATTGTGCACCTATATAATGTCTCCAGATGAAATTTTAAAGTACCTTAAAAGAAACAGATATTTTAAAATACTACAGTTGGATGATACTTTCCTCTGTACAAAGTGCCAACATAAAGCTTGTGGAACTTTCAAGTCATAATTTGAGGATCTAGAAGGGAGATCAATCAATACACATTTCTAATACTGTGACCCTGTACGGGGATTGTTTGTACAACTAAGTAACACCTTAATAGCAAGTCACCTCCTTGAAAATCGGGGAGTAAGATTCTTACTCAATAAGATCAGAGACAACAGAATCCCAGTCTAAACCATGCAGAGCTTTGCAAAAATCAGTAAAAATACTAAATACTATTAAAACATTTTAAAAGTTATAAGTATAAAAAAAATGCATTGCTCTTAGAAGTCAGATGAATCTTCTCTGTAAGCATGCCGACTCTGATTTTAAGATTAACTAATCACAAGTTGCTTAAGTGCATGTACAAAAATTAAGACATAATTATATCAAAAAATTTACAAAGTGGCTCAATGCCAACAAGAGAGTCTCCCATCAATCATTTATGGTACTCTTCTTGATACATCTCCCTACCTGGAGAAGCAGCTGTGTTCTACAGCAAGTCCCAACAATCTTTAAAATCTGACTCCTACAGACACAATAAGAGGGTCTAAAATCATAACCAATTAGGCCCTTCTGGTTTTGTTCACTGTTATATAGCAACATAAGAAGCAGGATTCTCGCATTTTATAAAACTCAAATTTCACAGCATTTGACAGTTGCACCAGTCCAATCCTGCAGAAGCCAAAGAACTTGCATAAGATAAGTGATGGCTATACTTGGCCTAATCATCTCAACTACGCCTCATCCAAGACATATTTCAACAAGCTGACCCTATAATTACGCTGCCATCAATGGTGAAACTTTCAATGATCTCAAATGACAACAACAACTAGAGTTTCAGACAAGGGTAATACTATCTTGTGTAAAAACTGGAAGCAAATACTGACATCACTAAGTTCTCTAACATCACAAGGATTTAGCAAACATATCACACAAATGCAAGGAAAGAAAAAAAATCATACCAGAACACTTCATTCAAATACACACAAAGTTCTCTGTGATTACAGCACACAAATTACTGCTATGCTGTTATTAGGGCTAGCTGGAAGGTATTAAAATTTAAAGTCAAATTTTAACATTGCAGAGGCAAATAACTTAATACTTCCAACTTGTATGGACTTACTTTATGAAATCAAGCAACATTGTGGGACTTACAAAAAGCGCTGTGTGACCTGCTATTTAATTTCTGAGTTTCTCTACTCTCTAGATGTGGCCTTTCCAATTCCTCCAACGGGAAAATCTTCTAAAAGAACAGACCATTCTGTAGCCATCCCAGACTAGATGTGAAAAATAAATATCATCATTATACACCTGAATCCAATATGTAGGATACATTCATACTGTAGGAGAATTATATATTAACAGCACACTGTGAAAACTGAGCATGCTGGGAAAATATCAAGCTACTCAAACAAAACCAGTATTGTTCATAATATAGTTTTTCCACTTTGGAAACATAATTTGGCACCCTTTCTATTAGGCCTAAGTATTCTGAATTTCAGATACACTTACAGAGAAGTGGGGTTTATTCAGCTACATGTAAAGAAATATAGGGTTCGTTCTGTTCTGCGTCTGAAAATAACTTGTCCACTCTGATAAAAAGTACGCTGCTACAGAGGTTGGTAATTAAGTCTTTGGAGTTTGCCATTCATTAAAACTTGGTGATCCCACCCAAAGCACTTCATCATCAGAACCATCTGGTGTTCTTTCTGCACAATTACCAAAATACAGAACATATTTTGACTTGGCACTTGCATTTGGTAGACACTTTAGTCATTTTATAAGCAACAAGAGAGCATCTTGCCAAAGCACAGACTCAAAAGGAAATTTCAACACACCAGAATTTGACTTCTATCCTAGGAAGTCCTACAAGAATAGAAAGAAGGAACATTTTCACTTTTAGCTGTCCTCACCTTCATATGAAAGATACCTCTTACCAGTTCCGTTACTCTATGTTTCCTCTATATGTTGATGATTCAGAGCATTATCTAGTGGATAAGGGGTAAAGTGAATTACCTTAGTTTAAGACTCAGTTTCTTTTAAGGTTCCTGGCTCTGAAAGAAACTAATGATCCACCAGAAATTAAACTACTAGAAGCAAAAGGAACCAAAGCCATTTCACAATAATACTCTGAAGAAGAATAATATCAAGAATATTTCGCACCAGACTGTCCCACCACATTTTTTTTCAGTGCCTGCACACACAATAATAATATAAGCACAGCTCAAAATGCAGGAAAGTCTGAAAAACAAAGGGAGAAGACAGGAACACGGACTACTCCTGAATGATACCAGAATTCTTTTTGGCTCTTGGTTTTCAAGATCTACATAAAATAAACATGATGAGAACATTGAACATACTTCCAAGAGCATTAATAAGTCTCTCTTGCAGATTACCTTTAATTCACTTATTTTACTCATTTCTGCCCGTAAAATTTGTGGCAAAAGGTGAAAATTTCTATGCAGTAATGATGTTATTCTCAGCTTTCTCAGGACAGTATGGATAGTACACACACACAAAAAAAATAATGAGAGCTCAATTAAAGCAATGACCAATAATTCTCAAATCTAGACATTTCAGTCACCTTTGGGAATTCTGAAGATAGGTTTACATTTAATGTTCCTCACCTACAAGAATTCCACATTCAAGGAAACAAAATGATGCAAACCTATTGAAACACATACTCTAAGGTATTTACTTCATGTAGCATGCTAGGTGGAAAAAAATGTTTTTCTCAAAGACTTATGCTTACTGAACATACATAGTATTAGTCTGGTTGATGTCAAAATTAGTAAAAATATATGAAAGAATCAACAGGCAAATATTTAAAAAAATCGCACAGTGTAGAAAAGATATCCCAGATGACAACTACAAGTTCCACATCAAACAAAAAGGCTGCTGCACTCCATATGGCATGGAAACCTTTAAAGTACTACAATAATATATAAACCAGGAAAACACAGGTTTTCAGATCAAAATGACCCAACCAGGACATGGATTTGCACTCATCAAAATTTTGAATCAGTATTTGGACTGGTACAGCAAAAGAATAACATATTAGATAATTGTAAACATGGAGAACTGAAAAAAAAATTACCAAAAAAATTCTAAGAAAGTTCTGTAAGAAATTTGGATGGAAATTAAACAATCTATTACCGCAAGTAACTTTGCAAGGTTAGTCCCTCAATAAAACAACATTCTGAAGAAACAAGTCTAATGAAATTATAATAGTGAGATGCAAACAGGAAACGGATAAAATATGTAATAACACAAAAATATATCTGCACAATAGTAAAAGGCACTGGAACTAATGAAAGTGAGAAATTAGAAATAGTAAATTTTGTGAAGAGATCTATGAGTGCATATGGCAATCTGAGGAATCACAAATGTGTTCATCTTTAGTAGACAAACCATCAGATGGACAAAATGTAATATATGAGCAAGTAAATAAACATTTGACTACATAGAGTGTCATTCTCATCGGGCAACACTCCAAAGAGTATAGATCTCATCTGTTGGCAAAAACAAACTCCACATTACATCCTTATTTTTATACAGGATCTCACAGCAGACTTCCTAACATCAGAGATTTAAAAAACAAATATGGTGGTTTTCCCTTTAATTTTATCACAGCTAATACTATTGTATCAAGTAGCAAATTATTATCAAGTCATATTCTCATATCTTTTGAGCATCAGCATGACTTTCTTAAGTCTCTACCAACAAGTTAAAAGAACAAAAGTATTTACTTTCAGGAAGGACGATCAGAAGTCACCTTACAAAAGCCTTATGGGGTGTCCCTGTTATTTCAACTACTGTCATCACAGTGACACGTAAAAGCCATAATGTGATGATAATACACCATCCCCAAAAGGAACAATTAAATTAAAATGCATAAAAATTAAGAGAGAAATCATTCAACTTACACCTTAGAATCTTGAGCAACTGCTATAACATCAGAAAAACTTTCACAAAGTAAGATGTTGGTACTTTCAGGCCAATGGAATTAGTATTTTGGTTTAAATTTCACAGCATCTAGAAAAGGCCAAACACAATGGAGCAGATTCACTAATGTGTTACTTCAGTTTTTCTACATGTTAACTTCACAGAAACGGCGATGTCTCATTCGCTATGAGACAAAGTAGTTAGGTTTAATGTCTATATTTCAAAAAGAGACATCCTGACATCTCCACCTCAACTAAAAAAAAAAAAAAAAAAAAATCTGTATATGATAGGTCCTTGCTTTACCTTTTCTAATAAAACTAGCAGTTTACCATTTATAAAAGTGATACATTCTGGCATATTTTTGATGCAAATTCTGTACAAGCAATGACATGAGACAGTAGTAGTCCTAAATTCCTCAAGCATGTTAAGACTGAGTTGCCAGCTCTGAAAAATGGACACTTTTTGCAAAGCATATGAGCTTTGCATGAGCCCAGTGCATGGTTTTTTCTATAATTGCGCTCTAATGGAAGAAAAGAGAAACTGGTGGGTATAAACAGAGCAAGATACATCATCTGGCCCTATTCTTACCCACCCAAATGGGAACAGACCCAGCAGAGATTTCCCAAGTCCTCCCCATGCACAAATATATGCATTTCTATATCTTTTGGCCTTCACAACTGTGAATCAGAAACCAGGATCAGAGCAGAAATAACTGCAGTCTGCTTTTCACGGAAACATAATTTTCTTGTTATGCCTTGCTATAGTTACATATCTTGTAATGTTATTCTTTTCACATCCTAAAAATCTACATCACTTTTTTTTTTTTTTTTTTCAGGATGAATTCTGCCTTCAGCTGCAAACTAGGAGTTCCCACAGAAGCCACAGCGGTTGCACACTGGTGTAAGAGGAAAAACAGACTCACACTTTGAGTTAATCGTGTCCTACATACTTTTATAGTAATATAATACATACAGTTTATGTTGTGATTTAAGAATTAAAAACTAATCATATGTAAAATTAGGCCATTCAAGAAATAACTGCCAAATAAGTTGGAATTAGAGCTGTATATGAACCATTCGATGCTTGCACTTGCATCAGTGAACTGGAAAAGCTCGGTAAGCCAGCTGGGCTTAGGTACAGAAGCTGGCGCTCCAGAGTTGTCCACAATCCCCCCTTCTTTAAACAATTAAAACAATCCTGCCATTTAATGGCAAGGAACAGGGAAGGAGCAAAGAGGAAAAAGGAAGGAAAGGATAAGGAACTAAATCCTTAACAGTATAGCCCAGAAGAATAACTTTTTTCAAGATCTGGTCAAAAATTACTCCATTCTGTTTAGTTCTGAATGCATCTGAAGCTCCTCCTTATTACAATTAATTATAATTGTAATACAAATTCATATGAGAGATGACAATCCCTTTTCTAAACTTCAAATAAAAAACTCTAAAGTCTGCCAATAAGAAAATATATTTATCCTATTCTGTGTTTCTCAACTTCCCATATACTTAAGGAAGCACTTCCATCACTGGCTGCAAAACATCTGCATTGAACTAAATATGCTATTTTTCACTAAACTCTATGTGGATATTTTCCTGGAATTTAGAACTGCAAGTCAGTCACATGATAAATTAATCTAGAATATCATCAATTGATCCATATACAATCAAGTTACAGCCAGCCATATTAGTCTTAGCAAATTATTGTGTTGCTTGAGCTCTGGCATCAGCAGTCTTTAGTTTATTTTTCTAGCTACTTGGCTGTCAGTTAGAATGAAATTTTCATCGGTTCTTTTGATGAACAGAGGATATAAAAGCTGAGCTATGTCATTTATGACAGACTAACTGCTTTTGGGGGTATTATTTTAGTTAACAGACTATATAACTTCAAATTATAAAACATGTTTTCACAAACACGTACCCACATATTTACATTCACAACTAGCCAGATACATACAAAATATGCCTGAATTGAGAGATATTCAAGAAAAATAAGAACATGACTCTTTACCTTTCTTCAATTTTTAAAATCCTAAGGGAATCTATAAGCTCAGTCTTTTTTTTCCCCTCAATTTTTTTTTTCTCCCTGCTTGTTATGAACAGAAATCCTGTCACACCAATATATTTTTGGGCAGACTACTGCATTCAAAACTGCCCTTTGACTTTGGGATACTGTTTTTAATACAGAATGAATATGACAGGATGAACAGAACTCTGTTCCTGTGAAAAGGCAGAAGGCAATGCAGAGAAGCAGAGATGCAGGGAATCCTGAATATGCAAAAGAAAAAGATAGACAAGTCTTTCAAGGAAAAGAAAGATGAAGTAGGAATATACACAACTGTACTAAACTGCAGCAGCTATTTAGTAGTATGTAAAGTAAATCTGTCAATCACTTTGTAAGACTCCATCTTGAGATGACCCTGATTTTCCTAAAGATGTTGCTGAAAAACGGTTCTACAGAGTCTCAAGTTTAACCCTAAAAATAAAAGCACACATGACTAATTTTACATTGAAAACGTTGACATTTCCTATCTTATGAGCTGCTGAAAATATACTGAAAAAATTCCTTGAACTTGCAAGCTAGGTAATAGCTATAAGGAACAATCAACCAACAGCAAATTAATTCAAGTATGCAATTTTAACATAGCTTTAAATAGAGAAAAATATAACTGATTATAAAGAGAGAAAAAAAAAATGTAACTGTCAATAAAGAAAATATCTGGGTTATGTAAAAGACCTAAGAAATAGCAACAGTAGCATATTTGGCCTGTTTCAGGTGCTTAGCAAAGCTTTTCACCCTCTATAAAAAAATGCATGGAAATTCACAAATTCAGGCAGACATAAAGTATATGAAATATATCTTTCCATACATGCCAATATATAGAATATGACATCTAAATATCTGTTTCATTACAAAGGAGAGAGCATTGGGTGTTTAGCATATCAGAAAAACAGAAATCTTATTGAAAGACCCTGTTCTTACTGGAAATCTGGACTAGCCAGATGCTGCTGCATAAATAGATTAGCTGTTTGTGTGTGTTACACAGTTTGAGATGATCTGGAGTAACAGGGTTGGTAGGGCCACAGACCTGATTGGAGGCCATCACTGAGGACCTTCAGCTTTGGTAGCTAGCAAAGCCGTACAGCTTCTGTATGGGCTGCAAGAGGTAGCTGAGATATACACAGTGCATCCTCTGGTTCTGTTCTTGCCATGAATGCCATGGAAATTCATTTGCACAGTTCCTGGCAAGACTATTCTTATTTGCAAAGTAAATCAGTACCAGTGTTGCTGCTGGGGAAAGTGAGAATGTGTGCAGGTGAAGAATTTGACTCTCCATCCTTAAATGCATTCAATTAGACTTGTGCAAGTGACATACCTGAATGAACTATTCACCAAAAACGCGTAGCTTGAACAGCAAGTCAATAGACTCAGCTGTATGCAAAAAAATGGATGGGAAGCACCCACACAAATGGAAGATCTTCAGAACTCTAAGCTAACACTTTCACAAGGTATCCCTGGTTTTGTCTAGTCTTACCTATACCTGTACCACAACTGTCTTTTAATGTGTCATTTGTTAAAGACATCCGAAATGCCCTTATTTATCACAGCATGTTGTGAGTGCTAAAATAACCAGAAAAAAGTATTTTCACAATAAAAGAATAGTAATATATGGCCTGGTGATGGCTCAAATCACAACACTGACCCTTACTCTTTCAGTGTCAATATGAAAGATTAAATTGCTACTAGCACAGCAGTGCTTTATTTTCAGATCTAAAGTATGTAAGATTTCTCTACCATAAAACCTGCAAGTAGAACACTTGTGAATTATGAAGGTCCTTCCTTTTTAAACAAATTTAGAAAATGTAATCATCCTTCACAGGTGAGATATTCTGTTTATTCTATGGAGAATCATTTCAGTCTAAATTAAACTCTTCAAATGGTTTTGATGATTGCTGCAATAAGGACACAACAGGGAAAAGATCTGGGAAGAGAACAACATGTTTTAGATGAATGGCTGACAGAAACATTTCTAGTATATGAAAAATACTGTGGTTTTTTTAACCAAATATCAGTATTATTTTTTCAAAGCATAAAAACTAATGCTGCTTATCTGTCCTAAGTGAAAATGCCGATCTGCACTCTCTTCTTTAATTATCTTCAATATGGACTGAGTACTTCAAAGATAAATAAGAGATACAGGTCTTTTCAGCATTCAAAAAAAAACCTACTAGTGGTACAAAGACACCTTCTAGATACTTGACTGTCAGAAAACCCTGCCCCTTCACCATTTAAGAATGAGGCCTCTTTGGGTGCCTTGACCTTGAATAACCAAACACAGGGCAGAGTGAAAATGGCTTGTCTGTTAAAAATTTAAGACATAAGTCCTGCCACAGATTGCTTAGAATGTAAGCAGCTCAGAATCTAAATTAGATTTTGATAACACAAGTAGTTACAAAAAGCAAAGAAAGAGGTTAAAAGCACAATACAAGTCTCTGGCATTTTCTGTTTTTTCTGACCCTAACCTCAAACCTCACAGACAGAAAGAACATAACCAAATAGATGCCCATCAAAAACTTGTGGAAAGGATTGTTTCATATGTTTCCCTCTTCCAAGCTGTCTCTAAATTCATACTTGTTTAACAGTGTGATTAAGAACACTACTGCCAGCAGTCCTGGAAAATTCTGACATGAAGTCACAGAACCACACCATTACTGAAAAACAGGTGCAAGATATCCTACTACAGATTTTGGTTTGTTGCAGTATGACATGCCTGCCTGTTCATGACATAAATTATCTCAACAAAATATTTTTTAAGAGAAATCTCAGAAGAATAACCAGAAATACTGAAATCCAGGTGACTTAAAAACAGCTGTGTGAAGCACCCTATAAGCTGTCTTTTCAACCTGTAACTTGCTCATCCTGGTGCTAACACTCTCTTATTTCCAAAGAATACCCAGTGATCCTTTATATACTGCTCAAGGTAAACTGTAGTAAAACTCCGTCAAGTGTCTTCTGTAAGAATCATTTGTCTTTGTTAACAGCTTTTGCTTTCCATAGCAATGTACTCCCTGGAGGCTTTCTTGTGCATACCAAGCAGTCAACAAATGGACTGAAGAGGACGAAGACCAAGACAGGCTTATTTCGCCTCTCTGGATGATGTTCCCATTGGCAATGGCAGCCCCAGACTGCATCATTTACACTATTTAGCCTTCTCTGTAATGAAGAAGTCTCACTGAAACCAGAGTGTTCTTGCTAGCGTAGTTGAAACAGGCACTCTGGCAAAGATCAGATCCAGACACAGAGGGTTTCTGCATGGCAATGCTGTCTGCTGCTGGTCCTGAGAACTTTGCCAGGTTTACAGATGAGATTTGAGGTTTACTGAACAGTGCACCCTGTCCTCTTCATTACAGTAGGATAAGGGGGAACACAAGGTATGAGCCAGACTAAAAGCAGAAGAGCTGAAAACCGCAGCTTAGGGTTAGATCCCTAAGGCAAGAGAAGGAACTGAGGATAAGGACTTGGGACGTTGCTCTTGCTAGTGGGAGAGTTTGTAGTAGGGAGCTTCTGGAAGATAAAGGGTCCAACCTACATAAGGGTCATAGATCTAAAGTTACCAGTGTACTTAATTAGGCAATAAGAAGCTTATCACGTGTGTGATTGAGTACCTCGTAATTAAGGGCTTGTTCCAGAGCCTGTTTAAGTCAATAGGAATCTTTCCATTGACTTCAAAGGGGCTTTTGATCAAGCCCTGCCTACTTGGTAGGATACCCCTCTCCCCATGTCATAACTTAGCAGTTGCCATCAGGAGGCACTCAAACTGACAGTCTCGTGGCTTCACAACAAAGGTGCTGGTGAGAGGACACTTTCATTTTAGGACATTTGACCTCATTTTGTAACTCCAGGCAACTGCTGATCTTCAGTACCTGCGACATCTATTTGGTCAGAAGCAAAAAAATTCATTGATGTGACTTGAAGGGGGTAAGGGTAGTACTGAGACATTTCTTGTGTTAACTGGGTCTAATTTTTGTTGATGCATGTACAACAACATAGACTATTGGCACAGAATACAGAACGTACATGCACATTTTTCAATCCAAGCAAAAGAAAGAGAGGAATGACAAAGGCTCCTCTAATACACATAATACATTATTTATGTACTTCCCTAACCATTAGGCAGTATCACATAATAATCATTTATACAGTTACGTATTTCTGAATGCATATTAATTCTGAAAATGCATACTGTGTGGCCACACTGTAACTTGTCACTGACAGACATTGTGGAAATCCCCCTTATTTCATGGATCATTGATCCAATGTGTAAATCCTTCTTAGCTTGCAAGCCATTGACCAGATAAACCGTAAGGGCTCCAAAGGGAAAGAGCCTTTCTGGTCTGTCGAGCAAATTCAGCAGTAGCACATGTACTTCAAATCCACATGTGAAAACCTCTTTGAAATTAGGGTCCTGATCCTGCAAACCCTTATGCCCATAATCTACAAATCATCCCAATACAACTCTAATACATTTATCACACACCCCTAGAAAAACATTTTGCTTTTCACGTTAAATGTTTGTTTCCAGAATCAAGACCTAAATACAACCGGAAGAATAATGTCTAGAAATAATTCAGCCTTTTAAGATTTTCCACTCAAAATAAATAAATACTATGTACTACATGAAAGAGGAAAAAAAGCCATGTTTTAAATTAATAAGTAGGAAAACTTGCATCTATATATACTGACTTTTTAAATTTACGTACTCTCCCAACTTTCAGAACAGTTAACTGGACTTTCCCACCATCATTGATTTAAGCCAAATCTGCAAATTTACAGCTATGATTCAGCAGCTGAACGCCTTTGAAAACGAATATGCTAGTAATACAGGCAATGCTCTTATGACAATATTTTGCCTTTTAAGCGTTTTGTTAGATAACCTATATTTTCCTTAATTTCAGATCTGAGGCAAATACAAATTCAAACTACAGAAATACAAATGTTATTTTCTGTGGTGCTGGCACACTGTTATTTTCCAGATCACCCTAACATGAGGTAACTATTATCGATTGTGAAAGCACAACAGGTGGGTCACATGAAAGGTCACATTAGTTTTGTTCACAGGGCCAAACAGAAGGTTTTCATTATCCTTAATAAAAACAGAAGCAAGTAATAAAATATATCATTGCAATAACATATCTCTCCATTCATATGCAATAACCTCATACATTAGATCCTACCATTTCAAAATACTGCTGTTGGCTCCAGCAATACGATTATTTTTGTGGTTGCTACTTATAAAAATAATATTATAAATCATATTTTGACTTGCAAATTTCCACACTGTTCTTTTTAACTGCTTTTTGAAATGTTTTTCTGGACAAACCTCCTCAAAGCATGAGTTCACCTAGAAATATTAAGCACTTTAAATGGTCAATAAGGCGGCAAAGATTTTTAGTAATTCCTGTCATTAGTGTAATAGCAAATCATGGTACCTAGAAGTAGTTAGGCACCTTGTTCAAATCCTGATGGTAAATTAAAGTAGAGTCATAACTCAGACATGGTGTAAAAAAGTCAAAACATATTAGATCCTTTCACAACAGTCTTCAGGACAGACTGGTTGATCAGCTCCCTTCTGCTTGCCAACACACAGGTATGGACAAATACACACTCTCATCGGTGCAACATCAAAGATTTAAAGTAAATATAACATATTCTTGCATCTACAGAAAGCATATTGTATGTTTGTCGCTTAGATTTCTCATATGTATATCATCTGTCTTAAATACTTTTCAATACAAATTAAAGGCCTGTATTAAAAAAACATCAGTCACTTTCAACATCTATTTCAGAGAAAATGGTTAATAATTTCTGTTTCTTCCCAGATAAATACATTTTTAACTTAAATTTTACTTTTATTTATGTCTAAATGATACCTAAATATTTCTAGTCTGAATGTTAATCATTAAATTGGCTTTTCTCCACAGCTTTTTCTAACTAGACTATTCTCCAATGCCTTCTTTTGCAGCTGTGCATCCCCATCTCAGGACGAACAAACCTGGATATTACATAGAATTGAAACCAAAAAGTATAAAATAAATTTGCATTTGCCTAAAACATTATTTCCCAAAATAATGTGGGTTATAGGCATTAGTAGTAACAGTGAGGTGCCTCCCCATTGATATCATAGCACCAAAGAGAAGGCCTGCTCTCAAAAGCAGTAACTTGTTATCAGAAAGCAACATGTGTTATTGGAAACAGCAAATGTATGGAACAATGTACAGCTATCTATGAGTGCAAAATACCCCTGCTAGAATGACTTTTGAGTTTGGTTCCAGAAAAACGAGCTGCTTATCAGTCTGTAACCTAATTGTGCAAAGCTCATCTTGGGGCATGTTGTGTCTACAGAGTGACTTGCATTCCGGCAGCAAGGCAGCCACAGCCGACACAGGGCCTCACTCCCCAGAGCCCCCATTCCTACAAGTTTTAGGACAATGCATTTCTTTTCAAAGCCACACCTGCTGCCACTTCTGACAGACTATTTTGTCCTGTCCTTCCTTAAGAGGTTTAAAAAACTTTCTCACGATTTGAAAACACTAAGCTGCAACTTCACACTTTTTCACACCTTACTCCTCCCCCCTCACAGTTTGATGTGCTAATATTAAAAATCCTAGAACATAAATCAGTAAGTATATTTCCATGTTGGGTGAGGCAAGGGTGCGGAGGATCTCAAGCATTTTAGGTCAGGAAAAATGTCTCCTCAGTTACAGTATCTGATACAGACACACACTGTGTGGTATTCTCCAGTTTACGGAGTATGCCAAAATCTTTATCTATAAAGTGCTAAAGTAAGAGTAGTGAAAGGTAAATAATTTAGACATGAAAAAAATGCATCTTGAAAGCATAGTCTGACCAAACAGAATGTGTTTTATTCTCTTTCTGTTTAAGCTAAAAATTCCAATAGGTTATTGGAATTATTCCAATCAATTTAGATAACCAAATTTGTATTTCACTTTTTCCTTACATTTCTGTGTGCACTGTACTGAAAACAGTTTTCCAAAAGGAATATAATTTTAAAAAAATATATAAGTCCTCTCATTGTCTCTGTGAACTTTAGAATAAATTAGTACTCTCTGACAAATTATCTAAAACCCCAGTGATAAAATGGTAAAAATGCTTTTTGCCTCCCATATCCCAGAAAAGCATAAAGTTAAATGAACCTAATCTAAAACAGTATGTAGCTGACATTTTGTAAAGAAAGCCTAGTATAAAAAATAAAAACATTGGAGGAAAATTTTCAACGTCAATAACATAATTTATATGATTTACAAAAGGTCAGTCATTTGGGGGCAATCTTTTGAAAGATTTACAATATTTACAATTCAGCTATTTCTACATCTTTCATGGTATTGGCACACCAAATTGAATATTTAGTTTCTTCAGTGCTCGTATCAAAGCATTTCCTACATTACAGATAAAATGGGGGACCTAGGTACATAGTGGCTTATAATCAGGTATGGTCCCATCCGACTTTTCCTCTGAGAATCCATGAATACTCAGGTTTGTTATAAGTGTAGGGTGAATTAAAGACAATGCTATGGTAAGAACAGCACGTATGGTAGCACTTTCTGAAACATAACTGGTAAAGCAGCTGAAACAGGAGCATCTAAAGCAAGACTCCTAAATTGCCATTATAGCCATGAAGTCAAAGGTAGCTTGATTTTGGGAGGTGTTTGGCAAACATCTCTTCCTCCATAATTCTAAGGGCAAGCACCTTTCCGAGGCCAACTACATCCACTCTGAAGTCTTAGCATGAATCAGAACTCGTAACTTCAGACATTCCTGCTCTGAAAACATCATCCCAGTGTCCGTGGGATCATTTCAGTAAGACTTCCCTAATCAGCATTTGTAGCATATGATTGGGTTTTCCCCCTGAGACCTTCTCTGATCGACACATCACAGCAGACTCATTTCTACCACCCATCTCAACCTCCTCTATTTTCATACAGGAGTTTACACACCCCTGTACTTAGCATGTTTCTGATCTGACACTAATCAGGTTTTTTGTCTCAGCTTTGAAACAAGGTGGTGTTAGACAACAAACCTAGCATTTCCTTCAGTATCACACGCATGCATGTGCCCACTCATGCACATGTTTTAATGTATATGTACTATATACCTCTTTCTAGGAAGAAAGGACAACTCCCTCCAAAAATCTATGAAAACAAACAGATGACAGACACTTGTTGCATTCAGTCCTGCTGTAGTATATAAGCTACAGACTGAAGTGCTTCTGTATTGTTCCTGTTTGTCTGTCCCACTTCACACTGAGAGCGGCAGGCATGAATGGCTAGTTTCATAAATAAACGTTATTTTTCAACTAACAAAGGAACTAGCAGTTTGGACTAAAATTTGAAAAAGGTCATGAAAATCTGGAACAAAGCCAACGCATTCTACATTCAAAAATTGCAAAGCCCATCTCACTCTCACTTAAGTGTTGTTCTTAGTTCTCAATTACCTTTCTTCAATAGCAATGAAAGTATCTGCTAACACAACAACTTGGTCTGGCTAGAAGAGCCATCTATGAACAATGAGACCAAATCAGAGGCTTAGCCTTTGGATTCTACTCATATGATTAATCTGTAGTGTCTATAACCTTGATAGCATTCATATACTATTAATTAATTCCACTAATTCAGGTAGCATACCCATTGACTTGAGGAAATTCCAGACTTTGGTCAGTATAAAAAATTACATTACATCCTGTGGATGACGAAAAAAAGGAAGGAAAAACCTTTGTACCTACCGAATTGAGCTGTTGTGATCTCAAATCAGTTGTTCTGCACGTACGGATATAATGACAGGAAAAAAAGTAATTATAATTAGGTGTCTATTTTGATTTTTCTCTTCATAGTATCCGTACTGAATGTCATTTGATTTTAACAAACTATAAAGTCATTTCAGGCAGGCACTGCATATCCTTGCAGTTACCGGTCTACTTGGAGTCTCTAGTTCATTTCAACAAAATTTTTATATGCAAGCATTTAAACATTTTTAAGGCTTAAAAAAAGAACACTTAAGCAGTATGGTGATGATCCAGGAAGGCAAAACAAAAAAAAATCACTGATCTGAGCAATGTATTAAGAACTGGTTTTCAGTGATGAAAACAGAGAAAAATCTCAAAACAGAAAAAAGAAGAAAAAACCCAGAAATCAGTGAGGCTCAGCTCAATTAACGGTCTGATTTTGTAATTGGAGCTACACTACCGTTGAGTCATGAGCCCAAAAAAAGTCTTATTTGACTTTAATGGGACTCCATAATGTGCCTAAGGGCCTGTAACACATAAGGAGGACATTCATGAGGATTGAGTCCTTCATTTTCAACAGATGTCTTTATTGAAATTAAATTTCTACTACTAAGATGCCCAGTTTACTACTATTACTTGCCTGGAAATTTTCACTAACATCATCTTCATTGGCAGCAATAAAGTTACTCTCACACTCTATCATTACCAAGAAATTGATAAATTCTTCACACCACATCACTTCAAATATCTAACATAAATGTCTAAATTAGGAGCTAGGGCTTTCTATACAGTTACTGGTGTTCCCAGAATCATAAAAGCAACACAAATAGGAGACCTTCTCTCTCTACTCACTGAATAAGAGAGCCTGAAGTTAGATAAACTGTGCATATTACACAGAGAACATTTTCATTTGTAAGACAATTAAGCTTCTCCAGGAAAAAAAATGATCTCACGTTAAATAAATGGAATATTTCCATAAAAAGAAAATCCAAAACACAGGCACAGAGTTCAGGACATGTCTAAAAATTACATTTTGAGAGAAGTTAATCTTGGAAGTTTCAATAAGTTTTCAATGCAGATTGTCATCATAGGATGTTCAGACTATTACTGAGGATTCACCACTGGAGAAATAAATTAGGTAAAGGAAATTAATTCAATGCTGATGAAACAGATTGGGATAATAAATCCATCAACCTAAGGAGTGTTTCCCCAGAGATAGTAGTAAAAGTCCAAATACTCCATGGAACATTTATAAATATACTAAAGGTGATAAGATATTTTGGAATTGCAATGATAATGAAGAAACATTTACATTAATAGTCGTAGAATATTTTAATAACTTCCATTTGTTTCAGTAGCACAAATGGGGAAAAAATGTTTCTTTAACAATAGTATTGCCATAGTATCCAAATAGTAACAAAGTAGTATTCCATCTTATTGGAAATACAAACTACTTTCAATTTCATATGCATACAAAATGCTGTCATTTGTAATCTGTACCAGGCTTTCTGCTACCTACATCAAGAAGTTAACCTAAAACTTTCCAAGCTAGTAGTTCCAAAGCCAGTACTGCAGCTTCTTCAGTTGTCCAGATCAAATTCAACACTTCCATATCTCTGCATTCTTCACAAGAGCACAAAACTGTACCACAGTAACCTGGGTTATCTGTAATTAATCCCTCGTTATGTAGATCTGAAAACTAAAATTAAGATGACAGCACCACCTTCATATCAATGCCAATTGTCAATGCCACCATTTTATAAACAGACACTGTTCATACAAAACTGTTTCAGAAACACAGCTTTAGAAGTTGTGCAGTTTATAAAAAAAAAAAGTTAATACAGCAAGATGTAAACTTATTTCCTATTTCTCTGTTTGCTCAAGTTAAAGAATTTATTCTGTTTGCTTACGTACCCTATCATAATCCATCCTTAAAATAAATAATGTCAGATGGTTTCCTAATCCATGAGAGACTTCCAGGACAGTAATACTGTATCTTAGAGTGCCAAAGTTGCATTTTTGAAAAGTAAAAGTATTTCCAGCCTAGTTTTGCTTCCCACCCCACCTTCAGTCTGATATCACCTTCATTGTTTTTCCAGACGAAGCAAATCACTTCTTAAATGCTATGCCTCATTTTCTTTTACAGGCAGTTTCCAAGAGGCACTGGCATTGAATGAGCTGTGAAACTATGCTGAAGACTCAGACTCAAAATCTTAGCAACTGGATGTTCACTGTCTTTTGACCTCACAGCAAGTAAGCTTCTACCTTATGTTTCCTGAATGACCAAATCTTTTCAGATTAGAAATACTGAGCGGAAAATTACAACCATCCTTTTTAAGTTTGTGTCCTATAATGCTCTCTTTACCAGAGACAGATTATCTGACTGATGCGTTTCCTTCTCCATTTGTCTGGCCTAATTTAACAAAGAAAACAAAGCTGGCATAGTAAGTGGTTTTTTGCTCTCCCTGACCGAATGCTGCCTATACCAGTCCAAGAGGAAAAACAGTCAGACTAACCCTAACCTACTTTTCTCTGCTACTTTTGCACATGGGCACCAATTAAAATATTGAATCCATGAGTTAAAGAGGAGCTCTCTCATTTAACATTAATGACGACCCCCCAACACACATTGCCTAAAAGTTAAAATGCATCTGTTTAAAAAAAAAAAATCAGGTTTTAGTACCAGCGAGCATGTTAATTGTAGTAAAATGAACAATACTGAAATTGTTTGAAGATGGAATTAAATTTAATGACATTCACAAACAAACCCATTTTAGAAAGTAACAACAGTTTTTTGAACATTAAAGAGAAGCTCATTATATCAAGACAACTCCAATGTAAAAGGCAACCCGACTTCAATCACTGCATATCTGCATGTTAATGAACTTGCTGTGTGCAGCAGGGACTGAACAAAGTAATGGGAAGACTGTCTTAAAGCATACAGTATACTTTAAAAAAAAACACGCCACCTTTAATCAATGAAACACCTTTTCATTCGTACCTTAATAGCAACTGAAACGATTTCAAACACAACACAAAGGGAAGATGATACTTGGTAAAGGTTTCTTTAAGACATAACATTTCTTGCACATTCTTTCAGCATTCACATGCTGTCAGCATCACTGTGGCAAAGACTTTCAAGTTTCAGCAGACAGATACCGCCTAGTACAAAGTCTTTGTCATAATAATTTCATTGCAGCCCCCTGATCAAACATCTAGACAAATCTGAGACTGAAAGTGAGAGCTAACCAGTGACCTTTGATTAGAACCACAAGCACCAGTTTTAATAAAATGCCTCATTCATCGCCTTCCACTGCCAACAAGGAAGGTGTGTTTGAGACTGAAAAATGTAGTCAATATACCATTTACACCCATATAATGATTCCTATTATTCGCCGTTAGAATTTGTGACTGTAGCAAGTGAAACATAGACATCTTAAAATAGCTAAATGAAAACACACTGACAACATTCTACCTTTAAAATATATTCAGGAGCCTGCCTCTGCCTTTCTGTTGCCTGCTGCTGGCTTTCATGTCTTGCTGATCGTATTGTAATAGGGTTGGCTTTTTTCCCCCCCACAAACCCTCATTTACACAATGTTTGGTTTGTTACTATTTCTCAAAATCTATGACTGTTGGCAAAGTCCAGTTTTAAGGGGCCTTTAAACTTGTACTTCACTTAAGTAACAGTGCCCCATTCAAACATCCATTTATAAAGCTGCCTTTTTGTATATTACACATGAATATTTATATATTAAATTTTGAACATTCAACTGATTTCTGGAGCTGAATATGCTACCAAACTTTGAGGGAAGGTTGTAAAAAGACTTTGGAAACTTGAGCAGTTGTTCAACACACGCTTTTGCCTAAAAACATCCAAGTTGCTCGTCTCTAATACAGAGGTTCAAGGAAACACAATTAAAATCCGTTTCACATATTTGTGCTTTAGCATATCAGGCAAGAGGACAGAAAGGGGGTCTTATCACATTTATTTCCCACTTGAAAAGCGAAAGTCTTAAGCTGGGTAATAAATATTCAAATGACTTTGCACCACTGAGCTACCATATCAAGCTAATGATCTGTAGTCTGGAGCTCTATAAAAAGAAAGCTTACTGCCTGCCGTCACCTAGAGGTGTTGCTGTAAACACTGTGGGGGGATATTCTCCTCTCAGTGTGTGTGCGCGTAACTACACTTAATGTTGTTTTCAAGACAGAATATATTGCTGAGTCGTAAAACAGAAAGACAGGATGAAACAAATGCAGAAAAATGCACGGACAAAATGAATTAAAAGAAAGTTTCTGGAGATTTAACTTAACTTCTTTCTTCACTGTGCTATGAAGGAGTGGGCTTGCATTTCAGGCCTCACTTGCGCAGCCACAAATAAGAGAGATACGGATGTTCAGTCATATATATGGTGGGAGCTCATGGCTAGTTAACTAAGAGCAAGATGGGTGACTCCACAGTCTGACAGAGCCTGCTGTAATCTTGAATTCACTGTAACAGAACTACTGATGTTATAAAGTGGTATGGCCCACTGCGTAAGAGAGCAGTCCCCTTCAGGCAGGAAGAAAACAGGAATAAATGACAGATTTGTTATGAACAGTCTGCATCCTCGCTAGAGCACGGATCAAGCAGACATATGCTCCATCAAAAGCCATGGAGAAAAGGCAGCTCCAAGTACATAAAGAACTATTTCTAACTGCATATGTAATGGTATAAAAAGTCTTATCTTTATTACAAAATATTGCATAAGAAAAAGAAAGAGAAATGGTCTGCAATTCAAGCGTAGGCCTGGAAATGAGCCATATCTTCCAAGTTCGAATTCTGGCTAGGACCCAAACCATCTTGAAACCTTCCTGCTTCAGTTTCCCAACTGGAAAAGTGAGAATAAACATACTTGCCTACAGTATTTCTCTTGAGAGAGTGGAGGATTAATTAAACACAGTGTACTAGTATCTTGTCTATTTAGAAGCTCCAGTGTCCCTTATCATCTCTAAACAAATGTAAAAGAACAGCAATCGTGCGTATTCTCTCTTACATGCACTCACTTTCTAACCTGAAAGAGAGTTTAGACATGGATGGATAGGTGATTTAGATAAAAAGAGAGACTGAAAGAAAACTGCACGGAAAAGGCAGATAGAATCAAAAGTAAAGCTCCTCCAAGGTCCACGTTTACTTTCTTCTGAGTCTTACTCTTACAAAAGCACTAACCATCTTCTAAACCTGGAGGAACATGCCTGTCATCAGAAACCCTCAGGTACTTCTCACCAAAGACAGGAAGGCTTTAAATGACAAGTAACCTGGAACCGGACAGCACGGAAGGGTGAAACAATTTGTCTCTCTCCCAACACAGTAGCATAAATCAGGTTTTTTCTGTCTCTGCTTTTTGTTCTTATAGATAGCATAGCAATCCCTGCTGGCCCAAAGAGGGCTGACAGTGCCTTCTTGCCTAACGTATATAGCAAGCAATGCCTTGCCAGTTCTTTGGCCTTTTAAATCAGTTGGAAGAGGCAAAGTTCCGTTCAGTTATAAAAATAATATAGTATCAGATACCAACTTTTGACCTATCATGACTCTGTCAGTGCTGAACTACTCAAATTTACTCAGCAGTCAAACTCTTAAGACCTAAATCAGTCAGTTTCTCCCATACCAGGATACGGCTGAAGATCCGGCTTAGCTTCAGTTCTGTAAGGTGGTGTGTGTACACAGGCCTTTCCAGCTCCCTTCCAGGACCTGTCTACAGCATCTCCAGCATCTCTGGCATCTCCAAAAATGGGAACCCTTAAGTGGCCATTCTCCATTGACTTTTCATTTCCAGCAGATAGCTCTGAAACAGAACTGTCAGAAAGGAAGACAGTTCTAACTCTGTGAACACAAGTGAGACGTTCAATAAGAATGAGAAGCTAAGACAGTTAAGACTTCTGTAGCATCTAAATGACCATTTTGACCAAAAAAATAAAAGATGAAAAGAGAAAAAAGGATACTTATTATGCTTCATTTGAAGGAGAAAAATACTTTCCCATTATAATTTTAATTGTAATTCTTAAGGTTTGCTTGCTTTCCAAAGGCTGCCTTCTGAACTGTTCAAACGCACAAGTCCAGCTCATGCACAACATACATACAAACAATTTGCAACTACAGAATCAGGCTCACAGAATTTGATTGTTTACCCAAGGCCTGAATGACCCCTAAAAATATAATACAGTTATAACATCCTAGTTCATTATGCATTTACCAATGCAAAACTGGATGGCTGAGAGAAGAAACTTTATCACCTTCCACTGATGCTCTTCTGATTGTATTTACACATTTTAAACACAAAAGAAGACACAAAGACAACTTCTCAGAAGTGTTTTAAGTACTGTGGAGTCTAACAAAAGCCAAGAAAATCTAGAGCTACCTATCTGAAGCTGCCAAGGGATACTGTCTATGTGTGTACATACCACACCTTTAATGACTTGGTACTTCTCATTTTCATTCTATAATAGGAACAGCTAGTGACAGAATAACCTATCAGAAGGTTAGATTTCCTAGTTTTTATTATATGGGGTCCATACAATCACAGATTTTAAACATATTGTAGATTTAGAATATAATTAGTCTTTGTTTCCTCTAGATAATTAAAAAATTGCTTAATGTACATTCACATTAAATTTGCTGGACGTTTTTTCAACTTTTCACTTGCAGACAACTAAATACAATTGCTGCTGTAATATAATATAATACTATTGTTTGTTTCTTTCCTGGAACTGCCTGGCCTTTACACGAACATAGCCATCAAAATGGAGCTAACCAGACTGTTAAGCATTAGCCCTAAGTTAAGTGGTAACATGATCTATTTAGTGGCACACTTATCAAGTCAGTTCTACTGCTGTTTATTTAAATAGAAATTGAAATATTAGCTGTTCAACAAAATCCAAGCGTTCTATGCAGGAAATTGAAAGGACTCCAGACCTTCTTATAATGAGAGAATTTTTGACAAGTCCTCCCTAAACAGTTTCCTATTCTGAAGTACAGTAACATCTCTAATAGTCAAGAAAAAAAAAAAAAATCTATAAAGACACTGCAAGAAGAAAAATGTAGCCAGGATAGACACAGCGCAGATAAACTGGTAAGCATCATTACTTGAATGTAACAAAGTTCTTCGGCTCTCCAATTACATGCTAAATGAAAGGATACTCTGTCCAAGATAATAAAATAGTCAAATGGATTCCTGATAGTACACATTGTTTGATAAAAATTTGTTTAAAAACACAGTTTTACATCCTACCTTTTAAATCATGTAAGAAAGGAAATCTACCTACACTCTCACGCTCTCAAGGGCATTAGAAATATCGATCAACAAATACTTTAGATACAGTAGCTAACCAGATTTTGTCACGTACCTTTGTAATCACGTAAAATCCTCGTCAAGACCCAGCTCCACTACCCACACTTTTCTTTCTTTATATATACTTTAAATGTTGTGATTTGAGATTATAGAGCTCAAGGATAATTCTGTATTCCACTGTTGCCACCTGTCAGTGAGTATTTCCTGAGGGTAGTGCCACTATTCCCAGAGCTTCACACATCAGTATAAAGGGTTGAGTTTTCATTCTAAGCTAGTTGCCTCTGAATGTTCAGCCATAAAGATTTTGATTTGCTGATAGGTGTGTTGCAATGCAGGAAAACCAAAGGAGAAGTCAAGCAATGTTATCTAAATAAACCAAAAATATTACGCCTGATCAAAGCTACCATACAGATAGTTTTGGTCAACTAGCGTGGCATAAATAGCATAATCTACCTCAATATAAATTTCAGAATTGACCCTACAAGCTTTTAGTGAACAGAACAGCAAGGACCTCAGAATCATACCTCTTATTCCTGGCTATGGGGGAGGATGGGGGGGGGGGGGGAAGAAAGAAAAATCCTACTACAAAGAAAGAGGCACATTCTTCATGTAATTTTTCTCATGCCTGAAAGTAAGTATTAAATATACAGTACAAATTATGCTAGTGTCTTGTTTATGACTAAACAGTATTGTTCAACTTCTTAGTTGTCTGGGGTTTTTTTACTGGAAAAGTATTACTCTATTGTACACATTTTCATTTTTAATAGATGATTCACTTGCTTGATACTAAATGGAACAAATGCCTTAGTAACGTAATCAAAAATATGCAGACATGTGTTTCCAAAATTAATTTTGATATTTCCTGTCACTGAACTTGCCTCATCAGAGCATAATAGTAATTTTATAGTTGTAGCAACGCTGATTTCACCACATAAGAATCTACAGGAACATTTGAATTGCGCATGTTCAAGAATTATTTAATTTTTTGTCCTGAACAGCTACACAGACAGTTAGTTTCAAACTCCTATCATCTTCCCTTTAAGTTGGACAGAAACCAGATTCAGCACTTCCTAAGAATAAGAGCTGAAATCTATACACAGTTACAGTTTCTCTCTTACAAAAATAAGCAAGTCTCAGAAATCACTGTTACACTTTTGCTTGCCATTTAAATTGCTTTCTTACTATTTAAAATGTATATCTTGATCCTTTTAAGTAATTAGGCAATCAGTAAAAAAAGAATTTGGCCTATTACAATTATTGTTCAAGGCTTATTTTATATATGCACTGCAGGGGCTGTACTGAACGCTTATTTTATAAGAGTCCTTTTCCTCCTGTTTCACACAACATTTTTCAGAAAATAAGCAGTTGCACAAAAATGTTAACATATGGCAGTATTTTTGGAACTGCTGTAGAAATTAAAGGCAATAAAAATTGCCTTGGACAAGAAAGGACAAATAGGCCAAACCAAATAATTATTCTTGCAGCTTTCTTTAACCACTAACTCCATTTTATATGCAGTTTCCGATGTCTCATATTAAATCTGATCATATATATTTAATTCCATTCTTAAAAATTTCAGTAGACAACTTCAGTGCTAACCTACAACTGCCCTGTCAGAAAATCTTTGATGTCACAGCATAATAGCTCCTGAAAGAACAGCACTAATACTTAATGTAACATGAAACCAGGGCCCTGCAGTGGGGCTGTCTGCTGTCAGGAACAAACAGTTTCACTGCTGTTCCCCAGAAGTGACAAGATTGAGAACTAACAGGGCAGCACCTCCTCAGTGCTAAAGGAGACCTGTGCACCAGAGTCACTGGCAAATCTGATTTCATCATTTTAAACACATCACCACTACCAGGGGAAAAAAAGAAAAAAAACACACAAAAAACCAAAAACCCTAAATAAAAATGCCCAGCATTGCAGCCATAGTTCATCTGAGATGTTCTGTTCATCTGTTGTAAATACAACTGTTCTGATGTGAAGATGAATTATTCCTATGCTGCAATGATGAAACAGGAATCTGTGTTTATGTGGAATTTCTTTAAATTTCATGCTTGTAAATAAAGATACTTTTGTTGCCCAATGCATCCTGAATTCTTTTCCAGAATTTATTGTATTGCTTGCTATGACCTTTGGATCTCTTCTATTTTAGTCGAAATTTTAAGACTATAAGTATTGCTAGGTGGCCTTCAGCAGAAAGCATAAGATACCTTTCTCTAATGCTAACACAGGTGATTACAGGCCCGCCTGTGAACTTACTACCAGATTGTAACTAATGCAAACCATTGCATCCCACAGAAAGCATTGGATAGATCAGATTCTAAAATCTTACATTGCCCATGTTCTGAATGGTACCAAACAGTCACTTGGTCAATGCCCCTGTCAGTGGAACTAACGGCTCTCACGGGAGGTATAAGATACTTACTGAATCAGGCCCCATACATCTCCGCTTTGCACTCCATATTTTTACCTCTTTCGAAACATTTTTAAGATTCGCGTGTAACGTTGCTTTAGGTCAAAATATATTATTATACATGAGAGTACCAAGCTGCCATGGAAATCATCTCCATTTCTGGATTTATTTTCTCTCTTGGAAAGCTGACTAGTCTATTTTATAAACTAGCAATAGCTGTATTTTTAAAGTTTATAAAACCTGGCCTCTGGCTAACTTGTAAACATAGGATATATTATCCTTTTGTTTGTAAAGCTTAATCCTACAACTGTCAAGCTGAATAAACCTTTAGAATAATAGTAAAAATACAAAAAGAAAACCAGTCATAATTAACAGAAAATTGAACTCAGATTGAGATAAAAATGTCAGTAGCACAATTTTTGATACAATTTTTGGGAGTACACATAAGACTGGTAACATTTTTATCATTCAGATTTCTCAAAAGCATTCTTGGCCCATCTAATTTTAAAAGTCATGAAGTGATAAATGTTTTTTAAAAGTATCTATGCTTCACCATCCTCCTTCAATGAATCTCTGGTAGTTGGCAAAAAATAATTCATTGTGTTTTAATCATGTAGGACCTTACTGACACTGAATTGAAAATGAGATTCTTCTTGTGGGTTCGAAGCACATATCCATACAGCAGCATTAAAAACTATCTTCCTGCTCATATATTTACAACTCTTAGCGTTTGTTCCCAGAACATACTTAAATACAATACTCATGGTACAAACACTGAGTTAGAGACATTCTTTACACCTTGTAGTCTAAGAAGATTACACAAGAGGAAAGAATGGTACTGTGAGTAAAGTAACATGTTTTCAATCACGGTCTGTGTCAGTGTCAAAACAAAGATAATGCCAAATTCTCCTACCTCCCCGTTCAGCGCCCTAAGTACTGGCACCCACCACTCCCTGAGCTGCATGAGAGGCATATACTGTTCCTCCTCTTATGAATGCAACTAGAATTGTTTAAGAAGCCACTGCTAGAACTCACTGTCCCTCCACTTAGATATTACATGGTTTGAGCTGTGGTTTCAACTACCTCCCTTTGCCACACAGTGACATTACATTGGAAACGTTCACACAGCCATTTACTGCACCTCAGCTGAGAGGCAGGAAAAAAGAGCTAAACGTATGATTTCTTCTGTCCCTCCAGCTAGACGTGCAACAACATGCCTGTCTACACTCTAATCTAGGCTATATATATACTTTACCTCAGCTATTTTAAAGATGGAGCATAAAAAGGAAGACAAACAGACAAGATTTAAGCTAGCACTTCACTGTACCCCTATTCCATCTTGGTGGGGGCAAGTAAAAACTCTTACACAGACAATTAAATTCTCTTTCCTCACTGGTTTGAAAAGACCAAGGTTTGTTCCTGCTGAGGAGAAACTGCATCTATTACCTTTGCCTGAAACATCTAGAATTTTCACAAATTTCTTCTTTTTTTAATTCAGTTTGTTCAGTTGATCCTTTATGATTCTTGGTCATGAATTTAGAGAGAATAATGGACAAATATGTAGGTAAAAATTTAAAAATATAACTGGGAATAATCATACAATAACAGAAAATTATTCTCTGGCTTCTGTAATACTAACACCATTGAGGTAGTGCCAAGATTATGCTTTGTAGCAGAACAGGTGAGAGGAGGAAGGAAACAATTAGAACCATCACCTTACATGGCCAAGACATTTTGAGTGAAGACCAAATATCTGACAGAACTGTCTAGAGATCTCAGTTCAGATAAAGCCCACTGCTAATTATTGCCTGAAGAACATTCTCTCGGAATGAGAAAAAAAGTTGGTAGAAAGCAGAGAGAACTTGGAAACAGAAAAAGTCATTATAAACAAATATAACTTATTTTCAGAACTTGATATACTAATTGTAGACAGGCATTATTAATTTCTGCAGACAAACAACATAGTTCTAAACAAGGGAAGAAATAAAAACTGGGTTAAACACTGGTCTCGATATAAAATCTTAGCAATTTCATACTAAACATAAATTGATTATAAAGAACATATTTATTTAGCATCAGTAATTACATAAAGTGAGCCATTCCCTCTAGAGATTATCCATAGCCTTCTAGACAAAACAAGCCCCAGAAGTTTTCAATCCTGACCATGTTGCGGGCTGACCATTAAACAAAGGAGCAGGTCAGTGAGGAAATTTATAAGCCAAAAAAATATATAAACTACCACTAGTGAATAAGGATTCAGTCCTCCAAAGTGCTAAGCATGTTGGCTCCAATCCAACAAAGTACTTAACTACATGCTGAATTTTAAGCATATACATAGTCTCATTCCCACTGAGATTATTCACAGGCTTTAAAACTCATCATGTGCTTATATAGTCTGTTGAACTAGGACCAGAGCACTTGGTATCCTCCAGGACTAGAACCCTGAGTGTTATCAGCTGGACCTGAAAGAGCTCAAGCAAATTAATTTTCTACCTGCCTTACACAATAACTCTGAACTTCATTCTAAAGATGTGAACCATTCAGGATTACGAGTTCAGATTACCCTTCTTCCACAACTACAAGTAGAAGAATGAGGGTTCAGCAGCCATTCCTGTGATCCATTGCAACATTTTCTTTTGGTTTGGGTCAAAAAAGGAAAGAAAAGAAAAGGGAAAAAAAAAAAAGGAAAGAAAGAAAGAAAGAAAAAGAAATTTTCTCTCACCCGAGAAAAAAAACACCTGCTGCAGAGTCCAGCTGTAAGAATCATCATCGCCTGAATTATTGGGAATAAATACCAACTATCCAATTGATCATTGCTATTTGTTTTAATACAAAAATTGTGATAAGGGGCAAACTTCTTTTCATACATCTGATCCCATTCATTATGGCTCCAACACCAGAGGACAGGCAGCCTGTGGCTGTCAATGACTTCTGGCAAATGAGAATCTCTTACCCAGCGATTGCCTTTACCACAGCTCTGGAATTCACCATGAGGGGACTGACACTCAAGCATGACCTATGAAAGCTGGCGTAACACCTACCTTGCTTTCAGACAAGCAAAATAGCAGAAGAGCAAAATGCAAAATTAATTTCTCACATCAAACAAGTAATGGCTAATGTTAAGCAGCCTTTTATCTGTGTGCAAAAGGGGTTGTTTGTTTTATGTTCTGCCTTTTTTTTATTTCAGGGCCCTATTCATTGCAAAAAAAAAAAAAAAAAAAAGATACACCAAATATTTTTAAATACAAGTAAAGGCATTTTATCAGAATCTGAATTTTATAAAAAGCTTAGTAAGATACTGACACATTAATCAAGTAAGAAGTTGCACAGGAGAACCTCAGGCGAATAGAAAAAAACACATGCACCTTCATGTCTGAAACAAGATTTGAAACAAATTGTAAAAGACTATTTTGTGTAGTGGCTGCTGTGCATCATTTGGACAAGTATATGGCACAGTCATGGATGACCCTACTAACCCTGGACACTCTTAGGAGAGACACTGAGGACATACGGATCCTTCACTGGAAGTTTCAGTGGCTCAATGCCTCCTACAATAAAGCTTCATATTTCTTGTATTTTTGGACTGTCTCCCTATTTCTTACCTCTACCACAAAACTAGCAGGCCAGCCTGCGTCACAGTTATTTAACCATGGTGTGGTGGGTCCAGCCCAGCCTAACATGCACAGCTGGAAGACTGCAGGCCACGGTCTAGTTCTCCTAAAAGATTTTTCTGTCACAGGAAGTCAAAAAAACCCTCTCTCCTTAAAAGTACAAGAACTGCAGAACTTTCCAGAAAGCTGACAAGGTAGGAAAACTATGTTTCCCTTTTACATAACACAACATTCCCAGTTCTGGAGGTTATACGTCCCAGTTACCAACAGCTGTTCAGTCATTACTCCCACTCTAAGCTCAATTAATATCCCATTTGATTGTGAGTGATAGAAATGCTGAATTTGATATCTCATCCTCAGTTTCTTGGAAAGTGGAAGAGCATAGGTGAAGAAGGAGAATAAAGTCATTAAGTATGCCTTGAAAGGCTGCATCCACTAATGCTGCTCTGCCCCCACACCTTAGGTTTTTTCTGTCTCTCTGCTTCTCACCCTATCCTTTCTTCCTTTTTCCCCCCCTCTCGTTTCCTCTCATTCAAGTATTCTCCCTCCCTTCCCATCCACAGAAACTGACGTCAGGTTGTAAAGCGCCTATTTCATTTCTGGTTTGCTTTTAGCTAATCTCAAACCTTCACTGCTAACAAGATCAAAAAGCTACCACTGTTCCATTCACAACTATTTTAAAGACATAAAATACAATTTCATTTCACATTCAACATTCAGACCACAAATTGGTGTGCTAGCGTATTGGGCTTACTAATTTATACTGATAATTTAGAATATGTAAAGCCTTTCAACAATATTTGCTATCGGTCAGTTGTTAGAAGGATCAGTAAAACACAAAAATCTTTAAGATTCACGCTAAGTATTCATGGGCGGTTCACACAAATATTTATGTACACATACAAGACTTGCTAAAAAACACAAAAATGAGCAAACTGATCCACTCATACCTTCCCCGGAAGCCTACTTTTTCTCAGACAGCAGGGACAGATAACTTGCATCCCAAAGTATTTGTTGTGAACAACTTGATGAGCAACAGAAAAGGAATACGGAGTTCAGTCTTGAATACAGTAAGTACTAAAGGGGACTTTTTTGACCACTGCATGTTATCTTCTTAAAAAGACAGCATTACACCATCTATTTAGAAAAGTTTTAATAATTTAAATATCAAGCTATTACCAAATAGTGTCTGACTACAGATATGCATGTTCAACAGCAATAAGAGCATTACAGTTATTATTCAGTTCAACACATTCACTCTTCCCTCACATCTTTGTCCTTTCATATCCCTTCCCCTCCTCTTCCTCTCCCTTTGATTTTTCATCCCTTCTTTTCTCCCACACTCTTTCAAGAAGGCCCAATTCAGCACAGTGTGGCATCAGCAGAGACCAGCGACAGCTGCTATTCCAGCTACAACAGTGAGTGGATTTGAAAAAAAATCACAGGACAGTTTTAAAGTTTGGGAGAGCTGTTTAAATTGAATATGTAATAACTCTACTGAGGATGTGGACTTTAGCTACACTCAACAGGGGTGCTTCATTACCTGCTTGTGGGAATGCCACTTGTCTGTGATGAGGTCACAGCCTCCTGGCGATAAATTCCATATCTGCTGTTTAGCCCGGTCAGCTGAAAACAAACTAGCAGATGCCATGCTGATTTGCATCTAGTTGCTATCGACACTAAAGAGACAATATGTGAAAGACAGGAAGTATCATGCAGGAGCCATGCTTAGTGTGAGGGGAAACAAGCGTTCACCTTCTTTATCTAATCATCCCATGCTGAATTACTGAAATAGAAAGTCTTCCACAAGAGGAATGCAGTAATCAAAATCAGTTTTGGGCTGGATTTGTCTCTTACTGGTTTATTTGTTATCCTAGGTATTTCTGTGCCACTTTGACGGGGGGGGGGGGGGGGGGCGGCAATCCATCAGAAGTAGAATCAGCAACAGCTTATGCCTTGAATTTTGCACTTCTGTAAGAAATCACCCTTACATACAATTCATCAAAACAATTTCCTCCCTCCTGTTCCTTTTGCTTTTGGTCATGTTATACAATATACTCACATCATGAAAAACTGAATTCAGCCTGTCCAAGGGAAGACTTCATAAATTAGAAACTCCAGCTAATCCTCAGCAATTATTCTTTAGGTTGCTCAACTACCTTCTCTCCTCTATTCACATTTTCTCTTTCCTTGAAAAGACTATGTATAACACTCACAGCATTCAAAGCCTTTCACTTTTACACCATCATCTTGACTTTGTGTCTGTAATTTGATCCCATTCCATCACAGTGTTGTGCAATGGTGTTTTTGAATCAACTGTTAGAGGACACACCCACCCACCCCATAAAATGCATGGCAGTATATCTGCACTAAAATGCGCTCTGGTGTATCTCCACTGCCATCGCTAATTAGAGTTTTTGTTACATTCTTAAAATAAACATTACATATTGAATCATCATTGTTTAGAGGCAACTGTGAAGATTAAAATAATAAGGAGACTTTTCACTGATTAAGGAAAAAAAAAGGAATCACAAGGAAAGGCTGTGTACACAAGCAAGGAAAGAAAAGAAAACTTTTTTGGCTTTCCCCGAAGGCTGAGGGAAGATCTGCAAAGCAGGGAACAAAGGCCCACTCAATTGCTTGAATACTCAGTAGACATGGTCCCTTGAAGTCTAGGTTGAACGTTGTGGGGGAGCATACAGACACACCTGAACTGACTCCACCGTGTCTATATGAGTTCGTATACAGAGGCAGCAAAGGGTGAAAAGTTAGAGGGACTGTTGCACCTAGTGGGGGCTACCTGAAACTTAACATCCCTCAGGAGCATCAGGCATGTGGTGCAGAAGCCCAAAGGCATGATAACGCATCAGCTAACATATCCCCAACCTGTGCAAGTCATTCTTGAAGAATAAAGGGAGCCTGGGATTTATTTACCTGCAGCAACAATATAGCTTCAAAGCAGAAAGGCTAACAGCATCTGCTCTTCAAGTCCAAAGTAGCCAGATGCCAGAATAGCCAACATGAGCACATTCTTCCACCTTAAGGCAGAAAAGTGACTTCCCACTCAGAACTTTAAATCTCGGCAGAACTTCTGCCATAGGAACATTCTTTTTTTCTCTGGCAGGTATGCTGACAAATTTGTAACTTGGGGTATTCTAACAGTGATCAAAATACATAAATAACACCATTAAGAAGAGTACAAAAGATCTGTTGTACTACAGCTCAGCGTAAATGAAAATGTTTTATCTTACTCCTTTTTCTAGAACATTAGGTGGCAATACTTTCTGTCTTTATCTCTTCTATTTTTTTCTTTTTTCTTTTTACATTTTTCCATCTCACTACACTCCTCTAAACTTACTCCTCACAGCTCATCCCGACACCAGTTAACTACCTTCTAACACACAAAATCAAGACAAAAATCAGATCATATCTAACTTGTTTTGAAATAAATGAAAAGATTCCATTGTTACTTTCAAAGAGAAATACCACAGGTACCATAATTTCTATGTGGAAAGAACAGGTAGTATAATGGGAACTAGAGCCTATAGAAGGCAACCAGAAAGCATGAAAGGGCTTCCCTAGAATTCATCTTTGACCTTTTGGGCAAGCAATGAAAATAGATATAGATAGCAGAATGTAAGAACGTATGCATGTAACTACCATAACAAGAATACTACTAAAAAATATATTGAAACGTCTACTTCTGTATATAAAAAATTTTCATGTGTCCATCTACATATACTTGCACTAAAGGCTGAATAAAGTACATTCTTACTGCAATGGCCTACATGAATTCCTCAGCAGAAGAAAAATATTAAAGGATATGGGGGAAGACAATCTGCTCTCAGCAGATCAGGTGTGACTGGAAGAAAAAAAAGAAAATGTACAGACACAGCCTCCACCATTACAGGAAGGCAGCACTCAGAATCCCCACATGCTGCATGTACTATACCAGAAGTCCCACTGGAAGATTAGACATGGAGAGAGGGTTGATCTAATACGTAGTTTACATGAGATGAATTCCTGTAAATGTCATCCTAAAGCCATAAGCAACATCATGCAGACAAACCTGATTCCACCCTAACTGAAACCAAGTTATTTTCTACCGTGAATCCAATGCAAACAGAGCCTTCACATGCAACCCCTCCCCCAGCACAATCACAGAAAGGTCTTTCCATTGAATCCAGAAGGAACTGCATCATGTCCTAAGGAATGCACTTGTGGCTAGAGTAAATTGGCACCCTTCCACTTAAGTAAATGGGAGTTACACTGGCTTGTGCCAGCTGAGAATCTGACAAATATCAAATTATATCAAAATATTCCTCTGAAACAGCTCAACATTCAAATACCATATATATTAAATCCTTCAAAATGTTCATTCTAATAATAATAAGGCATTCAGGCATATGGCACCCCTCTTATCCAGAAAACTCCCAAGATGGGATTCATTATCTAGTTCCACCTATTACCTCAATAGCTGGATTTGGTACTTCTGAGGTAAAATGCTGCGAGTGTCCTTAGCGCACTACTCTACTGCATTTAGGAAAGGAAGTGAGGATTAACTGAGCCACTTAAAACTATAAGAAGAATGTAGATGGGCAACTACATCCTATCTTAGCTGGAATTAGGCCATGACATTGAGGTTAACCCCCCTACTTGTGCAAAAATACCACGGGTTTTTACTAACCACAAATGGTCAGGAGCTCAGTTTAACAAGCCCATGCACAACAATACAGATGTAAAAAGCACGCAGAACAATCTCTGAAAGTGTGATATTCAAGCTCAAAGTACTCACGTATTCATACACCAATTGTAATGTAAAACTAGAAAAATGAAGCGAGATTGCAAGATTGCCGTAATACAATATTTTCACAGTACAAACATCTGTTTAAATATGAAGACTTCCTAAAAGCTTCATCTCAGTACTTTTGGAGCATTAATGGATAGAGCCTCTGTAAAATGAGCATCTATGAGTAATGAGGAAATTTGCAGTGCTCGCTGCCTCCTCCGCACTGGGACACTGACCAATCCAGTTTATGAAGTAAACAATTCAACAGCAGCCCTCCCAGAACAGCTCCTCACCAGGGCGATCTACTCAGGAATTAGTCACATTTATTCCAGAAAAGAGTATGCAGACAGGGAGCGCCCTGCAGTATTTTATGTCAATTTTCCCAGGTCGGCAGGTCCTTGGAGTAATGTATTATTTCTCCTTATGTTGTGTAGCAGTTGGAATTAGTAAATACATATTGTTTCATTAAAAAAATTATGTTCCAGCACATGCATTTAATTTGCCATAAAGTATGGTATGTAAGAAATCACACCATCTTCAATAAATCTAAAAAGATATTAACATTTTTGTTTCTAATACAAATATTTCAAGCAAGTAGTAAAATTTCAGTGGTATATGGAAGGGGTCTTAGAGAAACACACAAAAAAATATGACTATAAACAAGCCATCATTCTGGTAAGAGGAAATACAAACAACCAGAATAAAAATAGTTGATGCACAAAAGCCATAATGAGGGGGTTGCTCAAAAAATAACTTCTACTTTGAATGGTTTGGATGAAATACAAATTATCCACAGAAAAGTGTGGACTGGCATAAATGTTTGTACAAAATTATAAGTATATTTCTAGAAGTATGCAAGAGACAACCGCCTGCATGCTGCACAAGGTCCCAACAACGCTCTGCGTAAGTGCTAGTGCACAGAGTCCAAACCACTGCATTTTAATTACTATGCAGCCTCAGATATATTGCCTTTGATATGGAAATGTTCTTGTTCTCTCATCTTCACATACGGTCTCATGCACAGAAATCTTTATCTGATTCATAAAAAATAAACTAGAATCCAATCTCAACACCTGACCTCAGTGCTTAGAAGTTTTTTACTAAGCATGGTGTCACTATAAAAAGAATGGGTAATATTGGTGTAAAGTTAGATATTTGGAGCAATGATATGAAGGATTTGCAGTTAGGAATCAAATCAATACTGCACCTCTGAGGTTTTAGAGTTTCCTGTTGCCTTATGTCAGTCTACCAGAGACTGGAGAAACAATTGACTGTACACCTTTCTGTCTAGCTCAAGAAGAAAGGAAAAAATATTTAAATGACATCCTGTCTTACCGTCGATAGAAAAGATGTAACTTAGCCACTTGCTATATGAAATAGGTTCTGAAATCTAATAAACCAGTAACATCAAACTTTCCAGCTTTTTTTTTTTTTAATTTGCACATAACATTTTTGTGCATATTTTAAAAAGGTATGCACAACAAAGTTCACAGAGGAAGAAGCAAAATGTTTCACAAGCTTTACTTTATCAAACAGGTAAAATGAACATAAAGAATTCTTAAAATACAAACCTAGTACTTTTCTATATCTTACATTAATATGATGGCCATAGGAAGGCTAAAAAATTTCGCTTTGACAAATTCTACCAGTCATTCGGAAAAAATATTAAATATTCAGACCTAGATAATTCTCCTAGCTCTATAGAATTACATTCTCTTTTTATAAAGAATACAATCTGTGTAACCTCTCTATAGAAGATAATGTCCCATCTGTAAATCATTTTGTTGCAGGTTATCTGTTTTTTATCACTTCTAGTACCTGTCTGTGCCTGATATGATACCCTTAAACACATTAACTTGATGGAATGTTTCGCCTGACTTCAAAAAAACATCGACTGATAGATATTTATTCTCCACTATAAATGAATGACTCTGATTAACCTAGTTTACCAATATATCTAATTTTATATTACTCTTTCCAATTCACAAGGCTCAAGAAATATTTGATTAAACTAATTTCTGAGCAATGATTTTAAAACTTGGGATACTGTTTTCTTTCTTCTTAATTTAAGGAGACAAAATAGTAAACATAAAACTGATATGAGTATTTTAAAATATACAAGAAGAGGAAAGAAATGTCTATGTACTGATTCTTGTTTCTTTAAGAGAAAATCCATTTTTCAGGTTCCTGTTGTACTAATTGAAAGAGAATTATTTAAAACTTCACTGAATACTTGAATATACGATGGGTACGTGTAGCAGTTTCACCAGTGCCAAAGAACTCTAGACTTACTAAAAGACAGTAAACTAAAAATTGGCAGGAAATCTCTTACAATGATGTCACAAATATTTGTTGTTGCCACAGAATAATGTTTTAAAAGAACACCTACTTCTGTGCTGAAAAGGCTTTGGGAACATGTAATTATCCAGTTTTATCACTGTAGAAATCGGCTGCTTTCCAGCAAATACGTCTATCAGATCTCTCTCTCCTGCGCAGAACTACATCTAAATAAATATACACGTATTTCATATAGACATCACACCGGCCCAAGTACACAACCTTACTAATGACAACATTATACCATATTTTGTTGTTTTCACAATATGATGTCATGGCCTATAATGATACATTAATAGATACTGTGGGAGAATCGTGTGTCTAAAAAATTCTGAATGGCTCATATAAAATAAAAGGAAATTCAGTTTCTGTGTTACGGTAACAAGTCCCCTAAAGTTCCCATTCTTCTGTTCTACTTAAGGAAAATATAGAAAATGGTGTAAGTAAAAATTACACAAAAAGATAGTGAAAGAGGTGCCTAGAAATCAGCTTACTAAGGCACAAACTTGAAACGTGCACCTTCGTGTTTTGCTGCTACTTGACGAATAAGCTGCATGTGAACTACCGAATACCTCATAAAGCAGTACTTCTCTCACAGGTTCTGACATCATGCTGAAATGTTTCAAAGCTCTGTCTCTGTGATTTACTATATTAACTGAAATGTTTCAAAAATATGTCCTTGTATCACTTCAGTTGACATAGCTTATATATACACAAACAGCCTTATTTACATAACTTTTAAAACTTTAGTCATTACACACAACCTCTGCCAAACCAGACCGCTGATCTTTAAAGTCACACTACAGAAAAAGAAATATACATCACCCCATTGTATGGGGTATAAAAAATAGTGCATCACCGCTTCTCTTTCCTAAGTAATTTTTGTTCTGTGAAATAAATAAATAAATAGATTGACAGAAGTCTTTTAAATGTGATCTATACACTTTTAAGGGGAAAATCAAACCAACTGTAAAAGATTAATGGATATGCTTCCTGAAGTGATATCTCCCAAGGTGATTACAGTGTTTAGCAGATATAAGGTCATGACTGAAGAAACTTTCTAATGCCCACTGAGAAAAAATATATTTGGATTTGCCATTATCATGCAAAGCTCTGGCCTTTATTATCACAACATATTCCAAGGCCTCTAAGAACTCCAGACATACATGGATACTTTTGACTAAAAATACAATCAAAGATGCAAAAAACATGTCCAAAGGGATTTTTTCCCCCATTGAACAAACGAAGTTCAGCTGGAAGTGACCACTAACAATTGTTGGCCACATATTAAAAACCACCGGCTAGGGAACAAGCACTGGCAGTTCCCACTTGTGAACAAAATCAAACTGACAAGTGAAGGCAACTAACTCTGGTCATCAAGTTATTATTTTCTACAAGTCAGGCACTAGTGGCCTTATGAAGGGAACTGATGGGCTCCACTTTGTTTCTCTTCTCACTTTCACCAGTGTGTAAACGTAAGAAGGAAAAAATGGAGACACGTAAGTTCAGCAGAGAATCAGTAATGTGCAAGTAGAGACAGCCATCTGTCTCACTCCCGTTCTGCTACGTGTTATACACATGGCACTGGTTTGCACCCTACGATCTAGCAGAAAAGGGAACTACGTGAGCTTTGAAGCAGCCCAGCAAAGTCTCCCAGCACTACTGAAACGGAGTACTGAACTGCAAGGAAGAGAGAGAAAATAATGCATTTAGCAGAGGATGCGAGATTGCAGACCAAAGGGCCTCTTACATTCTCATCGCTGAATGAATTAAAGTTCTAGGGGAGGAGGCCGGAGAAATCAGAGTGAGCGAAACAAAAAGTGTGACAGGAGAAAAGGAGCCAGGAACCGTAAATCCGGGGACAGCGCGGGGAGACGCCAGCAGCCCGACCCCGCGACCCGGCGTCCCTGGGAGGCGCGGGGTCCCCCGGCGGCGGCCGCTCCTTCGCCGCGGGGCTCCGGCTGTCCCCGCCCGCCACGGGGGTGGGAACCCTTCCGACAGCCGACACGGCTCCGCGGGGCGCGGAGGGCCAGCCCCCCCCTCCCCGGGAGGGAGCTGCCGCCGGCGCGGTGCGAGTGGCCGCGGGGGCCGGCCCGGTGGCCCCCGACCGCCCCAGCCGGCGGCAGCGAGTGCGCCGCCGGGGCCCCGGGCCCCGCGCCCCCTCCCCCGGCCGCGGGAATCCGTCGGCGGGCAGGGAAGCGGCCTGGAGAGCGGGGCTGGGAGCGGTGCCCGGGGCTCACCTTCCCCTCCCCCCGGAGAAGTGCGCTTCGGAATGGTTTTGCAGGCGAGGTTGGCCGGGCTGCGCTTGGTGCATTGATTCCAAGTGCAGTGCCTGGTTTGGTTTCCGTATATTCTTTGGCTTTTAATAGCTAGCTGAGGAAAAAAGAAAGCATTATTGTTTTCTTTCTTTCCTTCTCTCATTGCCTATTCTAAATTTGACTCCGAAGTTTAAGCAGTTGAATTGGCTAATTCTGAATACAGTCTATTGAGAGACCAGACACAGCAGTGTATCCCTGTATAGCAATAGATACAATGTGCTGAATTGGCAGTCTAATTATAAATGTGGCATTTGGACCTCCTTTCAGACCCAGTGCCACCTTACCTTATGAGGGAACTTCAACTACAGCAACTGTTCAAAACAAAATGCCATTACAGGATCAGCTTCACCCAACACTGGAACCAGCCAGGGGATTGTTTTACAAACAGGCTTTCTCACTTAACGCAAGAATGTATTATAAGGAAAAGTTATGGATAGCGCAGAGTCTGAAGAAAACACGTATGTAGTTTCTGCCAGGTGTTGAGCTACTTCAAACTGCAGCATACTCCAAATGACCTCATTATTTTCTTTTAAATGTACTCACTATAAATAGATTATTTCTTAGTTTTACTAGAATGAGCTGCTAGGTACGCTTGCTGTTTATATTCCGAGTGTAGCGTGCATATAACGTTGTGAGCACGGAAACACGCAAAATATCCTGGCTCAAAACAAAAACCTGCAATAAGATCTTGCCAAAGAATCACGCTGTGCTGAAAAAAGTTTTTTTAAGCGTCTTTTCCAGGGAAATATTTGTATGTAATGGCAGACTACATGCACATATCTCACATTCATTCTCATTATTTACTTTATGGTATAATGGCTTAATTAAATGAGTGGGCACAAGCACGTCAATAAAACAAGTCAAGTCAAGTCGAAGTCTCAAAACAGGTTTCAAAATTACTCCATTACACGAATACAGAAAGGGAAATTCGTTAATTTTTGGACTTGAAACCCTGTTTGGGGACTGGATAAAACTGTTCTTTGCCTTCACGATGAGCACTGAAGCTGGAAATACCAAAAATGTTAAAATGAGGGCAAAAGAAAACAGTAGGAACAAAGTGCCGCTCGTGTGCCGAAGGCTATTTAAATTAGCTTAATAAACATATACCTTATCTACAAACAGCAGGCGAAGATGCATTACTTTATCACAGAAAGTTTCACCGTCTGTGTTTTTGGGAAACACCCCTAGGACAGAAGTAATCTGTCGTCCCCAGGCTCCCACCACGCTGACTTTCCCTGCGGCCCCCCCCACCCCCCCGCCACTCAGACACAACACTAATTGTCTTTTCACGTTGCCACTTTCACTCCTTCCCGTCCTTAAAAAAAAAAAAAAAAAAAAAAAGAAAAAAAAAGAAAAGAAAAGAAAAGGAAAAGAGAAGAAACAAAACACCCAACACCACCGTGAAACGGCCCGCAGAAAGCAAAGACAGCAATCAAATCGATACGATCAGTGCCTCTGATTGACCTCAAGGCCCTGCTCTGCTAAAGCACACAGCCCCTGCTGCAAAGCGGGTTAACTGCTCGATGCTGCTCGACACGACTCGGAAAGGCAGCTGGGAAGCCCTCCCGGCAGAGGAGCGACTCTCTGGCAGCTCAATTATTAATGCACGCGTGGAAAGTACCTGCTCACATCACGCCTATATGTTCTCTCTCACGTATCTACACACGGCCGCGCTCACGCAGGGGCGACCCCGCCACCGGTACACGCGTGCATGCATTACACGAGCGGGCTCGGCGGCAGCGCCGGTGCCCGCTCCTCCCCGGAGCAGGGCAAGCCGCAGAGGCACACTCATTAGCTCCCACTGATGATTCCTTTCAGGATCATGAATGGAACAATTGTCAAAAACTGCGGGAAAAAAAAACAAGCCCCGAGACTATTATATACAGACACAGCTTGTGTGCGCGCATGTGACATTTGCAGGCAACCCAGATTTGTTCATAAACTCTTCAGCATTATCCGAGATAAAACATTAAATTGCTTATACGGTTAAAGAGGCTTCTTATCCCCAATCAAAAAACAAACAGCTTCGAAGGTAGTGAAAGCCAGGAAAAGAACAAGCTCTCCACCAGACACACCTTGCCTTACTCGTATCCTACAGCACTGTCTGTAAACAGCTGCGCTAGCTTTTGCAACTGCCACTATTTTATTTTAAAAGAATAGTAGTAATAATAATAGTAAATGAAATACTTCCTGAAAACTTACTTTGCATTTAGTTTAGGCACTAGTCTTTTTTTCAGCTCGCAAAGGAAGCCGTTTTGTCCAGGTTAGGTATTGTCTACTTATGGATCAGCCTCTGGCTAAGGGTTTATTTTAATTTATGGCTTATGCATTCTTTTAAGGTCGATTTGCATGACCTCCGGCAAAGAGCTAAGGCAGCAAGAAATCCCAAGTCGAACGTTGCCACAAAGCGGCACACATCTCCCCTTCCCCGGGTGTAAACAGAGCTCTCTGATGATGGACTGCTTTCTTCCCCCCTCCCTGTGTATCACAAATTAGGGTGCGATATCAATTTTAAAGTTTTCAGTATAACTTTATCCAAACCCTCTGCTTGGAGAGATAAGGCGCCGCCACAGAACTGCAAATCCTCGGGACAGTGCCCCGGTGTGGCCAAAACCGACATTACCACCTCCACTCCAGTAGCTTTGTATTATTCCATGCTCCGTGGATAGCACTCATTTGTGGCGAACTTCAAAGCAGTTACCCACCTCAAACTTAACGGAGAATTTAAAAGCACCACTAAACTCCCTTCGCTTTTCTCCATCCCATGTCTTTTGGGGTTATCCGTGAAGAGAAGCCCACGCGAGCACTTCGGAGTAATGACAGCAGCGCTCTGCTCTCAAAGATTTATTTCGGATTTTATTTTTCCTCTCTCTCTCTCTTTCTCCCTCTCGTGTTAGTTCCTTACGTACAGTATCTTCCCAGCACCATGTGTTCGCCTGCCGTGGGTGATCTTAAAATACAACGCTGATCTGTCACTACATTTTAAAATAAAGTCTACACGGGAAGGATGAGAAAGTGTTGTGATTTCAAGGTACTGGGGTCCCTTAACATCTCGGAAACCTCGGGATTCAAACAGCCCCGGAAACTCGCACGGGGACGAGACTATAACTACTTTTCCCTACGAAGAAAAAAAAAAAAAACAAAACCAACACAACACAACACCCTCGTGGTATAAAAGTAAATAATCGTGCAGGGGGAGGCAGGGGGAAGGGGTGAATTCAGCAATGTTAAAAGCTAAACAACAGATCTACCTCCGGACGCTGCTGCTTCACTCAATTGCAACTAACAACCCATTAAAGACAGCGCAGGGGGAACCGGATTCTCTCCTGCAAAGCGACATAAATCCAGCGAAAACCCATTAAACCACCACCACCACCAAGCCACGCAGCACTACACACCACAGCAAACAACAGGTATACAACACAATAGGGCTTTTTTTCCTGGTTACCTCCTCGGGATCCAGTGTGGCACAAAGCACTGGGAGAGCCTCCTTTTTTTTTTTTTTTGCAACGCGCTTCGGTAATTTTCATTAAAAAAAAAAAAAAAAAAGAGGGAAGGAGGTGAAAGGGGAGAGAGAAAGAGGAATAAATAGGTGGTAATTCAGTAAAATAAAATAAATGAACTAGAGTCTGCTGGTGTTTCTCCGGGCCATGGATGTGCAGGATCCCGATCGTTAGAAGTTTGCGGATGGGTTGCCTGGAGATTTGGTTACAATCAGGTTCATTATTATTATTTTTTTTTCCCCTCCTGAAACAAGTGAAGGCGATGGTTACTGCTGTCAATCTTGGCAATCAATGTGAGCGGCCATGTCGTAAGTATTCAAAGCATTTCCCGTCGTGCAACATCAGAAAGTGAGTGGCCAGGGCATTGATCTGAGGAAGGCAAAAGGAGGCAGGGCTCCCCCGCCCAGACAGCACAGGCAAGATGAGACAACACAGAGAGAGAGAGGGAGAGGGGAAGAGAGAGAGAGAGGGAGACTGAGAGCGAGCGAGCGAGCGGGGAAAGCAACAACTGCGGAGAAAGTGAGCACAAAACAGAAAGTGAAATCACCCCAGGCTGCCAGCCGCATCCCCGAGAAGCTATCACCACTCACATTGCTATTAGACAAATGAAACCTTAAACCTCTCTCCTCTAATGACCACTGATTGCCCGGAGTGGTGAGGAAAGGTACTAGAAAGTTATCGGGGAGGGGGTGCGAGGGCGGGCGGGGGCCGGAAAAGGAGGAGGGGGAACGGGGGGGGGGGGGGGGGGGGTCCCGGGAGAGCCGGTTCGCGGGGCCGGGGCTGCGCGGGGGGAGCGGCGTGTCACACGCCGGCCCTCCCCCGCCCGGCACGGCGCTTCCCGGGGAGTGCGTGGGGAGGCACATGCCAAAAAAGTCCTACCGGGCTCCCGCTCGCAAATTAAAAAAAAAAAAAAGAAGTCAAGGAGGGAGGGAAAAAAAAAAAAAAAGAAAAAAAAAGCGGGAGAGAGACGATCTGCAGGACATGCATGGGAAGGACTGGTGGGGAAGCACTCAGCAAGCGCCTACTGACAGTTGATAAATGGGGCTCTGAGGAGCCCGATCCTACAGCCCGGTCGGGGTAAAAACCAGATGAAATGTAAAGTATGAATTACACTAGAGATGGGAGTCCGGCTACAGGGACCCGGGGGAGAGGAAGGAGAGAGGAGGGAGGAGAAGGCACTAAGAGTCCACAAACTGTTTAGTGATGCGTTCAACAGAAAGGCAAAACGTGAGCACATTTAAAAGGGAGAGACAGGTATGACCGGAGAAGAAAAAACTGATTTAGGACGGAGTCGAGCTGAAGTTGGGATTCTCGTGGCGACGACGAGAGATTTTAGCAGCGACAATATATAAATATCTCTCTTTCTGCCTACCAAAAAGCAACAGATAGGGACTCGACTATCAGCTTGAATACCAATTTAGGAACTCACCCTCCCTTGGAAGTGCTAATTGGGGGGGGGGAATCTGGGAGAAAGAAGGGAAAACTATAAGGAACCGAGGAGAAAAATCAACCAGTGGCACAGAGTACTGCAAAACCCAGAAAGTCTGTCTGCTGTATTTTTACATGCCAAAGGTAAACATAAAAGAGTCTTTCAAACTGTCAGGGGCCCGCAGATCAGGTGGGCAAACAGCGCTGCAAAGCTAACGTCTCCCTCTTTTGATATTATTCACACCTAGGCTAAACTGTTGTTAAGATGGGAGTGCGGAAAGCAACCTCAAGCCCACAAAATGAGAGAGAGAGAGAGAAGTTGTTGATTCATCTCTGTATTTTTGGCACTTTCTCCCCATTTTCCAGAAGGCGCCTGGAACAGTTAGTAACAGAGAAACTTTTTAATTTTAAAATAGCTTCATAACTTATAGAGGCCAAAAAGACGAGGAGAAAGCCTGATTTCGCTTTCCTCCTCTCTCAAGTAGAAATTTGCGGAATAGGTTAGATCCAGAAGCATATTCAGCCCTACTGCGAATGAACCTTGCTTCATAAGGACGTGATGAAAATTGAGCATTAACGTGATGGCATAGGACTGATCTGATCTGGCTCTTTTTCATTTTCTTAACAAGCTGTAAAACTCAACACACTACTAGCGTCGTGCACATTGCATCCTATACCTTGCTATCCGAGGTACTATCGTCCCTCTCGAGGCGAGTCCAGGGAAAATGAGTTTTAAGTCAGAACCTCTTGGAATAGCGGACCTATTTTATACAGTATTTTTAGCAATTCTACTACGATAAAAGGAGCAATCAAGTCCTATTCGGCAAGCGGCAAACACCTTGAAACAGAACTTTAAAATTATCTAGGTAAAGCTTTATCACCAAATTAGCTGGCTGCGGGCATAGTAGCTAATTTCCATGCATTCTTTCAATTTTAAGAAAAGATACTGAAAATCAGAAATTCGGAGACGGGGTAAATTGTAAGATTGTAAATACTGAGTTTGTATTCACCTGCGCTCAGCTAATTCAAAGTATTCACCTTGCTGCAGTTATCTGGGCTGTGGATTTAGTATCAGGAAATAGCTGCCTTTCCAGGTATTGCTATGTCCTTTTTAATCTTAAATTATAAGAATGATCGGTCACTAACACTTTCCTTGTAACACATTTAAACCTGCTGCAAATAAAGGAAACACCTTGACTTTTTGCATAACTAGTAGCTTTGGTGCGCTAAAGTGAGCTCTGTCAGAAACGAGATGTAATCAGAATACAAGGACGAACTATCCTGCCCGAGTTTGCAACCCCATCAGTTTGTTACTGGAAGTTTGTGGGGTTTTTTCTTTCAAGAAACAAACAGGAAAAAAACACAAACCACCACTCCTCAAATGTAGCGTCCTCCTTATTAAGTACGAGCCGGTAATGGGACAAGAGATAATTAAGGCATCAGATAAATCTAACCGCCCACCTAGCTCCAAATCGGGGGAGCATCTCGCTGCACTCCCGAAAATCCTTTGCGGAGAATGACACTCGGCTGGGGCAGGACACCGCAGAGATGCGTCCACGTTCCCAGGCGGAGCGCAAGTAATACTCTCCAGCTTGTTGCTTCCCCTGTGTGATCAATTAAGTTACAGATGCAACGCACAGTGCCAGGGAGCTACAACTTCTCCGCGGTAGAAACAGAGGACTCCTTGGGCATTGTATGCAAATGTGCGAGTATGTGCGCTGCACAGGAATAATTGTGGTTCCCTCTTTGTTTGCATAAGTGAACACCCGCCGTGTAGATACGTATACACGTGCCGAGAAACAAGAAAACGCTTTTACTTTTAGGGTTGCCATACGTTTAGAGACCGCGTTTTAAACTGCTCCCCTCGCTTTTGCTTCATTAAGGCTAAAACCAGCCAGAGCAGGGCAGGCAGCGCAGGCAGATGTTGAGGAGGGATGCTGAACTGCTGTGGGTCCTTGCGGAGGGAAGGGATCGGAGGCGCTCAGTTCACGTCGGGGCACTTACCTGTTCACAGCTGTCATTGCATTTTGCGCCGTCTCCCTCATTAAATACGTTAAAGTAAGGCAATATTCAACAAGCGAAGCAACCTGTCTGTGTGTTGCTTTACATACCGCATCCTTAACATGTTGAGCAAACCTACAACTCTTGTAGAGTTGGTGGAACAGCCTCAGAAGTTTTGATTCAAAGGGCAAGAAATTCCACCTTAAAAGTCATTCACCCAATTCTAAATTCCTCTCCCCAATTAATGCCGGACAATTAACAGGCATATTTATAAATTCCCTCTGCTGAGCCTCTCCGACAATGAAGACTTTTTATAGGCTTGTTAAAGATGTTCAGAGAAACTTTTGCAAAATAATCAACAGCATCTGAGAGAAAGCTAAAGGAAAAGAAGTTAAAGCCTGATCATCCGATTGGGAGAAAGTTTTGTTAGACTAGATAGAAGCATATTACGGCACGTTTCTTCATAAGCAAACCCATCATCTGATACGAGTTCCCCTAGAAAAAGAACCTCTGGCGATCTCCTCAAAATTTAGGGGACGCTTGCATCTTATAACGCCCAAAGCTAAAGATCTGACTGAAAACAAAAACTCTGAATTCCTCACAGCGTCATCTGCCAAGACAATGTATTGTCCTGGCGGAAAGAGGATCAAGCGGATTTTAATTTAATTTGAAACTGTGCATCATCTTGATAGTGAAGCAAAAAGCCGCAGCAACAATCTCCCCACTCCACCCCCCCGGTCCAAAAAAAAAAAAAAAAGGAGGGGGGGGGGGACTGGAAAAACCACATAAAGTTTTACAAAGAAAATAAAAGCAAGTTTGACATGAAAACCCCTTCCTGTCTCGGAAAGTTCATTTTAAAGGTCCCCTCTGTAAATCTAAAGTGCAAACACCAGGCTAAGGTAGTGAGTGGCTGGAATTTGCATGCTGATAAGAGAAGGCTGTTGTACTTACAGTGACAGAGGGCAGGCTGCGGAAGAAAAGCTGTTTGTGTTAGCCTGAGAGTCACCCAGGGCTGCAATGAGAGGAGAAGAGAGGAGTGGGAGTGCCAAGCTGGATACACCTTCACCGCATCTCATCACATCTGCCAGCCTCTCTCCCCCTCTCTCTTTCATTTCCACATTCCCTTTGTTCCTGAAAAAAAAAAAAATCTACACGTCACATCAGTCCCCAGATGCAGTCTACACCAAAGAAAAAAAATGAATAATTCAATCAAACTGTGCATAGTCTCTAAGGCAATAAATCTATTGCACTTAAAGAAACGAAGGGTAATTACCGCTATAGAATTAGAATAAGGCCAGAGCGCGCGGGGATCCCAGGGTCTGTAAACTCCACGGTCAAATAAAGTTTCATTTATTTAATCCTTTGACAACCCCAATGTAAACTAAAGGGGAGGATCGGAACTTATTCCGGTTGGGTTTGAGAATGCTTGAAGTGAATGTTATAAAAGGAGAGCGCCCGTGATCTGTAACAAACACAATGCAAGGAAGTAGAAGTGTTTCGCTGCATCACCTCCAGGGTCCGTTCCCCCCTCCCTAATGAAGAGCAGACCACACTCCCACTTCCACCGGCTTCTGCTGCTCTCTGCAAGTGCAACGGGAATCGCTGGCAGCCAGCAGCCGCCTTACCTGCTCCTAGATTGCCAATAAAGCCTGACAAAAACTCAGGGTAACCGGCAATTTTGTTCCACGCTCTGGCGGAGAGAAGCCATGGGGAATTTGCGCCGGCACGGATTGACTCGAAACGCTGCCCGTGACTTCTGGATTTGTGCTGGGCTGAGTTTGGGGACTGCCTGCCGGGGGGCGGGGGGAGCACGCTGGGGAGCGGATCCCAGCTGGGCAGGCGGCGGCAGCGCTGCCGGAGCCCTGCGACAGACCGGCCGAGGTAGGATGGAGGAGAGCCACACTTTTCCCTCTCCTACCTCTAACGTTGCTCTCTCGGCTCGGAGGTAAGATGACTCTCTATATTGTGTTTATTCTCTCCGGGTAACTCAGGTCCCAGGGGCATGCTTCTGTATTAATGAGGGCGGCGGCTCAGGGCTGTGTCTCAGATCGTTATACTCAAATCAAACTGCAGTTTAACGTCGGCATCTGCCGCTTTACACTTTCAATCACATTCTTTGTAAACTTCTCCTGGGGAGGCTGGGGGAGGAGAGAGACAAGGAGGGGAAAAAACAACCCCAGGTGAGACCGTGCTGATCAGACTCTCGCTGTAATTCAGCCGGCCTTTGTGCGGCTGGGAAGATTAAAACACCTTCCACTGACGTAGAGCATCGCGCATCTTCTGTACTTGAACCGCTTTAATAGACAGTTTTGATTTATCCAAAACATTAACGGAACTGTTATTCTAATAAAGGTAAACTAGAAAACACACTTGCCTCCCCGCTCACTTGGGCTTTGTTTATGTGCTTAAAACGCCACCGTGAGGCGAGTGCAAATAAAGCAGCGAGAGCAGCCGCCTGCCAAGTAGCTCTCGGATTAGCACTTCGCAAAGCAAAACAAACAGCGTTAGCGGCAGCGCGAAAGTCATCGAAGAACCCGCTGCCGGCGGGCGCGGGGTCGGTGGCTCCGCCGCGGGAGCGCCGCCCGGCCGCCTCCCCCCGCCCCGGCCGGCTCCGAGCGAGCACACGCACACTCCCGCTCCAGAGAAGGGCGGGCAGCATTTAAGGCGAATTTAGGGAGATGGGAATACACAAAGAAAAAAAAGCCGACAACAGTGTTTTCCTTAACCCGAGTCCTTCTTCTTCCTCCACCTTTCCCGCCAGCGCTGAGCGCACCCTGCCCTTCCCTCAGCGGGACTCGGGGGGGTGAGGAAGGCGCACCCCGACCCCTCTCCTCCCGCCGGCACCGGCTCTGCAAAACGCCTCCGACCGCTCTGCCCGAAGGCAGCTTCCTCTGGCAGCCTGTGCCAGGGAGCACTTCTGACTCCTCTGCCCATCTTCTTCCTTGCTCCTTCCCCGGCCAAAATCAGGCCAGCTGCACAGCCCAGGATTTTCCTTCTCAAGCCTTTTAGGTAATTCAAGTCAAAGGCTGGGTTTATAGTTTATAATCTACACTCGATTTATCTTTTTGAATGGAAGGGGAATGGAAAAAAGAAAAAAAGACTGGCTGTTACGACCCAGTAACAGTACCTGGGGTGACACTGTTAAAAGTTGTGGGCAAGACTCCGCACAGTGAGTTTCTTAGGCACTCTCCAGGCACAAGAAAGCTATAGGAATGGATCAGCTTTAGGAGAATGATCCCGTTATATAGGGACACAATGCATCACAGTCAATGTATATCATCATAAATGCAGCTCTCAGCCCTACTCCCACGAAAAGCCTTAAACCAGGAAGGGGTCCTCTCGTGGGACTTTTAGCTGCTGGTGGGATTGATGCTCTCCCCCAGCCACCGGAAAGCATTCGTCACATCAGGGCATCCTGGCACCCAGAAAAGCACTAATCTGCACTGGCAAAGTTGAAGTCACCAAACTCTTGGCTACTAGTTGCACTGGCAGCTCTGCAAATGAATCATAAGAATGCTAATAACAAGCTTAAAAAAAAAGGCAACTACATTTAGCTGTGATTGGAAATCACATTAAGACTGAATACCTGACACTTTGCAGGTAGAGAGTAAAAAAGAAAAACAGTAGCGTGACTATGGAGGGTGCAAGCATTTCCACTGAAATGCTCCTCCTATTCTGGGTATTTCACCTAACATCTGGATTTGCCTACTTGTCATTTTAATGATTTTTCTACTCCCATCTCTGTATAATAGGATGACCATAAAACACAGTTAACATATAAAAAAGCAGTTCAAGATTAACCATGCTTTTAAATGTACTTTTTCAGAAGCAACTAAAAGCCAAGCAAGAAACGCTTACAGCAATCGTCACTGTTACTGCCATCTCTTCCTTAAGCACACACCTGTGTGGTCTCATGTATTATGCCGATATTCCTAGCTTCATCTGGAAATAGCTGAGCACATCTTGTGAATGAGGAAGGACGGAAAGATATACTGACTTATCTACACCCGCACGCACATTTGAGGAGCTGCTCCACATTTGAGGAGGGGCCACATGCTAGAAGACCCCCTTATAGCCTGCACTAGTCCTATTTTATATTACAGCCCAGAGTAAATCGTAGGTCAGTGATATAAACATGAAGGTTGCTGAATATTTTTCCCTAGAATCTCCATTACAGAAAAACCTTTGCTAAACATGATTACTGCAAGCCCCTATGAACCATTGCGAGGGTTTATCAGCACACCACGGTGCTTTTCTTTTTTCACTGGCAATGTCCCATTCTGACAGCACAGGCTGGAATTCAACAGAATACATACAGACTTTATATTATAACATTGTATTTATTCCATCATTTTATTTTTGTTTCATAACACACACATCCCCCCCCCAAAAAACCCAAACAAAACAACCAAACCATAATCCCAACAACAAAGCACAATTTTTAAAGTTCCTGACCTAACTACCATGCTACAAACAAGACACTGTGTAAAAAACCAAAAAACCCTGAAGGCTAGAAAAAATATACAAAGCTGTCTTTCACCTGAGGACTGGCCCACATTGCAAATAAATGCATCGCCACTAAGCCACATGTATATCCACATGAACAGAAATAAAAGGAAGCCTCAAGACAGACCACTGATTTTCTATTTTATATTACTACCACTGTGCATTTATAAATTGCGTTGGTTTCAAGATGTTCCTGTGGGTTTGTGATAATATGGCCTAATCTTGCAGGCTTGTGTCATTGTCAGTTGTTTCACCCAGAAGCTCAAGTCCTGTATGTAAAGTGTATGCTTCTTATTAAGAGGATCAAAATGATGATGCTGAAAAGGATAAGCTGTTTAGAAAATATCAAGAAAAAAGGTGAAAATATCTACAAAGAAATTTTGGGGTACAAAGTTGTTTCGGATTGTCCCATTTTGCCTGGAGCTTATAAATATCATGGCATATTGCATGGGGAGTATGGCTGTCTTCTCCCTTTGATCACCTCTTAGAACACTTTACATTTTCTAACCAAAATACGCAGTAGTAACTTCTTGCACCAAAGTTGACTAAGAAGCAAATCACTGTATAAATCTTTCAAAACATGTTTAAATATAGCCTACCAAACCAGGAACACTGGGTAGAAACTGCTGAAAGTATTCAGACTGTTAAAAACTAAAATGCGACATGATCTCAACGTATTTGAACATTCAATTATATGAAATGTTTTTCCAACATAATATCAAATTTAAGACTAAAGTAAAGTAAATGTGATTTGACTGCTTTGGAATCTTCCTAAGACAAATGACTGAAAGATCAAGGTGTTTTATTTCCTATTTGAATCAATGATCAATAAGTCTTACACAAGAGAATCATGCATTTTGAATATAAACCACACTTTTTTAATAAATGCAAGTTAGACTGTATAAAATACCTATGTTTTGAGAGGAAAACTCACTATTTTTTAAGTCATTGCAATCTATATAATTATGAAGTAACTTGAATAAGGCATCTTACATTGGTCCTAAATTTTTTACTCAAGTAAAACACTCATTGATTCCAATGTGAGTGTTGCCTGAGTAATAGAGTTACCTGTCAAACTGTTAAAATCAGCTAACTTTTAAAAGCCTGTAGATTGATGGAATAGCATGATTATACTGGAGGTATATATTTAATATGGAAAAAAATAATCAAGTTACCAGGCAAAGCATTTTAACATTTAGAATAAAAGAAAGCAGCAGTATAAGTAGATATTTTTAGGGGGTTTATAATTCTGTGCCTGGTCACGCAGACGCTTATGCTTGTAACTTTATTTATGTAAGTCACGCCAGTGAATCAGTACTCTCATGTCACAAGCATTTGAGGTTTAGCACCTAGGACAATAGAAATAGGAATAAATTGGCTTTAAACATTCCACTAGCAAAACAAGACTATTTGTAAATCAATTGCAATGGATTACACTGTAAGAGTTATTTTGGAATGTCGTATTTAAAAGTTGGTGACTGATGATATACATTTTATTTGTTTTGATTGAATAAGCTCTTCATCAACATTACGTAGCAGAGTTAAATTTTAAAGATGTTCTCATAAAAATTAGAACTCCTTTACAAAAAAAGTCATCATCAAACAAATGAAAAATACTGACATACACCTTTTTCTCTTTTTTTTTTTTTTTAAATGAGGTATTGAAAGCTTAATTCTAATAAGAATATTAAGTAAATAAATGTTAACTCTGCTCAGTGGTATTAGCATAGTTGAAATTGTACTTTATAAATTTTTGAGAGCATCGGCATCATGCTATGGTTGTCATAGAAACTGCAACAATATGTCATTTCAATTAATTTTACATGCAGTGATGCTGAGGTCCGTGTAACAATTCTTTTAAGAAGTTCTAGAAGTAAATATTGAAGAGCAGGAATAAGTAACAGTACCCTTCAATTATTATTTAATTAACAAAACAGGAGAATTCTAAATAATTTTAAAACTATAACCAAGCTGGAGAAACTAGTTAAGCAGACTTCGACTTGAAAAACACCGAAGAAAGACGAAAGCTACAGAAACATTCGAACTCTAACTGAAAAAAAGTATCTTTTCCCAATGAGGCAGATTTGGCAAAATATGTGAAAAAAGATTTATTCCTGTTTAAGAAATATAAAACATGAAATAGTTTTAAATCATGAATGTTCCTTTTGTGTGTGCAAGAAGCAAAAAGTCAAATGCTACAAATCCAGGACCATAATACAATACAAAAAAAGCTTTAAAGGTAGGAAATGTAACATGAATAGATTTTTTTTCCTGTATAATGCAGCTACTGTGTTATGAATGCTACCTTAAGTAAATCATTGCCAGACACACTCAGCTGACATTAATGACTTGATTGTTAGAACAGAAAAGCTAACCAAAATAAAGGCAGTGGTTTTAAAAAAAAAAAAAAAATTGTATTGTTGCAGCATAAAATTTATTTCTTTATTTTTACTGTTATAGGACAGTATGAACATATGCTCTTGTTTTCTTATTGCATATATATGATACAATACCTAATCCGATAGTTTATACATGAAAGAAAATACTGAGCAGATCCTAATGAGAAAAAAAATGTAGATTTTCAACACATTTTACACAGTGATCAATAATTACATAGTATATTTTGTTTAAATTTACCGAGTTGCAACACAGACTAGAATATGCAAGACCTTTCAAACTGAGATACGAAACAAGCTTCTTGTAAGTAAATAAAAACTATGGATATTAAAAACAAAACAAAATAAAAAAGAAAGAAAAAAAAAGAGAAAAACTACAGCCAGAGAAGCTATCTGCAGTGAGAAAGGAGAAGCATCTAGAGCTATCCTTTCTGATAGGATTAAGGAATGCTACAAAAGAAGCATTTAAATCTCTAGTTTTCCCTGACAATTAACAATGAAAAGCAGATGTTTACAAAGCTATTTTACATGCTCGTTTATAAGATGCTAAAAGATGGTTTGTGGATGGTAAGAAGGAAGAGCTGGATAACTGCTTGTCTGGTGTATATTTAAAAGCATTTTCATTGGCTCAGTTATTGTTAATAATGAAAGAAACACTTTGTGCTGTATGGCTGTGACTATAGAAAACTGCCGTCATAAAGTCCTCAACAAACTCTTAAGATGCAATTTACAAAGATAATAATAACACAGAATTATTTCACTTCTCTGAATGCTACACATTTGCATACCAGGACTGTGTACAATATACTCATAATGCACATTCATAACAACAAGGACTTCTTAACATTGCAACAGCACAAGATCTGTGCATTAAAAATCTACAGTTCCAAGTTTTCCTTTTTGGTGGGAAACCATTTGTATAAACCAGATGCTCTGCATCTACACAGCGCAAGCCCACATTCGGTTCTACACCTTTATTGAATGGGATCATATCAAGAAAATTATGAAACACTGGAAGGTAGCAACATTACAAAATTCCCTCTCATATAGAAACACGGCAAATTAACTTTTCACACAAATTTAAGAAGCCTGGTCTATAGCTGTGAGTCAGGAGATGTGGGTTCTATTCCTGGCTGTGCTACAAACCTACAGAGTGTTTTTGAACAAGTCACTTACACCAAGTCACTTGAGTAGAAAAAATTCAAAGAATGCATGCCTCGAGCTCCATTTAGACAGATCCGTATCTGCTTATATTGGATGCATGCGAATGTAGGCATATGTCTCTGAAAAGCTAGGGCCTACCCTTTTTGGACTTTTCATCTTACCCTATTTTTCGACATGGAGAGAGACTGTTGGGAGACTTAATTCATAAAAGACTCTTCACATATCAATTATATTTATGCATAACAAGATTATCGTTAAACGTCCCAGCCCCGCAAAGACTCATATGCATGTTTCACTTCACACATTTGTAGTAGTCCAATTTACTCTAATAGAATTATTCACTCTGTGTAATTCTAGGCATATAAACTTCTGCAGTATCAGGAACTAAGTTAATGGAATAGATAATGTGTAAAAATACTCATACAAGTTAGTAATGAGGTTCAGGCTTTACATTCTTAAAGTCCTATGTTACATTCAATAGAAGGAATTTTTTAAATATTGCTATTGTAATGTTCTGGTACAAGTAAGAGGATGCATAGTCAACTCAACATGAAAATTTTTTGCTATCTTATCATATCTACATTTTCAAAACAAACAAAAACCTCTTTGCGACGTGCAAAATAATTCCAAAAACTTCAGTTCTAATCATAAAAGATACTCATAAATCACCTGTGTGTTGCCACCATCCAAGCTGGTTTTGGTTTTTACCTCAGACACTGAATAAATTCTAATTTCTGTTAATGCTTATGCTATTCCTACTACTTATTCAGTTGTGAATGAATATATCACACTAAAGTACAAAAATATTTAATTCATATTAGTTGGCCGGATTTCATTTCTTCGATGGACTCTTCCGCAACTCAGGCTTTCCATTTACAGGCTACTCTCTTGGACTAAAATTATGTTACATACATAATGATATGCAAAGTAGGTCAAGTTTCAAGCTTGCAGCTACAGCCGTACTTAACTTCACTCAAATGGATACTGCTCACATGGTTAAAACTAAACACGCATATAAATGTTTATAGAATTGGGGCTGAAAGTAGCAAACAGTCTTCCTGATTTGGATGGATTTTTACCATAACACAAATTATTTACACAGAAATCTAACAGCAAGGCATAATTGAAAATATTTTGTATACCTTTCAAAAAACACCATGGGGAAAATACCTTCCCAGCAGCTGTTATGGGTAGAGCAGATAGGGACAAAAGAAGGAAAGAACTTCTCCCTCAGTCTGTAATAGCCCGCGCTGGTATTGCACTAATGCCAAGTACCAAACAAGCTAATACCAATGCAATTCACAACTGCCTATTTTTTCCTAGTACCTTGCTCCTCAGCCCAGAGACACAAAAGATATCCTCCCTTCTCCCCACAGAACTTATACTCCTGGCTGGGTCCTTGAATGCTGGCCTGCCACAACCACAGAGGAGGGGACACAATTTGCCTCTGTCTCAGTATTTTGCCGTTATTTTAATTTGATGGCATTTTAATAATATGGAATGGTTAGCTTTCTCAGACTACCATCTGAAATGTCTGTGACTAAGGTTTAAGTTTTGTGGGTTTTTCTTTTTTTAATTTTTCTTCTTTTCTGCTTTGAACATGTCTTTCAATTAGCTTTCTAATTTATGCAATAGAAAGGTATGCCCAAGGTGAACATTATTTTTTAAAAAATTATTAACTTAGGAAATGTTTACAGTGTTAAGCAAAGAAGCCCATGCTCATGCAATTTGGAATTAAAAAGAAAAACACATTGAGCTAAAGGAGAGCACTTTAGAATCAATAAGATCAGACACACCTCAAATCCCCAACTCTTATGATCAACAAGTAATAATTTCTTTAGCATGGCAATTTTCCACTTAAGCACTGAAACCTAAACCTAGATTGTAAAGCAGTATTCAAGGGGTCATAGCTTCTGCCTTTGCTTTTCCTGTCCTTTCTAGAACTCAGAGTTGCGAAGAAAATTTGTCATGTTATGGTTTTTAATGTACAAAAGTGGGGAGAGATGAGTGTGGAATTAGCAATGTATTAGATTTGAATGCACACATCTATTGTAGCCATACATGATGAGCCTTTTACAGAACATCATCCACCCCTGTGTTCAGCACAGGGAGCAATTCCTGAAAAACAACACAAAATACTCTGACATACTTTCTAAGGTTCTGGGTCAAAGGAGGTGAAACCAGAATTTTTTAAGGGCCATTTAATGAAAGATTGATATAAGAAAAGACTAAAATATGTGCTTTAAATGTAGTACACCATACTGAATCCTTTTTCAACTCTAAAAAACCCCACCCTCTCCTATACAGTATTTGGCACACTTGTTTTCTAAGAGTGAGATTGAAACTTTTCAAAGCCCTTACATGAGGAACTTGCTTCTTTTTGCTCAAAAAATTAATGAAAGATACAAATCCTTTGATTTAGAGAGAAGCTTTATTTTGTGGAGAATATTAAGGGATTTTACTATTGATATTTTCACATTAATATACATTATTTATCTCCACAGGGTGGCGAAAAAGAGAAAATTGCAAAGACTTACTGGGTGGCAGGAAGTGGGATTCACTATAATCAACAGCAGCAGGGGACTCTTTGAGGTTGTGTTGCAAGATATATTCAAGATTTTAGCAGAAAGAAAATAATTGCATTTAATATTGTGCTGGTGGGAAATAACATATGTTCAATCTATTCCAGCCTTTATACTTACATGCAGATTTAGACTATTGCCCTTTAGATGCAGAGATACTACTCCTTAAGATCTGGATACTTTTTTTTTCTTTTTTTGTACACTTATGCAGAGGATGTCCTATTATTAGCCAGCTAGAGCTTTATACTACTTGCAAATTTTACCTCAAAAATTTACTAAGGTTTCAAGAACATACTCACTGGAAAAAATAAACAGATCTATGTTCAATAAGCAAGCTATTACCAAAATGTAATTAAGTTTCCAGCACTATTTTATTTTAGATTTTTTTTTATTAAAAACTCAAAAATTATGTTTTCTCAGATGTTTGCTTAAAATTTCTTTCTGGGTCAAATCACTACACTTCTTACAAATTCAAAACTTCTTCAAAATGGATGTAGTTCTGTCTGTGTAAAGAGTAACTGAGAAGTTGATGAAATAATTGAAGTTTGTTAATACAAAAAAGCTGCCAGTCATATAAAGGTTTTCCACACTTGAAGGGGATAAAAATTTGTGCATATGATAAACTAACATTGAGGCTCAATTATATCTCATATAAGTTCAGGAAATTAAAAGTAGCTGTCTAGTCTAAGCTAATTGTGTAGAATTCCTTTATAATCAAATACATACATACAGAGAGGTATCTCCATAGCATGTTTCAACATTGCTCTGTTTTGCCCATGAATAACTGAAGTAGAAGAGACAAAGTGGCCACTGGAGGAGTCTGTCCCTTTCTCCTGACTTAAAAAAGACCTAGAAACAATTAATTTAGGCTAGATACCTATCCTTTAGTGACTAAAGCAAGCGAGATGAATTCTATCTGGCATGACTATTGTAACCCTCGTCTAGTCTGACTGTTTACCTTTTGTCATTCTGCTTTGTTACTTCAGAACAGGAATCTCGGGGCTGACCATCATCTATGTAAAATGCTAAAGGAATGGTGATGATTTATACCATATGCGGATCTGCTGTTCCTCCCCTATGAGTTTAGTTGAACACTTCAGGGAAGCATATAAAATTGTTTTTCAATGAAAATCTGTTAAAGCCCTCTTTTTCATAATCCTATCATTTTCTTAATTTTCTATGTAAGTACAAATGGGAGTACATGTATATATGTATAAAAACACATCATAAACTTATGGAACATGAAAGATGCCAGATCTGGGCTTTATATTGACATAGACTTACAGGCGTCTGCAAAAAGACTTAATTTGGGAGTTGGAGGAGGAGGTGAGGGGAAACAATCTTCCATTCAAGAATAGCCCTCTTAAAAGTCATATCAAGGCTAAACAGATTGGTTTCATTTGTAAAATGTAATATATATACTTCACAAGCTGCAATTCCACGGTCACTTTATGTAACTTAAATGGCTGTCATTACAGAATTTACCTTTCTTGCTCCATCCTCACTGCCAGCAGTAACATTAAGTGGCTACACAGTCAGCCACCTGAAGAAACTGCTCTGGATTTGGGGGGCAGGGAGAGGGGGTCTGTTGTGATTTGGAATAGCACAACTACACAACAATTAGTGCTGGCACAAGAGGGAACAGAGGTGAGTGAATGGGTGCTGGTATGGAGATCATACCAACTTAAAGAGAGCGGAAGTGCAGGCTGCGGGTGGGATCCTATGGAACCTTAAACCAATAAATGTTCAGGTTGACAGAGTCTTGCCTCCCATCCTTTCTCTAGCAACTAAGCATTTCTATTATTTCCCTTGCATCAGCACTAACACCCACAAAAGTGTGCAGGAGCCAACTCAGGGAGGTGACTTGTCTGGAAGCTAACCCCACAAAAGTGAAAAAAAAAGAACAACCAAACAAAAAAACTTTTCAGCCAGATCTGCTCCAAGGAGCAATTCACAGAATGATCAGGCAAGAGCTAGTGCCAGCACAGCGGAGAAGGTGGAAACACAGAGCCAGAGGCAACAGAGGAGAAGACAAGGCAGCCCAAACTTAGATCAACTCCAGCTGTGATGGACCGAGAGACGGAGCCAGCCTGACCGCTTACAAGCTTCCTCTAAAACCTCTGCACTTTCTTTGAAAACACTATGATAGAATGAGTAAGTATACAGAGCTGGAATTACTAAGATGCCAAAGAAATAAATTTAGGACGCTTACTTATACACTGAACAAGACAAGAAGCAAGAAAAAACCCCATAGTCTTAAAGCTATCTAGCATGGTTTCTGCAGAATGTAGCAGGCAAGGACAAATCATTCCTGACTAGTGTACTGGAGCTATACAGACCACACTTTTGACTAAATTTCTACTTTCTAAGCCTTCATTGTGTAGTTTTGGGCTGACAGGAAGACATTAGCAGTGGCTTCAGAAAGCATTACTCATAGTTTAGAGGATTCCATATCATCATTATAAAACACGTTATTCTACATATTATTTTTTCAATGCAATCATCGTGGAGATGAGAACATAAGGTAGAGACAGCTTGAGAAGGATTGGAAAATATTGAAATCAAGAAAACTAGGAGCTAGCATTTGGAAAATTAATATTGCAGAAGACCAGACTTCTTTTCTCTATGCAAGTATCTAAATTTTGCCATCCCACATTCACAAAAATGTGACTCTCTTGTTGCTTGAGGATATGTAAGTTTTTAGCACAAACAGATTTACCCTAGCTTACGTTTGTGAGGGCAACTATCTAGACATGATGAAGTGTTGTAAAACTGAATTTAAAAAAAAGGAGAAAAACCTTTATTCAAGGAGAAGTAAAATCAACAACAAAAAGATTTCTACTATTATAGTAACACTATAAATAAAATAAAGTCTAATATGTGGACTACAGTAGCAATATTAAGGAAAAAAATCTCTGTAAAAGATAGATTTTCTTAAAGCTTTGGATATTGCAGACAAAAGCTGAAGGGAAGATATAAAGGATTGGCATGTCAGTTCCTAAAAGAGAATAGGCTATTTGCAAATAACTTTGATAAGATCAGTAAGCCAGCTACAGGGAAACTGAGATATTTGATTAGTTTATGTATGTAAAGTACTTAATAAATAAATAGATATTAGTTAGTAGGTTTAGATTTTGCATCCACAGCCTGTACTAGTTGTAAGGAAGATAAAAACTATCACTGATTTAGAGGAAAACATCTAAGAAAAGATTTAAAAGTTTGATATTGACCACCTGACTTGCCAGGAAGCCCCAGAATGAAAGACTCTAACGGACAACAAAGTGACTGTGAAACCTCTGTTCCCATGAATATACATTGACTAGCAGACAGGTCTTTGAATTTAACTACGATAAACTAGTATTTACAGGTACCTTTGTGCTCCCACTGTTGTAGTATCTTCCTGTACTGAATTACAAATGTTCTAGGGTCCTCTGCTGATAGCTTAGGAAATTAGTTTAAATTATATGAAGACATAAAAAGATTTCAGAAAGTTAAGTAGAATGGTCAAGGTATGTTAAAGGTTAACACAAACATTTGAACACATGATGGGGTAAAAAATGCTTACTTCTGGAGGACAGCAGTGGAGAGCAGCAAAGAAAGAGTGTGAAGAATACTTCAAGGGGAAAATGCTGGAAAAACGCTGTCAAAGGAATTCAAAAAAGAGAAATGCAAGCAGTAAAATTACATGCAATCAATCCATTTTCAGATTTGGAGAATTATTGGATGACAGTCTTCTAGAAATAAAAGTTTCTTAGAAACAAAAGTTTCATGTATGACTGTCCCCTGGCCCTATACACAGATATTGAGGAGAGGGAAGATAAAGAATTAGATTTCTGAAACTCTGATTACTGGCCTGCCCTGGTTGAGACAGTAAAAACAAAGTTTAGTTGAGTTAATTCAAGTTGGATATATATTGATTAATTTATTTTTTTTATTAGCAGCATTGCTATGGTATACTTTCTGTCTTCTTGGCCAAATAGAAAGCATCCTGGGAAGGGAAAGACACATGGGAAGGGGAAGAATAGGATGGCATCTCTGAGGCTGGGAAAAGGAAACATGTTTTTTTATGATATGACTGTAAAAACACCTGTAAATCCCATGTCTTTCTGGTCTGCTTTGTTCAGATTTGGTAGCAGTCCTCAAAACTGAGTTCTCATTAGTCAAGCAGATCAAGTCAGTTGAACTCAAACTGCCTGTAGGAGCACAGCTCAAGGATTCAACCACACTTAGTGGCTAGACTTAATTAGATTAAACATCTGAACATACTTCCTTAGGGAATTTGTCACAGAGACAGGACAGTTTTGGGGGTTTTTTTAATTAGAAAAACAACAACAACAAAAATCCCCAAACAAACAAACAATTCCCAAGCACAGTTTCCCTTTACAGCAGAAATATAGTAGAACATATGAATAAGAATATAAGGACCACAGAATGTCTTTCCTATCGACAGTATTTTAACCTAGAAACTACAACTTGTGTAAGTCAGTCATCAGAAAGGAGTACCCAGATTTCAACTGATAGTACTTTTAATAAGTATATGCTGGTATACAACTGTGTACCTTTGAGTGAAGCCTGGAACTGCTGTCTTCAGAGCAGGTGATTCAGGCAATGTTTTGCAATTACCCTGTACTGTGTACCACAGGATTGTTCAATCCAGCACGCTTCCTCATAGTCTGACCATCACAATAAATTACGATATGCATACAGAAAACATTACAATAACACAGTTACAAAGTAACCACCCTAATTTAGTAGAACCCATATAGTATTCCAAAAACAATAACACACTTTTACTTAGAATTTAAAAGATTGCTAATAGTGAGGGGAGACAACTGGTCTTTTGTAATGAGTTCATGATATCAGATGTCCTCTTTATTGGATGTTTGTCACTGGGAGAATTCATGGGTAATCAGTGATCTTTTAAAATCTGCTGGATTGTCACTCATCTCCTGTCATACCCTAAGAAATATGTCCTTTCCTGATTAGAAGTTTTGGTACCTAAAAAAGGCCATTCATCAAAATCACAGTGAATTTAAGGTTTACAAATGCATATCAGTGCAGCAAGTATAAGTTGCCTTATAAAAACTGTAAAGTAGATAATCAACATGTCAAGACACTAGAAACTAAGGTGGAAAGACATATAAAAGGTTAAATCTCTAGACAACAAAGAGAAACCCAAACAAATTCCTCTATCCTAAATTATCACCAGGATTACAAATCAACTAATTACAATGCAAGAATATGAACTAGGTTGCTTACAGGCAGTGTGTAAACTTAAAGCTGTTCTACACTGAAGGTTCATTTTTCATACATGCTGTCCTGTATTAGGCATAAATATCTTTTCCTGTATAACTATTAAAAGTACTTTCAAGTATACATATAGTCTGCACATTTCTCAGGAATCGTAAGTTTGAACATATGAAGTTGACAATTCTTAATTAAATTACACATAGTTACAGACTGCCTTTTGGTGTCTTACAATTTTAAAGTAATTTCAAAAATACAGTAGTGCCTATTTACATCTTGAGAAGTTGTACTTTAAAATTGAAACAGTTATGGTTCCAATCTGCTACTCATAACATACAAAAATAACAGATATACATAATTCCAGTAGGCACTATACTTTATTATATTAGCCTTTACCAAGGAAAACATTTTCAAGTAATTTTTCTGAACAGAAGTTTATGAACTAAAGTCAGAAACGTGGTCTATAAATCAAGTAAACAATTTCACTATCAATGACTTTCTCCCTTGCTTCCAAGTATCTATTGCACACAGAGACTTCATTAAACTGTATTGCAAAAAAAATTATACAATAATATTTGCTTTTCATGTTGCAGCTTTAATTTATTTCAATATATTATCACACACTTCCAAATCAGTAATCAGTAACTTTAAATTTAAAATTCCTTACCTTTTTTCACCAACAGAATATATAAAGTAAAATACTTAAAAACAATTGTTCTTTTAATAATATTGTGAATATTAGTTTCATTAAAAACAAAATAAAATTAATTATATTGCTATGCAAGAACAACAAAGTTACAAACAACAAAACAACCAACAAAAATAAAAAAAAGCCTTTGCCTGTATGTTAATTTCATTACGTATCTAAAAGATCATGCTATCTCTGTTCAATTGCTCAACAGTTCAACATCCAGAATCCATTTTTACATCCCTGACATAATAAATTTAGTCATTTTTAGCTGTGTTACAAAATGCCTGAAGACTAGAAACCCCAACCCATGGCTGCATCCCATTCTACCAGGAACTATTCATACAGACAGAAGACATACAGTAAAAGGCAGATTCTGTCCTGAATACTCTGACGTTTAACAGACAAGAGAAACAGAAGGTGAGAAAAAGAATGTAATGCCTAAATAAAAGTATGGAATGTGGGGCAAAGGGAAGGTAAGCAAATGGCTCATGGTCACAGAGGAAGACTGTGGCAGAGTTAGAAATTACACCAGATCTCACATTGTCCTCTAACACAAAAGAATTCCTTTCTGCATACATATAGTTTGCTTGCTTTTCTGCAGGTCTTATGCCTTATTAAAACACAGAGTAAAATAAACAAGAGATTTAGGACCTTTACTCACTTCTTCAAATTAAAATCTGATCATTACTAGGGTAAGCAGGAAGTCCCAAGCACCACCCCTCAAGACAATGGGAGCTTGTATCTTACTTGCTACTAATAGTTTTCTTTCCCTCACTGTGTATGGAAGAAATCTTAAAGTAAGAAATTTTCATCCAGTGAGTAAATGAAGAAAATATAATCTGAAAATTTCCTTTGACGTTTTAAAATGGGAAACACGTAATTACAACAAGGGAAATTAATTGCTAGCATTAATCCCATGTCCTCATTGCATTCCTAATTCTTAATTCACACAGTCATCTAACAGAAATACAAAGCACACATTATATATAACCCCACTGCATTATAATATTTGTATTAAGAGGATACACAGATTTGCATTCTTAACTGGTTATATATATGTATGTATATTTATATGCATGGAGACACAGGAAGACAAATCCATATATAGTATATAGACACATAGATATGTATACTTCCTGAAGAAATCAAAACATTTTGAAAGAAGAAAACATACCTTGCTTGACCACACTCATTACCTGTTAGTGAACTGTTAATTCAGACTTTTCTTAGGAAAATGCCCAGTCGTGAGTTTTACTATGGATACTTTTTTAAAGAAAAACCTTTGTTCAGCAGATTTCTAAACTAAACCTTTTCCTTCTAGCTGAGTAATAGATACATCTTTTTGTTTAAGCGTCATAACATTTATAATCTCAAAATAATACCTGCATAAGTAAAACCAATTCACTGCATTCTAGCACTTCTAAGTGAAATTAGTGCCTGTTACAGAAAGAGCTAACAGAGGCCAGCACAGAAAAAAGAAGTTGGGTTCTTTATGGTCTTTCTGACACACCTCTTCCTATGTCAGACTATGCATTGCTGTCTTTCATTTGCTATTTCTCTAATCCTAATCATTGCCACCATGACAGAAGCTACTACTAGTTTTGTGGCAGACAAAGCAAAACCAATGTAGTACTGATGTACTCTCAGAGAAGGTCAAAACACTCATGGAAATAAGGAAATCAAAGCCCACTCCAAGATCCAGCACCATGTTTTAACATGACTTCAGATAAAGCTTCCCTTCTTGCCTCTGTGTTGTAATCTTTAACCAACATCTTTGTTCTGCTTCAAATGTACACAGCTATCACCATTACAGTCATCAAACTGCTGTTAAAGCCAGGTATTCACAAACTGATAGCTTAAAATAATAGCAATACTGTTTAGCAGACATACTAAACAGGATAAACTATTCTGTTGAGCTCCATATAGTACCAGAGCTGCTGAAGCTCTGATAGAATTCTGCAGCGCTGTACCTACTTTCCCTGACAGCTAAATTCAGAACAATCTTTTAACCAAAGGTAAGATTTTATTTTAGATATAACCTATTCTTATTCTTCGGCTGTATTTCTGCAGGCCGTGGTTGTAATGTATCTGTCACCAAATTATATGTTTTGTTCTTTGTTTTGTCCAGCAGAGATTTTGTTATTGTTATTGTTGTTGCCTGAGAGCACCAGCCAGAACAATAAACAGTTCCAAATAAGTTCCCCTTACACGGCATTGGACGTGCTAAAAATTTACCTGCCAATGCCTGAGCACAAGTGGAATGAGTTTGAATTTTCAGTACTTAAAACAGAAAATTTTCATTTATCCTGACATAAACATGATGAAATCTAGAGTTAAAACTTTGTTAAAAAAGTCCCATCACTGTAAAACAGAACTAAATGTTCTATTTCTCAGTGCTGCTCAAGGAGAACACTCTGGATGTTAACTTAAAAACAGAAAGCATGTATATGAAATAAAATGCATAGACTTATCAAACAGAAAGAATATTATAACAGTAGATGCAGTTCTGTTCCTTTTTACTTTCACTAGTCCACAGTTCTCCTGATTTGTATTAACTAGATTGCTGCCACTGATAAGTCTCTTTGCTATGGCATTTGACATGACAACTAAAACTAATTAGGAATATTATAAGCATTCATCTAGAAGTATATCACACAGTTTTTTTTCAATGCACAAAACATTTTCCTCCTAAATATCAAGGAGATAATAGACATTCATTATCTAAATTCCTTTTTAAAAGTCCAGGTCCCCCACATTTCTCCATGTTTAAGGACAGCTGGCCATCAGTCGGGAGCAGCGGGTTGAAACTGTTAAAATAATTGACAGGACACTGTGCATCCAAAAAGCTTTCTTGAAGGGGTGTCTCCTAAATCAAATAGTATAACTTTTCCCTGAGTTTAAAACATGCAAGATATAGTCCTATGGCTTGTTCATTACAGTCATTTTCCTTCCATTCTGTTTTCATGTTCTTTTTTTTTTTGTCTTTAGTACATATTTGGATCTATTCCCTTTCTGAAATCCCAGGATATATGGTAAGAGCTTATCCAATAAACACTTTTCCAAATGTCCTAAAATATTTTACATAGCTCACAAAATATGCAAATAAATGGTTATTGCATTGATGTGTTCAGCATCTTTAACACTCTTCATAGTGAAACAAATTTGTTTAAACAGTTTAAAAAGCAGAGATCAGCCTATATCAGTACATCTAAAATGCAGCTACTTAAGCAGCATGCCATCACTGTGGTTTTCAAACTCACTAAGCATAGATTACTGAAAGATACCACCTGTTTGGAAGAGCAGCATTGCCCATTATGAAATATTTTTCAAATCCCAACACCTAAAGCAGCCATATTGTATCTTTAAAAGTAATTGCATGCACCTTTCAAAAATAATAAAAAAAATCTTGTAATATTCCATACAGTGTTGTCAGTATACCATCTCTCCTGTACCTACAGAGAAACAGATACAGAACGAGGACTTGATTTACCCCATTCAAAAAGAATGTCTGTAGCATAACTGCAAGGAAAACTCTGACCCCTTGAGTCCTTATGCCTTAGCCACTTGACCAACATAAACACCCTCCTGCTCCTTAATAATTATTTCCTAAGAAATAAACGTAGCATACTTTCAAAACTGTAGCATAGATAGACTGAAACAACTCTTCAGCTGCTTATACTTACAGATATAAACAGTACACAGTTCATAATCCACCTGGAGTTTTCAGAAGGTTTTGATATCAATGCTGTTCAAACACATCCTCTAAAATGTTGAGTCCATAATCCCTCAATATGTGTCAGATAAAGGATTTCTTATTGATTTGAGGTCAGGATTTCAGCATAGTGTAACTCATGCAAACGTAAGGCTTTTTATGTTGTTTCCTTTCCTTTGTCTGGCTACTCCCTCTTCACTTTTAAACACGCAATCTGTGATCCATGAGACTTAGGAAAAAATCCAAAACTGTTTTCCTTGTAATTCAGTACATCCAGATAAAACCATACTAGAAGGTTATTATTGATGCCTTGTTTGCTAATGCTATATGCACAATCTATTATATGTAATCCTTGGATGTTCTGAAGAATCATTGCTAAAATTAAAGAATCTTTGTTTGAACTTAAAGTTTCAGTAAGTGAAAGGCATCTGCTAATTGAAGAAAAGCTTAGGAAAAGCTGCAGAAAACTGTACTTCCTTACTATTAGTGCTTTGCAAACTAGCCACAAAACCTGTCACGCTAGGTAAGCTTAACACATTGATTCAGGTGCCTGAGATTAACATTCACAGTGCTTTCCTGGGACATATCTTGCCCTCCTTAACACATACAGAGTTGCATCATTAACTCATTAAGTTTATTTAAAAATTGTTCTCCCTATTTGCGTGATAGGCTGCAACTAACAGTCTGTTTTGTAAACTAAGCAAGTTTATTCTTGGTCTGTGTTCATGCAATGCTTAAGATTTGTCTACATACAAAAGTTATGCTTAATTACACTGATTTAATTTAATCAGCTCAAGCCCTGTACTGTGATGAGATCATAAGGTTGCTTTCTACATGTGAAGTTCCTCTTGTTAGGGAAGATGGACACAGCCCTTTTATGCTATTACAGTTGCATCCACATCCAGGTTACACCTGCACAATTATTTCAATAAAACATAATGCATAGCCAAAGTGCTTACACTGCTGTAGCACCCACGTTTAGAACAGAACACAAATCTGAAAGAGTAGATGGTCCTTAGAAATTCTGGTAAGAGATTTAATCAGGAATTAAAATACTCTTATCTTTGATGTGTACTATTTTAGAGCTGATGGAAAGTTCCAGACATAATAGTCAGTCTCTACCAGAAGAGCAAATGGCATGAGTACTGGCAGAACCAGCTTCCTGAAGTTCTGTGGCAACCCAAGAGCTGAGAAGGTGTTTCAATTTTCATAGCAAACAACCCCTAACTTTGGATACTTTTAAATAGCATTCAGGACATATTTGTATTTGCTACTTAGAAAACTGAAAGACTGAAGATGCAAGGTCACCTGCACCAACAAATCCTAGTAAATATTTAAAAGTTCAGAAAGTATTGAAAATGTCCCAGAATTTCTTTCAACTTAGGATGAGATTTTTCAACTTTTTGCAAAATATAATGGCTCTTTGCTACATGGTAGCACATGCACTGAACTATAAAAACAATGTGAAACATTAATAATTTGAAATTTTCTTAATGGAAATATCTAATAAGAAACTTTAATCATTGACCACGTTGCTATTTTTATAATTGAGCTAGGATCTCCATTCTAGGGCACTAAGAAAAGAGGAAAAATAAAATTTAGGTCTACAATATGCAGCTTCATTAATGGAATTTCAGCAGTTATAAATGGTTTTAATGAACAAATTGCTCTGTAAGCAATGGAAATGTTCATAGAGTGGCTACAAGTTGATTTGTGCTGTATCACACTCATGTGGGTCCAACCACACTAATTGCCGTTTGCTGCAGGTATGTGCTGTGGCCTCTCTCTCCTCTTTCCCCTGACCAAGGGTAACACCATGAGCTCCGGTTCCCTTTAGTGCTTCACCAGAGAACGCAGCTGGGTACTCAGGTAGGAGCTGGGCAAGACGCAACACATGATTCACACAGAAATGAAGACAAGCTGCCTGGTTGGCTATAGATACCGCTGCATTCACTTTGCAGTATTAGCTGCACAGAGGAACACTTCGGACCACTGTCTTTCCACATCTAGTCACCAGTTTTTCTGAAACTCGTTAAGAACTTGAAACTTTTCAAACACTGCCCCACTGTCAAATTCTATTGAAATCAGCAGACGTTTTCTTAGGTACAGACTGGCATAGACATGCAGATGTGTTTCTATCAGAAATGAGAATGAAATACACTTGATAATGAACATAAATATAAATAAAATCTTCTTTTCTGGAGATAAGTGGTTGTCCTGCTTTTCTGTTTCTAGATTCCTAAACTTTGTCCCTCTATGTCTGGATAATGCAAGAGGTCTCACATTGCACAATCACAATATCTGATAGTAGAATGAACAAATCCACGGATTTGTTAAATTCCATCATCATCAATATTTCTAAGCAATCCTCTACTTCAGTAGCATAAAATCATTATTAACTATATAATGACAGAAACATTTTAAATGCTGTCAGACTCTAAAAGCAGTATGTTATGGACTCCTGGAATCCTGGGCAACAGGTTATGGAATATTTTATATGAGTTTTCAGTTTTGGATAAATAATACTGTTTGCATATGGAAATTTTTAGGTATAATATTATTTCCTCACAAAACGCCTGTAGATTCAGAGAGGCAAAACCACACCAAAGTGTAAGAGTTAGGTATATATGCAAATGACAGAGGGCAGGCAAAAGATTGTGTGCTGTTTCTCATGCATTATATACAGAGTATATATGCATACTCATGTATGAATTGAGTATCTTATGAAATTCAGTGTAAGATAATGAAATACAGATAGACTTACAGATGAGCATTTAGGCTTCCCACTCTAATTTCTGTTATCCGCTACAAAGCAAAAATAGTCTGAAATGGCCAAACCTGTCTTCAACAGATAAATCTTTTTTAACTAGATATATGAATGTTATACGTGGTCTAAAAAATTTCACGTTATAAGCCACTTCAGAAATGATGATGGATTTATAACTCCCTCTCAATAGTGCAGACAAGTGCTACTCTAATCCAAACCACTGGGTTCAGGCAGGTTGCATGATACGCCCTCCCCCAGGACTGTTTAGATCCACCTAAGCATCAGCGGTGAAAGTTATTAGCAAGACATAAAGTATTTGGAACTTTAGTATATTTACTATTGTTCATATTTAAAATCTCCTTTTAAATATTTTATAACTTTCTGAAGTTTTATTAAGGAACACTTCTTGGTTATTAAATCACTCCCCATCCTGTTGCTCTACAGGACAACACTGTATGCTCTTAAAGGCTTGGGTGGCCCAACAGAGTCTGTGGCTGCTCTCAGACTTCACTTGCTATATATATTTACCTTATTTCTACCATTTCGTATGGAATTATTTGTCGGTTTCAGTGCCATTCCTTCCTCTGAGCCAGCACTTTCACTTTATTTCATTTTTATCTTTTAGATTCATTTTGCCTCTTCAAGGGATAAAGAAATTGAGGAACTAACTCCAAATGTAACTTCATATGGCTTCCATCTCTTTATGACAACCCTCGAGATGAGCAGGCACATTCTGAAAAGCACAATGATAGATTCCTTTGTATAGCGATCTCTCTTCAGATCCCACAAACAAGCACCAAAAAAATTCTTAACTAATATGGAATTTCAGCTTAGATGGTCACAAATTAACCAGAGAAGGGTGTATGTTAGTTTAAACAAATTACTCGCATTTTCCATTTTTGGTCTATAGCATAAGAAATTAGATAGTTAATTTTAAATGCAAAACTTTGTACAGCGTGCAAATCATGTCTGTATGTCAAAGTAAAATAACAAACCTAATGAGGAATGTTAAAAAAGCAAGACCCATTAGTTTAAAGATACATGGAAGCAGCCAAAGATGACAAACATGCATAAAATTCAAAACACGATGGAAAAGGGAACAGGCACTGAACCACATAAATCAGTGTTTTGAATTCTATTTCTCTGTGGGTATAATTGTACCTTAGTTTCTTATAATGATTTATTGAGGTAAATAGTCTGTATGGTTTAACAGCTACAGCTTCAAAGTGTCAGGCACAGACTCTCCTTTATTCATGAGGCAGCTGAGTATTGGGATGTGAATTAGCTTCTGTATTCTGGGACTTGGCAAAGTTTGTTTTTAAGGTCCTTATAAAGGATTCATGTTGATGCAGCTATTCAAATGTGAAAAACACTGTGCTGCAATGGATGAAATAGAAAAGCTTTACAGTAATTCTGGAGGTAAAAAAGTAAAAACACTGAAATAAACCATTCAGAATTACCTTCAGCAAAAGAAAGGAATGCCCCAGAGTTAATTTTAACACATATTGTATCATTTTGAGGAACACAGAAAAAACCTAATTTCGTGATGAAATACAAACGTGTGATGGGATTCCAGAACTTACTTTTAAGTTAAAATAAAATAATGTACGAAAAAGAAATGGTAGAATTTTAAGCTGTGATATTCACATTTTGGGTTGATTGCCAAACCACACGTTCTATTGCTCACAGACCAGGATAAACCAACCATTAACTAATCAAAAGAACCATCATCCATGAAAGCTATGATGGCATTTTAACAGTTCTTAATCTATTAATAAGAAAGAATAATTTGCAAAATATATTCCCTCTTCTGTTTATATTCATAGGGCCATTCTTAGCAGAAATTATATGTAGGCTCCCATGGTGTAGAAACCCTATGAAAGCCATGAAAATTCACTAAGCTTCCTTACGTACCGTGCCAAGATATTCAGCAGGAACTTTGGTCGTTGCCAAGAAACACGTGTGCCTCAGATACAGAAGCTCTGCATGTACCAGTATTTCAACATTCCTGGAGAGAAATGTGACCCCTTGATGCATACACTGGTTTGCTGGCATGCTTGCATTCCTCCCCATCTGTCAGAGTGGCATTCTGCCTTCTCACAAGGTGGGATGCCAGTTTTGGAGCACAGGTGCCAACCAAATATAGGTTCAGACTAATACTCTGCAAAATGTGGCAAATGGCATTTCACCTGCAAGAAGATTGTCCTACCTCTGACCCATGCCAAATTAGGATTGCATGCTTCATTAGCAAAGGGGGTCATCAGCTGAAAATCATAGGCAGCACCAGAAATGCTGTGAGTCTTCAGCGCTGAGGCTTAATTTACAATACGCCAAATTTTCCTAACACTGTGGACATACAGCCCTTTTGAGAGAGCTGCGACAGACCATGGACAGAGATCTGTTGAATTCGTCCTCCCAGGCTCATTTCTGACAAATTCCAAGATCTTAAACAGGGCAGATGAATTAACAGTGGGGGAAAGGCATAAGTAAAGATTTGTGTTACCTCTAAGGGGGTTTGCTAACAACACAAAGAAAACTACCTTTATTATGACTGTCAGAAAACCCAAACCAAAACCACTTGTTATCAAACACCAAATTGCTCATATAATTCTAAAATTCTTAAATTATAATACAATATTTTGTTATAAAAATTGACATATGATATAAAAGTCTAAGTTAGCTTTTAGTTTGAGAATTTATGTACATGTGAAAGCACACTAGTCATGAACAACCATTATATGAAAACCATTCAACGTACAATGACAACACTGGATAATATTAAATGGTGTTTCAGTATCTCAGAATAAAGTATATTTTGAACTCTTTCATTAATGAAAATATTCCACGCTGAATTAATCTAACAAGAAAAGTTAAATATTTAGTTGATCAATAAACAGAATAACCACAAAGCAGTGTTGGTTTTGCTTCCAAATTATCATAGCCTACTGTATTTATAAACATAAAAAACAAAAATGATGCATTGCTAGTCTAAAAGTTATCTGCTTTCAGGAAACAATTCATTATCCATTCTTTGGTAATTTACTGTGATTTCTGTAATTTATTTATCCCAGGATGCACCTGATATATCATAAGCTTTAGATGAATTTGTTAACTGACTAGCCAAAAATAAGAGTCATATCATGCATAATTCTGCATTATTTAGGCTATTCAGAAGGCATGCCACTGCTATTCCCAAAAGACAAACTCAAAGCTATTAATTCTTTCTAGCACAAAATTATAAGTCAATATGTTGAATTCTATAATTATAATTCAATACATTAAGATGCAGAGTCCTGCATTTGAGACGGAATAACCCCATGCAACAGCACAGGCTGGGGGCCAACTGGCTAGAAAGCTTATTTGCAAGAAAAAAACTAGAGGTCCCTGTGGACAACAAGCTGATCAGGAGCCAGCAGTGTGCCCTGGCAGCAAAGGCGGCCAACAGCATCCTGGGCTGTTTTAACAGGAGCATTGCGGGCAGATTGAGGGACCTGATAATTTCCCTCTTTCTGGCACTTGTGAAACTGCATCAGGAGCAATGTCTCTAGCTCTGGTCTCCCCAGTACAAGACAGATATCAAAACGGTGGAGCAAGTCCATCAGAGACACCAAGACAACTAGAAGGCTGCAGCAGGATATACAAGGAGAAGTTGAGAGAGCTGGGTTTGCATGCCCTGGGGAACAGCAGGTGAAGGTGAGAGCTTATTGCTGCCTACAATTGCCTAATAAGAAGTGTAGGGAAGATGGAACAAGGCTCCTCGCAAGGTGCGCAGTGACATGACAAGAGGCAATGGACACAAGCTGAAATATGGGAAATTTCAATTCAACAAACGGAAAAAAAACTTACCTTGAGGGTGGTCAAACACAGGGCCAGGTTGCCAAGAAACACTGTGGCATCACCGTCCTTGGAGATATTCCAACTTGACTGGAGATGGCCCTGTGCAACCTGCTCTAATTGGACCTGCATTGAGCAAGAGGTAGGACTAGATGACCCCTGGCGGTCCTTTCCAATCTACAGAATTCTGTTTCTATGATACATATGATGCAATTTTGTATGATACACATACAAGTTTTAAAAATGCTGTATACAGGAACATTTATGAGTATCGCATTCTAGGCACTCTCTATTTAGGGACAGCATACAGCCGTACATTTGCTTTTCTCAGATTTTCATTCAAACAAAGGCTTCAGTCTTTTGTACAGAATTACTTCTAATAAATTAACAGCATTATACATGGCATTTATATTAAGCCTTCCCACCTCAGATCCCAAATGCTTTAGAAATAATACACTACTTAAAATAGAAAAAGGCACCTGTTATGCCCCCAGAAAAACAAGGAAGATGGCATAAAGACAGTAGAACAGCATACTTTTCTTCCTGGCACACTGTGTGCCTGTATGTCACAACCACTGTCCTAATGTAAAGGACACTGTCTGCCTCTAGGCAGGATACCACAATTCCATGACAGTCTCAGACCTATCATAAATATCACGATATTAAGAGGACATGCTCTTTCATGCCTAGGTTATTTCATTTAAAATTTATTATTTCAGACTATTAAAAATATCATAATACTTGGGCTACAAATTTTGACGCTCGCAGTCAAAATGTACATAAATTGCTGCAGTACTGCACCTGAAACTTTATGTCATTTATTATAAGAGAATGAATACCAAAATGGTAAAGTCAACTTCAGTATAGGCAGAGCGCACAGTAAGTTCTTGTCAAAGTCGCCAGATAGTTTATGGTTTGTTAATACGGTGTATAGTTTGAAAAGATCACTGCATTAATTTTAAAGACCTCATGCAAGAAATAAGATGTTGGTGTTAAACAGGTAAAAGAGCGTAATGAACTTCCCTTTTATTTTTGTGTTTATTGCAATCACTCAAAGCCAACAGCCTGTGGCTGATACACAGTTAATAATCCATGGGCCCAGTACATGGACAAAGCAAATATGTATTTGTATGTCCTTTTGTACAGTAAAGATCTTCCAGTAGCTAAAATGAGCAAAAATCAGCATTGCCAGGGAGACACGATGCCTATGTTTTAAGTAACACAAGTCACCAGAACACATACAAACTGGCTGCAATGGACCTGATTCATCTTCCTGTAGGCTCCTGTAAATAAAAGGGGTAATGACTGATCACATATTTAGAACATATACAGTCAGGCCACAAATTAATGAGAATTTTTTTGCAGGAGAAAAAAAATCTTTCTGATGGTGGGGCAGCAGACAGTATCATGATATAGCTTGGTCATGGAGACGCAGATATTGTCAGAAAAGGAAAATCTTCAGTAGTCTTCAAAGTTTCTTTGGACACTGGATGCATATGAAAAGTCTGTGCGCTCCCCTGATGATGAAAGTTAAGCAGAAACGTTTCTTTTCAAAAAGGACTCCGACTTGGGAGCTATGGAGATAGATCAGAGTTTTAACACACCCATTTTTTTCACATCTTTAAATCTTTCTCAAAACATTTTGGATCAAGTGAAAACCAGCAGTATAAAGACACCTGGTGTTATTTCTTATTCCTTTCTGCTGACCACTTCCATAAATGTTACTGAAGTCCCTAGGGAGGAGCAACTACTACAATCGTTAGGAAAGAGAACTCACAGAGCAACTGTTTTTCCCATACCAATTATATTTCCTTCTAATTCCTCTTTAACCATACAGTAAAAGACTCAAAGGTGTTAAGAACAGGAATAATTATATGAAGAGAAAAATTCTGTATACAGACAACTTTCAACTGACTGCAGAGACTTTGGCTTTCACAGCACCACATGACTCAAAAAAGGACAATGTTAATTTTGTTCAACATTTTTCAGCAGAGTGTTAGTCACTGAAGTATGTTAAGGAGTGGTTTGTCCACACCATTTTCAAATTACCTGATCACTTAAATTCCCTAAGAGAAACAGAGAGAAATGTTAGATTCCCTTTTCCTTAAAGTATTCTGCTTTACTACAGATGGATGAAACAGGAGATATACCAAAGGAAGGAACTACTGAGTTTTCACTCTAAACAAACACAATTCATTTTGATAATACTGAAGATATTCTCTCATCATTCAGACACACAGCAGAATAATTGAATTTGGTGGATACTTTCTGTGAAATGTCTTGTCTTTATTGGTGCTTTTATGTGTTAGTAACCACAAAAGAAAAAGAAGGAAAAGAAGTGAGACACATAAAGCTATATCTTCATTGCAATAAAAATGATTTTTACTCAGGTACAATATTCTAGCACTGTACCATGTACAGTGGTAAATGAAGAGGCCTAGTCAGTCTAATATGATGTAAAATCTTAGAGGAAGCAAAGAGCTATATTTCCTTATTTTGACGTAGCTGGTTCACATCAACTCCAAGTAAGAGATATATGGTTGGCCTTGACTGGCTACACTGATATAAAAGCTACCTGGGTCCTGTCTCCACTAGGACCGTACCTAGAGAAAGGTGTCCCAATGTACCTTTTATGGTGTTAAAAAATGGGGATTTTTTTAATCTTTGTATTGAGGACAAAGCCTAATACATGCAATGGCACGGGAAGCCTGCACAGTGCTAGGTTCAAGGACATCATTTCTCCATTCTTTGTCTTCTTCATTCGTTAAACTGGGGCAACATTTTTTTTTTTTCCTGTGGTATTGAATAGTGGCGTGTTGTGCTAGCCCAGAAATAAAAGTAAGTGAAGATAGTCTTTGTATTGATGTGCTGCCTGTCTTGTTTACGATAGAAACTATTTTGTTTTTAGAAGGGAAGTGTTCTAAGAAAAGCTTTTATAACAGGTTCAGAAATATAAAAGCCATTTCAGGATGAGGACATCTCTATCCTTTATTTTGTTAGTCCTTGAAAGGGCTTTTTAAATGTTAACAGCTATGACTGCCTTCCCTCAACTGATGCTCCCTTCTCAGCAATCCTTCTGTTGACATCTCTTTGTTTGCTCTTAGCTTGTCTCTCCTTCTTCCTGAGCCCTTAAAACAAAACTTAACCAGAGCTTGGAATTGAACTTTTGGCAGACATCAGGCCACTAAAACACACTGAATAAGTATGTTGTGTAAGTCAGATTTCAGTAAAAAAATTTCTTTTCCCACCTCCAATGATATACAGAATATTTTCCACTCTTCTCTGTGGCAACCTCTATATATTGCAGTGACAACTACTAAGCAAAGCTGGTCAGAAAACAGGAAGCATTTTCAGCTTAAAATATGCTGAAAGAGATGAAACAGTTTTGAAATGCTAGGGTAATGTCCTGTTTCCATTTAAAAAGAAATAAAGCTTTCTGCCTAAAATAAATTTAATTTAAAATGTGCACTTAAAGTAGGTGTATGTGTACATAGATACCTTTTTTTTTTTATTTCAAGCTAAAAAAAATCAGTAGTTTCCTTGTTAAGTTTTCCTACAGACAGATACTGGCAGCATTCCCTGTCTCACAGTGATAGCTACTTTGAGTATCAGAAGTTCATTAGTAACAATTAAAAATTCTACAGCACTTGAGAAGAGGTTGATCCTATTTTATATGCCAATGACAGTTAGCATATTATAAATTACAGTAGTCCAATTACACTATAGCTAATATTTAGCACTTATACATTGCTTTGAACACACACTGTGCAAGCCTTAATTAATTCTTAACGCTGGCATGTAGATATTATCCTAATTTCACAGATAAAGCAGAAAGGTGAGATAATTTGCCAAAGGGCACTTAGTCTTGGGTGGAGCCAGGGAAGATTCAACTCTGGATCCATAGCTTCCAAGCCAGGGCTGTCCAATATCTTGGTCACTGTGTTTTAGTACCGTAGCTTAGTTATTACTGTAGCTCACAGTTTTATTACTGTAGCTTAGTTGGTCACCGCACGGCAAACACATCCTTATCACATTACACAATGAAAAAATTCTCATGGCTGTCAGACCTAGTTCTACTTTAATGTACCCTACCTCTACACAGAGAAATAAAAAAAAAAAAAAAAAAACAACCCAAAAAACCCAACATTTCCAAGATTCTGCATCAGGTTCTTCAAACATGAAGCTGCTTCTGCAAGATCTAGTTAAGCCTCAGCTTTCCCATACCTGGCTTTCCTAAGCTGTTGTCTGCCTGAAAGTTTTTATAATACAGATTGCTCAGGTTCAAAACTTTGATATGGATTGGGGTGGACAATCTTCATTAAGGTAGATTTTCTGATATTTCCTGTAATAGAGCAGGTGTTCACCTACCCTCCACCCCCAGAGATGTTTCCCATCCACAGACTGGAGCTCCCAACAGAAGCAGAGATAGATAGAAAAGTCCAAGACAGTGTATAATTGTACATGACAGTGAATAATTTTGTTACCTTATTTGTCATTTCACTTCATCTCACTCTCACCTTATTGTCTGTCTCAGTTCGTTTCCAACAAGAAGCCTCAAAGTTTTGCTTTAGCTATAGTGATAGTCATTTAGTCGAGGTCTGATTTCTGCATCATAGCTGGTTTCTGCTTCATGAAAAAATCTAACCTTCTCTAATTGAATGTTAATTTCAGGATAGTCTCTTCAGAGGGACTATGTCAAAGAAACATGGAAAAATCACACAAATATTGCCTAGGATCCTCACCTATTGTTTTGTTTATATTCTAAAACAGTCTCACAGACTAGAGAAGACAGGTTTCTTCTTAGAAACCGAATCTGTCTTGTTCTCCAGTGAATCATTGTATTTCTCATTTGTTCAAAAGAATACAGCAAATATAACATTGAATCCTAGCATTGCAGGATTTTCAGAACTCCTTTCTTATAATTTATTAATGTTATTGGAATTATACAAAGCTCATGAGTCGCACATCCTCAGAATTATTTGTAACATCTCCATAAAGATAAGTGAAACCTTTACATCACCAGTCTGCTACTGAGAGACTCCACATTTTTGTTAGCGATCTGATCATGCCATTTTTAAGTTACACCATAAGTAGATGGATGCTATTTAATGCATGGGATGTATTTGTTTATTAAGGTACCTCTTTTTCTGCAAAACAGAGCATTTTTATCCCAAGGGAGCAATAAACTAAGGAAAAAAAAAATTTGTAAAAGCCTCTCACTAAAATATTATCAACACATCATTATTCAAAATGTAAACAAAAACACATTAGTTTTACACAAAGTGTAAACAAAAACCATTAGTCAGCCATATAAAATTTAGCACATTTCAGCTATCCTGAAAAAAGACTTGAATTTAACAGTAAGTCACTACTAAGACCCAATTATAATAGCTGATTTAGAGTTTAACAGTCTCATTTTCTTGTACTTCTTTTTTTCCAAAGCAAACCTTCTCAATTTGTCCCAGAAGGGATCTGTAGCCATGAAGCTAAAATTTCACACTTGTTGTTTAAGGAATAGGTCTTTAAGTATAATAGTACAGAAACTATAATAAAAGCTTAACTTAAAAAAAAATGGAAAAGGTACAATTTCACTGGTACTAGATTACCACAATTCTGATTAAGCTAACAAACTAAAAATGCTTCGAGATTTTACTCAAAAAAATTGAGTTTTTTAATTTATAAAGTGATGTTATTTTTACAATTTTTGCATTTTTATTCCCCTTCTGTTAGAAATATTTTTTAAATACTGAAATTTAAATTAATCCACTATTGCAGTCATTATATAATATTCTATACATTTAAATACATTAAAATTAGGTTAATGTTGTAAATATAACATTCTGTCATATTAACGCTTTCTGCTCTTCATCATTGTGAAACAACAACTACAAAAGTTGTAGAAAGCAGGCGGAACAGCTGTGCCTTTCTATTTGATTTTGCACACCCAAGGAGTGCAATATATGTGACCATGAATTTAAACATCACTATCCTACTGCTGTTCTGTATAAATAAAGATTAAAAATAATAATATTCTACATATATCTTAAACTCTGAGGCTACCTACCCAAGAGTGGAAGGGCTATACCAGCACATGTCTACATTATTAGATTTTGTGCTTCATCTTCCAGAATATTTTCTTATCAGCTCTTCTTTCATTGTATTTCAGTCCTACAAAAGAATGATGGGTGACATCTGAATAGCAAGGCTCAGGGAAAATCCTAAAAAGTATCAAAGTGAATTAATAGCTTAATTACCATACTCACAAAAAACATTATCATGACACATTTTTAGCTCTGTAAGGAGGATATTCATAAAGACAAACTTAGCTAGGATCAGTTCAGCCCCCAAGCACAAAGATTCCTCTCAAAGGCAGTTCAGAGCAGAAGCCTGACTTCAGAAGCCCTATAGGAACTTTTCATTCACTACAGGGAGAGCATAGGAAAAATACATTCAGAAAACGGAAGGTAGCCACTGCAGGATCTTCCCTAAACTGTTTGAAAGCTGGACCCGGTTCTGACCAGCAGTCAGATCACCTCAGCTAAAAGCGAGTTAATGGAACCAGACCCATCACTGTCACCCGCTCCAAGCTGCTTCAGCTTAAAGAGAAGTTACTTGCAAGGAACTGAACACCCTTCCTTTATGAGATGTGTTGTCCATCAGCATCTTTACACTGTGTGTAGATCTATGTGTTATGGGACCTATGCACTACGTTTTCAATGTTATGTTTGCCCCTTATCACTCTTTGCAGAGAGAGCGTGGTTGTCTTGCCTTGCGGATGACTACACCTGGCATTAGCAGCCTACCTTGTCCATCCTTTCCTCTAACCTTCAAAATCCAAAAATTTCCTTGAGGGAACAGAGCTAGACAGGTGGGTGGATAGACTTACTGGCTCACATCCAAAATGTTTTACAATGGTATTGACAAAAACAATAAAAATGCAAATGAAAACTTGTGGTTAGAAGAAAATAAACCAAACAAACCACTAAAGATAAGTAGATGCAATGAAATGCAGCTTAGATCACTGCAAGTTAAAAGAAAGTTCAGATTCAAGCCAACTATTGAGAAGAACTGAAGATTTCTGGCATATTACTAGCAGTAGCAGTCTGAGGAGTATCAAGAAGGACTACAGAGCCCTGGGAGCAGTGGTAAGGGACTCTGGAGTGCAGGTAGTTTTTTCATCAGTCCTCCTGGTCAAAGGGAAGAGGGTTGAAAGGGCCAGTTGAGTCTGGCCAATCAACAAATGGTTACAGGACTTGTGCCACAGCCAGGGGTTTAGTGACTTAAACTAGCCAGGTTTAAACTGCGATATGAATTGGCACACATTGTTCACACATTTCAGCATGCACACCTGAACCTCCTGGCATTAGCTGGACTGCTACATTATCATGAGGAAAAAGTCACTATGTAATTGAGGAATTAAAACAGAAGGGATTTTTCTTAACATTAAGGTGATAAGACCTAAAGATGTGACTGTGTATCTTCCCATCCAATAAATCTAAGCATGAAACTCCAGAATATTAATATTCAGTGGCAACCCATTCAAATTAAGCTATTTTTGAAGCAGATACATGTGAGAAAATACTAACTTGGGGGTAGCAAGTGAATTTCTGCTTGGTACACAGCATGTATGTGGAGGAGATGGGACCGCAGGAAGCACAGTGATGACAAACGGCCAGAGCAACCGAAGGGTTAACTGGAAACATTTGGCGCTCCAAACATGGGTTTCCACACGGGTCACAAACTGCCATTCTCCACACCAGGTGTCAGTACGGGCGGGAAGGGAGCGGGTCAGGGTAGAGCTGAGGGGAGGCAGACGGTTACCGGAGCGAATCGGGGAGACCAGCGGCAGCGCCGCCCGCCCCGCGCCGGCAGATGAAGGAAGTGGCGGGAACCTGGTGGGGCTCTCGCGACTGCGGCCGTTACCTCAGGCGCGAGGGAGCGGGAGGGCGGGGGGCGCTACCGCCGCCTTCAGGCCACCCGTCGCCCAACCTGAGGCGCCGGCAGCGGGACGCCCAAGCGGCGACCGCCGCCACCTCCACGCCGGCGCCCCGGACCCTCGTCGGCGGCCGAAGCTCGCCTTCCCTCAGCGGGGATTACCTCAGGCTCCGCGCCAGCCACCGCCCGGCCGCGCTCACACGACGGCCGAAGCGCAGCCCCGGGGACCGGGAGCCCCCCCCTTACAGCCGTCACTGCCCCAGCGGCACTTCACGCCTGACCAACAGCTGCGCCCCACCAGACGCCACGCCGAAGACGAAGTGCCTGCCACCGGACTGCAACACCCCCACCACCGCAGCAACAAACCCTCCCCACCATCGCCCAACCGCCCGCCGCGGCCCCGCCCCCGCCTCTCTCCGGAGGCGGTGCCCGGGGTCTGGCCCGCGCACCTGCCAATCATTGCGCAGAGGCGGTCTCCGTCGCCGCGGAGGCCTGTGGAACTTGTAGTCCCAGCCTGCCCGCCCCGCGCCGCCACAGGCCGGGCGAGAACTACCGGTCCCGGCGCGCCCCGCGGCCGTGACCCGCCGCAGGCCGAGGGAGCGGCTCCGGCAGGAAGGCGGCAGAGGGGCCCAGTCACCCAGCCGCAGCCATGAGCTCGGCCAGGGAGTCGCAGGGCCACCACGGCCTCAAGCGAGCGGCTTCCCCCGATGTAAATGGGCGGCGGGGCCCGGGGCGGTGGTGTGGTGGGAGACGGGGGGGGGGAGGAGGAGGAGGAGGCCGGGAGGGAGGTCGGCCGGCCGTAGCGGGGCCCTGTTACGGCGTCCGGGGCCCTGTTACGGCGTCCGGGCCCCGCGGCGGGACGCGGGGAAGGCCGCGGCCTTCCTGGCTCTCGCCTTTCCTGACACTAACGGCCGTCCGAGGGACCGCGGCCGGCGGGGGAGGCTGGTGGCGGGCGGCGAGGGGCTGCTGGGGGGCCGTCGGAGCTGCCGCGGCGGAGGGGGCGGGCGGGCGCAGTCAGCGTGTGGTCCCGCAGGGCTCCAGCAGCTGGGAGGCGGCGGACCTCGGCAACGAGGAGCGGAAGCAGAAGTTCCTGCGGCTGATGGGCGCTGGGAAGGTGAGACCGCCCCGCTCCCCCCCCGGCGGGCACATGGGGACCCCAGCGGGAGGATCCCCTCCTCCCCCACGCCCCTTTCCCTGCCAACTGTGGCGGGTGCGCGGGGTTTTCCATTTGCGATGCACGAAACCTCCCTAGAAGGGGCCTTGCTGCAGGCCGCAGGGCTCTCTGAGCAAAAAGACAGCGCTCAAAGGGCATTTCGCTTTGGGACCCTCCTTAAAGGAGGATTTGGGGTTTCACAGCCGCAGCTGCTATGTCACCAGCGTCGCAATGCGAAACACCAGTCTGAAATTGTCAGGTCTCTGCTCTGCAGCTTCTTCCCTGCCCCAACACCTTTATACTTTCAGACCAGCTAATAAAATTATTTGTAGACGTTTCAGAGAGAGTCCTTGTTAACAAACTAACAAACCCGTGTACTAGGTCTGTAAAATTCTCTCTCATTGGAAAAAAAAAATAAATATTTTTTTAAAATGGTAGCTGATAGACTAAAACAGCAAAATAATAAACCTAATTATATAATCCAGGAAATATTTTTTAAGGAGAAAATGCTCTAAAACTAATTCTACTACGATTTTTGCAAAAAATGCTGCAAAACTAGTGAAATATAATAATGCTTTTGCCACATACAAAATGTTGTTTTAGTATTGCAATTCTATTTCAGGAAAAATAATTTCACTTGTAAAAGCTTATTTTGCTTGAATACAGTATTTTTGTAAGCTAAAATATTTTACTGTATTAAAGAATGAAAGTTAATACTTCATAGTGGATAGGAATACAATAGCCTGTTAAAACATCCCACTACCACTAATCTATATGTCTACTTGGATACTTAATGCTGCTTGCTATGAAATGCCAGTTCTTGCCTATAGGGATACATTTGCTAATGAGCAACTACTGAGACAATATCTTAATGAGTGCTGTGAAGGTCTTACCTGATACTGTGACAGTCTAAAAGTGGGATCATCATAAGATGCACAGACTGAACTATTGCATAGTGCCAGAGAAAGAGACCCAAAGGGTAAATTGTCAGAACCTAAATTTACACTTGTCCAGCATTGTGTTGTGTAGTTTTCGTATCAGGTGATCACCATTCTTCCTTGTTAAGCTGACGTACTAGTATGACTTGTCTTCATCTTTGGAGTGGCAAGAAACAGACTGAAATGGAACCAGTTTTGGGGTGTGGGTAGAGTAAAGAGTATCTAGCTTTGGGGTTTTCTTTTTCAGAAAATTAAATGAAGCAAAGATGAAACAAGTTCATCAAGAGGCAGCAGTTGTTAGCTAATAAAACTTACAGACTTACAGTTGGTTGTCAAGGTTTGACAGCAAACCTTTTCCATTTGAGATTTCCAGAATGTTGGCAGAGCTGTCAGTGCACCCTAAAGCTCCAAAACAAACTACCTTTTCTTTTAGAAAGAACATACTGGCCGCCTTGTTATCGGAGACCACAGATCAACCTCTCACTTCAGGACAGGTCAGTTTATCCAACAGCTGATACAGAGTTGGAAATTGAACACTTATTTAGGAACATCCCAGTACTTTGAGCTTCGTAGATGTTGCAGGGAGGGATTTCTGGTTTTGTGGAAGAAGTCGAAGACTGGTCAGGCTCTGCAGTTGTAGAAGTTCCTAATTTCTCTTTTTAGATTACTGATAGTTTGTCTGACTGCACTTACTTGCCTTCTAAAGTCCAGGTTCTGCAAAGTACTTGATGGTCAGTTAAACTTATGTACAAATGCCCTGGAAATCAGGGCCCGTAGTTCCTTTGTCTTATTTTGCTATCGAAATTGGAACGTAAAGTTTTATTGCTATTGGTACGTAGCAGTATTATACTTCTTTCTTGCTGCCAGGCATGGATATCCTGACCTCTAAATCATTGTGCACGGGAGAGACCGGAGTTGATTTCTCCCCCCACCTGATTACCTATTGAATAGAAAGATCTCTGCCTTAAAGCAGTGAGGTAGAAGTTGAAAAGATCTGCAAGGTCATTGTGGCAATCAGCAATAAGTTGATGTCATGTAATGTATGACCATGGTAACTTCTTATCAGGCTTGCTCAGGTAGTAAGTCAAAGTACGTTGAAACCAAGCTGGGCTTGACTGTCTTGAGAGAAGCTTTGATAAAGCTGTATAGAATAGCAACTGTCAGAGTTCCAGAAAACTTCTTTGTTTGATATGCTCCACTAGTAATTGTTCGGTTGACGAAAAATGATCTATGGACCAAAATACCAAAAGAAGCCTGAGGATTGGTTCCAGGTTCTGCTGTTAGCTTGCAGAGTGACTAAGAATCACTTCCTTACACCTGAATTTCCTAGAAAGGAGATGATGCTTCCCCTAAGGAGTCATAAAGAATCAATACTGCTTTGTTACTAGCAAAAAGTTAAGATGCTGGGCTTTTTCACATAGAACAGCTATTTTCTTAACACGTTACTTCCTTGTCCAACACACAGTTATTGTCCTTTTGTAACAACATACAGCTCTAACTTCCAAATGTGGAAATGTTAGTTTGCAATAAAAGCTTTTAATTTTACAGACATACAAATTTAAAACTAGAGTGTTGTAGGCCTGTCGGGGGAGAATTAGAGATTTCTACCTTTCACAAGATCAGTGGATTTTTAGCTATTTTAGACCATATTTTCTCCCAGTAGAAAATTATTCTTTATGTACTTATTAAAACAAGTAAGTAAAGAGCATGTAGAAGTAGCTCAGGAAAATTAGTTTTTTTGCTAATTCCTAAAGATGGAAAAACGTAGAGCTGTAGTAACTACTGCTAATTGAGGATGGATGAAATAGTTTCAGATACAGCTCTAGAAACAAGAGCGGTAGTATTGTCCTGACTTCTGCTGCTATGGCTTAATTTAAAATCATGGTTTAATTGTAGTAATTGCATGTTATGTGGCAAAGGTCAGAAACTTTCTCCTTGCTGTGACATGTTGCAGTATCGGCAGGAAGCACAGAGAAGTCATAGTGGCTACATTTACCTTGTTTAGGAGAACATACACCGCGTGCAGTACAACTGTCTGAATGTGTCAGGTCTTAGGAACTTACCAACCCACCTTTGTATCAAAGCAATTTCGCTTGCATGCTGATATGCTTGCTTATAAATCTGATGGTTTGTATGCAGTAATACTCAAATCTAGTGGTTTTAGATAGCTAAATTTAAACTTTTTCACATATATAGTGATAAACTTTGAAAATGTGACTTCATGTAATTTGATGTCTTTGTTAATTTGAATGAACCATAACCAAAGTACACTGGACAATGCAGGGGAAGAAGACAAGAAAATGAATGAGGAACTGGAGTCTCAGTACCAACAGAGCATGGACAGCACGATGTCCGGACGAAACCGGCGCCATTGTGGACTTGGTTTCAGTGAGGTAGTAAGCTGTTTATTTCCATAATGATTTGGCTTTCACTTCACTAAGACAAGATGATACATGGTTTAAAAATCCAGTCACCACAACCTACTGTAGGCACTTGTCCCCTATTTGTGTACACTGATGGCCATTTAGATTCAGGGGCATGATTGATGCTTCTCATTGTTCTGAAAAGCGATATGACATGCTTGATGCTCCATAGTAGTCAAGACTGATTAGGACAGAAAGTGACAAATATATTAAATCAGGGTGTTGCCAAGGAATACATAAGAAGGCAGGATGGCCGTCTGCATTGCTGCTGAGAGCTAATTAATTTTAGCTTCTTGTTTGCAGTGAGGCACATATCTCTATGGTCCTGAAAAGTAAGTGGCTATAGAGGGGTCAGACAAGGGAAGTTCACTGTACTTCCAGTGAGCTGACACCTGACTGGTCTTGTGCTTGCAAGGAATTCCATAGGAATGAGCAGGAAGAGAAGCGTGAGAAAACCCAACAGAATTAGGTTATTAGGAACGTGTCTTCATTTGCCAATTGAAAGGTGCAATAATAATTTTTTGCTGTTAGCAGCAATTAGTGCATAAAAACAGAGCTGATGTTTCCAGAGTGAGTAAAACCACCTGTGCAGTGCTGAGAATTCTTAATATTACAGCCATGGAGGCTTTGCTCTTTAGGAGCATGAACAAAATTCCATTTTGATTGTTCTTGTTAGCAGTATCATTGGATTACTTCAGTGTTCCTCATGCGGCAGTGTGCTAAACTTATTTTCAAAGATTAGTCATGAGTGAATTCTCGATGGTCTAGCTGTTTGTTTCATTATGTTTCACTCCATGACAAATATTCAAGTGTCATTATGTACTGTGAACATCAAAGTAAGGAATTACTTAAACTGATGTGATCTGAAACTTTTCCAACTCATTTAATGGTGTCTTTAGGATTTCTGCTGTAACTAAATAAGAATGTGGCTGATGAAACCATGGGTGTCACGGTTGGTATGGTTAACCACTTCAGCAGAGTTGCTTTCTGTCTAATAATTTGTATATTAAAGACCTGTGTTCAGCAACATAGCCCATTTTAGTACTAAAATGAAAGGAGCCATTAAGCAAAACATTCTCACTGGGAGCTTTTAAAAGGTGCAGTGGAGTTCCTAGGAAATAATGGTTCATCTGTCTCATAATCTGAACTTCTAGTTTCAGGAAAGTGAAGAACAAGAAGAGGCAGCTGGACACTCCTCTGAAGAGAGTTCAGAGGACTCTGAAAGTGGCTCTGAGTCAGAGCAAGAGGAGTCTGCAGAGGAGCTACAAGCTGCTGATAAACATGATGAAGCTGAGGTTCCAGAAACCAAAAAAGAAGCAAAAAGCAACTATAAAATGATGTTTGTTAAAGCCAGTGGCTCATAACTGCAGATGTAACAGCTTTGTATTTGAAGTACAGTAAGCCTTATTGTTACAGTGCAAAGTGGAGGACTGCTACAGCACAAATCTTTGTATTATGATTTTAAAAAGACCCCGTTAGATGACAAAAAGTAGTATTTGCTTTCAGTTGCCATGGATAACATTTTTATGGGCACAGTGGTATTACTGGTTTTTGTAAAGTGTATAAAATACTGGATGGAGAAATAAATTCTTTTTGTTCCTGCCCAATCTCTACAATGTTATCTAAACTATCCTTCCCCTTATTCCATGCCAGATAAGGAAACTTCATGTTAGTGGTTTCTTTTGTTAGTACCCCAGTCTTGAGTTTTTGACTATTAAGATTACATGTGAATTACTGGATGTTGCATTAGTTGTACAATACCAGTATCAGCACTATTCTGTGATGTACTTGAGCTTTAAACAATGATTTTGTCTATAGATGCTAGTGTTGACCGGGCTAAGAGGAGAAATCACTCACTCTTGTGATAGTATTAATCACTGTATCCATCTGAAATCCTACAGCAGTTGCACGGGAGAAGATGTTTTAGGAACGCGTAATACAACAGAAGGCTCCAATTCCTTCTTTGGGTTTATAACGAGGGGGATAAGCTGTAGTTCTTTATACCTTTCAGTAGAAAAGAGTGACTTTTGAATTATTGGCTCCTGGTTATAGCACTGCGCTGTTATTAAAATTAAGTCCTCCCAAAGAAACCAGTTTACTTTGAAAGAGAAAATATACTTTGATAATGAAAAGGGTATACAGATCATTTAGCTTTTTTAAATATAGAATACAGAGTGAAGTACCCATACCCTTCTTCCTTTTCTCCCCGTACATGCATCACGTGGAGGTCCAAGTAAATTATCACAAAAAGGTTGTACCTCTCAAGTAAAATTGATACACTTACTTAAAGAGTCAGGAGTTCCAGTTACTCCTTCCAGCAAGAATTAAGCACATCCATTCCTCTGCAAATTTATAGTTTACTGTATTCAAGTAATTAGTAAAATATCAGACCCTTTTAGACTTTGTTTCCTCTTAGTCCATCAGACAGATCAACTGCCTCTCCTTGCTGGGAGAACAGAACATCTGATCTGCACCTCCAGTACAGCCTCACTCTGCCACAACAGTGTCTCAGGAAACGCTCCAGATGCTTGTGGAGAATCTTCCATTCCTGTATACGATTTATGACGTGCAGGCAATTGCAAGCCAATTGGTTTACATGAAAGCAGCAGTATGTACTATCATTGTATAGGTTTATTGGACGTAAGCATTGCAGCATCAGTTAGGGGGGGAGGACTTGGAATAAGTTACATTATGGAAAAAATAAAAGTAATATGATTGTAAATAAAAACGAGTGTAGATTTTGATTAATCTGTTTTACTATACTAGGCAATACATATTTTTTCAAAAAGACATTCAGTTTTAAGCACAGCATTACAGCAGCCACTAACGGTCAATGATTTGTATCTGCTTTCTGTGGATTTTTTTGTTTTCCCAATACTGCAAGCTTTAGACAAAAATTTGAGTTGCTTGTACATGATGAAGAAAGAAAACCTCACCATGACTTAGGAAAGCTGCTCTATCTGTAGGAAGAGGGAAGCCTTCACTAAAAGATCAACTGATTAACTTTCCTAATAGACTGGTACCAGTTTTTTCCTAGCTTTAGACACTCTAGCTACCCTTAAACCAGCATTTCACTGTTAAATTCCATTAGATGTGGCTACTGGCCGTTTATTGCCTTGAGTGCAAGTACAAAATTAAGCCATAGGCTGCAAAATGCTGCATATACACTGACCTCTTGGCCTTCTCTCTCCCAGCATGGAAGCTAGCGCTGCCCTCACCACCTTTTCTTCCACAGCTGCTCAGCACCCGCGCAGAGCTCTGCGCTTGCCCATCAGTGTGCATTGAAACAGAGGCTCACAAGGTGATACAATCCACTGCTGTAGACCCACCCAGCCAGGCAGAGGGCCCGGCTGCTTTCCCACTAACGAAAGGTACAGTAAAACCTCACCTGAGGGCTCTTCTTTGCCGTGCAACCGACCTGGAAAGGCCCAGGAGCAGCAGCTGCAGCTGGCAGGCCCTGCGCGGGTCTCCGCCACAGTGAGCACCAGCAGGGCCTTCCGCCACGGCTCTGCCCTGAATTGATTACAGCCACCTGCCTCGTCAGACAGATTTGGCCATCAGTTCCACATACAAATAAACAGACTACACAAGAATAAAAAATAAACTGAAATTAAACTATTCTGGTAACAGTTCTTACCAGGAAAAAAAAAACCAAACTACAAACACAACTATTCCCCAGAAGTACGACACATAATATTGGGAACATCTGATGAGGTCTGCTGTAACTCATTTCTGATGCTGACTTAAGACTCATCTGCTCAAAACCAGGAAGAGTTCTATACAATCATGTCTGTTTCTGTGTAACTTAGAAACATATTTTTAAGAACTTGCAGATTCATCTATGAAGCAGCCTGTCTAAGAAGCTTCTCTGTGCATACTGAGAAAGGCTGATATAGTTCAGTGTAGCTTTTGCAATAAATGTTTTAAATCAGGAGTCAGTTTTAGCCACATTTGGTATAATAGCATCAGCAGTAGCGGCATGGACAGTAGCACAATGGGTTCAGTTCTCATAGGAGACAGAGAACCCAGGAAAAATAAAGGCTGGTGTCTTGGCTGACCTTTTCAGATTGGTATGGAAGGAGCTCCCAGAGATCACAGCAGATGCTAAATCATAAAGACACTAAATCATAAACTGCATTTGGCTTATCAAGCAAGATTTGGCCACTGAAATTCCTCAAAAACCAGCTTATTTCCATCCCAATAGAAAGGCAGAAGTTTGCCCGTACTCCAACATGTTTTAGGAAACAACAGATGAAAGTTAGACCTGTCGCAGAACAACGATTGCATCTGGTAAAAGTTCTAATCTGTTTCTAAACCACACTGAAAATCTGCCCCCACACAGGTCAATGCAGGCGCGTTATCAGCACTTGGCTTCGGGAGACTGAAAACACTTGCACAGGCCGAAAGCACCGGTGTGTGTGCCTGTTCCCCTCCCATTGGCCCTGGAATAGGGAACCCCTCAAGGCAAGTACCATCACAACCCTACTCCCGTAAGGTCCTGCAGTCACAAAAGAGGATGTTCTCGGCCAGGTAAAAAGGGATCCGTTTCTTTCTCAACATCATACAGGAATTCTTCGAGGCCAAGAAAACTAGATCTCAAAGTTGCCCTGTAGCTTTATGCAGCTGCTTTACAGTTTACTCTCCCTTTCTCCCTGAAGAGGAGGCTGACAACTTCGATTCCTGAAAGCACAATTTATAGGCCAGCTTCAAAGCTATAGGTCCTTCTAAGGCTCTGGTTGGGGAATTCACATCAAAGCAGCTGTGCACATGTTGTTCTGATGCCAGGGAGGACGGTTGGTAGAAATCTCGGTGGATTTGTTACAGTCCCCAGAACAGGGATTAAATTATGCACTGAAGCTGCCTCTGTAAACTGCAGGAGACAAAGAGAATAAGTGGCAGTGCAATATCTCATAATCAAAGCCTGGCACAGTTATTTGCATCAGTCTCTTGGAAGCTGTCAGGGGATTAAGAGAAGGGACATGTGTCAAGGCACCCTCGCTGAAGGGACAAAGCGGGAGTCGGGTTTCTTTGCTTTTAAGATTGTCACCTCAACTGCATCTTTCCTGAGAAAAATATCTGAGTAGTACACAGGTGTCCAGCATCATGATGGGTAGATAAAAGTTACCTTAGTTTTTGCACAGTATTAAAGAAACAAAATACTTGGTGATTTAATCTCATTTGATTTGGTTTTGATGTGCGGGTGCAGAATGAGATCTCACTGACACTTTGTGCTATTATCTATCCAAATCCAGTACCAGTTACGGTGTCCATAGCTCAGGATGATCTAGTTGAGAAAAAAAAAAAAAAGAGAAGAATGAAAAGTAAGATACATCAAAAGAGGGGGGTTGTACCATCAGTGAAGGAATACAGGGGCTCATATATAAAAAAAAACTTCCTCACTTTGAACTTTTTCAAAACTGCCCACCTTGACCAGCAGGGAAATTCTCTCAAACTGTTACCATAAGTAAGCGTTCTTAACACAACTATATCAAGCTGCGTTAAAGACTGCCGAAAGCTTTGACAATCTGAACCATCTCCTTTTCACCCTCATATTTATTGCTAAAATTTAAAACAAATGCAGGCAAAGCTTTTAAAACTGAACTGGCTGAGGCCAAATCTCCTTCCTGTTACAGCCGCTAAAGTCTAGTAATAATGATCTTGTATTGTATGGATGCAGTAACAACATCTCTTTGCAAAATACAGTTTTGGTTTTTTTCCAAAAAGACTTCTTAACATAAACTGCTACTGGACACATAAAAAATAGAGAACAAATTTACTCAGTAATCAACTGATGGAGCCACTACCCAGATCCTGAATAAAATGTGTATAAAATCATTTGTCAAGTCACTTTTAAAGTGGATTCAGTAAAGACAACTGAAGAGTCCTCGGGCATACAAAAGGCTTTGAGGAAGCCAGGGAACACAGCTACACTCACGAGATGTTGCTCTCTCTTCCCTTTGAGCCTCTCATCCAGGTCAGAACTTGGAAAGTGAGCAGAGGAGCCAGTTCTGGTACTCGTCTCGGCAGTGGTCCCTCAGCTTTTGCCGATTCTGTGTCTTCGCACCAAATGAAAGGAGAATGGGATAAACGTGTGTGTGTGTGTGTATGCATTCACACCCCCAACACACACACACACACAGAGATGCACTACAACCATGTTGTGAGAAGACAGAATCCTGTTCCATACTGGGAGAAGATGATGCTCAGAGGCAGAGCAGAGACATAGAACTGTTTAGCATGAACTAAGCAGTGAGAAAAGCCAACAATACAGACAAAACAAGAGGCAAATAGAATTAGCAGTGACTTCTCTGATGACAACATTTTCCCCAGAGTAGTACAACTCATTTTAATTAAATGTCACCAGCTACTTCATTTCATTAGGGTTACATTTTGCATAAGCCACCAACCAGGTTTCAGAAAAACTCCAATAACATCCTGTGTCTCAAGAGATGAACCAGAAAACAGCGTTAAGGCTTTTCTCAATTCTGGCTCTAGAGACAAAATCGAGCCAAGCCAAACCCCCGACAATAGAAGAGAACCCAGGCCAGAGACCGCAGCAGGCCACCCAACGCTCCGTCTTGCACTGGCACAACACAACGGCTGAGGGAGAAGCACTCACTCGGGCCAGGCTCTGAGCCAACCTCTTTCACCCCTGGCTCTACAGGGAGGCAGAGCGTTTCATTCGTACTAGCCATTCCCAACTGCAACTTGGCAACAGCAGCTGCCAATAGAAAAGAAAGACAATTGTCCTGCTACCAAAACACTATTTTAAAGTCATCAGGGATTGTCTCCTTCACCCACTGCCACCATCAACACTCTGCTCTCATTTATCTCATTCACAAGGTATTTTTTGTACTAGGACACTAGACATAAATTCTCACTTGCCAGCTGTTGCTTCTTCTTACTTCCTCCTCTACAATTGAGGCTGAGTGCCCTTGTTAAAGCATTTTGCTCCTGCCTGAGTCCATGTATTCCAGCTCCCTCAATCTTTCTACGACCTCTCGCTTCAAACCACTGGCTGTTCTCCACTCTCACCTTCAGCCTCTCACATGGTCTTGTTTGCAGATACATCTCTGTCATTACTTCCTACAAACTCACTACTCACCTTTGTGTTCTGAACCTCTTCCTCCCTTTAGTGCTTTCTTATGTTACAGCTCCCGGTAAAAGGCTGCTTCTAGTTGGCAACAAGAAAACAGCATTGTCCTTTAAGCTTACGTCTTAAAACACTATTTCATCCGTAACTGCTCCAAAGATGCTAATTCTCTTAGTGTTTTCTTTGGGGGCTGTTTTACACTCTCTGTAAGGCAACCAGGAGCACTGACAAGTAAATAACAAGTAAACAGTGCACAAATGTACACGTATGCAATACTTTCTGCTTTTATGTACTTTTATAATTAGCTCTCAAAGTTATTTTGCCATCTCCCAGTAATTTCACAGTAAGCTTTATAATTTTACCTTCTTCTTAGGTTTACTTGTAGTTTAACATTCAAAGTACGGTTGTTGCACAGAATACCTCAACAGACTTGTATTAAAAATGCTCTTTAAAATTCCAAAGCTTTGAACTAAAGAAATATCTCAAGAAGTTTTCATGGAAAGTTCATCTCGGTTGGTTCAATTCAGCTACAGTTAGATGCACCTTTTCAAATAATGGGAAAAAAAATGTAAAGGGGTCAGACCCAATCAATACAGTTGTTCAAACAGAATTTCAGGCACTGTGATGTGGGTATTTTTTGTGCTCTTTCTTTGTACTGCTCCACTGTGAAGAAAGGTTGCTTTAGCTAGTAGAGCAATAAAAGTCTTAGCCTTTTGAATACAGCCAAATAACCAATGGGAATGTTTACTAGGTGTGGAAAATATAGCAATTTTTCATGTTCTTCTTGTGCATGGCTTTGTTCTTTTTATAACTACGAAATACACAGACACAGACACACACACACGGCACAAGCAAACACTTTAAAATACCCAAAGACAGACAGAAATCAGAGGGGCAACATCAGATCGTGCCTTCTGTATCTTCTAAGTTTTGACACTAAGTAAATCTGGTCTTTCCTTCATATGACATCCAGAAGTTAATTGCTAAGACACATGGGAAATATGTGGGTTTACAGAGGGGAAGAGATGCTGATATAAAATACATACACATATATTTGAAGATCTGGAAGTCAGATGAGTAAATGGTGCAGGTGGAAAGCTAACGATGTAAACAATACCAGAACACGCTGGGAGCGCTCCACTTTCTCAAAACTCCAACCCCTCCCTCCAAAGGCTGCTCTCGGGGGCACCCAAGACCACCTCACTGGGCCTTTAACAATTTTCTTGAAATAGCAGCGCCTGAGTTTAGTACTACCTTTTAGCAGCTTCTAGTTCCACACATAAGCAACTTTCTAGAACAGAATCCCTTAACACAGCTGCTTCCTGAAAAACTTGTCTATCTAGGGTTTTTTTCCAACTGTTCCACAACAGTCTGGATGGCTCCTAACTACTGCTACTGCCCAGTCCTTCAAAAGAAGCAGCTTTATGTAGACGTACAAAGACAAGCAGCAGCTCTACAAGGTTCCCTACCAGCCCAGCAATATCTACAAACTCCAAATACCAGTAGTGGGGAAAAGGGGGTGTGTGGGTGTTATGGAAGTTCAAAAAGGTGAAAGCAGCGCTACTTACGAGTATCAGGCTGTAGGTTTATAAATTCAGCTGTGCAATAAAACTTTAATAACTTTAGTTGAAGAAACTGAAACCAGATGTATAAGGGAAGGCAGTCTGCATAATTGTTGCTTGGTGTAACATTACAAGATACTAATTAGAAAACGGCACCTTCAAAAGAAGAACTAATACTGCTTTCTAATTCATTTCTGTTTCTTTAATTATAATTAGCCCTAAACACTTAAGTTGCTTAATAGGCAGAGAAAAAAAAGCCGCTTTGTGACCAAAATTATATTGATCTGCAAGTAGACATCATTTATTTCTAGTCTTAATATTCGAACAGTAACACCTACAAAACAGGATTTTGATTAAAAGCAACAGAACTGAAAAAGGAAATTGACCCAAACCAAACACTATATGCATATGAACATTAGTCCCAATAATTTAAAAAAATACACCCAGCCCTGAAAAAAAAAAAAAAAAAAAAAAAAAAAGATGGTCACTGGAGAACAGCATTTCACGTATTTAATAAAAAGTTTTGAAAGAAAAGTTATCTTGATTTATTTTTTTCCCAAACATCAGATTAACTATGGACACAGACCAAAATCTTCAGAAAGAGTAGTTTTGTTAAAAACATTAATGGTGTAATTACTTAGGGCAAAATCCTTCTCTTTTATGCATGCCTGAATGAGCAGATTTTGCGTGTGTGATCAAAGGAAAGAAAATTAACATCTCCCACAACCTGCAGAGCCAAAGCGCCTGCATCCCTTTCCCTCCATTGCTGGGGAGCAGATGGAATTCAGAGTCAACGGCCGCTGCAGGCCAGGATCCCACAGGCTCTGCTCTTCCCCCGCCAATCGTGGCCACACGCTCTTCCCTCCTGCTTAACAAAGCCTCTGGAGAAAGAACGCCCGTTTCACTCAACCACCAAACGTGTACAGCAGGAGCATGCCGTAAGCAGCTCAGCTCTGAATTTCTGCACCTGAAGGTCAAGTACTCGCATTCTCAAATATTGGCTCTCGAGTTCGCAGAGTCAACACGAAGCCACAGAAATACTTCTAACTGCTTCGTTACGTTTTGTTCTAGAGATTAAGTTTCAGAGGAATTAAACATTTCCACTGGTCTCCATCAAACTGATGTCATTTGAGGGAACTGCTACGGTGTAAATCACTGCTGGTTAACGGCTGCTGAAACCTGCTTTGTCAGTTGCCCACCAACCCTCTCTTTGGTCAATACCCCATTCACACACTGTGCATGTTACTACAGGATGCCTCCAGGTTTCTTGTTTATTCGTTTTTTAAATGGAACTTACTTTTGATACTTTATTTCACCAGAAACTAAAGGGCTAAGACTGTGTCAGACAAACACATGCATCTAAAAGATAGAAAGGACAGTACTGTAGTCACTGCGTTTAGGAGACAGCCCTGAAAAATCCTTCTATTCAAGAATAAAGGCAGATCTCACCAAATGCTAAAAAAACATTTCTAAAAGAAAAAAGAAAATAAAACCGAAGCTTTGGTATAGGGGGAACCTGATCCAAATCCCAGTGAAGCAAGTGCAAATGGACTTCAATGGAATTTGAACCAAAGAAGAGCAAAATGTGGCAACACCACAAACGACTCCAGATTTTCAACCACGTGGACGCTCACAAGAGAGCAGACAAGACAGAGGCAATAGGAGGCAATTAGGTTAATATTTTAATCTGTACATATACCATTTTCCAAACTGTTACATTTTATTTAAATTAATGTTTTCTTGCAAAATATTCATTTATGCTTTCAAAACTTTTTATAAAGGCAAAAATAAATCATTATTTTGGCAAAAGGTTTTGGAGTTGATACTGGCAGTATTGAGGTAAAATAGATTGCATTAGCTAAATATATACTTTTAAGAATATTTCTCAGTATAGTGTTAATATAACATGATTTGTCTTAAAGTCTGAAACTGGAAGTCAATTTCAAGGGTTTTGTAGCTATTGAATACAGCAAATGAACAACTTAGTGGTTTCACAAAATACTGCATTTCTCAGTCATTTCTCCTCCAGAGCTGTACTCAACTAAGAATTACGTGATGGGAAATTTTTGCATGTCTTGCATTCAATGCGTACACAGGCTTTTTTTCAAGTAAAGTAGTTGCAGCAATTCATTTAATCTTATTTTCTCCTTACGTAACTACCTCACCCTTTGCCCTATACATAAGTAAAACACTGAATTTCAAAGTTTGGCAAAGTTAAGCACCAGGTGAACATACATACGAAATTAGCAGGTGCCGCATTACATTAGTTCTGCTGTTTCTAGGATAAATACTAGTCAATACATCATATTGTAATGCTTATTGAAAAAAAATCAGAAGAAAAATACATATTTACTAGTAAAATGACATATCCTATTACATTTTTTATTGCTTAGTTCACATATTTTACTTAAAAGTTCTCTTCTTCCACATCTCAACTTTCAAAAAAATAACATTTGTTAGCTGTGTGTTACTGAGGGGACAGCACTACTGTCAAGAGCAACCTAGCATACTGTGTATTGATACCAGCAAGTTAATCATATGGGATCAAAAAAGGGAACGGGAGTTAAAACTGGCTTTCATTATGGCTTTCGTGGAAAATTTCAGCTATATGGTGGTTACCAATATTTAGAAATTCAAGCTACAAGTTCCTTGCAATGTAGCATTTAATGGGCAAAAGGGTGGGTGGTGAACTCTACAAACATATTCAATCCAAACCACCCTTTCAGCAAACGTCTGACTTGCGTTAGCTCTACCCATACCCTATGAATGTGCTTCTAGGTTTGTTCAAATGTACATTTTTTTCATGTAACTTTACATTGTGCATCTGAGCCTGAGGGGGAAGTAACAGCATCTTTTAACATCTATGCAAGTAGTTTTTCTTAAAATGAAGTGAGCCCTTGATTTAAAAAAGTTCTAAAATACATTGTCCTAAAAATACATTGTCAGTATTTTACAGTTTATTAAAAGTGCCATTTATTCATACAAAAAGTCTGAACTAAACTGAAGTCAAAATAAAATGATTTGCAATTCTCTTCATTTTCACAGAAAATCCCCCTATTATTCTCTGAATTCTCAGAAGAACGTGTCATCAGCCGATGAGTATCTTCACAGAAAGCTGGGAATGAATTTCTTCTTCCTTCCCCGCAGCGTCATTAGGTGGGATTTGCTTTGAGTCTTATGTCAGTGTTCACTTACTGCTTTGGCTAGCATGAAGTAAAATAAAACATGGTTAAATATTAGCGGGAGTACACTAATACCAAGAAGTAAGCGCTTTCAGGAAACATTTTTTTTTATTAAAGCCTTCTGCAGTTTGACAGAACGAACGATTCATCTAGACACATTAAGCGACCAATTATCTCATGATGCCACTGATGCTCAAACTCCCGTGTCCCCTGCGTGTTGCTGGTTATTGCAATTAGTTTCTTGATAATTTTTCCTGAAGAAAATGTAGGGGTTTATATATGTGTGTGTGAATATATACCTATACATACACATGTACGTATGTATACTTACACAGACATGTGATACACGTATTTTTAAGTCAGTCTGGAATCATAGAATGGTTGAGGTACAAAGGGATCTCTGAAAGTCACCTAGTGCAAGCCCCCTGCTCGTCTAATACCCTGGGACCGTATGGTTATTTTTCTGGGTTCTTGAGGCCACACATGGATACCCTATTCGTTTGCAAAGATCTCATGTGATAGTGACAATCAGTGAGCACACCCCTGGATATAATAGTAGAGTCAAGTGTAATTCAGACACAGCAAAGATGGTAGAACCTGGTTCTTAGAAAGATAAACTGAACCAGAAAAGCAAATAGCTATTTCCATCAATGACTGGAGAGGCTCCTAATGCCTATACACCTCTCTTGATGTAAATTTGTCATTTTTCACAGGCCTTGTAGAAGGCAGGTCACTGCCCATCCGTGCCTTTCTGGTATGTGCTCATTTTTATTTAGATTTTTATTTTTTGCTCAGATATTTGACTCAGATCAGTGACAATGAAAACAAAGGTATCTAGAGATTAATGCTATTGGAATTATTCACTAAATCAATCCTCTTTACTACTACATCTATGTTTTAGCTTTTTGTCCAACAACAGACAATAAAACTAGGCCAAAGAAAATCAGAAAGGTGAGAATAATTTCAAAGTAAACTATGGAAGTATGATGAGTGTCTTAACTAGGGGCACACTTAGTGGTCAAGTATCATAATATTTACAGGTTTTCCTATTTCAAATAGGGAAAACTCTGAAAATACTACTGGGAAGAGATGATACACAGTTCTTTATAAGGACAATGAAATTATCACAATTTTAATACTTGAAATGGCAAAATAACCCAATTGGAGACAAAAATCAAATCTGCTGTTAACACAATTCAATGACAAACACATAAAGGCACAAAAAAGTCAAATGCAATATTGTAGAATTAGTTATAAAGGGCCAAAATTTCAGCTCACCTTAATTAAGACTCCGATGATAGTTCATGTGTAAGATACCAGCCCATAAATGAGCCCCCTGCTTATACAATTTTGCACTTTGGATTTTCTTGAGCCTCAACTGCCATGTGCAGGCAAAAACACCTACGCACCCCTAGAGTAGCCACAGGAGTACACAACACTAGCCACCGGAGTACAAACTGGTGCTGAAAATCTGGCCCCACGCTACCGAGAGTACAGATGTCTCTCTCCTTCACCACATTATGGAAGATTATGGAAGCATCTTATCTGTAGAGCAACAGCAGTTATTTGAAGACTTCATTAGCCCACATGTTAGCTTATTAGAAGCAATATTTACAAGAATAAAAGGTTTCTGAAAAATAGATGCATGCGTTCATTTGGATCTAATTTAGGTTTAGTAAAAATGTGAAAATTCAGCAAGCCACAGCAAAGGCACATTGGCAAATCAGACATGCCGAGAGCAGTTAGTTCTTACTTTTAAGGTGTTTAAACAAATGTGTAGTGAAATCCATTGCTTAAGGGGGAGTGAGGTGGCTGTGGTACAGAAGGTGAGGGTGCTTTAGATGGATAGGTCAACTGCTGAGCTAGAAGGGATCACATACAGGAATTAGGCTGCACAATCAAACATTCATATTATAAACGGAGCGACCTTAATTTTCTACCACATGAATAGGAAACCTGATTAGTAATGCAATGAGGTGTTACACTATTTTAGTTAAACAGAACATAATTTAAACAACAACATTTCTACCCGCTTTTTTTTTTTTTTTCTATTAGTTGCGTAAGTTATGCAAATAAATGTTCCTGTTTTGATGAGAATATGGACAATCTATCCTAAGACGTAGTTTCACTGGAACATTTTAAGGCCCACAACACTGATAGAACCTAATCCAGCTCTGCTTTTAAAACTGCAGTTCTGGAATAGCACCTATAGTTGCTGCTTTCAAGATTTCACTGAGGATGTAGAGGTTTTCAACATTTCCTTTGTTATATGCCAAGGACCAGAAACAAAAATAGTATATAGAAAAATCACACCAAAAAAATTAAATATGCATATAACATTTTGCTTAGTACAGTGCACGATATAGTAAATATATTTTCAGATCTCAGCTTGAAACTTCAGGATAAAGAATAGAATTATTAAAACTATCCCTGTTTATAAAACAGTAATGGTATAGTGTTAGAAGACAATAATCATAAACCTAAAGTGATTGAAACTCAGTCTTAAATTCTGCTTTTACATTTTGGAGGGCCAAAAGTAGACCTAACTCCAAACCACACAATTTATGAAATGACTTCTTGATACTCCTGCATTTGATTTTAATCTTCCAGATTCTTGGCATGACTTCCATTTAGAAGGTTGATTTCTTACTAGGAACAGAGGAGTTCTAAAATGCTGCTTTACAAGAATTAGATAAATGTACAATTTATTTTAAAATATTTATACTATAGCATCTTAACATAACCTAACTGCTTCCCCCTGAAAAATGGGAAATGCTATGCTTCACAGTCTTTTCATAAACAAATCTTTGTAAAATATCTTGATATTTAGTTTTGGATTTTCAGATACGGTCTGCTTCATCGACAAGGAGCAAATGACAAAAAAAAATAATAATCAAACTACAAAAATAAGAATGTGAAGGAATCTGTAAAATTAGGATAAATAAGAACGTACAATCAGCTGTGCAAAGCATCAGATGCTTTTCTTTTTAATCACTTTAGATCATCAGAAAATAGCCCGTAACTAAGAAACCTGAACGCTTTTTACGGTTTGTATATTTTCTATCAAAACCAATCCACACAGGGTTGGTTTTTTTAGAATTCCTTGAAAAGTGCTTGTTTTTAAAGTAGTAAGTAATAATTGAAATCAAAGCAAGACGTGTTTCAAGAAATGAGTATTTGAGATACAAGTGTGCCAAGGAAAACTGCACAGACATAAAGGTTTGGGCTTCCTTAAAGAATTAAGGACTTGGTTACTATGTTAGGTTTTTTTAAGTGCCTGAAAGACAACAGAGCTAGATGCTATACTTCAGAAAGAAAGTTAAATTAAAAATCACCTCACAACTGCCTGAAAATTTTTTTCAAGCAGCATTTACATGTTTCAGTGCCGATAAACATTTTAATTCCCTCTTTGGGGAGAACTAAAGAATTAAGATTTCTTTGGTTATGTATACCTAAGAATATGCGGTGATCACAATTTTGAAATAATTACAATTTAAAAATAAAATATAAACCAAAAATCTGTAGTAATGAAAACATTGCTACTACATTCACTATACAACATAAAAAGATCAAACATATTTCAGTACTGTACAGTTACTGCAACTTCACGCACACCCAGAAGTAAGTTAACTGGCCGCATGAAGACTGTTTAGTCTTCACTAAAGGTAAGCACTCTGCTCTTACGGTACCGACACAGAGGAATAATTCCATGTATGAGCTGCGTTCATCTTGGTCGATCTTAGCTTTGGTGCTAGATTTTCCCAGGAGAAGTTAGAACTCATGTGGCAAAATGCTGTGTTGGTTCATTCCTCCTGAAACACGAGGTCACTCTTCATAACCAAAGTGTGCGAGTCCCTCTTACAGGACCTGGTTACTAGGACTGGGACCAGACTGCCTGCGGAGAAGCTGTTTTGACTCATAGATGTCTGAAGGTCCAAAAGGTTGTTCCTGAAAACGCTCCCAAGATTTTACAGTTCTCAGGTTTGTTTTTTTGTTGGTTTTTTTTTTGTTTTGTTTTGGTTGGTTGGGGTTTTTTTTAATAATGTCCAAAAGGTTGTTCCTGAAAACGCTCCCAAGATTTTACAGTTCTCAGGTTTGTTTTTTTGTTGTTTTTTTTTTGTTTTGTTTTGTTTGGTTGGGGTTTTTTTTAATAATGTCTAGCCTCCTCAGTGAATCATTAAATCCCTTCCAATCAGTTAAATTACCCACAGAACCTCTCTGAAGTCTCAAGATTCGTATCTTGAAAATGTATTCCAACCCCCCAAAATCACATTCCCCCTAGGTTTAGCTGCCACTGCATTCGTGAGTATAGGGCCACATTCAATCAACCGTCAGTTACCATAGATGCATATTAGCATCTGGATATTGGAATAATCTGTCTTTAATGGGAAGGTCTTAAGGGCTTCTGTGGCAAGTGCCATAAGTTTAAACTGACAACTTCAGATGAGAAATGTGCATATTTTTTCTCCATCATAGTTGAAGTTTCCATTATTTCCATTCTACACTGGAACAGTGAACTGTGCCAGTTATAAATGGCCAGTCAGATACTTGCTAGAATAGCTGCTGCATGTTTTACTGTGTGATACAAATCTCTTGACATTTCTTACTTATTTCAACTATAAAGCAATCAAGAGTGAAATTATCACTTTCAGTAATGTATTGCAAAGGATCTATTAATTCCCAGGCATCAAGCAGAATTCATGCACGGCTGTCTTGCTCTGACCTCTAATCTTGGTCACCAGACAGAAACATGCCAATACCCATTTTACAATGTCTTTTTCAGCCTGTTGCCATACAGCTCAAGCTGCGAATGATTGTACTCTAATCTCAACCACTGGATCAGGTAATCTTTCTGTTAAAAAAAATTTAAAACCCCTTTGTCTTGATTTTTTTAAGTGAAAGATCAATTTACATTTTAAAAATTAATATAGAAATTCCTCAACTAATGTAACTATAGGGAATTCATTGAAAACGTTAATTTATTTAGTACTAGTAATAACCTTCCAAGCAAGTTTCCAAGCTCTGAACTTACTGATCATACTATTTTGTCCCCTTCACCCCGTCCATTGGAGGCCAAATAACTCAACGTAAATCTTTAGTCTCTCTAAATGTGTTATCTATGCACACTTTCCACTATTGTGAATATGAACGACTAAAACTCTCTCTTATACCAGGAGTTCAGCAACAACCTCACACAACTTTAGAAGCTGGTAAGAAAGAGCTGTTATTTTGTAAATAACTAAGCATTACCTGCTACCTCCTTGCTCCTCTGAGAGGCTTCAGAAGCCAAAGCGTATGATATGGTAATGATGCGCTCCTGCTCTTGCAGTTGTGAATCTAAATCAACCGAGTTGTGTTTGTCCTGGGCAACAGTAGGCTGTAGATTGTGCATACTAGTGGGAAAGTGCAAAACAACATTAACATTTACAACCATAAAGAAGAATCCACCATGCAGATGAGAACATGCTTGAATTCACGCAGCAGTTTTCAGATCTCATCTATCAAGCTCTGTATTTTATTGAAGTTCTTTAAAGTAGTGTTAGATATTGTATGTAAATAACTGCAGCATGCAAAGACAAATGATGCAGCCATTACACATCTAGTCATAATTTCTGTATAGTCTTAAGTACATCTGAAAGTCCTTTGCTGTAAATACGCTGTTTACATGAAAGCACTACCAAAAAATGCTATTTATTTGGAGTTGTTAATAAAATTTGGTAGTGCCCAGAGGAAAAGCTATAACCTGGTGGTCCTCAGGTACAACCTCTTCCCAAAAAGACAGCAGATACTTGAGGTAATCAAATTCTGGAAACTGAATGTTTCAGTTGACTCTACATTGGCTGTAAATAGCCAACAGTGTTCTTTCAGAACTCCAGCTCTCTGGAGACAACTGAAACTTGCTCTCACACTGACTTTTCTTCTGCTTTTGGCCAGATCTGTGCCTGTCCTTCCTCCTCATTCTCATCTACAAGTTGCTTGTTAAGGAATTACTACTATTTTAGGATATTCTGAAAAAAAAAAAACAAAACCCAGCCATATGCAAAATTCGTCATTATCTCTTCTACTCTGTTTTAAAAAGGAGTTTTAAGTATACTACATAAATTCTGTGTGCATTTTCTAAAAGCCACAAGTTACACTTAGACAATCCAATAGGAATAAGACTGTTGTATGAAGTTAGTTACCAATGTTTTACATCAGCCCTATATAAGGTTTGGAAAAAAACCTGACCTTGATTTAGTAAGAATATTCTTTATCTTTTCTGCTTTGCGCTGCCTTGCTGCCAGTTCTTCTGTGGAAAGAGGCTCTTCTGGCTCCAGTTCAACATAGCGTTCTGGAATTGCAACCTTCTCAGGTTTTGACAACTGCGGAAGGAAAGCAAGCATCAAGTTTTTAATAACAAAGACTTATAAAAAATTGAGATAAATTCTCCTCAACGGGAGAACACAGTGAAAAGAATAAAGGATGGGCTTTCACAGTCAATACATGTACCTGATACTAAACACTCCCTCTGGATATGAGCTGATGCCCTTTTAACAGTGTCTTTTCCCTCTGACTCATTTTACTTTAGAAGATAGATCAAATAAATATTAAAGAGGATTACCACAGAAATCAGAATCAAGAGAGAACCTTTCTTCAGCTCAGGCTTAGAGCCCAAAGTAGGATGTTGCCTACAGCTGTTACAGTAGAAAGAAGCAACCACTACAAGACTCACTGGACAACCTGAGATTTTAATGTCATGATATTTATGTCATGCCAGAGAGAACTTTCTACAACTGAAAGAAAATATCACCTAAAGTTTTAATCTAGGGTATTATTCTTTTGAGAATGCATAATCTTCCATAAGCAGTGAAGTAAAAAAAAAAAATAAAAAAAAATAAAACCAGCAGTTTGTAATCATCTTAAGAAACTCTTGAACTATAAAATCTGAAATTCTAGGTGTTCAAAAGTTGTCCAGGGCACTGACCCAGAAACATATCACATTGTACAATAGTAACAACACATTGCAGACACATAATTCTGTAGATTGAGAATTTCAATATGATTGCACAAAAGCTAGCAACAAGTTTTTTGTTAGGATCAGTTTCTCTGTGGGAAATTTTTGCTCCACATAAAAGATGTAAATCACCCCATGAAAATTCAGTTTGCCAATGGACTTTGAAAACCAATGCTTATTAAACAGAACAGCTTGCTTTTGAAAAGCACAAATAGAGGATGTGTGAATAAATAAAAATAAGTAAAGAGGAACTATTTTTTTCTTCTTCTCTTTAGATTTCTGTTAAAACATTCATGAGGCAATGAGTTTTCAGAAGTCAAAGTTTTAAATAAAAATAATCCTAAATTTTTCACCACTGAACTTAGTCCACACTAATTCAATGGCATAAGTGAAGTGGTCTGACCTAACCTTCAGTGATTAGGCTCAGTAATTCGCAGGCAATCATAGGCCCAAAGCATTCAAGACAGTCACTGGCATTCATAACCACATTAAAATCAAATCCTCAAATTTTTATACTTCCTTCTCAGTAAACCCAAGGCCAATGCTTCCTGAAAAAATCCTCATTTTCCACTACAGTTTTTTACCTTCAAATCCAACTCCTCTCTGGAGCTCTGGAGCTACATGTACATATATATTTTTTCTTTCTTTTCTTTTTTTTTTTTTTTTAATTTATATGTCTATTTCCATAGTATAACTAACCTAGATCAGCTCATCCTGCCACTTCCAGAATAACAAACTTAGTTATCACTTGAATAGCAGATTTATTGGCCTTAAAGACTCAACTGAGCACATTTTCTTATGAGGCACAGAAGTACCTCCAGTGCAGAAGTGCCTGCCAAGTGAAGAGGGTGGGTACATAGAAAAGGACAACCAGGGTATCTTGTGAAAGAAGCTTTACATTGAGAGCTTCAAACCTGCTTCAGTTACTCTGAAGTAGGATAGAAATGCCTATAAGCAAAAATGTTTCCTATCCTAGGCTTAAGGCACTAATTTGGATGTATGAAGTGAGTCACGTAGCCCTGCAGGCCTTCTGGAAAAAAAATTAATAGCAGAATGCATCAAGAAAAGGTAATTCAACAAAAGTATTTTTTCCATTTCTGAAGTTTACAGGACCACTGCATTTTCTGTAGAAAATATACAAAGATTAATTGAAAGATACACTTATTCATAGAGATCAACAGATAATGGCTCAGAGATTCCACCTCTTACAAATAACTCTATATAAAATGATGCATTTCCAACAGCTTTCAAAAGAGTAGAGGTGCTTTTTAATTATAATTAATAATTTTACTAATTTTCCACCCACCATGGCATTTTACACAGTGCATAGTACCTACTGAAATCTTTCCACTTGCTATATTCTTTCTTTTCCACAAGATGGCTCAATCGCATTTCAAACAAATACTTCCCTCGGTTACTAGAGTTTTAAAAAGATCTAGTGCCCAGAACACCAACCGAGTCATTTGAAAAGCTGACAGGAAGGTGTTTTCTGTTCCGACCAGAATAAAGCAGAGCTTGCTCTTCTCTACCATGTTCTCCCAGTCAAAATGAAGAGTGAAGTAGCTCTGGGGAAATAACTTCTACTTCATTGCTGTTTCTTATTTTCAAATACTCTTGATGTTGTGAAAAAAATTGGTGCACAAGTTACCTTTTCTTCCATTTTACCAGATAGAAGAAAGGGAGCAGACAGAAATGGACTGATAACGCTACATGTCTGGCACCCTTGTGAGGGTTTTGGCTTTTATGACAACAGGATATTCTTTGATGAATATAACCTGTTAGAGAAGGATAGGAACCATCTGCCTAGAAGAGGCAAGAGAATCTTTGGCAGCAGGTTGGCCAACTTAATGAGGCAGGCTTTAAACTGAGAGACTCAGGGGATGGGGTCCAAAATGGCAGCGTTCATGCCATTGCATCCAACTGGGGAATAAGCCAGGCCAATCAGAGCAGCAACAAATGTTCCTTAGCTGACTCAAGATGAGGACCAGAAGGCCAGCCACCTCAAGGGTGTGTATGACTATGGTGGATCCTCTTGCACCACTCCAGGGAAACCTGCATGCTCGACTACTACTACATTTCTGAAATGCCTGTACACCAATGCACGCAACATGGGGAACAAGCAAGAAGAACTAGAGATCTGTGTGCAGTCGCAGGGCCATGATCTCACTGCAATTAGAGACATGGTGGGAGAGCTCACATGACTGGAATGCTCTCATGGATGGCTATGTACTTTTTTGGAAAGACAGGTCAGTGGAGCGAGGTGGTGGAGTTGCTCTCTATGCAAGAGAGCAGCTGGAATGTACTTAGCTCTGCCTAGGGGTCAATGAAGAACGTGTTGAGAGCTTGTGGGTAAGGATTAAGGGGCAGGCTAATATGGGTGACACTGTTGTGGGTGTTTACTACAAATCACTGGATCAGGAAGAGGACGTCAATGAGGCCTTCTACAGACAGCTGGAAATGGCCTCACAATCACAGGCCCTGGTTCTCGTGGGGGTCTTCAACCACCCTGATATTTGCTGGAAAGGCAACACAGCCTGGCACACACAGTCCAGGAGGTTTCCACAGTGCATTGATGATAACTTTTTGACACAGGTCGTGGAGGAGCCAATGAGGAGATGTGTGCTACTGGACCTTGTGCTGGACTAGTTGGGGGATGTGAAGGTTGGGAATAGCCTTGGCTGCAATGACCGTGAGATGCTGGAGTTCAGGATCCTGCATGGAAGAAGCACAGCAAAAAGTAGAACTACAACCCCAGACTTCAGAAGAGTTGACTTCAGCTTCTTCATAGACCTACTTGTAGGAATCCCATGGGCTAAGGCTCTAGAAGGTAGGGGGGTCCAAGAGAGCTGGTTAATATTCGAGCATCACTTTCCCCAAGCTCATGATGGGTTCATCCTTATGAGTAAGAAATCAAGCAAAAGAGGCAGGAGACCTGCATGGATGAGCAAGGAGCTTCTGGAAAAACTCAAATGGAAGAAGGCACTCTACAGAATGTGGAAAAAGGGACTGGCTGCTTGGGCAAGATATAGAAATGTTGTCAGAGTATGTAGGGATGCACCGAAGAAGGCTATGGCCCACTTGGAATTAAACCTGGCAAGGGCTGTCAAGGGCAATAAGAAGGGCTTCTTCAAGTACACCAGTAGCAAAAGGAACACTAGGGAAAATATGAGCCTGCTGCTGAATGATGTGGGTGCCTGGTGACGGAGGCAAAGAAGGCAGAGTTACTGAATGCCTTCTTTGCTTCAGTCTTTACTTCCTTCTTTCAGCCTCACCTCCATCCCTGGAAAGGTGATGGAACAGCTCACTGGATGTCATCTCTAAGCATGTATAGGAAAAGAAGGTTATCGGGAATGGTCAACATGAATTCACCAAGGGGAAATCATGCTTGACCAATCTGATAGCCTTCTATGATGGCATGACTGGCTGGGTAGATGAGAGGAGAGCAGTGGAATTCATCTACCTTGGCTTCAGCAAGGCTTTTGACACCGTCTCCCAGAACATCATCATAGGTAAGCTTAGGAAGTGTGGGTTAGATGAGTGGACAGTGAGGTGGATTGAGAACTGGCTGAATGGCAGAGCTCAGAGGGTTGTGATCAGCAGCTCAGAGTCTAGTTGGAAGCCTGTAACCAGCAGTGTTCCCCAGGGGTCAGTATGGGGTCCAGTCTTAGTCAACATATTCATCAGTGACCTGGACAGGTTAGAGAGTTGGGCAGAGAACCTAATGAAGTTCAACAAGGGCAGGTGTAGGGTCCTGCACCTAAGGTGAAATAACCCCATGCACTGGTACAGGTTAGGGATTGACCTGCTGGACACCAGCTCTGCAGAGAGGGACGTGGGAGTTCTGGTGGACAGCAAGTTGACCATGAGCCAGCAATGTGCCCTTGTGTCCAAGAAGGCCAGTGTCTCCTGGGGTGCATTAAAAAGACCGTGGCCAGCAGGTCAAGGGAGGTCATCCTCCCCCTCTAGGGAGGGGGAGGTGAGGCCTGGTGAGAATCCAGCGGAGGGCCACAAAGATGATCAAGGGACTGGAGCATCTCTCTTATGAGGAAAGGCTGAGAGACCCGAATCCGTTCAGCCTGGAAAAGAGAAGACTGAGAGGGGATCTCATCAATGCTTATAAATATCTAAAGGGTGGGTGTCAAGAGGATTGGGCCAGACTTTTTTCAGTGGTGCCCAGCGACAGGACAAGAGGCAACATGCACAAACTGGAACAGAGTTAATTCTGTCTGAACATAAGGAAAATTTCTTCCCTTTGAGAGTGACTGAGCACTGGAACAGGCTGCCCAGAGAGGTTGTGGATTCTCCTTTTCTGGAGATATTCAAAACCAGCCTGGATGTGTTCCTGTCGAACCTGCTTTGGCAGGGAAGTTGGACTATATGATCTCTGAAGGTCCCTTCCAACCCCTACCATTCTGTGATTCTCACCTTTTTTTTTTTCCCCAGTTTATATAATATTGTCTAACATAATCACTTTTTCCTCTATAAAGCCTGAGATGTCTATTTCAAACAGTAGAGCAAACCTTTCAATTTCTTGCCTCCACTAAAACAGAATACAAACCTTACAGAGTGCTAGGCCATAAATAAAATACCTAAAAGACTCCTTTTAGTTCAAACTTCCAGCTAACTTTTGAAAAAAAATATGAGAATTCCCTACCTAAAACTTAGAAAGGTTAATATTTTGGGGCACGGAACAGAAGGCAAAAAATGATGAGTGTTACCTCTCTGCTGATATCTAAATCATAGTCTTGAGGCTCCAGGTCTGTCTCTGTCACTGCTACTGGCTGAACTTTTAACCATTCATTTTCATCCTTGTCTTCTCCACGAATTGCCCTCTCAAGTAACTGCAAATCAAATTCTTGCTCTCTTTTCCACTGGTAATAGATACAAAACAATTAACGGCATTCAACCATACTGACAAATTCATCATTTAGCAATTTACATTATTACTGCTGTAAATGCTATATTGCTGAAAGAATCCACAGAGCAAACGCCTTAACTGACAAGAAAAAGAAAATGCAACTCTATTTCTTGGAACATATGGTTGGGAGATTTGATCTCTAGCTGTGCTGCACAGATTTTGGAGTATCGTTTAATTTTGTAGGAAACGTTCAGCAGTATTAAATTCTAATAAATGTATTAATCACAATTTCACATATGCTGATTAACATGGAACTAGCTACACAAACATCTTTGGAAGCACAGATGTCAATACAAGTGAGTCTACAGCATGACAGATATTCTAGGCATTCTAACCAGGCCGTGCTGTGTGATTTTGAATCACTACACAGGAAGGGTATTTATATTGCAGGTTGAGAATTGCTACTTGAAAATTTTATCTATCTTGCTAGAATAATACCTAGTGATTAAAGCTGATCCTATTTTACTTACTAACATTAACTTGTCTTGAATTAAAAAATAATAATTTAGTAACTTCTAAGCTCTTATGTCTTTACTAAAGTAAAGTATCTACCTGCAAAGATAAAAATCTTTCACATTCTGTCTTTACAAGGTAAATATTTAGCAAAAATAAATTCAGAACATATTTAAATTAAGCAGCATAATTTTAGAGTTCGCAAGTCCTTGCATAGTAGCTCCTTTACAGCTAAGCACAATACAGCTGCAGATAAACTTGCACTTAAGAACACTACCAACACTCTTTTGTTCAAAAATTAAATTTAGTTGCAGCATCATTCCATCCAGCAGATCTCAGCAACTTTACCATACAGAATTGAAACGCGATATTAAAAGCAATGGGAAAGAGAAGGGACAAAAAGAACAACAAAAACATTACCTCCTCAAGTGTTTGAGGCTACCAATAGAATGTGCCATTGTGTGTTTCTTAAAAGTATCTCTGCCATTTCTGTTACAAATCTTTGGCTTGTTTTGGTTGAAGTTTGAACTACATATGAAGTCCTTAGACTTCGTTATGCTACTTGCTTTAATAAATCTAGTTGAAACCTATTCATGCACAAGCTCTCAATGTTCACTCAGAAGATATATATCTTCCATGTATATTAAAAAAGTTAAATAGCTAAAAGGCAATTATATCTCAAAAATTAAGATGTTTCTTTACAGAATTCAAAAGAGAAAAAATTTTTTCTCATAGGAGTACTCCAAACTCATTCTTCTACTCATATTCGAACCAGGCCTGATTGACATAGTATTTTTTAAATACACAGTATCATTTTCAAGTTGTTCTATATAGGTAAGAAAAACATCAAACCATTTTTATGAAGCAGTATTTTTATTGGCTTTGATGTTGCGACTTTTACATTAAAAAGGCATTGTATATAACAAATGAATTAATGTACTGTGATCAATACTTAAAATGTCATACTACACGTGAGAGCTGACCGATTAAAAATTAGAGTTACACATACAATGTATGTTTAAAGCAAATGTTACATTCTGAGCAGCACTTCAATTATACATTTAACTGTTTGCCATTTTGGCTGCTAAATAATTGTAATGCTGTAAGTAATTGTGCTATCAAACATGCTTTCTGCGTATTGAAGCCCTATAGGTACAAGAGATGACCTCTACAAAACATTGCTAGGGCTGAAAGATTCTATTTAAATTCTTTACAGCAAGAAAAAGACCAAGATGGCACCCAAATTTATAGATGAAGTGTTTGCCATAAATGTTAATAAGGAGTGTTACAAAAACGTTTAATTTCGACTTGTGTATGTTACGTGAGTCAGGAAACATAAGAAGCTCAGATTTAGTTTTTCTAATTAAAATATGAAAATAACAGTGATACTATAGTTCTACAGTTCCCAAATATTATGCACTATTTTTAATAAATTTGTGATTACAAAACAGAAGACAAAATAGATGAATGTCTCCAAGTAGTGCACTCGTATTTACTGGGAAAGTAAATACAAATAACTGTCTGGAAATTAGTTCTACAGAACAGTGGGAATGAAAGGCTGAATATTATAGTGTGGTTTTTTTAATGCCAGCAATTGACACACATTTACTAAATGCAATTAAGCCTGGTAAAAATTGAGTAGTCCAGTTAGAAGTTTTAAAATAACTACAAAATTCTGCAAATTAAAAACAAGCAAACAAAAAAGGAGGCATTAGGTATGATAAGTGACGAATCTAAAAGCAAGAGATCTTGTGCAATGAATTAGGTAAAACAAGGTGATCATTCTGAAGCTCTAGTGGACCAAATAAAAAAATAAATTAAAAGACCACAGCATAAGTGCAATTACAGTACAATCTTGGTTTAGCACCAAGTGAGCAACGGGGTAACTTCACCAATTAGAATTGCTTTGGTTAGTATCCAAAATGTATCATTACAAATTTATCGTCTGTACAGCATTTAATCTCAGAACGCAACAAAAAATCCTTTTCTTCAGCAGCTTAAATTTGAGCCTTATTAGAATATTCTACATTTTGAGCTTTAAAGAAGAATTTGTATCAATTAAAACATGCTAGCTCTTACATAAATTTCTAATCAGCATGATTAGATTTTAAAACTGATTTTCCATTTATCATCTCTTTAAAAAAACAAACACCACCCTGGACTGATGTTACCATGCCTATCTTGCAGCCTAATTTGTGAATTAAAAAGAAAAATACTCATGGTGAATAAGAACATTCTAAAAGGCCCATTCCATTATGACGTTTTAAAACTGTACAAGCTTCTTACACTTTCTAAATACAATTCCAATAAAAACCAATCATGTCTCTGAAATCACTCCAATATACTCACATCTCCACTCAGCACACTAACCTCTGACCAACTTACCTGCTGAACTTGCTACGTATACTTTAACTACTAGTAAAAAAAACCATCATCTGTTACTCACACTCTCTGACCTCATTTTATACTGTATAACACTAATTTAATTAGACTAGAAGCATCACACACACTCAAGTGAAAGTGCTTGCTACGAAAAAAAAAAATAAATCCAAAGATATTTTTAGTTTAGTCCTTTTAAGGCATATCTAACATACTGAGCCTATGTCTGCAGAAATGGGCCTGATGAAAGACCGAGATGAAACAGACTGCCTTTCTCCTTGGCTAAGAGTTCTCTTGCGTTCACGAACTAATGCCTTCTGATGTCGCTTCATTCTTTCTAGTTGTTCCTCTGCGCTCATCTTGCCTCTTTGGTGGTCTCCAGAGTATAAACGTTCCAAGGCACTCTTTGGTCTCTCCTGTAGAAGTCACAAGGCACACAAAACACATGTTGAAATTAATACTTTCCAAGTAGTATACAGAAAGTTAACTCTTTCTCCTACCTCATTACTAAATTAAAAAGATTTTGTTCTATTATTTTTGCATTATTTTGCATATTTCAAGTCCATATTTTTTATTAGTACTGCTGATTTTTGGTTCTAAACCTTGCTTTATAAATCTATTTCAAATGCAGTAAGTTATGTGTCTGCTTCCTGATTAATTTAAGAAAGTGAAAGATTGGAGATTTTATTAGATCACAGGTGTTGGGTCCTCTCCCATGCTACTACAATCCTACCTCCTGCTATGTAAAATATATTCTGGGCTTAACTATTTTGAACAGTTCAGACATTTGTCTTCAGATGTTCATTTAAAACTTACCTTGGACCTATCCCTTCGAAGCGTTGCATAAGATGAAATGGTAGATGATTGGTGCAATCTGGAAGTCGATCCAGATAAACCTTTATAAGGAAAAAGAATGCTTTAAAACCAAATTACAAACCAAATGAAGACAAGCGTCAGTTATGATGCTTTTTCTATGATATTCTGGCTACTATGTTAGCTCATGTTTCACATTTTGCAGCTCAGAAGATCATGAGAGGTGTGAAATTTCATTTCAGGCAAAAGTAATGTGTTTCGGGTCACTATTGATCAAAATTCAGAAAGATCTACAATAATTTAGAAGCTCCTATTAAATGAAGTATGGAGTGAACTCAGCTGTACAACAGTAGATAAGCCGTACAAATAATCACACCTATGAAGAAAATCAATCCTTAACATTCACAGTTCGAAAGGAAAGAAATAAGAAAATGGCTAAGAAATTAATTGCTCTTCCCCAAATACCTTCTCTACCCTCATTTGTGAAACAGTTTCAGGACTGTAGCACAGTGGGGATGGAGTGTAAAGTGACGTGTAGCATCTGGGGACGTTATATTCTTATTCTTTATCCCTTACAATCCAATGGCAATGTAAGTGTTTAAAAAAATACTTGAGTTTGTAAAAAATCACACAGAAATTGTGGGGAAAAATAACTCTGAATATAGCAGACATTCTAACAGCTAATTTCATGTTTTGCTATGCTTTTAAGCATTATATGTTAAGTTGCTTTGCAAAAGGTTGGTTGTCTGTAACAGCACCATTAAAATACACAAAATCTCTAGACTTTCACAGCATTGTATATAGTTAATCTAAAAATAATGATCTGATGATAAAGACCGTCTCCAGAAAATCCTAGGAGAGAAAAACTTCCATACAGACAGTACTGTTAAAAATCAACTACATAAATTCCTGGCTTACCACGGGTAGGTAATGTCTGGTATCCACTGTTGGAGCTTATTAAACCACTGGAAGGTTGGCTGAGGTCACCACCTATCATTGCTAGTTCTGGTTCACTCATGTATGAACGCAGTTCCATCTACATGGAAAAATACTCATCAGCTCCAATGAAGTCACAGACAGCAAGTCTTAATATCTTAAAACAAATCCTAAAGCTTTGTTTCTGAATTACTAAACCTCTCTCTGCCATTATTATACAGCATAGATCCCTCCCTGCCATTAGCTCTCTCTCCTTATTACAAGACCTAGAGGTCCGTATATTTTACAGACATTATCTTTTATTACAGATTCACATATCTTTAACGTGCAGGTGTATAGGTGTATGAGTGCTCACCCTATAATCTCCATTTACATACTGTCCAAGTTCTCTGTCTCTCTTTCTTTCATCTGACTGACGTTTCAGGCCCCGCACTGATGTGTGTCTGATGACAGTGGCTTCTCTCGGGAGAGGTGGAACAGCTGGTGGCTGATCATCAGGACTGTACAACTGAGGGAGAGGAGGTCTGGGCGGTGCTTCATCTTCCTGGTAACGGGGAAGTACAAGTATTTGGCAAACGGTCTTAAAACAATCTAGCATAAACTCACTGAAAGTTCATTACATTATATGAGTTATTTGTGACTTCTTTAGCCTGCTCTCCTCTGTCCACACCAGGAGCTTAAAATTAAACAAGACTCAAGAAAGCAAGCAACTGATCAACCACAAAGCGTTACCAAGGAAAGCTCTGCGTTGGTATGTTCTAAACCGGTATATGGCTACTGTACATAAAGCTCCAGGTTATGCACATATATACTCCTGTAAGTGTTATTGCTCAGTTTCAATACAAACACCTTAAGTGTGTCCCTGTTGTGCCTCCACACCATATGCACTTTGTAACCATGAAACTTTCACTGTTTCTGCCAGAAGTAAATGGAAACTTTGGCGAATGAATCTCGTAAGAGCAGTACTTACAACCTTTGGCTTTAGCTTAATTGGTGACTGAAGAGGTGGCTCGATTTTTTTCAGCTGCTGTGCTTGGTGCTGCGTTCTGGCCTGGAAATAAGGCTGTGGATACAGCCTAACCTCCAGAGAGGATTTAACCGGACTGGATGGAGGGCTCTGAGGAACTGAAAGTTTGCTCTCTGCAGTTGCGAGGGAAGCTGGTAAGGAAGGCACTGAAGACTGAGAAAATGAAGGCACTATTTTTCTCTCTAGGGGAGAAATATGCAAATTTGTTGTTTCTTATCAATAATGTTCATAAGAATAGCATTTAACGTCCTTAGACTTCATAAAACAGCCTTAATGGTCTGCACATTGCTTTGAACACAAATGGGGGGTTTTTTGGACATAAAACCATCTGATTGTTCCATTATAGCGGGGGTGGAAAACATTGTCTTGATGAGGATCAAGCAAGCCTTTCAGGCCAAAAATAAAAACACATACTTTAATATCATCCAGTAAAATTCCTTGGAGAGGGCAGTGGGCAGGAAGAAAGGAAAAGCCCGGGAGTCATACGAAATCAGTTCATAGGCTGTATCTGGCCCCATGCCACAGATTCCTTAAGATGCCTACAGATCTAGACAAGGCTAAGCACTCATAGCAACACCTTAAATAAAGCAAGGTCTCCCATCTCAGAACTATTTTATCTCTGTATGTAGAAGGTAAGCAAAGATATTTTAGATATAAAGTGAATTTATAGGAGGTGTTAACAGTTTCTTGCTATCCCAATGCCTTAGGTCTTTTCTTTGAAACATAATAAAGCAATTGAAATGCAGACCACACACACTTTCCTCTTTTCCATAGCTGATGTTGCTCTGCCCACCAAACAGCTGCCTGAAGAGGGAGGAGGAAGGCAACTGCAGCAAGGGCAGCTGGGCAGCATCCAAGGGGGAAAAAAAAAAAAAAGCAGAGAAGAACACAGAGAGAAGATCCTGGACAGAATGTAGAATAGATACTACGAGCCTGGCATGTGACAGAAACTCTTTCTGCAACTTGCAGAACTTAGGCCATTATTATTTCCCCTTTTATGGCTTGTTAAATTTTAATGCCATCAGTATGCGAAAACAAACAACAAAAGACCTTTTTGCCACCTCAACCAAAGAAACACCAAGTTAACGTGTTCAATCAACCAAGATTTCTGATGCAACCAATAGTAGAATTAATGGGATTTTCTGCAGCAGAACAAACTTCTAGGCTATTTGCACAGACCCAAAAATTCAGCTGCATTTGTATTTTTTTTTGTTTTAATTATGTTCTCCTTACCTGGATTCTTGATAGAGTCTACTATAGTTTTGTAGTTTGCTTTATTTGCACTTAAGCCAGCTGTAACATCTTCAATTCTCCACAAGTCTTTTTGTATTTGTGTTTTCTCCTAATGTTTGCAGTAAAAGAAAAAATAAAAATCAATTATATCTAATTTTTAATTTATTATGGGCTTATTCTTCTTTTGATACTGAAACCACACTACTGTTTCAGAACTTACATGAAAACTTAGGAGTCTAGAAATTAGCTAAATAACTACTTCAAAATTAAAAAAAAAAAAACACCAACACAAACCAACATATTTTGCCCATTAAATTTCTTAGAGCATTTCCTGAGTCTTTGAAGACTTCCTATAGAAGGCTGGAGAAAGAGACACATCTACATTTTTCTCTACAAAATTATTCAGGCTACAAAAACCTAGTTTAATGTTCTATACAAAAGGAGCTTAGAGAACCTTTTCATTTGAACTTTGTTCTTAAATCCTATACTAACACACTTAAGACTCCTAAGGCAGCCTTATAAAACTCATCTTAATGCATTTAGGGGAAATGTCCAATATTAAAAAAGCAAAAATTAAGAATAGCCTCCCTGAATACTGCTGTGAACTTCCTAATGGCTTCTCTCAGCCCTAACTCAGAAGGGCTGACAAGGTTAATTTCTGCTTATATTTAGGTTGTTAGGCCTAATGGACATGATGTATTATATGTTGAAACAACATACTGCTGCTGTTCCAGGATTTGGTCTCATCTTGCATCCTATTTGCTTTACTGAGTCTTTCCAGGAGGAAAGGGAAGCTTTGTCTACAGTCTGGACTCCACCTTTGATTGCATTTTGCAGCCAGAGGCCTCGGCTACTGAAGCCACCACTTCAGTCAGATGTTCACTACAATCATCATAAACAGCTATTCTCATCTACTTAATCAAAGCCTCATAATTCTGCCTTCCAAAATTGGTATTAAGAATAAACTTAGTAAAACCAAGAGGAAAACAATATTATTAAAGAAAGCAGAAGGCAGTGAAACACTTTAGTTAAGAATTGCTTACAAACTGCCCGAGAAGTCTAGAAATTCATCACTTGCCATGAGCTGTAAAATAACCACTAATTAATCCTATAAGTCTGAAAGAGAAAAACTTTAGTAAAAGTCTTACACCTCATACAGCTAAGGAAAGCACATAAATTGCTTTCCACTTTCTGTCTTTGATCAGAAAATACGTTCATCCAGGTTATAGATTAGCAAACAGGGTGCCAACAACACAAACATTGAAATGATGGAGAACCTTATTTGCTAGTATTAAACTCACTCGATAGATGGGACATATCTTGAAAGATTGTCAAGATTCAAACTATAAATTTGCACGTTTCATTTCATTTTTCTGAGATTAATCATACTGCAAGGAACCAAATGATGGATTTACAATAATCAAGCCTCAGAACTGGTTAAAAATACCCTACATGTACAAAAAATCCTGCTTCTGATACCACTCCGAAAATGTTCGATCAGTAATGTACAAAAGCCAGGAGACCTTTTAATATTATTTCTTCCCATTACTTAAATATTGATGTAAAGAGAATATTTTAGATCAAAAATGGACTAGATCCAAAAGATAAACAGATAAATTTATTCTTATATTATGAAAGCCAAGATTGCTGTTTACGAAAGGGTTTAAATATACTTTATGGGCAAGCATGAAAAGGTAACTTGGAGCGATAAATCAATTTCTCTAACTTTCTTCACACAAAAACATAATTTAGAATGATTTATAAAACCAGAGGAGAAACACTCATGAACTAAAAAGCTATCACTGACAAAATACCGCATCTCAGTTAATTTCAGAAAGGCCAGATTCCCTCAAACTTTAAGCAAAAGACAATGAAGACGACTCTTACAAGCAAGACTTACTCTGACTGAGCTGCTTGAAACATTTAGTAACAGCAACTTGAGTCTGCAAATTTACTGATTTTTAATAGTATTTCATGAAGATTGCATGAAATTAATACATTAATACATGATGTGTATTAATTTAGTGCTATTTCCAATACTGAAGATACTAGATAAACAATCTTGAGTCTACATATCCTTGGGCAGAGATCAAAAAACTCTGCTATCACAGGTACTTCAACTGGGACTTCTTTGAAGGAATATAGGGTTAAGAACACTCAGTACTTTCTGAAAATCAGCTCCCCTTAGTATCTCCAAAATAGGTATTCAGAAGCATTTTTTTTAAATCTTAGCTGAAGACAAACATATCTATGCATACATATATATACATACATATGAAAGTATACACACACAAAACACATAATGTGTGTATGTTTGTGTGTGCATGTGTATTTTTTATAATTATGCGTGTATGTGATACGAGATGATAATAAATCAGAATTAACATTCTTTCTGTGCAAACTACATTCCCTTCTATATGTATTGCCAAATTACATGCCACACATCCAGTATTTTAAACACGCTTACTGCACAACTGGAAATGGAGTGTTAAGAGTGCTTTAACAAAGTATATTTTGTTTAAACCTGTAATTCCCCTTTGTTAAACAAAATAACTTCATAAAAGGATGATTTTATTCTAAAATACTCCTGGGGGTTTTTGGAGGGATGTATGCTACAGCTGAGCTCAATTACATAATATTCTGGCCCTAGAAACTGAATCACTCCCCCACTTCCCAAAATTAAAAGAAAATTGACTTTGAGAAAGACTTTACAACTCTTGCTTTGATACAAAACACTTATCCATTAATAGTGAAAATAAATAGACTTCAATTCATATCTGATCAAATATTTGTTGAAAATAAATAAATTTAAAAATTTAACGAGCGAGCTCTTTTGTCCAGGATATTTGGAAAGTTAGACCAAGATTTGGGCAACATGTATACATTAGCTTTGCTCTTTGTGTTTTATCTTTTAAATAAAACTGTTCTGCTTAAGTACAGGAAAAATAATCTGGACTGTATTCCTTGCTCTAAGAATAATATCACCAGTTGTAAGCAGGTATGTAGAAATGAGCTGGTATGCCACATCCATTTCAGCAAACAGAATAACTTAGCTTCAAACAAAGCTCCTTTGTAAGATTCAAAACTGAATAGTTGACTTAAAATCGAGATGCCTTTCAATTACCAATGGCTGTTAAACACTTATTCCACTTCACAAAACAATCTGCAGAGGTAAATCTTACATAAATAGAAGAACATGACAAAGAACAAGTAATGACAATAACAAGCTAGTGACTGATGTTCTCAAAAATGGATAAAGAAGCCAACAATGTCAGATCAAATAAATGGAAGACTAAGAAGTCCTGCACAGTCTTATAAATTAAATACGTTATCAATGTCAAGATGTCAGCATGTAATAAAACCATAATAAAATAATGACAAATTTGCATAGACAACTTATGAGAAACTATTATACATGCTGCAAGATAGCTAGTTACTGCACAGCTACGCTGTTACAATGTCTGAACTTTGCAACCTCAGCTACATGACAGCTGAATACAGTGCAAAAATTGCAGAGAATTGCTCTTATGAGATGATAGCTTTCAAGTTCAGACAAAATCATCTCATAAGTAAATGAGTGTCTGGAAATGGACTCACCTGAGATACCAATGAACTATTCATCTGTTCTTGTAAGGCTTTTTTCAGCTGGTTCACATCCTTTTCTAATTTCAGATATTCATTCCAGGCATTTTCCATTTCCTATTAACAAAGGGAATACTCTAATACAATGTTATGATAAACTTCGAAATCACTCTATCCATTCTCTAATTGAGCACCGAAGTGTTTTTAAGATGGTGTTATTATATTATAAAAAGAAGCAAAATATCCATTTTGTAGTCTACATTTTTGCTTAGAGTTGATTATAAACTTCAAAATGCTCTATAGCTTGCAAGATCAAGTCAAGAATCCCTAATTAAAAAATTCTGGCCAGGTTCCTCACACAAAACCATTTCTTAAGCATAAAACTGGCATTTAATAGAATCTGAACTATGACTAATAGGCTACGAAGGAATCAAGTCTATTCCAGTTCCATTTCCTTTTACCTTACTCCTCTATTTAAAACAAGTTTGTAATTAAAATCCAGTCACACTCATGTTTTGAAACACAAAGCAGGTTATTCTTTAGAAGTTCTACAGACTGTGTTGTAATGGCACTAGAAGCGAATAAACAAGCAGACACCTGGAAAATAAGGCTCTCCAATCACCCTTACTTTACTTAAATTATTTCCACCATCCGTGGCACCATAGCTTGCCTTCTGACCCAGAACTGGGAAAAATCAAGTGTCTGGAGCGTTTTTATGTGAGGAATGATGAAATAGGCCTTTTCTCTGAAGTTTAGAAAAGAGAGAACTTGGGAGTTGAGGGGAAGAAATCACGGAGGTCTATGAAACCATGAGTCGCATAGAGAGAATGGAGAACAACTGAGCATTCCCCATCCTTTCTTGTACAAGAACAAGAGTTTATCACATGAAATATGCAACTCAGGCTCAAAACAAATCAAAAAAAAAAGTGGTTGTCCACACAGTGGGGAAAAGATCTGCGCAATACCTTGCCAAATGATGTTTCAGATGCAAAAGGTTCATGGAATTTAATAGGTGATTGTACAGGTTCTTGGAAACGAGATCTACTGAGGATTATTAAATAGACAAAAAAACCGCAGCAGCCTCAGGAATTCTCTGAGCAGAAAATAGTTAGAAGCTAGATTGGTCATGACAGGAAATACTACCCACCTCTCCTACCCTTACTCTTCCCTGAGCATCTGCTTATTCCCACTGCTGAAGCCAGAACCCTGGGCTAGAAGGAGCCTTGGACTGGACCAGTACAGCCATTCTTACAATTACTTGTAGTTTATGCCCCCAATTAAATTTTAAATGCTGTTTGTGAAAGTCACACATTTTCTATAGGCACAAAACATTCCATATATGCATTTAAATACTGGCATTTTAATGACCAGATCTTACAATAGGAAAGGTGTTCATGCAATACTAGAAACAATCTTATGAAGACCTGGTCCCTTAGTCATTAAGAGGTAGGATTAATATAGTGAGTACAGAACACCCAGGTTTATTATACCCTCTTTAATGGTCAATTCTTACAAATATATTTATCAATAAAAATGCAACATTAAATTGTGTTTGGATTTCATTAAATCATAGTATCACAGCAAATTTTGACCAAAATATCAAATATTCCCAATTACTTTTCCCCTGGAAAAATACCATGGAATCACATTTATATTTTCAAAGGACTGGCTGAAAGATCTGCAATTTAAGCCCCATATATAAATGAAAAAGGTATAAAAAAGTTTTTTGAACTTTGGGGAGGGGGATTGAAAGGGGGCATTGAAAAGGAAAATTGGAGAGCTTGTTTAAAATTTTTTTTCTGGTTTAGTATCCTGTACCTTAACCACATCAGTTCAGAATACGACTTAACTCCCCTATCCAATGATCAATACAGTTTTACTCTAACTGGTATTTTAATTATGGTTTTCTTGAAACAACAAAAAACACATACCGTTGAAACTTTGGATATTTCAGCCCGAATATGTATGAGATCCTCTTGCAAAAGTCTCTGCTGGTAAGAAATTTTTTCTGCGTGTTGTGGTTGGTCTTTGTACTGTTCCATCTGCCTGTGTAAAACCTCCAAAACAGACTCCAGCTGATCCTAACAAAGAGGATGATGGCAGTAAGCTTACAACATTTACATGGAATTTTATGGATCTACCTGCGGGAAAATAAAAGTAGTTTTCCACAGCCCCAGTCTTTCCTATAAGCCATTAGAGTGAGGACTGGTCTCCTGTTGTGGAGACTAAGATGTAAACATAAAAGTCCAAGAGCCTTAATTAACTATTATAGGCTTATATTATCCCTTAAATCTTTCCGTTAGGTAGCCAAAACTGTGGAAAACACAAAGGAGTAAAAGGGGAACTTTTCTATTTACAGTCTGTACAATGCCATAATTTACAGTTTTAGAAAAATTCCCTTAAGCAGTATAAAACTGTGACAGGCCTACCACAGCACGGCATTAGCTGTTGATTTAAGGATAGGTTCTCATTCACTGCTGTAGTTAAATTAGCCACGTGACGGATTAAAACATTGTCTAAACCACTAAGCAGGCCTGAATCATTCCATCAGTAGTAAGCAACAGTCAATCATTTTTGCATGGTAGCTCTTTTGAAGGATCCAACTGGACAGTACTTTCATTTTAGAATAGATTTTTTTCTGAACCACCTCGATTTGTTGACAGCTATAGCTCATAGGCAGTGAAGCAAATAAAGATACATAGAGGCAAGGAAAGGCAACCATTTTGTTGTTGTTTAATATTTGAACTCTGACTTGGATGAGCACAGAGGAAAGGAGGTGGTTTCCAACTATGAACTTGTCACAAAAGATATTCCAGCATTTCAGCCATAACCCTCACAACTAAGTTCACAGTACTATATATAAACCAGCACAGGTTTCTGAAATTACTACAAAATTGAATCTCTCTCCCTTCTCTCACTTCCCCCCTTTTTTTAAAAAAACAAACAAACAAAAAAAACCCCCAAAAAACTCAACAAACCACCACACAAGTTACAGTGAGAGCTCAATATGGTAGCACACTACTACTTAGGCAAACAATGTTTGCGCAGCTGGGAAGAACTGCAAATGAAACATGACTCTGCCTCACACCATAAACATATTAAGACATAAAGCAAAACTAGACAGAAAAGTGTACACACCCCAATTTGTAATAAATGCCAGAAACATAAATGTATGTGGGTTTAAAACATTCATTTTCAAAAACACGTTTTCTAAAAGTGGGCACTCAATCCTAACATAAAAAACAATTCTTCTTAAGTCTATATACATGTACAAAGAAGCACGCTACAATGCAAGCAGCATCCAGTAATTTGATTTTTTGTTTGTAATTCTGTATTTTATGATTAGAGGAAAGTTGTTATTTTATTTTATAAAACCCTTTTTGATCTACTTACTTTACTTTCCTTAAGGGCTCTTATTTTGTCCTCCAAGTCCTGCAGAATTCTGTCCTGCTCACAGAAAACACTTAGCTTCACCTGAAAATGAAATCATATAAGTATATAATGTTAGATTTTTAAAACCAAGCAGAAAAGTCCAGCAGTATATTACCCCAAAGAGTATAATAATGTGAACGTGGGACAGTAGAAGATAGCCAAAACACTGCAAGAGATTGTGAAGCGGTACTCGATACTTACATCAATATCACTTTCTGCGATCTTGACAGGTTTTGTACTTCGTTCTTTTAACGTGTCACGCCCCGTCACCTAAGAGGAATAAGTTTAAAGATCTGAGAAATTTGTTGCAAACTAAAACCTAATTATACTTCAGCAACGAAAGAACAGTTTTGTAAAATATTCACAGTTATTAACAAAGATGAATGAAATTTTGGATACAAGTCTTTTCAAATATGACTTTAGTTTTTAAAAAGTATTATCAGAAAGGACTACAAGTTATATTAGGCTATTTCATAACTCTTACAGTAGCTTAAAATTCTGCACAAAACAGCACAACCCCACTTGTCTATGCTTACAAAGGTCCTGTTCCTGCAAAACCTAACAGTTTTAATAGTTAGTTCACCTTTAATAGCTTTCTTGAAGCCAAAGGACTTGAATAGTTCCTTTAAATGCACGATTGCATGTATAACAGCATTAATTAATGACTAAAAATGCAACTTTTTGGCAACTATTTCATTCTACAAACGATAGTCTCTTCCATAGTACAGGGTGAATTTTATTAAAGACAGACTGCTATAAAAGTGCTATAGTGGAATTAAATGTAATTAATCTATTTTGACATGTTTATAATATACTGAATTTCTCATTCCATAAATCACTGGTTTCATATTCAATTTCTGGTGAGAAGATTATCTTCTCCCATAACGCAGTTTTTAAATCAGTACAGAAACTACACCATATTATACTTCCAACCTTCAAAGCAATCTTAAAATTAAGGCATGTCTATCTCTGTAGAAACATTTATTATTTCCACTGTCTACATGGGACCATTTTTGTGAATAAATGAGGTTAAGAAAATGACAATATAATACAGCTCATTAATCATATGGTTTTTAAAAGCCTTAAAATCTAATGACTTAATATTGCTAGATTAGAACACTTTTAAAGATTCCTTAAAGCAAATACTATCTTAGCAAAGAAACATTTGGTGTTTAGAAGTATGGTACTCATACACAGTATATTTCTATTTGCATATAGGCAAGAGTTTATGAAGAAAAATTCACCTCAATATTGTCTTTAATAATACAAATGCAGAAGTTTTAATACAAGAGCAGAAGTTGTTGGCTTTTTTGGTGGGGTAGAAGGGATAGCTTGCTTTTTTACTGACTGACTGGCAATCTCCAGGCTTGAAGCTACATAGTTTACTTATTACCCTAACTGGCACCTACAGGATCATGCTAGCTTTCTTAAAGTAATTAAATTTTACTCTAAGTGTAGATAAATCTTTGATACAACCTCAGTTTCTCATTTAGCATGTTATATGAAGTTAGCCATCTACACACAGTATTTTCAAATAACAAAGGAGGTTTAAGACAGAAGAATATGGTCAACGTTTCTGTTTACTGTCTATTTTCCTCCACTGGCAGACTCCATTCAAAGACTCAACATGTGTTTTGATGTGGTGAAATGTTACTTCCTCACCACCAAAATCAAAAGCATTTACTGACTCTCAAAACTTTCAATTTTCACGTATTTTAATTTTCAACAATGACGTGGTTGAATCCTTTCTTTCAAAAGTATTAATGGAATTATTTAAATGCTAAAGCCTATATATAACAGTAACAAAAAATTAAATATAAGCATAGATACTAGTATGTCAAAGTAATAATTTTGCATATTTAATTACCTGCAAGCTAAGATAATGCCAAAGCCTTTTTCAAAGCAATGGAGTTAACATAAAAACCAGAGTCTACAGATTTGGGGAATATTTTAAATTACATAATCAGAAGTGTAAAGAATTCATTAATTATCAAGCAGTGAACATGAAAACGTAATGAAGATTTAGCATGCCTTCACATTTTCAAAATTACACATAGAAATCACTACTTGACACAATCATTTTCAAAACACGATAAAATGAAACCAAACACTGAGGTCAGCCATAATTTTGCATACAGACTTCAAAGGGGGGGGGGAGGGAAAAAAAAAGAAAGAAAGAAAGAAAAAATTTACAGAAAGCTTTACTATTTACCATAAGACACCTGTAAAAGCCAGAATATGTAAACATTGACTGCTATTCTAAAAAGCAATGGGATGAGCACATTTCAGATGCAAGCAGTCTTACATGTATACTGGATAGTAACCCTTGTGCTGAGTTCTTTAGCACTTTGTATATCATGTTGATCAGAGGTCCATTATTTTCTATCTGTTTCAAACAAAAGTTTAGTAATAGCTTGTTATAGACGTAAAAATTAAAACCCCCAAACCGTACAACTCAAAACTCCGTGAGTGGCAGTAATCACATGCTCTTACGTCACACCGATCCTTGAGGTTTATAGTCTATATAATTTGTCATTACGGAAGCTACAACTGGATATCTACCTGTCTTGTTATATTGCAGGCAGATTGTTCATCCAACCATAAGACTTTTTTACTTTTGCAAAACTAACAGCAGGATTTGCCCAATTGCAGTTTCAAGAGTGTTGGGAATTACAGTAAGATACTTTCTGTCACATAATATGAAGTGACACTTGCACCAAGAGCTTTATATTGATAATTTGAGCAACCCAGTTAAAACCTCAGTGAAAAAAAAAGTTATTTCAATCACACTTACCCTTCCTCCCATAACGAATACCTCCCATATGCTCTTTCCTTCATTATCTATGTGACACAAGCAAGCACTAGCAACCTCTTTCAACTGCAGTAGAAACTAAACAGCTTCAGATACTACAGTATGACTGCAGAAGAGTGAAGCAGGACCACTGCTGAACCACTGAGAGGGCTCCAGGTTTGCTTCAAGTGGTTGCACAGTTTATACTCAGGGACACAAACCTTCCTATACTTCCTCATCCATATTTTGTATAACCCGTTGGGAATGTTTGTAAACTATTCTGAAGGGAGGCTGCCCATCCATCCCTCCTGTAGCCTCCTTGAACTGGATTTCATAGTCACAAAAAGGGAAGTTTCCTTCACCACTTGTGTTTCACCTTATTTGCAAAGTCATCTTAGAAGCTTGTGGTGAAAATAGAGTTTTTCTTTCCTTTGTTCTTCCTTTTTGCTTTTCTAATACAGGGTCTATCCACATTAGAGATAAAAAAAAACCCAACTGTGAGAAGACAACTGCGGAAATCGGTTTGCAGAAGAGGCATGATTATGCTATAGCATACAGCTACACTATTTCTTTCATGCTCCACATGCCTCTAGTTCACGATTGAAAAAAAAGAATACAGAGTCATCGCAACAAATTTTTTTTGGAGGGGGGGGCAATATCCTTAAAGCAAAGCTCCACAAAGTACGGCATTTGAAAAGTTCAAACTTAATAATTGTTTCTCATAGTGTGAGTAGTCTTTAGACTTTTTTTTTTTTATGTCAGAACTAGCTTGCATGCAGGAGAAAACTATTGAAATGGGTTAGTATCTCTAGAGCATTTTTATTTAATTTGTACGTATGTTATGACAATACACTATAATGCTGAACAATCATCTTGGTATTAACATCAAAAATTATTTCTTAGATAATATTTTTAAACTCTTAAAGAATAAAAAATAAGCTAGTATAAAAGGATGAGAGAAAGGGGGGCACAAAACGTGATTAATGACAAATTACTAAATGCTGTGTAACCAGTTTCTGTAATCAGTTTCAGTACTATGGCATACATTATGCAGTTAATTACTTAATCACTATTTCATGTTGAAAAGTTACACTTCAAAACCTCTAGGAACAGAGATCTTCAGAAATAATGGATTTCAGTGTCTTAAATGAAAGGTTCCATGTATATTAACTGTGAATTTGCCATACTCCACCATTACCAAATCAATATGTAATTTGCTTAGTTTCATTCAGCACCCTACTCTTCTTTCCTCATACTGCAAAACAAAGCATCTCTTCAGTAATTTATATTTAGTGGCAAAACACAAATTAAACCGACACAAAGACACCTTCTCAAATTTTCCATGGTCTCTTTAATGCCTCAGCAACCTGACCCGAGTTTTTACATTTCCAGACCACTACTGAAAGATGGTTATTAAGAAATGCCCATTTTGAAAAATTAGATCATTCTTATGGTAACACATTTGACACTTGGACTGTCAAGATTTTCAAAAGGGAACTAACACTAACATTAACGCTAATGCTGGGGGATGAAGGGATTAAGAGCAGCCCTGCTGAGAAGGACTTGGGGGTACTGGTGGATGAAAAACTACATGAGCCGGCAGTGTGTGCTCGCAGCCCAGAAAGCCAACCCTATCCTGAGCTGCATCAAAAAAAGCATGGCCAGCAGGTCAAGGGAGGTGATTCTGTCCCTCTACTCTGCTCTGGTGAGACCCACCTGGAGTACTGCGTCCAGTTCTGGAGTCGTCAGTACACAAAAGACATGGACTTGTAGTGAGATCGGAGGAGGGCCACAAAAATGATCAGAGTGCTGGAGCACCTCTCCTGTGAGGACAGGCTGAGAGAGTTGGGGTTGTTCAGCCTGGAGAACAGAAGGCTCCAGGGAGACCTTATAGCAGCCTTCCAGTACTTAAAGGGGGGCTCATAAGAAAGATGGGGACTGACTTATTAGTAGGGCCACTAGTGATAAGAGAAGGCGTAAAGGTTTTAACCTAAAAGAAGGTAGACTCAGATGAGATATAAGGAAGAAATTTTTTCTGATGAGTGGGGTGAAACAGTGGACCAGGTTGCCCAGAGAGGTGGTAGACGCGTCATCCCTGGAAACAGTCAAGGTCAGGTTGGACGAGGCTTTGAGCAACTTGATCTAGCTGAAGATGTCCCTGCCCACTGCAGGGGGACTGGACTAGATGACCTTTAAAGGCCCCTTCCAACCCAAACCATTCTAAGATTAACTTTCTTTTCACAGAAAGATCAAGAGCCCCCATACATTTCTCTTCCTGGCTGCTTTCGTCAGGTGCTACACAGGCTGCAGGAAGGCACGAGGGGAACTCCTGGGAGACCACTGGCTCTTCATGTCCTGGACTGCAACAAATCAATCCAGATGTAATCCACTAAAAAGTTAAAAATCCATCCCAATAATTTGGCTGAGTACTTAATATTTTCAGAGGCTTAAACTGTGGCCACTCTCAACTGTGAAAACTGTTGTGTTTTATAATGGACAAAACACTGTCTTTATTAAAAATTTCTCAAATTGTAGGACTTTTAAATTGAAATCTGTCATAAAATTCAGCTGATGGCTTGGGATATCGTTACATTTGGGAAAGCCATGAACAAACCAAGAACAAGGCCTAAAGTGAAACATGTCCAACCAATTTTAAATTCATATATTAATGATTACAACAGTTTATGTGTTTGATCATTTAGTCTATGCCACATATATTATATGATAAATATTTTATATATATATATGATACTATACATATGTGTAACAGGTATTATTAATATTTTGCATTGATATATTTGGTTCTATATTCAGCCATTAAAACATCAGCTAAAAGTGAAGTACACATACTAATAGGTCCAGTGAGCTCATTAGTTACACATACGCAAAGGCCCATGGCATCAGTGAGAACTATGTACATGCAAACAATAAGAATAACAAGGTGTCAAATTTCACTCCACCCTGATTTTCAGAAACACCATATAATTTATATATGGTGAGACATCCTACACACCATAGAGAGTGGTAGGCTGCTTTGCTAAGCAAAATGATGATACGTTTTGTGGTTTTTTTTCCTTCAAAACCTGTTATTAATAAGTCTAGATTTGCTTTCAAATTGCCAACTATCAGGTGTACTAGATGCAGAAGTAATTTAGTTTAGACAGACGCTTTGATGCTCAATATCGTATTTTTAAATTATTTTTTTAAAAGGAAATATCAGGTAACATTATTTGGGCAGATTATATCTACGGATGGATGGATGGATGAATGGGTACATTTGAAATCTCTTAGCTGTAATAATATGAAAACAATGACAGGTGCTAATTAATCACCACATTTTCACAAGAAAGCAAGACATTATAAATATGGCATATGATAAAACCAAGAAAAAAGTCAGGTTAAGAAGATTTAAAGGGAAAAAGCTGGATTAAAAGAACACCCTATTTTAACTTAGAGGAGTGACCTTACATTGGTTCTAAAGCTACAGCAGACAAACATTTTGAATCAGTTTTTTATTGATTTCACTAAACCCACATAGTATCGTTCATCTGGAGTACCAGTATCACAAGTTCTTCCTACAAACTGAAGCAACTACATTTTCTGAGTTTGCAGTTTAATTGTGTAGTCAATACTATAAAGACAGTCAATATTCTAAGCACAACAGCGATGGCAAAAGGCACAGTCTCCATCCCTGAACAGAAGGTGATCTGAAAACCTGCAGGTACCAACATGATTCACAAAAGACCACTGTGTTAAAAAAAATAATGGAAGTAGACTCCTACAAAATCTTACCTTTAGATCCAAATATTCCAAATCCTTTTTCAACTGGATATAAGTGTCATCCGCCTTCAGGTAAGTACATAGGGAGGGAAAAAACACCATGTATTTGAATGTTTGAAACAATTTCAAAATACTTGGATTGGTTATACATAAGAAAATGTATGAAAGAGAAAACAAAATAACAGAGTAGGAAGTACATAAAGAAGCATACTTGCTCCACCAGCATTTTGCTATTTACAGCTGAAAAATGGGCAAAATATTTCCCAAGAATATTACTACCTCACGGCCACCCTCCAAACACAGATTTGAGTTTTCCACCTCTAATGAGACATGTAACTACCTGAAACAATAGATTTTCAAAAGTTATTTTTTCAAGACCGATTTCTACTGACTGTCCCTTCACTGAAAATGTTATGGTGTTGTCCTCCAGTATAATATGTCCCTTCGGGAGAAGAAAAGACCTGTGCCTAACTGAATGGCAGATGTAACTAAAAGCCATTATATAACAAATGATTAGAATACTTTTGATCGCATTTCATACACATTCTAACACATGAATTCCTTTATTCAGGAAAAGTACAAAGTAAGTTTTGTAAGTAAAATACTGAGAATGACCTCACTTATACGATTAGAGAATCCATTTTGCCTTTTAAGTAATAGCAATCAACTTCATCCTTACTTTTCATTGGCTCACCTGTAATTGCTATCAGCTTAATTTTACAGTTACATTCACCTAGCAATATCTTCATTACAGTCGCTTCAAGAAAAGCATGTACAGAAGTCATAACAAAGTTATTTCTCATTCTTTCAAGAGGCATTTGCAATACGCAACAAAATAAAGCTTCTTGCAAATGTGCTTTGCGATCAGCATAAATGCCCCCAGATTCCTAGAACTTTTACTAGTATTTTGACAGGATTTTATATCCTGGATACATTAAACTTCAGAATAAAAGAAAAACACAACTATACCTTTTCTCAAGTTTTGAGCCAATGAGAATGTGTAGTTAAAAAAGAAAAGAAAAATCCTTTATGCCATAAAATCAATACATCACTCTTGCATTTCTTTAGAGGTGTTCACTTACATTCTTGTCTGATCAGCTTGTAAGTCTGGCTGAGGACTTGACTACAAAGTCTGCCCATTTTTTGAGAAATCCTTGTTACTATCGCCCATCTTAATGCAATTGTTCTGTAGGTGAGGTAAGTTGGGAAATTAAACTTTTCCGAGCTCAAAAAAATTCCTTCAGTTTTTGGGGCAATATAAAGCCTTCACCAATTCCAAGAAAAGTCACCACATTTTATTCCCAGGTGGCTCCATTTTTGAGCTAATGTGAACCAAAGAGCTCTTTAAGTAAATTTCTGTCTGATCTCACATTTACAAGTTTCATCCATCAGCGCAATCAAGAGCACTGTTGATGATCCAAGATGCCCATGAGCTTTTATGAACCAACGTTCACCTGCAGAACTGACACAGTTACAAGCTCATATGAATGTACAGAGTAGCTGATGCATTTCAATTTGCAGGTGACGCAGCATGTGGCACAGGGAGCCAATCCCATCATGAAAGCAGCACAAAGAAATGGGTTTGCTTTAGAATGAACTTATCTAATATTCTAACCAATATTTCTGAAGATGCAGCATTTTCAGAAATAGTATAAAAAGGAAGTACACAACAGTTTGAAACATATGCACTGCTGCCCCATAACGTAAAACACTCATCTTTTATAGCAAATACAGTAGCAAAGAAAAACCGCAAACGACCTGGGAATTGTAGAATACCAAAGAACGGGCAAGAAAGCACAGACTCAAGCATGGCACTAATGAAGCATTTGCAGAGTCACAAAATGTCGTACGGCACAGATGAGCCAAGCAGCAGCTGACCTGATAGGTGGAATTAGTTGGCAAGTGCTGCAGTAATTGTGCGATTGTGTAATTTCGTATACTAGCCAACTTAGCCTGATGTCTCCTTAATCGAATGAGAAGCAATGTTAGCTCTTCAGGCTGCAGGTATTTAGACACATTGTAAAGAGGAAATTAGCAGTCTTCAGGGAGAGTAACTGTAATTATATTTTTCACCTCAGTGCCCAGAAAGCAGTTACTTGAAATGATTAAGCAATTATTTCATTAACTTTGTGTTTGGTCAAATAAACATAGTAAAAGTTGAATCCTGTAATGACAGACAGCTCACCCTGTTCATGTTGCAGATAACAGCAAAATTCCTACAGGCTTTACTGGGAGCTGGTTAAAATTAAATTCTCATTCAAGTTATTTATGTTTTAACTAATAAAAATACAGCTACTACGGAATGAGCAGGATTTTACAACTTAACTACAATACTACGATGACACAAAGGAAAAGTAACTGCTCTCTCAACTTACCGACTTGCCATGCAAACTGGGTGCGCTGACAGTATGTGTCATGTAGCCCATGGCAGGCATAGAGCGTCGATCAATGTGAGCTGAGCTCTGTAAGAAGCCACAGTCAGAATTGTAAGGATCGTCTCAAGCAAGAGGTATGTTGTACTTGAGGGAAAATTCAGAAGATATGCACCTCTGCCACAAATTTTGTATTTGAATTCATGGCATGCTTAGATCAGGGTTACATTCACAGGCCAGACAGATAGATCCTTTGATGATTAATTAAAAGTTATGAATGAACAAATGCACATTTAGCACCTGTGATGCTGGAGAGATCAGCCGATTTTAGCAGCACAAGATGCTTCAGCAGACCAGGCACAGTGGCTTCCAGCAAATTTAAAAGAAAAATAAAAAAAAAATTCATAAATTTCCCCCCCCACCTAATGTCTCTCAGAGAAAGGCGGGATGGATTATGCCCTCCTCCAGCAGGCTTGTACTCCATACAGTAACAACCTTAAATGCCCTCTTGTAGACAGGGAATGCTAAGCTACTAGCATGAGTGACACCTTGTGGCAATGGGTTCCATTAATACCTTTTTTTTTATTAAAATAATCATATTTGATCTGCCCCTTTCTGCTTATAATATGAAAACCTATTATGCACATCCATTCTTTCAATGGATGTGCAATATGAATGCACATCCATTCCTTCACCTTTCTCTTAATGCCAAACTTTTATGGTTTTCTTCAAGGCAGACTAAATGTCTCACGATTTATTTTTATTCCTGTCTCTGAATTTCACTGAATGCTGTTTTGTTCTGCCTTTTTTTTTTTTTTTTTTTTTTAAAGTGTAACTCTACGGAATTTAATAAAGCATTCCAAGGAGGGGGGAGTATCACAGATTTCTGTAGACGTATACGTTTAAATGTAAAATGATGCTGTGTGCTTACATATAAGAATATAAGCGTTTTTCTCTAGAAACTTTTACAGAAGTTTCACGGAAAAGTTTTACAGATGAGGAAAACTATGTTTCCCTATATTGCTAAAACCAATATGACATAAAAAGAGTTTTATTTTATGAGTAAAATTTATGCAGCTATATTGCACAGGAAGGGAAAAAACTGCTGTGCATTCCTTCATAAGGGATGTAATGCTCCTTCCACTTACACATGGAGAAATCAATGTCTGGTATAATATAATCAGGAGTTAAAAAAAAAATATTAATTTCCAATGCTGCACATCACTAGACTATTTCATCCTCTCACAGAATATTATAAATCTATAAATGCTGAAAGACATCCGGCAGCTACATTGCATACATACTAGGAAAAAGTCTAAACTGTGCATGAAGCTGGTACGCAACCTAAAGTCATGGTCCTGAACCCACACTGGGTATTTGAATTTACAAGGTTTTCTTTCTGTGCAAATACTTTCCCCATCAGAGCCCATGGTTGAAGTCAAAGAATTAGGTGAATACAGAGGCTTTCGTTTCCACTTATTCCACTGTAAGAGCTACCAAGACAAGTAAATTCTACTTTGATTCAATCCTGAATTTCCCTAATTTTCTTAAGCAAGGACAGCCACTTGGAGTACCAAATAAGGAAACCTCTGTCACCTCTGGATATGAGGGTACAACAGTGCCTACAAAAAAAACCACGCTGAAATTCTGCAGAAGGTTAAAAGTTTCAGATCAATGCTATTTGATTTTGGTGAGCCAAATGACAATGACCCTGCAAAGGGCTTAAAACTATCAAATGCATGAAAAATTATTATTTTTTTAGCCATAACTAAAAATGTAATCAGTTGTAAGATTAACTACAATAGCAAAACATGTAGAGAAGGCAAAGCATAAGTAAAAAATCAAGGAAGAGTGCATCCCGCTGAGTTTTCTATTCCTGCCTATCTAGTCTATACATTAAAATACTACAATTTGTATATTTTATACATATAAACATATGCCTTTCAGGTTTTCAATAAAAATATTCCAAACCAATGTGATGTGCCACCAATTTTCCTTTTCTAACCAACAAAAATTAACAAATATGAAATGATCAGAAAGATAAGAGTTTTAAAAGTAAATTATTAATTGCATTAACTTTTACAACCTGCACAATCTTTCATACATAAGGAAGGATGCAATGAAAATGACTAAATTAAACTATCAATGTATGACACCACATGTAGAATACTTTGAAATCAGTTATACTGTATACAAACCTTTACCGCATGATTTCGTATCTTCCTGGGTGATCCAGCAAAAGGAACGTCTACAGTCTGCCTCTCATCAGACGGTTTAACTGTAAGCCTTTCTGCAGGAGTATGTGGTCTCCTTGGGGGAAAGTTTTTTGGAGGTCCAGGTGGAGGAATATCAGATGGAGAGGGCGGAACAGATATTGATCGTGGAACATCTAGTGAACTTTTTGACTTACCACGATCAATAAAGTCTGAAGAACCTACATAAAGTGGGGCAGTGGGGCTGCCATGTTTAAATTGCTGTCTCTGCTGCCACTCATATAGCTGCCAAACAGTTCCATCTTTATTCGCTTTCCTTTCCTCTTGGGACATCTTCAAGTGGCTAACGCGGTCTTGTGCATATTTGTAGTCACTCGGCAAATTGCGGTTTGGTGGTGGTGGTGAGCTCCCTGAAGGCTGCCTGGTATTCTTTGGCAAAGTGTGATAGTTTTCAGGAAAAGGTGGATTGGGACCCTGACGTGTAAGAGTCTGATCAGAAGCGAGGCTGTAAAGCAGGGGCGAAAAAAAGGGTAAATTTTAGCATACATTGATGAGTGGGAGTGACCGATTAAAAAAAATCCCAAAACTCTAATGATTTTAGCATAGCAGCTACTAGACACAACATACAAGAGTCATTTAAAAAGAATTTACAGAAATATTAACAAAGTAATATTAATGAAGTCTACCCTGCACAAAAAACATTACACTGTATTCATGCAAAGATGCAAATGCTATAAATACAGGCTTTTAATTTAGTGTCTAACCTAGGATGACCTACTGGAAATAAACTTAAGGGACAACAGCATTATGTACTTTGACCAAAAAGAATGTCGAGAGCACGAAGAAAGGAATTACTGTTATGTTTAAAGAGCAAATCTCTAAATTAAAGTATTTCTTTTCACCAAAAGCCTGCTCACCACTAGGTGGTGCAGTTCACGAACAACACATGGATGCTCGTTATAAAAAATTACCTTAAAGTGCAAGAAGAAATCTCAGAAATTACAGAATAAGTATCTCAGATAATTTTTGTTCATATGAATGAAGCAAAAAAAAAAAAAAAAAAAAAAAAAGGTAAGAAACTGCTCAAAGTCCCCAGGTCTGTATGATTTACTTCCACCTGACCTAATGCTACTGGTTCTACTGTTTTAAGCAATGCAAGGCTTTTTACAACAAAACTCACTGACAAACTAGAATATAAAAAAGAGGCATTAAATCCTGGCTTTAGCACTGCATCCATAATATACTCAAACTGTAGAAATGAAATCTTTTAGTAGATAGAGAGTTAGACAGAGTTGGCAAAAGCTTTGACAAAGCATAGTTAGCTCCCTCTCCTACTTTGAAATCAAAATCTTTCTGTAGCCTCATGCATAAGAGCCTGCCTGTCTAATTTCTGATTCTCCACTTAAACATCTGGGGGGGTTGCACTTGCAGTCATTTGCCCATTGTTCCAGGATCTCCAAACAAAAAAACATTCTGCTAGACTTGCTACAGAGCAACAATACAAAATAATAAACAAAAACAAAAAAAAAAAATCCAACCCACAAATGAAGAAACTGAGAGCACATTCACCACTCCACTCAGTAGGCTCCACTCTGCACAAGAGGGACACCTGATGGGGTGTGGGAACTGCAGGAATTCCACATGAAAGAAAGGGCAGGATGGAGAGGAACATCTTTGTTCAGCATCCAAGAATAACAGAAGCAGGGGGAAAAGAATTGCTACCAGTAACTGCTATTCAGTAGTTGCCTCCATCTATTTCTACTTGCAGGATTTGGCACTGTCTTGAAATATGGAAGCTCTTGAGAGGATACATAATTCCTCATGTCAGAAAGCAGAATAAATACCCTGCACTGCATGGAGGATTACAAATTCACAATAACACAGAACCTTGATGTTACCTCGAATTTTATAATGAAGGTTAAAGCATTTAGGTAGTATGAACAAAGACAATTCAACAATCAGCATTTAGTGGTCAGGTAACCTCTTTTATTTGTCTAGCTCATTACATCATGTGTACTCTGTATGTTCTGTACTGTACTGCCAATTCTTTCCACGTGAAAAACAAAGCAGTTGGTAGAAATGTGTCTTGTCTAGATAGGAATGAGAACTGAGAAAGCTTGGAGCAGGTAATGCTTCAAAAGGACATCTGAGACAGGCACAGAGCTAGTGCAGATCCTTTTGGTAACTTCTCTGTGTAAAAAAGGGGAAGGGGCTTGACCATTACTTCACTCCAACCTAGCAGAGCCCTCATGAAGGCATCGGCAAACTACTGAATGTTGCAAACCATCTGCATATGGTTATTTTCCAACTGGACACGAAGAGCAGGAATTTCTGGTAGTCAATGAAGTCATCAGGGCTAGCAGCTTCAGGAACAAAAGCGAACTGAAAACAAAGACCCCATGAGTTGGGGGGGGGGGGGGGGTGTCACTCCGTTCTTCAAGAAAAGTATGCATTTATCTGAGAGAAACTAAAAACTCTTTGGATGAAAGCAGTACTTCAAGTAGCGGGGAAGTGCTGGCTTCATGTGATACTTCGGTCTGCTGGAAAAAAGAACAAAGTTGCATGTGCATTACATTGCCCAGGGAAAGTCATGTTCAAAGCTGACCTTTAGAGGCAACTACCCACATACGCGCAGGTTGCAATTTCTCAGTATCTGAACTAGAGAGAAACCTCCAGCTAAGAAGAAGACAGGCTTTAAGCAGGTGGCATCTCTACCACACAAGGTTTCAGACCCTTAAAAATCATTTGCATTATATAAAAATAAGTACCTAAGACAACATACCAATTTCTATAACAGGAAAGGAACAATGTCCCGAATATCTCAAATTAGTCCAGAATGGCTTGTGGACAATTGCTTCCTGAGGGATCATGAATAAAAATGAGCTAAAGCAGCTGTTCTTAGAATCTCCCTCTCTTGAATGATGAGGTAGAAAGAATATTAAAAGTAAAGCTGACACTGAAGAATGAAAAAATGGTCTGATGCCATATTATATGATTATTGGCCACGAAAATCATTCGGGGTCTGCAATGGGAAGCAACTGCACAGAAGATACTGTAAAGAGAGAAGATAAACGTTCAAAAGAAAACAAACACAATCATTGGAAACACTATGCCCATTCATGGGAATGCAGAGAAGCTAACAAAGACAAGTAATGTTTCTTCCTTAAGCAAATCAGGAAGGAATGGAAAGTTCTGCATAACAAGAAATGTTTAACACTGTACTTGCAAGGAAGGAAATTCCTCAATATGACTGCATTTATTAAGCTTACATTTACCAGATTTATATACATTTTTTAAGTGCAAATAAGCTGTTAGAAATAGCAGATTCTTTACAATTATGCATTCACTATGTCTATCCAGGCACTGGAATAGGATCAAAGAGCAATAATTTTGGACAGCTGCTGTTTGATGGTCCTGACCTTTAATTACTTAAACCCCAAATCTCCTGAAAGTCTCCTTCCAAACCTCCTTCCAATTCTCTAGATCTCTCTCAGAGGCTGGCATGAACCTTACCAAAGTAGGCATTCCGCTTTGCTGGGAACGGGGGGGGGTTAGATGACTACATTGGACATAACTGTAGTGCAGCTATCAGTTCATTGTCTGAGAGAGATGAATCTCCAAAGCGACAGCTAATATTTACTAGTTAGCAAACAGTTCTGAGTGCTTTATAAAAAAGGAAAGTAAAATATCTATTTGAAAGAATTAAATATCTATATAAAAGGAGCAATCCCTGCAAATAATTGTACAAACAACCACTGTATTTGTGTGAAGACTCTAGCTGAAAGGGTTCTTTCTTGTCAAATCAACTTGCTGGCAACCATTGCATCTTTATACACCTGAGCCAGGAAACAAATAAAACTCTACTCGTCCCACGTCCAAAAATTATAAAGGCTTCTAAATCCTCAGAGGTTCTTTATTTGTAAGATTTCAGGTGGAATAACAGTAAACATGGAGCATTAAGAAATGAAGTGGTCCACTCATACTTACTAATATCAAAATGGAACATCAATCAAATTATCATCTCTATCTTAAATTTCTACATCCTGAAATCACGAAGACATTTGACAACTAACATGACACTTTTATCCATCAGTTAAGTGCACTGCAACAACCTCAGCAGGTTGAGAGAAGGTTGAAGAAAAAAAAAAATCAATCCATTAATCTTCAGGAAGGTAACATGCAATTTATTCTGAACGCAGAGAATATAACAGCATTTGTCAGGGAAAGACAAAGAAAACAAGGTCAAATGAACTAAAACAGAACACAAAGAAAGGTAAAAAGAAAATTACTATATATAAAGTTAGATTTTGGTTACATCACTGCAGTTAACTCTTGCGGAGTTTTGCTGAATACTTAACAGCTCCAGCTAAGGCAGCTGGTTTTTTCTAGAACAAATGCTGGCACTTGCAACAGCACTATCTTAACACTACCCCGATACACACCTAAAGCTGATTTACTGCAAGAAGTAATTAGGAAGAAAACAGTACTTATTTAGCTATCAGTCAAGCCTGTTCACTGCCTATACTTTTGATGTGAAAAACATCAACAGAAGTTTTCTTAAGCACTGGCTAATTAGTTCAATAGTTTTCTATTTATTTTAGACTAATACATCTGTGCATGTAAGAAGAACTAACTAACAAGTACTTTTTTTCATTAAAGACTTAATCTTTCGGGAAGCACTGATTGATATCCAAGCAAAAAAGATGCAAGTAAATTGACTCTAGTGGTCTAGAAGAATGTTAAATAAAATCGAAAAAAATACAATAGCTTCTCTAAGGATAATTCCAAAGCTAAGAGATTAGAAGAATGGACTTCCAAATAGAATTGGCAAGCCTTAAATTTCTTACTGGATCCAAAATGACAAATGTTAGCTTCAATAAGCATTAAAAAAAAATGCTCAAAATATTTTCTCCCTCCTAAAAACCACACGCTAATGTCTCCTATTGTTCTATGTTATAATTATATTTTAGCAAATTTTTAAGGTACTAATTCAGTAGGTTTCCCACATTTGAAAAATCCTCACATGCAGCCTAGAGCCCAACTGTCATTCCTGCCACTTGACAGACAGTGACGTTCTGAGTGGATGCGTACATACAGCACTGCATTTTTTTCAACTGGTACCTAACCTGAGTGCAAACTTTGCAAGTAAAGCAATTATGACATTTTCAAATTACAGAAGCATTCCAGCGTGCATTCTACCTCTTGGTACAACTTATGGAATTTTCAGGGACTGAAAAGGGAAGAGAGAATCCTGAAGACCATGGGAACATCCTAGGACCTCTTCATTAACTAAATGAATATATGGAGACCTTTCAATATGTGATGCACACACTGTGACTTTGAGTGCAGTGATCTGATATAGAGGAGTGATTGGATGTTTGGAAAGGAACAGAAGGGAGAAAACAAAGAAAATCAACATTCTTAAGTGGAATTCTTTACTTAAGTTTTCAACATTCTTAAGTGGAAAACAAACGATTATCTAGAATAGATAGATAGTATCTATATTACTGAGGGCTGCACTTCACTTTCTGGCTCTTCAATTGTAGCAAATTTTAAGAAGTTTTAAGCATCCACAGTGATTAAAAACAGTAAAAAAGTAGCACTGTAATCTCACTTCTTCTATTTGCAATATAGCAACAACATTAAAGGGACTTGATTAGCCAATCCCATATTGACTTTTCCATGAGATAAACACCTGAAAAATACCATTCTGCACTGGAGGAGAAAGTACGTTTTGTTATATATTGTCTCTGTAAAATATAATTCTGTTTTGCACTAATCATATTACTAATACATATTTTCCGCTAATTTAAGAAAATGCCATTTGGCTGTCTATTTAAAGATGGGCTATTACTAACCTTTTTGTATCTCCTTTTTGGACTTTTACCCAGTGCTCCACTTGAGCCATGTTACTTTTTCTTTGAATCTGTTTATCTGGATTTGTTCTGGGAACAAACCCTCTTTTATATGAGCTGGTACCATTCTGCTCCACTAGGCCAGCACTCATACTTAATGAACTAGGAAGCGTTCCATTCTTCTCAGCTGGCTGAGGTTGAGCTACTTGGGACCGCGGTGCATTCGTTAAGTCTGGAAATAACGAATCAGCTTCTGTTAACGCATGCTTAGCCTTTCCCTTCTTAGTTTCCAGAGTTTCCTTTCTGTGGATATAACGCTCCTCCTCCTCTTTTTCTCTTCTTATCTCTTCACGCTTATCATATCCAAGCATTTCACCTGACTTTTGATAACTTTCTTTTGCATCTGTAATCTCTGCCTTCACACACTCTTTACAGGCATCCACATGATTGACTTGGGGAACAGCTTGCTGATCCACTTTTTCAGTTTCTCTGAAAAGAAAATACATGCCAGTAATGAACACTGCGTAATCGTGAAAAGTTAATGTGGTCTTGTTACTATTTTAGAAAGGATATCCACAAAAGCACCTTCTCCAGGCTGTGATAAATTTGACAGAAGTGTGTTTAGATAGATATGTGCAGGAAAACTCAGTTGTTATCCCAGTTTGACAAAAGTTACCTTTACGGTGCTATCAAGGAAGCAGAAATCATTTACATGCATCTGTAAAAATGACTGAAAGTAACAATATTGTATGAAAGAAGTGTTCTACTTGTGTAATATTAAGTACAAACAACTGTAAAAAAGAAAGTCTTCCTATCTTGGGAAACAGTGAAAGCCAAACAACTAAACCCAAACTGCCAACTGTTCCTTTCAAAGTCAAAAAAGTCTTTCATATCTTTGTAGATGCCTTAGGGCCTAGTCATTTCTGGCCAAGAGGACAGAACAATATCTACATTTAAGTCAGTACTATCGTTGTCCAGGGAATTTCTAACCTGGGGGGCTATTCCTGCAAAAAAATTAAAAATAAAAAATCTCCATTGCTCCTAATTGACCCTGCAATGCACAATAGTTTACTTATTTACCTTATTGTTTAAATATTTCAAAAACTCCATACCAGAAATCTTCATATTAAACTTACAACATACTATAAAATGTCTAAGGATCCTAGAAGTTTTATATTACTTTTGACACATAACATCCTTCATTTGCAATTTTCTTCATCTCCTTATATCAGCTTCTTGACAACATTTTTTTCTCTTACAATTCAATGGAGTATCATTGATCTCAGAGTAGCACCTCGTCTTCCCTGAAATTAAGTTCAGCTTCTTTAAAGCTTTATGGAAGGTGAATTCTAAGTAAGTGCCATGAAACAATTGTTTTCATTTCAGTCTACTTAGTGTCTCAAAACACATAGTCTACTAGGAGGAAGGACGCTGGATCAATACTTCTAACATGTCAGACTTCCCCAATTTTTCTTTCAATTATTTCCACCCTTATATAGAAAAAGCAGTTAATAGGTTACCCGCTATTTGAAATTTAAATTAAATCCAGAAAGCTCAACACAAAATTGTATAGGATGCAAAGCTCTGGAAGAAATCTTGTTCTTTGCTTATATTTGATTTGCCAAAAGCAAGCAGTAGCAAGAAACTGCACCATGACATTTTAATCCTCACAGCCCCAAGGGTTAAAAGCAGGGCTGTCTCACAGTACAGAGTATTCTTTCACAAGGAGTTGTAGGGAAAGAATTACATTCCCAAAGTCAAAACATCAAGAAGGCTATACCAATTTTAAGAACAGGGAAAAACTGGAAGCACGTGAAGGCACAGCTGAATTTGTCTGCCTCTAGCAATAATTACGAACAATGGGACAAAAGACATTCTCCTTTTGTCACAGTGCTTTTTTTCTACACTGAGGAAAACATAAAAAGCTCTTAGAAATACTAAAGGTCAGCAAAGTAAGTAAAAAAAATAAGCAGTTAATGCCTGGATAAATTAGTTAATATCTGTAACTCTATGCACTTATGATTTACCTATCTTTAACGTTCTTTTCCCTCTTAACAGCATTTTAATCCTAGTTCTAAACACTCATTTGAAACAACTCATTACTCTTCTGCCTTTTCCCTTTTACTTATCTCTCCTCAGGGCTGACGACTGGTTGTTGCAGATGTATGAATTTGGTCATAAAAACTGTAACTTTTTAACTGAAATTCCCTATGAAATTATATATACACAGAAATTAATCCATGCCATTAAATGTGGGCACACAATTTGTGTATAGACACAAATACTGAACACCAGGTTTTCTTAATTAACGTTAGTTAACTGATTTGCAACAGAATGTAAATTCAAAAGAATTATTTCTTTAATATAGGAATCAGTTTCATGTACACATTTGCAAATATCACTTCCAGAAATCACCACCAATCTGATTTTTTTTAATATATATACACACACATACATATATATAGATACATAAAATAGTAAATAAAATTTTTAAAGCTAACAGTTTGTGTATTGAACTTGCCTCTTCAGTGAAGAGCGTGTTTGCATAAGAGCAGCTTGATTCATAGCCCGGATCCAGCCATTCATATCCTCTTGGGTATCTGCACTGAAGTAGTATGTCCGCATCCCTGAATGCTCTGCCTGAGAGCCAATAACAGAATTCTTATTATAAATATATGCCCGCATACCTGTATGAACAGCCTGCAAGAAAAAAAAAAGGAAGAAAAGAAATAAGTCAGACAGTCCTTTCCTTCCTTTTTCCCCCAGAAAATTTACTGTAACGTTTGCTGCTATCTTTAAATAACTTTCCAGATTCTTTGACTTTTTCTTGAATTTTGGATAAAATTATTACACTGCCACAATGGGCTGTAGCACAGCAAACTCAAATAGTGCACTCTGATTTTTACTGAAATTCCTCTATCTCTTTCTCACACCATTAATTTAAAAGTGCAGCACTTCTGTTTTTCATAGTAGGAAATTTCAGCTTTTCATTTTCTCTTAACGGATACATTTCATTTGCCATAAATACCGTACAAAACAAATTAAAGAAATTCTCACTGAGACATGCGTAAGCAAACCAATTTCCCCAGCTCATTTAATAAAGCAATTTATTCAGACAAAACATAGACAAAAATCTTACAATTCCAGCAATTAAACTGCTTACTTCAGTGATTATAATGCATGTTAAGATCTTTTGGTTAAAGCATGCACTTGAACCTCTGTATTAGCTAAAAAATCACAAGACTTTCTGATAAAGTTAGTAATACAGATGAAATTATCATAGCACATAAAATATTGACAAGTATCTCTGCACACCAAAATACTGCACAAAATTCCACTGCAAATTGGAGGTATTTGGACATTCCTCTATAAATATATACAATATTCAAAAGTTTTCAATATGGAATGTCTTTGTAACTCTAGGCTAGTTGAATTTAATCAACTCTCATCCACATTTGTATAAGCAATAGTATAGATATTACTAAGTCATAACAGTCCTGAAACACTTGACTATATTTCCTCAAAGTTACTTTACAGATGTGCTTCAGATTAGTAAGGAGAGATTCATTTCCTTACTTTCCTAAAAACTGAAGGCAGTATACTTGGCTTGAAAACCTCTTGTAACAATTAAAACAAAAATTAGTATTTTTAACTGCTTTTTATAAAACTAAACCTGCTATCACACACAAAAGCTAATGGCATGAAACATTGCTGAGACAGGGTTTTTTTTAAAAGGAAAAAAATTATCTCAACTTTTTAATTTGGCTACATCTTCTTTTAAAGGTTAAACATATTTCATAAATCTTCCCTAAATGACTGGTCTTTTTTTTTTGATGAAATCCTCTCCCCCTCATTATTCCAAATTAAAACAAAACAAAACAAAAAACTCTCTACAGATGGCTTCAGAAACACAGCAATAGCTTTGACAAAACCCAGGATGTGTAATTCGGTACAGCCCTCCCTAAGTGTTGTAATTTCAGTTGTTTAGCCTGAATTTCCCAAATTACCATAATCTTAGAGACTCGTATCAACAACTACAAAGAGCAAAATATTTGCTTGCTAAATTTCCCTCCCTTTCTATTGCAGCCTGTTCTTATAAACATGTGAAGCGTGGCCTTTCCCTTCTGCGCCTCAAGCATGGAAGCCTCAGTTTGTTTTGCAAACTGTGGTCATACGGCCTCCACAGGGGTCAGTCCCCGGCCTGCCATCACACCCATGGTGGAAAGGATGAGTCTGCAGCACAACAGCCAGCTAGAAAAAGGAGGAGAAGGATGAGGAGGAAAGGGTGACATAGAGACATTCAAGACCATCTCCTAGAAAGAGCCTCTGCTTCCCAACAGCATTGGCTGATAAGGGAATACAAGGAGGTTTCTCCCTCCCCACCATTAGCTGCCTACCTTACCACAGGAAAACAGGACGTACATACATGACACAGTAGCTCTGATCAATTGGGTATTTAGGAATCAGAGGATTTTTTTCCATGTTTGCCTGGCTGAATTCTTTGGGTTTGAGTTTTCTTTGCAGTTACTGGGGTCTTGTTAAGGGTGGTTTTTTCCATATTGAAACTGTTACAATTGCTCAAAACAAATATGATTCAGAAGCATTTAATTCATTGCAATTTATGGTTAGCATCCAGTGTAAGAACAGACCAGAAACTGGCAGCTCCATACGTAAAGGAAATCAGTGATTTTAATGCTAGACCTTATGCTTACAGGATTCCTTCGCAGACCACATTGAGGCCATAGAAGCAGATGCTAAAAGAAGTGCAGCAACTCCTGCAGAAAAAGCCCCATTGCCGATGACACAGTAGGACCCTGCCATGGTTATGTACTTACTGAAAAAAATCCTGAACCTTGGGTAACTAACTGTGGAAACTGCATACCACATCAATAAATGGATTTAACAGCTATCTGTTTTAATTGACCTGTAGGTCCTGATGAACACAACTCATTTGCCTTTCAGGTTCTCTTTTCAGCGGTGCATGACAAACACAGCTGAAAGCACTGCCTAAGAGGCTGTAGGTGAAAACGGTATAAAAATGCGAAGTATGTTGCACCGTTCTCCCTTGAGAGACTGAAGCCATCACAGCCATAAACATTCATAGCTTCAGAAGGGATAACTGACATGGTGTATTATTATCAACAAACACAACATTCTGAAGTTCCTAATATATAAAACTGGTTAAAGGAAAATTCAAATATATTTCAGTTATTTATTAGTAGCGTGTTTTATATGCAAGAAAGCCACTTTGTGCCCATGTCCTACAGCTGTCACTGCTAGCAGACACAGAAGCTAGCGGTTCTTTCCTTTTTTTTTTTCTAAAAGCAATAGCTATTAGGATGACTATAGCATACTAAAAAGCCTAAAACACAGCACATGCGCACACGTACACCATACACACAACAGGCAAAAAATAATATTGGTACCTATTCATGCATTCAGATGCCTTAATGTGGATAGATTGAGAAGAAAAGCAGTCTCTCTCCCATAATGCACGGAAGGAGAAATGGACAGTAAACCCCAAGGGCATATCAATAGGACAAGACAAGGACAAAAAGTTAAACAAATTAAGATCATAAAAAGATTCATGTTTCCAAATAAAATACTTTTAAAAAGACTATACTAAAAGTAACTAATGCCTAGAGCCGTTATGTTAACATCCAGTAATTCAGAATTCCTAGGAGAGAAAAAGCCACAGTTCATAGGACAGAGGAATGGAGAGGGCAACAGTTTTCTAATAATTGTAATCTTTCAGAGTTAGTCCTCTCAATAAGCTATAAAACACAGGAAATTCTCCCTTCTCCTGATGTTTGATATTTGTGACCATTCATGAGCAAAAATTGAAATAATACTCTGAGCCTTCACTATAAACACAACAGCACACTACAATCTAATTCATCTTTCACCCTTAAAAATATTGAGCTTTTTCAGGACTTGTAGAATCTAGAAGCTTCCCTTTTCCAAATTCTAAAATGGCACTTCTGAAATTTATAGTCCTTGGCAGTTCTTCACCTGACTTCCCAGAACCAGAGGAGCTTTATAAGCAATATAGGAGCCTAAGGAAGCAACAATGATCCAGACAAAATATAGGGACAAACTACGTCAAAATTTTTTAGGAAAACCAGTGAGATCAAAGAAATAGATAAGAAGTTTGCCCTGGTCCCAGGAAGTCTAAGCAATGAACAGATACTTCAATTAGCACGTCTTACAGTGTCAATAATGAAAAGATGTTTAAAACCAAGCTGCAGTAGCATCTTCTGGAAGTCATGGTTAGACCTGGCTTCCTGGCTCTGAATGCCCTGATGCTGAAAGGGTATACCTCTGAAAGAATTGAAAAGGTAGTATCAAAATAAAAAGGAATAATTTGTATCTCCAATGCTACTTCCTACCTCTTACAGGAACATCAGAGCATCCTACATTGACTCTATTTGGTAGCATGATATGCACCTAAATACAAACATATACTTGCATGTCTTTGCATGAAGTTTAGTTGCTTTCTTTACAGCAAACATTGGTAGGCCTTCCAAGTTTCTCCATTTGTATTACTGTCAGATTCATATAGATGAGTTTACATTCAGTATTCTCCATATATTTTAACATATATAAGACCAATTTAAAACAGTTTTCATGATTGAGAACTTCATGACGAGGTTTCTAAAGAGACTGCAATGACAATAACCTTCATAAATTGGTATTACTCATGTTTAAAACTGTTGTATTACTAAAGAGTACAGTCAATTCTCTATTAATCACAGGGAATATTTCCAGCTATATGTTGATGTTGTGCAAACTTTTTGACATTAAAATCTATACATTGGATTTGTGCTTCCTCATATTTGCATCAACAAAACATTACTGTATTAAAAAAATGTAGTGATTAGATTAATTAAATAACTTTAAGATGCTAGCTACTGACCTAAATATGCAGTAAGAACCTTGAGTTCTGAAAGGCTGTTACCCAGCTTAATGACAGTAGCTTACAGCTAGTCACAGCACTTTGCTTGAGACAAATAAACAATGTGAAAAATTCATCAAGATAAATACTTGATAGCAGATTTTCTAAACAAAACAATTTAACATACATACTACTATACTTCAAAGTAGGATTTTCATTACATTTGAACAGCCTGTACACAGTTCTGCAGGCCTGCAATTGTTAAACACCCCTTGAGACACAAAAGCTTAAAGCTGGGCCTTAGGAGACGATGAAAGAAAAAGAATTTTGAGAACTCCTATGGTGTACATTTTAACAGTTAGCAGTGTTTAACATATATCCTAGTGAGCATATATTTTAGAAACCACCTTCTAACTGAATCATATGCAAAGAGTGTCCATGTATTTGCTAAGTAAATTTCCTTCCTTTAGTTTTACAAACGAAAGTGTTGAAATTTTTCACAGTCTGACTGCTTCCTTACCTTCAAAAACTCATTGTAACTTAAAAGAGCCATTCAAAATGACAGCCTATACCGCTATTGTAACAGAGGATTTACAACAATCTGAATAAATGACAGGCCAAATGTAAAGAGCGACATGGCACATTCTCCCACTCATTCAGGACTTAAATGTGAAAAAGTCCTATCTTTATTTTGGGCTTAATCTGCTTTTGTTTTCTATTTCTGGCTGCACTACATTCTGTCGTGAGACAGAATGTCCGTCTATGCTCTGGATATCAAAGTGTACTGAAGAGATTAGATAAAGGTAATGGCTGGCGAGCAATGGAATGCCAGTACGGCCATGCCTCTGCCGCCGTGTGCCCACAGCCGACTCCGTGACCATTGAACATCAGTGTTGGATGTGGTCCATGCAACAGGAATCTTACAAAATCCTCCTACTGCCCTACATGTTGGTTCTAAATAACATGAAACTGCAGCATCAAGTCTGCAGTCAATCATCAAACACCTAAAGTAGAGTTAAGATTGGCCCAACAAACTAATACATAAAATGTACGTTGTGGGTTTATTTTATAGAGATTTCTAGCATAAAGTTTCTTTTGCTATCAACTCCCTACTTCTCTATCAACTTTTTAGTAACAACCCTAATGTTGAAAAGTGTCAGGTTACTGGCTTATGCTGATTTTCAGAAAAAGACTCAGATTAAAGACTTGGTAGAGCTCATATAGGTATGATATCCTAAAAGGAACCGGGGAAGCCTGCAATTGCTTCTGGAAACGTTTAACTGTGATCACAACCACACATTCTACTCTGCAGGAAAGGAGAGGCACAACTTGGCAGTGGTGACTTGAGAGCTTGCCTGAAGAACATACTGCTTGGAAACTACGTGTGCGTCTGTGTGTGTATATATATATATACACACACAGAGAGAGGGGTGGTTTTTTTTCCCCTTATCACTGGTAGCGTTAAACTGGTTAACAATCCTAATATACATTTGATTTAACATTTACAAACATCCTTTCAATAAAATAAAAAGTAGATTTTTTTTTCTAAACTCTAAAGCAACTAGGTACCATCGCTGCTTTTTTTATCTCCTTCCCCAGTTTGCACTAATAGTTATTCAAGAGCAGTAGAAGCCTAGAAGTACACTGGGTCCTCCTCTTTCAGTATGTGCTTCTTCCTAGGAAAAGGCCCTAGAAGAGGAGGGCTTGATGAATTACGCTCATTAAATATTAGAGTGGAATGTTTTTCTGAAACAAAGGTTCCTTTGTAGCGTGCCCTGCTATCTCACGTTCAATGCATTTGAAAAAGTACATAAACATTTCCACAAAGTGCACTGAGTCTTTTTTTAAACACATTTCCCAAATTAATATTTATTTAATAAATTTCAAACCATTATTCACTTGAAAATAGAACCCAAAGCAACAAAACGCAGCCTACAGTTTTAAAACACACAAAAAATCAAAATGCAAGACAAAGTCTAAGCTGAGCACATGTTCTTTGGAATTTCAGCACAGAAAAAAATTTAAACAGAAAATTTCCTTCTAGATCTCCTAAAGTATACCTGATCAAAACCTGATTTCTAAACTCATTTTTTTTAAAGTACATTGCTCATTTGCTTGACATAAAAACAGGTTCTGCTCCAAGTATCAGTAGAATTTAAATCTGCAACATACACTGGATTTTCTAAACTTTGCCTGAGTGCTGCAGCTCAGACAATCAATTGGAGCCAGGTTTCTCCAACGTCAAGAAGGAATGCATGTTTTATTTCATTTTCATAGGTTTTTATAACAAAGAACAGAACTGTAAATTATCCAATTGATTAAAAAAAAAAAAAAGCCACAAAACCAAACACAAAAACAATCAAAACAAGAGTATTTTTTCTTTAAAAAAATCCGTGTCACGTAGGACAACCATTGCTCCCCCTCAAAAAAGGAGAAAAAAAATGATTACTCTTTTTCCCCTTGAACTGAGGAAACTACACATCAAAAGCTAGTGTTGCCATTTTCTAACTGCAAGAACTGAGCTGATCCTTTTATTTAAAAAAAGAACACACCACCACCAAAAGACTATCAGTCTACTATGAGATCAAGTACTCTATAAAGAAAAACTGACAACTTATCTTTCAATTTGTAAACAGTACTGGAACAACTTATCAATACTAATTTCTAATTTTAGAAACAGTATCTTTACTCACAGAGACATTATTCAGCTCTAAAGACACTTACATAGTAACAGACATATGAATGTAAATTCATAAGCAACAAAAAAAGTCCTATGTCACATTTCAGCAGGTAGTCAATAAACCTGTCTACTTTTAAAAAAATAATAAATAAAATAGGAAAGCGGATGACATTTCTGTTTACAACAGCATCTTTTCTAATGCATATAAGCATTTTTAAATACGATTAACTAATAAGCTTTGTAACTGTACCTTAAAAGAAAATTTCCGATTTATGCGATCTTCGGGTCCGACTGGAGATATTACGTAACTAGGCAATGGTATGCTCCCCAAAACAGATTCTTCTCTGCTGTCTGTTGAATAAAAAAATAGAATCTAATTCACTGCACTTTTCAATGGGGTAACAATACATTCTCCTTTACGGACACACATACAACAGGCATTAAGTAGAAAGAAGAGCAGTTCAGACTGGATATAAGGAAAAGAATTTTCCCTGTGAGGACAGAGCAGCAGCAGAACAGGCCGACCTGGGTGGTTGTGCCATCTCCATCCTTGGAGGTTTTCAACACCTGACTGAACTATGCCCTGAGCAACCTGGGATGACTTCTTTCCTGACCCTGCTTTCACCAGGCAGTTGGACTACACACTTCCTGAAGTCCCTTCTGACCTGAATTTTCTTATGACTCAACACTAATAATACATGGAGAAAAATGTTTTAAAGAAACAAGATTGATTTTTTTTTAAAAAAAGATCAGTTTGTTTTTTTATTGATTTTCTTTTGGGAGGGGTTGATTTTTTTAGTTTCAGACAGAAGAATACGCTTTGAGAATAAAGCTTACAGTGAGAAATGAACTCTGACTGGCTGCATAACATGATGGACCTTCCATTTAGCATTCTACATCTAGGCTAATTGCTATAATTAGGAAACCTCTATTACTGTTGGCTCTAAGGTGATCAGCAGCAGAAATGCAGCGCCTAGAAATACGAATTCCAAGTTTCATATTCTGTAATGCTTTCCCAAAATTGCAGCACACTACACAATACCCAAAACTTCAAAATAACCTTATGTAATACCATTATTCCTAGTTCAGGCTAAGAGGACATCTAACCTTTTTTGGTAGAAATACTGGATTCAGAGGTTCTCACTCTTACATTATCCCTTCGATTAAAGCTGAACCAATGCCCTGATCTGGCCACAGGGCATTCTCAACAAATCAGCTGTCCAAGTGCAAGCAAGTAGGTAAGGGAACACAGACCAGAGATGGGATAAATCTTAAAACTGGTATTGCTGCCAAATTTTTTGTAGCGTAACTCTTGGCATATATCAAAGATAAGTGATGTGACAAAAAAATCATACAGCACCCCCTTGCTCCCCAACTCTGCCCTGAAATTTGCCGTGCATTAAAGACATATGGATAAGTAACTGTTTCACTATGCACCTTCTCAGAATACCTAACTATATCTGAAGAGTTCAATTAGTTCAGTTAGCTTGCAATGGGATTTGAACAGGTGAACTGTTACAGACTAACTCAAAAGAACTAGTATCTACTCACCTTTGTAGTAAAACAAACAATAATCAGCAAGCACAAACCATCGTCTTTTCCACAGTCGCATTCCAGAGCTATCCTGAAATGCAAGAAATATGATACACTTTTAATTTAAGGAAAGTAAACAGTTATCATACAATGCTGTTCCTGGGAGTAGTTTAAAAGAAGCTTACCTAAATATGATATTAATTGCAAAACCAAGTGGTTTATATTTTAGCAAAATATTATGTACTAAGAAAGATAAGGAGTAAAACATTCAGCTATAAAATAATTAGGGTAGAATATTCAAGCCACTAATTTTCATTAAGTAATTAAACTTGCATCCCCAAAGAGCATTCAGATTAGCTTTATACACAACCAATGCATATTTTATCTAGACAGATTTATCCTGCAATAAAGAAAAAAAGTATACATCTGGATAGCTAAATATCAAGAAGGATGGCCTGCAGACCAAGATGAAAATCACTACGCAGCTGTGAAGTATGACCCCACATTTCAGACAATGATCCCCTATAATTCTACGGTCAACCTCCCATATGTTATCCATGCCTAAAATGTAATTTAATCAAATATTCCTTAGGAACTAAAACATGGTGCATAATGTGCAAATTTTAATGCAATATAATGTAATATGCCTGGGGAGATCTATATGTATCTCTCTATATATAACATATATCACCTTGTCAAAATGAGCAATATTTATACTGAAATTAATTTTAGAAGCTTGTAAAATTGCCAGGCTTGTAACCTAAGCAAGTACAGCTTACTCAGTTGAGGTAGGCTTTGATGATACCAGCAGCATAGAAAGCATCTTCAGGCTTTAAGTGCTTGCAAGCAGAGGAAAGGGGACAGAAGGAAATAACTAGAGAAATGTTGCGTATACTATTTCCCTTCTCCTTCTACCTTCATATTAAGTACACAAGGACTTTCTTCCCTTTCCTTTTTCATGCTACAATGCTGTCAACACATACTGTGTCTGAGTACTGATTCTGTCCTGAAAACTAATGGACTTGGGTTGTGGATGTCAACAGAGTTGACAGCAGAATACAGCTCTCCACACAGGAGGAAGTGGATGGCTGTCAGCTGTTTAACTTTCCTGTATATGTAGAATCCTAATTGTAAACCTTAGATTTCAGCCTTCTCCTACTCGTCCCTAAACCTAGCTGCTGGATCTCTGGTGATAATCTGATGGATGCTGACTGCCAAATTAGAAGCAGGGAAGTATTCCTGTACAACGAACAGCTTGCTTTACTTTTTGCCCTCAAGGATGTGCTTCTATCAGCTTAAGAATTCAAGATGCAGCAGCTGTAAAATGATGTTTGTTGGATGAAATCCTATAATCCAGCCTTCGCTTGGACACTAGCCTTGGTGACAGCAGTGTGTGGTGAACGTGTCCCTGTCTCCCTTCATTTTCTCCCTCCTGCTTCTGGAGAACAAAATGCATATGGGTTGGAATTAAGCCTTTGATATAGGTATAAGGGCATAAGCAAGCAAATGGAATGAGGCCTTGACAACCAACCTATAGTGCGTTCTGAAAGAGACTAAGATCAGCCTGGCGGCAAGCCATCAGGATAAAACAGGGAAAATAACCAGATTTAGACAACAAAGTTATAGCCTCAACATTTAACCATGATGGCGATGTGCATTTATCATTGTTTCCACGTCTGAATCGTATCTGTAGGTAAAACTTGGTTTTCACATTTGCTGAGCACAAGCCCCTCATTACAGAAGCTTGTGGGAGTACCCAACACTGCCCTGCATCACCGACATTCGAGCTTCTGTTTTTCCAGTTACTTGGAAGGGACTTATTTTTACTCGGTGATTGCATTGAAGTATATGAACAGAAACAAGACGATTATATGCATACCTGTTTGTGTAGCCAGCCTCTTACTATAACAGGAACATTAGGATTCCTCCTGATAGCTTGTTCCCTCTTTCCAAAGCTATGAACTTTGTTTCCAGCCTTCACAATCTGTAAAGAAGTATAATGTAGCAGTGGCTTTTAAACTGCACTGAGACCCATTTCATATTACAAATAACCTCACTGCAATAATTCATACTTCATTACACAGTAACAAAGTATTTATAGCATTTTCAAGGGCAAGTAAATAGACAATGATATTTACAACACAGCAAAGTCAATCTCCCACTTTCATCAACATATCAGTGCCAGAACGGCTTGCCAACTCCCAGCTGAACAGCAGCAGCACTGGTGACTCAAGTCTGAAAGGCAGAACTGCTGAAGTTTTAGTGTGCTTGGGCAGTATTTTTGAGTGCACTACAAAAGCCGTGTGCAAGTCTCTCTCTGCAACATGGTACAAGTCCCCTACACACACAGGACTTCGTGCGCATGAATCCTGCTTTTGCTGTTCATTGTTTGAGGGGGTTTTTGGTTGTTTTAGGTTTTCTTTCTTGTTTAAGTTCAAACAACATTGATAGCTCAATAAAATGTTTGGACTTTGACCCTCCAAACAAAAGGAGAAGACAGAGTGACGCTGCTAAGGAGAGACCTAGACTGCAGTAAGTGGAAATCAAAAGGTCTAGGTAATGGTTTGTGTTTTACTGCAACCTCAGTTGTGACTCACATGGGCAAAACTATTTCAAAAACAAACAAGGAAAGCCTATCAGCCCGTGAAAAAGACAGCAAGAATCTCTGGATGAATAACCTGCCTGTTCTTTTCCATTCTCAGCAGTTTGCTACTGCAATTGCTTTAGGAACCTGAGGTGCACAGACCACCCTTACAGTTGCTCCCAACTTCTCCAAGGAAAGAGTTGTCCAGATTCACTCTGTCTCCTTCCTACAATGTCTTCTTTGTTTGAACCTCTCCTCTCTATCAGCACATTTGTCATAAGCAAGGGATGATATCATAAAAATATCTCAGCCTACTGCTTCTACCAGTCAGGCAACATCTGGACCAGAAGACAGCAAATATATTAATAAAATATTCTAGCAATATATAGAATCACAGAATGGTTTGGGTTGGAAGGGACCTTAAAGATCATCTAGTTCCAACCCCCCTGCCATGGGCAGGGACACCTCCCACTAGACCAGGTTGCTCAAAGCCCCATCCGACCTGGCCTTGAACACTTCTGGGGCTGGGGCTTCCAACAACTTCCCCGGGCAACCTGTTCCAGTGTCTCACCACTCTCATAGTGAAAAATTTCTCCCTCATATCTAATCTAAATCTACCCTCTTCCAGTTTGAAGCCATTAAATGGATTCTGTTAATTTTGAGGCCAGGTTTTACCAATCTGCACTAAATTTCACAAATTTCAGTAGTCATAAGCACACATCTTAATGCAGGATTAAGATAATAGCAATAGTCAGTAAGAAAAAAAAAAATCACCTTTTCTGTAGTGCTATAGCATGTAAACCAGCAATGTAGATTTAACACTCACAGGAGATATCAAGGGGCAGATTTTACTAGGTAGTTTCCCCGAGGTCTGTTTAGTGGGAAGCAGCAGGCTGCTTTCAGCTCTGCTGAGAAGTCAGGTGAGCTGCATGTCAGGGTTGTTTCTGCGGAACACCCTGAGACTTCAGAGACAGGAATAATGCCAAGCATGGGCTTTTCCCTAGGAGCGACACCTCACCTGACACCTCAGGGGCAGTCTGCACAAGATTTCTCCGTGGTCCAGGGCAGCACAGGAGGATCACCCGAGCAGCCCAGCTGTCTAGGGCTGCACAAACCTACCAGGCCAGGCTGTAAATGGCAACAGGTTTCTGAGCTGATGCAACTGCCATTCCACTGGCAATAAGTGGTTCCCAGTAAAAGCCAGGTGAGGATGCTATCCCTGAGACCTCCCAGCCCATTTCTCTGCCATTCCTATGCTACAACACTCAGCTGACAGGCTGCAGAGCACTAGCTTTGTGCAAACACAGCGTGTCAAGTACGACCACAAAATCTCTCTCACAGACCTACAAGCAGCGAGTCTGAGACTAAAGGAAGGAAGAAAGCTGATGTTAAGCATTTGTGTTCGCTACTGAAAATATTTCAAAAGACAACTTGTGAACCTGTGTGCCAATATTGCTTTAAATGAACACACAAAGACGTATCATGAGGCCAGCCAAGCTCTGAATGATCATATGATCATCAGGCCAAGCCACAGATATTTTCTTTTAAGACTTCAAAAAAAAAAAAAATCAACAGTAATCAATTCAGTCAAGATTTTAAAATACTGTTGCCAAATGTTAGATGCAACAGCTACATTACAAGGATGATGACAAATAATGAGGCCCAAACTGTTTAAGGCTCTGAAAGTCAAAAATCTATGCTTGAACAGAAATCAATTTACAAAATGTACAGAATTTAGTTTGCTAGGTTTTTTCCCCCATATTTATCCTAGGAAGGGTGGATGAACTGAGGACCAGTTAAAGTGTAGCTGATCTGGCTACAGCAGGGTTTAAATTTCAATTTTTTTCATCAAGATCCCCCGTCAGTGATTAAGCACACTGATTCTCTGACCCTATTTAATTTTAAAAAAATGCAGACCACAATGTAGAAAAGTCATCCTTGGACTTGGTCAAAAAGACCAAAGAATTTCTGTCACACGGGAGGGGAAAAAGTTTTTGTAAGGCTGTGTGTTCTTTATCAATACAACACCCATAACAGAAACAAAAAAATCATTTTATGGTGTTTTATGTAATTAAAATTTTCACATAATTTATAGTATTAATCACCTCATTCTGCTCTGGAATAAAACAAAGCATACCAGATACTGAATGTCATGCCTTGCTTCCACTGGCCAGAATAAAATGTTAGTTTTAAAGAAAAGGTATATTTTAAAAAATATTTGTCTGTAATGCAGTAGTCTTTTCCTAACTTAAAATATTCTGATGTCATCGTCGTGTGTTGAAAAATGCAGGTCAGAGCAGCTGCCTGTGTCACGGAAGACAAAGAAGTTGCTTTTGACTTCACTACATTTGTTATGCTGGCTTGTCTGTGAATGACTCATAAGTTTTTCCAGAAAACCCAAAATGTCAAGAGCCAAAATTTTCAAATCCCTTTTCATCACTGCATCATCTTCTTCCTTACAGTAGCCTCTAGCTGGGGAGGAAAGTTGCTAACTTAATTATAAAATGTAATTCTTTTTTTCTAAAGCTGGACAGTCAAAAAAAAAAGTAAACAGCCTTTCATTTGGAACAGATTTTCTAAATAGCAAAAAGGAAGACTGCACCTTGGTAAAAATATGCATATATATATATATATACACACACATAAAAGAACACATAACTTACTTTCAATCTACAGGGAATTGAAAAAAAACCAAAACACCACCACAACAAGAACAGCCCACAAAAACCCCCACTTGTTTAACTCTACATCATAAACTCTTCCATGCAAAAAAATCTCCATGTTTTACTAACAAACGAACTCATGAATCCTTTCAGATCTCTAAGAAAATTAGACAAAATCCTTATTTTTCAGATAGGAAAACCTGAAACGCTCAGAAATTTATGCTCTTCGTATTGCACATTCATCTACAGTGGCCCTGAATTAAACCCTGTGTTCCACACTCCAGCTGCAGGGAGTCCCACAGAGCTGGCACCATGGCATACACGTCACCATCGCCTGTTTCTCTCAACTGCTAGACCCATTCTTTATTTACTCGTTGTAATCCTCGCCAGTTCATCTTGGAAAAATACCAGCAAACTATCTGCGTCATCAACAATTCAATTACTTCTCTTGCACAGAACCCATCCAAAAAACACTCTCAAAACATAGGTAGTAATAAATACGTTACACTTCTGTCCTTTACGCTTTCGACTTGACCAAAGTATGGTGTAGCACAGTAACATTTACAAGCTTCCATTCACACCATCAGACGATTTAACAAACTAAATTCCAAATGTACCTCACTCTCAAACTGAAACAGATCTTTATTCCTCAATATCCTTCATTTGTAATAAATATAAATGGCTTTTAATATAGTTAATAATAGGGAAAAAATTACTCATCTGTAACTGAATTGGCTGTGAACAAGCAGATCTTTGGGACAGAGAACAATTGTGGTTTATCAGCACATCCTTTTGCTTTTTATTTCGCCAGCTCCATATCCCTCAAATTTCAAAAGGAAGGATAGACTGCATTGGTCTAAAGTCTTCAGACGACTTATTCAGATAGTGACAGCATCAAAATGGTGGGGCTCACCCCAAGAACCTACATGTATTTCTGCAAAACTGCCCATCTCAGCTGTCTTACAAAGTGAAGCCTTAAATATCTATATGCACATCAATGAAACATAATGACATTTTGATAAGTGTAAGTGTCATTTTGGTTTCTTCTTTTTCTTCTTTCCAAAATGCTCCTCTCATTGTACACTGTAAAACTGACACTGCTGGACAGAACATGTGAAATTCTCTTTCCAAATAATTACTTTTTATTTCAGAAGATTTATTTAATCCAAGCTCAGACTTGAACACTGCAACAGCAAGCCAATAGTCTTCATCTCTTTCATCATGAACTGAGAATGACAAATCTGCTGTACAGCTGGCAGCTTACCTTCCCCCTCCACCCCAAATGTAGCAATTCTTAGCTGTCAGCTTTCTGCAGAATAATCAAGTGGAAAGCCATGTACCTTTTCCTGCACTTTTTGATTTGGTGTTACTTCAATGTGCATAGCTCTATATAAAAATCACTTTGAATTTGGCCAACATTCCAACCCTGTACCTACATAGTTCTGTGATGGCATTTGCAGGACAAACCTATGAAAGCATTTCGTAAGAGATAATAATTAGCTGTGGGTACGTAGAGACCTTTGCCAGGACAAACAGAACGTGTCTCTGGCTTCATGGCTGTGTCTCACATCTGCATCTGGGAAGTCACTCTTTGAAAGAATGATTATGGAATTAATGGAAGAAAACATTTAGAAAGAGATGAAAGGATCTTAAAAATCTACTCTCAATGTGACAGAAGTTAACCTCAAAATGGAGGACACAGGTTATTCACTTTACAGTCTTCGTTCTCATTATTAATTAACTTTAATTTTGTTTTAGGTTGTGAAGGAATTCAACAGATCTTCTTCTGACTCTACAGAATGAGAGGAGTGATTTCAAGCCTGGAAACACATGCAATGATGAAACAAAAAATATATAAGAAAGATGTTGATTCTCTGTCTTTCTTAAAATTCCATTAAAGCATCTACTGAGGGCCTGCAGCAGGATGGATCTTATATAAACAAATTTGGTGGAGAAGAAAAGTACAGGCAAGCGCTTTACAAGAGCTGTATTCAAAGTCTAAAGCTGCCACGTATTAAAAAAATGCCACATCTGGGAGCCTGCCAGAAGCATGTGTGGCCACACTTACACTGCACTGCAAACAAAACAGAAGCAGAGACCAAAACTAGACCAACTGAAATTTTGGGAGGTGATTCTGGATATTCTCCAAGCTGTGATGGAAAGAGCAATACCCTCACCTTTAGCTGTGTGGTTCTGATGTCTCCAGTGAACTAGCTTCTAGCACATGGGTGGCCCTGTAAGTTGTAATCAGTCACCATTTTTGATCTCACTGCTTTGCAAAGCCTGATTAGATCAATGCAAACACATAACAAAGGGAAGCAGCAGGAGCAGGTGACAGAGGATGCACACTTTTTGGCAGAAGTGTGATGCTGGGTAAGTTAAAGCCAACTGCATCACTGGAGAAATCCCCACCTCAGTGCAGAGTACCAGGTCCCCATTAAGTCTGCTGCTTTTAAGAGTGAAAAAATGAGCCTTCTCCCGCTAATGCTGGCTTTAAAAAAATCAGAATAAGGAGGATAAATACAGTAAACACAAATGCCCAGGTACTTTGGGTAAGTTCAACTGTTAGAATATCAAACAGAAACATATCAAGTAACTCATGTAACCTACTAAGTTTACTGTTTTCAGAGATAACTTTACCTAGCACTTTAAAGGTATACGTATTCTTGAGATTTGACGCATGACAATCTTTGCATTGGTCAAATAAACTATAAATTTTTAGCTTTTAATGAAATTGTTTTCATATCCAATATTCACCCAAGCCATTCAAAACATTAGAAAAAGATTTTAAGTGATTCCAACTCAATAAAAATATCCTTGCAATCAATTCGGCAAAATCCTTTCTTCAAATCAATTACTTAACAGGCTTCACATCTTTGCATTCAAAAAACCACTGAGGTTTAAAAACTGCAGGCAAAGTTAAGAAATCTATCTTATCTCTGCTAATTCTTCCAGCATTGTTTTGCTTCTTTTTATCCAGCCCCCTCCCAATCTCACTGTACTGTAATTTACTGTAAGGTCAAAGAAGCATCAAAATAGTTGGTGACACTTCAAGTACAGCATTTTATTTTATTTTGTGCAATAATAAACTCAGGCCCTTTGTCAATGCCAAATAATGGATTTTCCTATTATTAAACATTCTGTGTGTAAACTTGGTGTGTGCACTGTTTGTGCACTACAGTAATGGCAGAAAAGGACCCAAACTGCTACTCGGAGGAGGAACAGCAGTAAGGTTTCATGGAAAAGAAAGAACTGCAAATTACAGTTCCTGGTATTCTGCAGCATTTTTTACCCTATATCCTGGACTATCAAAAAGCTTGCCAGAATACTAGTATTACATATACTTACTTCCATTCTTAAGAAGCCCCTCAAACTTTGTATGTCACAATAATTGCTATTTTTCGAGTTATCATTCAACACTGTCGTGTGGGTATATGGTGTTCCTGTGCTGTAAAAAGGTTTCTGCTTGGGTAGAAGATATTACCTCTTCTTTGAGGTAAGTTATGAGACTTCTAGGCTCAAGCCATTACCCTATTAAAATCGGCATTAAAAGAATATTGGATTTAAAGTGAGTGAAGTTCTAATCATCAAGCTTGTTTTAACAATAGCATTTTTCCTTTACCTTAGAGACAGGTTTTGTATCAACAGCAGATGTAGTTACTGCAGTGGAAGTTTCACTGACCATGCTTGAGGGTCTTTGGTTTATTTGTTGCTTGGACATAGATGAATTCTGCCTAGAAAACAAACAAAACCAGATAATCTAAAGCACATTGTTTCAAACAGTCAGCTTTACCTTTTTAGATTCACAGTAAGCAAATGAATGACAGGTCAATCAAACATATCCCATGCATCTAAAACTTCCTTTGCAGCACCCCTATTATTTTGATTTCAGGTATTTCTCAAGCAGATGCTGCCAGTGACATCTGATGACTGATATTTGCCAATGTATCAGGAGGAAGAAACCTGCCAAGGTGTCTGCAAATCCAGCCGAGAATCAAGATATAACAATGAGCACTCAGAGAAGATAAGGCAATGCAGAGAAACTCAATTGTGACCAATTTAAAGGCTTAGCTGCAAACATGTGGAAAAGCCTGTACTGGGGAGGGAAGGATAGGAGGCAGCATTTTGCAATAACTGGCTTCTTATTTAAAATCCAAGCGAGACCAGCCTACTGTTAGATCTTTCACTAACTTAATGTTAGATCTCTGAACCTGCCCAAAATGTGATTCATACTACAATATGAATTATTAAAATACCTTTTAAGTGAAATGGTGCAATTCGTGGCAAATATTATTAGAAATAAATGACTTCTGAGTCATACTAAGATTCAAGAACTCTTGATAACTAGCTCAGCTGAAGATACCCGTTAAAACCATACTGTAAGAACGTGTTCAACAAGTAAGAATTCAGCACAGCTGCCCAGCTGAAGAAGTAAGAAGGTAAATGAAGTACAAAATCTTGTGGAATCCAACATGCACGTTGTGAAGAAAAGCCTCAGCAGCCTTGACAACAACTTGCGAATTAAACCCGCATGCGGTATTTTCAAAAATCATTAACAACATAGTTTAGCAAATTGTATTTTAGGAACAAGTAGCAATACAATCACATCAGAAAAAACAAAACAAAGCGAACTATTAACAAAAGACATACAAGCCGCGACAAACGTTATGGTTGCTACTACTGAAATTCAACCGCATTCTGAAGAGAACAGAGTAATCCTGAGCAGTTATCACTCATAAGAACACAGAAGAAGAGTTTGTGATTGTAGTAGCCCAACACAGGTTTTAACTGAGGACAAAGTGTTTGCCACCGTTGCTCTTCCTCAGTTTCAACCTGAACAATTACCTGTGTCCAAAAGCTTTTATAGTTGATTTGGTGTCAGGGAGAGCACATTTTTCCATTTGTGACCACACAGTTTTAATTAAGCTTGTGAGGAAATAACACAACTTTGATACCTTTCTCATTATGCCTTGCTTATCTGGCATAAAATACCATCTTTCTAGCTTTCATACGTAAGTTCAGGTCCAAGATATGAGAACAAACTACAGCAAGTCCCTAAAATCCCTGGCCAGCCTTTAATGCATGAGGGCTTCATTACATCAGTTTGAGTCAATTTGCCTTACCTCTCAGAGATCAGGTACCTACTTCAGCATTTAATCAGCTTTAGGAATATCCAGTTTCAGCAAAGAGCAGATTAAGACACTTCCCGTATATTACGCTGCCTGACTAAGCTATTTCTGTTGATCAGCCAGTCTTATTATCTGCTTTTGACTCTGTTCTCACTTGTTCCCTTCCCACTCTATAAACTTTCAGAACAAGTAGAAAATGCAGACTTAAAACGTGCCTGCATCTTACTTGGAAACCCATCTTACTTGCCTTTTCCTAATAGTTACTTATCAAAAAGGTTCTATTTCCTTGCTTGAGACAATTAAACAGAGACTAGGTATTTCAATGTGGGAGGAACACTAACAGAGATGTGACAGTGTTCTATTTTGCCTCCTCAAAAGGAATTTAAAGGATTAGATTTGGTATCATCAAGGCCACTAGAACTGAGTCGCAAAAGTATGAAAACAAAACACATCCAAAGAAAACATTTGGCCTTAGAAGACACAAACTTTCTCTTCTTCCCTTGAGGTTTAGATTCTTTACAATGTCCACACAACAAACTATTGAGTTTTATACTGTAGGACAGTCGCACGATATATGTTATTTTCCAGATATTCACTGAGGCAAGGAGGGGGAAAAGGAGGAGATGGAGGGAAGAGGAGATAGCACATAATGTCCAGAAAATCTGTAGGCTTTCCAGGCTATAGATAATCTAATTAGATTATGTTTCTTCATTTTATAGAGTAGCCGTTTCATAGAGAGCTGACTTTCTCAGGAAAACCAAAAGTGGAAAATAAAATTTAACTTTCAAGAAGTCGGAATTAATTTTTTCCGCTAAAAGCATTAACATGGAAAGAAAAATAACCCCAGAGGAACAGTTTTAATCTACAAATTAGGGTAGGAAAACTCATATTGAACAGATTTTCACTATTCCACAAAACACTGTTTTCACAGTAGGTTAAAACATACTGCAGTTGTTTGGTTTTTTTTTTTTTTAAATAAAAATTTAGAACTACAGAGGAAGATAAGCTTTATATGTTTAACAAGACCATCACTATCAGGAAATCATAATGCAATACGGAACAATAAACACATACTTTCTAAGCATTTATAATTTGACCATTTAGCAATTTCTCTTCCGCTTGCTACTGAAAATGATCATTGCCAATAAATCAAACTTTCCTTTTCCAGAAGTACCAAGATTAATGACAAACTTCAACTGGGAAAACAACAAATTCAGAAAGAGAAAAAAGGTTTTTTTAAAAAAATGTGAGATTGTTGCCAGGTGGAAGAACTCAAATAGCCATCAAAAGAGACAGTGAGCCCATTGAAAGAGAAAATAGATTATTTTTCTCCTAAAAAAACACCTTCGGCAGCAAACACTGGTGGCCCAAACTTTCTGTACCCGAGATATAATGGAAAACACCAAACAACACTGAAAATGAATTTAAGAACTTGCATATAGGATTTCAAGGATAAAATAGATTTGCCTGAAATCAGAACATAACAAAACTCAAGTATTCAAGTCTCTTAATAGCTAATTAATACTCTCGGTCTGTTTTTAAAAGCAAATAAAAATACACAGAATATGCAGAATTACCTGAAACATCCCAGCATGTTAATGGAGTTAACACTGTCCTAATAGTATTTACAGATTCATCTTTAAAAATAAGTGACTACAGCATTTACTCTGTGCACTCAGAAACATTAGTTCAGAATCATTATTACCAAAGATGTTTGATAATATTTGTTATCCAAGATACCCCATTCTGTCTTCGTAGTGCTGGGTTTTGTCCTTTTTCAGGATTTTTTTTTTTACCGCCTCCCCCAGGCGTGTGCATACACATGCAAAATTGCAGTATTTATATTCAGAGCTGGTCCCTTGTAAATTCTTTTTTTAAATACTTGAAAATAACACTCTATATAGTATCTTGTGTCAAGCGACTCCCTGCTCTACTTAAACAGTGTCAGTATGTCTACCAAAATTACATTTACTAGCTAAAAAAATCACATGGCCAGTATTTGATTTATTTAAAAAAAAAAACAAAACAGACACTGAACAACAACAACAAAACTATTACTTCAGTAGCCCATATTGAAAATGCAATACTCACGAGAGAGCACACTCCTTTTCTCTAAAGGATCATAAAGATTAGTCAACTTAGAAGATCCACATTCATACCAGCAACTCAAAAAGTTTATTTTGTTGGAACCAAATTGGACACAATAACATCATGCCAATCTAGCTTTAATACTAAATTTCCTATTCAGCTAGATAAAACTTTAACTGTCATATAGATGTTTCTTTTGGGGCTGTTGTTTGGGTTTCCTCCTTTCTCTCCACCTGATATTTTCGCTGCTATAGTAACCAAATGCAATAGACAAAATCAGATGGCTCTGTCCCCAGAGGTGATACACAGGCTTTACCAGTTGCACAAAAAACAGGCAAAGAAGAAGATAGCACTCATTGGATTAAGCACATTACTTTTTTTTTTTTCTATATTTCTACATTTATGAAGAAGTCTTATCTTTTTTAAGTACTATCTTCTCACTTGCAAACATACTACTGTCACAAATATAAAGCTTGTAATACACAGCTACTAGTATTTAGCAACAGATACAGGTAGATACATGTCTGTAAATGCCGCCTCCTTCCTTTCTGTATACAATTATTTAAAGAACAGTTATTTAAAGAAAGATAAGAGAGAAGAAATCTAAACATTATGTACATCTATCCTAAGTAATTCTATCACAGATTTTTCAGAGAAATGCGCATATAACAATGAGGTTAAACTAAATCTAACACCTGTCCAGCAGCCTTATCATTAATACTCATTTTTCCATTGGTTGTTTAGGAAAGGTCCCCTTGTGGATTAAGGGTTCATTAAAAACATGAAAGTAAAGTACAGAAATTAAGAGACAGTTGCGAAATGGAGGGAGCCCATACAGAGAAGGCGTTCAAATTATTTAGAGGTGATCCTGAAAACTGAAGCGACTAAGTCAACAGAGGACAAGAATTATTCTGCACAAAAACTGAAATGCTGACAGGAGCAGATAGAAAAATAATCTTAAGATATGAGTAACCATGTGATAAGATGCCAAACTGAATTCAGTGTCAACAACAGAAAACTCATTTAAAGGTGGAAGAAATTAAAAACATCTCTACATCTTTTATTGCTCAACAGAAAATTGGCAATATGAGCAAAGGGTATTTTTAAATCTTAGCACAATGAGTAGCAGCAGCCAAATTATGTTAAGAATTATTAGGAAAGGAATACAGAAGAAAAAGTACAATTACATTATTATAAAAAACAATAAGCTCATACGTTGAACACTGCATTCAGTATTCAGTACTGTAACCAATCACTCCACCAGAAAAAAAGACAAATCTAAAAGCATCATACAGAAAAGGCAGCGCTCAGGCAGGGCTAGTGAAAGGTACAGAACACACGTCCCACACACTAAGTGACCAAAGCTGCAAAGCTCGGGAAAAATAAAATGAGAGGTGGGGATTTGACAGTATTCTCAGCTAAGAATGAGTTAGGAAATATTAATCACTATTTCTCAAAAAAAACTCAGACTAAATAAGAACACATTTAGGAAGAAGGAAGATCATAAGGATCAAAAGATAATGTAATTCAAAATTTACAGGTTCCAGGCGATACTCTTTGTTTTTATCCTCCAGTTACAACAGAGTTGAGGAAATCGATTTTGGCTTAAAAACCAAGATTGATATGATATTGTTTAAAAGGGGAAATGCCTTAGGAAAAGACCAGTGAAATATAGTCTCAGTCTTCCACTGAAAGTATCCAGTTCTCATTTGATCAAGTGAGGCAAGGGCATCTGGTTCGTCACTGACTCATAATCAAGCTAGGATTACATCATTTATTGACATCATTTTCCAAAACTTCATTTCAAATCTTCCTGCCAGAACATTGCTTCCTGGATGAGAAATGGCCAGAGCAGTCTGTACATTCATCATTTCTAGATTACTACAAATTATTTTTCTGATGTTAAATTTGTTCTTTTAATAGACACGATTGTTGCAGCCTGAAAAAGTTTGTGCTTCCAGCTCCCCAGTAGCTCCCAGTCAACATCTGTGACAACTCCTGGCTTTGGCCCTAATTTTAAATTAAAATCAACCCGTAAGTAATAAATCACGTCACAACAGCACTGAAGAACAAATTGCTGTGTATGAAACCCTTAAGAGTGCTACTACTTCAGGCAGTAACGCTATCTGAATTCTTCAGCTACAGAAAAGTCTTCAGCTTTAGAAAGAAGTACTCTTGGTTAAAAAGATCCCATGATGGAAAGTTTCCACAGACCATGCAAATACGAAAAAAATTTCGTCACAAGATACTATCTACAATACTGATTCTAAACTAATACAGGATCAACAACACCAACAACACCAAACAACCCAAACACCGACACCAAACAAATCCCCGGTGCCCGAGGGAAAAGAACAGAAGACAGCATAGCCACATCACGATTCCTAGGCCTAAGGCCAGGGAGGTGCTAACAGCTCCTTTGATTTCAGCAGAGACATCCACGTGTGACAACAGTGTCGTTTGACAAGAATTCAGATATGACTGTGATGAACAGCATCTGTGTAAAACCTGCACTGGTGCACAGAAGTGGTACAAAGCTAAGGAAACCAGAGCATCCCACGCGCTTGAAAATTATATCTTTAAAGTAATTTGAACTGATACATTAAAACCATCTAATTTTAAAAACACTCTGTATGTACTTTGGGGCCAATAATGAAGCTTACAAAAATGTTCTCGCAAAGACTGTTTCCTGAGTAGTCAGTACAAACACATACTCTTTATATCCCTCCAGCCATTCCCTCCCCTTTTAGAATAAAACCCACCTGTCTCTCTTAATTCTAATGCATTGTTAGATCTTTTTCCCTGCTTTTGATACCATCTCAGTGTAATTGAAATATAGAGATGACAAGTTCTGCCCATTCATCCGATTGCCCTCCAAATAAACACCTTAATTTCTCTTCCAAAATAGTTTCTAACATACACAAAAGATCACTAAAACCATGTGCCACCAGCAAGTTGTTCTTTCAATTCTGCTTTTAATATTTTATCTGCTACCAGGATTATAAAACTAGAAACAGCCCAGGGAAGTGTGACTAATCGAGGGTGGCACTCCAAGGTTCTATCCAAACATCTATTTTCTCTTACACATGTACAAACATTAAACAAAAATCAATTAATGGGTGGAAGTTGGAACACAGATGCACAGTGGCTGTTGTCCATATTGTCTTTGAGATTTGCTCCATTGCAAGATACCCATTCTCCTCACTAAATGACTTGTAGCAGCTTGTTTGTAACGAGCCAAACCCCTCGCAAGCAGCAAGTCACCCTCACCCACATAGCACACAACACCTGGGGGGACCTCCAGCTCAGCAGCCATCCCACAGTACTATCCCACAGATTAGGACCTAATCGCAGGCCTCTCCCACACACTGCAAAATATGCCCAACATTCTGTTTCATGCTAGTTCTCAGCATGGGCCTTAACCTAGGATTGGCCCTTGGATGTGATTTGGGGTTTGGGGAGGGTAGCTGTTTAGTTCTTTTTTTTTTGTTGGGGTTTTGTTGCTATTGTTGTTTTTATTTGGTTGGGGTTTTTTTATTTGGTTGATTTGTTTTTTAAACCATATGAGAAGCAGTTCTCAGGGCTGTACTGGAAGCTCTGAGCAGAGGGCTGTACAGTCATCCCCCTGTACTCGGTACTGGCGAGGCCCCACCTCGAGTACTGTGTCCAGTTTTGGGCCACTCACTACAAGAAAGACACTGAGGTGCTGAAGCAAGTCCAGAGAAGGGCAACGAAGCTGGTGAGGGGTCTGAAGAACAGATTTTATGAGGAGCGGCTGAGGGAGCTGGGATTGTTTAGCCTGGAGAAAAGGAGGCTGAGGGGAGACCTTATTGCTCTCTGCAACTGCCTGAAAGGAGGCTGTAGAGAGGTGGAGGTTGGTCTCTTCTCCCAAGTAACAGGTGATAGGACAAGAAGAAACAGCCTCAAGTTGCACCAGGGGAGGTTTAAATTGGATATTAGGAGAAATATTTACACTGAAAGGGTTATTAAGCATTGGAACAGGCTGCCCAGGGAAGTGGTTGAGGCACCATCCCTGGAGGTATTTAAAAGACGGGCAGACATAGTGCTTAGAGATATGGTTTAGCCATGGTTTTTGTCAGTGTCAGGTTGATGGTCGGACTAGATGATCTGAAAGGACCCTTCCAACCTAGGCAATTCTATGATTCTATGACTTCTCCCTTCCTCTCCAAGTCCACAACAGAAGACATTGCCAGAAAAGCCTCGGTCTCCTGGGAGTCTCACATGGCCCTTCTCTGGGCCTCATTTTTCTTAATGCTATACTGCTTTAAATTAAATGTAAAGCAAAATAAATGTCATATTGTTTGAAACATAAAGTATTCAGAATTGTGCGGCAGCCATAAAAACCACCACATGCAGGCCATCACATCACGATGCCCAGTCTCTGTGATGCATGAAGGGCTAGAAGCTGCTTAAACAGTGTTGGAAGACCAGGCTGGAAAAGGAAAAGCTATCTGGTGGTGTCCCATTCCTCTTGCCCTTTGGAGTGGTTTTAGAAGTGATGTAGAACTTTCTCCTAGACTCCATCTAGGGAAGATATCCAGTCGTCCCATTACAGAAGGGATTCCAGGAGCAATCTAGTACGCAGCAAGGATGACAGGAGTAGTTAAGCCCTACAGGGAAACAGGGAGTGATCCAAACCAGTACCAAAGACATGCCAAGATACACCAGTTTGAACACATGCTTTTTTTTTTTTTTTTTTTTTTTTTTTTTTTTTTAAGTCAGACAATCAAGAGAAAATATGCTGGAAAATACTATGTATGAATAAATTGAAGAATGTGTCATCAGAAAATTTTAATAAATACCAGCCCAAGACAGGGCACGTAGAAGATCTAAAGCGTAAGAAAACCAAGGAATTACAATGCAAACTAGTAATATTTTGTGTATTTCAGTTTCAGTACAAACTTTCCAGTTTGTTCTAAATATATTTTACATTTATGTTGTGTGTATTTGACGTTTATATAAGGCTAAAGCACTTATTATTTAAGTATCCTATTTATATTGCCTTTTTTATTTGTTTGGGGGGAGGTGGGGTGTTGATTGTTTGATTTTAAAGATTTGATAAAGATTTTCTCTCAAGCTCTGATGTGGAACAGTGCTAGAATCAAAAACACACTATCACAATGAGAAGTAAATTTTTAAGCATAAACCATCTCTATGACATTTTTGCTACAATAACAGAAGAACTGTCAAACTACTGAACTATGGCAGGTTACTGTTTTAGATCTCTTGACGTGGGTATAAAACTACTTACTCTTCTCGCAAAATAAATTCAATATTTTCTGGAGAAACCTGTCCTGTCACAGGATGTCTAAATGACGTGGTCTGCTGATTATGGCTGAAAGGAAAAAAAAAAAAAAAAAAAGAAAAAAGAAATTAATATTGGTAAATGTAAAATGTATCTATGATCTCTGAAAGGCAGAACAGTTTATATTGATGCTTTGCTGTTGCTACTCCAGAAATTAAACATATTTCTGAGGTACTTTTCAAGCCAGAAATGTTTTCAGTTCCTTCCTGCGTTCTTGTTGACTTTGACAATGGCATACTGTACCATTTAATTATTAAACAGGTTAATGTTTTAAAAGCAAACTAGCTGCAATCCTTAGTTAGGGAGACACACTTGAATTTATGATTATTGACACCTGACTGTTACCAGATTATTAAACATAGCATAGAAATTACACAACATAAATTACTGATTTGTATTTCTGTAAATTTCACAGAACAGAACCAGTAAAATAATTTAAAGTATTGCTGGACAACACTTTAGACAATTTGTAATATTTAATGAGATCAGAGAGAGAGATTCTGTGGGGAAGACGTTCCTACATCCTTTTTTTTTTTCCTCTAGTATGGTATTTCTTCGATGATTTTTCTTTACACCTCCATGGAGAAGATCATATATAACCTTAGTTGTTCGGTTGCATGGCCTATATAAATCAACGTAATTTAGTGTTTCATCTGAGTTGAATTAAAATTGGGATTTTCTATCAACTTTCCCTTAAGAGTACTATCTAGATGTTTTGCTACCCCCTGTGAAATATTGCTATCCATTAAAGACAATTATTTTATTTGTCCGTGTAACTGTACTCATATAACGCAAAAATACGGAGTGAAGAAAGCTTATTTCAAGATAAACTGGTAGTCTTCCCTCCTACCCAAAGTAGATAATTTGAATTAGTTGTATAGAAAATACAAGACAATTTCTATAGTCTCACACCTACTAAGCTCCTTATTCTGCAGCCCTGTCCAAAGTAGCAATCTATAAAAATCACAAATCTTAAAGAAATAAGAAATTGATGATCTTATTTCAGAATTAGAAAGGTTGGGTCTGACATGCTGTTGGGGAGCCTTAGAATTAGAGAGTAATGAAGCAAGAGCTTACTTATTTAAGGTTCTGAACTTCTATGGGTTTAGTTAACAATATTTAGGTAAACAACATCCAAAACTAGAGTTCTGATCTAATGGAGCAAAATCTTAACACATTGCAAGTATATTCAGAATACAAAAATACTAAGCCTTTTAAACGAATTGCACCTCAAAGAATCAAAAATGAACACTTCATCCTCTTTTTTGTTTCAGAGAGGATTTAAGTTTTTTCCTCCCGTAATGGCCAGCAATTTCAGGTCTTACAGGTTTGACTCAATTATCTAGCATAGCAGAATGTCCCCCCAGAAAGAGAATAAGGCATAAAGAAACATGGGGTTTCAAAGCAATGAAATTCCAAAGAGGTAACAGCCTTTCTGTAGAGTAAAGGGCAGCTAAAAATCAAACAGCTCATGCACCCATAACATTCAAATGTAAATAGCTCAGGACATGCTTTGATTTAAAAAACAAAACCAAACAAAAAACACCACCAAAAAAACCAAAACAAAATAAAAAAACCCACAACCCCACAAACCCTTCTAATAACCACAAAAAAACCCCACAGCTAAAATCACAAACTGCTCCCACCAAGTCCCACTTGGACCATGAACAGCAGAGGATGTTTTCTGTGTTATAAACTTTTCACCCTTTTCCAATATGCCTTGCTACAGGAAGTCATACATAAGGGACCAATATAATGAACATTTTCAATGAAAAGCTGAAAGCTGCGACAACTTATGCTACACCAAAAGGACTATTTCCAGCCTTGCTTACTGCAAAGATTCTAGCCCTACAGCCATTAAAAACCGTGAACAACATATTAGGACATCAACTATCCACAGCACCAGCAACAACAGTCATTTCATACAGTGGTCAGAACTGACCTCTGCTACAGAGGTGGGTTAATGAAGTACCTTTGTAGTTTCTAACTCTTCAGTTTTCCATGAAATCAGAGAATAGGAGAAAGTATTTCCAGTAAGCCTGTGGCACTAATATCCAAAGAAACCATGTTTTTTTCTTACAAAAGGACTGAGGAGTATTATTTTCTGAAGAAGCACTTTTACACGAGTTTATATTCTAATTTTGAGTATACATCCAAAGAAAGGAAAAGGAACTTGCAGATGTCAAAGAAAATAATAAATAATTATAACAGTAACAGTTAAGCTCCATTTTGCCACACAGTTAAAACATTTTTAAGCTGTAAGTCTTTTCTTTTAGATCAGGACTGAAGGCAGCCTGTTTAACCTTTGATACTTAGGCTAGGACTAGCAAAAATGCAAATACATAGTTAGCTTTAACAAGGAAAGTACATTGTCAGCTTTATTCTCCAGAGGCAGACAAACTGTCAGCAAGCTCTCATCTGCAGGCTTTTAGTCATTAATAACTCATTCTACAATTAAGACTAAGGAAAAAGACTATATTCCAGAAGTGCTCTAGGGTTAGTCAGGAAATGAAGTTACCCATTATACCATGTTAGCACTTTTACAAATGTTTTATTATTTCCCATGAAATAAATTCACCAGGCCTTCAGAAGATGAATTAATCCTTTTGCTTGTAATTAAAGAGCGAGTCCATCAGTAATAGACTAATCATCACTGGCTAATAATACATTTTCAGCTGGAAAGTGAACACTTCTTAAATATCTGAGCAATTCCGTTTTGGGACAAGATCTGCACTTTGAATAGTAAGAGCAGAGAAACCGAAGGATAGTTCTGTTACTACACAAAATGCAGATGGTAATTTCATCGACAAGGAGAGGACATACAAAACCAAAACTTCCTGCAAATCTGCAGCTTCAATCCTTAAGACTTCACTGAGAGGAGAGCAATGAAACCACCACCACTAACAATTAGTTTTGCAGAACACAGTGGTTTATTTGAATTTGAAAAGTGAGAGTTTAAGTGTTTTGCCTCATAGGACTCATTAAGAATAAGCAATACTATTCAAAACAACCTATACAACAGATGGCTAATGCCTTGCAACAAGGAATTAGATAGCAGGGAGATTTTTGTCCACAATGAGAGCAGTCAGACATTGGAAAGGTTGCCTAGCAAGGCTGTGGAATCTTCATCCTTGGAAACATGCAAAACGTGGCCAGATAAGGCCTTTAGTAACCGAACCGAACTTTTTATGTTAGTTCCAACTTTGAAGCTGGCCTGGCTCTGAACAGGAGGGGCTGGATCTGATGGAGTCCCAGAGGTTCCTTCCAACCTAAACTGTTCTGTCATTCTCTGCTGCTCCCTCCACTTTTCTCTGCAATTTAATCCTCACTTCCCTTCAAGGCTTTCCCTGTATTTAAATAGATGTATTCTAAGAAAATTAGCAGTACCTTGTTTTGATTAGAATAAGAGAAATTGTAACATTAGATTTTTAAATTTAGGATCATGAGGTTTTTTTTGGTTTTTTTTTTTTCCCATGTCCTTTAAACATTTGCCTAACAGTAATATCTGTTTACACAACAATGATAACAATAACGTCTCCAGTGAGAGTGATGTAGTAAACCTGTTACAGTGAAAGTTCTCCTTCCTTTCCAAGCACTGACTAAGAGCAGACCTGGCACAGTTGTTCTCCAGACACATCAGCTAACCAAGCCTCCCAGCAGTTAATCAGCTATGTTTCCTCCAAATAGCAACTGCTGAAGGCATTTCTATTATCCAGAAATCTACCATGTAAAACAGGCACAATAAATGAACCTTAATAAAAGGACACGATACGCTGCTCCACTCTCCATGCCTCTTTTATTCTTTTTTTCATTAGAGAAAGACTTAATACCCCCAACAAAACTGATGCTTCACCACATGAATTCTGAATGCCATGTAGCTTGTATTAGTACACCACCACACACTGGAAATGCCAAGCTAACTTTTCTAGTAACATCACAAATTTTCTGTGTGATAAATTATGGCATTTTTCCTAGCAATCATAATTTCATTTTAACAGGTTTGTAATTATTCTGGTTTTGTATAATTACTAATCAACAGAATGACCAAAACAAAGCATGTATGAAAACATGTAAAATCCACATAAAAATTAACATCTACCACTACCACCATTATTACATTACACTATAGACCGCTAAAAGCAGTTCTGAATTTCAAAGTTCCAGACCACCATTTTCCAAGGGTTCCTGTTGGTTTGTAATACTTAATACTCAGACTTTTCATAATAGAATCACAGTTCAAACACCAATCGGTTCTTTGAAATTAGATGCCGCAACACAAATTCTACCATTGCACAGCATGCGTACACAACATTTACAAACCTAAGGATTGATACTCCCCCACTGTCTTAAGGTTGATGTAATACAGCAGCTTAGAAAGACTAAGACCTTCAAGTCGTAAATGATGTTAATATAGCTGGCTAATACTAGCCGCATGTGAAAGCATGCTGCTGGCGCATCTAATGTAACTTCTAAGCTGGCCCTGGGTTCAGGGGTGGTGCTGGGAAACGAGATAACCTTACAAACTGTGTGTTGATTATGGTCCTGCTTGGGTGGGTGGGAGTGCAGACAGACAAACACCTATGTCCTTTGATAATACCTTACTGCTCGCCATCAGAATGCAGACTAAAACATTTCTATTGATAAAGCAGGTCTGCAAATTTAACACTGCCTATCATTCATTTGCACTAACCTAACCTATAGCATGATTCAAATACAGGCAAGCCACACAATTACAATCCAGTTTCCAATCCTATAGTATAATTGACACAGGCAGACACGTGCCTGCACAGATCCTTTTGCAGAACTCATAATTAACATGGCTTCAGCTATTATTTTTTTTTTTTCTTTCAGTTCGTTTTCTATTTGAGTCAAAGCCAAGTTTTAATAAGTAACTTTTGGACATTACTGATGCTGATGACCTTTCATTTGAAGTCAAGTAAATTTATAGATTGCCTCTAGAGTAATTTAAATGCCGAGCCAGATGAAGCTTGAAATGTGTGTATCAGCTACTGATTGAGTCTATGTCATATTAACAACAAATTTCTAAGTTGCAAGAAAAATTCAAGCTGTCATTGGAGAGACTGTCCTATAAATTTTTATGAGTCATTTCTACAGTATTTATTTTCCATGTAGGCTTACTCCTTTATGCTTACCTGCAAGACCAAATAAGCATGATCATCTTTATGTTGAACCCCCCAAATGGTGATGACAGTTGTGGGTGAGTACTCATGCTTCTATGGCAGTTACTGGTGTGAACATCACTGAACATTATCCACAGTTTCGAGTAGTTGGGTACCTCCTCAGAGTAGTGGTAAAGTCCTTGCTCTGCTGTAATCAGTGTCTGGGAGGCTTTCATAAGGTCAAAATTTCACTCCCTCATACAGTTTAATTTGCATCTTAACGTATGAACTATTACATAGGAATCACAAAGTAAAAGTGATTCTCTCAAATCTCATATCCTCCTTAGACTACTGCCCTGACAATTCACAAGTGTTTAGTTATTTAGTCAGAATACAGTTCAGTAACTGTCTTGAGCAGCTATGTCTGTGACTACAATCAGTCAAGAGAAGAGCCTGTGCTATAGAAACACTTAAAGGGACAGCTGGCATGACATCAGATTATATCCTATTTTCACTTTTCCTTGTAAAAGCTTGCAGGCAAGAAAAGTTTGAAACTAACAGTTAAATGGTCAGTAAACCAACAGACATGCTCTCACGTAGCGTCCTTCCTTCTACCTAGCTCACTAATGATAAGGTTAAAAGGGAACTGCAAATTTCTTTGGAACTGAGTCAATAATTTTTTCTCTCTTAATGAACTACCAAATATAATTTATACTATTCAATAGTAGTATTGGCAGGAAAGATTTTGTTGCTAATTAACATCCTTTTAAGAACAGATCTAATAAATCAATGGTAAGCTAATACGGAAAATGCCACAGAATCACTACAAATATTTTCAGTCATTAAAAGAAAAGATAAAAGGATGAATATATTATTACATCACAGGATCATCACAGATTTCCATGAGTAATACAGGTTAAAGTCATCTGCTGCTTCACAAATCCTTTTGATGCGTATCATGAGACACCATCAGGATTTTATTAACTCACAGAAACCACATTCAAGTAAGTTGAAATTAAGGAAAAAGAAGGATGATAAAGTTTTGAAGACAAGGAAATCCTTAGAAAAGAGGACATTCCTGACAAGTGAAATTTGATTCTACTTCCTTACTTTTGCAACTGTGGAAAAACTACAGTCCTTGCCTTTAAGACTGAAAATTAAATTGAAAAATTCTCTGGGCACAGAAAAATAAAATTCGAAAGGTAAAAGATCACATTATTGTATCACATTATCTTAATTCTGGCTTGTAACTCACTTAAGACTGTTCCATTCTTTCCCACTAAAGTATCTGAAGATAGATGATTCTCCATGAACCTCAAAAATAAAATGTAGTACCTTCAAAACTATCTAAATTAATTTGTAACTTTGCTTCCTAATAAAAATAATCTTGACTTTTAGTGACAATGAAACATCATTAATGTCATAATGTGAGCAGCAGACTCAATCAATTCTACGTTTCTTACAGATACCATGTGAACATCTAAGCCAAATCTTGGAAGTTTGAAATGGAAGTAGGAGTAGATTCAATAGTTAAATACATGCATTGATGATATATACATGCATATATTTGTATGCATGCATATATTTGTATGCATACATAGATACGTATGCATACATATCTATGTATATCTGGGATATATATAAACACACCCCTGCTTTACATAAAAATATTATATATCTCAATTTTTAAGCCATAACAAAATTGGTTAAAATAGAAGAGAAGTTCATATGCATAACATCTAAGTTTACAAATGGAGGCTGAAAACCCCACCAGTTCTATTTGAACATATTTTACTTTGATGCAAAGACTTACGCAATGATAGACATGATGATCCACCTTGTTCTAAATATGAAAGCAAATACAAGTTTTCCAGCATACAGCTTTCATCTAAGTAGCAAGACATACACTGTAGACAGCTGAAACAATTTAATACAACAGCTACAAAAATTGAATAAAACAGCTTTCAAAAATTTTATTTCTCTGCCATGTAAGACTTACAACCTCAAAATATTTTCTCTTCATTGGCTTTTTTTTATGCTGAAGACAGATTTCAGCTCCTTAAGACAAATGCACTTCTGATTTATTATTTATTGAATTTAATGCATAATAAAAAAAAAAGTTATTATCAGAGGACAATACTGCAGACTAAGAGCTTGCTGGGCTGCTGTGTGTGCCCTTCAACAGTGTGGAAACACATTGCCCTTTTCCCCTTTCCATAAAATGGAAATGCTTTATCCACACTTATACCATGGGAATCAAGTTTTAATCAAATGCTGTTTTCTTACAAAATCACAAGTGTCCAGAACAGAATGAAAGAATTATAACTAGTATCCATCAAGTTCTCTCAGGGCTACAGTCTAGAATACTGTACCCAATTTTGGATCTCCTCATACAGGAAAGGCATCAACAAAGTGAAGTGAGTTCAGTGGAGGGGCATCAAGATGGGCAGAAGCTCCCGCTCTGTGAGGAGAGGCTGGGGGAGTTGGCCTTCTTCGGCCTGGAGAAACAACAGCTTCAGGGTGACCTACCAGCAGCCTCCTGCAAGGAGGTAATTAAGAAGGCTCTTCACAGTGGTGAATGACAGAAGGACAAGAGACAGCAGGCATGAATTGAAACACAAAAGCTTCAGACTGCCTGTAGAAGAAGCTTTTTCACCTTGAAGATACAAAGTTGTATCACAAGGATGGTAAAGCACTGGAACAGGCTGCTCAGAGAGGTTGTGCAGTCTCCATCCTTGGAGGTTTTCAACACCAGAGTGGGGAAAGACCTGAGCAACCTGGTCTGACCTCACCACTGACCCTGCTTTGAGCAGGAGGTTGCATTAGAGACCAAACCCAAACCAAATTGTCCTACAGTCATAAGGCTGGGTATAGTTCCTGTTTCTACCACAAAGCCAAAAAAACTCAACCAAAACCCGAAACAACCAAAACAGCTTCGCAGAACAGATCTTGCTAATAGAATAATGTAAAAACTCCACATCATCTAGGAAATAAAAACTCAAATTAGCATTAAACCCTGGTTTCTTCCTTCAACCTTTAGTAACACCATTCATTAACTTCTTCACCAAATAATTAAATCCAAAGTTCATTTACATTCTACTAATAAATATTCCATGAAAGAAGAGAATTTATGAACCTGGGTTCCTGTGGTTATGTGCTTTTTATCTAATAGGATACATGTTTAAACCAAAGCCTTTCCTGTAGTTAAGGACATTCAAAACATGCATGGGTCTGTCTCAGTCCTCCTCTAGCCGTACCCGTGTCCTCCACTGCTTCACAACACCGTTAAGATACTGACTGTAATCCTACAAACCTCATCCCCTTCAGACACCAGGCTAAATAATAAACAAGGATATTAGCATAACATTTGCTGAAGTACCGTTTAATGTGAAGAAGCCACAATTCCCACAGCTCACACCTATTCTTGTGGGTTGGCTGTTCGTGTTTACTGGCATAAAGTTCCTTAATTAGTAACAAACTGCTCCAGCCTATATTGCGGTTAATTCTGAAATACTTCAAACTCTACTCATATACAGCTTAAGCCAAAAATAAAAAATCACAGCAACAAAGTTACTTCCTTTGGTCTGTGTAATTCTTGCTGTTCTAAAGGAGTTCCTCCTTCCCCAGTCTCACTCATCTCACTGTGTTGGACAAAATATGATGCATCTCCTCCAAATTTAAATGCACTTGTAAAATATTTTTCCCTATCAAAACTTAAGTATAAAGTGGACTACAGTACACCTGAAAAGCACATAACATCAAGCTTTTGCTTGAGAGAAGACCAGTAATACAAGACCATCTTGCCTAGAGCAACAAGTGTAAATTAATGGAGTCTATAAGACCAATTTTTCAGAGCTTTGAGTTACACAGCTACTGGTTACTTTCCTTTCCAAAGAGGCCCAGCACCCACACGACTGATTTACTGACACATACAAAAGCCACAACGTTAGCATCAGTTTACAGAGCATTACCATAAGTCACACACAAATCCGTACAAACCCAGAGCTGAATTTACACTCCACAACTAAAACCGACAGAAGGCCCATTAACAGGGGACAGCAGGAGCCATTCCTAACAGAACTTCATCCTCCCTCTTCCTGAGCCTTTCTTCCCTCCTGCCCGCAGTGCAGACCTCAGAGCTGCGGGCACAAAGCCTGGCCCTGCAGCACACCTGCGCAGGAAGTGTGCAAGAAGTGTGCCGTACCTGCACGTACCGCACGTGCAGAGGACTGATCCCTGCCAGCTAGAGAAACAAACCCAACACATTATAGCTGGCATTGCCATTAAACAAAACTCCAAAGATTACAGAAAGGGGTTATTTGCACTGTCAAAGACTGGTTTCTCTTAAAAAAAAATAACTTAAATCATAGTCATCAATATATTATTGGGAGTTACCATGTATTAATCATACTCTTTTGTACCTCATATAAAAATGTTTCTGAGGCCAAAGGCAATAAAACTTTACAGAAAATTTATTTACCCAAATGTTTCCATCATACAAATTACCCACTGTGTAGTGAGTGACTTACTATGATTCATAACCTAAAACTAGTTCCAGATTAAAATTTTGGGATTTTAACTGTAAAATAGACATGTGAGAGTCTCTTTTTAGATTATGCACAGAATTTATAAATTATGCAGAAATGCCTTTTTAATTCAACAAAAAGCTCTTCAGCATTAAAAGAAATAATAATAAAATTATTACTATTGTACAGCTGTGTCAGTTGCACTCAAAGAAATATAACTTAGATCCAACTCGTCCTTACGGAGATGTAGAAATACTCAGTGGCCCCAAGTCAGACAAGCAGAGAAACTCTCATGACATTTCCAAACAATCAAAGAAATTTGCTGTAGAACTGAATTGTAGAATTGCTCTTCAGCATCTATAGAATGCAAAATGCTAAAATATACATAACACTACTAGATAAGTTTTATACAACCAAACAAAAGAAAACAACATTAAGATTTTAAGAATTTTAACACTGTATTAAACAGTTACGATCTCTAAACTTTTCTGCTTTTAAAACTCGTTATTTCACTCAATGCAGATACCCGAGAAAATTGTTTTGAAAGTGAACTATTTTGGTATGTGTAATGCCAGAATTTCCTTTACAAAACATAAACCAATGAACTAATTCTGCAGAAAGAAGGTAATTATTTTCAGTCACCTACTGTATCCTCTCCAATCCCCAAAATCATCACTATGTAATCAAAGCATGTCAAGTCACAATATAACCTATAGCGATGGGTTAATAACAATTTACATTATTGGCATAAATTATCCTGAGTTTAGTGTATTGAATGTCTAAGTATGTGAATCAAACATAAATCAAATTTAAGGAAACTCTCATATAATCACATTCTGTGTTTAATTTCTTGAACCAACACACCGCACTATCAGAAGGTAAAAATTAGAAAATAAAATATTAAAATAAAATACAGACAGCTGTGAAAAGAGTGGCACTGAAAACAACCCAGACACAGAAGAAAAATTTGCATTTTCTTAGTGTCACTAAGTAGACACATTAACAGTGCCCAAACAGCCAGCTCAGAAAAAGCCCACACTAGACATAGGCGATGATAATATAAAGATATAGTCAGTAAGGAAAATAGTACAAGGAATGTAGAAAGAAAGACGTTTTCACTCTTTCAGTCTCAAAAATAGCTTTAGCTAGCAAACACACTTTTAAAACCACTTTGTTGGTTTTCTGTGAAGTGGTTCAGAGGTTTCGTTTATATCGGCAAACATCAACATCCATTATTGGATAGCATGCAGTCATTTGGGGATAGCACGCCATCTTCAGCTCTGAATTAGACTCTGTGTGAAACCACATTATCCCATTGGAAAAGATGAAAACTTTTTCCTTAAACGCATGAAGAGTGCTATTATTTTTCAATGTAACTGGAAGGAAGCAACTATTACCTTTCACAATAAGCCTGGAAGTCAACAGCCAAATATAACAGCCAAAATATCAACAGTCAAAACAGATTAAATCAAGCTCCTTAACTTTGGCTCAGGGAGCAAGGCTGCAGCAAAACCCAGCCAAAGACAGCTCTTAGTACATCACTATATATAGTGGAGCTATCAGCTACATTCCTCCTGTACCACTTGAGCAGCACGTTACAGCCACTTTCTCTGGTTCTCGTCCTGTAGCTCCACCGTACTGAAGCCCCCACCAGAGCACTCCATTCTCACCAACATGAAGTCGGTGCAGATAACGCCTCCAAGAGCACAACAGCACTGCTCTGCCGCTGCTTTATCGTCAGGCCTTTCACAGCCCATATGGCCCCATCAAAGAGCTCACATAGTTGAATATCAGAGAAATAAGCCCTTAAATAAAACCTCAGCCAGAGGATCTACAGTATTACTCACCTCTCACCTTTGTAATGCAAAGTCTAGCTCTCCACCATCTCCCTGAACTGGCCAGGGAGCTGTGAGGACATTCCTGTGCTGGTCCGTTCTGACCTCAAACCACCACCACTGTTCGCTGCCAGAGCGGAACACAAGCGCCACTCGGGGAGTGTTCCAGTTTGCATGTCTCACCGCTCGGCTGGCTTTCTTCAGTCAGCCGATGCACAGGGAAGGGCAACACTGAAGCGAGAGAATCTGGCAGCAGGCAAGCTCTCACGTTGCTGACGAGGCCTGGGGTGAGGACAGGGAGCGCTGGCAGGATTAGAGATTGAAAGAAATTCCGAAAACTTTTGTCAGATCCTGCATTAACTCCTTTTCCATGCTGAGCAAGTCTCTATCAAGCATGTGACTGAAACTTGGCAGCTATGAAGGTGAAGTAACTTCACATGAAATAATATTTGTTCTTTAGGTAATTATTTAACAATACATAAAATGACAAAATGCCTTCGAAAAATGTGCATCTTCTACTTACAGAAAACTTTGTAATCTCTTGAAAATACAAGTATTAAATAGTCCTTCACTATTCAGAGAATTAAAAAGTTTTTTTCCCCTTCAGATACAGCAAGATCAAAAATAAAGTGCTCCAAAGCACATGAGTGAGCAGAGCCAGACTATGAGCTGGACACTTCAGATAAATTCAGAACAGCATTACAGTAAAGATGGTTTTATTCAATGCTAACTTTTAAAATGCAAAAAACCCCAAATGCAACATGTTGAATATTGTACATTTGACCAAGAAGATTACAGCAGCACCGTACCTTTTCATGCTTTTAGTGCTTCAGTTGCATTATAATTTACTAATTATAGAAAATGTACAATGTTTTAAAAAATGCTTAAACAAATGTATAATCTAGCAATTTAATTATTTGCAAAAGAAGATTCAGTTCTTTTGGGGTTTTTTTGGTGTGTTTGTTTTGGTTGTGGTTTACACATTGACTATTCTGTACAAGTAAACCACCACCAGACATCAACATTGCAAGGATTTTCTGAAGAACTCTGGGGATCTTCCTCTCCTCTCCAAAACTACATTTGATGTTACAGCAATTGAAACCAAACCTATGATTTTTCCTACCTTCTTGAACAGTGTGCCGCACTACATTAGAAATTTTTAGCTTTAATTTCATAAAATGCACTTAAGTTTATTTGCTTTTCACTTTGTACAACTGTAAAATATGTAGACTACTCTTTTCCAAGCATCCTATACTGCTTTCCAAAGTAGTTACAAAGAGTAGAATAATTTGTCTACACAGCTGCTCACTTGGTCTCCATTCCTCCGTATGAATTCTCTGCTGAAAAAGCTGTAGCTTACAGCAATAACCTCCACAAAAGGGGAAAAAACTCCAGAGCTATTGTTTGGAAGCTGGTTAGCTGTGACTGCTACATTCACCTTCTCTGGGACTTCATGTGATTACAGAAAGTCAAAACTTCCAACTAGGAAACAGCTCCTCTAAGAGAACAGCAAGTAACCGGACAAACCCTATATTATTTCCACCTGATGACTTCAGTTCTGCATGTAGATACTTAATTTCAGATTAATTTCTATTTTATTTTCTCATAATTAGGTACTGAAATTAATCAAGGTCATGAATCATTACTCTGAACATTTGCTGCCCATACTTATTTAATTCTAATAAAGTGACCAGCAAGCGACACTTATTTCTAAAATGTAACTTAATAGACACTGCAATTACACTATCTTCAAAAAATAATAAATCTGTAAGTAGCACAGAAAAGAGTAAGACTTCAGAATGACTGATTTTTGCTGAATAAGTCATCACTGACTCGCAGAGTGATGCTGCTTCAAGGTTAAATTCATCAGTTTTGCATTATAAAGTTGAAACAATTTGAATTCACTGAGTGAGGACATTTCAGTTATTTTGCATACTTGGAAATGTGTCTTTATAGAGAGATGAGGTTCTCCCACAAGAAAAGAGAAAGAAGTGTCTAAATTTGTAAAACTTGAAGTGCAGAAAGTTTTTTCTGCATCATTAACAGATAAAAGAAGTTAATGTTTTTGGCTCTACTACATTGGGATTTAGGAGATCAGGATTTAGATCTTAGCTCTGAAGCAGATTTCTCATATGACCTTGTCGAGTAATCCTATTTTTGTAAAATCATCATTTCATTAACATTTAAGACTTTCAAAAGAGAGAAAAGGTGCCTTCCAATTTAGAGTCTAAACCTCATTTGCAGCTTTTGGAGTGCTACTGCAGTACATAAAGCAAAAACTTCCATTGCTTTTCATAGTAGAAAGGACTACCTCAACCTTCCCAAAGAATTCCAGCAAACCCGGGAAGCGAGAACAGGCTGAGAATTTCTGGATCTAGCTAAACAAGATACATTGCTGTCTTCCAAGTTTAACCGTTTGCAGATTTTCGGAAAATCTCTTCCAATGCACAGAAGTTTGTTCTTTAAAATATTTATATCCAACATAAAATAATCTTTATTCTGAAGACAACATTTTGACTACATCAGTTATTCTTTTTGCTTAGAGTACTAAGTGTAGGGATGTGGGAAGAAGAAAGTTGCCTTTTTTACTAGTCTACATTTTCAGAGCTGTGAGGTAGCACACTGTAAAACAGCATACAATCCCATACAAAGATAATAAAACCTAATCCATTACGATACTCAGAAAGCAAGCGTAGCAAAATTATTTGATAAGATTAAATTGCCAGTGCAATTCTTCAAAACTGAACCAATCAGCGCCATCTGAAAACTTGCATCTCCAAATGTACGACTTACAAATAACTGCACTGCAACGTCAAGTTCAGCCTAACATGCCCTAGAATATGTTTGCTTTTGTGGTATCACATACTGTCATCTTATTACTGTTCCTTGAAAGCAATTTAAGAATCTAAATCTAAGGTATTGATGCTAATACAATAGATTAAATTCCAAAAGTGATGAGTGGCAATATTCATTCATTTCCAAGTACATAACTACATTGTAATGCAAACTACTGTCAAATCAGAATAAAAGGAGGGGAAACGCCCTGTTTCTGAATGAGAAGATGCTCTCTAGGAAAAATAAAATAAATTAATTATTTTTACCTTGTATGACACAGACTTCGTTTTATATACACAGTATTCTGGGACTTCTGTGTTATATGCCATGACCTTAAGCGTTAATACCCTGGAATTTAACTATTCTCAGACAGCTCACAAATGCTGCAAATACCACATGCATATTCTACATTCTTCTGATGTGAACAGGTTGCAGAGTAAGACACTGTATTCTTAAGACATTAAGAAAAGGCAGCTCAATCTTTTTGGCACCTTGAAACGTCTCGTCCTACATACCTTACATACCTACATGCCTGTTTTCATTCTCAAATATTTCTGTTGACATGAATGTAAATTTTATCCACATGAGAACTAGAAAATAGACATGAAAGCTATTTCGGTTGATACATAAGAAAATGACAATTGATAATTATTGTGGTAAGAAAAAAATCCACTAGAGTTCTACTTGGAAATAGTTATTATATTTTAGGGACAAAAAGCAGAAGGTCTAAATATTTTTGTTTTAAATAACATGTAATTGTTATTTAATAATGTAATTGATTTAATAAATAATGTACTTGATTGAAGTTCCAACACTAATGTTTCTGATTAGTCACCATGCCCTACAGGGAAGGGCAACAAAAATAAGAAAGGGGAAAAAAAAACAAACATAAAAACAAACAAAAAAAATCAAAATCACTACCACACATTCCTATTTCCACAAAGAAACTGAACAGAACTTACTCTTTAACAGATATCTTACTGTCCACAACTTAACTCTAACTATTTCACTATTAGTTGTTACCAGTAATGGTGTTAAGTGTATTTCCCTTTAACTGAGGGAACCCAAAATCCACATTGGCAGAAGACACCCAAACTATCCAGCTGCAACAGCGGAGCCACAGTACGGCAGAGATCAGTCAGGTTCTCTGCTGTGAGTTGGGAGACCACCTCCCTGCACTTTATATTGAAGAGTCATTGGAGGAAAACAAAGCAAAACAAAATAACCTTGACAGCAGGATCAAGAATCACATTATGTTTCTTAATAGTCTTCTTCAAAAGGTTATCTGAGGAAATAAAAAAGGACAGGTGTACCATTTTTACTAAGTGGTCTTACCCAACCCAAAATCACAAATGTAAGGAGCATGGTCCCATTTTAAAGATATTACCTGCTACAGTTAACAGCAGATTCTTAAAAGGAGAGAAAAAAAAAAAAAATCCATATACATGACATGTAACACCAACTATTTTTGGAAGTAATGAACCTTCGTCTAATGCCAAGTGGCGTGTATGAAAGACGTGCAAGATGCCACTTTTCTAACTGCTTGCCAACAGAAGAGAAAAAAACCCTTAAAGATTTCTTTCATGACATTATTAATTCATTAAAAAGGAATTCAATGCAGTTGCTATTGAGGAAGAAAAAACGGTTCATAAGAGTTCTTATTCTATTACAGAAAAGTTATCATTAGAGCTTAGAAACCAACTAAAGCCACCATATGAGGGACTAAACTAGCAAGAAATCGCATGTCCTTCAACAGGCAAGCTGCGTTGTAATACACACAGCCAAGGTCACTGGCTTTTCACAGGACTTCTTCCCCTTAGGCATACCAAATTCCAGCAACTAAAGAAAGTCACATAAGCACTACAGGGATTTTCCTTGCTTCCTAATTCTCTACAACCGAGATGTTCTCTTCTGTTCCTTGAGCTCCCAACTGTTCCCTGGGGCTGGAAGTACAGGTAATTCCAGCTCTCCAAAGAAATATCCTGTCCTCTTCTTCACACAATAACTAATGTATAACCATATTATAACCATTTATGTTATATTCATATATAATTATACAACTTTTACAATCAAGATCACTACATATTCATAAATTCACTAATCAAAAATGAAGTATTAACTGACCTATGAGTTTCCAAGTACAGCAGACTTTTTAAAATGCAGATATTCAGAATGCTGAATGTGGGGCATTAGCAGCAGCAGCAGTTGTTTCTACAAATTAAATCTCAATGGTATCAATTAGCAGATTTCTCAGGAAATAATTAAAATTAGATTCTCAAGTCAGTTTTCACAACACCGCCTCCACTGCAACCTCCGTAATACAATTGACTCTTAGAAAACTTTTAATTTTCAGTTTTCTCAGAGCCTGTATTTACAGTATTATTTTGTAAATTAGAAGTTTCAGGCACTCCTATCTCCAAATATTATAACAATGATGCATACATATTGCTCCAGGCTCTCCCATCCCCAGTCTCTCTAAACTATTCTACTCCAAGCAAGATTTTCACTTTACTTTCAGCCTAACCAGCCTGCCATACCACTGTGGTTACTATAGAATTCCTGAATTAGAAGCAGACAGACAGACTGCAGAGACATATTTTATCTTCTGAAAAACAGCTGAAGTTCAAGATACATCCATCTTGATCTTTCTTAAGAATGTTTTCCTCTAACTTTCCACACTCTTTATTCATAGAAAACTATGAGGCATCTGCAACAAGCTGGCACCAAAATGTAGAGAGAGAAATTTAAGGTAAGTCCTTGAGTTGCAAAATAACATTGCTCTGGCACACTTTCTCTTCCTTACTTTGTTTTCTTCATCTCTATCTGGGATACCATTTTAGATATTGAGCTGCTTTCATTCATAAACATTTTCTTGTTACTGAAAAATCAGAAAGACCAAAGAGGGAAAATTGTACTACAGCATCTCAGTATTTCCATTGTGGAGTTTCCAAGAACAAATTTGAACAGCTAATACTAATTAATAATGAATAAAATTTATTACAACTAAACCCATATAATTTACTAAATCATCCTCAAAAACCTGAATTATAGTAGGTAACACTTCCTGATCATAAATAAAGATTTACTGCAATGCAGTATACTGCAAAATACAGATTAAGGTAGAACTTGAAGGGTGCCATTTTTTCTTGGCTTGTGTATGCATTTGTCCATCTACTAACTATCTCTATAGTTAAAGGTCTAATCACATTATTTTAACTGCCAAGAAGCAGATTTCCTACAGAGGACTAAGAAAGGAAGTAGGGTTATAGGCCCTTATCAGCCTTATCCAATGTGAAATACGATTATTTTACCAAAAAAAGCAAAGATCATATCATTTGCTGACCAAATCACAAAACAATTTGGCTTCATATTGCATATATTCAACAGATTAAAAGACATTTTGTTTTAAAATGCTTCCATTTATTTTTCTTTAAATGACAAACCTCTGTGTGCATTCTCCTCTTCTCTGCATCCAAGACTAGAATAATCCATTATTATTTTCTGAACCAGTACTCTGTACGTTATTTGAATTAAAATGCCTGGAAATGACTCATCACACTAAAAACTCTCTTAATGTAAACTAATTATAACAGGCACTATTACTATAGTAGCAGAAGCAATTTAGACAGTAAGAAAATAAAACACACATGTACAAAACAGTTAAAAAAAAAAAAAAAAACACCACAAAAACCCAAAACAAAACCAAACAAAAAACCCCAAACCAGCAACCAAACAAAATAATGTTTACATTATTAACCAGAAAGTGTATTGCCTTCATCAAGAAGGAAAAATTTATGCAGTGACAGAAGCTGCGAGTTCCAAGGAACAGCAAGACTTTTACCACAGTGCAATAACAGCCTTTGCACAGCTGAGACCTATCAATGGTACCCTCTGAAAGTGCAAACTAAAGTACTGATACTATTTAAACTACTTAATAGACAAAGAGATCAGTAAAAACGAAACCTGGAAAAACAGAGATGTCATTTACCTACTACAATATAAAAACTGATTAAAGGCATGCTTAATTTACAAACACTTCAAATGGGACAAGCCACATTTCGCAGTGTTTGCGGAATTAAGACCACCAAGCAGTATGTCTCCTTTTGTCAGTATGTAAAGGATTGTTAGGAGCCTTTTTGTAAGAAGACCCGTTAAGAATCAATACTCGTGGGATGAGTTAAAACATAGAGGTAATCTTAGGAAGTCTAAGTCTACTTATAAAACAGATAGAAAACAATGATATTTAAAGCTTACAATGTACTGAAAAAATATTTCAGTGCTCTTACTGTAATGTATTCAACCTCAATTTTAAACAGTGTTTTTCAAGTAAGAATATGTTCTAAACTATTGTGATCATCAAGTTATGAGCCAGAAGCAAACAGAAAAATACTTTGAACATCTTTAGTTCACTTATTCCTTGGTAAATGAAAATGAAACCTGTCAGGGACAGAATGATAGTTTGTATCTAAGATACTTCATCACCTCTGAGAAAAATCTGACCAAATTTGGTCAAATTCACAGTTACGGAGAAAATTTCTTTGGATAGTCTCAACAGAGTTTTCCTCCACAAACACAGAAGTCCTTCAGCTCTCCAACTGTTCCAGTCAGAGTCTGCAGAAAGTAAGGCAAACGAGGTTTCCTGAACTACGATGTGGCCAAAACCAAAAATTAAAATTATTCTTTTTTGCTGTTGCTATTCACTAAGAACAAGATTAAAACAAAAATATATACATTTACTGATACATTTACTTGTACATACACACACAAACACGTGTGTATATGTGTGCACACATATGCATACTTGAGGTTTTCATTTCGAGGCTCTAGACACATCACAAGTTAGGCAGATTTCCCAAAGATTAGAATTCTTAAAATTCACAAAGTTGATCTTTAACATATTTAGGAATAGCATGTAGGCTTTGATTATAATGTGCTCATGTAATTAATTATAATGCCTTTAGAATAGAGGTATCAAAGCACACAAATGTAAGCATCACTAGAAAGGATGAAATGAAGCCATTAAAATTCAAGAAAAACCTTCAATTCAGCTTATTACCAGAAAGCTGATATATCAGTAAGCTACCATAAATTAATTCGTGTTTACCAGTGGTAAGAAGAACATGAACTCAGGCAGACAGGTTAACACACCATAATGATCTTAAGGAATTCTTATTCCATGAGCATTTCAAGAGATCTTGAACTAAACCGATGCCAATATATCATACACATTTAAAGCAAAGCTAAATTTAAAATATTTTTCCTAAACAACTCTCAAAACTTAAAGTATCTTAGATTTGAAGAAAAACAGGTATGTGGTAACAAGGATTCATATAACTGGATTGTACTGTTGTGTACAGTGTTTTGAAACAGTCACACACTTTCTATCTAATGCACACTAGTCACACACTACTATCTAATGCAAATCACAATTTACAAACACCCTCATACCTTGTAAATCTCACTTCTCGTCATTCTTAAAATCATGGAATTGATGGGGTAAAAGCACCGTGGAGACTGTAAAATCAAGAATACAGAACTTCCCCTAATAAGTGTATAACTTCCAGTATTAAGAAATGGGATTCAAAACAACTTTTTAGGGTCTGATAACTCTAAACTGACTTTTCCAGTACAGTCTTCCAGGCAGTAAATACAAAATTATATAGAGAGACTGTACATGCATGCCCACAACATGCATCTTCCAGGATGAAACGCGTACACACCGCTGCTGTAAAAGAGAGAGTTAGAGAACAATTCAATATAGATGACCTGCAGGGTACTACGAATTCTAACCAACTGCATCACCTAATAGCTCCTGTCAATTTGGCCCTTCTCATCAGAGCAGGGCAAGAAAAAACAATTAGCAGTGATATTTCACATGGCTCTTAAAATGAACCTTCTGAAAGAAAGTCACCTAGACAGTATTTCTTTATACAAAAACATCAGGCTAAAAAAAAAAAAAAGATGTTTTGAAAGCCCAGTAAAGAAATACTATTTCATCCTGAAATCCTTTCTGAAACATTGTACATGTTCATAATGGAGCTCTCAGTAGCGATTACTCACTTTGAAGCTGTCACTCAACTGTCACCATGACAACAACAAAAACCTTTTCACGCCTAGAGAAGACAATAGGAATTTTAATTACCGCCATTCATTCTGCTGACAGTTTGAGCGAAACAAAATTCTACTCTCTAAAAAAATACAAATACCAATTTAAGATTTCAAGAATACTACTATTTTTTCCTCTTGAACATCTTGCTCTTTATAATGTTTTTCCCCACATTTATATTTCACATTTGCTATTTACCAAATACTTTGGGGAATATGAATTTTAGGACGTCTGACAGAATTCTTTTCATGTCAATGCAGAGTAAGTTTTGTAAGTCACCTCAGTAGGAAATCTCAAATGCTTATCAGGGACTGACTTGTCTAAGTCAGTACCATCACAGATTGGTTAAGTGCAAAAGACTGGAGGCAAAGCATCTCATGTCTTTTTCAATTGCTCCCAACAGCATGCAAGATTTTAGGCTTGGGGAAAAATTAAGACAATTCTTCTAAGTGCTCTTTTGGAAAAAAAAAAAAAAAAAAAAAAGAAAAAGAAAAACATCGTGTTTTGGATCCTGCAGATTCTTAAACATAAACCCCTGACTTGACAGAGCTATTCATTAGTCACAGTGTGCATAAACAATCCTAGAGATCAGAAAATATTTTCAGTTCCCTGATAAAAATACACAAGGGGATAAAAAGAGGAGCACTTGGTGGTAATTTTTCCCCATGCTACCACAAAACACAAACTGCAGGAATTATTTCATATAACCACATAGCAATGTTTTTCTCTAACAAGCTGGCAAATGGATACATCTTGATAATATCATAATTTGCCATTCTTTATAGCTGTTTATATGGTATAGTCTATCGTCGGACAATATTATTCAAAGTGCATTTGGAATATGATGTGAGATCACGGAACAAAGGAAAAAAAATGTTAAAGTTTACTCTTGGCCTAAATCCACCATGACATGTCCTATCAGGAAATGTAAAAAAAAAAAAACCAAGAAACTCATACGATGCTAGAATATATAAATGAAGATAAAAATGCAAAACAGCAGAAAAACTAGCATTTACACAGGTTTCAGAGAAATCACTTTGCCTAGAAATTTTATAACATACAAATAAGGGATATGGAGCAATTGGAAATGTAGTTCGATTACTCAGGCAAAAAAAAATTACTTTTGATATTAAGGGCATTTGTTTACATCACAATAAAACCAACAACAACAAAAACCACAACTGAACCACCAGGCATGTAAATGTAGATTATGCAAATAAATTAATACAGAATATATGCTATCCTAATCAGTAAAGCGTTAGGATTCTGCCTCCCATGGTTTTTTTTATCCTGCATACCTATTTGAAGTTGCATTCACACAGATAAGTATTCACAGATGCCAAAAAGCCATTCTCTTATACACTGATATGTACGTTTATAGAGACAGAAATGTGTGTAATCTTCACAGATTATATGAATAGGTGACATTTTCAATCCCTTGCTTGAACAAATGAAACAATTAAACAACAGTTGTTTCCAAAAAAATAACCAAAACCATGAAGAGTAAGGCACAAGGAATGAGAATGAATTCAAATTCTCCAGAACATGAAGCCTAGATGAACTTTTTAAGCACAGACTACAGCCAATGTCATGAACTGCAATCCAAAAACCAAGACAAAGCAACAGAAGAAAAGCACAAAGGAAACAAATAAAGGTTACTAATTCTGATATTACACTATGTCCTAAATAGGAAATATGGATTCAATCTAGAAAAGCACTTCTGGTGAAAGAGTTCTAAAGCAAATATTCAGGAAAGACACTTGGAAAGCGTCAACACTGGAAGTTTCAAGCTCAATGGGGAGAACAAAAACACCTCTTCGATACAGTCAGAAAGAGTAAGTTCTTACCGATCAGCAAGACTTCCCCATCAATGAGAAGACAGTATTACATGGAGAATCATTAATTAATTACTGATCTCTTGAAAGTAAAAGAGATGACTGGAGACTCAAAATTTTGGGAGGAAGCATGACATTGAGCCTTTGAGGAATTAAAGTCTGAACCAAACATACAGTTTTCACTAATACCACAAATACTTAGTGAGCCTGATCAAAAGTATTGAAATCTCACCACTGAAGCAAAGTACTTCACAATTATTGCAGCAGCCTCAAACCTATCTAGAGATAACATCCCAAGAACTTTTTTGCAGGAAGTGATCTAAACCACTGCCAAGTCATTGAAAGAACACAGATGGAAAAAAAGAACAGTACATGTTAAATAGTTCCCTGCTGTTAGATACAGTACGTAAAAATTTTTCTCAGCTCAGTATTTAATTTCCTATGCAGCTGAATGGATTGGTTTGTTATTATTTCTAAATCAAGGGCAGCATTTCTATTGTCATGCAGAATTCATTAAGGCACTCGATCAAGTAGCAAAGGACAAAAAGTAGTTGACTATTCTCAGAAAATACGTACATATTTTTCTACCAAAAAAAAAAAAAAAGTGTCCTTCTATGAAGAATTAGTGTTGAATTACTTATTACTGCAAGGGCAAGAAGTGGTAGGGAGTCAAAGCCCTTTATTTCTGCATATTATTCCAAATCATGACCAAGCAACGTTGAGTGATGATTGACTTTCTAAAAGGCACCCGTTTAACAACAACAAGCTTATTCACACAACTTAGCAAGTTCTACAGGCAACGTTCTAAATCACCACACACACACACAAAAAATCTTGTATGCATATTGATTAGAAAAATCAACTAAAGAGAAATCTATAGCATTAATAACCTGTATTTACTTTGTTTAAATCATCACACTATAGAAGTTAATGATCAAAACCTGAAGAGGCTTTATCACTAACACTAATTTAAATCAAATATCCTACAGGGACCAAAGGACTCAGGGGGACTAATGGAATTATTTACATCAGTATCTTGAATGCGGACCAGGTTGGTAAAGACAGTAAACCACTAAGATATAGTGCCTGAATAGAGGTTTTTATGAAATATAAATGTAATCAATCCTTATCACAAAAGCTCAAGTGATATTAATTGCCAGTATCACTTGAGAAATCCAAGCCTTTTTAAGCAGTGTCACAACTAGCTATTTGTCTTCAGTGGTCACTCATAGCTGTGCTTATTAGGAAAAAAATATAGAGATGTGCAAATTACTCACGTTATGGGTACACCTAATCTGCTAAAATGCAGCGGACTTCACTTCAACAATGGATAAGATTTTCTAGTGCAGCAAAATAAAAAAAAAAGGTCAGAATTCAAGATGAACAATGCACAATGCGATAGCAGTTTTAGAATTGTATCTTTAGATACAACCATTTAAATGGCAATTAAAATAACAAGATTTATACAGACACTTATATCTCATAGCTGTATTTCCCTTTTGGTACTAAAACTTGTTACTACGTTATTTAAAGCTTAACCAGTATTACAAGTCAGGTGAGAAACAAGCGATCTTAGCTCCACGGAGATTTACTGTACCTTTAACTAACTGCAAATAAAGCATTCCTGAAAGTCACATCCAAAATAAAGCAATAAACTTTCATGCTGCCAACTACCTAATTAGCAGCTTAAATCATTCTAAACATTTTGCTGGCTATCTTTAGCATTTGTACTTGCACCTTAATCATACACTGTCTACATAAAAAGGATAAAAAGAACGATTCTGTTACTGCCGTCTTTGGCTGTCCTCTGTAATAGACCTCATCTATTAGCAACACCCAATTACATTTGTGCTCTACAACACTTTTATGTTGTATTCTTTACATTTTAAAGTTTATTAATAAAATTATAAAGTGCTGGAAACCAGTATCAACTATCAATGTGCACTCATAATGTCAAACAAAAAAATAAATAAATAATAAGCCAGTAAGTCATTCCAATTTTATTTGCTGAAGTTCTCACATTTGGCAATTCATCAAATCCTATAAATACTGAAATTTGTACTATGCACAGAAACTTTTAACTTCTTTTGTATCACAACACTAGTTTTACTAGTTGAAAGAAGCAGTAGCTCAGAAACAATAATTTTCAGATATGGTAATATTAATCGTATTAAGCAGACTATCTACTTCTAGCCCAAGGGCTACTGAAATTATTTCAATCATTATCTCATTTTCCTGATAGATCTTAAACATAAAGAACTTACAAGTTCACAAACATCAGGATATACACTATACAAGGCAAGTAACATTTTAAGAGCAAAATATAAATATTAGATTTTAAAGTGGGCAAAATTTCAGTATATAATTTTAAGGAAAGCAAGTTCCAAGTTAAAATTATAGCCACCTCTTTCAAAGTAGCAAATAGAAAAATGGTATATTTTAAGATGTGTTGTATTCTCAGTATTTCTAATATTTAGAGAAAAAGTTCTTCACATGTTTACACCACAAAATTATTTGCCTCAAAAGTGTATTCAGACATACTATCTGCTGCCCTCCTTCTCAAGTAAAAGTCGTTTTGCCTCTACATTCACAATAAACCACAGTTTAAAATCTTTTGCTTTTCACTAATCAGAGAACAAAAGAAATCCTCAAGGAACTAATCTCCAGATACTCTCAAAGAGAGAGTTTCTAGTGATTACTCAGTGACCGCACACACATTTACTGTCAGATTAGACTCCCACGTAATTTCACGTCCTGGCACCAAAATTCAGTGACTCAAACAGGCAGTAAACAGACTATGCATTCTGTGAAACATACTTGCAGGGCATTGGTACTTTACAAAATAGAAGTGTGTTATGTGTAACAAAAATAAGACTAAATTATTACCGTTTTCATTAAAAAAAAAAAAAAAACACAAACCAGATTTTAATCCTAAAAAGAGCAACAAATGAGCAAATTGGATGGGAAGCATGATGGCAGCGAGATTCAGGACGCAGGGCAACAATCTTTATTTCTTCTTCAAAGACCATTTGTGTTATTGCGTCTGCTCTCACTACTTCAGAAGCATTTTTCCAGAAGAGTGCAAAACCATGCCTGCTTAGGCAAAGATCAAATTACCAATCCCATCTGACCAAGGTAACAGAAGTACGGGATTTTTTGTGAAAATACTAATGGAACTCCATGCAGCAGCGTTACAGTTGTCTGACAGGAAGACTGCAAAGCCGTCTCTGTCCTAGAGGCATTTCCTATTTCTTCTTTCTGCCCTTGCTTTAGCACTGAAAACTTCCTCAGCTTCTGTGTGAGAATTCTCCACACAAGAGCACAGCAATATGCGCAAACGAGAGCATCATGACTTGAGTCCTGTCACGACAACTTTGAATCCAGACTAAACCAACAGCTGAAAGGAAGCAACAGACACCAATTGGGAACAAACAATTATGTTTTAAGCCCAAAAGGCTGGCCTTAGTACTGAGTGTCCATGGTTGTTTGCAGAGCTCTGACTTCCAGGTTTTAAAGATGCATATTGTCATATATCAGAAGGCTGACAGTAGTATATAATAGCCCAGTAAAAGCAACCCTTACTCAAACTAGCTTCTGCAGATTCATATGGGACAATTCATGGCATATGAGTTTATGAATTTGCTCTAATGCAGTTTTTCTTTCCACTGCCCAGAAAGGCAATCTTTCTTTGAAAAAAATTAATTCAACCATCTGAGTTACACATCTAAACTTGAACCACAAAAGCTTGCACAATACATGGTGCCTCTAGCTGGGCTCCAGTGAAGGCTGCCAGTATTTCATCAGATTTCTATGAAGTATATAAACATTCATGGCTTGGATCCAAGATGCATGTCCTAACATTTACAGATCTCCACTTCCAAATCAGTGCACTTAATGATCACCAGATTAACAATGATCTCTCCGCCAATAAAGTTCTGGCTAATATTCAAGCTGGGCTTAATATGCTCTACATCATGCAATGAGAAGCTGAATAAACTGTCAAGAAAAACAAACAGCACGAGGATATCCACAACTGGGAAAACAACCAATGAAGAGGCAATAGTTTAAAAATAACAGAGCAGAGAATGGATTCATGTATTGGGACACAACTACTTAACAGAACTAACAAGGCAACAGCGTTGCTTCAAAGAACCTAAGCCCAAACACTTACTGCAGTTCCTGACCCGTCCAATACTGAAGTAGAACAGAAGAAATGCTGCAACTTACTACACATCTGTAAAGCTTCCAACTTCTAAAAATTCTCACAGCCTCAAAAAGAAGAACAGAGATTATGGGAGTATGCTTCTGAACTTTGATAAACCATACTCTACCCAAGTTTAAGCTGAACCTGGAAAGAGTAGAGAATATTTCAGAAGAATACTTTAATATAAATGAATATTAGTAAACTACATAGGAAGCTTCTTTCAAATCATTGCAATAAGTAGACTATGCAAACTTATAAGTACAAACATTCAATAGCTTAGTTGTTAAGAAAATTTAGGTTTTAAAACATGGAAAATGATGACATTTAAGCAACTGAGGTTTTCAGAACAGCTTGTGCTTAAAAATAAGGGGCTTATCTTTAGGAGCTTTTAGCATCTGAAATACAGCAAATCACGACCCAGCAGGGTGAGAGTGGGCAGAAAAGAATATATAGAGAAAGCACAATGGAGTGAAATCAAGGCCCATGGTGCATAGCAATAGAAAAGTTTACATTAGCAAATCCATTGCAGATTAGCCTAATGTTTTCAGCGCATAGAAATAAAGCAGGCCCAGCAGACAGCAGCAATAAATCCATAAAGGAAAAACATTCTGCCAGTGAAGGAATATAAAAGACTTAGCAGGCATTAATAGATCAGTGCTGCTTTTCTCAATTGGAACAATTCTCAATTGTGAACTGAGATTTTACTATTACAAGCTGACACAGGCCACATACTAAATATTCTGCATTTTATCCATCTATGGTAACACAGTGCAGGAAGAAAATAAACCTGCCTGTAAGGTGTCTACATGAATAGCCAGAAACGGAACAAAAACTTGATTGCGTTTTTCCCCAACCAAAAGCTGTATCAACACTTGCTACTGTTCTTCAAACATCACTGAACAGCTCACAAAAGCTGGAGTTAAAACAACAAAAGAATCTTGTGGATGAGCCTGAAAATCATTCTAATTAAAATCCAGTTGACCTGCAAGACAATAATCATGTATTTCTCTAATCGATATACACATGCTGACTTTTCATTAGTGTGAACAATTTACAACAGAGAAACTCTTGTGAACATTTCTGGATCTCCAACATCACCTGGAACCCACCTTCCCTCACATGAGGCCAACAGAAGACAAAGGCACAATTAAAAGACTCCACAATTATGGGTAATGCTCCAACTTTGTCTTTTACTTCCCTTCAAGCAACTTTTAGAGCAATGGAAAAGACAGAACAGCTGTAGGAAAACATGGGGAAACACTCTAGCTTTTACCTGAAAAAGGACAGGGGGAGGAAGGGAGGGAAATCAGTAAAAGCCAAAATAGGCTGAGAAAGACAAAACAAGTTTTCAGAATAGTAATAAGCGAGTAATTACTCTTACAGAGCAAGAGTTACAAATTCTGTAAACCAGGATATATTTCAAATCTAGAAATCTTACCTAGTCAACAGCAGACAAGCGTAAACCAAATCATTTTTAGTACAGCCACATTTGAATAGACTTGAACAGAGGGAGTAACCTGGTAAGAAACCAGAGTGGGGACAGAGGTAATGACACATCTTAAAGCAAGAAAGACAAGCTTGAACTTGATGCAGTTTAACAGGAGAGCCAAGAAACGTATTTTTTAAAAAGATGATGTAGTTAAAGCAGTAGGTAAAATGTGGATAACTTACAGGGGAAGAGGAGGCTAAGTGCTACAGAGCTGCAAGAAGTTACAATAACCCTGCAGAGAGACAAGGCCTTTAACAGGAGGTTCTGTAAATCCTAAGGGAAAAGGGACAGGTCTTCAACATTTTAGGGAAAGGGGCAGCAAAGTGCAGGCACAGTTGGAATTTGGAGAGTAAAAGAAAACAGCAGAGATGTTGTCCCACTTCAGGAGAAGGCAGGAGACACAGGGAAGACAGTAGTAATGTCAGTAACGTCACAGCAAGCAAAACTTCATAGTACAACATCCAAGAGCTTCCAAACAAAGCGATTAACGCACAACGATGCCTGAAAAAGACATTTTCTGAGAAAGCGCTCTATGATTTGCCTGATTTGTCACTTGGGGCAAGTTGTATCTGAGACAGACGTGCTGGGGCAGCAGCATGGTTATGTGGTGTTCTGGCACCCTCCCCACATGAGGTCACAGTCTCAGCCATTACAATCTTCTCCACTGTAATTGTTTGTCTTCTGCAGATGATTATTCCTTACCTAAAGTTATGAGTAAATGAAACCTCTTACAAGAGCTGAAAACCTGATGTAAATTTTGAAGAGGCTGGCACCATCAGCATTATCTGCATTGCAGTCATCTCAGCAGTGTACAGAGGCATTTACACGTCAACAGGACAGACTGACTGTTTCAAATAAGTGTCTTTAATTTAACATGACTCTCCTCAGTATGTGAGAAAGAAGCAGCCTATTTTTGCAAAAAATCTAAAAATGAAATATATAAGTATCCACTTATTAAGTGCTCAAATTTATGCTCATTTTCTGCAGGAAGATGTCCTTCAACTAAATTGCAGGACTCATGAAACTGGATTAACAATGTCATAAATCATACACCTGCCAAAATAACAGCATAAAAAGTGAGACTAAATATAATCTACATGTTATTTGAATAGATACTATCTCTATTTAACAATTTGTTATAATTCAAATATTAGCTGACAAATATTCAAATTTAAACATAAATCACTACATTGGCTATAATTTTCCTATAGTTAATTGTTTTAAAAATAACTTTCAAGCTTCTGCAATGTCCTCATTTCTGATTTAATAAGTTTTGAATTTGCATAAAGAAGAAACTTGCAAATTTATGCTTTACTAGCTTTCTGCTAGTGCTTTGACTTTTTTTTCTTCAAACCAAATTGTAATGAATTCCTAGTGTACATTTCTCAAGTTATCAACTAAATGCTGCACAAACCAGGACCATTTCTAGGACCATCCTTTAAACTGCAGGATTCATTACACATCAATGTTTCCTCTATATATACTTGAAAGAACAATATTTCTCTCCAGGCTCAATTTCCAAGACACAAAGTTAGTTTCCATATTTAGTTTCAAAACCAATGTATTAAGAGCATAAACTCTCAGTGTTAAAGGATGGTTCTTTGATGTACATTTTGCTGCATAATCCAGATCCCCAAACACATCAAGTAAATTTCAGAAAACCTCCAGACACATCCCTTTAAGGATTTTAAAAGTATCCAAGAGGTATCCAGGCAGCTTCAGCTCCAAGAGAATCAATCACGGTGTAAATCTTGGGAAGCACACTACTGAACTAAGAACTATGATAATTTGTTAACTTAATTCCGTAAGTAGATTAGTCAACTGGTGAGGCAGAAATGGTAACGGAAAGAAGAGAAGAACTGAAAAGAATTCTGAACAACCATCATCATTCAGGAAACCAATTTAGTGTATATTTATACCAACAGAGCGATTTTATTTCAGAACAGAGACATGCACAAATTTCTCTAAAACAACACAAATAATGTACATTGTTCCAAAAATAAAGAAACACACCGCCCTTTCATGCTGAAATCCTCAGAATAATGAAAGTACAAATGATTTTACATCTGCATATCTAGTTATGCTAGACATTTTCCTTTTTTTTTTTTTTTTTTTTAATAATGAAGAATATGTTAGAAAATAGCTGTTAAGGAAAAAGTAACACAGAACTTGTTGTAACTGGTTCTGCTGGCCAAATATCAATGTCATTAGAAGAAGAACTACAATTATATTTCTGTGCATAAGAGCCTGAAATACCAGATATCACAAAATAAACAAAAAAAAATATTCAAAGTTGCAGTCAGAATTAATTAGAAAAGCAAGCAATACACCCCAGAGCTATTGCTTTGCATCATGTGCAGTTTATACTTTTGTCTCCTTTTAAGGATACTTAATAGATAGCATTATTATAATGCTCACTTTTTCCTCCGAGTTTCCTCTTTTCTGACAGAATGACTTATAATGAATTGTTGCAATCTGCCACGCATTCAGCTGATTACACCCTTACCGGCAAGTGTAACCCGAGCCATGCTAGGCATGTGGAAAGAGACCTGAGGAGCCAGAAGGTAACTTGTGTTAAGCAAGTCAGAAGAGACTCACATGCCTAAAGGCGGCAATACCCCACGTAACTCAATGCAGCAGGAACCAGCAATGTACCACCACCACCGACACCCGCAGTTTCACAGTTGGTCCCGTAGATCACAGGGGAGCCATGTGTGGGATTGGGTCGATCTACTGGCCAATTCACACAGCTTTTCATTTCCAGTTCAGATATGACAGAAAAGGGGAGGGTTTTGTTGTTTTGTTTTTTAAAAGTGAATAAAATAAAAGTGAGGAAAAAAGCAATGGGGAAGGAGAGGCAGAACATAAGGCAAAGAGAAGAGACTTCCCATACCAGAGGCATTTTGGAAGAAAAGCATTCTTACCCAGGCTCCACTTTTCCAAGGAAGCAACTGAAGAAAGTCACACAGGAACTGCAACACCAGTCCACACCTGAATCAACATCTCTCACTCATGATTTTGTACTTGTAACTTCTGGACAAAATTTAGAGACGGTGATCTTGCAACCTGCTTCGTCTTAACAGTTTGCCTATCATTTTGTCTTCTCAGAGAGCAGCTCGTACTTAAGATTTATTCCCTGCAAGCAAAACACTTTTTTCAAGTTCAATCTTGCTTAATGAGTTACTTTTTATTATGTGAAGCTTTTTAAAGTGTTGTTTGTTCTGTCAAGCCCAAATAACTGCTGACATTCTAATCATGAGGCCCCCTGGAAAAAAAAGGGGGGTTTTTTGCTTAAAAGCAATCTTTCCATTTGCCTGTAAAGCAATTATATAATGTTTAAACCATTTTAATATAAAAATAGCCTACCCACATTTTAAATATTGGAGAGGATAAAATATATAAAACTCTCTTCTTCAGGTTTTGATTGTTCCCCCTCTTACTTAAATCAGAATTTAATATATTCTTTTTTAAACATAAAGGAGATAGCTAGCAATAGCAGCATCAGCTTTCTTCACCAGTTCTTGCAAGTCCTGGAAAAGGAATTATCCGTCTAAAAAGCAGTGACGGATCTCCCTCTCCCAACAAAAAAACTGCATTTTATTGTAGGTATATATAAAAATCGAATTCTATAGAGAAACAGCTTCTAAGGCCAGCTCGAATCTAGCACACCATGTTCTTGCATATTTTTTGTCAATTTTGTCAAAAACTCTGCCCTCCCCTTTCTCCTCCTCTTCTACCTACAGGGAAAAGGGAATGGCTCTGAACCAACAAAGACCAAAAAATACAGGAAGTTTTGCTCAACTTATTCCAAGAAAAATGCAACTGTAAATCCCTGTCATATGCACGCATACTGCTGAATATTCAGAACAGCAACATTAAATAGTTACACCCAGGATTTTGGTTAACGCTACCAAACAAGCAAATATTTTAACATATTTTTTGTTATTCTTGACTGCTATTTGCCTTACCTCATTATTTCTCAAAGATTTTAGTTTAACTAAACTTGTCATATTATGCTAAAAGAAAACTCACTAACTGTTGTGTTACTTTAAAAGCACTCACTTTATCCCAACACTCTACAACATGATCAAGATTTATTCCTCTATCGAAAACACAGCAGTGTTGGTTTGTTGTTTTGTTTTGTGTTGTTTTTTTTTTTTTTTTTTAATTTAAGAAATGGATGCTAATTAAAGCCCAACATTTGAAGTAGGCAGTGGCTCCCTCCTCAAAGGAAAAGCAGCAGCTTAATGCTGCAAGGTCTCGTCCCCTTCCACAGTTAAGCACTGTCAGTTTGTAGCTTAGTTTCAGTTATAACAGCTTAGTTATGATATTGCTATAACTGGATGGGATCTGCATTACTGCATTTGGAATCAACTGCACAGATGCAATTGACTCATCTTCAATTCACAAAATTACAAGTTTTCACTCTCTCCCCACTGCACAGCTTTTTTTTCTTCTTTTCAGCAGACAGAAAAAGTATAATAGCATGCATGATTCCAAGGAAGTCTTGATTAAACAGCAGCCTTCTGTTGTTTCTATCAGCTTCCCTAGAAGATGAAATTCCAGCATTAGGAAGGGCTGCAGAAGGTTCTGACACTGGTTAGGCCAAAGGACTATGACAGCCCTGAGAAACCCTAAGAACTGTTTAGCTACTTTGAATGTAACTACTGAAAATTAATCTCTCAACTAGGCAGAACACCCATGTCTTGACCCCTCTGCATCTGTGACAGAAACAAGAAGATTCTTCCTAAAGAGAAATCTTCTTATGAAGAGTATCACCGTCCACCAGCAGAACTCCAACTCCATTACAGAAACAATAGTAATTGCTCCATAGCTGAGACAGGGTTGGGGTTTGTTTTATCTCACATTTCTGTGTGAGGAAAAAGATGTAATTCCTCCTAGTCACAAGAAGTCCTCCTACTCAAAACTGGTTTTGAATGTGTATTTTTCAGGCAAACATAAAAACAATGACCATTTTCTAAAATGGCTACAATCTGCTAACATCCCAGTGGAGCTGAAAGCTCTGGCTTCTTGTCAAACATGGCCAGGACACTAGATCTCTTCCATTTCTCTTTGCCAAAGGAAAACTCATAAGTCTACCATCTTCTGCTCTAGCAGCCTAAAGCAATGAGAAATAGCAAGTGTTCTTACAAAAAAGGCCTCTTGCCGTACCAGGGTAACTGGGAAAAAGACACAAGCATAGACTTTGCAAGCTCTGCCAGAGAAAACTTTGTTCTTAATCTCTACTGATTAAAAGCGTATGAAAATCAAAGAATTAAAAGCATCTTTTCAAAGACTATCTTTTGAACAGACTTCCTTCTACACTATATGATATGTGAAAGAAAATGAACACTGCAACATTAAGCAACTGAAAAAAATGCAATCTACATGGCTAATGCCATTGTAAGACAGCACATAGCAGGTTTACTTGCATGCTTTGGCTACCATTTAAAGTTGAGCCACCAATACTAATTTTACATTTGGTGCTACTTGAAGTACAGGAATCATAGACAGCAATATTTTCTTTTAATTTCTATATTAAATGCCAAATCTGTAAAAAACAAAGACAATAAACTACTTCAGGAAGTATTTTCTACAACTAATATCTAAATCAGATTTCTTATGTTGTGCCATAAAAGAAAAAAGCAATTTGTTATCAATCTCAACATAAATTCTATTAATCTGTAAATTTTGTCCAAATATGGAAATGCTCCCAAGAAAATCCAATTCTGCGTTGCATGGATACCAAAAATTAGTTATAATATAGCTCAAAAACACTGTCCCCAAGATGAACTCCTGATTTACGCAATTCCATAATTCACAGCCAGCCAAGAGATCATGCCACCCTGAGTGACCTAGTTTTGGAGATCATATCTTGGTCATCTCCAAAATCAAGTATGAACAATGTCCTGAGCAATCTTTAGAAAACTATAAATGAACAAAATGCTCTTTCAAAACACTCTTTCAGAACAGGCTAACATCAATACTTCAGATCACCTTTCCACAAAAATATCATACGTAAATTACTACTCCTTATGTGTAACAGAAAACACAATTAATTCCAAACACCATGTAATTCCAATGATAATTCTGATATCTAGAAAATTAACCTTGCCTACACAAAAGGCAAAGTTTCCTGAAGACAGATCTTTTCCAGAACTCTGTTCAAGACTTCTATGCCATCCCAGATGCAAGCCATATTACATTAATGTCTCTGCCAACATACAAACTTCGCATAATGTACACTAACCCTTTCCACTTCATAGAGATCACAAACCATTTATGAAAAACAGTAGTCTCGGTGCCTATTTATTTTACTGGAAAATGTTAACTCACCAGAATATGACAACTAGAGTGGAAAAAAAAAAATCCTAATTCAGTCCTGTAAACTACATTAATCCGCAGTCAGAAACGGGCATATGTTACTATTCTGAAGGAAAATTCTGCACTGAGGACAAGCTCTAAAATGACTGCAGGAATACTAATTTTACATAGTTGGAGCTGTCAAGTTATCAGTGGTTGTACACAATGTAAAGAATTTCTCTTTATAGGTACCGGAACAAAAACAGAGTCGCAAAGTCATAATGACTTAGTGATGAAATGAAGTAAGTCCACCCAATTCTACATACCTAAAATGGAATTTAATTATCTCAGTTGCATACCACAGAAACTAATCATCTTATCTGAAAATTATTAAACACAGGTTTCATTGAAGTGCAGAATAACTATTTAAAAACATGTAAGAAACAGAGAGGAGAGAATTAAAAAACAAAATGCAGTTAAACAACAGGGATCCGAAAGTTCAGGAACTTCAATCTATCTCTTTTTACAACAGAAAGGTGCGGACTTGGAACTCACTCACGAGACCTTCATTCTGCCCAGAAGGTCACCATGGGAACCAGGAAGATGGGTGGTAGGCTCTGGCCATTATGATCTTAGGGAGTAGGAGTGAAAAGGTGTGTGTTTGACTAAGCATCTAACATACTTCTGGGAAGAGAATGCTTTTACATCAGCTGCCATCTACTGAATTTCTGTTGTTTTTAGTTTCCAGCTTATTCTTCCCTACTATCACAAAAAAGGCCAGAAAAAAAGGAGAAAGGCTACTAGACCTCCAAAGTTAGGCCAAAGGACAACAACCATAAGCAATCATTGTGGTTGACCTCTAAATGGCTAACTCCGGTTTCAATAAAACACTTCTGGTACCTTTGACCAGACAGCCTGGTAGTGCTACAGAGATACAAATACGCAAATAAGTGCCAGAATTTGTTTCAAGAAACACACAGAAAAGTGGTTAAATGAACACTATGCAGAACCACTTTTGTTTCTATTCACAAATGACTGTCACAGCAGCCTTACAAAAATTAACCCATACCACTGCATGTGCTGTAGTTTATGAAGATTATTTGTCAAGTTCATTCTCTGGATATGAACATGTTAATAATTAACTTCTTCTCTTATCCTACTCTTGAAACATGTAACAGAAAGATGAGTAATAGCACAAAACTCCTGTTCCAACTCCGATTTTCCCCTCCCTCTGTTATCGTTGCAGCATGAGAGGCAGGAACTTCAGATTTAGACACAATAAACAGAGATTACATTCCTTTATTAAGGTGTGCCAGAAACCTGAGCTCTTTCAGCCAAAGAAGTATTGTTACACATTCCCTCTAATTATTATGCAATATTACAGTCTTCCAGAACAGGAACAGTAATTTCATGGTTAGAATCCAACCCATTCACTAGGAAACTGTTATATAGCACTCTCAGAAGGAAGGATTTTTAATAACAGGACTGTGAAGTAAAAAAGATAAAAGAATAAGAAGCCTGTATGATTAATCTTTATCACAAAGCTAGCATTTATCACACTTCCACATGTGCCCATTTTTTGTGAATTGTCTTAAAACCATAACGACAGTAAGCAATTTTGGTTTTTTTACCTTATGCAATCCTGCATGAAAAGACTTAAAATTATTCATCTATCTAGAAATCTATATAATTTCCATTTCTCAACACCATTGGTATCTGGTTCCTAATAAATGACTGAAATATATGAATACTTAACTCACTTAAAAAATCTCCAGGCTTACAACTTCTTTTTTCCAGTCAGAAAAACTCTCAAAATATTTAGTATCTTTAGAAAGAAAAAGTATTTGCTTTACCTAAATGCAAACCTAATTATAAAATCAGGCATAAAGCATTGTAAAACTGTATTTATCTTTTTCAGCTTTTTAATTCTCTGATTTCATATTTTTTTTCAGAGAACAAAGAAACAGAAACAAACAAACAAAAATCTGTTAACACAAGCATCATGCTACAGCTTTATATGCAACGGTATTAAAAGATAAAACTTAAAACACGATATACCTGCATGACACCTGGTAGAATGGATATCCCGGTCGAGGAACAGAGTTTGAAAATCCAGACTGACTCGACATTGCCTTCAGGTATTGTATCCACTTAAATCGCTTCTATATTCCATATGTTAATTCCTTACCAAAAAATATGTATATATGTATCTATCTATACATTTGTTCAAAGCTAACTAAAAGGAAACCAAGTGCATATTTGAAGGTCTTGAAGATTCTGTCTGCATGTCAAACTGCTTCCTCAGTAGTGAAATTCCTAAAAGCCAACACCCTCATGACATCACATACTACAAAATCAGAAACGTGCAATTGTTTCAGTAAAGCAAGGACAGCCCATCGCTTTTGACTCGACATAAAATCCTCCGCCGCATTCTACTGGAAAACACAGTGCCTTTCAGGCTGGCGAAAGGCAGAGAGACCTGCTGTCTTCAACAGCAGCCCTGCGCTGGCAGGCAGCCAGCAACCAGCAGAACTTATTGCCAATGCCGCAAATCCCTCCTATCAGCTAATGAAGATCCAGACTGCAGGTGAAACACGATTTTAGCCCATGACAAGAATTTCCTGGAAAATGCATGAGATCCATGACCTTGAACTTAGTGATAAAAATTTCTTCCAAAAATTTCAGTTAAATGTACAATGCATACTACTGCTCTATAAGCACCATCAGATTGCATTGCACGTTACAGTAGTATGAAAAATCATACTGAGTTTTCCCCTGCTAAAAAAGAATCCTCTTATGCCACACTCTCAACTATGGGAAAGCAGGAGGGAAGGATAGGAGATTGAATCTTAAACCACACTATTTAAGCTACTGAATATAGAAATAAAATTATGTGCATGCAATTCCTGTAGTATTTTACTACAGCTTAAATCAAAGAAGTATCAAAAGTGAGATTTCTTTTGATATACAGTACGATGGTAAGTTACGTGAAAGTTTATTTGAGCGTGCCTTCCTCAGGAGAGGAAAAGACAACCAGAAAGCAGGAAGACATGTGAGTATGATTATCTACCTACGCTACTCTTAGAGTAAAGAAGGCATACAGTGCCCTCACATCAAGACTTGCTTAGTTTATGCAAAATATTAAATAAAACAGATTTTAAAATTATTTCATTATCTGTGCTAGCTGCATCAGAAAACATTAAAATGCCGAATTTAATACCTCTACCCCATGACATATTATTTACTCTCATATTGTTGTATTTTATCTCAGTTTTGGAAACAGACTGAATCTGTTTCACTTGGTTTATCACAATCTCAGTCATTAGGAAAATGGTACAAAACTTTGTTGCTATTCTAGGTACCTTTTAAACTCTGACTTAAAAGAATGGGAGCTTGTTCTTCTACCTTATAAGTGTCTTAAATTTAAAACTAAGTCTGATCTCAGTGAAACGTTTAGTTTCTTGTTCATATAACTCAACTGGTTTTAGAGTGCTTTAACAGCACTGCAATGTTTTACATTGCTGAACTAGTTTTTGTCAAGGTGCAAAAAAAGGGCAGTGTATTTGTGAAACATGATAACATTTACAGCAGAGATAAAACAGTAGGCGAAAAAAGCCCAAAACAATCACATGCTACAGAATAAGGGCTTGGTCCTCAAAAATATGGGAATGCTTATTAATTAGCTCTGCACACTGTCACACATAGAGCTCTCAAGTAATTGACTGTTCCCACCAGCTACAACTTGGGGAAATCACAGGCCATTTTACACAATAAATGCAATGCACACTTGCACACAAAATAACATGCAGATTACATAGGTCACTGCGTACAGCACCAATTTCTGAAGTCCTATAAAAATGCCAGGATAACACAAAGAGAGAACACTTTGCCCAGAGAAGTTTTTTTTTTATTATTATTAGCCCAACTGATGTGCCTGGAAAAACAAACACGCTTCTGGGCACATCATTTTGCAGAAGTTTTTATACCTCTCCTGGCTGTAAAGAGAAGGCTTGAAAAGGCAGTTCAAGCACAAATGATGTTGTCGTATCAGCTGAATTTTTACAGGCAAATTTGAAAAAGCAGCTTTTAGAAACACAGTCTTTCTCATGTCTAGTATGGAGCATTAATTCCAAAACCCACGACTCTCAAAAACCACACAGGTAACAGCGGGTGAGAGGAAGAGAAAACTCTACCAGGCCTGTCCAAGTCACCTTTCCCTGCTGCCTCAGCAGGGATGTCAGGATAAGTCCTGTTAGGTTTCATCCCTACTGCCACAGCTGTTGAGGGTCATGCAGGTCATCCTGCTACACTGCTGTGGTTGGATCTGGTGAGCCATCTTGTGTGCACGTCCCTAAAGCACTTACATTTCTATGCTGTGTATTTACTTATTTTTTATTTGGGGCCTCCTTGACACTGATAGTCACAGCATTAACACATTTATGCAGTAATTCTCACCTCAGAATAATTCTTCTTAGTCCCAACCAGGATTTAGGGTGTTTCCATTTGATTTGCCAGCTGAAAGGCATGTTAGTGTCAAGTCAGCAGATTACAGGCTTATAAACCAGGAGTCTCAGAGGCTGCCAATGGCTCGCCATGCCATTTTGCAAAAAAATCACTTAGTCCCTTAATGCCTAGCTTATTCACATAGTAAGGAAAATACTGGCTGACAGCAAAGGAATTATGTGAGGTTAAATTATTTTTTTGTGTGTAATTAAGTATTGAAATCCTCTGATTAAAGATTTATGAAGGGATAAAACATCTGTAGCATTTGAGGGAAAAGATGTGTGGGAATATTCAGAATAGAGCTTTCTTTTTGTCTCCTGCTCCTAGCTCTAACACAACAGAAGCGTTATTGCTCTGAAACTTCAATTTAAATACAAGAACTATTTAAATTTTAAAACGTGGTGGAAACTACACCGTTTTTAAATGGCTGGACAGCATTACATAGCATTTAAAGGTGGGAATAGGCGAGATGATGATAGGCAGACAAAAATTGAAGTTAGGATGATCTTTACAGAAGCAGAAACCTTCACTGGTAAGCATCACACCAGTTCAGTGATTTGGAAACAGGAAGGGAACCTGTGGCATAAGAGGGAGAAAGGAGGAAGAGAAAATCTGGTAAGGACCAAAGAGAAAGCCTCACACAATGACACCCAATATTTACCGAGTGCCCCTTTTATTTCTTTCCACATGCAGGCTTGATTACAGTACAGAACTACTTCTGGGATCCAGACCTACTTGCCAAACACCACCTCCAATAAAAGAGACAAGTGGGTTTCGTTCCAAGTGCAGTCATGTTTGTTTGAATTTTACTTCCGTGTTTTAGTGCCAACAAACTTACTTAAAAATAACCACATTCGTATTGTTTGGCATAGCATTCCATGTAGTACTTATTACTTTGCTGGAGCAAAACTAAACAAAGAAACTAAGTTTGAGGCACAAATACTGTGTGTTCCAGAATTTACAGTGACCTTAATGCTGAAGTAACTGAGCCGTTAGCCACTACAGCATTTAATTTGGCTAGTTGGAAAGGTATGCAATACTTAACTGAGGTGTAACTGCACTTCAGAAAGCAGGGATAGGCTGAAAGACTGGAGAAGAACAAGCTGATGACCACTTTCAGGTATTTCAAACAAGTAGCATCCTTGGTAAACTAATGGAAAATTAGTTTAAACTAAAAAGGCAGACCAAAGGAGAAATAGAAACTAACCTCGTTACTGGAACCTAAATCAACTTCATCAAGTCTAGAAGTGAAAGCAGGCACATTGCAGACAGTTATGTGATGATATATCAAAACACATAAAAAATGTTTAGTATTCATAAAAATTGAATGAAGTGTCACAGAGAAGTTATTGTAACAACAATACCATAAATCAGTAATTTACTCCCATACATACTGTTATATTTGATATTTTCCCTGCCTGCTAAGAAATATATTACAGACAGTAAAATAGAAGGAGAAAAAATATTATAGGAAACGTAGGAAAAATCATTATGTGGAGTTTGAAAATAACAGTATTACTTACAAAGAAAATATTACAAAGATATTCAATATAATGAGCAATACTTAGAAGATGAAAGTCTTTTTTGCCTTTCCGTATGAAACACAAGAATAGAGAAGTATTCACCAACACTGAAGAATAATGGCAAATTTGAAACTGAAGAAGGACACTATCACTGAAAACCTAAAACTCATCCAGGGTTAAAGACTAACTGGATATTCATATAGGGGAAAAACAAAAGCAAACAAGAAAAAAACCACACACAGAAGTGATAACAGAAAAGCACTGGAAGGAAAAAGGACTTGAAAAAGCAGCAGAACTTGGGAGAAAACATCCATGTAAGAAAGAGTTATCTAACCTAGCTGCTGAAGGATGTCTTTCACTCTTTTCTGAGGCAGACTAGTGTGGGTTCAAAGGTAAAGCATAATCTCTGCTGCACTCCTAAACTTTTTGGTCAGACAACTGAACTAAGGTTATTTTTTTTTCAGCCTAGTTTCCTAAGAAAACTGAAATGATCACTGTCACATAAGCAGATATGGAATATGCAGGTTAGTTCTTGTTTTCAGGTAGGCTACCTAATGAAAAATAAAGAAAAGTGAGCAACCTCTGAAAGAAAACAGGCAGCACATAAAGATGTTTGTACTCTGACTTCAATTAAACTGGGTTCTCCAAAGCAAAAAATGCCACATCTACCTCCTACCTCGCCTTCCAGTCTTTCCTAATACCTGGTTGCTCTGTTCGCCTTTCAGAGACTTTCATTCTCTGGCCATTCTCTGCCTCCTGCTGTTAAGGCAGCTTTCTTGCCATATACATGGCACTATCCAGGTAGGCCTATTACAAGCTTGTTCAGCTTGATAGCCCATTTATCTAGCCTAGAGACAGCTGCCTCTTACCCATTCTCATCCTCCATCATCTTTACATAGTTCCCAATAAGATCTTTAAAAAGTAAACATCGCAAAGAACAAGCAACAGCTGATTAAACAACTAAGCATTGCACACTTCACACAGACACTGACGTTCCCCTACGTTTTCTCCATATACTCCCTGTCCATACACTGTCATGTCCTGAAATATGTCTAGTGATGCTGACACAAAACTGATTCAAAAGGCAAGATTCCAAAGAAAAGAATCTCCGCTTAGTTTCTCAAGCTTGGCTGTTTCTTATTTACTTTCAGAAGGAAGCAGTGAGTATAAAGCTACCCTCTGAAACTGAATACTAGAAGCTAGTATTAGGAGTTAGCATCACTTATGATACAAGAATAAGTGAAATATCCTTTGGAAGGAGCTTTAATTTGCAGTTCGGCCCCAATGTAGCCATTGAAAGGCTGAGTAGGTCAGGCAAAAAAGTACTGGGAGGAAAAAAAAAATGGGAAAAAAAAAAAAAAAAAGAGATCTACTTACTCTGGTACCTAGGTGTGAGATTTGAATTCTGCTGGCTATTAACAAATACTAGCACCAGAAACAACATACAGTTTTAAGACTTTTCAAGCAATATGCAATCCTCCATCAACTGTCCCCATACATCTGTCTTTGTTCCTCTCAACCAAGCATCACTCCACAGAACAGAGCCATTGCCCAGTCACGCTGTACAGCAGTGAAGAGAGTCCACTCTGGGATGCAAACCAGAGTACAAACATTTAAAACCTAGCTATTCTAGGTCATTCTTTCCTTCACTTTAGGGAAGCCTCTCAGTGGCAAAATGCTGCCATTTTTCCTTGCATACACTTTAAAGAGGGAAAGATGTGCTCCCAAACCTAATTTTCCAGATCTGAGAACATGTAACAGTTATGTAGGACCCCACCTTCAGCTGCTTCTGCAACACTGAAGTTGCAAAAGCAACCTGCATACGTGAAATTCTTGAGAAAGGCAAGACAAAATGGCAACACACTCTTCTCTGTGACCATGCAGGCTGGTAAGAGTGATGGAACTCTATAAAGTAGAACTAATGAGGACCTTGAAGTGAAAGTATCTGAAATTTAAGGAATTTATTTCCATTAAGGATTTGTCCTTCAAGGAACAGAGAAGTAACTGCAAGATATAGCTGTAGGTTTTATTTGAGGTACAGACACATTTCTGCATCCAGAGGCTTAATCTTAGAGATGTCACATATGAAAGCAAACAATTCTGTTTCATTCCATGCTCCTCTTCAGAGCCACAGAAGTCACACGGAGACAGCAACAGCACTGGCTTAAAAGTAGTTGTCCTCTAGACAGACACCAGCTTCCATGTGTTCTGAACATCATTCCAGGAATCAGCCATTAAAAGTGTAAAATAGAAGGCTAAATACTACTGGACAAAATGTACTTTTAAACACATTGGATTTGGAAGAATTCCACAATGAATACTCTATTTGTTAGATTTTAAAAAAATAGTAAGTCTGGATTAAGCCTTTCTGTCAGAGTCTGAAGCTGGATTTTAAAAATTCCTCCACCTGAAACAAAGCCTAGAATTTACTCCAAACATCTGAGAAGTAATAGTGGAGTTACTAGGAGTGATGTCTGCTTCCTACCTTAGTCCTTTCAGACATTCTTACTTGCATTAAGAAATAATATTTTTAATGTTTTTGTTCCAATCTGGAATAAAAAAAGCTAAAAAGTTATTAAAATCTCATCTAAACAAAATTATATCTTTAGCTCAAACGTAAAACTGCTCTTAGCTACTTTACTACTAGACAGGCTGTAAAGATGCTCAGAAGTCCAACCCCAGGGCCCTGACTTGCAAGGCAATCTAAACAGCATTTCCCAAAAGCCATTCCAGCTACAAGCAGTTACAGCACAGCTCCACCCACCTGACGCGTTCCAATTCTACATCAAGTAGAAAAATCACAGTGTAAGTACTAATCACACGTTGTCATTAGTACTTGAAAGCACATCTTCCTGTCCTTTGTGCGCAAACTGGAAGTGGCACACCTCCCTCTTCCTGGAAGTTGCCACTCCCCATTTATAAGCAGCTTAAGGCTCCATTCCTTCTACTGTCCTCCTGGTGCTCAAGAGACAGGATCCTTCTTCAGGCTTTACATATTAATACTGCTATCATCCCTCTACCGTAATGTCCCATGGCACCTAAAGACACCAGGTTTTAGCACACTCTTCTGTAACAGTGACCAACACAGAATGGCTGGAGGGCAGCAGCAACTTAGCCCAGTTCACAAAAGGCATCTTCTGGCAAAGCATCTGTTCAGGGAGTAAGTTAGAACGATGTTGTTCACTACTGTACCTCAAAGCAAAAGGAGGTATGCTGTTGTGTGTAAAACCTGCGTCACTGAAGAGCCAAAACAGAAGCTCTTGCGTCCAGAAACAATCACCACTTGTGCAACTCCTGTGCAATACTGTGTTTTACACTGCAATTTCCCCATTCCTCACATATCACACCTTCTGAGATTTTTAAACAAAAAATAGAACTCAGTTTCTGTTTTTAGTTACAGCACTGAATGTAGAAGGCGGGATAGGCAACTAAGCAATTGCAAGCAAAAACCTAAAGCTCATAGACCAGAAAAAGCCATTTAGGGAACCTGGAGCCATAACGGCCAAATTTTATTTGACATAATTATTTCACTTATTCTGTATCTCAGGTAACTTTTACCACCAGATGTTTCAAACAGTCAGCCATGAATTCACAATGGCCGTCACTAGTATTGCATGATAGCAAATATGCAAAGAAAGCATGCATTAGAATTGAGATTAATAAGCTACAATCTTGATTGAGATGTCAGATAACCAAGGCATGTTTCTTTACTGTTTAGCAAGCATTCAGGCAGAAGATAAACAACTCTTTATTGTGGCCAAAGGTTCTCAATTGATTCAGGAGCAACTGAACACAGTTGGCATCCTGCCTGTCAGAGAGATAACCCTGTCCTGTTGAACTAGAGCAGTGAATCTTCCTGCCTGCAAACCTAGAATCACAATGAAGTTGCTATATAACCAGGCACCGTGTTCTCAACCAGGCCATTCTGCCCTACAGCTGGCTAAATTAGTCCACAACAATTTGCAGAATGAGCAAGAAAAAATCTTGTCAACAATAAAACATCAGGATATCTTCTATGGCAGAAAAGGAATACCTGGGCTATAAATTAACCTATTGCAAGTCATGAAACCTCAGATATAAAGCCATTGACTGTGACACAGGCAAGAAGGAGGAAGTACCCTTCCTTACGACCTTGCCTTCCTCTCCAACTGCAATTCCAGCTGAAACAATCAGCCACAAGTAACCTGCAATTGAAACTAAGTTCCAGGATTCCCCGGATTGCTACCAGTGGTCAGAGGTACACAGATGTTAGTTTAGCCATACCTGTACACATAAACAGTCTGAACTGTACATCTTTGAATTCTAACCTACATAAACTTTGGGGGATGATCTCATACTCAGGAAATGTTTCCCTCCACCAGGAGGTTCACTCTGGATCACCCCCATGACCTTTACCAGGAAACAAAGTAAATGTATCACCTGGCCACACAGTCAGAGCTATTACTAGCAATCCATCACAATCCATCCAGTCAGCATCAATGACACAGCAGTCCAGCATTGGCCTGTCACTGCCCTCACACTGGCTTTGGAAGGAGGTGGCTAAAGGACTAAATACCTCTTTTCCCCAGCTTTACAGGGCACACAAATTATATGGGCTGACATCTGCACTACACTGAGAAAGCTGAAGTCAGGTGTACCAGGCTGCTGGAGAAAGGCTGCAGGATTCACATGCCTGAAATCTAGTGCATCAGAACTGGAAGGCTGTGAATCCACCCCAGCATCACCACTGGCCAGAAAGGAGAGAATTCCAAAACAAATCAAGCAAAAACACCCCAAACCCCAAAAAGCTAAAGAAGCCCAAACCAGAATCCTACCTAGTTCCACATAAAAGAAAAACTTGACCTTATCTGTACAAGGCTTTCGCAAACAGTTCCACAGAGCAAAGACTTTTAAGGCCTGGACCAAGCATTGACTATTTTCAAAGACCATTTGGGAGTGATCATTCCATTTTCTGCTTAGTGCATTTGTAAACACAAGAGTATAAAACTTGCGTGCTGTAGAATCAGCAGGTATTCCACTTTTCAGTTCAAAGAAAAACAGACAATCAAATTACATTCTCTCTCTGTATGAAATAATTCTGTATTCTTAAATCTGAAATAACTCTTCTAAACAAACAAAAAAAAAGCATTCACAGAGACATGACATTTTTATATCAAAAAAAAAAAAAAATGCAGAGCCTGAAATGGGATTAAGCTACTTTATCCCACTTAGAAATGAATTATAGTGGATAGAAACAAATATTTATTGCCAAGTGGCACGAAATATTGAACAGAAAACTAACTAAAATAATGGAATAAAAAAAAATTGAGTCAGTCAAACTTTAAAGGAATAAAGTTTTGCTAAAAACAAACAGGAAATCTAGTATTTCACTGAGTATGGGTGCATGTACATTGGACTGAAATGATTTAATAAAAACAGACACTACAAACATATGTAGAAGCCAGAATGCTGATATTATAAGCAATTTTTAAAATTGCTTTGAATTTAGAAGGCAGGTTCCTCTCTACCATGACACAAATAAATCTTAATTTACTTGAGCTACCAGAATGTAGTAAGTTTCTCTCTCCAATAGACACAATTCATTAATACAAACTGAACAGATGCCTATTTAATGGCATTCAAACTTCAGCTTGATGACCCTTCATGAAGCTCAGTATATAATATATATCTTGTAGGATTGCAAATAAGGAAGGCTGAGTCTGTTTTTGATCTTCAGGATAAATCAGAAAAAGTCTTCTACATAAGAGGACTGTCATACAGCGTCCTTTGAACTCGGACATATTTTATGTTAACATCCCTGATAAATTCTTATCTATAATAATAACCTATTCAAAATTCTTATGAGCAAATAAACTGTAACTACAATGTATTGAAAACTGTGCAAATCACATATCAGATTACAGAAGTGTTACAATTAGAGGCAAATGAAACACTGTCATTTCACTTTAAAGTTGGCAATTTGTATAATTCAATGTGCCTCAAAAGAGTAAAAAGAAACCATAGGGTGTACAAACTCCTGAGGTCAGGGTGATAAATGAAATCACTTCCAAAATAAGCTTTCCTAATTAAGGCTACTAAACCAGAGCTGGCTTGCATTCAGTTAATATCACTGTTACAAGTAATCTGAAATATTCGTGATAAAATATTTTTAGTATCAACTCCAGCATATTAAGACCAGTTGAAGGTCATTATGAGGATGAAAAAAAATAAAGTTCAGACACAGGAAAGATAACAAATTAATCCCTGAAACCACACAAAGTATCTCGAGAACTCCATACTTAAATCAGTTCAAGATTAATTGTTTGTTTATAACTATCATCTTAATGTATTATAATCTGAGTATTAAAAAGAGAAACAACATATCCATCAATTCTTGGATTACATCTACTGAATTCTACTTACTTGTGCCCACAGGCCCAAGTGGACTACTAAAAGCAGGGTGAGTGTTTTTTTGTTAAAAGACAGAAACATTGTATACATAATTTTAATCAAGGTTATATCATCCCAGCCTCCCTGAAGAAATATTTAATTTGCTTAATTAGACAGATGGTACTTTTTATTATACTTGTATTTGTTCACTGCACTTAAAAAATTTAATTTGCATAGCAAAACTTTTTCATTTGCTAGGTCAATTCATGTGCCCCTAAATGACAATTCAGCACTACAAACTAGGGAGAAATCTAACCTATTCTCTGAAATGCACATATTTCATACGGGTCTTTGTAAACAGTCAACTTTTTAACTCTTGATTCTGTGTTGATGTAAGAATTTATTTTATTTCTTTAGTTTTGGCATATTCTTTGGTATGTCACTTTAATCTCAGAAAAAAAAATAATGCTTTATATTCTGTTACATTCTTGTGATTTCCATTATCACACACAATCTTGAAATGGAAGAAATTAAACTTAACCATGAAATGATACAATATACAACACACATTTGAATCACAGTCACACTGTTAAGAACTGAACAGACTGCACAGAATGCTGAAAGAACGAGATTTATGGAAACACAAAAAAATGCAATACCTAAAAGCACTAGGAATGGCAGTGTACAAGGTAACAGGGGACACATGCTTTTTTAGGGCATGGCATTCATTTCTGTGCAAAACAGAGGAGACAAGCAGGACATGAATTAAAATGTACTTATACACACAAATAAAAATCACTAATTATATTTTCATTAATCTTGTGAAGCGTGTGAAATTATTAATGTTTACAACACCTGACTAACCTCAAGTGCTTTGCCAAAGGAGAGCAAGGGTTTGTTGTTTGGGCTGTTTTGGTTTTTTTTCCCTCCCACTAAGAACAACAAGAATAAAAATGCAAAAGACAGAAACTCAAACCTGGACAATAATAGCTATGACTCGCCATTGTAGGAAATAGCTAGCTATTTTCCAAGAGAAGGCATTAAGATTCACAAGAAAGCTTTTGATTGCTAGAGCAATTTCATTACTTCAGAAGGCATTACAAATACTTCCACACTTCATCCCTCATAATAAAAACTGTTTAAACACTTCTGAAATAATGCTAATATTTATTCTCTTTGATAAGAATTAATCATCAATTTGAAGGCAAAGTCCACAATGACCAAGAAACAATCCTACCCTTCTCATCAGGATCTTTCACAAACCTGGAATGTAAGTGCTTAGAGAGACCAGTATTAATAGTATATGCCAGGAATAACCAACATTTACTGCGCTAATTATTTAAGATAACAATACACAACTTTCAGGCAGGTATCCTATTCACAAAGCAAGCTTTGAAAAGCGCATCACTAAATAAACAATACATGTTTAAAGTTACAGGATGGAAAACTCAAAACAGTCAGCAAGAGATGAATACAAAATCCTTGTATTATCTCAGGCATTTAGTACATGAAACAGGAAAAAAATACAGGGTTTCAAATGAAACATTACAGTCTTTTTGCAAGGACTGAACATTGATACATACCTAAGATAATACTTTTCCATAGCACTGTTTACAGCCCATCACCTTCAGTCAGTCATTAACCGTTCTCATGATTAAGCCTGAAGCATTCATAAGCATTCAAAAGTGAAGCACAGTCATTAAAAAGGACCACGCTTGCCCTCTCCCCATTTGCTGAAAAAATCATTAACGCCTTCACTCCTCTCTTTCTGCCTAGGGAAAGAAAGAAGGGGGAGGGAAGAAGATGAGAGCAGAATACCGCCTACCTCATTGCCATCATTTCCTCCCAACAGGTCATGCACACATAGAAGAAGCACTAAAACTGGTCTCTAAATCGGTTTCAGAGCTTCAGACTGGCTTAAGCGAAACAGACCATAAATTAGGTCGTTTTATGCAACTGATGTAAGTTTGAGATTTAACGTTAGTTGATTTTACACCGATATTAAAAACACTTACTCCTGGAGATACCCTAGCATGACCACATCCACTTAGTGCCATCGTTCTTTCACATGTTTCAAGATAAAGGCAATCAATTTAAATACCAAATATCAAAAAACTGTAATTATGATATCATATACCAGATAATTCCTAAAAACAGGAAATGATGTTTTAATAGAGTTGCATTATCTTAATTAGTTTTCAACATTAGTTCTCGGCCACACAGTTTCTGTGGCTGAGATGACAGCAGCTTTGCATTATTACCCTTGCAGACAATCACCTTCTGGGTTTTTTTTCCCATCTAGAACAAGTTAATAATCTTGTTATATAAAGCCAAATTAACATAATCTTTCAAGAAAATACCCCTTCTCAGATTAACTACTCCAAGCAAAGCAGAAACAGTTATTTCAAGCATGATTTTAATGGAAGTTCTTATAAAATTGGAGCACTTTCAGGATGGGTGGATTAAATCTGTACATTTCTCCTCAGAGGTTTAAATTAAAAATTTCTACAGTTTTGTGAGATATTAAATTTACTAAGAGAGCCTTGACATGTTTCATGATTCCTATTTCAAAGTAACTAAATTATCAGGAATTATTATGCTTTTTTTAAAACTACCTTCAAAAAACTGCCCATTACAAAATGACTTCTGGTACAACTGCTTCAAAAAGTTTAAAACTTTTCTGTAACAAACTTCCACACAAACCGATCAGAAAACTCACTGTAACTGTTCTTGGTAACTAAATTTTGTCTCAACAATATGCCCTGTTAAAACAATTATCTAATAACACTTATGCTAATTTAAGTAGGTCACACTGTTTCTATTAGATTTGCCTTAAAGCTCTCCCTAATAAATCTAGTTGCAAAAGAAGCGTTTGCCTTATTTTCTCTAAAAAGTTGTTAATTTAAAATTCTATATTAGACAACTCACCATCTTTGAGAGACTCAAGACATTCCCTGACAGTTATGAAGATGTAGTTTATATTCATTTTGTTATGCAGCAGATACACAGAGAAGCCTTTGTGAAAATACCATCGTTTACAACTACCCAACTGAAATTCTTTCCATATTTGCAAGGAGAAGGGGGCTGAAGAGGGTGTTATTTATCACAAAGCTGCTATGACTTTCATTGTTGAAACGCTCTTTGCAGCTCCCGTGATCTTTGCTGTTATCTGTATTTGTACTATGGCTGTGCTCAAAAAAGCAACGCACAAGACATGACACAAAATCGGAAGAGGTCCATCTTTATAGCTTAAGCATACATTAGCTGTGTTTACATATACTATTCATTTAAAAATAAAAATGTTTTGACTGAAATAAAATGCAATGCAAACAATAAAATGCAAAGTACCATGCTCTTTTAATTAAGGGATATAATTTTAAAAATAAGATTAAAAAAATAAAATAAAAATCTGTAAAACTGCAAGCCTTATGTTTCCTTTCCAGTTCACCAAACATACATGTGAGAAATTAAACTTTTTCCTAAGCTTTCATTTTACTCATCACCACAGGATCAAAACCTTCAAAGTCTGGAAATAGTCCCATTACTCCTTCTTTACCTTATAAATGAGATATGAAAATACATGCAAAGAAGTGGCTCTAGGAGTAAATGCTATACAAGTACCTCCATTAAAACCTAACAGCAGATGAGATCTAGCAAGTAAGCGACAATCCATCATAACTCCACATTTGTTTTTGATTACTGTACATTTAATTGCAGGTGCTCACAAAGTTTAAAAAAATTACACTGACCTCTGCTTACTACAGAATATTTTAAGCTGGAACCATAATATTAATTAGTCACCTGTAACTTGTTTATGCTTTGAAATAATATTTACATAATGTTCCATCTGCAAACATGTCCCAGACAGTACTTCCTAGGGGTACATTAAAACCAGAAACAAGCACATATGAGGTTTAGGGCAACATCACAAAGAAGCTGTTGTATTTCAGCTGCATGATGCCGACAAACTTTCACTCTTCAACTTTATACAAATGTAACAGTAATTATTCACATAACCTGACACCAGTTCCCATATTGTTCATTCCCACAAACTACATGGGGCAGAAGGGGATGAATTTCTTCCTGCAGTGTTACACGTAGCTGCCAAAATCCCAGTGTCACGTCCTTCTCATCACTCCTCAGAATGCGCCACAAATGCCTTCTCCACACTGAGCTACCAGTACACCCATGTGTACTGGCTGCAAAGAGGTTTTTTGCCTATAGTGTGTACTGGCTGCAAAGAGGTTTTTTGCCTATAGAAATTTTTAATCAACACATCTACTAAGTAACATTTTATAGATTGCTCTGTCCAATTATGTTGGATATTTGAGCAACCACTTCTCTTCCCAGATTCTCCCAGTTCTCCCTATCACAACTTCAACATCCTGGTGAGTCACTCTTTTTTTTCCTGCTCCCTTTTCAAAGGCTCGGTGTGATCTCCCCAGTACTTCAGCTGCTGTTTCTGCCCCTGACGACACCTTCCAAATTTAGGAACTGTCTATAACATGAAACTTCTTCTTTTTTTTTTTTTTTTTTTTTTTTTTTTTTTTTTTTTTTTTTTACATAAGACTAAAAAAATCCTGGCCATTCCTAATGGAAGTATTTCTTCTCAACCTGTTTCAAGTTTTATTTCATCTTTGTGGAAAATGCCAAGTTCCATATCTTTACCATGCATTCAAAAATCATAATTGTCTCATTACCAAGAATTACACAACTTTTTACGTGCTAATTTTAAATTCTAAAAGGGAATTGTTGATAAACACACTACAAAAAAATCACATGAAACAGGATCACCTCTATTGCCCCAGCATTTAGATTCAACAAGCTAAAGGTCTCAAACTTACTTCATGATTATTCCATTATACCTAAATTGTTTCCTCACTTAATAACAGAGCAAGGGGAGACAGATTAGTCTTCACGCTAACAATGAAAAATGAGATAGAACTTTCAAATTTCCAAAGGGCTACTATAATAAGTTAATAGAAGGGAACCTTAAACTATGGGATCTGTGTTATCATGCCCTTTAAAGAGAACAGAACAAGAACATGCATAAGATGTCGGTGATGATTTGTGGACCTGTTTTCCAGTTTTGTTACATTCTCTAAAATGGAACAGACCCAGGGAAGTATCAATGTGCTAAACAGCTTTCCTGCACAGAGAAATACTGTGAAGCTGCGTGAACAGCTTTCATAAGGTTTAAGCTTTTGGCACAGAAGAAGTAATTTTGTAAGAAGCTCAAATTAAAATTATAATGGCTCTAGAAGTATTTAAAGACACAAAAAAAACTGCAGTGGACTTCTCTAGACAAAAAAAAATATTTCCCCTCATGCATGACATCCTTGGTACTATAAAGAAATTACAACTGGAATACCAGAGACTGTGTGAAACTACTACTCTCTAAGACCGTACAAGATACTTGAAATTTTGATCTGTTCCTGATTTAACATTCTAAAATGTCAAAGCCATTCCCAGTTTGCCTGTGTTACAATAGATTAATTTTGCCATCTAAGATAGAGAAAAGCACTGCAATTCCATTTCAGAAGCTTCCAAGTGTTTGTTCAGCCTAAACGTACACCATAAACTTCACATCATAAACTATGTGTTAGTCTAGAAGATTTTTTCTTCTGCATTGCGGGCTACAAACAGTACGATAAGGATCTAGAAGACTACAGAAGATGTCTGTGGATTTTAATTTAAAATGTCAGAAGATAAGTATACCACAGGCTGTCTTTCTTTAGAAAAATAGAAGTCTTCAACAGTGGAGAAACGTGAACACCAGACCTATCCAGATTCACTTTTACGCTTCACCTTATTTACAAATGCTTGTGCTAGAAAGATTTTTAAAGATTTATTAACTAATTTAATTATCCAAAATATGATATTAATTCTGTAGGCATAGTCAAGGAAATTTAAAAGGAGCTTCAACAGTCTTAACTTCGAATTGTTTAAATGTTGAACAAGTACCACACTGTAGAAGCAGCTACTTGTAGTAAAATTTCCTCATGATGGCAGCATAAACCATTCTGATGAAGTACCAAATGACAATACACATTCCTACTCATGCAAAACAGTGAGTTCTGAACTGCTCTAGAAACAGTGTTCACTACTTTCAATTTTCTTCCTCTTCACATTGCCATTTCTACACTACTTTACAGTCTTATTTAGTCCCCATAATTCCATAGGAGTATTATTCTACTTGACACACATAATTTATCAAGAAAGAAGAGGTACCACTCTACGGACACTCTACGGTACCACTCTATTTTGACAAGTGATAGATAATTTTATGCATCTACCCTATACACTCCATTAGATTTTGTATCATTTGTATATTCTATTTTAAAAAGTCTATGACAACTGCACGATCTACACATTTGCATGAATCACTAAGTTGAGGCTTCAATCAAGATCTATGAAGTTCTTCTGAAGAATGATCTTCCATCAAGTTCTGTTTGCTTTTAATGTTTCTGCATTACAAAGAGGACAATACCATGACTTCGAAGATCCTATTTATTTTCTTGGAAGTAGCAGTCATTCCAAAACTGGCCATAAGGATTCTGAAAATCTTGCATTTTATCTTACTGACCTTTCACCGCATACAAATTACAAAGTTTTATAGCCACTTGTATACTTTTACAAGGTATGAAATTCATTAAGTTCAAAATATGCATAGATTTCCACTTATAAATAGATTATATCAATTAAATCTGTGTTGATTAAGAATAGACTTGAGATTAAGAAGATCACCATGCTTGGAAAGACTTTGTTTAAAGGCTATTACCAGCGCAATTCACTCTTTTCAGATTATGCTGCACGCGAGGTATTGCTGAGGCTACTACCTCCACATGTTCATCACCTCACACTTCAAAAGGTCAGCCAGTGTCCCCCTCAGATCAGCCACTGTAACTGTACAGACAGTTGTTCCTTAACCCAGTTCTATCAAAATAATCTTAGTTTTTGAAAACCATGCAGTAGACCAGATCGTCAAGACACCAGGTTAGGAAGAGTTATGCCAGCTGATCCAAGGGGACAGTAAACTGGGAGAAAAGACAGACAAGTAATGAGTGAACACCTCAATCTCCCGCTCAGTTGCAAATTCCTATCTGTTTACAGCCTTTAAAAGTGCACTAAGCCCCCACTTGTTTCTCTTTTAGAACACCTACACAGAATTTAAATATCAGAAGTGCATCTTTATTTTTTCATCTCCATGTTACTGACGAGCCGTGCTTGAATATACCTGAGAACCGTACCAATTTGTAGTTTTACACCACCCCCGATTAATCACCAACTGCTTAAAGGAAGCAATCTTGAGGCTCCGTCAAACAGAAGATAAACTGCCACTCACCCTATTTCTAGATGTTAATAAAGAGTGAAAGAACAAACATTCAGAAGGAAAGGAAAAAGAAAAAAAATAATCAGTCTGGTTTAGATAAAATGGAAGCTAGAAGAAATACAAATGAAAATTTAATTTGTGACCCATGAAATACAGAATGAGTGTATTCATTCTAGAAGTTTAACTTGCAGCACATGTTGCCATGCTACAGCCTGCACAACTTGGTAGCTCACACGACTTGGCATTCCTGGACAGAGCAAACAAACATGCCTGCACTCAGGTGTAACAGCCAAAAGCAGAAGTGAAGGGTTTTTTGGCTGTAGTTAAGCTTTTCCTTAATTATCTTTTTTCACTTCTTGGCAGTTTTATCTCCACTATGGTAAGGAGGGTGGTTAATTTTCTCAAATCAGACTCAGACTACATTGACTGAAAAGACAGACCATATCTTAATTTGAGGGTTTACTATAAGAAGATTAAAACAAACCAGCAGTATCTTAGTTTTTAAGCACTCACTGCATAGCAAACAAACATCTACTACATGAAAGACAAAGTAGCTTTATAATGAAAGCCCATCTTTTAAACATTTATGGTTTCTAACAGAATTATTATTCTTCCAGAAACCTCCCATTTTCTTCTCCATATGCTCTTACAATACAGCTATTTTGGCCAAGAGAGAAGCAGAGATTTACCATGTTTCCTCTGCTAACAGCATTTTTCAAATGAGCAACAAAGACTGGGAACAGCTGGAGCTTCAGAAGAGGATTGCCTCGTTACCAGTAGCAATAAATAGAATAGATCAAGCAGAGGAAAATCTAAAAGAACAGTTACTAGGTTTAAAAGTCACAGCCTAAAATCAAGATTCTGCTGCTGGTACATCCATTTGTGTGCATTATTATACAACAAAACAATGTAATAACAGGAGTCCTATATGAATTTACAGCTTTTTGTTTCTTTCAGTGCTGTTAGTTTAATTCAAGAAACATGATGAGGTCAATTGAGTTATGTGAAAGAACTACCCAGATGTAATTAGAAACCACAACTTCTACTGTTTTCAGCAAAGCACTTCTTCAAACACATAATGAAATATTCATGGCAATATTGTAACAGAAGAGCATACAACCAACTTAGAAGTGAAAGGAATTGCATGACAGCCTATCAATTTAAAAAAAAAAACAAAAAAAATTCCAATAAAAAGGTGTATTTGTCAAGACAAACTTTCACTCCCAAATTATTTTTTCCTCTAGTCTTGCCTCTCATTGTTAGAGACTACCAAAAAACACTAATTTTTATAGAGATGTAACTATGCAATAAATATACCATGAAGAAATTTTTTCAATTATCAGACAAAAGGTTTCATATGAAGGAGATAATTAGTTGAACACAAGTTAAAAAAAAAAAAAAAAAAAAAAAAAACACAAACCAAAAAAACCCAAAACAAAACAAACAACTGAAGTTTTGAAAAGCACGAGAAATGGAATATTCAAAATTAGATCCAAAGCATGACCTAACAACTGAAAGTCCAGAAACACACAGATAATGCATAATGTATGTCCTGCAGTAAACTGATCAGTAAGCAGGAAGTACCCTAGAATGAGACACCACTGTAATATGGCAGTAAAAAAGACAAAATTCATTGCCAGGATACATCATGACAGGTATTTCCAGAAGAGACAAGGAAATATTTTAAGTAGCCTTTGACTGTAAGTGTTTCAGCAAGACTTTATCAAGAATATTATGCACCATTCCAGATAATCCAGATTTAGAAAACATCAAATAGGTGTACGTAAAAAGGAGGACTTTCTGTATCTGGGGAAGAGATCAGGACACATCAAGTACTCTGTCATTTGCAACAAGCTAGGACACATCTACTTTGTAAAACGTGGCACAAGGCAGAGAAGCTTGAGCTAAAGCAAGCCAAACTAGTGTCTGAACCAGACTGACTGACGATGGAACCCTGCAAGTCATCTGATAGCTCAGGCACATCATCATGCAGACATGACTACACTGCTTTTGGCTGAAAACTAATGTCTCTGACTTGCACTGTGCTACGCAGGTATATGAGCTGGGCCTCGTGTTCAATCCACTGCACAGTGTAGACATGCATTAACATGTAGCTTATTCAACCCTTTATTTTGTAGGGTGTAGGATGGTCTGTTTAAAAACAAACAAACCAAACAGTAATACAAATACCAGAGAAGGGAAAGCTACCTTCATCAAAAAACATTAATGGCAGGAGACCAACAGATACCAGATTGATACTAGTTAATACAAGTCAGAACTTAAAACACAGTTCCCAAAATTTCTTTATTCTTAACACAATCTGGTAGGGACAGGAAAATGAAGGGAAAAAAAACCCAAACAAACAAACATTATAAAAAATAGATTCAAATTAATCAGTCCATGAGATCATTTAAATTAAGTGGTGAAAATTAAAAGACATGACTGAGTTAATACCTGCTTGCAGACACCACCCTATTGTTTGCAAAAATTAGAAATAAAAGTTAATTCATATATTTACTAGAATTTCACAACACTGCTCATGCAAAGAATTCGTGCTTGTTTGTAAATATCAATCAATATTTTGGATTCTACTATATCTCTGAAGCCTTGAAACTTCTCCAATTGTGCAAACACCTACTTGTGATCTTCAAAACTTCTGAATCAGGAATATTCAAAAGAAGTCTTTGATCTGCAGCATACTAGAAGTTAATCTGTTATGAGTTTACCATGCTAAGCTACTATGCAAACTAAGGTTTAACTCTACCTTTTTTTTTCCCTTTTTTCTTAAACTGCCCTTTCAATCAGCAGTAAGCGAGAACTAACAAGCATTAATGTAAAGCACAGGTCAGTAAATTCTTAAAACTTCAAGTCATGTTTCAGATGATGAAAAAAATATAGTTTTCCCATGTCATGAAGGTATTAGATTATGTAATACTTAAAAACTCCTTATATTCTGAAAACAATTATGTTATGTCCACAATAGTCTACTTACACACATAAGGTTTTGTTCCACTACTTCAAAATTCCCATGAAGCTCTATTTGGGCAATGCATGTTTCTTGGATCAAGAGAGTTCAATAACATACATGGAGTTATCTAGTAAAAACTCAACAAGCAGTAACCATCTTCCCTCTGTGGTCTCTTCAGTCCAGCAAAGGAATCTGACCTGAATTCCTGCCTCCAGCAATGGTACTATTGGAAGCTTCTCCTTCCTCCCGTCAATCATGTGAATTACAAGGGCATCAGAAGTCGGGTATTTTCTTCTTGCTGTCAAAGTAGGGCCTCAGCTATCATACACCATTTCATTAAGAATATACCTTCATTTGATATGATCCTAAATCCAGAATGTCAGGAATCCCAGCTTCCTCTGGAATCATTAGATTATCCCAAAAGTATAAAAACCATTTTGCCGCAGTTCAACCCACACTGCCAGCATACCTGATCCGCTGAGAAAAGGATGTTAAAAGCTTCAAACGATCAAACTAAATCTAGAGAAAGGAAGAAATCACCATACAATCAGAGAATCATAGAATGGTTCAGGTTGGAAGGGACCTTAAAGATCCTCTAGTCCCAACCCCCCTGCCACGGGCAGGGACAAAGCCCCATCCAGCCTGGTCTTGAACACTTCCAGGGGTGGGGCCTCAACAATTTCCCTGGGCAATCTGTTCCAGTGCCTCACCACTCGCATAGTGAAAATTTCTTTCCTGATACCTAATCTAATCTACCTCTTTCAGTTTAGAACCACTGCTTCCCACTGTCCGTCCATCTCTTTCTTGCCCTTTAGTTTGACCAGCAGGTCTCGACTTAGCCGTGCTGGTCTCTTGCCTTCCTTTCCTAATTTCTTACCCCTGAGGATCAAGAGCTCTTGCACTCTATGGGAAGTGTCCTTAAAGATCTGCCAGCTCTGTTCTGCTCCCTTGTCCTTAAGGGCAGTTTCCCAGGAGGTCCTACTGACTATCTCCTTGAAGAACTGGAATTTTGCTTTCCTAAAATTCAGGGTCCTGACTTTACTCTTCCCTGACCCATACCCCTCAGGGCTGCAAACTCCATCAGTGCATGATCACTACAGCCCAGGCTGCCTCCAATCTTGACGTTGCCAATTAGCTCACTTGCATCGGTGACCATCAGGTCTAGTACTGCCTCTCCTCTGGGAGGGCTGTCTATTACCTGGCTTAAGAAGTTATCTTCGATGCACTCCAGGAGTCTCCTGGATTGCCTATAGCTCACCAGCTATATATTGGGCTGGTTGAAGTCCCCCAGAAGGACAAGAGCCTGTGAGCACAATGCCCCCTGCAGTTGGAGTAAGGCAGCTTCATCAATAGGCTCCCCTTGATCAGGTGGCCTGCAGTAGACACCAACCACAGGTTCCCTTTGTTGCCTCAGGATCCCTCAAAATTCCTGCTTTATCCATAAAAGGACAACTAGCAATACCCAAAATCTTGTCCCATACTACTCTGAGGAAGAATTTGGTGTATAAGCCTTACCATTTCCCAGTGAACAATCACAGAGACATAGAAAAGTCTAGACTGGAAGGGATTTCAGGCAATCATCTGGTCCAACCTTGTGCTGAAAGCTAGACCTTAGATTAGATGATCCAGAGTCATCCAAAATGAGTCTTGAATACTTCCAGCAATGAAGATTCCACCCCTCTTCTAGGCAACCTACTCCAATGTTTAATTGTTCTCACAATGAAGAATCACCTTTCCCGTCTGATCAAGGATGATGGGGAAGGCTTATGAACACTATACTTCAATGGTAGACAGCAGTGCTTATACAGCCCTTTCAAGCCCCAAAGCACCTAAGCACAACCCCTAACATGCACAGGTTTTTCTTATGTGCGCATGTCAAAAGTGGGGGGAGAAAGAGGATAGATTTGCAAAGCTCTTACCTATGCTATAAATAAATGAAACATTAATATAGTTTTAACCAATCCAACATAAGTACCAGACTTGGCCTTAGAACAGCTGACAAAAACAATCACACTAGAATATATTTGGCTAAGAGGCACTTGCTCATTAGCACTTCAGCAAGAAGAGTAATATACAGTGGCATTAGTCAGGGAGATACACATTTCCAGTATTTCGGGCCAGCCTTGCCTTTAATCAAACTAAAAGGTTTCGGCAAGCAGTTAAGAGCTGCCATTTGCAGAGAGAGGGGATATTTAGCGTATTTATTAAGACCTCAACTCCTGCAATCACGTAATAACTTAAGAATGCCTGATTTCATCTTATAAAGATGTTCCTAATATTCATAGTTTAAGAGAGAAAAAATATGCCCTGAAGAGGCTCAGGAAGCAGATATAAATATGTGGGTATAAAGAGTAACAGCCCAGTAAATTTAGAAATCATTAAGCAATTCCACATGAGAAGTATAGATTCCAGGCATTCTGCTGTACTCCACACATAAATTATAATACAGTCCACAAACATGCTATTTTAAAAATCCTCTCTTTTGCATTTTACTCAGAAGATTTTCATAACTCTTAAACCCTAACCATTTCCTTTGTGTGTTCTTTTACCTTCCCCCCAATAAAAATTCAAAATTTGACCTTGTAGAGACTTTAGCTCAAAATGAATTTTAATAAAATAAGAACAAGTGAAATTCTTTGGCTTTGCTGTTTCTCAACTGCCCCATCTAGCCTCCATTTCCATTCCTCTAATTTACTATATATACCCATAAAAATAAGCAAGCCATCTAAACTGTAGCCATAAGCAGTGCAACAACTTCCACTGAAGTTCTATATAGCTTATAAAGAGATACTTAACAGTGCATCTATGACCTGATCCAGTTGCTGCCATAAAAAAAAAGTTTCACACAAATAGAATGAACAAGCAAAGGCTATTTTGTGATTTTCTCACAAAGCTGTCACAGTCCTTCACAATGAATATCAAAATGCATACGCGTAGAACTAACCCGTTGAGCAAAGCACAGTAATGCTTGCACCAGCATTTCTAACTTAAGTGTAACCTGGCTTGAAGTTTTGCTATAGCATCACTGACAGTAACAGAGTTCTTCTGTAACAGTGGTTTGATTGAAAAAAAACAAAAGTTTTTTGAAAGCTTTAATATTTACTTACAAATAATTTAGCTCGTACACAGAAAAGCATGATTAACTATGAAGATTTCAACAAACATCGCTCTTACAGAGCTCTCTACCATTCTTTGAACACAGATGCACAAAAATAATCCTATATGACATGCATTCATCTTCTACATTTATGAAATTTACAAAGTTCCATACTAGTACTATATTATGTAAGCAAACTGAGACAGTATAGATGAGCACTTTGTGCACTAGTGCTATGAGATGCTAAAATTCAGACTTGCCTTTAAGGCTGCTGATACACCATACTTTCTTATAGCCATTCTTCACAACATAGAATTAAAGAGGAAACCAATGCAAAAGCTGACCAAAAGCCATACTAAATAAACCTTCTAAATTTACCACAAAAGACAGTTTTAAACAACACTAGACTGGAAGGCAGAGTTGCATTTGGAGGGCTCTTGACAGGCTAGAGAAAAATGCTGACAGAAACATTGTGACGTTCAACAAAGACAGATGCAGGCTCACGTGCCTGGGATGGAATAAGCCTGTACAGCAGCAAAGGTGGGAGGCCAACTGGCTAGAGAACAGCTTTGTACAAACAGACCTAGGGGTCCTGGTGAAGAAGTTTAACACCCAGATTATTACACGCCTTTAAGTTTTCTGGAACAAGCAATACCAGGAAAGCAGGGGAACGGAACAGATAGCCCTTGTCTCAAAATTGAACTAGCATATCAAAATAAGCTGGTTCACTGAGAAGGACTGAAATGCTCTTGCAGAAAAGCACAGGCTGATCAAAACAATTGCGGAAGCCTCAACATACTTTGCCGACTAGAAGTTCCTTGTCCGTATCACCTGGAAACAGGTCTGACAAAAGTCACTTTCAACAAGGTTCAGCTTCTGAGGTTTCCAAAAGGATCCTCTTCACACACAGAGCTCCTTTGGTACTTCAGCTGCACTCTCCAGAAAACTAGCACACTGACATTATTTCCAAGCAGCTGAGTGTTCACATTTGGAATAAAGATGTGTAAAAAATTATTAAATTCTTACTCAACCATTTTTTATAATATTAAAAATTCTAGCCCCGCATCAAAAGAGAGACACCTTCAGCAACGACAGAAATGCAAAAGTAAAATTACACTATTGATGCTCATTGCCTGTTTGAGAGAGGTATAAACATTGAGTTCTCTGAAGTATGAAGACTTATAAGTTACTTCTACTTTCAAAATCTATCATGTTCCTCTGAAAGAGGCTTGGATAAGAATTTTTTAAATTACATTTTATTTCAGTATTGATGTTCTCTCAATGTCTCAGGAATATTCATGAACCCTAGATATAACGACACACCATTGTATTCTACAGATCGAATCAAAATTTTTCTTGGCTTAACCTTATATTGTTTAAAACATACTTCTAAACATCAATTTTTATACTCTTCCTGACTGCCGTTTCTGAAGACAGATTTTGTCTAAATTTGTCTTGTTTGCTCTGTATTTTTATTAAATTCTTACTCAACCATTTTTTATAATATTAAAAATTCTAGCCCCTCATCAAAAGAGAGACACCTAAAATAATGGTCATCTTGCATTAATTACAATCTGATATTTCCAGTGAGGAAAAAACACAGAGAATAAAATGCATGACAGGCAGATCTCTGGGAAATGCATTAGTCCTACAAAAAGTTTTTACTTTTACATTAGACAGTATTCTATTATTTAGAAATCCTCACAGCTGATACACTAAGCCTTAAATTTGTAATTCTCTCTCACTGATTACATGCCATAATCACCACCACATTCTACACATATAGTTTCTTCCAGGAGATGAAGTTGCTGTTACCAACTCTCCCCTTCCCAAAAACACAAATATAGACACTTTGTCAAATAAAACTCCTAGGGCTTATCAAATATTTTGGTAAGGTTTCTTATTAAAAACAAACAAACAAACACACACACAAAATACATCAAAACCCAACTCATGATTCCTATGTTCTTTGTTGGATTTCATTAAGAAATAGAAGTAAGAAAACATCCAAATTCACCACCTCAAGTTAGAAATATGAGTTTGTTTTGCCATCTGTGGAAACTATTTTGCAGCTAGTCAATACCACAAAGATCAATAAACGCATTAACAGGCTTCCTTCCTAGACCTTTGCAAATAATACCATATTAGCATAAAAAGCAGACAGTAGAAGATTGCAGATTAGCTGCAGTTTCCAACATGAGTACATAAACATTTGAAGAACAATAAACAATTCATCTTATTTATTCAAATTAATCATTTCAATTTGCTCACCAGGAACTATATATGGTCAGGTAATCCTCCTGCTTTCTGGGATACATAGAAGCATGCCTCCTGTAATTTGGCTTAAGCTACAAATACTTCAAGAATACTCTCCAACAGCACAATACCATTCCCTACCTTGACAATAAATGTCTTCTGTTAAACTGTAGGAAAGGCATGCCATCTTGCAGGAAGGGTTCCCATTGCATACGTCTTTACAGTTAAGCTGGTCTTTCTCTAAACTGTTAAGGAACACATTTTGTTTAATGTCATACCAAGTGCATTCCATGAGATGGAATGTACGTGGTGTCCCCACAGAAACCACATCCTCCCACCACAGCTGTAGATTTGAATGTTCCTTTGTGTGCCTTGTTTGGAAAAAAAGACAAAAATATCCAATTCTTTTACAAAAGTAACTCTCCATGCACTAGAACAATGGCTTGGTATTTGCAAAGTTCTTAAAAAGGGCATTTACTCAGTTTCCCAATCTCAAAGGGTAGCAAAACAAACCAAGTGCCAAGCACTATCGCATCTCCCCAGGAAAGTCTATGTAGCATAAATATGTATCAGAACAGACCAGTGATCAAATCTGGGTGTCTGCGTAACCTTATATAATGCTCAGACTCCAAAAATGGTACTTTAAAGCCTAAACTATGTTAAAAGCATGCATATCTGTATTCAAAACTTCACAAGACATTAATTGTCTATAAGCATTTGTAAACTGCCCATTTTTTAAAACAAAAGCTTAGTCGTCTTCCAATAAAGCTTAAACATACATGCCATTTAGCAAATTTTTAATTTTTCTTATCTTTGTCAAAGGATTTTTGGCATAGCAATGTCATTTCAAAGTTCACATGAAATCCAAGGTAAGCTTTCACAGGTAAAACTAATTTTAATTATGCATTGTTTTTATTTAACTGGAGCTATTTTAGTTCTGCTCAGTGACATGACAGGCATAAAAAGCAAAGGTTAGGTAAGAGGTATTTAAAAAAAATGTAAAAAAATTAAAAGTAATTACTTCATATGGGAAGTGTATAAAACAAACCCTTTGACTGCTAAATCTCAAGGAATATCTAGTATCTTGGGAGGCCTACTGTACTCTACTTCATTCTTACCTGCCATGCAGTTCCATTGAATGTATAATTTTCTAAAAAGCTTAAGTCCAACTAAAATTCCATTGCTACTGAAAGGAACAGTCCCATCTCCTGCCTTCCCAATGCTTCCTCTGCACCGGCCCTGGTACTTGTGCAGCCATGCAGCAAAGCGCAGAGCAAGGTACTCAGCCTAAAATCATAGCATGTATTTTTCAGCTACATCAAATAAATGAGCTGGAGCATCAGGCTACTAAACAAGTGTTCCAGGACTGGTCAGGAAAGTGCTGCAAAGGAAAGATACAGTGTAAATGTCAGCCCCCCTTTCAGTGCCAGCTCATTTTTAGATTAATTTAAACCCCTTGAAACTTACTAAGCTAGTCAATTTGCATTCTTCTAACCCACAGTAAGCAGGATAGGACTTCACACCTTTTTCTTCTAATGAAAGTGAAGAAGTTGAATTAATTAGCCTCTAACTTAGCCATGTAGTAATCTAAAACTCACCAAAATCAGCAAGCTTCAGATTAGAACTTTAATGACCTAGCGTGGTGAGAGCACCTAATTTACTTTTCTTGTCCTTTGTTTCTACAGAAATGCTCAGAAACAGGCACACGTTAATTCCTTTGGCTCTTCCACTCCCACACACTGGATATAAGTAGCCACTGTCTGGTGGCAACAACTACTTCAACCAAGCATATAATACCCCCCTAATAAAAACGGTAACCTAAGAAAGAAATTCCTGCCAAGTTTTAAGAAGCAATAAGACACTTTTCAGGGCACCATTTAAAACTTCTCAGAATACACAACACATATCTCTGTGCTGGGGTGAGGGAAGTGGACTTGGGAAATGGTACCGAACAGAAGACAAAAGTACAAAACTCCCCAAGGTTAGTTGTTTTCAAAAGTCTTGGTTCTTCTCCCCATACATTTTATAATATGAAGAAAAGGTAAACAAAGACACCTATTGAAATTAAGGAAAAAAATGGCGAAGAGTTTTTTAATAATATAACTTTCAAAATAGGTACTGCAGTACCCTTAATGTTTTACTCATGGATTTTCTGATTTTAATCACTCTAGTGAATAAAATCTTTCTTTGTCTTTCACTTAGATACTCCTGCTGACAGTATTTTGTTAGCTGTTTGGAATTTGAAAGCCCACAACACCTATTTTAACAAATGAGAAGCAAAACTAGGGACTTTGTTGCACGGCTTAATTGTATGCAGGCAGAATGTATTTTAGAGACAAACTGAACATTGAAAAACACCAAGATACCTGAATCTGTGTTGAGGCTCTATTTAGAATCAAAACTTTGATTAATCCAAGACAGTATCTCAACTAAGAAAGAAAAACCCAGGAAATGTTACAACACAGAAGCAACTACCCACTTTGAAAGAATAACATTAATTTTAAAAAAGAAGACACTACTGTTTTTGTTTATGAATACTTGTTATTCCATCAGTCCCAGACTAGTAGGAAGCTGAAAACACTGCCTAGCAAGGAGAATGTTCTCTCTGGACCCAAATCGACAAGCCCAAAAATTGACAAGTAGGTATTAATTTTAGGATCTTTACTGAAAGCATTTAAGAAAAAAAAGTTCTTTACCCCAAACAGCTACAGAGGTAAGCAACTTTTCTAGTTTTGTACCAAAAGACCTACCATCAACCAAGTACCGGCAGCATAAGTTGCCAGTATAAGTTGGTAGCAAGTAGCTGCATGGTAAGTTTCCACATAAGACACGGTGTGGGATTTAATTCTTCTATCTCTAAACATCAATCGCTGAGCTAGTCATTGCATCGCAGTCCACTGCATTTCATAGTGGAAAGAAAGGGAATTTGGGGGGAACAATTCGTCTGATCTATTTTAGATGTCAACTTTAAGATAGGTGAAGTTGTCCTAGAAATGCCTTTCTTCTGCTACCTATAAATGAACCTGAAAGTGACTTTCTCAGGTGTCATCTATGTTACAGATATCTACAGCTGGACAAAAAGTAAATCTGTGTATGATTTCTAGCTAATGGCTTCAAGACCATAACAAATACACAAGACATGCATGAAAGTAACAAAGGAAACCCATGGGTGAGCACAACACAGCACAGATTTGGCTGAGCTTGCAAACTGGGCAATCGTATAATAACCGAGTGTGCACAAAACCAAGGGTGGTTTGGCAGATGGCACAGCTTTCAGAATACAGACATTTTGTTTTACATGCTTATCCTTTTGGCAGCTGCGATCTCATGGCCATATTAGGACACATGGCTTCTGGACACTCTTAGCACATTCTCTCTTTCCCCTCTTAGGGGGTAAGAAACCCCGTAAGAACACTAAGAACATGTTTTCAACATTCTTGGTAAAGACACCTCTAGAAACTACCCACTGCAAAAATGTAGAGCAGTCCTACAACACAATCTTAGTGAATAAAATTGCATAAGGAATGAAAGATGCTAAAAGGCAGAACCAAAACTATACTTGTACTAAACTAACATTTAACAATTAAGAAGCATGGTTAAAACTGATGCCACTTAATGCTTCATGAACATTTTGCTTCTTTATGTTAAACAAACTGCAGTACAATTAAAAAGCATTTATGAACTCCATTGTAAAAATATGTCTCAATGTAAAACTTGGTAATGGATAGGACAACAAAAATAAATTTGGGACTAATCTTCTCAATTTACATTTTTAATATAACTATTATCTGACTTTATGTATATGCATACTTATATTTCTATACATATTATGCATATGCATATAAGTATTCTGCCAATTCTGTTTATTCTCAGACTGTACTGTAAAGATTTATAAGCTAAAATATTAATTACCAGAGTAATTTATTAAATCAATAGCTATTGTTCTTCAGCCAAGATCAGTATACTGTTGAATACCCTCAAATCACACAATATTTATTCTGATACGCATGAAGCTACACAATGTTCACTGAATACCTGGAAGGAAGTTTCTCTCTCTTAAAACTTGCATATATAGTGTAAAAAAATCAAATATATATGCATTTATATATACACACAGTATATATACACATATATATATATAAATAAAATGCTGTTCAGGAAGTGCTATGGCAAACAAAATTGTGCCAGGGAAGAGGTTTATAGAAATAGGAATACAGAGATACTGAACAGAATAACTTTCAAATTAGAGCCTTCAGGGTCAGATCACATTAGGAACATCCAAGAACATAAAGGAAGTGGACACCGTTAGAACTAATCTATGCTAAATCTGGAAACTCATTGAAGTTGTTAAATTGGTATCACAAGAAAGTCTAGCCAAGAAGCATTTATCCATTTTCTAAAGCAGGACTGCAGCTTGTGCTAGATCAGCAGGGAGTACAGTAGCCACGTATAGAAGGACTCCAATTTGGAAAGGGTTTTAAAAAGGAAGGCATTACACATTGTGTAACTTCCAAATACACATGGCGAGAGTACACTGAATTATAATTTGACTATTTGATTCTCTCTGTAACAAAGTCACATAAAATGTTTAAAGGAGTTGGTTCAAACTTCAAAGTTTAAGAAAAAAAAAAAAGCAAGAAAAAGCAACATTTAATCACCACACTGAAGGAAAAGATGACTAAACACAACTAGTTTAGAATGACATTGTTTAACACATTACTAATCAAAAAAATTGGGGGTGAGAGGGAGAAGAGGAATCCAAAGGTAGTGAGAGGGGCAAAAACCAACAAGAACCAAACAGAGAATACTCTGCCTGGTAAATAAATCTTACCCTATAAACCTCCCACTTTCTCTTTATTTTTCCAACTGAGATGCGTGCAAACATTTAACAAGCATGAATAAACACTGTTCAAAGCTTAGTTAAAAATAGAATAATAATGTTATTAAGACAGTTCCCAAAATACCTTTCTGTCCCTTATTCCACTTAGTGGGGACCTTTACAAAAATCCAGAACTACACTGGCAAACAGGCTTTTCTACAATTTCCACATAACCTGAAAGCTTAAGTCTTTATCAAAATGTTTGGCTAAAGTACGTTATTTTCTATATAGACAGAAATTATGTTCCCTTTATAAAAAAAACTGTTTTAAAATGCAGAACTCTGACAGCCAAGCTTTTCCAGTTTTAATATATTCCCTAGCATACTTAAGAAAAAGTTAAACTGCTGGAGAAATGCATGTCAAGAGTGTAACAACATGCAAAAATGAATCTGTAACAAGCCCAGGTTTTATGGGAGTGTAACTACATCCATTTTCAAGACGTTTAACTTTTTCTGTAGACTTATTTGAGTGACCCATTACTTAGCATTCCTCATTTTGCATCCATTAAAATTTCACTTATGAATACTTCTCACAGCCGTCAGCACACTCAGCTTAATTGAAAGGCTATTGTTAAGAGCTCATATAAAAGGAAAAGATAGAGATGGATACTGTGGGTTTACCTCAGAGAACAGGAACAGTTTCTAGAAAAAGTCAAGGCATGAGATTTAAAGATGACAGAACAAAGCCTTTAATTATCATTCAGCTGATCATCCAAGTACACTAATTTATTAGTGTGCAAGTAAACATTTGGCTCTTCAGAGTTTTCCTCTATTTCCCACACAATTTTTGCCTCCAACATTTACATATATTTGCTAATACTATTTATGGGTAATTTGGTAGAAAACCCACCACAACAGATGACGCACATTCTGGCAAAACACCATATGCAAAGAGGATTCACTGGAGGGAAGGATAGTGGGATCTCAAAAGTGTAGATTGAAATTCAGTACCTTGGTTACAAGCAAGATACGATGTTCTCAAACTGCCAACTTCGACTTTTAGTTAAAGAGATGAGTACTTCCGCAACCATTTTAGGAGAGCAACGGGCACATGCATAGCTACAGAAGTAATAGGAAGAAATGCTATAAAACATCGTACTCCTTTACATTGTAGCATTTTCCTACCTGTTTCCTTCTATACATAGTCTCAGTCAATAGTGTTCTGACTTACTGATACCTTTTTTCCTTCTTTGCTAGATTCTCGGCTTTCTTGTCCTGGAGGGGTACTCGATGCAGGCCACTGAGGTCCAGCACTTCCCAACACAAATCAGACCACTGTTTACACATTCCTACATTTCTTCTGCGTGGCTGATGAATACAGTATCTCCACTACTTTTTCAGCTGATTACAACTCGGATATCTGAATGGAATTTATGAGGCACGCATAATGAGAGTTAATTATATTCACATGATGCAACTGAATTTATGGTCACACAAACTCTCAGCTACAGTAGCAATTACACAGACCTAGCAAATATGCATGCACAAAGCAACAAATATACTACAATGACATTAAAAGAGGTAAGACAGGACAAACATGCACATCAGTACTACCCTAAGGCGTATTAATCTAAACCATGGCAAGACGGTTTACCTAAGTCTTCTACATAAAATTAAATGCACAAATACAAAACCAACATGTCATCTTTCTACAAAGTTTTACACTAGGATCTAATTACATAAGAAACATACATCGCTATTATATTCTTCACAAATAAGCAGCAATAATTATTTTCTTACTTTGAGTAGTTTAGCTATATAAATTTGATCTTTTTAAGCATTGACAGAAGCCCAACTCTAGTAACATTCAAAATTGTGAACACACAATCTATCATCTAATTTCATTATTTACCTTAAAAACAAAAGGCCTAAACAAATGCCTCAGAATGGATGACAAGTTTGAACATTAACTGCTAAAGAAATTTCATTTTCCAAAAAGGTACTCTCAAAGTCATCAGCTGAATCATCACTAAATAATGTTTATATTCATTAACCAATCCAGACACCATCTGTTGTATTTCAAGATTCCCACACACATAATAATCACGAGGGAAACAGGCCAGTAAACGCAATTGCCCCCATCTATAACAGTGTATATAGCTACTGTATACACGGTACAGACACCTCATGTTGTGCCAAATATAATAGATAATGTGGAGATAAAGTAGAAAAAATCCCAAATACATGTGCTAAGTAATAGGAAAAACAACTTTTATTGGCTTTAACAACTTCATTATTCTCTGTAAATATATATTAAATATTTGTAGGAGAGACTTCATAAACAAGCAAAGCTGTGATATATGTGCTGTTATTAATCTCGTTTTGTTCTGTTACTTTAATTGCAGAAATTGCAAGCCATTCATACATTGGAGGAATGCATGCAAAGATGTTTAGTTCCAGTCAAATGGATATTGTCTCCAGCTTAAATAAAACTGTTCTCCCTTTCTTTCTCCCTTTCGAAACTCTGGAAAGTCACACATAGAGGATTTTACAAAAGTACGATGCCTATGGAGAGGTACTGTACTCTCAACACCAAACGATTTTGCCTGCAATAGAATGGCAGCACACAACATATTCAAAAGGACTGCAAGTAAAAATGTGCATCATGGCCAAATTAACATTCCCAGGATTTGGCCCTGGCTTTAAACCACGAAGCAGACATGCTCTAGTTATATCCAGCAATGCTATATTGTTTCGTTTTGATCACTACTGTATTCTTTCCACATCAAGTAATACAGTAATCACAGAAGTAAAGTGGGGACCAATGTTTACTCATTTATAGAGCAGTATACAGCTAAGTAATATCCTAACAATTTCTTGGAAAAGTTCATGTCCAAACATTATATGTTTAGGAACGGTCACTCACATTCAGTACGCATCCCTTCACTAATTCTTCCCCTCTCCTGTAATGAACTGCAAAAAGTAAAAATTTCTTGGGCAGCACATAACCACACCATTCACTGTTCTAATAGTTCAGAAGCTCAAAAACGTAAAAACCATATATGATTTAAACTGTTTCAAACAAGTGTTTTTCTAAAGAAGTTAGCAGTCTTTAATTACAGAAACATGACAAAAAATATCCAGCCTATAAAGTACAATCTATTCAATAATCAGTCTTAGTTGAAGATATTATTTTTCAAAGCCATTCTGAAGGCACCAGAAGTTAAACATCATGACTTGAAAAGTGACATTTACATTACACATAGGAACAAAAGCAATCATTGTCATGTCTGAATAAGGCTGACTGCAAATACTTTACACTACAACAGGCCCTTTATTGTACTATCCGAGAGCTTTACCAATTTGAAGTAACAATGAAGTTTCAATGGAACTTCCCTGAAATCTACTGCTTGACTTGTTGGATAGGCCTCCACTGGAAATATTTACTACTAGCAGCATCTTTGTAAAACCTTACCATCCAAAACATTACTTCTGACATGATATTTAATGTCTTATTTTCCACACATCCAGCACGTTTTTTTCCTCATGTATATGGATACAAGTTCTGTAATTCTATGCTGATGCAAGTGTTAAGTCGTGTCATTTCTACATGTGCATGTGTGGGAAGAGGGAGGGTATGTTTGTTTTTAAATACAGCTAGCACAACTTGTCATACTTCCCAGACTCTAGATTTAGAACAGAAGGGTTTTTGAAAAGCGTTTTATGGGCAGTATGAGTTCCAAGTCATGTATGTATCTGCAGGCAAGTACATCTGTTGCATAGGTGTATATCTTTGGACTTCTACCAGCTTCCCCTGCAGTTTAACACCAATTTATAGCAGAATTTATAGAGGAAAACAACAGAGATTCCATAAGTAATCCAAGCCAAGCCTCAATTAAGACTTTCAAAACAATAATTACTTGGTGCCAATTATGACAGTACTTCTTATATGATCATGGTTTCAGAATCCAAGAAGGGTTAGCCAAAGACTGCAAATACTTAGCCTTTATTAATTTTTATTCCACAAAGTCTCTCTAAAATCACATATAAACCCAGATCACCTGCAGCTTTCTACATTTTTAATTGTCACCCCTAACACTGTGAAAAGAATAGAGCTTTAGTTTGGAACTAGCTATTATTGCATTTCTATACAAAAACAAGCTAAAGTTTAAAAATAGAATCGGTAAAATGTTTTTAACTGCCATCCTAGTATTAATAAACTCTTTCTAATGACTAAAACACTGTTCCTTAAGTGTATACAATGGAGTTACTAGCACATCCACCTTCCCATTGCAAAAAGATTAAAATCTTGTAACAGCCTCAAAATGAAGCTGTTAGAAGACAGAGGAGCATTGCAGAATCCCGTTTAAAAAAAAAATCCGTTAAGGTTATTCTTTCAGTGTTCAGTTTGCTATGTCTTCTTTCAAAGTACATGCATTACAACGGTGTTTTCACATACTTTTTTTTATTTTTTAAAAAAGCCAATAAAGCAGATTTTCTTTTAAAGGGGAAAAAAAACCCCAAAAAACAAAAACAAACCAAGCAATGAAGTAATCTGATTATTGGCAAGCAAGCCATAAAACCAGGCACATCGTACACAAAAGCACATAAATTTCAGGAAGAATATACAGCACAATAAAAAAATCCCAATAGAAAACCACATCAGAATTAATGTTTTTCATAATGAACCATGCCAAATCTAACTGAACAGCATTATTATAAATAAGCGTCCACATTACTTAGCTGATGTACAAAAATTACTGGTGCCACCATGCCTCTCCACATGAAGTATTCAAAGGCTTCAACCATCCTTTGAATAATCATGCAGGGATGCTGCAGAACTGAATGACAAAACCACAGTTGTCTGTTTTCATGATGCAGAGCATACTGCTGACTTTTAAAGGCATAATTCCACTAGAGTTTTGGTTTGTGAATTGGAATATTTTAGAATGTTAACACAACAGCAAGAAATGCCAAGTGTCAGAAGTAAATAAAGTTAAAGGTATTTCCATAACTTAAGTTTTTACGGACAGAGATCTGATTGTACCTTTGAAGCTAATAATGGACGGGTTGGTTATTGAAGAAAAAAGTTATTTTTTTATTTTAAATGTGAATTTGGTGGAGTAAAAATTACATTAAAACAATCTAAACAAATTTTGCTGCAGATAGAATTTTTGTATCAAGTTTCCTAATTCTCAATGTTTTTCTAGTATTTGCTAATATCTTCATCCTAAATTCTGTCCACCAACGAAAGAGCATGAGCAATGGTTCACAAGCCATTTGCCACATTTAAACATTCACAATTACTACATTTAAACAAAAAAACTAACTAAATCCTACCACGATTATGTTTTGTGTTCAGTGAGATAGGAAAGCCCCCAAAGATTAGTTGAGCTGGCATAACAAACCAAACCTGTCAGAACAATTCATCTGGTTTATATGCTGTTCCTTGCGGACATATTTCCCAAGGAATGCTCAAAACCAGACATATTTCAAGTTGGATAAACTCTTCTAGCATTCTGCTCCCACAACTCTCTTTTATGAGTAAAGAGCACCCTTATCACATGACAGGTTTGAGAATCAAGATAAACAACTGAAGTGCATGAATGTATCCTCTCACCTGATACAAGCACATACTGGAGGACGCCTCCATGTTGTTGAGAGGATAGGCCCTCAACAGGTAACAGGCATACGCATGTCCCAGGCACACAATGAAGCAATCTCATGTAGACATCCTCATGCACAAGGAGGAAGCACCAGGCAAAGGTCTTCTAGGGCTTACTGAAAGAAACTGCGGCTCGTCCCACTACAAAGGGTGGGCATCTCTGAATTAAACAGCATCAAACTTACTATGCACATTCTTTTCTCCCATTTACAATATTACTGATCTTCAGTGATAAAATGCAAACCCTATAAAATGTTAGCATGATGATATCCGGCAATATTTAAAGTACTTTATGCTGCTGTATTTATAGTGCATTTCCTCTAGCTTTGTATTCCATATAAACAGAACAAAAGGACATACTGTTTTTATGATCATGATCTTCCACACTGAACCACATTAGTTTAAGTTACTGGTCCTAAAAGGAAAACAGTTCTAGCATCATATTTTCTTCAATGTCCAACTTAATTCCTTGTAATCAATACTATGCAGATCGTTCAAATAAACTTCACCAGCCACAAGACTCTGAATGTAACACAATTCTACTTTGAATTCTCAGGCTTTATGTAATTACAAAAATCATTCAACAATTCCACGTTAACTAGGAAAACAAAGATCTCAAACCGTTTTTTATTAGTTATGAAAGTAAGGAGCTTGGAAAAAAGACGTATCATTTCAATTCTATTTTTCTAGATTAATTCATCCAAAGCGAGACATTTAAAAGCACATTTATTCCTTAATAGTTGCAGCGTTGGCACCAAAAATGCCCTCTTGTGGCACAGCAGAACCCTGCAGAGCCTGCCCTCAGTTCTTTCAACTTATATTTTAAAACAAAAATGTACTACTTGAGGTTTATTTTGAAACTAAAATGAGATAGGAAAGCGCATAATAAGCTAAACTAAAACTGCAGGCATTGTTCAGAGTTTGAATGAATGCTTGAACTCAGTTTCTCTATGTGGTTCTTTCATTTTCATTTTTTTGAGTGTTAGTTGGTCCCTCCTGTAAATTTAAGCATAATCAAATTCCTGGGGAAAGCTGTTCTGGGAACAGAGCACTGTCACTTCGGCAGACTCCTGAAAGGAGAACCTTCATGCTGTTTGGAATCTTTTATTAAAGAATGTGTGTAAAAACTTCACTGCTATCCCTGCACTTGAAGTTCTCCAACAATAGGTGACAACTTGCAAGGCTGCTTCCCTCTCATCCCCACAGACTACTAATTCTCAGAGGTGTACCACTGAATTTAGGAGGAACAATCAACAGACAACTGCAATCAACAGACAATTACCCAGCAGATGTTTGCCCACTGAGCAAAGCTAGCTAGCACACTACATATTTTTCTCTTAAGAGAAATGTGACTGCGACGGCTTCAGTTCCCTTATTTGAAAGCAGCATCTTTCATACAGTTTTTATTTTTGCTGCTTTTTAACTCTTAGCCTGCCAAAATGACATTAACGTAGCAGTTCATTGGCAAGCAAACCAAAAAAATCACTAAGAAAGCCTTTCGACTGAAGCCAAGCCTCAACAGGCGCTGAAATCCTGATGCCCAGTGAGGGGGGGGACGGCTCCCGTCTTGCGTCTACAATACAGCACGGTTAAGAGCACATTCTTGAACAGATCTCTCTTGGTTGCATTTCCCAAACCCACGGCAATTCAGCAATTGAGGCTGCTTGGCCGCCTGCCAGATTATTCATGAGGATCCTCACTAACAGCTTGTTTCCCTCGGCCTGCTCCTGTGTATACAGCCTGCTCTGAAAGGTGTTACTCTGTTTTTTCAAAACAGGGTTCAAGTAGGAAACAATTGTGTGTAAGCACAGGAATACCATATTTCAACTGCCAGTTAATCTGCGACAACCCAGAGCGTGGTCATATTTCACTCATGCATGCTCATTACAAGCACTGGTAGTGGCATATGCAGCGCTGCGCAACAGAACAGAGGAGCAACTAGGCCTTAAGTCTGAGCGAAAAGAAAAAACAAAACATCTTGGTCAAACGGGAAAATATTCAACCAATATTTTTACCTCAGTGCAATAATTAAAGCCAAGAAAAACACCCACTCAACACTTTCACAACCTATTATGAACCCTCATTCAAGCCCAAAATTTCAGTTAGAATATTCAGACAACCTTAAAAAATAACAAAACATTTTAACTTTTTGAATATTTGAAACTTTCTCTTTTCAACAGAAACCATCCACATTTGATTTATACAAAGGCCTTTTCAAAGTTTTCCATTGAAGTTTCAAGTTCTGAGAATTTTTTTTAAATACTTGTCATAAAACCAGTCTTTTAAAATAATCATTTAATCCTTAGTGTAATCACACTTAAAATAAAATATCTCTTTTGACAAGCATCACTGAGCTTTTTCTCAAAACTTGGTTTACATGTAGCAGAGATGCAAGTCTTCCTTTAACAAGTCAGATGTACACATTGTGGGCTTACTCGGATCCTGTATTTTTGTAGCAGTCTGGGCCCCCCAGACGACAGAACACTTCACGCAATGGCCATGGAAACGCACACATCACTGACACTGAACATACGAGCAGATTCCTAGGGACAAAGCCCTGTTAGCCGTGCTGCAAAGCTACTCAGACAGTTCAGAAATCACAAAGGATTATGGCAAGAGAGTTTACCAACCCAGTATGACAACATGGGAAATCAGTAGGATTTGAGATATTTTTGATCATATTGCTCATGCAGCATTTCCAGTAAAGATTCTCGAAGAGAATCAAGAGTCATTAAGCTGCATTCTTCCAGGTCTAACAGTCCAACTGCCCTTTTCTTTCTAAGTACAATCAAGTTTTTCATCCCTTTTGAAACCAATAAATTAATATTTCCTTCCAGAGTTATCCTAGCTTGTGTCTATTTCCTACATTCTGGTCTTGCTACCTAAAAGGAAAAGTTAAATATCAGACACCGAGTGAAACCAAGCCATAGGAAGATCTACAAAACCAGCTATCTGGTCAAGATGCCAACCTATCAAAGCTACAGTCTTTCATACCGTTGTATGTAGTTCTCCTCTGCCTGCACAATATAAGAAAAACATATATGTGTGTACACACCCATAAAAAAGGAGCGGTATGGGTTGGAGAAGAAGAGAAAAAGAAACCACCGAGTTTCCTTATTACCTGAGAATAGCTATTAAGCCACACCTAAGACTGGAAGAGAAAAGCCTTCAAATCAGTAGTATGCAGCCTTGCGAGGTGTCCTGTTCAATCAGCCTTCCTCTGACATACCATAACAAAAATTCCTCTCTCCATAATTTAGCCCCAGTCACTAACCTGTGCTGTCCCAGGACATCTGCAGCTCTCTTAGCCTCTCTCTTTGTCTTCCGATACTAGAAGGCAATTCTCAATCTCTGTACCCACCCATCTTGACTCAGCAAGTCTCCTCTCCAGAGCACCAGCCTACCTATTCAAGCAGAGAACACCATTTCCCAACCCCTACAGGAAATAACTCCTCATAATCCTTGAGCAGTTGAATGCTAAGAAGGTCTGTCATTTACGATTTCACTTCAGTGTATGCATGTTTAAATAAATGGTAATGATTATGCAGGTCACAAGTTTCTTGAAACTAGGAGCAGTTTCCCATCAGTGACAGCGTCTACACTATCACTAGTACCAATTGTGTGAAAAAGGCAAGTATTCAGCTGTCTATTGCAGGTCCCTTAGTTGTTTGCAGCTACTCTGAGCAATTAAGACAACATACTATACAGGATATCCCTATACAAGTCAACTTTTAAAAGGCAGCTGTGACATTTAAGATAAGCGTCTTTAGCAGGCAATCTAAGGAGAAGTCTATACTTATTGGGAAAAAAAAAAAAAAACCACAAAAAAACCAAAACCAACCCCACATTTATTAAGTACAAACTAATCAATAGCTCATTTGAGTGTGTTGGTCTGCCTTTATTCCAAGCATTCAAACAGTTGCTTTCCAAAATAGAACATCTCTAAAAACTGGGGGTTTTACAGTCTTTTTACAGTTTATTTCCAGAGAAGCATTACCTAACTATAAACCTGTGTTTCATGCCCTGTAGAAACTTTTCAACACCGGGGGAGGGGGGAGGTATTAACCTAAGAGCTAGAAAGCTTTAAAGGACATTCCTCTCCTGTCCTATTTCAGATGAAGTACAAACTTCTTCCGCTGATAGTTAGATCTGGTGAAAGAAAGCAGCCATCCTCATGATGAGTCACCTTAAAAAATTTAAAAAAAAAAAATAAAAAAAAAATTAAAAGCTTCACTGTAACAGTTACCCTAACCTATGTGAATACCAAGTTAGTGAAAAGAGTCTTTATCGCTATCAATGGTAAAGGTCCACACTTTAAAAAAGAAGGAAAAATGGACAAAAAACCTACAAGCTAAAAGTTTACTGCAAATCTCTGACTGACCTTTTGACAGCTGAAATGGCACAAATTCCAGGAAAGACTTGCGACAGAACTGCTCCTACTGTTTTCCAAAGCTTTTCAAAAAGTGATACAACTATTTTTCCTAGCATCAAGAAAAATACCCAATACAGAAATATTTCCTCAAAGCCATTTGTTTCAATAAGTAGCATATTTATAATGTTGTCTTATGAAAATGGCAAGTGCTCACCTTCTCAGAAGATTTATTTATCCAGCATGAGATACAAAAAAACCTTCCACTAGACACTCTTTGACCTGCTTGAGCTTCAAGAATACTTTCTGCAGGGGGAGGGGAGATGCTGTTAGCTACATCATTATAAATTTCTTCTAACATAATGCATTTTGAAACAAACTGATTAGGTAGAGGGAATAACCTCACTGACCAAATCTTCCAAGATTAGAACTCTGTATCTTTCTTAAAGAAAGGGAGTCATTATAAAAGCAATTGCTATCTTAGATGGAATGACACAAAGAAAAAAATTTACCTAACATTAAAATTCTATTTATTTATTTATTTTACGTATAGCTTTTAAAATTCCAGTTCCAAGGCTTGCTTTTAAGACCTTGATGCGAGACCATTATCAGGAACTTTTCAAAATGTATGCTTACATGATTATTTCAACACAACAATACCACACAAATCTTTTGTATCATATCAGAAACTCCACATTTTAACATCATTGTTGTTAATTTAATTAGCCCATAACATATGGTGATAAAGTAAATCTTGTACCTCTAAACTACTTCCAAAAGCTTGTTTAATGCTTCAGCTTCTGGGCAGGCACAGACAAAATATTTCCTCCTCTTATTCAGCTAATTCAGTTAACAGCTATGCCAGCAGCGGAGAAAAACTACCAGGAATGCACTTAAGCTCCTTGTTCTTTTTGTAATTTATGACCGGTTAGGAATGGAAGAACAAATTTATATGTTTCTAGATCAAAACCAGCTTGAAAATAGAAAATTAAACCAAGATTTACTATTTAAAATCATCTGAAGCACTCAAAAAAGTCTATAATGAAATTTTAAAAAAATCCATTTTTATCACATTCTAATAAGAGACATTTTATTCTAGCTTACTTCAGAAGTGAAAAGCAAGTGGGACCCATATATTTACTGCCAAAATTTAAATTGCTTTGTGACCTCTACCCCAGATAACCAAACACTTATTTCTGGAAACACTGGTGCAGCATGAAATATCCACTGACAGATTTCTTATATCAAATTCGGAAAAATCCAAAACATTACAAAAAACAACTACAAGTAAGCAAAAGTACTTCAATGGTTAAGCAGAGTATATTTCATAAATAGAAGTAATTTTGTTTATAAAGAGAGCAGTTCAATTAATGCTAACTTCTACTGGCTCTCCAACTAATGCCAACTCTCTACTCCCCTGCAAAAAGTAATTTTTTTGATTATTAGACAGAAATTGTTTTGTCTACCTCACAAGTACTTCAAAGCTTCTAGGAAGGTTTGTTTTTCTTACAATAATCTATTCATATAATCATAGAATAGTTTGGGTTGGAAGGGACATTTAAAGGTCATCTAGTCCAACTCCTCCACCATGGGCAGGGACATCTTCAACTAGATCAGGTTGCTCAGAGCCCCATCCAACCTGACCTTGAATGTTTCCAGGGAGGGCGCATCTACCACCTCTCTGGGCAACCTGTTCCAGTGTTTCACCCCACTCATCAGAAAAAATTTCTTCCTTATATCTAGTCTGAATCTACCCTCTTTTAGTTTAAAACCATTACCCATGGTCCTATCACAACAGGCCCTACTAAAATGCCTGCCCCATCTTTCTTATGAGCCCCCTTTAAGTATTGAAAGGCTGCTATAAGGTCTCCCCTGAGCCTTCTCTTCTCCAGGCTGAACAATCCCAACTCTCTCAGCCTGTCCTCATAGGAGAGGTGCTCCAGCCTCTGATCATCTTTGTGGCCCTCCTCTGGACCTGATCCAACAGGTCCATGTCCCTCCTGTACTGCACACAGTACTCCAGGTGGTGTCTCACCAGAGCATAGTGGAGGGACAGAATCACCTCCCTTGACCTGCTGACCACGCTTTTGATGCAGCCCAGATACGGTTGGCTTTCTGGGCTCCAAGTGCACATTGCCAGCTCACGTCCAGCTTTTCATCCACCAGTACCCCAAAATCCTTCCCAGCAGGGCTCCTCTCATCCTCCAGCCTGTGTTGTACCTGCCCTGACCCAGGTGCAGGATCCTGCACTTGGCCTTGTGGAAATCCATGAGGCCCACTTCTTGAGCTCGTCCAGGTCCCTCTGGGTAGCATCCTGTCCCCTCAGGCATGTCAACCACACCACTCAGGTTGGTGTTGTCGGCAAACTTGCTGAGGGTGCACTTGATCCCACTGTCTGTGTCATTCATGAAGATATTAAACAGTATTGGTCCCAATATGAACCCCTGTGGGACACCACTCATCACTGATCTCCATGCAGACATTGAGCTGTTGACCACTACCCTCTGGATGCAACCTCCAGCCAATTCCTCATCCACCAAACAGTCCACCCATCAAATCCGTTATCTCTCCAATTTAGAGAGAAGGATGTTGTGGGGGATGGGGGCATCACAGAAGTCCAGACAGACGACATCCGTAGCTCTTCCCTTGTCCACGGATGTAGTCACACCATCATAGAAGGCCACTAGGTTGCTCACGCAGGACTAGCCCTTGGTGAAGTCACGCTGGCTGTCTCAGATCACCTCCCTGTTGTCCACATGCCTTAGCATAGCTTCAAGGAGGATCTGTTCCACAATCTTCCCAAGCACAGAGGTGAGGCTGACACATCCGTAGATCCCAGGGCCCTCCTTTCTACCCTTTTTTAAAATGGGTGCAACGTTTCCCTTTTTCCAGTCACCAGGGACTTCACCTGACTGACATGACTTTTCAAACAGCACGGAGAGCAGCTTGGCATCTTCATCAGCTAATTCCCTCAGGACTCTGGGATGCATCTCGTCAGCTCCTATAGACTTCTGTATGTTCAGGTTCCTCAGGCAGGAAAACCCCATCTTCTCTTACAGTGGAAGGGACTTTGCTCCCCAAGTCCCTGCCTTGTGGTTCACCCACTCCAGAGGTGTGGGGAGAGAGGTTCCCAGGGAAGACTGAGGCAAAAAAGTTGTTGAGTACCTCAGCCTTCTCCTCGTCCATTTCTACAAGTTTGCCAGTCTCACTCATCAGGGGTATGCTTTCTTTGACCTTCCTTTTCTGGCTGACATACCTCTAGAAGCCCTTATTATTATTCTTTGCATCCCCTGCCAAGTTCAGCTCCAGCTGTGCCTTGGCCTTCCTGACCCCATCCCTACACAACTGGGCAGTGACCCTATACTCTTCCCAGGGTACCTCTCCCTGCTTCCACTGCCTGGGGAACATGGCAGGTTCAGATTTTCCTAAATATTTTTCATAGCTTTTGACATACAGTTCAACATAAAGAAAGTCACAACACAACTGAGAAACAAGGACACTACCTTCAAATCAGCTGAAAACATTGGGGCTTTCCTGACACTACTACTCCACTCTAGTTCCTCACATGGGCACTCTTCACTCACCATAGCACCCCGAATTCATAGCTTCTTCGTATTTCTATTCACCTGCCTGGTAGAGAAGCCTTTCACTGCAATTTAGCATTTTCGCTACAAATTTCAGTAGCCAAAATAAATGGAATGTCAAGTTAATTGGCATGGAAGCTGCTGAGCCGAATAAAACATAAAAATGAATAATACAGTAGAATTTTTAATATATTTGCAGAGGTCAACAATCTCTCAGATTTCTGTACTACTACAGAACCAAGAAACCTTGTGACAGAATACTTAAGAACTTTGTTAAATCACTCAAACATATAATCATGCTCAGTATATTTTATATTTTCACCAACATGTTTTACATATGCCGAAATTCACACAGAACAGCATTCTCAGCAAGTTTCTCTAATTCAGTTTCACCCAAAACCATTATACAGACCCAATAACAGGTAGAAAACATGTTCGTTATCATTAATGAGATTCCTAAAAGATGAGATGAAAGGAAAAAAAGTTAATTTGTCATTAACGTTCCGAGAAAAACAAAAATTGTTGATGCTGAACTTTATTTATTCTTAAACGGACTCCATCTGCATTAGCTCATTTGGAATTATCGCAGTTTATTCAGCTCATTAATAGAACTTCTTATTGTGCTTCTAATCATAGAAATCTTAAAAATTCATCAGAAATAAGCCATCTGAAATTTTCTTTCTAAAGGAAACAAACATAATATTCACTAACAGGCCATTATCTATAAAAATTCACTTTTTAATCTATCCCCCCACTCCCCCCCAAAAAAAAGTAACAGGCCTATTGGCCTATTTACAATATACCTCATTATAGTTATAGAAACCACTCAGGAAATAGCTGTGTAACAGCCTAAACATAAATTTACATGTCTTCTCATCTCCCTACACACAAAAAAATCTGTTCTGTACATCAATAATTCAAAAATTCTTGTAGCTTTACTAGTCACGTTACTTAAAAACACAATCTACAGCTACTTTTTTTTTTTTCCAAGGAACACAATCTGACTTCCACAAACCACAGTTTACTGGAGCTTCTGATGTCTGCCTACCACAGGGATGCAGGAACACCACACGGGTTATCAGACACCCCTCAAATTGCTAACTGTAGTTCCCCTATTAGATCCATTGAGGAAGATGAGCTGTAAAAAAATTGAACTCCTGTAGCTCTCTTCTCTCTGACTGCTACTTTTCTGGTGAGGGAAGAGAAAAGTCACATTATACATATACAGAAGCTTCAATCTTCCTCATTTTCCCTCTTTAGCCCATCTTATTTATCAGTAGTATGGAATAGTTTATTTGCAACTAATTTAAACCAATGTTTTCCAAGCCTCCCACATCACCAAGTTTTACATCCTGTCCACTGCTCACTCAAGAACTTATTCTCCCCAGAGATGACCGATACATATAGCTCCATTGTTCACTTCTTGAGCATTGCCTGCTTGTCCTTTTCTGCAGCTTTCCAAGCATCTCATCACCCAGCTACTCCTACACTATCAGAACCACAGGTTTGACCAGTGAAAGGACAAGCCTTTCAGGCAGCTGACCATTGCATCTGGTCAATGGGAAAAATAAAAAACTGTGAGCTTCCTTATAAGCAATGCTGATGCTGCAAAACTTGCAGAAAGTGGACATAGATTGGTGGGGGGCTATTTTAAATCCCCCAAAAACTGTATTTGAAACAGTCCATAATATCCAATGCAAACACTGCTTCTGGCCTTTTCAAGTCGACACTGATGACTGTTCAAAATGCTTCATCTCTTTTCTAATTCATGAACACACAGACACATCCAAAAATCCAAATCAAAAAGTTTTCATTTCACTGCTTATCTACATCTCCAAAATTACTTCCCATCTTTCCTCCTCTTCTGCTAACCTTGATTATCTTATTTAGCCAAACTCAGTTTAAACAGTGTTTTCACAAGCTTCCAATCAATATTTGGGACATATTTTTTACTGTTATTATTAGAACTGGAACCATGACAGCAGATTCTGCCTACCCAGTACGAGCGGCCAGCTACTCCCAGACTATCTGCTGGGCCTGGCACACAGCACACCCTGCCCCTTGGCCCCCCACTGACGACCGGTGTGTTGCACTGGTGTGGGGAGAGCACAGCGAGCCCCCTGGCAAGCCCCAGTTCAGACACTGCCACTGCAGTTCAGCTACCGTCTGACTCTGCAGCCATCCCAAGGGAAAGTCACAGCCGAGATCCCATCTTCCGCATTCAAAGAAGACCAGCAAAGATGGTGAAGGGTCTAGAGCACAAGTCTTATGAGTGGCTGAGGGAGCTGGGGTTGTTTAGTCTGGAGAAAAGGAGGCTGAGGGGAGACCTTATCGCTCTCTACAGCTACCTGAAAGGGGGCTGTAGTGAGGTGGGCGTCAGTGCCTTCTCCCAAGTAACAAGTGATAGGAAAAGAGGAAATGGCCTCAAATTGCTCCAGGGGAGGTTTAGGTTGGATATCAGGAAAAATTTCGTCATCGAAAGGGTTATCAAGCGCTGGAACGGGCTGCCCAGGGAAGTGGTTGAGTCACCATCCCTGGAGGTATTTAAAAGACCTGTAGATGTGGCAGTTAGGGACATGGTTTGGTGGTGGACTTGGCAGTGTTAGGTTAACAGTTGGACTCGATGATCTTAACAGTCTTTTCCAACCTAAATGATTCTATGATTCCTTACTGCAGTCAGTATACAGAAGTGAATGTTTCCTTGCTGTGCAGAAATCCATCAAGTACAAGGGTTATTTAAATATCATACAAAACCTGAAGATTTCTACTGAAATTCTCTGAATCACCTGGCGAAAACAGTAATATTGTTGCAGCATTTCAAATTGCTCAGTAAATGAGAGGTGAACTACCAGAGTTTAAAAATCCATATTATTTGCAGATCTCTAAGCAAGGGCTATTCTGCATCAATATGCATAGCGAGTTCTGGGTATTATGTTTGAATGCCTTAATCGTATATTTTCCTATCTTGTCTTTAACATTGACACTAGATGTTCTGGGTTAGTAATGCTTACTTCAGGAAAAACAGCGATTTATGTTTCTACCTGTGTTGGGTTTTTTAATCCTTCAACTGCAATAAAAATGCATTAGCAAAACCTGAATTTCATGCCCAATAATCACATACTGAATGCCCAGCAATCACATGTCACCGATGGAAATATACTGAAAGTCATAAAAGCAAGTGCTGTTTTACTTCTTTGTCAGATGATATTGTCATACACCTCAGTAATTTCAATTTTCCTTCCTCTGTTCTGTTGTTTCAATATTGCCTTAGACAATTCAATACTCTCCAAAGGCATGGAAATGCAGCTCTTCATCTGGAGATTTAGCTGTCCACCTTCTCAAACAAGTTAGCCGTAAGAAGAGAAAAAACAGTCAGTGACACTGAAGAGTATCTGTTACAGTGATACCAACACCTTGATGAAGTAAAGATTTATCACTTCACATTTCAACTGAAAGGACTAAATACACGGTTAAATTAGTATATCAAAGCCCAACTTGATACCTGTGATCTGTTTATTAAAAGAATTTGATATCATGATTTCGCATGAGACAAGTAAAAATAAGTCATTGATTTATTTATTTTTTTTTTTAAGATAAATGAGCTCAAACTGCAACTCACTACATAGCTAACTGGAAAGGCAAAAAGAAAGAGGTCAGGCTATTTACCATTTAATACTGGGAGTGATAATATACACTGTGTTGAAGCAATAAATCTTACCACTATCTGAAATAGTTTTAGGTATTCAAGTATTTCTATGCTAAAAAAGTAAAGCACAAAAGTAGCATCTAAAGAACAGCATCTATCTATGATCTGCAAAGAAGGAAATAAAAACATTCTCTCAAGCCACTTGACAACATCATTGTCTTAACTGAAAAGCAAGCAACAACTTTACATTAAAAAAAAGTCAGGTTCACAAATTACTCTCTTAAAATAAAAAGAGAGGGCTGATATCCTGAGATGGTAACAATAAATACCAAGTGTTTGATGTCATCTAAGAAAAATGTTTTCCAATATTTTACATCTAACTTTTATTAATTTAATTTTACTTTAGTTCAGGCAATTCAATGTGGTTTTGAATGACCATGTCCTCTGTAAAACAACTGTCTACATCTAGATTTTGTCAGTCTTATCTCACCATGCAAACAGCTAACGTTATAACTCCTGATCTTCAGAAAAAATATAAAGAAAATATTACTAATGCTGCTTTACCAACCAGCGACAATTACATATAGTGAATCACACCCATTAGCACAGTTCTGTCTGCAGAGGCATTAAACATTCTGCTGAAACAGATCTAACAGATTTATTATTCTAGGTAATAGGATAAACCTCATTTCTTTCCCTTTGATCCAAAGTAGGCATTGAACTCAAGCACTAAGAGGTTAACCTGTAGAGCACACATTTAAAACACCTAAAAATTTGCTTAAAAAGACATCTATTAAAAAAAAAAAAATAATTTGCCTTTTGCCCTCTGATTTACACTGCTTGATAAACAAACAGTGCCTCTCTTTTTTCATTGTTCTCCATTATATTAAAAGCAATATCCTAAGTTAATCAAAATGAGTCTTTCTTCCGCCCAGAAACGGGACAGAGAAATAACTGCAAAAAGCAAAGAACCAAGTAAACATTAAAGTCAAGTGAAAGCTACTGCTCAAGATTTTGCTAGTTTGAAGATGACTGTGAAACTATGACATATTGAAACAAATATGCACCTTGCAAAAATCCAGTAACTCTACATTTTTTCAGATGAAATAAAGTAAAAAATTAACAGCAGCTTTTCTGCTTAGTCATAATTTACAATCACAATCTATATGGAGCTCCTGGAAAAAATCACCTGCATGTTGCAGAATCAACATGTATTTTCAAAATGCTCAGTACTCTGCTCTTAGTTCAGGATATTTGGCCTCTAGGAATTAAATAAAATATAATAAAAGTCCTCACTTGACAGAACATTGTAAATAAAATCCAGTATTACTCAAATGCATTGCTTCAGCATGTATCCAAATGTCATTTTAAAAGTTTTGGTGGTTTTGGTTGTACTTTTTATTAAACTAAAAATAAACCCTTTATAAAGATACAGATAAGCAATAAGGAAAACAAGGGTTTAAACAGAAAACTACAGCCAGAAAAGCAAATACCTACTACGTATTGGTAACAAGCTTTTGTACCTGTCTAGACAAGTCAGTGACGTTCTTGCCAAGTCCTACGTGGCAGACAATCAAAAAGAAAAGGGTTGGGCACTTAACCAGATTCTTCTTGGATTTTAACATCTTTAATTACAAATCTGCTTTTAAATTAAAAGTGCTGCTTCTAAGGACAATATCTCAGAGCAGACCTTGTAAAACTGTCTAATAATGCTGCAGGAAGAGACAATTAAACTACAAACAAAATGAGGTTTTAGCCCCATCCTTTACCATTACCCAAGCCAAGGTCATAAAAAAACATTTTTGAAAAAGCACATCTAGGAGGCAAAGACAAAACAAATTAGATTTAACAGTAAATTAGACTGTACAGTCATACCAGATAGAATCAGATGCGATATTAAGTAAGTGTGACACCACATTATTCAAGTTGGTCTTTGCAGTGATGCAGCACTACGATAGTGAAGCAGTACACTTAATCTGTACCAATGAAATGTAAATATTTGAGATGATGGCAAACTTTGATCAGTAGCATGGTGAAAACTTATTTTAGTATATTCCATCTGCAGCAAACGGAATGATGGGACAATGCAGGGCATAGAGGCCAGGAGAAAAACCTGCACCCATGTACTTCACAGCATGCACTTCTCTCTTCACTGAGGCACTTGCCAAGACTGTTTAATATTGTGAGTATTTAGAGTCACCTGGAAAAGGTACTTTTTTATTTCCTCCATTATAAAATACAAAAACATCATGCACAATATATTTGCCTGCAGATAGGTAATCCTTTTAACTAGGACCAGTTGCTATGGACAGATTGAAGAAGCAACCTTCTTCAACAAAATGTGTAGTATTAATATCAAGATTATGCTGCCCCAAATATTTGACATTCTCTCTTTTCCGATAGGTAATGGGTAACAAAACGAAATTAAAAGGTTTAAATAGATTACCTATTTCCTTATCTGATGTGGTAGATATATTGCACGCTTCTAAAAGCAGTCTGAAATGTAACAGAAGATTATTTTTCAGACTACAGCAATATCTACCTGGTACAGCTGTATTTATTTTTAATTTTAACATTTTAGACAGACTTTCAGAAATATTGAAACCCTCACTGCAATATGCAGCTTCCTAAAACACACACTTATGTTCACCTGCACACAGATACAAAGAATGCAGAAGCGGACACTACTTCAGGAAAGAGGCTGAATGAATGAATTTTTTTTTTCTTACAGATTCATATTAAAGAAGCTAGAATGTATACTGAACAAAATGTGGATGTTGGCAGCTCTGGAGAACCAGTTCGCACCCTTGTTTCTGAGCTACAACACAAATAAGTCATAGAACCCCAACCAGAACAGAAGACTGTCCCTCTATTTCACAGAAAATTTTGATTTTCAGAAGTGTTCAACAGCCAAAACAATACCTCGAGTTAACAGGAACTATGCTTTAAGTATATGTTATCCTTGCTGGTTTCCTCAGGTAGTCAAAATCCAGTTTTCCAACATGTGTGTATTTTGGAAAAAAGGCAAACAAGGATTGACAAACCAAGCTAAGTACTTTTTGGTGCAGCCTTGCTTTAAAAACAAACGAAAACCAGCACCTCCCCTTATACACTCCTCCCCCCGCCTCCAAGGAATGCATACAATGCTCCTCTTCATTCACATACATTGTTGAACCAAACCGCACATGGCCTTTTCCTTATGCACAGTTCCAAGATTGCTCTTCCAGAGGGCGCTCTGCAATTCAGGCGGCATGAACGTACCCTTTTCCCCTCTTTCTGGGACCTAAACTACAAAGTACTTCTTTTGCTGTCTGCAATCATCAGCACCGTCTGCCTGAGTACAAATCTATCAGCATTTACTTCACTCTTTAATGAGTGATCTCTCATTGTAGCTGTCATCAAAAAAGGACGCTTAGTTGTTTCCCCAACTTGAATGAAACATAGCTACTGTATCTACCCAGCAGGTCCAATATTCACAGCTCAGTTCTATTCACAATCCAGGAGAACAAAATTTGTTAAACAAGCTGTATGATCAAGCTCAGAGCTGGAGAACAAAGGGCAAGAGAAGAGATACAGAGAAACTCGTCTAAGCAATACTATTTACTTTTACTGTATATATAGTTCTTCTTTCCCATTGCCCAAATAGAACACTTCCTTACAAGAAGGTAAAAACTAATAATAAAAAGCACCAACACAGATCGACCCCCATCCTGGCAGCTTTTCTCTTGCTGCCTAATTTCCTGACAGTGAACCAGTAGAGGCCGCTCAAGACCATGTATTGCTCCTGCAGAACTGCAAGATGGGACAGCTTTGCTACCCTCGTATTTCTACACAAAAGCCAGTTTTAGCATTTTTCTTCCACTTCTCAATTTAATATCTGTTTTTCCACCCGTACAAATTACCTCAATGAAGTCTAATCCCCTCAAGGACAACTCCTGATTGAATTCTAGTAAGCAGTCATAACCTACTGATTGCTGCTTACGATGCCTTTCAAGGTTTAGCCAAACTAGAGCTTTACTGATTGTTGTGGAACCAGTCCAGGTTTCGTTCCCTAGAGGTTTCTCCATGACATTTTACAGCACACAGAGTCCTTTCATTTTTCCAGAGACTATCCTCAAATTTGCTAGTGATGGTGTAAATGTCTTCACTTTTGGTTGGGGAAGTTCTCATGTGGTTCCAGCTACACAATTTTTATTCCACTTCAGGAACTCCACCCAACTCAAACTGGTTATACACAGCAATGGCAGAGTGAAGTACTTCACACGCCAGCTCCTCACAGGTGGATTTCGTATCAGTTTATATATTTACTTAGACACTAATTGAGACCTTTTATCTAAGCACAGGTTCAAGAACCATAAAGGAGATAATCTGTATTGAAGATCTCATTGCGAGGGACATCACTACTCCTTACAGTAGTTAAGTGCTCCAGTATCTTTTGCTTCTGCAGCAATAACCATCACAGAAAACAGAGCAAGAAAAAAAAAAATTATTTGTATTTACAGTAGGACATGAAACACATAGCGTAAGTAATGCTTTATCCCACCTAAACAGCCACTAAAAAGAAACAGTCTTCAGCATCCTACTAGGAGTGGGGAAGACGGGAATTTCTGCAGGGCAGAAGAAACCTGTTGATTAAATTTATTAATGAGATTATAAAACAATCTTTTCAGATAATCGAAAGGACTGAACTCAGTAATCCAGATGGTCTCTTCCCCTTTAGGCTTCTCTGATTAAATAATCATTAGTTGGGTATGGTCTACAGCCCACAGCAGGTGAATCTGAGCTCTTGTGTGGTTTTCAGTGACATGGTATCTAAGTGTACGCCTTTGGCACAACAGAATCAAAGTTAAAGGCAGACTTCAATTTGGTGTTCACCAACTTCTGTGTTCTTTGCTCGTTTAATATTTCCAAATACTTGAAACACATACCATGCATGTTTCCTACATACAGTAAAAGCGAAATAAAAGAATTAAAGAGTAACAATTACAAAGTTACAGACTACTGCTATGAACAGTGGCAATTTTGTTAAAAGTTTGGTTTCTTGTCACATCCACTGTAAGCCGAAGAAGAGGCCAAGTTGGACTAAAAACTAATTTCAGAAATAAACAGACAAAGGGTTAACTTCAGATATTTAAGTGCTGAATTCCACTTTTTTGTTCTCAATTTTAGGCTACAATTTGAATGATATGTATACCCTTGAGATGTGTAATTATTATTGCAGCATTCTAAAACAACCTCTATAGCAGCAGTACACTTGTTTTAACATACTTTAATACACACCAACTAGGTATCTGATACTGGAAGAACCCATCCTTTCACATAAATACTCATCTCAGTCTTTCAGAGCTATAAGGAGGTAACAAAAAAAGCATTCCAGACTTTCATAGCTTTCCAACTTCTTTAAGTCTTTCGGATGATCACAAAAAGATAATAAGCAAATGGAAACAAACGCCTGAACTATAATGTATGCATGCACTGTTTTTCCATCAGTCACTATTTTCCCTGCATGTCACATCTTCTTCCCCAAAGAGAGTCTGCCAACCACACTCAGCACTGCGCATCAGCATCCCAGCTACCAGAAACAAACTAGAACAAGCATTGTTAATTCTTCATTCAATTCCACATATGCTCACCAACAACCTCCTTTCTGCAGTAACTCAAACACAAAGCAGTTGCCCAACACACACAACATATTTCAAAAACATCAGCAGAGAAAACAAACAAAACAAGACATGGAAAAGAGTAGTGCAAGCTGTCCTCGGCACTCAAAGACAGAAAACGCAACATCCATGACACTTTTAGAAAAAGAAACATCCAGTCCTACGACCACACCTAAATCAATATTCCTCCTAAAGTAGATGGAAGGTTGGCATACCGAACAAATTGAACACTCCATTTTTTTTGGTTTAAAAAAAAGTTAAATTGCTGCGTTTACATATTTTTGTCACTCAAGGAAAAGAGGAAATAAGTCACATTGATAAAAAAAGTCTAACAGTTCACAAGCAATAGTGACCAAATTGCAACCTTTCAAAACTGGTATCTCTATTGAGTATAGCTGATTACACGATGTCTTTGTTTGATTAAGAGTAATAAAGATGCTGAGGCAATTATGTAGAAAGACATGAAATTGTATAAAAAGTTAACCCATTTTCTCCTTAGGACAAGCTATTTAAGTTGCAAATAAGCCACAAAACAAACAGCGAGATTTTACCAAAACTACCAAATAGAGATCTAGAAAAATCATTTTAGGCGTCATTTATTTAATGTTTTATTTAGTGATTTAAGGATAAAAGGCAGGACTGAACTAATACGGTTTGCCACTATCAAGAAAACCTGAAGAATAATAACAACAGAGAAAATCATTCAGGAAGATGTGGATGTGCACAAATGGGAAGAACTAGAATGTAGCTTCATACATGGCTTCCTAATATAAATTACAGTCTTAAAGCAGTGAAGGAAGAGAAAGATCTGAATGTATCAGGCAATTCACAGCATTCACATGTGCTGTCACTGTGGGTGTCTTCCCCAAATAAGCAAACAAGCTAAAATGCAGAAACCTGAGAATTTTTTAAAGCCAAGAAAGCTTTGTTTGAGAGTCTCACAACAGCTCATTCCAGTGTACAATTCTGTTCACTCACATGCAACAAAGATGACTTCATATTGCAAGGAGTGCAGAGAAGAACTACAGGATAATCAAACAGATGGAGAGCCCTTTTTAAAGGGCTGGACAAAGAACCCAGCTTATTTAGTGGAGCAAAACAAGACTAAGAGGGGATGTGATTTCATGCAAACATCTCAAGTAAATAAACGAAGGCAAAACAGTCCCCCTTAAACTACAGAACAGCACTGACACATAAGAAAAAACACATTCTAAACCAGGGCATGTTAATTTGAAGAGCTTCTAGCCAACAGAAGTGGAGTTCTGGAAATTTTCAAACTCACGTTATGTGAAAAGGGGAGAAAAGCTTACCTGGTTTTGATATTAAGTTTGACTAGCTTATAAACCTTTGCTTTAATATACAATGTTTCAAGGTTGTCCATAATATTGGAGGGAGTAATAAAGGCATGGAAGTAAATGGAAAAAAATTAAAATTAATTAATCTTTTGAAGTCAGAGACAGCTCACATCCAATGTTTTATCTAACATTTTGATTACTGCTGTACCAGAAATGAGTTATGTAAGTGGAGTTAGCCAGTATACATTTAAATAAAAAGTTTGATACTGTCTGCCACATTATTTAAAATAGAAATAAGCCTTAGTAATACTTCAATTACATTAAAGGAATAATACTTAGATAATATTTAAAATAGAAATAAGACTTACAAGATAAATAAATTGACCAAAGAGGAAAAACTACAACAGGTTGTATTAAAAGCAGAAATTATCACAAGAGAAAGGTGTTACTTATAGCATTCATCCTGATGCCCTTCAATAACTTAGTAGCCAAGGAGTAAGAATGTGCACAAGAAATTTCTGTAGATGACACCACCCTGGAAACTATCGCCAGTACAAAGAGGACTGGGTAGTTATGCAGAAGAGCTCATGGTTTCCGTGAGCTGGAATGCCAGAAAATGGAATTTGGTAGTACAACATGTGAAATCATGCGTTTAGGGACCAGCAACATTTTCTGTAAACTGAGAACCCATCATGTGGAAGCAACATAGGAGGAATGAACAGAGCAGTGAAGTACGGAAATCCTCGTCTAAGGATGCTGATGTCTACATGAGCACGAGGGGAGTTCAATACATTCATGGAAGAAAAACTGAGAAATTCCACTTGGCTCAAGAAGCTTCTGAACTGAAAAGAGAGAGGCTAGAGCAGTGCTGGGGGTAGTACCACTGCTGAAGAGAATACCGTATCAGGTGAATCTTTGGTAGAAAGCAGTACAGCTGAACAGATTTATGTCAAAAAATGGTGTTGCTCCTCACAAAACTTTGCTTAGCTAATGATGGCTGAGTTTATCCAATTGCTCTGTAAAATACACACTCCATTGCGTATTTCATTTCCTGCAGCAATTCCAGTTCAAGCTAAAGAATGCTATTAGCACAAGTTATGACAATGCACTACACACAACTATAATTTAATGGATCAGGAATTAAAAGTTTTGTAACTGCCTGACAAACATGACATGGAAATGGTCTTCCAAATACAGCAGCTGGGAAAAGGAATCTAAGCTGTTCTAAAATTGCACCAGTAAGCTTTTGGAAAGGACAAATAGACGTATTCCTACAAAGGAGAAAGAAGTCTGCCTTGATGTATCTGTGTAACGCATCTGTTTACTTTACATTTACAGACTGTACAGTTATCATGTTTTAGAATTCCACCAGTCAGATACATAACCTTTCTTTCAATACATTGGTGATAGTTAAAAGGTGGCTGCTATAAGTGGCATTCAGCTGCTCTCCAATTTCTTGCTGCTCTATTCTGTTCAAGAGCTGAGGGCTAAACTAACTGCCCAGTCCTGCACTGTAAGGAATTCTCTGGCTCAGCAAAACAGGGACTGACGGGCTTTTTACTCCTTTGTAGGGAAAAACGGAGATTTTAGGATCGTTTGGAATTTTATTTAACAAACATCCTACCATGTGAAGTATTTATGATGCCTTCAGTCAAACCGTCCTTCACCTGGCCCAGTATCGTTCTGAAATTTGATATTTACTAAAAACCTCAAGTTTGTCAAAGGTTTTGGGGTACGCTTTACAGGCATTTCAAAACTAGACACTGTGACACAGTTGTCAGTGGTTATAAGAGACTGTACTTTATGACCTGGATTAACCATCCCAGTCCAGCACTGAAGCAATAAGGTAGTTTGAGGGTTTTGCAATCCTTTTCTGTTAGTTTCATTGAATTTGTCACACATTCAGATTTCCAAAGGAAAATGCAAAGACATCATAAGTGACACACAACTCCATATCCAGGGTGTACCAGAGTTTTACTAATTTGACCAAATCTCTACTTTTACATCAGTGTTTACATTTGTAAAAGCCTTATATACGTAATGTTTGACAGAAGTTCTCTTAATTATTCTATTTTACTGCAACATGCTTGCATCTTATAGAATAAAAGAGTCTTAACAGGCAGCACATCTCAAGTTTTTAGCTGTTCTCCAAATAAGATACACTACATAAAAGATACAACAGCCACCACCAGCCCAGGCAAGGCAATTTCATCTGTTCGGCCCTGTTTCTGGGAAGAAACACTGAAAGCCTTTTGCTGGCAAAACTTCCCCGTGCTGCATCCACAGCCACGAGCCGTTTAAAATTAAAAAAAAAAAAAAACCAACAAAACAAACAAACAAAAAAAAAACAACCAACCATCCACCTTCAACCATGACCGGCGCTCAGCAACACAACGCTCCACCTGCCACAAACCGCACTTTAAATACCAGGAAGAGAGGTGGGGGGAGAGAAAAAGGAAAACCAACAAAAACCGAAGAGCCCGCCTCCGAGGAAACCTGTTGCCAGCCACCGAGCGAGCGCGGCGGGCGGGAAGGAGGGGGGGGAATCCCCGCATCCCGCCGCTCCCAGCGGCCAACTTTCCCCATCCGCCGAAACCGCACACCTCGTTGTCACTTTCTCTCGCGTTGATTAATTAATTAATTAAGTTGGCGGACGTGCCGGGTTGGGGGGAGGGGGTGGGAGCGGCCCGGCGCCCCCTCACGCACACACACTCCCACCCCTCGCTCCCGCCTGAGGCGACCCCGCGGGCGGGCCGGGGCCGGGCAGGGCAGTACTTACTCGATGAAGTAGCTGGCGCCCTCCTCTGAGAAGCCCTCCTCCCATCCGCGGGGCAGGTCTGCAATGGAGGGGGGGGAAGAGCGAGAAAGAAAGCGGGGAAGGAGGGGTGAGAACTTCGCCCGCGGCCCCGGGCGCCTCGCTGGCCGCGGGGGGGCGGGATGAGGAGGGGGAGCGGAGCGGCCGTTAACGGTGCGCGGCGCGAGGGCAGGGTGGGGGCCGCCGCCGCCGCCCCCGGGCACCCACCTGAGCGGATCATGTGGCCGGAGTTGACGGGCTCCCCGGTGCGAGGGTGCAGCCAAGTGGTGGTGCGGGTCAGGTCGCTGGGGCGGGGGGGAAGCGGAAAACATGCACCTGTTAGTGACTGCGTGCGGCCGCCCGGCCGGCGAGGAGGGAGGCGGGCAGCGGCGGGAGTGGGGCCACCCTCCACCCCCGCACCCCTTCCTTCGCCGCCCCCGCCCGCCGGCGCCCCCCCTTACTCGATGAAGAAGACTCGCCCGTCCTTGCAGACGCCGTAGGACCAGTGCTCAGGTAGAGTGTCCCGCCCCACCGCCGCCGCCATGTTCGCCGTGCGCGCAGCCAGCCAGCCAGCCGGCCGGGGAGGGGGTGCGGGCGGGCGGGCAGGCGGCCGGCGCTCGGCGCCCAGCGCCCGGCTCTGCTCGGCAGCGCCACCGCGGCCGCCGGAGGCGCGGCGCCCTGGCGAGGGTGAGGGGCGACACCTCCCGCCCCACCTCGGGGAGGCAGGCGCCTGCCCCGGGAAAGCCGCGGAGAAGCCCGCGGGGGGATGTCGGGGTGGGAGGGAGCCTGAGGTGGCGCCGGGCCGGCTTTGTCCGCCGCTGCCCCGTGCCGGCCCCGCCACCCCCCCACAGTCCCGCGTGGGCCGGTGGCCTCGTCCCCTCAACGCCCCGGCGGAGCCGCCCACCCCGGGGAGGCACAGGGGCCCCCCGCCATCGGCCCCGAGTCGCAGGACAGCGAGGGGGACGCCGCCCGGGCAGCGAGGAGCGTACCGCGGGATCTCGGGGTCTGACAGGGAGGGTGCACAGCCTTAAAGATGCCCTTCCCTCAGTGAAGAGGCCGGATGAGTCTCCTGCTCCAGTCCCGGAGTCCTAGCGACGCTCCAAAACGTGACAAAAGGGAGGATAAGTACATGTGTGAGAGCTGATTTCCACCATGACCCGGGATACACTCTCACCCATGGTGGAAGATGAGGAGAGAAAGGCTGTAGGGACTTTGAACCTTGGGCACAGAGGACGATTGCTGCAAGGTTAAAAGATAGCAGAGAGTCAATAACAGTCAGCTCACAAAGTAGAGCTGTCACCGGTATCACAAGGGACCTGTGCCAATCCCTATACTCATCAATGACCTAGAAAAGGAGGGAGCAGTAACATGAGAGAGTCTACTAGGTGAATTTAAGTTACACATTACTCGCTCCCAGCTCAGACCTGTGACATTAAGATCTCTACTGATGCTGGTCCACGGGGAAGCAACAGCTGAGGACAGAGTGAAGTGCTCCAGGCAAAGCTGCAGTCACTTGAGAATGAGGTTTAGGGAAAGAGTGGATGGGATGGGCAAAGGTGGGCTGCCATACAGCAGAGCCCTTATGCTTCTTCCTCCGGTCCTCTACGCCAGGCAGCAGAGCAATGATGGGTCCCTGGTGAGGAGTCCCAGCTTGTACCTTGGCGGTAGTGATAATTGCAGCAGCAGAAGGGGACTGAAAAAGCCAAGGGGGCTCAGGGTGGGGAAATCTGCACCTGCTTCTTTCAACAAGGGCAGCAGTGGTAGACCCAAGTGTGGCTCCATGGGTTTTTTGCTCTTCTGATACTGGGAAGAGAGAAGGACCAAAAAGCCAGGAAATGGGATGTTTGCTAGCTCAGGATAGAACGAAAGTCATAGATGGGGAAAGACAGTCTGCAAAGAGGGGTGGGAAAGCATAGATGGGCTTGACTGGGGGCAGGCGAGTAAAGAAAAACAGGAGAACAACTGAGGGCATGGCTGTGGGAGAGAGGGAGAAACCATGCAGTATGGAAGGTGTAAGAGCGAGGATGCTGCAGTACAGGGAAAATAATACATGTATGCTTTTTCTTCTAAATAACCAAAAGACAGCATCAGAAGGAAGTAGGAGGCAAGAAAAACAGGAGCAATGGGAAAAGAGAGGACTTTGCTCTATTTCACGGGAGTTTCAGACAGCATGCAGGCATGGTGCCTCAGGATTGCATTGTGTGGGGCTCCCTTTTTAGATAGTGTTGGAGGAGATGATGCTATACTAGACCAAGAATGGCCATTACTTTGGGACCCATTACAGGCTAAATGTTGGAAAGTGATTTGATTTCAATTGCATATGAGAAAGCATAGGCTAGAAATCAAGAGTTTGGTGGGGGTTTTGTGAAAGTCCAGCGGAGTCTTACACCTGCAGAACTATTGCTGACTTCTGTAGACTGATTTCCCTGACATTATACCATCGAAAATTCTTCCTCAATATTGTCATCTTCCAACAATTCACAGAATTTTAGTTTATCTGCAATTCAGAAGCAGGAGAGAATATCTTCTAGCCCTTTGTTCAAAGTCAGAATTTTGATTAAAACTTCTAAAACTAAAACTTCTGTGCTGCTTTTCTTTGAAACCCTAACAATTTTGAGTCATTCTGGTAACGTTGTGATTAGATGTGAGTAATTACAGAACCCTCAATAAGGTCAGTTCTCATGCCAATTACAAAGTACATCAAATGGAATTTGCCTAGTGTCATTGCATGTTTAGGTCTGTGCAGTAGAAATAAGACAAACTCTTGCTCTGGAGACATTAATTTACCTTGATGCTATGAAGCAAGTCTTTCATGCTCTGTCAGCTGTGTGAACTCATTGCATTTATCTTGTAACTCCACCATGCGTTAGCCACTAGACCACCATGATAAGACAGGCTTTTCCACTTATAGTAAATAGTAACTTAATTGAATAAACATTATTGTGTTGTGGATTTCAGGTCCTAAAAGCATCTGTACTGGGTCAACCTGAATGTCTGTTTAGCCTAGTATTCTGTCTCAGATCTCAAAAAGAGCAGGTGCCAAGAAAGAGTGCAAGAGCCAATCATATGCAACTCCCCAGCTTCTTCCCTTAACTCTAGTATCTACATCTAGTTCTTGTTTTCAGAAGTTGTGAGCTCAGAAGGCTCTTGAGCAAGATGTTGTTTCCATATGTAACTCCTAGTAGATCTCTTCTGTGAACCTGTCCAGACTAGAGCCCACATAACTTCTATCATCCAAAACAGCCAGTAGCAAAGTGTTCCTAATGCTTATCTTACCTGAACCATATATGAAAAATCATGTGCTTTTTTTTGTTTTGAACCCATCTCCTATTTCATTGATTCTCCTCAGCTCTTGCAATAAAAGAGACAGCGGTCATCTAATACAATCTCCTGCAGGGTCAGTATTGAATTTAGACCAGGTGGCTCAGGCCTTTGTCCAGGTAAGGATCTGAAAACCTCCAAGGACAGAAATTCCACAGCCTCTCCTAGCAACTCGTTCCCGTGTTCTTGTGGTGAAGACACTTTCATTACATCAAGTTAGAAGGTCCCTGTTTCAGTTTATCACCCTTGACATATGACCAAATCTTGAGTTGGTGCATCGTGGTGCCTGCAGCATTAGCATGTTAGCACACCTGTTAATTTCAGATAAATGCATTATTGAAAAAGCATGTTTTATTACAGTAACTTGCAGAACTCTATTCTAAAATTAAGATCAAGATGAAAACTTACTCTAAATTCATAACAGTTCACAAGCTGACTTGTTTTGGGCTCATCAGGAGGCAGGTTTGTGATTTAGAGCCCTGGAGGAAGAATGCCTTCAGGCGTCATTCATTAATAAGATTAGCAGATTCTTCTTGCTGCTTACCCAGGTCTCATATCACAGATGTCACCAAGAGACTACCAAGCCTCATACAGCCCGCTATTATCCACTACTGTTGTTTCACATGGGCACCAGTGACACCACCAGGAGCAATCTGAGGAGTATCAAGAAGGGCTACAGAGTCCTGCGAGTGGTGGTAAGGGACTCTGGAGTCTGGATAGTTTTTTCATCAATCCTCCCAGTCAAAGGGAATGGGTTTGAAAGGGCCCGTCGAGTCTGGCCAATCAACAAATGGTTACAGGACTGGTGCCATAGCCAGGGATTCGGTTACTTAGACCATGGGGACTCATGTCGAGAAACGAGGTCTGCTGGGGGCTGGTGGGGCCGTTCTGTCAGAGAAGGGGAAGAGCACCTTCAGTCAGAGGTTTGCCAAGCTCATGAAGAGGGCTTTAAACTAAAGTTGCCAGGGGAGGGAAACCTCAATCCATCCCACTCCTACCAGTTTCATCCAAGTGCCAGCAATAGATCCCAGAGCCTGGAGAAGGATCACAGGTCAGCAGGAGAGCACCTTCAGTGCAGCACAAAGGCATTCCAACCACTCGAGCCAGTAAGTCAGCTTCATCAGGGGCCCAACTTAAATGCCTCTATGCAAACAGGTAGCACAGGGAATAAACGAGAAGAGTTAGAGACATGCACATGCCTGCAGGGCTATGATCTTATTGGTATCACGAACACATGGTGGGATGGCTTCTGTGACTGGAGTATTGGAATGGAAGGATACAAGCTCTTTAGGAAGGACAGGCAGAGGACCTGAGGAGGGGGTGTCACCCTCTATGTCAGTGACCAGCTGGAGTGCATGGAGCTCTGCCTGGGGGTGGATGAGGAGCTGACAGGTCAGGATTAAAGGAAGGGCAGGGACAGGTGACATTACAGTGGAGGTGTGCTACAGGCCACCAGACCAGGAGGACCAAGCGGATGAGGCCCTCTATACAGATAGGAGGTATACAGACAGATATGAGTGGCCTCATGTTCACAAGCCCTGGTCCTCATGAGAGACTTCAACCACCCCGATAGCTGTTGGAGGGACAACATAGCAGGGCATAAGCAATCCAGGGAGTTCCTGGAATGGGCTGATGATAACTTCCTTCTCCAAGTGATAGAGGACCCAATGATGAGAGGTACTATGCTGGACTTTGTTCTCACCAACAAGGAGAGGGCTGGTGAGGAATGTGAAGCACAAGGGTAGCTTTGGCTGCAGTGATCATAAAATGGTGGAGTTTAAGTTCTGCCTTAGGACAGAAAGGAGAGTGCGCAGCAAGCTCACTACTCTGGATTTCAGGAGAGCAGACTTTGGCCTCTTCAGGGATCTGATTGGTAGAGTACCATGAGATTAAAGCACTGGAAAGAAGAGGGGCACGAAAAAGCTGGTTAATATTCAAGGATTGCTCCAAGCTCAGGAGCAATGCATCCCAACAAAAAGGAAGTCAGACCAAAATTCCAGGAGGCCTGCATGGATGAATAAGGAGCTCCTGGACAAACTCAAACACAAAAAGGAACCCTACAGAGGGTGGAAGCAGGGACAAGTAACCTGGGAGGAATACAGAGAAATTGTCCAAGCAGTCAGGGATCAGGTTAGGAAAGCTAAAGCCCAGAGTCTGGCCAGGGATGTCAAGGGCAACAAGAAAAGCTTCTACAGGTACGCTAGTGATAAAAAGAAGACTGGGAAAATGTAGGCCCTCTCCAAAAGGAAACGGGAGACCTAGTTACCCAGGACATGGAGAAGGCTGAGGTACTCAAAAACTTTTTCATCTCAGTCTTCACCAACAAGTACTCTAGCCACACTGCCCAAGTCGCAGAAGACAAAGGCAGGGACTGGGAGAATGAAGAACCACCCACTGTAGGAGAAGATCTGTTTCGAGACCATCTGAGGAACCTGAAGGTGCACAAGTCCACGGGCTCTGATGAGATACATCTGTGGGTCCTGAGGGAACCGGTGGATGAGGTTGCTAAGCCACTATCCATCATATTTGAGAAGTCACGGCAGTCCAGTGAAATTCCCACTGACTGGAAAAGGGGAAACATAACCCCCACTTTTTAAAAGGGAGAAAGGAAGACTCGGGGAACTACAGGCTGGTCAGTCTCACCACTGTGCCTGGCAAGATCATGGAGCAAATCCTCCTGGAAGCTCTGCGAAGGCACATAGAAAACAAGGAGGTGATTTGTGACAGCCAACATGGCTTCACCAAGGGTAAATCATATCTGACAAATTTGGTGGCCACCTACAACAGGATTACAGGGTTGGTGGATAAGGGATGAGCAACTGACAATCTACCTCAACTTGTGCAAAGCATTTGACGCTGTCTCACATGACATACTGGTCTCTGAATTGGAGAGACATGGATTTGATGGATGGACCACTTGGTGGATAAGGAACTAGCTGGATGGTTGTTCTCAAAGTTGCGGTCAACAGCTCGGTGTCCAAGTGACGAGTGGCGTTCCTCAGGCGTTGGTACTGAGGCTATCACCGTTTAACATCTTTGTCGGTGGCATGGACAGTGGGATTGAGTGTACCCTCAGCAAGTTTGCCAATGACACCAAGCTGTGTGGCACGCTCAACAGGCTGGAGGGAAGAGATGCCATCCAGAGGCACCGGGACAATCTTGAGAGGTGAGCCCGTGTGAACCTCATGAAGTTCAACAAGGCCAAATGCAATGTCCTGCACATGGGTTGGGGCAACCCCAAGCACAAATACAGGTTGGGTGGAGAATGGATTGCAAGCAGCCCTGAGGAGAAGGACTTAGGGGTGTTGGTTGATGAGAAGCTCAACATGAGCTGGCAATGTATATGCTTGCATCCCAGGAAGCCAACCATATCCTGGGCTGCATCAAAAGAAGCGTGGCCAGCAGGTCGAGGGAGGTGATTCTGCCCCCTACTGCACTCTGGTGAGACCCCACCTGGAGTACTGCATCCAGCTCTGCAGCCACCAGCATAAGAAGGACATGGACCTGTTGGAGCAAGGCCAGGGGAGGGCCACAAAGATGATCAGAGGGCTGGAACACCTCTCCTATGAAGAGAGAGAGAGTTGGTGTTGTTGAGCCTGAAGATTAGAAGGCTCCAGGGAGACCTTATAGCAGCCTTCCAGTACTTAAAGAGGGCCTACAGAAAAGATGGGGAGGGACTCTTTATCAGGGATTGTAGTCATAGGATGAGGGGGTAGTAGTTTTAAACTGAAAGAGGGTAGGATTAGATTAGATATTAGGAAGAAATTCTTTACTGTGAGGGTGCTGAGGCACTGGAACAGGTTGCCCAGAGAGGCTGTGGATGCCCCATCCCTGGAAGTGTTCAAGGCCAGGTTGAATGGAGCTTTGAGTAACCCGGTCTAGTGGAAGATGCACTATCTGGAAGAAGCTATTTGGGGTTAAATTAGGAGTTTCAGGCCACAATATCAGGAACTTGGTTAAAGGAAGTGAAATATGCTATTCAACAAGATTAAGGGTCTCATAAAAGCTAGGAGATTTGAGGCTCCCTTTGTTGATAACTGGGTAATCCAAGGAGACATGCTGAGATCCCTGAATACTGCAAATTTGAACCCACATTTGGCAGCTTTATATGAATGCATTACTAGTGTTACTTGCTCTGCGTCTCCTGGGAGCACTTTTTTGGACTACTTCGTTAAGTTTCTTCTGCCTTGGGAGAACAGTGATACATTTTAAAGTATGCCAAAATCTGTATCTATACTTTGCTATTTCCAGAATAAAATCAAATAACTGAATATGAACATCCCTTCTACCTCATCCCTTTCCTTTCTTTTCAGTGTTTGACCTTAAATCCCAGCTTCACCCTGTCAGTGCCAACATCCAAATCTTCTCATCTCCTTTTTTTTCCAGTTTTATTACACACACCACTGCCGCCTGCCCCATTTGGGTCTGCATGTTTCCCTGCACTTTTTCAACCCTTCATATGCTATAACTTTTCAACAAAACATGGAGTAGGAATCGGGAAATAATACTGGAGACACTATATAGGAATTGCCAACAACAACAAAAAATTTTAAAGTATAATTTCCATCGGTCATAATTAGATCCAGTGTCTAGGAGGTTACAGAGTCACAGCTGGATTTCTGGCTGCCGTGTACTCTAATGATCTATTCCCTATTTTTCTGAGAATTGAATATAATTGAATTTGATGGTCTTAGAGGTCAAAAGCTGCTGCTGTTTCGGGAAACTTAACTGAAATGAGATACAATGCATAGAAAAGCCTGCTAGTTAAGACTTTTTCATCATGACCTGTAGATTTTTTAAAGGACAAGCACAACCTATAATGGGTGTGAAGCCAGACAGAGGCAGAGGATTTGAGGAACAATTAATCTGAATTATTAAGTCCTGGTTAAGAAAGCTCATTAGCCATAATGCAAAATAGATAATATGCCTTTTAGCATGATTTACCAGCTCTGCTCAGAACAGCTGAAAATTTAAATCACAAAGGTTTCACGGTTAGACAGATTAATTTGCAAGACAATTTCGGAGCAGTTTGCCCAATTCTTTTTCTGATTACACTCGAATGTAGGTTGTACAATGGAATTTTTCTTCAGGATTGTTCAGTGAGATTCCCGTCTAGTAGTGTAAAGTGATTAAGAGACCAGAAATCAAAACAGTGATTCTTATGGGTAGAAGAATATGTTAGTCAGACAACAGGGGAAATATAAAAGATATCTTGGAGAAATTAGGCAAATTTCTGATGCCGTTTCTCCAAAACTGCAACACCTTTGCCAATGATGGAGGAAATTCACTAAGGAATAGCTATGGTGTATTTGTTCAAATTACGTAAAACAGCTTTCACTGTTGAGCTCTCAAACAGCATGGGAAAAAGCCATCTCAAGAGAACAGTGTTAATAATTGCAAAAATAGCACAATAAGAATAATAGTTTCCTTTGTCCCTGGGTAACTCAAGGAGACATGCTGACGTCCCCAAATGCTGGAAGTTTGAACCAACAAAAATGGTAGTCTTCAGACACTTAGGACACTTCTGGGTAGCTTCTCTTCAAAAGGAATTATAAAGAAAAAAAAGAGAATATATGTAATTGATTACCTAATGTCAGTATCTCAGTGCAGAATAAAAATATTAGTGACATCAACAGGACTCTTCAATAACCTGAAAAACAAAAAATGGCCATGCACAGCTAGAGCCAGTGTCATGATGTAGGATAAAGAAACACTATAAAGAAATAGATTAAACATGCAGTAAGGTTTGCTTTTTGGTTGGTTTTTTTTTTAAGTCTGACGTCCAAAAATTGTTCACAAGTAGAAGAGGACAAATTAAAAATATTCAAGTCAAAGAAAGACCAAATATTACCTTACTAAGTAGGGAAAGCAATCAAGATAACAAAAAGATCATTATTGTATTCTTTCAAAATGAAAATATAGTTGATGTTTTTTAATACACACCAATCAAATTTATTCCATGTTCATCCATTTCAGGGTGAGTAGAAATCAGCTTCATTTATGCCAATATAAATTTGAAGATAGATACTACACAGAAATTTTCCCAATCGTAATTAGCAGTAAAACAGACTAAGTAGGAATGTCATGGTATTCCCTTCATCATCAACTTTGAAAGGCAGTTCCAGACAAAACTTCTGTCAGGGAGATTCTAACTATACTTATTTTGTCTCAGACCAGGAGCTACGGACAGATGATCTCACAAGATCCCTTTTAGCTTAGATTTCTATGAAAACAGAAGCTGATTCAAAATTTTTAGAATTCAGATTTTTAGAAATCAGTGGACATCAAAAATTGTCATCACCTGATATCCACTAAAGAGCACCATTATGGAGTGGCTAGCTAGCTTACAGAAAGAACAGATGGCAAACATTTGAATTTAAAGATCTCTGTTATTTACAAGAAGAGGAAGGACAATCCCTTATGTAGTTAAGAAAGATAAGCAACTTGCACGATGGTACTACTGAGGACAAGACTAAATATAGAGTTAACTATAGAGCACATGCTCGTTCCAGATCTGGAATGTTTTCCGTTGAACCACACAATCCACAAAGTCAGGAGAGCTGAACACAAGGAAGGGTGGCAAGAGTCACGAGATACGTACAAAAGTTAGGCAAACCATCTGCAAGATATCACACATTTCCAGCCTAGAGTACTTTCCAGGACAGAATTAATACACATTGCTTGCAATGCCAAATAAATGTAGAATAAAAGAGGCAAGGTATTGTCACCAATAGGTTGTGGTTTATCTTTTTATAAGCATTGATATTAGATGAAACATCTTTTGCATATTGTGCACAGGGCAATTTATGGTGTGGGGAAAGTGATGGCAAATTTTAGACAAAGTAAGATTTTTAGAGCCTGTTTCCCCTTGCAATAGGTTGAGACATTTCCCTAAATTTCCATGGGACTAGTGCAAAGCAATAGAATTCTATCAGTTACAGAAGATAAATATAGCTTATAAAGTAAGAAGGATTAAATAATAGTAAATCTATTGTTGAGGTAATTTCAAATACGGAAAAAGGAATTATTCATTTTCCTGGCCACTGGAAAGAATATAAACAAGTTCAAATTGTATCCACAGTTCCTTTGAGGAAAATATGGAGCATGGCAGACATTGTACAAGAACAGTTTTCAGGCTCACTGTGTCACTACGCGGTATGATCTGACTGATGACTGCACACATGGATCAGCCGAGACTGTAACACTGCGGAGCAAGACAGATGGGGAAATGACACTGAGAAGGCAACACTCCTGCTGCATAACAAATCCCGGCTTCTCCTTCCAAAACATGCTGAACTCTCCTAGGAGTAAGAAAAATGGTAATTATCTTTAGTTAAAAGGTTTTCTTTTCCAAACCACTGTCAGTATTTACAAGTGTGTTCATGCTGAAAGTACCTTCTGTGGAATACAGAAGATATTTTCAAAACAATTCTATTTTCCTTACAAATCTCCTTCATTTAAAGATATCCTGCTGATTTACCTTTTAGATGCTATTATCTGAATATATCCAATTACCTCTCTCACCTGAATATCCTATTGCCCAAAAGATTTATATTTCAGGAATCAAGTTAAGCTTGTCCTCTGAAATGCACAAAAATGCATGCAAAAGCAAAAACGAATGAATACATTTCCTAATGACTGCCAATTTACAGTTTTCTGTCACAGAAGCTTTTATGATTACTATATTTGACACAGTCCTATTGCTTCTTCTCTTCATTTTCTCTCTTTTGCATTTCACAAAGTCCCAATAATTTACATACCTAACACCTAGAATCCTTGTACTAAATAAATTTGGTAATAATTAAACTAAATAACAAACAGTCATAATTTTGTCCTATCATTCTAAACACAAATGGCAATAATTAAATGGCTGCACAGTGTTCAACTTACTTGTAGAACAGAGAAATACGAAAGAACAATTATGTGCCAAAGTCACTTACAGGATCATTTCCAGAAATTTAACTAAGATTTTTATAATGAACAGCTGATGGTCTTTTTCTTACTTTTTTGGCAAAGAATACTGTAGGCCTGGCAGCGTAGAGAAACCCTCAGTTCTTCAACATTTATGTACCCGTGACCATCAAAATTTGGTTTGTTTTAAAGCAGACACTTGAAGTCAGTTCCGTGTTTATGAACACAAATAGTCTCACTGTCATGCCATAGCCATGGGCACTGCAGTATGAAGAGGAGATCCTTTTGTAGGAAACGGGACAAATGAAAAGATGGACCTCTCTGACCTTTAAGACTAAAAGCTGTAAAATTTTAAATCAAACTGATGAATATCTGAGATTTCCTCACGGACCTCACTTCTGTATTCCCATCAAAGCTTTTTTCCCCAGCTTTGAGTCCACTATCTGGGGTAACAGCCCATTACCCTTGCCCTGTGTATTACCCTTTTCCAGCACCTCTGGCAACTGCTGTTACTGCATTTGCTTTTTTTTTTTTTTTTTTGCAACTACATATCACACTCAGGCAAGCAGAATGTCACATATTCCCAGTGATCGTCACTAAGACATTTTTACTAAAGAAATTCTAAACCCCTGAATTCACTATGCAGGCTCCTCCTGAAGTTTGTTCCTTGTTTGCTTTGCAAGACCCAAAACTGCACCCTGGAGTGCCCTTAATAACAATTCCCACACAAAACTCCAGACAAGATTCAATATTACCATCTTCTGCCCTGTTTTTCCAGAGATGTTATTTTCTCAGCAGGCTTATAACTCACTGAGGTCTCAGCCCTCTTCCTAAATAAGCTTATCCCAGGCAGAGCAATCTGTTCCCACTGTGGTCTCACAGTTCCTCTTTCAAAGACTGCTTTGCAGGAAAATCTAAGATTTTGCTTATCTGCTTGTCTCCAGGAGGACATAACTGAGGGTTATCAGGCTCCTTGATTTTTCTGGTAACGTGAAGTGTACATACCTCATCGCAGGTTTTCCAATGTCCTGTTTCTTCCCTGTTTCTTCCTGCTTTCTGTTACAACCCTAGCAAGTGTGCCTTCTTCCCAATCCTCCACATCCATTTTTGCCTCTTCCTATAAAACGGACTTGGGTCCTTCCACGGTTTTCCAGTCTCCTGCTACATATCTGTATCCCCTGCACTCCTGGCTTCAATGGTTTGCAACAGCAATCAGTCAGTTTCTAAAGACAATGTCATAAAGCATCTGTATGTGAGCACGACACAGCCAGTAGCTATAGTAACAGAAAAGCATACTTTAAACAAAAACGAAAAAAAAAAATTCATCTCTCTCATCTTTCCCCCACCCCCAAATATTGCAGAGTTCCATAAATATCCTCCTGCATATCTTCACCTAATTGTCTCCCTAGCCCAAAAGAGATAGAAATAAAACTTTCTTTTACCTGGCTTAAGGAGGAAAATAAATAAATAATCACACACAACAAAACTAGAAAGAAAAGCTTGTCTCTTTCCCAGAAAAAGAAAAAGTAAATCTGGAAGATGCAAATCCAGAATAGGCAAAATTGTCACTATTCCAGTTCTACCTTAATTTCTAATATGGGTTCAGCTATAGAAGCCTTGCGGGCTGTGAAATTTCACTCTTTCCTTTTGTCTTGTTCTCTTAGTAATCTTCCCTTCCCACAACAAAGCTGTGCAACCAATGCCCCTTAGTTTGCAAGTCAGTTCAATCTCAGATGTAACGGGTCTGAATAGTTATTCCCCAAAAACATGGATAGGATGCAGATGTGTGGCTATTACTTTTGGATTACAAATTAGTCTTCAAGGCCGCACTGCCCAAAGGCTTCACCCAGGGCTGAGGCTGGCATCATTGCCTGGCTGCGCAGCCCTCCACCTGCAATCCCCAAATCCCAGGGGTGCAGGTGGATTCACAGGGCCAGGGCCATGGCACCCAGCATGGGAGCGAGCCTCAGGGATGAGAACTACAGCTGAGCCTCCCTGCCTTGCTGGGCGCACACACAGCCAACCCCTGTAATGCAGCTCCCCACCTCTGGCTGCTCTGTGGGAACTACCAGGGTGCACATCCCCAGGGAGTGCCGGGAGCAGTTCAGGATGTTAGCAAGGGTTTGAGAGGACTTTTTCCCCAGTGCAGTGCTGTGCTGTCTAGGTACATCTCTTCATATCCCAAAGCAGTAAGGCCACACGCTGATGCTTGCAACCCAGCTCCCTGTAGCACAAACCTGGAGAGCAATTTCTAATAATTCCAAATAGCATGGGTAACTTTTAAAACACAGATATACAAAAAAGAAGAGCCTTCTGCAGGTTCTTGAGAAGAGCTCTTGAATCTGACTGGACTGAGTCAAGGTATTAAAGAAAAGATGCTTTTTTTAACCCTTATATGTTCTTCATTCCTCTAGAGCCTGTGTAGGGGGATTTCCACAGAAAAGAACAAAATAAACTCAGTGCCTCAGCTTACTTTACCACTAAAAAGGTCAGCAGGGTGCAAAACATCGCTCAGCAATTTAATGCACATATATGTGTGTCACACCTTTTAATTCCCGTGGTTTAAAATATGCATATTGAAATAGATAAACAATACAGACTCAATTCGTACAAGAAAGATGTCTAGTGAATGTCATTATTTTATATAAATTTTAAAAAATGAAACTACCTTTGTTTACTGCAGTATTACCTTTCAAAAAATTATTCTTTCTTATTTGAGACTTCCCTTCTTGAGGGAGTAGGACTATTCCATGTATCTTTTAAATATATACAAATTTACTACTATTTACAATAAAACCCACCTGAAATAGATTTCCTTTTAATCAGTGAAGTAAGCATCCATGCAACTAAGGAGAGAGAATTATGCATTTCAGCAAGTTATATCCTGATATTTATCAAACTGGAATATTGTTATACCTGATTCAGTTTTATACATTGACATCTCTCCATTGTTATTGATTAATGGTTAAAACTCTCCAAGGTTGTTATAAAACACTGTTATAAATAACTTTTATTATTTAGATACCTAATGGATGCACTCTCTACAAATGATGAATTATATCCCACTTCTTAAGTACAGAGTCCTCTGAAATCTAATTTAAATAGTAGCTAAGCAGATTAAATACAAAAAAAGAACAAAAGCAAGCCAGTTTGCAAAATGATACATCTATGATTTTTTTCTCAGCACTATATAGTTTTTCCACAGACTGTTTTGTAAAGTATCGTCTTTCTCAATATCTTATTAGATCACTGTAATCTGGATTTACATATTAATTCATTCCGTTTCAATGTCAATCATAACGTGAAAATTTAATAACAAACAACTCTAATTGTTCTTCGGAGACTTAGCAATAATTACTCCCGCATCATCTCAGTCAAGGAGATGTCTTTCACATGTTCTGTTTCTCAAGCATAGCAATTGTACATTTCTTCTGGGCGCTGCATACTTCTCAACTCCGGATTTCATTCACTGAGATGTTGATGGCTGCCTTAACAACATAGCACACAGGGGTTACACTTGATAAAATTGGAACTGTATTCTGTCAACAATAATTATGTGGGTGTTTTGCTCATTTCCTGCTATCGCTGTCCCATGGCAACAGTCTAAAACAGTACTCAATTTTTAAATACATGAATGACTCCTTAGATGACATGTTTCTGGCTCAGGTTTGGCAAAGGCATGGTGAAAACAAAGACTTTTTTGAGAAGCTATCACAGCTACTTCCATTATATGCAAATCTGTAGGGAATGTGCTAATTCCTGAGTGGAGGGTGCAGCTTTGCTGTAGTAGTAGCAGTGGTGGCCTGAGGCATTTCCAGAGTTTAATAACAAGCATTTTTCACTTCAGGTCATTCTCTCCACTTTTTGGTGAATTCCCCAAAAAATGCCTCAACCAAAGGTCATTATTCCAATTAACCCTGCCTTTGGGGTTGTTGCTCTTAAACCAAATCATATAAAATCATGTTAAAAATTCCACTTTTTATTAGCTTTACGTCATTCTGGAGTGCTGAAAACAGCTGATAGTATTGGTGATTATATTGTCATATAAACTCTGGAAAAGAATTAGTTTGGTACATGGGAAATCGGCTTTGCAATTTTCAGTTTTAGCTGTTTTGAGAATATTTTGTTGCTTGCGAATCAAGATTAAGACAAACAAGTATTGTACATACAGTTCATAAAGCAGCTACAAGATGAGTTAGGATATTGCAGGCTTTTACCCTCGGCTCAGTGAACATCTAAGTTCCGATGTAATAAGACCTGATGGCAGGATCAAGCGCACCTACAACTCCAGCCATTCAAATATTAGCTGCACTGAGAAAATTAGCAAAAATGATACCATTACAGCTATTTTTTTCTTAATATGAGAACCCTGACTAAACTTGTTTCATTTAAGCTGATGCTAATGTAATGAGAAACATCTGGAAATTAACAAAGTGGATCAGGTTCAGGCTGGATTTTTAGAAGAAACTATTTAATAACACACCATATGCCCCTGGAAGCATCCTTCCTTTTGGTTTTAACATTCTAGAGGGATTTTAAGAACAAAATGTAGCACTAGCCAAGTGTAAGATATATAGATATATGTATTTAAGATACGTCTATAATAGAATTCAGTGCACAGCCATTTTGCACTAGGGGAAAGAAACACAACTCAACGCGAGGAGACATATAATTGCAAGCTGTATATTGGTATATTGACAAAGCCCAATGTGCCTGGAATGTCGAGAGTGCATCTTACGCTAGCCACATATCAATTGTCTTTTGTATTGTCACATGGATGTAAAGGATACTGTGAGTGTTTGCTATCAGCGTCTGATTAACCACTGAATTCTAACCGTAGTTTTGGAACAAAGAACAATTTTAGTTGATGCCAACCATTGTCTGTAGCAGTGAAACAGCATAGTTTCCATTAGAGGAGGATGAATTTTAATTTTGATAAGATGTGGGGATGAAATGTGAACTTAAGCCAAATGAATATTCATATAGGAAAGTGAAAATAGGTGTCAAGGACTTGCTGCACTTAAGTCCTTGGTTACATGAAAACTGTACACCATTCGACAAAACAACACGGTTTCTAATGATTACTTTCCCCATATAATTTATTCATCTATTCCAGAGCAGTGTTTCGGGGCTTAATGAGTGTTTGTAAAGCTCTGGCTGAAACGCACTCTCTAAATGCAAAACATTATACCATTTACAATGAATGAAGTAGTGTAGATTACTGGTTCAAAAAAGCCACTAAAGCTCATCAACATGTGCATTTGAAGGGTGTATTACTTCACCAGCCAGGAAAGCCCCTGTTAACATCCTATCCAGTTGAAAGGCTCAGTGTGCTTCCTTAACGCTGAATCCACTCTGAAGTGCAGAGAGAAAGGAAAAGTCATGTAACTTTGTCTCTTCTCATATTTTCACTCCATTTCACCCTTATTTTCCACATATGGGGCAATCCTGTATCACCATCTCAAAGAACTTCTCAGCGAATAAACAAACAAGATTAAGTAGCAATAGCGCTCCTTTTGGAAACACCTTTTCTTCATTAATAAGAAATGATAGCTGTCTTAGTGACATGGTCCAAATCTCTTGTTCTCTATGTCCTATGAGTTCAAGCACTTTTATCACTATCACTAACATCAAGAGCACTGGAACACCAGGAGAGTTGAGCTCTTTCAGCCCATCTCTACCACCTTGGCACCCTATTGAAGTCAGCTGCTGTTCCTTGCATGGCCGTGTTTCTCCTTGGAAGATCAGCTTTCTGAAATAAGGATTTCTGAAAGTGTATGACACACAACAGCCTTCTATCAGCAGAAGTGGCAAACAAGATGATCTCATGTTTCCATGTGCTATCTGCTTGACGATGTGATTCTCCTGCCCATTGTTGCAGTACCATTGCATCTGTTAAAGATGCTGTATGCCTTTTTAACTAGTTAAATGTCTATTTGAAAAAATGAGTTTTCCAAAATGGTAATTTTCTTAAACTCTAATTTTCATTCTTTGTACACTATGCTAGCTTCATTATCACTAATGATAAAAACTGATATAACACTAGTGATGGTGAAGAATAGTTCCACTCATTCTAGAGGAAATCCAAGACTTTATAAGACCAGGTTTTAGCATGAAAAGGGAAAAATCAGGTACAATAAAGGTTGTAGAATTAGGTAGTCCTTCTTCCCATGTTAACTAACTGTTGCCAAATATTTTATTACTATATCTTGCCGTACACAATAAATGAGAAGCCAGGAAAGGCAAAACCTTGCCTTTTAACATCTTGCACTTTTCTGCCCATTAGCTCATCTATCCCACGCCTGTAAATGGTGGCTGTTTCTACAGTGGCTCTTACTTCCCTCATACATAACTTCTACCACATCTTGGGACACAAGAGAGGGTACAGTTTATATTATACGCATCAATGCCAATATACCAAAAAAACCAAAGCTATCCACGATTCATGGCAGGCTCATGCACGGAGAAGGATACAAATCATTGTTACGTTCTTTTTATTAAATACTAACTTTGAAGTTAAATATCATTTTTCCTCATTAGCTAGGCATAGTAACCAGTTTGGCTAAAATATAATCTAGTAACCAGGGGTCAGTGTGGAGACTGCATTCTGTTGGGAAGGAAAAATAAAAAATAGCAAAAAAATTGCCCCGGAGAAACATGACTGGAATTCAAGATTATACCAATTTCCTTAGCAGTACTGTATATGCAGATAATATTTATAGAAACTAGGATTTATCATATCAGAAAGAAGCATTAAGTTAATTAAAATGTGCTGTAGCCTAAGATTACATTTTATTAATTCCTGTTTGCAAGACGGTCATGTCTAATGATTTCCTCTTGGAGTTACTTTTTTTTGCAATTGGACCATTAAAGATGTTGATTCTTGTTCTACTTCTGAAGTTATTCAGATTCTTGCAAACACAAGTGCCAATTCCCTGATCTTTCAGTATTCTTTTTAAGTTTTTGTCCCAATGGGATTCTCTTTTTCTCAAGGGAAAACAGCTGTGCATACAACATCAGAAATTGCAATTAATTTTGCATCAGTCCAGAATAAAAGCCATGCATCCAGATAAGCAGTATACTCCAGCATTCCAAATACCCAGGATAAATTACTGTAACAGTCCAATACTGTTCTCAATTGCATCATTGCTGCTTTACCACAGCTGTGACAAATATACAATTCCTTGTGAATACTTAATGTTGAATCACACTGTAAATGCATATTAAAGCATGTATGGCATTTTACAGAAAATCATGTATTCAAAGTGTTGTAAGACAAATGAGATGTGAATTAAAAAATAACCACTACCTTCACTTCAGTTCTTGGGGGGTGGGAACATCCTGACCACTGTTGAGAAAGTGGATTAAAATCTCATCTTTTAAAATACTTTGGAAGCATGCAGAAACTCTGTGGAGAACATCAGAGTGGTTAGATGGGTAGGCAGAGAAACAAAGACATGTGACCAATTTCTCTGTTTGAATAAAAGGCAATGGTTTGCCTATGAATCTGTTCAAAATTAGAGAGGTCTGTATCTAATATTACTAGCAGCAATAGCAGATAACACACAGCACATTCCACCCTTCTAAGTAATATTAATAAGTCTCAAACCCTTCTAAGTAATATTAATTAATCACATTACTGACCTGAGTTCACAGAGGGATCGAACCGAAGGGAGTTAACCAATTAAACACAAGTAGTCAGTGCTGGGGAAAAAAAAAAAAAAGAAAAGCCCAAGTTTGCCTTAAGTTCTTTTCATCCTAACTTAAACAAGTCGATGTGTTGTCTCATCTGCTATACACACAGCATGATTAGTCTTTCTAAATTTACTTATTAGGACAACCAAAGTTACATCCAGTCCTGGAGACACCGATGTCATGCTTACATTTACATAGATTCAGCCTTTGAAGGTGGTGAGGACGTTCAGCCAGGTAACACAAGGCAGGCAGACAGATGCCTTTAGTATGAGGGTCTCTCAGCGTCAATTGTCTCCCAACATACAGAAAGACTCTATGACTTATTTCCTACAAGCAATTCGGTATTATGCATCTTCCAAAACATTTGACTGTGGCTGGCAGAGGTATCAGGTGGAAGAATTTTGGAACTTCACACCTATTTTGCACACCTTAAAGATTACTCAGTTAAATTCCTCTGTGAATTTTGGGCATGCCTAGCACCTATGGTGATTGAAAGCATCTTGTGGTACCAGCACATGCCGTGCTTCTGCGTCCAGGGTTCATTCTTATGGGTGCTTTTAAAGATGCAGCCTCCTCAAAGTCAGACACAAGTTTAGTTATCCCTAGCAATGAATGCCATGTACGTTAGCACAACAAGTGCAAATATTTGTAATCATGTCTCACGAGGGGTGCCGCATGACCTGAGAGCAAAGAGCAGGTACATAGTGAAAAGCGAGGAAAGTGCTTTCAGACAGGTAAGAGGGAGCAGAACAAGAAATGCAGCTCCTCCCCCATGCAAAGCGGATTCAGTCAGATTTTCAACATTCTTTGAATTTTGCTGGTTTTACATGTCCTGAATTTGTTCCACAATTTGAACATCCTCTTGTTTTGACATTTGCCTAAGCAGGAGTGTCATTCCTAGCACCCGCTTTCGAGCTTCTGCAGGAAAGCTTCTCCGTGAAAGTAGCTGTCATCTAAAGAGGCAGCAAATCGATGTCAGAAAACTGTTGTTGATCAGCTTCCTGCTTTCCCATTCCCTGAATCAATGAGCTCTGAAAGGCTTCTTCAAGGAACAAGAAAAATCAAACGCATACTAAAGGTCACAGTCCATGTTTTCTAGAAAATTTTAAGCTTAAGCATCTACTAAGGCTTTGTTCACATAAAGAAATATCAATATGACTAAATTCATTTAGCAACTATTTTTGGTGAAGTGCTATCCTCCTCCTGTGGGGACATATCAGATGATTTAAGACAGTCTAAAAAACCCAGATTTAATGTTTTTACCAAGAGCAAAGGTAGAGGACTGAGGAGGATCGACTTGTGACAGCAATGCAATCTACAGCTGAGGCAAGCGAAGGACACAGCTACAGCTTGTTACCAGTCCCATTTGGTCAATGTGCCCATGCCAGCAGCATAGCAATGGGGAAAAGATCTAGGGGGCTAAATGGCATCTCCGCTTTACCTGCAAGTGAAAAAAAATTGCTGTTCTTTCCCCAGGCCCCTTGTGTGGCATTTCTCAGTCCTTGGCAGGTGACCTGAGGCACTCAAACATTTCCCTCTCTTTCCACCTGCCAGTGACCTAAATTCTCTCCTCCCTTATCCCCTTCCTACCAACAACTGACCGGAAGTAAATCCTGCCTTCAGACTTGACCCATACCTTGAAGCAGCTTCTAAAAAACAATGCAGTTGCAAAATGGTACAATTGTTATCTGCAGATACGCCTCAGTTTATTCTACAAAGCTTTGGTAATGCAGTACATCAGCTAAGAATGTGAAAAAAAATCCACACCTTGTCTTATATGGCTATGCTGGCAAAATTATAGAGTATTTTGTTGGCTTACTTTATGGCTTTCAGGAAGGTGGGAAATAAGCCCAGCAGAAAAACTTCCTTCTGTCACATGCTGCATCTTCAGTATGGTCCTCTGCTGCACCAGCGCAGGCAAACTAATAATACTTACAAGTGCGAGATATGCAGGTGTTATAACAGCATTCCAGTGGGAGTACTTGTAACTGGTTTTAAGACAGAACTTGGCAGGTTTAGGAAAGAGAGTGAATGCTGCTGTACCTGTGATAGCAAGGAGACTGGATGCAATGACCCAAGAGGTCCTATATTTCAAAGTAAAAAAAAGAAAACAAAAGCACTGAAGTCCTGCAAAAAAAAGAACTGAGCCTCAGAAAGAACAACAGCAGAAAGCAGCAGGTTACACATTAGCCAACGCACGTGCTCCTACGTGGCTTCCATGGCTGGATTGCTGGAGCTCACGGAGAGAAGCGCACGATCCAGCAGGGCTGAGGCAGTCACTGCCACGTAATGTCTCCGTTGCCAGAGAGAGTAAGAAAATATTACACAGCAAGAAAGCAAAAATGAAAAAGGTAAAAAAAGCAACCTTTCTCCATCCCCACTCCATTTCCCAGACACAAAGCAATCTTGGAAAAAGAGGGAGAAGGCAGGTAATATTCTCAGGAATGGCAATGCATCCACAATTCCCAGCAGCAGGGAGACTGAGCAGACTGTTACGCGTGGTACTCTAGTGACTCCAGACCTTAATTGCAATCAAGGTGCCACTGACAACGTGCCATGAAAACATGCGCTGAGAGATCGTTCCTATTTGGAAGAGTACATGCCTTTAAAAAGACAAGGTAGACAAAAAGCAAGAAAAGAAACTGAAAGTAACTTACCCAAAGGGTGTGTTACCATTCAGAGGCACATGCAGCTTTCTGAGTGTGTGTAAGGCCAGTGCCCTGCCTACCAGCTCACTCTTTTGTCTCACTTCCCGTTCTTCTACCTCCAGTTCTTCAAACCAAAACCCATTCAGTGGAAGTCCACTTCAACTGGATTTTGGTGGGTATCAGGACCCAGGGGCAGATGCAGAACAATGCAGAACTTCTGAACCAAGGAGCAGTATGCGGATTGTTCTGCAGAGGGTAAAACAGCATCCCAGCCTTTGTAGGAAAGGGAATCTGACAGATTCCCAGGAAAGAGCTGCACAACATTTGCTGCGCTCTAACTGTATTCCTCAGGCCTGGAGGTGGAAGAGGGAAGAGAATAATGGATTCATTCTAAGAACAGTTTCCCACATCCTAACAACCTGCTGGGAGATTTGGGAAATTCTGCAAAGTGGAGAGAAGTTTCCCACTGCAAAACAAGCAATGTTTCTGCTGTTTTCACTGAAAAGGGAACTCACTTCCTTGTTGGCCTTCTGCAACTTGCCATAGCATTTCTGCTGAACAATATATCAAATCTCAAGCTGAAAAGAATTAGATGCGACTTTTATAACTGCATTAAGGCCACCTACAATTGCTAGTATCTCTGAAGTGGGATAACTCTATTCCAATGTGGGTGGGGGAGAAATTTAGCTACAAAAGAATGGTTATTTGGATTATTTGTGAAGTTTGTTTGTGCTTTACTAAAATTGCTTTGCAAAACACTTTGATTTACTTTTGGTGGCATTTTTCATCTAACAGTTTCATTGACATAAATATTTAGCATACCCCTGCCAAAAAAAACACATCAGAAAATTAACATGCAGGGCAAACAGCAAAGAACAGATTCAAATCCCCTTGGAATTTCCTTAGGAATCAAAAGCCACTTGGAGTAAACATTTGCCAGCTCAACAATTTGAAATGTCCTGTACACGTCTCTCTAATAGCCTCTGTAATAATTGACAGAGCACAATACATAGAAAAGATGCCAACACATCACAAATATGAGGCTGTTGAGAGGATTAAGTGTAATCCTGTCTCACCAATGAATAAAGAAAATAAGAAATGGAACTGTGTTGTGTTGAATAGCACTGAGTCAAAGATACACTTATGACAAGCTTTTGGGGTTTTTTTTTTGCTCAACAGAGCTTCACTGAGAAGGTCATGCATGAATTCTGAAAAAAATGGCATTATTACTGAGGAATGCCAGGCAAAGCAGGAAATAATCTTTAATTAATTTGTGAGGAACTTTCATTTGGCAGACACAGTCTGCCAAATAAAGACAGAACAGTAGCTTTCTTATTAAGCTGATAAAATCAACCAAAAGTGAAGAAATCCCATAGTTAAAAAGCATTAGAACAATGGATTTTTACTGGGAGATGTAATAGAAATCCACAGGGAATCCTGGCAACACTCATCGGGTTTTTTGTCATGAAATCAAAGGTATTTCTGACAGAAACGTAAAGAAAGAATCTTAACATTTTCTGCTCTTCTAGACTTTGACTCAGTATTTCGTCTCAGACACTGTAAAACACAAGTAGATTCAAACTTATTCGTTAATTCTAACAATTCAAAGTACTATACTTAGTTTTTTTCTTATCGGTATTATTGTCTTTGTAATTCTATTTCCAGTTGCCACCTCCATCTCCCACCAGCTTGTACAGGTATCAAGAGATATTTTTGTCATTTGTAAAATGTTGGAAGAACTTGAGATAATAGGCACTTCATAAACGTAATGTGTTATTTTAGTGAAACTGGGACAAACTGCTAGTTTCAAACATAATTGGCTACAATGGAAAAACTGGAGCATCCGTAGAAAACTGGGGCATGGTAAGTGTGAGGTGCTAATATTTATCCTAATGTGGCAGATTTGTCTCTGTTCATAGGAGCTCACCCCTATATTTAGGGGTATGAGCAAAAGAACGTTAAAAGAGTTTAATCTTTATTTGAAAATGTTTCCTGGGAACAGGAAGCAATTCAGCAAATCAATGTATTTGTTTTTCACATCCACAAGCCAAAATTTAAATCTAGCTTAAGCCTAAAGGAAACAAGTTGGGCAATTTCAGCATAATCCCTTCAGAAATGTATTCTCTTCACATGAACACCGCTCAGCACAGTAGCAGCTCTGTGCAGGAGAAGCCTCACACTGAAACGTAAGAACTGTTACAGTTTAGGTTAAGGAGAGTGATTATTGGCAGCCTTTATAATAATATCCTATATAAATTCATAAATAATCATAGCATATTGACATCCTGTAAAGGAAATGTGGAAAACTTGCCTAGGAGCTGCCTGCATTAATCTTCATTCTATCCTGTACTGGCATTTTTCCCAGTTTCCTATGCCCAAAGTTCACAATATCTGTTTTTAAAGGAACACACTGACCCTTGTAGAGCAGAGCCCAGAAAGCCTGATTTGCTACTAGTTTTAATTTTTACATCCTCTTTCCCTATAACAAGTAGGTTTTGAAGTGCAGCTTCTAAGGAGCCAATGGAAAATGGTCTTTATGTGAAAAAACTTGGCGTGCAATTGTATGACTAAAGAATGTGGATTTATTGCACCGCCAGGCCTTATGGAGAGAGAATAATATAAAGTACTGGTATGCAATGAAGCTAAAGCTTATGGTCCAGCCTCACTAATATGTACCAACACTGGCCAACAGCTTTTTATCATGGGCTTTAAGCAGCTACCCAGGAGCTAGCATAGTTAAAGTTAGTAGTGTTGAAATCAAAAGCCTGTTTTCAGCCATATTCTGCAAATTCCTTGCTATGACCAATGGTAATTTTACCTTTGTGAAGCAGATTTGATATGGATAGGAGACTCCTAGCGCCTCCTCTGCCTGAGAAAGGGAGAGGTGAGATCAGAGCCAGGCAGCTGAGAACTGCTGTCCAGACATACTCATAAAAAAGTTTCTGGAAAAACAAAATCTTACATGCTGTGAGACAAGGAGGTTTAAGGCTTTCTGTACAACAGAACTGTTTCACCCATCCAGGAAACTGCCACAGTAAAGCACTTTTAGTGTACATGCAGATCTCCTGGCAAAACAGACTTTGTGCTATCATTGGAAAACCACCTTCTTCACAGAATCCCTTCAGTGAAACAAGCTGTCTAGATAACAGCTCGAGCTGCTGGTATACCTCTTTCACATGTGGACCTCTACCATCGCTTTAGGAGCCCGTCAGAGTTCATCCCTCTTCACAACACAACATGAGCACACCATCAAAGCTCATTATGTAGGTTTGACTTGTTTACACCTATGAGAAGTCAAGGAGTCCTGGCACCTGGGCTTGGGGAGGAGACTGCTCTGGGATAGCTCTCCTGATGCTGCCGAGTGTGAATTCCCCAGCTCTCCCTCTGCTGAACTCTTCCACTTGTGCAGTGCCAAGTTTTCTGCCGGCACACTCACCCCTTACAGAGCTTAGTGCACCACATTTAAAAGGACACTAGCAGGACTGGAGTGTCGCTGGCTCCTGCAGTAAATGCTGTGGAAGGCAAGTAGGCAGACTGCATCCCCTTGAAACCCCTGCCAAAGGGAACAGGGCTTGCTGAGGTGTCCTGTTCAGAAGATGTCATTGTCATGTTCTCTCACTGAAGAGACCATGTCATCAAGTCAAAAGAAGAGGCAACATGAAACCTGGTTTTAGTGTATGTGTGTAAAACCAGAGGGACAATCAGTGGTGTGCCTGAATAATCCTAGCTGTGACTATCCCAGAATGTCTCTCCAAGATCTTATTTTCTACTTAATGGTGATGGTGTGAATTCGTTTTGGGTTCTCAGGCACCTTCTGAGATGAATACATCGTTTCCATATTAATCAGCTCCAAGGTTAGCAAAGGATACTGCCTGCTGTTGTTCCCTATCCAAGCCAATTTATTGAAATTCCGTCAGTTCACCTGCTGGCCTGCATGAGATGCATTCAGTGTATTCTCTAACGATATGCGATACTAGTCCCTGGGAAATTCTTAAACAGCAGGAGAAAAGACTAGTACTTTCTAAAGCTTTTCTAAGCAAAGTTCCTTTGTTGCAAGACTGCTATCCTACAGCTCCCATCATAAACAGCATTTAGATTATATACTGTGCTAATGGAGACACAACACTAGCAGATATTCTAGGTCAAAATTCATACACTTTCAGCACAGCTACTGCGGGTTTAATCTGGTAAATTTGAAAGAAGAGTTTATCCCTCACTGATACTATGAGGACAATGTGAGATGACCACACAAATTAAATACAATGCACCTTTTCTGTACTGGAGATCAAGAATATCTCTGTTTCTGAGATTTTGAAGTTTTCCGTCTGATGCATGAACATAATTCCCAGTGATAACTGTGATGTGATCCGTGCCCCAATTCCCATTATCCTGGCACACTGCTCTCAGTGACAGGGGACACAGAGGACAAAGACAACAATAAAAGGGACATTATTAAGGCAGGTAAAACTTCCCACAAGAGTAAGTCTTAAAATACGTATGTTAGATGAATGGAAACAGAAACCATTTGCCTGAGGTTGCCTCTATTACTCAACTAAAAATACATCTAGGAAAAAAAGATATTTCCACTGGCTTGGCAAGACACACAGCCTGCATTCGCTCCCTGAACACACTCATTCACAGCTTTCCTTCATTTTATACAAACACTGTGGTCTGCTCTAGCCAAAAGTTTCACCCCCTGAGGCTGATGTAATTTGCAGTTTGACTTTATCAGTTGTGCATAGGGAAGTAAAGATACCACAGCTAGGATGCTCCCTGCTCCTAACATCTCTCCTACTCCTTCTCCCGCCCCGCCTGGGCTCGCTGCATGAAGGACGAGCTGCTAAAACAGGTTCGGCGCCCTGCGGTGCAGCACTTTGTGTCAAGGGCATTTGCCAATGGCAAAGCCCAACGCCTGCTTCATGCCCCCAGTGTTATCGTGAAATAAAGAGGTCTCAGTCGAGCCCACATCACTGTATTTCAGGCATTGTTTTAAGACAAGACATACAACACAGCATTACCAACCTGCGTATTGGAACTTGAGTCAGTTCCTAAAAACAACAACAATAGTTTAGAAATCTTTCGATTAAAAAAAAAGTAATAATCTGAAATTCTTCATTTTCTGGGTTTTCTGTTTCCCAAGCCCTAGGTTCACGCTCTTGAGATCCTACCACTCTAGTGAGAACTGGAAGCATTTCATTTTCAGACAAAATCTGGCAGTCTGGCCTAAGCACATGACTCGAGGCTGCTAAGAAAAAAATGGGGAAGAAAAAAAAAAAAAAGAGGAGTACAAAATACATAATAAAGCATGAAAACTAGCAATATCCAACCGAAGAGAATATTCCACAAAGCCAACAGCCAAAATTATTCTGTTCCTAAGAACTATCCTAACACAGCAGAATGCAAAGTTTAATAAAACCCCTCAGGTTTGCATTTTACTGGCCAACAAAAATGGCAAACTCTGGCAGGGTGAAAGGCCAGGCAGAGACTTTTACTTTATCTGTCACTTGTCATTTTTCAGAACAATTTTGTTGGTTACTGGAGCATTGAAATTTTGCAACAGTGAAATTCCAATGTATGGGAATGGGGACCAAGGGCAAAGAGAAACACATACAGAAGGAAGCTCATGAAAGAGCTGCCAAACACACCCAAAGTAGCTTCAGAGTTTATTTCACTCTCATCCCAACCATGCAGTAAATACAGAAAAACAGAGGAAGGATATCTTATGATTGAACACTGGCCCGGGGACATCTGAGTTCAGTTCCCAAATATTTCATAGACTTTCAGACTCGGTTGTCATCTTACAAATATACAAAGGAAAATAATGTTTCCTTTCTTGCACTCTTGTTCTGTCCTTTTTCTTCATATTGTGAATCTGTCTCTTAATTTATACGAACTACTTAGCAAAAGGAAGCTCTGATCTCAGCAGGGGCCCATAGCTGCTGTAATAGCAAATAACAACTGGCGAGAAATGAACCAAAGCCCACCTCAAACCTTTGCAGAAGTTCAGGTCTGGATCTGCCTTTAGGAGCAGGAACATTTCTACTGTAAATGGACTTCTACCTCTGAGCCAGCCGTGAGCAGACAGCCCACAGTTCTTATTCTAGCAACCTCTAGCTTTTGACTAAAACACTTAAAGAAATCTAAAAGTACAGTAAGGAATAAATCACGCTGCCTGAAATTCTACCTTCCCTCCCCTCAAATCCTGTGCCTTTTATTCTGAAATGGACAAATGGCAAAAGCAATAACGAAAGGGTGATTATTAATCTTTGATCCTGAGTCACTTTCTCTTACAGAGCCCTATTCTTCATCTCAGGAAGCGCGTTACAAGGGCACTCCCACAGCCTGATTAAAGGTCCAGGTATGGGGTCACACAATGCACAAAGAGAGCTGCAGCGTTTCAGAGCGCCATGTGTATTTAATGCCTGACTAAACACAAGTACGATAAAGAACGAAATAACGAACATTCCTAATGATTGCCATAACTGTGAAACTGCCACAGAACTGCTTGAAGTAACTGTGGTGAGAAACTGAGTTGCTTTTTAAGAAAGAAATGACCAAATCTGTTTTCCAGAGTGTTAGCCTGGGTGATTACAAAACAGAACTCGCTGAGAATGCCAAATCGTTGGAAAATGGCAGCGTGCCCTTCTCAACAGAAAACAGCAAAATGGACCTAGGTTTTACGAGCTCACCCAAAAGCTAAGGAATTAGAATTGAAAACAACCTGCGTGAAGTAGCTAACAACTGGGATTTCAGGTTTGTCAGCAAAGCGATGCCTAGGAGAAGGGTCAGAGGTTACACCTGGAGATTTAGAAGATAATGACAAAGTTCAGACAGGCATCATACCCATCTGCTCCCTCAGAAAGCGAATCGTCATTAAATCCAGTTTTGATGAGAACAACTTGGCTTAAGATGCAAAATTCATTCCTTCCTAGGGAAGGTGCTCAGTCCAGCTCTCCCTCTATTTCTTCTTATCCTAACTGAAAAATTAGGAGAAATATTAAAAAAAATTATATCAAAGTCAGAATTTTAAAAAGACTCCACAAACAAACCAGCTGTTGCAGGAGCCCCAAGCGGTCCTGAATAACTAAAATAGCAACCCGCCTGCCAGCTCTTGTGACTGCTTCCCTGTAAAATTGACTTTTTAAGGCAACGACTTTTCTACAAGGGATTTGCAGCTCTCTGAAAAGCAGTGAAATTGCAGATGACAACAAAATTGTCCCTCTCTGAGAGCAGGCGGCGCGGGAACAGCGGCAGTCTCGCAGACAGCCCACTTTGGGACCGGCATCCGAGTCCCGCCGCCCGCCCCACGTTGGGCAGGAGCCTCTCTTTTCACCAGCACAAAGGAGGACGCGTGAGCATGAAATCCACTTTGAGCACTGTTCACTCCGCATAGCTGAATCTAAAGACTGCTTTGGCTTGGCCACCACAAGGAGCTGATGCTCAAACTGTCAGAAAACACCTTTTTTTCCCCTCCCTCCTCTGTACCGTTCATAGGATTTTTATGTTCTAAGTCACCTCAGGAATCCAGCTTAAGAACTTGATTCTTATTATCAATAGAGTTTATAGAGTTTCCAAAAGGGAAACAACTGTAAAGATCACGGGAAATCATTAGCTTTACTATTAATCTACAAGTCCCTCAAGATTTCTGCATCCTTGGTCAGGTACGAAAAAGCAACTTTCTTCTATAAACTTATACGTTACGCTCATACATAACACTACCAGATTTTTAAGGTGATAATCAGGAAAGAACTGGCAAAACATTGGGACAAACTCAACATTTCATGTGCATTTTACTAGATCTAATAGCAATTCAGGATGCTTCAAGAACCCTGCTCACTTTATCAGCCGATAAGCAACCTTCTAACTAATCTAAACATGAAGGCTTACTCACCTATTTTGTCAATAGATTTTTTTAATCTCTCAAAGAAATTTTGATTAGATTGAATACAAAGGAGGAGTCTACACCCATTTAATAACAAAAACTAATAAAATAGCATAGACTTTTAATTTAAACCTGGACTTAGTCAAAGGTGTTCTGGGAAGTCCTAAAGTATGAAAATGTATTGGCTATTAGATATTATAGGGGCTGCTACTCTGGCAACTCCATATGAGTAGAAGAAAAAAGACTTTGTGACCTTGTTTCTGAATGTACCTGTGAAAAACAACCCAACTAAATCCCAAACAATCTCTACTCGTGAGAGCTCATGAAAAGCTATAGAGCTGTAAAGCTCTGGAAATCCTTGGTCCCATCTTGCTGCATATTAGGCATCTATTTCACATTCAAATCTGACTTACAGCAATAAGCAGCCTGACCTCTTATACTGAGGTACAGTTAGACTGTCCCGTCCCTGTCCTGTGTGACTCACAGACTGTCGTCAAATACAGTGTTTTACAAAAGGGGCGTCAAGGACACTCGTCAGTATGCTAGAAAGAAGCAGAACCATCACTGGTAGATCAAACGCTCTAAAAACCTCTACACATCTTGTATAACATTCCTTAAAATAAGAACTGAACTAAAGATAGTAATAGCTACCAAAGATTAAGCACAGGTATTTCAGTATAGTGGCCCTGCATTGTGTTATTCTTAACCTTTTCTATTTTTTATCTTCTAAAAAAGCTGCTGCATCCATCTACTGTAGTGGAAAATTCAGTAGGATGAATGGTTCTAAATTTAGGATGCAGGACACTGCAGCTGCGATAACATTTCGGAAGTGGAAGGCACAGTAGATACATGACATATTTAGATAAGACAACTATTTTTAGTCAAAATGAAGCTTGGTTTTGGCTACTTTAGCAAGTGCACTGATTTGGCTAATCAGTTCAGATAGACTTTATTCCAACTCTCATTCTCTACCTACAAGATACTGCATTCTGTGACCCCTTCTCCCTATTTGTCTTCTGAAAACTAAGAGGTAAAGCATAAAAGTAAGCATAAACTTGCCCCATAGTGTTTCTGCTACCCCTTCCTAAGCGTCCAGTAGCAGGTACTTGGAGATAGGCCAGAGGCCTGTCTGGTCCACTGTACCCTGACAAAGCACAGCCACGCTCTCCCATAATTTTCTCTTCTCTCACCCAACTGCTTTTGTTGGTCTCCTCCAAATGGACCAAATTATCTGCTGTTCTATTTCTGCTAAGTTCAGCATTTTATTGTACCGAGAGATAATGCAGTCTACTATATCTCTTCCGCTTATTTCAGCTTAAAATGTTGTTCCATGACTGGATCATTTTCCATCTTTTTTTTTTTTTTTCCTAGCAACTTCTCCCCATGTACATCCTTTAAATGCATCTTGTCTTCAAAGTAATCCTCCCTGCTTTCTTAGCCCCAAGCCTGGCTTCTGTTGGATTTCATTTTGACACATACTTGCCGTGTCATTTTTAGATAGCAAGTTTTCTATCCCATGGAAACACCAAGAGAAGTGGCAGTTTTAAAATCAGACTCTGGGCTTTCAAGTCAGCAACTATCAGGCACATGCTTTAAAAAATTTAGTATCAAGTTTTGTTGATAGAAAGAGATTTTTAATACATTTCAGTGAAAATGAGTCATTTTGATCCAGATCTGAATGCAGTTATTTTTTGTAATATTGAGACAGATTTTCATTGAGAAACCACACACAAATTAAGGTTAATTACTTCCAAACTTATCCATACGAATTTCTCCAAATAAAAGTTTAATTTATTTTTTTTTTTTAGGAGAAACTAGCAGTAACCGCTGTAGCTCTGGTCTCCAGCCAGGAGAGGGTAGGGAGCAGTGAATCTACTGGCACAGTCCTAACTGTTTAGTGTAATTGGTATTTGGGCATCTACAGCGGAGCAGTAGTTTTGAGCTTCTCCAACAGCATGCAGTTCAGCAGATTGAGTTACACGTTTAAAAATGAAGCGAACTCTGGGTGCTATCGAGTGCGATCCAGCATAACTTATCCACAGAGAACCGTGACTCCACAGAGCTTAGACCCAGCTCTGAAAAGTCTGGAGCGACCTCACCTTTCAGGGCACTCAGTGGAAGCCCAGTTTCCTGTAGATCTGAAGAAGTGGCTGTCCCACACACAAACATGCACACGTTGTACGCATCCAAATCATCCTCTCAGGTACGCCAGTGAAACAGCACTGATTTCAATCGAGCTACACCGGCAAATATGGGAACAAACACCTTTAGACGATCAGTAATGTAACGAAATTTATATAAACTCCTTGAAGTTTCGCAAAGATTCCACAGTCATATCAACTACGTCTCTAAGAAACTTAAAACTCAATACCTGAAATTAGGCACCATTCATTATTTTTATCCCTTAATCCTGCTGAGCTCCCAGAAGATTTCTTGTACTGTATTTGAATTTCTCTTGCAGTACTTCAGTGTACATTTTGATGGAAGATTAAGCTACCAGAGGCACACTCTCCTAGCTTACTACACCAACACTGCTCTCTTGTGGCAGACGCTTAAAGTGAAATATTGATCTGTGCTCTACACACCACAACTTAGCTATGATACAATCCAGCTGGCAAATGCTATATACAAAGCAAATCGCCAATAAAAATGGGTGCTCAGATTTTTGACAGATAAAAGAGACAAAAACCAACAACAGATCATTAGATTTTCCTTCTCAGATATAAAATATTCAGGTGTTCGTCCTCATGCCTTTATCAAGGCCAAGATTTTACACAGAAAGCACTGCTATTGCAATTTTCTTTTCCAGCCTTTTCTACTGAGATACACTTGTCACACCAAACCTAACCACCATTCCGTGCAAATTCAAATCTCAGTCATCAAAATGAAACGTCATTGTTTCTGTCTTTTAACCCTTACAGCCAGCTGATTATTTGAATTTACCATTTATTTGTAAGTCAGCCACCTCCTCATTTTTTTCCTCCAAGCCAGTAAAAATTATTGTTTCCCAGGCATGATTCATATTAGCGAGCTAGTGAAGATAATTAAGTAAAAAGCTTCAAGCATTAATTTTCTTGACTTGAAGAGTGCCAATGAGGACACAAATTCAATGAGCAGGAGGACTCTGTGGCCGAATGACCAGAAAGTACGTGCCTACAAATGGGAAAGAGATTCCCAGGTTGCAGTAGGTAGTTAGATATCTAAAGCATCTAAATCACCCCCAGTTTCTATGGATTTTTATTTTCACGGGCTCTGAGAATACCAGTGATGCCCCACTGGTGCAATTCTTCCCTGGATAAACATCAACCAGCAGGTTTGCTACTTTTTTTCTTTGCACATTAAAAATGGAGGAAAAAAAAAAGGTATTTTTCTTTGTCATGGTAGGAAAATACTAAATTGTGCCTAGCATGCACAACAACTACTAAAAGGGCAAATATCCCTTTTACAGGTATGCACAAGCACACGCGTAAGTCTAACACTCGCTTTCATATAGATGGAATCACACGACATTCATTTAAAACAGATGTAGTGTTAGTGACACTTCACCACAACAGACTCGTGGCACTAAAATAAATCAATAATAAAGGGCCACACTGACATCAGCAGAATTAAGACAATCCTCAAGAGGGAAAAAAAAGTCAGCTGAACGTATGTACTCCAGCGTGCTCGCTCATTGGATTGTTACTGTTTGGGGTTTTCTTTAATGCAATTCAATACATTCGTGTACTGATCAGAGTAGTGGAAGCAAGTGTTGGATTTTTACCAAGCAATGGCTTGCCCTTCCCACCCTCTGCCTTTTCCTTCCTCAATGCACGATTTGACTTGCAGAACTCAAAACTGCTTTATATTTGTTTAGTGGAAAGCAGAGCCCTCTCCATGCAAATCTCCCACTGAAGCCAACAAGTATTTTGTCACTCCAGTCCCAGACACACCAACTCCTCTTCCGACTTTCACATATTTTACAATCGCATCAGGTCCATAGAAAGGATTTGCATGTGCTGCACCTTTCGCAAGCAAGTTAATCGAGCAGCTTCCCCAGGGCAGCCCCCAGGAATTGAACATTTCTGTCCACTCAGCTTTTTTAGGAAGGTCATGACAGCGATGTCAACGCTTGTTTATCCTTCCTGTAACTCCTGCTCTGAATGTACATAACACTGGACAAAAAACACCCCTCTACCCAGGCCAAGAACTGCAACTGAAGTACCCAGCCCTCGATGGCTACCATGGGTGACTGAAGAGCCAGGGAGTCCACTGGCCAAACACACACCCCCACGAGAAAGACCAGCGGCACTACAGTTGTTCTGAAGCTCCAGGAGGGTGACCCAGAGTTGAAGGACATCACCTTTTGTGGAAACCCTGCCCTGTTCAAGCACAAACAACTTTCTAAACTCACCGCGTAAAGCCGCACATCCTTAAAAAAGGGTCCCAGGCTAAGACTGATTATGCTTTGCCAGTGAGAACCCGCCACATGACAGAACACAGGCGTCCGATATTTCACTCAATTGTCATATTTTGATTGCATCTGTCACACACGGGTAGATCTTTAGGTTGAGCGATAGGATGAGCTTTTAGATTTCCTTTCTTACAGCTTCATACTGTATGCCTCTACAGGAATGAACTTGTCAACTCAGATGCGAAATGAATGAATGGCTTTTAATCACTTTGATAATGTTCACGTTATTGCTTTGACAGGATAGCAGCAGATACAGTTTGCTGATTCAGCCACTTGTATAACGATCTAATGGGCTTTTCTGACTAATGCCACGCTCTAAAAATATACACTGGACTAATAGATGAGCCTCTGCTATACTGAAAAACAGGGTCATTAAGACAATTCCTCTGAAAAGTGGCATTTTTATGACAAGACACTGAAGCATTTAATTGCCCTGTATCCTGACAGAGCTGAAAGAAATTAATTAAAGAGAAAAAAAAAAAAAAAGTGCAGCAATGTAGCAGATCTTGAGGTGGGAAGAGATGCCAATAGTCAGTAGCGTAAAGGGGAATTTGAGAACCGCAGGGCTCTTTCCCCAGAGGAAGCAGTCTGTTGATAGGCTCCAGATTGCCGTCCATTTACACAGAACAGAAGGCCAGTTTCTGAGAGGAGGCTTATCATTACAGAGCAATTAATTTTCCCTGCTGTAGTCTGTGCCGGGAGAATAGCGGCTGCTGTTAAAGGACAGGGAAGTCAGAGGTTTGGGAGGGCAGACAAGCCTTTAGTGACATTTGAGGTAAGGGACTTGTTTTCACTGCAGCGTTAGCTTGGATTATCCACCCTTAAGCTCATCCCCTGCTCTTCAAGCGAGTACGTAAGGAGTTGGAAACGCCGCTGGGGCTGCACAGGCAGCAGGGCGGCTGGCGGGGAGGTGAGGGGATGGTTGTGCCGGGAGCCTGCTCCAAGTGACACCCAGCGCAACCCTGCAGCCAGCTGCCTTGGCACAGCTGGGGTGGCCACACCAGAATGGACACGCAGGTGGCATTAGCTCACCGCAGCTGCTGGCCCGGACGTCAAACAGAAAAACAAACCTTACGCTGTCGCTTTTTGGGCAGAGATTTGCTCCTACTTTTGCTCCACTCTCTGACAGAGCTGTTTGTGCAGTGTCAGGGCAAACCAGATCAGAGAAAAGGCATCTAAAAAAAAATTTTCTTTTTTAAATAAACCAACTTTTTTTTTTTTTTTTTTTTTTTTTCCTATTCAAACTATGTTGACTCCCGCTGCAGCTCACCACCCTGCTGCACCAGTAGCCCTGCCAACCCGACAGAGCGGAGGGTGGAAGGGCAGGGAGAAGGGCCTGAGGAGGAGACTGCTAAATCCTGCTTAAGCAGGGCTGGCACCAGAGGAGAAATCCACGGCCTGTGGTGTCCCCGCTGCAGCATTAAGCAAGCCTCAGGGCACATTTCCTTACAAAGAGCTAACACTTAATCAGGCTAAAAACTTCTGCATGTGAACACAGCCTACATTAGAGGCCAGGCCTCGGGCTGAACTTCAAAGTGTTGCAGCTGAAGCCAGGCCCAAAGTGATCCTGAGCAGAGCAGGTGGAGTTTCCCGACACCCCTCCCTGCCCCGTGGAACAGCCTCACTGGACACCGACAGTCCATCAGCTGTTCCATACAGGGTGGCTTGGATCTTGCCTTTATAGCAAATTTCAGCTTCAGAAAGAACGATGGGCCGCGGCCTGCGCGCCACACACGGTTTGCCAGGGCAAAGCCTCCAGCCCACGGCCCTTTCGAGCAGCTTTCCCTACATTTACATCAGAGGCACACGTGGGTGACGCAGCAGGGAGAAGAGTCTCACGGAGGAGATGGCAGCCTCGGCTGCTCAGGCAGCCTGCGCCAGTTTGTCTGACGATGAAACAGGGCTGATCTTTCTAACCTTTTCCCTTTTGTCATTTCACCCTCCGGTCGCTGTTGAGAGCCAGCGCTGCAGGCCTGCCTTCAAACCGCGGTGACAAATGGCGGCAGCTGCAGCGCCAGGACTGTCACGCAGCAGCCCGCTGCCACCACCAGAAGAGCCCACATCCTCCAGTTGTAGGTTCGCTCTATTGAAAGCGGTGTAGTATGTGTTGCTCTTTGGATTTAATTCTATACATGTGCATAAAAACTGGGCCGTTCCTCATTGTTGGCACAAAAGCACAGCCACACGCACCTGTTTATTTCAATTCTTCGGAGAATTTTCATTGTTTTAAATGACACGGTCCCAGCAAACATACAGCTACCCAAGTACCCCTTACTAGCTCTAAGCAAAAGGCACAGTGTTAGAGAGCAAATGTAGGCGTTGGCATCAGTGGGAGATGCGTGGGGTCACAGGACACTGCAAATACTTCAACCAAGGGCACACCTCTGCTCCCTGCCATCCTGCCAGATGTACCTGGTCCGCAATCCCTGCTTCTGAGGCACATCTCACCAGCGAGGAACTTAAAAGCAGCCAATGAGGCATGGGGCAGGCGTCTGTGACTGCCGCACTCCGGGGACACCTGTGAAGAACACGCAGTTGGCTGCCTGGGTAAATACTGGCTAAAAAGATCAGGAAGCAATGGACTAGATGGTCCCCCTGGTGCTTCCTTGCCTTTGACTGTCATTGGGAAGTCGGCACGGGAACGTCCCCGCTCGCTCTCATCCTACTGTCAGTGGAGCGAAGTAGCCCCGCATCTGCTGCGCGCTGCTGCCTGCGTGGGAAAGGTGACCCTTTTTGGCAGCAGAGAGACTGCAGCGGCTCCCTCTGCGACAGCCGCTCTTCACCAGCACAGGCAACGCCTCTGTCCAAGACATATGACGTTTTTATTACCACAATTAACAAAAAGCAGCTGTTTAAACTATATATAGTGACAAAGTGCTAACACTTTGAAGAAACATATCCAACTACAAAACGTTCAGCACATCTCTTCCCTCCATCACAGAGGAGAAGAGAAGGACTGAAAACAGCTGAGTGGACATAAAGGGCTCACAAATGCCTTATTAATAAGTGTGTTGGATCTAATGATCTGTGAAACTGAAATGAGATTATTTGGATTATCTCATTAAACAAGAATAATAGCAATAGTAACCGGATAGTAATTAGGAGTGGGCCAATCCAAGGACAAATTAAATAATAGGGCCAACAGACTCTTAATTAATACTCTGCATTTTTATGCCTGTACTTCTACACCCAGAATTTATGAAGAAATCAAGCATCGCAGCTAACCAAACAGCCTGATTTCAACAACCAGAAATTAAGCCACTGGCTGCTCACACCTGTATGAATCATTCAGTCTAAAAACTAAACAATAATTAAATGGGGCTATTTTGGCAGAACTAGCCTTGAGGAAACAAAAACATGCAGCCAAAATGTGAAATTGTTTTCAAAGGCTCAGCAATTAACCACCAGCTCCAGGCAAACCTGCAAGGCCAGGCAGAACAGAAACAACACCTAATCTCAGCCCTTCGTTTGAACCGCTGGCCATCGCAACCTCCCAACAAAAGCTTGACTTTTCCTCAAAGTGTGAAAGTAATTGCTGAACGGGTTCAATCCATAATTCAAGATGAAGCACCACAAGAATTTTACCTTTCAGACCTTGTTTATATGTAAGTATTCAGACGCTCTCTGGCTCAGGCCAAAGAACAGGACACCTCTGCAGCCTCCCAGGGACGGATGGGGCACGAGGGACTGAACATGGCAGATTCCGCTTGAGTAGCACTTGGGTCAAAAGGTCCCTGGTATTGAGGCCTGAAGTAATTACTGTTGCGCAAAACCTACTGCTCCTGTCGCCTTCCCTAAGTACTCTTTACTTAATAGGAAGAGCAGGCAATAATAATACACAGTACACTCGTAAAAGGCTTCTCCAAGGGATTGGAGAAATGAATCTAAATAGTTAAGAAAAACTGCTCCAAGGCCTGGCACTTGACACACGGCACCGTCCTCTCGTGGTTATCCCAAGGCAGCATGATCTAGCTGCACTTAATGCTCCAGAGTTACTGAGGCCCCACCGTGGCCCAACGACAAACCACAGGCTGCATTTATGAAGGCAACTGAAACTCAAAAACGTTCATCTTATTGGTCAGGACACAAAATGTTTATCTCCCTTTTAAGGCTTCGCTTCCACATACTGAATTATTAACAATAGCAAAGAGAAAAAAAAAAAAGAAGGGGTAATTGAAGGAAGCTACTTTGAAGAAAGATGTCTTTGTTACTAGAGTTATTTTATTAAGAACAGAAACTGCAGCCCTACCTACCACGCTCATAATTCTCCACAGAGTACAGCACAATTTGGATCTTGCCATTGTAGCAAGTTTGAACTATAAAAGAACTATGTTTTTTAAAAATTAATTTTAAGGATGGCAATGGCTTTGTAGACATTTGAAAGACAAAGAGGAGGGAAAAAATAAAAGCGAAACCAATGACTGCTCAATTGCCCTGAAGGGGAAAGAGGCAGAGCTACCTCTAACACAAGAAAAGCACTCAGAGTAATTCCAGACTGAGGGAGGAAACATTTGAACAGTCATAAATGGGGAAAAAACACTCTACTAAGAAAACCCCAAACTGCTTTGGGGTCCCTCTGAGAGGGCCTATGACACTGCTACATATGAAACTAATTATCCTAATTTTGGGGTTTTGACTTACCCCTCACAGGGTCGCTCGGGCTGTGGCCTGCATGCCACACAGGGCACGCTAGGACAATGTCTCTGGGATGTGGCTCCTTCCTCTTGGCTCTTCCCTTTTTTAATCACAGACCTGTGTGGGTCACACAGCAGGGAGGGGGAGAGAATCTCCCAGAAAAGGCATCAGTGGTGGCATCCTCCTGCGCTTAGGACCGCAAGAACTCATCTCACACAGTTTCCCAGATTTGTTGGGTTGATGACACCACCCGAGCACGGACTGAAAGCCCGCTGACCTGTCAAGCCGCCTCCAGCGCGGAGCAAGCTGCGTGACACGTACCCACTCACTGCCACGCTGCCTTCAGCCAGCTCGCAGCCAAAGCTGAGCTCTGCAGTCGGCATGACCGTAAAGAGCATTTACAGATAGCACTGAAAGGGATTCTCTTCTGCCTCCCACTCCTTCACCACCGCTTCCCTTATGTCAGATCCAGCATCTGCAGGCTGAGCTGCAATGGTAACTGTAGACTGGGTCGCGGTTTCAGCAGTAGCAGGCTAATACACCAACATTGCTCAAGCAGCAAACTGCGTCCTACATAGCTAATAAGAGAACTTTGCATCCTACTGGCAGGGTGATAGCAAATGAGGGTGCCAAAGATGTCAGTGGCAGGAGGGGGGAAGAGGATCAGCCAGCAAAAAAAAGCCCTGCACCTGGTGGACAGGGAATGTATCCAAAGTGCACAGACAGGAGACATTCTTCGTCACCTCATCTTCACCCCTAGAGCAAGTTGAAGCTCACATCACTGTGTATGAGGTTTGGCTCTTCTCAAGCCATGGAACCAGGGAAGGTTCCCATCACCCGGAGCCAGCCTGGATGCAAACAGCTGGAAGGCAGTCCATTCCCCTGCTTGGGAAACTGAGGCAAAAAAACCTAGGTGGCAAATCTCTTTCCCCTTCCTCCTCCATAGAGAGAGATGCTTGCAATTCATGGTGTCCTGCATCAAAATGGATAGCGGTTTCTTGTTTGAAAGCAGACCAAACTTCCTGGCAACAAGAAGTGCGTGCCTGCAACTTGAATGGGTGGAAGGTTGCTGTTTAAGCTGGCTCTTAACGTGTATCTTGAATGGGCTCCAGCGAGTGAAACTGCATTTACACAGGACGCTGTGGGTATGAATGATGCAGGGGTCAGTGTGTGCCCACCAGGCATGGGAAGTGCAGTGATCAAATGGACCACCTTTTGTGCCCCCTGGGGAGAAGTATTATGGAGCCAGGCATCTCTCCTTCTGGCAAAGGCTTTTAGCCTGGGAATGAGTGAGGTGTCTTTAGCAGATCACCAGGATATGTTCTATGGCTTGGAAGGGAAGTGGTGGAAGAGACAGCACTCAGACTACTCCAGTTATCTACCTGGCACAGATCAGAGAAAGCTCCAAATAATGCACATCAGGACTCCAGGCGCTTTAACATACTCCTTGATGAGTCTCTGCACTTTAATGAGTGCAGAAGTACTCAGGAACTAGGGAGCAGGAAAAAAGCCACCGCTTGCAATACCCAGCACAATCTAACCCACAGTCTGTCCCTTTTCTGGGGGACATAACAATGCGGAGCCATGCTAATGCTGCAGACCTCCAGGACAACAGTACTCCTAACACTTCCTCACAGTGGCCATACTTTCCCATCAAAAATACACAGCAAGAGGGAGTTTCCCATTATCTCCCAGCTCACCTGAGAAGAAATATTAAGACTAAAAATACAATGACGGCCATCTCTTTTAAACACATTAGGTGCTTGTACCTACTCTGTATTCTTTTTAACTCCAATGTTTTAGGATTAAAAGGATGTGTGGAGGAAGGCTTATTACTCAGAGCATTCTGACTAATCACAGTTCTGCGTTTTAAGACTGGCTGACACACATGCAATATGTTCTAGTCCTTTTTTTAAGCAAAAATTCTTGCAAATTTGTATGAGCCCAGGAGATGGAGCTTTGTGCAATCCACAATGTATCTCTTGTAAAGTTCCCATGCAGGCAGCTGAACAAAATCCAGCCATATACCTCTAAAGTCTGTGTAAACAACCCCCTAATCAGTACTTCAGCACATCTGCTTTACTGTCGGTGTTGACTCTTGCGCGACTCTCACCACTACCTCTGCAGCTTTCTGAAACCGCTGCTCGGTTCCTTGTGCTTCCGCAGAGCGAGCCATTGCAAAAAGCTCAGCCTGGAGTTCAATACATGTGCCGTTACAGCAAGTACCGTTGGATAAACCTCAGATTCATCATCCCAGACGCCGCTTCACTTGACCTTCACTACAGAGTAAGTGACATGGGCAAAATACTCCGGTTTAACATGGTTGTTGATCTCGTGGCACACTAGAGTGAAAAAGAAAAATAGGAGCGACAGTGAAAGGAACACTCTCAACCTAAACGGCAAGCTACATAAACAGTACTGAACTGTGACACGCCATGGGCTTATCCATCATTGTGATGAACTGAAGCCAAAGCCTGTGTTTTGTTAACCCATATCTATCATCAGTATCTGGGGTATGACAGTTCTGATTACAGTTGCTTTCAGACGAGCTTTTCAATTCTGTCCGGGAGACAAATCTAATTGCTGTTTAATACCAAACAACACTGCAGCAGGACATGATCGCTTTGCTTAAATAACATTGTTTCATTAAACTGCCCTACTAGTTTGATCTTTGGATCAGACCAGAAGCAAGGCTGACAGGAATCCTTATCTGAAATAGAATTTCTTACTAGATCAGTTTGTGGCCCTCAGATTTTTATTACACAGCTGCAGAAGCTCCTGATGTTTGCCAAGAGGGGAAGGCACAATTTCCAGAGATCACTGAAACACAGGCTTTACATAAGCTTTAAGGGGAATCCTGTATATTAGGCAGCCAAATTGAGGGGATTGTGCAGTATTTTACCACAGAACTTGTAAGTCAAGAAATTTCAAAACTGAGAAGTGACAGTGTCTCAACTGTACAACATGGCCAATCTCCTAACTCTTCCTGCTTTTTATATCCTCCTCTGCTATGTCCAAAGTTGCCATACACAGAAAGAGAAGATAACAGTAGGAGACCACATCACAACCTGCTCTGAGCTGGTAGGAGTAGAGTTATGTGCCCCACAAGAGCACAATCAGGTAGACAAGGCTCCAAGACAAAGTCTGGCTCCATTTCCCTGGTGTTCTATGGGGGGAGGAAGAAAGGCCCAGCCTACTCCGAACAGGAAGGGGTTGGGGAATTCTCCTCTCCGTTCTCAACCTTGCACATACATCAGTGCAAAAAGGGATTATCATAACTGCCCACTGCTGTCCGCTGAGTGATGCTGTGCTATCCTGTGCCAGCAGTAGATGCCATGGTCTGTGTCCAGAGACATCTCTGCGAACTGCCTCCATGCTCAGCTGTACACCACTCCCCACATATGCCATTTACATATAAGCATCCATCTTTCTTTAAAGTGTAACTGTATTACAGGCTCACAGGTAGGACACGGGCTGGGATTTAGGACATCAGAGCTCCATGCCGAGCTCTCCTGCTGCCCCAGGCAAGCTATTCCACTGCTTTATGCCTCTGTCTCCCTGGAAAGGGTGGGGGAAATAGTCTGATCTATCCTTACACAAACCACTTGGATTTACGGGTCAGAAGTACCACGTAAGAGCTAGACACCAGTGAAATGGCACTCCTGCAGCATCAAAGTTGCAACACTCGCATTTGGTGAATTCCAGAAAATTAAACACTTTTTCCAGCAGCCGTCTATTCCTAGGTCATTACATGACACAAGCGTAACACTACCTGGAATGTGGGGCCGCCAAAACACTGAGTCACCTCCCTGTATATCACAGGAATGTTATTTGTTAGCAAGGGCTTCATTTGTTAATCATGTATTTTATTGAGATCCTAGCTTGACTGAAAATAAGTAAATACTCTTTTTAAATATTATTCTTGTATTGCTTTCCAGATACCGTGTGGCTTAATCACAGAATACTAAAATAAAAGAGAACCCAGACCTGATTCTACTGCTGAAGAAAGTTACCAGGAGTAACTACTGAAGGGAAGTCTACGGCGGTATCTGTAGCATGAGTTTGAGCTGTAAATGGAATACAAGAGATAGGTATTACTGTATCAGCAGTTTCTGAAATTTTTTTCAATTTATAGTCCTAGTTTTGCCAAGACCAGCAGAGCTGAGCAAGATGGGATGGATTTTAATTTAAGGAAAAGGAAGATGTTATGGTTTTTCCATAAAAACAACCAAAAAACCAACAGAAAAAACCTCACAAGGAAACAAGTTCTTTTACAGCCTGTATTTCACAGCAGCTTTTGGTGTGCCCCAGTGTCCACCAACATATACCGAGAGACGTTTCCACCCCCTTTCTTGCAAATCTCAAATGCCTTCACCATCAGAACTGATCCTCTGAGATTTGGACCCTTCCCAAGTTCATTTAACCTGATTAATTTTTAATGGCTGTGACTGGTTATTTCACCCAGTCAGTCAACAGCTTCTACAGTTCAAAACGCCAGCCACCCTCTTCCCACTCTGGCATAACACAGGGCTCAGGATCTACGGAAATTATTCATCTGCATCATAAAGAACTTGAAGGAGCTGTAAGAGAGATTGATCCCCGACAGCTGCACTAAACTTGAAAGCCCCTTCCTGGCTCTGAAGAAGGAGAATTCTGACCTGAAAAGGGGTCTTGAGCGAGCAGCCTCAAAGGGAATGAAATATCAGCCTGTAAAACCAGCACTCGCTAGAAAACTCAGGTGATCTTTTAATGTAGGTACACCTCTTGCCTCAGGCACAGCCAACGTAATTACTCGCCACCGAGTATCTGAAGCTGGGGGTTGCTGTAACAGGCTGCACTTCTCTTCCTTTTGTCCTAAGCACCGAGCAAGCCCCCAGAAATTAACTGCCTGTACTTCTTCTCTAGTGACCAAGCCCTGTAGGACAATGCTGCCGTTCATCGTCATATCCAATACGTACTGCAATGCCATTAACATTAACCTTTTATATTGATTCAGCTCCAGTTACTGCATCCGTGCTGGTTAATGTCTTTAATAAATCCTGTGGCAGCAGGAAGAACTCACACCAGTCAGCAACACCGTTCATTACAAGGGTTATTTATAGATTTCTAACCAGAAGTAAAATTTATCCCAAAGGCAGGAGAGGGTAGAGAGGAAAGAGGGAAGCCTTCATTTATCCAACTGCAAGTATGTCCAGAAATCCTTGGGGAGCAAGAAAAGGACATTCATAGACATCCCATTTGTGCAGCGACCATAGCTGAACCCTTTCCTGTTGCCAAGGTATGTGCTGGCGGAGGGAGGTTACCAGGGCACCACGACGACGGATTGTCATGCAAATGACGCCGAGTTATTGAAGGGACATCCCAGCAACAGCCCGCATTTTTTCACGAGTTTGATCCCAGCATTGAAAAGGAAACAAAACAACTGCCTGGAGGTGAAGCAGCATTGGTCCAGGCCAGAAACACCAGTTACCCCAGAGCTGTGGGAGCACCAAACCCACACCAGTTTGGAGAATTCATCCGTCTCTACTCCTCTTTACTTAAATGGGAACAGGAGAGAAACCGGCCCTTGAGTTCCGAGAAGCGCGTGCAGTGCTTTTTAACTACATTGTTTTTCATGATCTGTAAGTGACACTGAAAACAGTGGGAGAAAGTGACACACAAACCTTCACTCTGAAAAATCAGAGTACACGTTTCACTCCCGTTTGGCTATTTGGGATTAGCTTGCACGCGGTGGTTTCGAGTTAAAAACTGTAAAAAGCTCCCTGGCAGAAAATGCAACTGACAGCACACTTCAGGAGGCTGTTTTCCAGAAGAAGCAGAAGAGCATGTACTTGCAGCCGTACATTTATAAACCCAAATAATTTTTTGCCTTTTCTGATTGTTATTGGTGTAGCTTGGCTGACCTTTTTTTGCCCTTTTCAGCTAGAGAAATTAATGGTTTCCAGCAGTGGTAATGACTTATTGGCAGAATAAATGGTGTTTAAGTTTCCTTACTTTAAATAAATTACTAGAAGTTTCTTATTTTTCACAGAAGGACTTGTAAACAGGCACTGTCGATTAGAAAAAAATCACAGAGGTAAAAGATGGTTTATTTGCCTCCACGAGGGAACCAGCCACACACTACAAAATCCTTCAGAACAAACAGATATCTAGCACTCCCAAGTGTCCTCTGGACATGACTGAATCAAAGCTTTCCCTTAAATCCCTGTCAAGGTTAATCTTTCCCATACTTAACCGTCACCTCTCAAACTCTTTCCTAAAAACAAAGGCAGAAACTGCATGTGGCATCAATTGATGTAACCATCGGAATAAAGACTCACCTTTCTGGACTTCCCATTCCAGGAGGGACTGCAGAAGTGAAGAAAACATGAAGTGGTATTAACACATTTGAGTGCTGCCCTGGCTGCCTCAAACCAGAGTAAGCTAAACTCACATCATGTAAAGCGACAGAAGAAAATTGGCTTGACTGATTTGCAAAAAAAAAAAGAAAAAAAAAAAAAAAAAAAAGGGAGGGGGGGGAAACATCCTCAACAGGAATTCAGGTACGCAGCAAGAAGCATCAGGGCAAACACGTAGAGCACAGGAATTTGTGGGGCAGGCAGGGAGAAGGTGCAGGCCAAGGCCAAAAGAAGGGCAAGAAAGGGAAGATAAAATATGGATTAGAAATTACTGGGAATCCATGTGGAAAAGCCAACCTGTAACCCAAAGAATGTCCTTGTCTCATCTCCCTGTGCCATATCCAATTAAGAACTCAGTGCTTCAGACTTGAAGGAAAACAATTCTCTCCTTACCATCCTCAGCAACCCAGCAGTGACAGCAGGAATCATCATCGTTCTTCCTAAAATCCTATGACAAACCTTCCGAGGTAACGGCACACAACCATGGGACACACAACCCAGGGGCTCCGCAAGAGAAAAGGGTGGCTCAGCAGCCAGCCTTAAAACCAGGTGTTTATCAGCCAAAGGGAAGCAGCCTCTGCCATAGACCCCGCAGCCCCGGAAGAGCTGCGGAGCTGGCAAGGGCTGAAGTCCAGCGGGAGGCTTTTGTGAGCCAAACTTCCCACACGAACAAGCCTGGTATGGAGCAGCAAAGCACAGCATAATTTTTGAGGGGGCCACCATGTACCATGGATCACTGTGGATAGGGTGGGGTGGTGGTGGGAAATCAGTCATAGCTCAGATTTGTACCTGCTGGGAGAATGAAAAATACTGCAGGAGGAAAAGAGCAACACTGGAAATTCAGAAAAGGCGGCGGGGCATCAGGCAGAAGCAGGAACATAGATTCTGAAGGTTAAGCCAAGGCAAAAGAAACCATAAAGACGGAAGACACTGTGACGGGTGAAAGCAAGAGGGCAGTGGGGCCCAAAGCCAGCAGAACACCCCAGAATGCTGGGGAGAGGGAAGCCAGGGCGGTGCCTAGAGATAACCATGGGGCAGAGGCAGTTTGTGATGGTTCATAAAAAGAATTATTTTGGGGCAACTACTTTCAGATCTGGACTTACTCCCATTACTGCCTCTCTCGAGCAAACAGAAGTTAATAGTACCTTCACCCAGAGCAGCAGGAAAGACTCCACAACTCTCCCAGCCAGCCATGACCTGTATTGTACCTGGCAGCCAGATCAGAAGTCGTCAGCCGCCCGGGGCAGCCCTTGGTGCTCGGCTACGTGGTAGGAGACTTCGGAGACTACCTGAAAGAGTTCCACTCTCACCCAGACGCAGTCCTGTACCACGGCCCCAAGCAGTACACTTACCCGATGTCTCCACAGGACCACGCTCTTCCTGGTCCCATACTCCTCCCTTCAGACACACACTGTAGGACAGCATCCTCCAAACGTGTTGCTCGGTGTGGTGCTTCACAGGGGTCCGCTCTCCCGGCAGGATTTACCCCTGCCAGTGCCTTGGCTCAACTGTTCCCACACCTGGCCAAGCACCCACTGCCCTGTAGTACACCAGCCGCTGAGCAGACAACCTGTGTGCCCTGGGGCAACTGAGCATGACTGATGGTGAACCTCTTCTGGTGACCAAAGGGGTAAGGGACTGACAATCTTAATGAGAATGATCAGCTTACTTAAGTTAGCCTATATGATTTACAGGAAATACAGAATCTTTAACAACGTAAGTAGTAGAAAGACATGCATGACAGTACAATCACAATACCCTTACTGTTCTTCGACATGAGATTGCCTAGTTCTACAGGCAGTAAATATGGTGCACTGCTCTCTCTACCCTGACGAGTACCGTCAGCCCCTGGATCTGACCTTACTGCAAGCCCAGGATCTGTCCCTGGACAATTCCATTCCTGACAGTACACCACAAGACACTTATTTCCATGGTACTCCCCCTCTCCTCCATTCCTGCGAGACAGATCCCAGCACTGCAACAACCCCTGCCCTTCTCTCTTGCTAGGCAAGGTCAGCCACTTTCAGCGTCACTGGATGGGTGAAATGCCGCGTGAGTACAGCACAGCCTGCTTTCAGCTCCTCTAGCAAAGCAGTGACGGAAAGACAGTACAGATTGCGTTCAGACCAAAACATCCCAGTAGGATGAAGTACAAGAACTGCGTAAGCTTCAATATGACTGCGCTCAAAACCACTGTATCACTTGGGGATGCATATATAGTAGTATCACAATTCTAAATATACCATCTGTTCAATGGCTTGGACTGTCAGCCTTGACACTTAATCTCTAGGTGGCACTATTTGACATATACAACTTTTTAAAACCACTAATGTTTCAAAGTGCCATCTGCTGGTACTTTTATTATTTACACGCAGCTATTTCAGAACAGTGAAGGCATCCTGTATGCTTTTCAGTTGGCAATACCTCCAACCCCAAAGATTCACAGCAGCTTATTTTTATATATATTTTTTTTAAATACCATGAAAGTGGTTTATTGCATTTACACCCCAGAACACTTAGTTATCATTGTGACAGCCTGGCAAGGAATCACCAGCTTTCAGAAATGACGGCAAGTATTCTGATCACATATGGATGCTGGTAATTTAACTTTTTAAGATGGACCAAACAGTAGCACTTTAGAGTTCAACTGGAGTGCAGTGCTCTACTTTTAAAACCTTCTTAATCACAAGTCTATATTTAGCTTCACAATCAGGTCAGGAGATCCGTGTCTTTCTGCAAAATTAAATCCTGAAGTTACCATGTTCCGCTGGTTATGATCTAGAAAGTAGCTACTACGCTTAATAACTCCATTTATAATCTTCTCGTAAAAAAGGAAAAAGCTGTCAGTCTGTTCTCCACATTTCTCCAGTAGAAAGATGGCTCTTAAGGTCAAAGCTATTTAGAACCCGGAGGCACAACCTAAGCAACAGTGACTATAGAACAGCCACAGCCCTTTGCGTTTAGGGAAATCTACCTCAGTAAAAACTTAACATCTGAGAGCTAGTTGTCTGCATTTACCCAAATCTCAAAGATTATTTTAAAAATTACTTACAAATGACAGCAACAGTTACTGTCAGGAACTAGCTGAGGTCTGCTTAAGCTTTCTGCACAAGGAGCAGATCCACATTACCTGCAATGAGTCCATCAACCTCCTCAATTTTGTTTCCCTCCCCCACCCAATCCTCTCTGCATTTTCTAAATTCCCAATTCTTCCTTCTGACATTTTCTTCCCCAGTTCTTCCTGCAGGACCCACACAGGCACAGCCCCATGTGAATAAAATACATTTGCTGTGAATGACTAGGTCACTTTATTAACTTGAGGCTATCAGATCAAAAATCCAGTTTAAGCACAGACACAAACTGCACAGCTGGTCTCAGAACAGCAACAACCACTACCCAGATCTGACACTGTACGACAGCAATATGTGAACTACAGCCACATGTCTGCTTTACCTTGAAAACTGCCCACTTACATGCAGCTTCCTGAAAGGGGCAAAAGTTTATAAGACACCAACCATTCAGAGACAACACAAACTTAGTTAATGAAAATTTATTCTTTCAGTAAGTCACAGCCAGCTCTTATGCGACCAGGGCAGAAGCTGTTGATGATTCACTAAAAAAAGAAAAAGAGAGAGAGAAAGAGAGAAATATTAATTGCAACAGCATTTTTTCAAGCCAGTTGCCAAAATTAGTGCTTTGGTTTAAAGCTTTAACTACCATTCATGAGCTTACTCACTACCTGTTTAGAATTTTTTACAGCATAAGAAAAATGTCACCCTTCCTTAAAAATAGAAACACTAGGATAACAGCACAAACCCATATATTCAAAAACCTAGCTAGATGAATTTGCACCTTTTCAGAAAAAGAGCTCACCCTAACATCTACGGGAATTCTGCTACGTTGGTTAAATTTGCCTGGAGAAAAACTCCAAATGACTTTCATTTTTGCCACAGCTAAGCCATTTCTCAATAAATTTTTACAGTAGCATGAACTACAAAAGTATCTGAGTAAGAACAAGAGTTTGTATAAGGGATTATAAAAGTTATCTAGTAGCGACCTCACTCATTGAGACAATGACTTTTTCCAGGTGTTGGGACAGTCATTTCACCCAGCAATAAGTTCCGTTAATTTATCAGTTAGTATTTATGAAAATCCCTATTCTTTGCTGCCTGGTTTACCTATATGCCTGATCATAATTCACTCTTCATCATTTGAACAGCCCCCCCACATTGTTTACAAAACCTACAATAGGTGAAAATAGTAACGCAAGAGAAGACTTACTATTTCCAATTGGGCGGCAGCACTCTCTTAGTTTTGTAGTAGCGAGCCAACCTATGGATTCTGCTTTCAATCAGAATCAGGCGGAACTTGGCATCTTTATCCTTGAAAAGAAAGTTACATTACAACCAAACACTACTTTGACTTCTCAACGATGTACAATTCAGATGAGCTTTCATAAAGTAAAAAATCCACAACTCCTGCTACAAACTCCACATTCCCATTCCCAAAGTCTGATGAATACGGTAAAACCACGTTATTTCTGGTCCTGTTCTGATTTAAGCAATGCTTTTAAGATCCTTTTCACAGATAAGGACCATTCTCCTTTATCAAAATGCCTCCCGAAACCATTAAGCTTACTCAAAGAGGGTGGCTAACAGGAGGCACGGTAAGAGTCTTTGCTTTGTCAAGTTGTAAAAACAAACTACTGTATTATTTGAAAAAAGAAACATAGAGAGTTATCTACTTAAATTAGTACTCACCTTTCTGTTTCTCTCAAGATGTTTGCGAACAGCAACAGCTTTCTTAATCAAGTGATACAGATCCTCTGGAAGGTCTGGGGCCAGTCCCTTCGATTTAAGGATTCTCAAAATTTTGTTGCCAGTAACAAAGCGAACCTGGGCAACACCATGGGAATCCCTCAGGATCACACCTGAAATAAACATTTACATTGCACATTGAAAAGAAAAACCTTACACACATACAAAAAAAATCTTGTGCAACTGACCTTATGGTTACAAGATATGCAAAAAAAGATCCTCTCTAAATTAAAAACCGTTCTGTTGGAAACTGTGAACAAGTGGTAGACAATGAGTGAGCAAAACACAACTTAGACAAGCTGAAACACTTTATCAGATAGCACTTAACAGACAACTAACCCACCCATCACATTTGGGCAGGTAACACATTCAGTGCTAGAATATTACTGGGAAATTTTCAACAGGACTCATTAAAGCTAGGTATTCAATCACCCTGTTCTCTATGGTTAACAAAGATGTCACAGACATCTTTACTCTAAAAAAAATAATGTATAGTACCATAGGGATCCATCAGGAATAGCGTGGCCAGCAGACGTAGGGAAGTGATGGTGCCTCTGTACTCAGCACTGCTGAGGCCTCACCTTGAGTACTGTGTTCAGTTCTGGGCCCCTCTGTACAAGAGGGACATTGAAGTGCTGGAGTGTGTCCAGAGGAGAGCTACCAAGCTGGTGAGGGGTCTGGAGACCAAGTCATATGAGGAGAGGCTGAGGGAGCTGGGCTTGTTTAGTTTGGAGAAGAGGAGGCTGAGGGGAGACCTCATTGCCCTCTACAACTACCTGAAAAGAGGGTGTAGAGAGGTGGGTGTTGGCCTCTTCTCCCAGGTGAATAATGACAGAACCAGAGGAAATGGTCTGAAGTTGTGGCAGGGGAGGTTTAGATGAGATATTAGGAAGAATTGCTTTACTGAAAGAGTGGTCAGGCACTGGAACAGCCTGCCCAGGGAGGTGGCTGAGTCACCATCCCTAGAGGTATTTAAGATACGTGTAGATTTGGCACTTCAGGGTATGCTCTAATGAGAGAGATTGTAGGGTGGGGTTTTTTTGTGTGTGTATGGTTGGACTCGATGATCTCAAAGGTCCTTTCCAACCATGAAGATTCTATGATCATTAGTACTTTCAGGATTTAAAAAAAATAAAATGCAATTCACATAGCACATAATTACACTGCCTAGCTCATGACCAATGAAGCTCTAGCATGCATACACTTAAGCCAAGCTCTAGAGGTGTCCAAACTATAGTTTACTATAGTTTACCAACTAGTCTATTACGCAGCTCAGTAAGCTCCTAAACACAGGGCTCCTAACACTTGAGATGAGATGCCAAGTTTTTCTCCAAGAAATCGGACAGACTAAACTTCCCTGTAACAGCTGTTAGTGTCCATCCTTAAGGACAGGTTAAAAGATCAGATGCTTCCATTTTCTGCTTGAAAAAGAAAACACTCAACTACGTCATCAAATACGCTCCTTGCAAGAATGAGACATACTACGTTTTTAGTGGTATCCATACAGTGAATACATAAGTACATCAGGAAACCTGTATTTTCTTAGCATGTTATTAAACACAGGTTGAAGGAACCTATAATAATTACATTATTACAGTCAGAAAACCATGTTTTGACTTCATTTAGGAGTTATTAATAAAGCTTACCAATTTGTGAGGGAGTCAGGCCTTTTTTAGCCAGCTTGTAGATCTGTTCCTTTACATCATCAGAAGTAAGTTTCAGCCACTAAAGAAAATCAGAAAAAAACCAAAACCACACAACTGATGAACACTGCTTAATACAGAGGCATAGGCTAGCTGTATGAAAGCTTTTTATAAATAGTAGAAATAGATGCTTTGTAATGCTTGAAAAAACAATCAAGAACTGAAATTGTATTTCTAATGATACAGAAACTTTTTTACATGTTATGAAACTACAGTGCTAGTGAAATACAGTGGGGGAAGGCAGAGGTGAAGGAAGAAAGTCTCTGTTTAAAACACCCCATATAGCCTTTATCATCAGTTTACTTTAACTGCCACACCAGAAGCATGAATACAAACTAACGGGGGGGGGGGGCGGGGGGGGAAAATCACTGTTATTGGGAAGGAACTCTAATCGGGCCTTTGACAGAAACACAAAACTGAGAACCATTTAGGTATCACTCAGTAAAGCACCTAGAGATTAGTGAAAAGTACACAAATTAATTCATAAATGAAAGAAATGGATCTACTCAAGATAGGACCGTGCCTTTTCTGTTATTTCTGTGTTAAACTGTGCTCATAGAGCCACAGCTTCTGCAACTGCTAAGGGGAAGACAACACCAACAAATTAGGTAACCCTTACTCTTTCAATGAGTTACAAAAGCTCCTAATTTTTTTCCTTTTAGTATTCACAGTATGAAATACAAAAGCACAGCAAACAATATATTTGGACGTACACCATATATTACAATTCAAACCGGAGTACAAATAAAACTACACAAAAACCCCACAGGGTTTTTTAATACAACTGTAGCATTTGAACATCCTAGTCGTTGTTAACCTGTTTAGCCATCAGCAGTACTTCGAGCAGCTTCACATTATCTTACTTTAAATTGCATCTCTTTATTTTCATATTTTGTGCTACCATTTCACATTTCTGTTTAACTGTTTTTCAGTACATACTTTTCCACATGCATCATAAATAGATTTTTCTGCCAACAGATAGAACCCAAGCAGCTACTCTTTTAGCAGACAAGTGTTTTAAGCAGAAGTACCCTGAATGAACTAAGGGCACGCTGAAATTACTTAAGTTAGCGCTCTGATCAGCAAATTACTGTTGTAAATAGCTTAGAAAACAGTCGGTTTATTCCACAATGGCAAAGGCCAAACTCGAGCGTGAAGAGAGTAATTTAATCTCTAGGAATCAACATCATACAGGCTAAAAACAATTGAAGCAATACTGAAATAAAGGAAGGTACAGAGAGAAAAAGAGACTTTTTTGCCCAACGAATCTGGACGGAAAACGGTACTTGCTTCTTCAATATCACAAAGAGAATAGGCTACGTTAGGATTTTATCAGGCCAGAACTTAAAAACTATGACACAAAATATTACAGGTCTCTTCGTTTTGCTTCCTTTCCTGGGCACTGCTAGGCTGCACTAAGGGAACCGGACTCGGCACTGAACACCACAAGGCAAGGCAGCCGCCCGGGCCCGCCGAAGCGCGCTCGGGGTGGGGAAGTTACTTACCGTGGGCACGCTGCGTCTGTAGGGCAAGGCTGACTGGGACAAGCCCTTTCTGTGGGGAAGAAGCAGATCACAGGCTAAGCGGAGCCGGACGAGCTAGACTGCCCTGATACAAGGCGGCCTACTGCAAGCGCTTCCTGCAGGGCCGCGTCCAGCCCGCACGGCCGAGGCCTGCGGCCTCCCTCCTCGCTCGGATACAGCGCCGCAACCAGCGCGGGCCACGCCGGTGCAGCGCCGGGAACAGGAGCCCAGGCACCACAGCCATGCCCCCGCCCGGGGCCGGCCCAAGGAACTCGCTCCTCAGCGCCGTCCCGAGCCTTCCCCGCCCTGCCCCGCCATGTCTCCCATCAGCCGCCTACCTTCCTCCCCGTCCCCCCCATCCCCACACAGGCCACATCACTCCCCTTAGCAGCCTTTCTGCTCCCACACCCCTCCACAGCACCCCATTAGCACCCGCGGCAGCCCTATGCCAGCCCCATACCCCATCCCCGGTCCCTTACCCGGGAGCGTGCATGCGACCCATGATGGCGGCGAAGAAAAAGAAGGAGCGACGCGAGGCGGCGGCCCTCACAGCCCCACTTCCGCAGGAAGTGGCGTCTCCGCGCCTAGCCCAGCCCCGCCCCGCCCGCCAGCCAATCAGTGGCGCCGCGGCCGCGCTGCGCACGCCTGCCAGCCAAGAGACAGGAGTGCACCGCGCGCCTGCGCGCGGCCGGGGCTGTGAGGGACCGGAGCCCCCCAACGGCCTCAACGGACAGAGAAAAAAACTCCACACATTTTATCTTATTTTTTTCCTCAGAATAGTGTTTAATGTACTTACAGGGCAGTTACGGAGTCACATTTAACCCGACAGAGGGCAATATTGTATATCTTTATTAACGATCTTGTTTAATTAAAGTATTTGGTTCTTACAGATATATAGACAAACTCATCGCTCTTGCTGAATTTTATCACCTGTAGCACTACCCGGTCACAGTGTGGGAGGGACGGCCGCGGTGCCAGGCCGAGGAGAAGCCAGCACTTTTAAGGCAGGTGAAGGGGAAGCTCTAACACAGCCCGAGTTGTAAAAATAGAGAAAAGAACTTTTTATCAAAGATCGCACATGCTTCCAAGAGGCAGGTAGCTGTAAGATCATAAAAAGGCAGTAATAAAAATTTCAGTGCAAAGTTCTAGGTTAACAGAGAAAAAGGAAGAGGTCTTAGCGTAAGCTGTTACTCTGAAATACCAAAACAAGGTCCATATAGACAATTATATTCCTGGCTGCATAAAAGATTTTTTTTCTTTTCATTAAGATACAAAAAGCTGTTAAAACTATGTTTTCAAGCTACTTAGTGTACTGGTAAATCCCACCCTAAGTGAATATTTTCCTTTCACATCCATCTTTTTTCTTTTTTTTGTTTTTTTTCTTGAATGTAGTACATCAAAGTCTTATTGCAACAATCACTTTTTCTTAATTGAGAATAGTGCAAAGAGGTGCAAGCTCGGTGCTGTTCCTCTACATGTGAGGAGAGGCTAAGGCCAGATCCCATAGACAAAATAAAATCCATGACCATAAAAAGCTTCAGCCAGTGACTATTTCGAAGAGGAAGGGAAAGGCACAAAATGAGTTAAGCTATGAAGAAGATTAAATCAGAAGTCAGGACAAGTGCTAACAATAATACAGTACTTTACATTTTTTTCAGAGTCCAGACAACTGTTAAAACTGCAAATCATTTTTTAAATGATTTTAGTTTATTTGTATTTTGTGCTGTAAGACACTGTGCTTTAATAGCAAACTGCAAAAAAGGCAGTACATATTGCTTTCATTTTATTTCACAATGGAACGTTTCACAAAAACAGTAGTCTACTTTCCTGTGTTTAAGTGACTTGTGATTCTAATGATGGAATGGAGTAAGTCTCAAAAGCATCAAGTGAGCAGGAAATATATCTAGTTAGTTATATAGTTTATTATTTACAGGCTATATACTAAATGAAAAATATGCAAAAGATGCCTAATAAAACTGGGATGTGTTAGCGCCCATTAATATCAACCCAGTTTCTAACATTCAAGATATTCTTAGCTTTTTAATTGTAATAATTCCTACAAAATTGGACCGTGAATATTTTAGGCACCAAGAGATTCAAGTTTACTTCTCTCTTCTGTATTGAAGGGAGATTGGTCAGTAGCAGGGGAAGGAAAACTGGATTATGAAATAGGTTTTTAGCGTTGGATATACAGAAGGCTTTCCCTGTATTGCGTCTTGATTCATAGTTGCATATTTTACTTTAAAATTTTGCTCAGAGTCAGTGGTGATAGTCTGTCTTGCTTCAAGATTTAGTACTCAAGAGAAGCATGAAACTTTATAGCTTTGTTTAGAAAGAACACAATCATCCTAAAACAGAGGAAGGTGAATAAAAAGTGCAGAAACACCTATTATTTAAGTAACCAGTGGTATTAACAGAAGACAGTAAGTGACATTTGTTCTCCACTGTCACAATATAGTTCAAATCTAATGTTCCTTGGAATTAAGTATTTTTAGTGGAATTAATTCTTACTGGGAGTGAGAAATAGTGTTGCTGTCAACTGTTAAAAAAGACCAAGTTCCTCTCTCAAAGCCGTTAATGCAACTCATTTCTGGCCTGCAATTCATCCAGCAGTTGTGCTTTTTAACTAGAGGCCATCCTTTACCTGGAGGTACAGGTGCAAATGCCTCTTTGGATTAAGACAGTTCGAAACACTGAGGAGCTGGGCACATTTCCTATGGCACCACATTCAGCCAGCTTTAATTCAATTTTTGGAGTTCATGGGTAGAAGATGGGATAGAAAAAAATTTTTTGTAAATTGTACTAACTGTGAAGATCAGTGTAAGTGATGTTATTTGTAAATAACACGTGTCAGGAAGAGACTTCCAGTATGGCCTGCAAGGTATCAAAATATGAGAATGTTTCCCCTTTTTATGGAGCTGAAAGTTAACATGTATACATATTTAAATACCAGAAATGAGGTAAAAGAGAAGCATTTGAATTATAAGGCACCATTATTTACAACTTCCATTATTGGCACTCACTCCAGTAAGTCTTAGAGAAGCATGAATCTGGGATTAAATGCAACGCTAAGGAGTTTTTCCAGCCCTTCAACCTTCATTTCTACAGGTGTGTGTGAAGCCACCAAAATTTTACCCATCACTGCTTCTGTGGTGTCTAGTTAGTAGTGGGAATGTAATCCTAAAATATGTCATTTCTTTGATGTTGTCCAGCATCATGCCATGGATGACACAACACAGGTAAGAAAAATTAAAAGCAGAAATGCACTATATCCACGGGCCTAATGATTAAGTTATGGTTTAACCAACCAGCGTGGTCAAACTGTTCATCTCGCTTTCATGGATGGTTTAAAAACCCCTTCCTTTACCTACAACTCAAACATGTACAATGATGCTTTGATAACATCGCATAAGCATAAACCAGGTTTTCTAGAAATCCTCCAAATTAGGCTACATGAACATTGGTCCAACATATCTGTTGAAATGCAGAGTCTCTTATTTTAAGATGTACAAGTTATCTTCAAGTAGGAAGATGCACAAAGCACAAGTGAATACAATTGTTCTGGTCTTACTCAGGTGTAGAAAGGAGTTCACAGATAGGGTACAGCAGTTAGTCGATACCAGTTAACAGTCTCCTTGCTCAAGTTGAAGTCCTTTAGTGAGAGTGTAATTCCACCCAAGAAAAAGTTCTCACGTAACGATTCTGCACTGAGCACACTTAACTGAAGTTCTCTCTGTTTCAGAGTCTCCATGCTATATCCACTGTACACAAGCTAGAAGGTAAGAAGTCAAGAATTTTTTGGTTATCCAAATGAAGTTGCACAGATTGCCCTTTCTTCTGGCTGCCTAGCCTCTGATAGACGTCTTAACTGCACATTATGGCCATTCAGTTTATCTGTTTCTCAGAGGATGAGCTGAGGTACATCCATATTTTATTTTGCGCTCCCAATGATAAGCATTTAGAAGGACCAGTGTTTTTAGATGGAAGCACTGATTACCTGCCAAGACTTCTGAATTCATTCTTCTCCACGTTATGAATCAGTGAATCCAGGGCAGGGGGATCTTTAGTTTTAAGATTAAGATTCCTTTCCTTCTCCTTATCACTCCTCAGAGTCAGTCTGAGAAATTTCTGCTTACTTGTAATAGTACGTTTACCTACTCAGTTGCTTTGGGTTTTTTGTTTGGTTTTTTTTTTTTTGTTGTTTTTGGTTTTTTTTTTAAAACAGGGCACAAAGTTTTTCAAACAAGTTTCTTTTCCATGTATATATCTTCGCAGATTTTTAGACAATATTTTAATTACTGCTTAGAATAAGAGACAATAGTAAACCATAGGGAGTTACTACATAAATTTTAACTTGCCATTTCATTGAAAGTTGGATTTCTTGTCTTCCGGGAGATTTTGGTTTTCCGTTTGGATGTTTTGTGCGTGTCTGGAAGTAAGTATGTTTTCACATAGGGATTTGGATCTGCACCATCTTCTGTAACCTACAATCCAAAAACACGACAAGTTAGAAAACTAGTTAGTGCACACCTAGTTGAATAATTATTTTCAAGTGTCTAGACTTTGTAATCAAGCTAACCAAAAGCAGAAGTTAATTAATTTGGCAGCTGGAAGATTTGGAGGAAGAGCTTGATGCAGGAGTCATGGAACTAAGTCAAGAAGGTAACTGACAAAATGGAAAGAGTTTTTGGCAGTGAGGTCAGTAACTCTGCTTACCAGGTCTTTAATGTGCATCACCATGATAAATAGAGTGCTATTTCTATACGATATGGATAGCTTCACTTCTCCTCCCACTTTGCCTGAGGTAGGACTTGATGGACTTGCCTCTGAAAAAAAGATTATTTCCTCTGCAATATTTGTACATTTTCATCAGTACTACACTGACTTATTATATATGGGGAAAAAAATACAAGCCTTAGACCAAGTTCAGTTTCTGATTTTATTTCTAGTTCCCTAATAAGAGGGCAAGGCCATAGGTTTTAAAGAATTTTGCATTCTCTTTTAAGAACCAACTTGGACGTTTAGAGTAAAAACTTGAATAATTTTATCAAGCCATAAGCAAGCCCAAGTGATCACATATATTGTTGCAATTTTTGGTATGTTTTTATTTCCTTGAAACTGTATGCAGGCACATTTGGAAAGACAGTGATGCAAAGCTTTCAGTGAGGGAAAACTACAGTTAATTTAAAAAAAAGACTTTTTTTTTTTTTAAATCACATTGTAAAGGTGTCATACTATAGTTATCCAGTTTATAAATATCCCCCAAAAAACATTACCTACCTGTAGGTCTGGCTATTCCATCTATTCCTTCCACTTTCTCATCACGAAGTAATGGATGGAAAAAAGTATAAACAAGATCACACTAAATTTGGAAGAAATGTTACATATTAGTTAAGTGTTAACAAGGACCAAAGTCTGAAAAGTTGCACTGGATTTGCTTAAGTTATTTGAACTCACGTCTGCCACCTCTGAAGAACTGTTCATCAGACTCTGTATGTAGCTATTGAGCTCCACTTTTCTTCTAGCTGCTACATCTTTTATGTGTGTTCTTCCTAGAACCATCTTATTAGGAAAGCTGTAAGGGAAGAACAAGATAAGAGTTTTCAGTTAATTTCTCTGAAGCAAGTGCAGTTAGATTTCATTGTCATTTCCACCCTGAAGTGCTGATAACCTTTTTTTTTTTTAATGGCAATTGTGAGCGGAAACAGCATGCTGATAAGCAACATTATAGAAAGGCAAGGAAACATTTATAGGTAATTGTTATAAGTGATACAACGCACAGACTAGACACTGAGTTGCTCCTGTGGCTCTCCTTAAGACACAACAGTTTTCTCCCTTAATTGCCAACTTCGAGGTCTAGTTTGCCCCTTGGCAGTTTCTGTCTCCATTTCAAGCTATTTCTTCCTCCACCCAACTGGGAGCAGTTTTGTTGCTTCTGTTATAATAGTGATGAGTGAGTTAGGAACATACCCTGGTAACTTCCAAAGAGGAAAGAGAATGCCAAGTTTGTTGTGGAGCTCCTGGAACTCATCAAATGTTCGGAAGACAAATGTTGGCTCAACTTGCCCTTCTCTCAAAACTCTGACTACATAAATCTGTCCAAAACACAAAAAGACAAAGATAAAAGTAGTAACAATATTATAGAACTGACAATATAAGTTGCTTAACAACTGTTTCTACTATGGTAGTCCTTCTCCTGCATACATATCCCAGTAGCAGCGTTTGCATTTTATAGTAGAGTTAGAATTCTCAATAGCCCTACTATAATGCAAAGTAGCATCGCATGATCTTCCCATAACATAGATCCACATCCGACAGGGGGATAAAGGTAGTTAAGGCTAAGCTGCCTGCATTCTCCCTTTTAAGCCTCATTATAAGTTCATACCATATAGCAAGTGTACAAAATTTTAGCACATCAGTGCAGGACTGGATCTAGACATGTATCTGTGGGGCCAGAACTACCACAAAACTTTTCAGGTGTGGACTATGGAGGAAACTAATGCCTAATTTTTTTCAATCTAATTCTCTCAAGATTCTAAATGATTCCACTTTTAAAGTGATAATTTGGTGGGCAGGTGCAAGTGCACTGTATTATACACGAGGAATTTTTAGATATACTGGGGGTACAGTTCCAGGATGCAGTTATTCACATTATTACGAAAGGGAAATGAAGGTTGAGAAACTGCACAGAAAATTCAGGTTCAGTGGAGCCATTTTATGGGCAGATGGGTTAAATGTATATTTAAAAAATGTTCAACTGGGAAGAGGTTTAAAAATCTAGACAGAAGGACACATCTTAACAGTCTCCTGGAAGAGGCCTTGGACTAGACCAGGAGTGCTGAAATACATATAAAATATAGTGATGCAGCACAAAGCTCTTCCTCACTTCTAGTGTTATTCAGCTTTGTTCTACCTTCCCTAGCTGGTGTCTTACCAGATTAAGACATTTACAGTAAATACAATTTGGAAATAGATGTGCATATATCAATATAGCTCACTTTTTAAACCACTTGAGGAAAATGTAACTTGAGCTGACTATTCTAGGCCAATAAACAGCAGTAGAGAAGTAAAAAAAAAAAGAAAAAATATGGTTGCGCATTTGCATAGGAATACAAATACAATAATAATACAAGTCTTAAAGTATAACCCAGGTCTATCAAAATCCTGAGGGCGCATTATAATGCTTGCTGCCTCTAGTGAGACTGGCTAGGAGTGTAGGTACATTAATACAGGAAATTATACTTTTACTTAGGAGAAGCAAATACAACTTTAATGGAAGGTCAGAACAAAACCAGAGTGTTTGACTTAATGACTCCTATTCAGGAAGGAGCCACTTTACAGAAGGCAGCTACATAAGCCCATAAACATGACTCAAATCCCCATTTTTTAAAATTGTCTCCACCAACGCTACTTCTGTCCCTTCTGTTCCCTTCTAGATCCTTTTCAAGAAGTGTCTTAATTTTCAACAATATTATTGGATGCTAAAAATACCAATCTGTACTCCACCACTCCTGTGGCTGGTTTACCTTGGGCAGCAGCTAAGCACCCACACAGCTGCTTGCTCACTCGCACCCCCTCACCAATGGGACAGGGGAGAGAAGAAGAGCAAAAGCAAGAAGACCCGTGGGTTGAGATAAAGACAGTCCTTGGGAGAGGAGGTGACGCAAAGACAATCTCTGACCACCTCCCACAAGCAGACCTGTGCCCAGCCAGTCTGCAAGCAACAGCCACCTTAGAAGACAACACCCTTCCATCGCCTGCTTTCTTCTTCTACCCCCAGTTTTTGTTGTCGAGCATGACAGTATATTCTATGGAGTATTTCTTTGGCCAGTTTGGGTCAGTTGTCCCTGCTTTGTCCCTTCCCAACCCCTTGCCCACCTACAGCCTGCTCATTGCAGGGGAAGGCAGGGGCAAAGTGGAAGAAAAAGAGAAAGCCTTGACACTGCACAAGCACTGTTCAGAAACAGCTAAACCAACCCCGTGTTATCAACAGAATTTTGGTTAAACATCCAAAACACAGCACTGTGTGGGCCACTATGAAGAAAGATAACTCCATCCCAGCCAGAGCCAGTACAACTCTGTTATCCCCTAGGAAGCAAGAAAGCTGGCCCATTCCCAGCAAGATCTAGATTTCAATTATGGGTTTTGTTTTTACTTTCAAGTCATCCACAGTGGGGCTCTGTCTTGGGTGTCAACAGTGGTGTAGGTTTCTAGGCTCCCATTATAGCCAATGCAGTCAGACTTCAGAGAACTCTTCAGCTCATCCTAAATGTGACATTAGTGCCTAACTGGACAAGTGAGTATCTATAGCTGGATTTACTAAATCTCTGTCAATAAAGGAAAACTAGTTGTCTACCTTGAAGCTAGCTACTTAAAGCTAAACAAGGCAAGTTTCCCCTAGACTAATTCTCTGTGATTAAGTACTGAACTTATGGCAAGAAGGAGAATGTATCTTGTTGGAAGATAGTGCACAGTATCTTCACTGCATGGAAACAGATTCCACATACTTACATAGTATTTATCTGGGTTATATCTCTTCTGGTATGTAAACACAGACACTTGTTTGATTCGGCCGTCTTGTTTAAGAGAGTATGTTTTAGCAGAAAATGAGAGGATGGGTTCATCATTAGAAGGCAGACCTGAGAAACGCAGCTGAGCCAAATTGTGAATGAAGAAATTAAACTTTGTGGCAACACTTCCCAAACTGGATTCAATCAACCTAGAAAAGAAAAAAATAATGTCAAAAAACACAAGAATGGTTCTGTCAATGAATCAGACTTAAGTCTAAGAAAAATAAGAACCAGTTTGTTACTGACAGAGAAACAGTTTTTAAACTGTGATCAATGAGCTATATAAATAGCATTGTATCAGCATTTAATAGAAGATTCAGCATCCAAACTTTGGAATAGGTTGTTATCCAAGAAGTGTAGGCTTTCCAGGGTTGGTAAAAAACACGTGGAGTACTGCATCCAGCTCTGGAGCCCTCAGCACGGGAAAGACATGGACCTGTTGGAGTGGGTCCACATGAGGGCCACAAAAATGATCAGAGGGCTAGAGCACCTCTCCTATGAGGACAGGCTGAGAGAGTTGGAGCTGCTCAGCCTGCAGAAGAAAAGGTTCCAGGGAGACCTTATAGCAGCCTTTCAATACTTAAAGAGGGTTTATAAGAAAGACAGGGACAGACTTTTTTGTAGGGCCTGTGGTTATAGGACAAAAGGGTAATGGTTTTAAACTGAAAGAGGACAGATTCAGACTAGATATAAGGAATAAGTGTTTTATGATGAGGGTGGTGAAGCACTGGAATGGGTTGCTCAGAGAGGTGGTAGATGCGCCATCCCTGGAAACATTCAAGGTCAGGTTGGACGGGGCTTTGAGCAACAAGATCTAGTTGAAGATGTCCCTGCCCATGGTGGGGAGGTTGGACTAGATGACCTTTAAAGGCCCCTTCCAACCCAAACCATTCTATGATACTGAAATGCATGCATACTACTGCAGTTTCCCCCATATATTTAAAATGAAGTACAATGACAACATTTTGTAACACATAGCAACAACTCAATTACAGTATATGCACACCCCCACTTGCTCACTGGAGCATCATCCCTCCCCAGCGTGCAAAAGCATTTCTTGAAAGACAAAACTTCTTTACAATGCATTACAAGGTATTACAAGCATTACTGCTCTTAAGCAATTTAGGATGTATTCAAAATGCAAGTCTCAAAACAGCCAAACAGAATTACCTACTCTCAGTATTCCAAACCAGTTTTTAGCACAAGGTTACTCTTAAAGGCAGCAAAGTATTTTAGCACAAGCATTAACCTTATATGAAACTGATCTTATTTATGTTGTTCACTGGTTAACTGATATTTTATGATTGTACAGTGTAACTATTCAACTTCAACAGATACGTTTGTGAACATCTTTAGTGCATTTTTTCATAGCAGAAAGCTCCCATTAAGAGGATGATGCTGGGAGATATTTCAGTTTTCACTTATCCAGTACCTTGTAAAGAAAATGGTAGCTTCTGCATCTGTTGTTTGGGGCTGGAGAGCATCCTGCACATACTTCAAGTCCTGAACCCCACTTAGTTCTGGTAACCCAGAAGAAAGCATCTGCAAGAAATTAAAATGTACAGCTTTAATGCAATAAAACCAGTATGATTTTACATTGAATGATTAAAACTCTTAGGCCCTCAAATTCATTTGAAGCTGCAGTAAATTGCTAAATGCTAACAGCAATAGCCAATGATTGCTTATAATCAGCAGTTATTCACCATTTCTGCTGAATTGGAAGCAGGTAAAAACACTTTCCAGTGTAATTTATGGTATCATCTTAGTTTTAAGTTTTCAGGAAACAGTTAGGTAGTAAAAAAACTTTAAAAATTCCAAAATACAGCCTTCCTAAAAAGTACACCTGATGTTTCTGGCTTTTGAAAGCACGCATTAAGAGTTTCTGCAGCATCAAAAGCATAGCATTTAATACAGCCCATCATGACAGATCTATCTAAATTGAAATTAATAAAATGATTACCAATGAAAGTAGGTTAAGGAAGAGGCTTGCATGTTTTCTTATCAAATTGTAAGCTTGACAACAGAGATCCACAAACAACTGAAAGCGAATAGTGGGTTTTTCACCACCATTAATGACATAAGCCATATCCGATGTTAGCACAAAAGGAGCTCGATCCCTGTTCAAAGAGCACAGAATTCGTAAGTTAATTATGAGGTCTATTCACTTTGTTATGTGCTTCCTCCTCCCCTCCATCCCCACCTTGAGGTAACAATATTAAGTTAATGCCATTTTACTCTTTTGGGTTGGGTTCAGCTGCTTAGTGCTATCTCAGATTCCCAGAACATCCACATGGTACTGGACCTACAGCAGATCTCCTGGAGTATCACTTGGAGGCCAGGTTACCATCTAATGCCTTCCATCTCTCATTTCTGGAAGCCATTACACACTAAAACAAATTTAATGACTGTATTATCACCGGACTAAAACATAAATCCTCTATGCTGGATATAGATTATCTTCCCTTACACAGAAGGGCAGCAATACAAACTTGCCCTTCACTCTTTTCTATAACATTGATATTCACTATTTTTATGACCCAGAGACTGCTCTCATTTGTTTCACACTCGGATATTCAGATGACATAAAGGTTCTGGCACTCAATTTCTCATTCATTGATAAAGTTTACCTAACCAGCATGCAATATATAATTGCATAAATATAGCTAAAAGAGACGAAACTACAGTACAGTTTTATCCAATGTTCCTGGAAATGACACCAAGATTTGTGTTAGATGTAAGGCTCCCAAATATCATTAAGAAGTTATATTAATCTTTTCCTGTACCAAAATACTTAGCTTTTATAACTATCGTAAAGAAATTCCCATTGAGATTTACCAAGTCTGCATAGCACAAAGTTCTTAAGGAATGAATGCAGTTTGGAAGCATTGAAATTAAATGATGTTTAGGAGACCAAATTCCTTATTTCAATACACCAGTAGAGAGAACAGTAATTCTATTTGAAAGCTATGCCTATGTGCTTTGACTTAAAACGGTTCCAGAGATCAGAATATGGAAATTGGAAGCCGGAGCCTTTTCAAAATTAATTCTATACAGGTAAGTTTGATGCATTCTGGAAACTCTATGGTTAAATTGGAAGATACTGGCTTCATAGTGAGAACAGCAGATAACAGAAATTAAAAGTTAGTGCTTAGAATTATAATGCTTATGAAAATATACTAAAAATCACTTCATTCTCTACATTGCTTAGCTACAGAAAATACCTTTTAAAGCTACCAAACATTTGCGCATGACCCAAAAATTTTCCGAAGTCAATGTGAAACATATGCCCTGTGTTTCGGAGCATTATGTTATCATTGTGGCGGTCACAAATTCCCAGTACGTAAGTAGCTACACAGCATCCTGCACAAGAGTAAATGAAGTTTTCTGAAGCCTGGGAAGGAGAGAAAAAAAAAGTGAACTGAGATCAATATCAGTGGGAAAACACCATTCATGCATTCAACAGTGCAAAATCCAAGCCAGACTAGACAGGCCCTAAAATTTGCTTTTTTCCACAATAGTGTTCTTCAGATAGCTTTGCAAATATCTTTAGATACCACAGTTTCCAGCAAAAACTTTTTTTTTTTTAAATAAATGACAGAGAAAAGAGGAGTCGAAGACAAATCACAAAAAGAAATAAATGTTACCACAGAAACGAAAGAGGTACAAGACTTATTTTTCCAGTGTGTTGTAAAAGCGTTGTAGCCAAAATAAAAGATTATTTTTTGAATCCCATGCGCTTGTATAAGAAGAGGCCACTGCTCCTAAATTACAGAGAAGCCACCATTCCTCCCTATCTTAAATTTGAAGGACACCTTTTCTATTTCCTGATGTGAACAATGAGAATCCATCTGGCTCCTTTTTAGTTATATAAGGGATTTTCATTTACTCTTTTTCAACTATATGAAAAAATTAAGTTTCATAAAGATATAAACAAAAAATTTCAGTGGAAGATCTGGAGTAAGAATTTCAGTCCTTCATAAGATAAGACAGTATTTTCCCTTTTAAAATATCTTCAAAAAAGAACAACACTGAAAAAAAGTTACCTTTTCATATTCCTCCTCTGTAGGATTATACTTTCTCAACCATTCTGCCAGAGGCTTGTCTTTAAAAGAACCTGTCACTCCATATTCCACTTGAATTTTCCGAAGTGTATCTGAAGCAGGAACAAGCTCTACCATGCCTTTATAGAAAATATAACAAAGTGTTAACTCCTTAAGTTATACTGCATTTTCATTATTCAGTAGGAACTTTCTTGACAACAATGGCTTTTATAATCTTAGACTAGCTTCTTTCAAAACCCAGTTAGGGATAAAAATAGTGCTATTAGTCTACTAAACATTTCCACAGACTATATTACAAAGCATACCATGAAATGCAGGTAGCAATCCAAGTTAGGCTTACTTTACTAGAATTATGGTTGCTAGAATGCACACATAAATTATACTTTGAATAATTACTTTCTACTACATAAACAATAACTGCAAAATATTTTGATGCTGACATTTCTCATACACTGGCACTTAAGTAATCTAGTAACTTTAACTGCTGTCAGGTGTTGAAACAGACCAGACTGTTGCTCCAGAAATAAAGCAGTGGGCTTCACATGTGGCCTTATTTTGGAGATACCATTTACTAAAAATATTTGTATAGCTAAATTATAAAAGAAAAACATTTATTTGATTAACAGAATTTTACTTCTATCTTGGCAAGAGCTACTAAAGGCAAATCTGTAATTTACATCCATTTTTCTTTTCTACTTCAATCCTTCAAGTACTTTAGGAATACTAAAATTAGCAGCAACAAAAAAATGTAACATGCTGTGCAAGCAAGTCATCTTTCAAAATAGGAGGAAAAGCCATCTGTTTCTCTAAAGAGCAAGCCCTACATAAATAGAAGCTTTTTGCTTAGTTTTGCCAACCTAAATTTCCAATGTTTCCATGTACTTAAGAGTTTTCATCACGCTGTAGCATCTGACTGAAGAAATACTTAAGTTATTGTTTATCCTCTTAAAGATCTTGTAGTTCCTATGGGCTAGCTCTAGAGAATTAGGGAAAACTAGCAAAAACCATGTTCAAGGTTCAGGGCAGTATCCACACTCAAATTTAAGAGTTCTGTGACTTATTTGCAAACCTAAAAGACAGCCTTATATTGCTAAGGAACTTTTACCAGCATGTGACACTGGTTCTGGGGACAGTGTGTGTGCTTTAAATTTTTCTTCTTTTTGCACATTTCAGTCCATGAATGATACTCCCTGACTCAACTGCAGCAGATTCCAAATACTTCAGAATTTCAGCTTTGACTTGAGTACGTTCTTTCACTGTAACTAAACTTTCAGAATCAGGATTGCTATTGCACCATTATTTTCTTGTGTTGCAGTAAGGGTATCAAGAGAAACGTTAGCTTTTATCATTATATTTACTTGTTTGCACCACTGTTCATTGACAACAGAACACCTAAGAATCTCAGGACTCAAGAGCAGAAACACATTTAAACGCAATTCAGCCATCAGGAAATTCAGAACAATTTATCTTGCTATACTCTCGAGTACTGAAGTTCCTTGCATGGAAGGCTTTTGGCCTTCTACTGTTTCTTGGGCCTGCCTCTGCACAGAAATTCTTCACTATCAGCGTGACAAGAAACTGAAGTGGGGGAGCAAAGATTATAGGCAGCATCTGGTTTTGCACCTCGGTCTTTTCCAGTTGAGAGACACTTGAAGATAACCATCCGCAGATCCAGTCCCTCCTGCAGCCAGATCTTATCCATAATCTTAATCATTTGTAAAGCCAACATATCTTGTCTCAGATCTTCTCCAACCTTAAATGGAAAAATAAAAGTTAGCCAGAGGCATAATATGCTTTCAGCAAAACTCAGGTTCACAGATTTTAGTTGCTTTACATTTCTAGGAAGTGATACATTATGCTACTTCATTCCTCATAGCTACACACTTAACAAGAAAAACAGGCTACGCTTAAACTTTGACATGCAGTAGACTTCCTTTTACATTTTACAACCTGCTCGTATCTTGGTTTCTAGATACACAGGAACAAACTCACAAAATAACTAAGCTTGTTGGTCTAGACTAAAACTAATTGATACCAAAGAAATAGTGATTATCATTCAACTTTTTTTCTCCAATACACATGTAAGGCCTACCTTAAACATCACATTAATTTCTTCTCCCAGAGGGTCTGCATTTATCAGTGCAACTTTCAGTGGTACTGCATTGGAGCTGAAGAAAGAACATGCCTACAAGTAGATTGAGTGTTAATACTCAAAAAGGACTATTCCTGATTACCCAGAAAACAAGACATTCTGACAACTAGCAGGTTTAATGCACAATGTGTCTATTCAGACTTTTCACATTGCGATTGTGGCAAATACGTGCTTCCTTTCAATAAAGAGCCCTTTGGCTGTTATTTGTTGACTTCTTGTACAAAAGCCAATACTGCTGCACAGTGATGTTTTTTATACATTTTGAATAGAAGAGTGAATAAAATGGATAAATATTTTATCAGCAGCTTTTTTTGAAACCTAGACAATATTATAAAAAAACTGGTATTTGCACATTTCACAGTATTTTCTCATTTATCTGCTTTCAAGTATATACTCATGACTTCATAGTTACAGTAGAGAAGGAAAGCAAGACAAACTGTTTTTCCACACAGGATTAAATCCAATGTTCACAGACCTTTAGGTTCTCAGTCATGCATGATGATATAAATCAAGATTCTTGCTGAGCAGATATTGTGCAACCTTGCAGAGTTCTGGAAAAATAATTTACCTGCTTCTCCTACATTATTACTTACTAGTCCTTCACAATAAAGCTACACTCTGCCTCCCTGGATTCAGTGTGCCTCTTGGACACAACCAGTAACAGGTAGTTTCACGCATTTCACAGTATCTACTCATTGTTTGAACTTTATAGCCTTGGTCAGTTTTCTCTTTTGATTACTACTGCAATCAGGACTTTTTCCACACACTTTGAATAATCCTCTGCTTTACTATAATCAGGATTGTTGGTCTCAAAAGACACAGTGTCTGAAGAAATAGTAAGTTATTACAGCTATCTATTTTTGTAATACAAGAACCTTCATTGGTTTTACACAAGCATTTGTATAAATTTTATCTTTGCTCAGCTAATTTCACTGCCTCGTTCAACCAGAATTTTTAATTAACACACACACACACACACACACCCCCCAGCATAAAGAGCTTTCAAGTACCTCAATTGATTTTTTTTTTTTTCCCCTGTTTGTAAAAGCTTGGGCTATATGTAATTTTTACAAAAATGTACTGAAAGTCTGAATGAGCAGTACCTTAATATTCAACTCTTTTGCCACAAGACTGGGATTAAGAGGCAAACGGCATTTGTTCTTCAAGAAAAATAACTGCACACGTTCCATACCATTTTGCAAGGCAGCCTGCAGACAAAAAAAAAAAAATATAAAAAATCAGCTGACATTTTTCTAACTGGAGCATCTACAGAAAACTTCTGGAAAGTCATCCTGAAGCCGGTGTTTTAACTCCTTGGTGTCAAAGGAATACTAGATATTATAACTGCTGTTTTAGCTATTAAAAATACATAAGCCTAGCAGTACAACACTAATATCACACAAGTTTGTGATTTTTTTTTTTTTGACTGAATCAGATGATAGCATCCCACTCTATCAAACTGAAAGTTCATATTAGCATATAAATAGATATCCTCTTCTTTTGCAAAATGGGATCATTCTTCAGTAGTAAGAGGTTTAAATCCAATTCCAGTTTATTGTACACTGAAACCATCCTATTTTCTTACCTCACATGTTCTTATGTTTAGGATGACAACAAATCTGACAAAAACATCAACTTCATTAAGCCATTAACTTGATAAAATGCAGTGCAATAGATGAACCGATCTTCCTATATATTATACATAACGTATTATTGAACTTAAACTAGAAAGGCAATTGAGTGGATTGTTTTGAGGGTATACTCAGTCTTCTTCCTAAAGAATATGAAAAATATGTACACACCTGACGAGCAGATCCACTTGTTTGCTTTACTCTTTCTGCTACCATTCCAAGAAGCTGCACTAGTCTGGTCTGCTTCTCCAGCTCTTCCCTCAGCCTTTTTCCACAGACTGAAAGAAAAGCTCCAAGAATTTGCTCATACCTTACACCAAACTTTGTATCATACAGTGTATCCTTAAGAAGCCTGAAATAAAGAATTTAAGTTAAATTTTCCCAAGGAAAATGCTGCAAACAATGCAACACTAAGACAGTAAAATATTTTAATGAATCAGTACTATATATATCTTAAGTTACTGATATAAAGGATATAAAAGACAAGAAGTTTGTGCCTCATAGAGGCATTGTCTGCTTTTTCATAAAAAACAGGATCTACATTTTGTATACTCTCCATTCATAACATTCATTGTTATGAACTATGATATTAAGAAAGAGTATTTTTTTCTGGAAATACTAATCTTATAGTAAACACATTACGTGAACAATGGAACAAAGAACATCTTACCAGTATAGGTAATGCGCTATTCGAATGCTTCCCAGTGCCCGAGCCAAAAGAAATTTGACAAGAGCACTGTCAAGGTAGGTTTCATACTTCAATGCCTAAATACAAAGAAAATGAAATAAATTGGGTTTGGATTTAATTCTAGATGAAGACTGAGATTTTATGACTAATGCACAGACAGAATCACTGCAAATCCACAAGACAATCACAGAGCGATTATTTACTCAAATTGTTTTCCATACTATGCATTAAGGTTATTAATTAGAGAGGCATCCAATTGCACTTCTGCTACTAGTAATCAGCAATTCCTTCAGGGTTTCAAGAGCAAAAAAAATAAAATTCAAACTTCAGTGTAGGCAGAAAGTCTTACCTGCACAAATTGAGGGAGGAAATCTGTTAACTCATCATCACTTAATGTCTCTATCCAATTCACAGCTGTGTTTCGTACTTCCTGATCAGCAAACCTAGAAAATCACCACAAATCCACATTAAGTTTGTTCTGTTCATGCAGGGTTTTTTTTGTTTTGTTTTACATTCAGTAATATTTTCCACAAGAATGGCATTCAGAATCTTCTACTGAAGAGAAGTCATTTAATGCACAACACACAGAGAACTTATTTACGTTGTTTTTCTTACTTTGAATCAAGTAGTTCCAGTGCAGCTAAGGGTGATAAAGGAGGCCACTGCTGAAGTAATGAATATATCTCTGGAAGACTTGCCCAGTCCCAGTGAGGGGCACTAACCAGTATTTTTGGTAGGCTATTAGTATGATTATGACAATAATGTCTCTTCTCCCACAAAAATTCTTTATCTTCTTTTGACAGCCTGCAGACAAAAGCATTTCAGTTTATAACATCTGTTACAGACCATCACCTGAATAAACCTAATGCTACTGATCATTATATACATACAGATGATTTAACACACAACATGGAGGGAAATTAAAATGGCTATTTCCTCCACAAAAGTCAAAACGAGAAGTAAATAAAGCCTCAAGCATTACGAAAACAGTTGTTTAAAGTTATAATTTGGACAAAAATAAGTTTTAGTATAATCTGAAATAAACCAAAACGTTAATGTTAGTTTGGTGCAAATGAATGGGAAAGCCTGCCAGAAAAGCTTCCATGGTGTATGAACAGCCACTAAACACTGCTAAAACGGCCACTGCTCCCTGTAACTGAAGAGCTGCCAAACAGGAATAGGCATATATAACAGGCAGCCAAAAGGGTAACAATCTTGTAACACGGGCCATTATGGCATAAGTAAATTCATTAAGTCAGCACTATTATTTTGCAAGTTTAATTCAATCTCTCTTTTAAGTCTCCACAGGTCTTCAAAATATACTAGAACCATATTAAAGAAATTTAAGAATAAATAAGTATTGCAAACCCTAGCCACAAATTGTCACGTGCAATTAGACCATAGCTAGAAAGAAATGAACATACCCAATAGTGTTATCCTTGGAGAGAATGGCAAGGAGACGTTCTCTCAATGGTTTTTCTAATGTTTCTATGGAATGATGCACAGTAGTCTTTGCAGCTTGAGGAATTTTATATTCAATATCAAAAGCATGGGATGGGAAATCAATCTAAAAAAAAAAAAGAATAAAATTATGCAAGTCCTTAAGAACAGTACAGAAAGCTCACCCTTTCAGCAATCTTGGATGTTTAGGCATCTGAACTCTTTAGGTCTACATGCATAACAGTTTTCAGATACTTTTTCCTGAATTTTTTCCATCTCAATTATTCTACATAACTGTGGTCCTTAAGTGCATGACAACTCTGTTGTTGCACAATCCAGTAGTTGGAGTACTCCTCAGAAGTGAAGTGAGAATGCTTAGAGTGGAGACTAATCACAGAACTACTGAAATCTGCACCAATGATTTCAACCCAACCACCAACTCCGACCATGTCTTGGGACTGCTAAGCCATGCCTAACAAGATGCCTTCTCTTTGGAGAGAAATTTGGACTCTGAATTTAGAACGAGAGGTGCTTATGTTCTGTAAAGAAACTGGCATTGCTATTATTGGGTCTAGACACCTCCCATCTCAGCATATATTTCTACAGATTGCTTTTCAAAGATGTTCTCTCCCAGTACTGATAGCATGTACTACAAGGCATCTCCAATTTCTCTTACTTCAAGATAGTGATTCAATAACTGACTCGTAGACACTTACAGCAGCTTTCCATTCTATACCCTTAATGTTTAGTAATCACGATTCTGTACTGGCTTTCAGATATGACTTGGCAATATTTACACTCTCCCCAAAACATTAATTTATCTATTACCACTCATGTAAGAGTTACAAGTGACAACATTCAAACAGAACATAGTCAGATCAAGTCAGAATTATATATAACCTGCAATACTATTCTTTCCATATTTCCTTTCTTACTGGCCATCCCTGATGCATGATGTGGATGTGATGAGGTCCAGAGTTGCAGGAGCTTTGTCCCACTAGTTAACAATCTGAGAAAAAAGCATGTACAGGTATTAGTGTCAAAATCTTACTTCAACAAGATATCAGTTATTAAAATACTATCTGAAGAAGATCAATGGTCACTACAAGGAAACAATTGCAAAATACTAGCGTGGTATAAAAGGATAGTGCAAACTGAGTATGTATTTCTACTGCAGAGATCTTATGACAAGTATTTCAATATGTCTTCAGAAAAGAACACAGGAAATCAAACTGTACTAGCCAATACAGTTCAAAGCTTAAAAAAAGGAATTATGATCATCAAATGTCAAGTGAATTTATTTCTTTTCACTGAATATCTTCTATACTTTAAGTCCTTTAAAACACTGCATACAACTTCTAGGTGGAAAAGGCAAAGGGAAGAGTTCATTGCTGACACAGCTGACCCAGCTAAATTAAGTGCTCCCTATCTCTTAAGGGAGAAAAGCAATACTTTTGCCTCTGAGGAATAAACTGAACACATGCACCTTCTTAACTTACAAGAAAAACGGCACAGGCTTTCCCCATTACTAGATTCTGCAAGTGCATATCAGATGATGTTTGTATTTGCTAGTTTGAAACTAGTTTGCTATTTGCAGCATGAAGACAAGATAAATTTGCAATTCAGATCAAAACAAAAGCTGTGTTTTCAATGAAATTCTGTGAAGTGTGATATTTAGATAGGAGACTGAAATGCTGCGTTTAAACGGAAGGCTGAAATAAGCACCATTTATGAAAAGAAATCCAAGTTTCCATGCAGATTGAAAGCAGCTGCAGGCCATCTTTGCAGTGCAGGAAAGCCTAAACTCTTAAGCACTCCAGAACTGTTGGAATTGTCACCATACAAGAGAGGAAGCAGAATAAGTAGAGCCATATCTAGAACCAGAGGATGCAAACCACACAGAACAGACATAAGCAATACATAGAAGTAACTGTCCAGGAAATACTTGGTTGTCTTTCTGCAGCTTTGGTTGACAATTAGATAATTTAAGCTTCCCATACAAACTAGAAGTCAGAAGCACATATAAGTAGGAAATCTTAAGCATAAATCCTGAAGCTATTTTGCAACAGTGTGATCACTTCTGCAACATCATGCCTGATTCTGGTATCTGTGGGTCAAATCTCTTGGTTAAATAGCTACCAAAGTGCTAAGCATTTTGGAATACGCTTCATAATGAAAGTTTCAAGGACAAGGCAACTTGACCAAATCCAGGAACACTTGACTGAGGAAAGTTACAGTAGACTTTTCATTCTTAGTGGAAAAAGGTAAAAAGGTATAACAGGATCCAGCAGTTATACTTGAAGGAAGGCCAGTTCAAACTAGTAGTATGCCATAAGTTTAACACAGTAGTTACTTATCCCTTTATTTAGGTTTTTTTTTTTTAAATAAATCCAGCTCCAAATCAAAAGGAATAATTTCGGAATATCCTGGGATCTCTATTAGTCAGAAACACGTTGAAGGTAAAATAAGCCATTTTTTCTAATCTTTGAAAATACACCTGTATTATTTTAAAATTATCTAGATTTTAAAACAGTATGTGAATTCTCTTGTTGGCTTATATATTATCACCTTATTATCAGATTTAGGAATTTTTAAAAGGATTAAAGAAAAAAAACACCCTATCTATGCAAATTTTCCAGCTTAGCTCCTGCATATGTAAACTTACGAAACATGCAGCATTGAATATTTTGCAGCCAAGGCAAAGATACATCTGAAGAATAATAGTAATTAGAAATACTGCATACCTTAAATTTAAAGTCTTTTATTTCTAAAAAATTGAGCCATCACAATATTTTGCTTTTTATAAAGAGTATTGGATGAAGAAAAGTGCTATTCTTTCCTATCTTAAGACAGTTTTAAGGCAAAAGTGCTTCTTTCCCAGTGACATGACAGAAGCATAGCACTTTGTTCACCTGCTGTCAGTATTCTGTTCTGTTTTGCATTGCACTAGACACTATTCCTGCTGCATCCAAGGATTGCTGCAAACACCTTCTTTTGCAAGTTGCATTCTCTATCACTACGGCTGATGAATTGGCTGAGAACTGGCTGTTTACACTTCATCTGCTAGAATATATGCGAACACTGACTGAACTGCCTCTAGTCAATATAATGTACTTTTAGATCTTCTAAACTGATATCAGAACTCACCTGCTTCAGTAGAAGGGAGGCTATCAATTCAGTAGACAGTGAGACCTGCAGGTACTTCAACTGCCTATGACTTATAGGGCAACATCTGAATGTCAGTGGATTCCTCAAATGACAACTTGAGTTATGCTTACAACTGCCACACGCTTAAAAACAGTTGGTACTAACATGACCTCTTTTGGCCCACATTACTATGAAGATTTTCTGCAAATAAAACTGCTTTCATCCAAACAATATGCAACTTCCTCCAGCAAATAAGCTTTTTCAGACAGTTACATGGAAATACTACAATGCAGGACCGTGTTTTGTACCCTATTTAACAGAAGGTATTATTTCCTGTAACAATATAGTTCACAATTCTTACCTTTATCATGGCCTACTACATTCAGTGGCAGAGAGGCAGTTTCTATAGTTATGGGAGTAGAGTAAGCTTTATATAGAGTAAATCATATTAATACTCTTACTAATATTTTGGATACTTACTGCCTAAAATCAAAAAGAGGTAGAGAAACCTGGCCCAAAATTTCTGGGCCCTTTCTCTGTTTATTTGAGTCAGGAGAACTCCCACTACTTTGATTTAGGATTCCAAACAGAGTCAGACATAAGACTGATTCCAAAGGCAGCTGTGAAATCTGGATGGGGAAGATTATTCTATAAAATAAAAGCATTAAAAATAAGTCAGTCAGTGGAAAGACAGTTATTAGTAAGTTACAGCCTTATCCATATAATCTGTTGATGCCTCTTGCTTTCAAAAAGTTAATTAACATTGAAGAAAGAGCGTTAAATTTCCATGCAATTATATTTCACTCCACTTTATCTCCTGTACCAATAGTTTGCAAAACCTGCTAAATTACACTGCTGCACTGTAGCCAGATTTGGAACAACCCTTTTTAATCTTTGTCTACTAAATTCCTTACACAGAACCGCACTGTCCAGCATAACCAGTCTTCCCACTCTACTCACTAGGAGGGCACACACAATTCCATGTTAGCCACCTCCTAATCTCTCAGATTTAGAGAGTGAGCTGACAATAGTTTCTCAACAAATGAAAGAATCTATTAACAACTACCGCAAGCTAAATTTAAGTGGTACAAAACCAGCACCCAGAAAGAAAGCAGCTGAGGAGTATACACCTCACTGATCAATTCAAACTCAGATTTTTGTTTACACTGTTTTTATTGCTTAAAGCGTTCTTTAATTTGATTTTTCTTTAACACATTAAAATATCATCCTAGAAGTTGTCACAGCATATTACTAAGATAGTTACACCATAAACCACTACAACTATACGAAGCAGCTTGTAAGCAATCTAACACACCTTTCACTGTAATGCACTAGTACTTGGCAGGAAAAGATCTGACAATTAATCCCTTGCATCATTGGAAAAAAAAAGGTAGTCAGAGTACGCTCTGAAGGCAGGTATTCTAGAACCTGAAACTCTCATTGCTGGTCTGAAATAATTTGTCACTGTAGACTTTCATGGTATTCCTCAGGGTCTATCTCTGACCTTTAAAAACAGTCAGAAAAATTGATTTAGGGCAATGTGGAGCTCACTTGATGCTCCAGTTATGACAAGTTGCCTGATAGCTATTAAGCGGAAAAGAGTAAACTGTGCATAGATAATGATTAAGTATTTTCCCCTCTCAGGTATCACTCACCATCCTCTCCCTGTGCCCACCCTTCTTCTTTTCTACCCTCTTCCCCTGCCCCATAAAGAGAAACTGAAGTTTAGTAGCTCAAACCAGACATTCTCATTTGCTATAGACACATACTCTTACATACTTACACATCTGCTCTCTTTATAGAAATAATCCTAAATTAAGATTTTTAAGTTCAGATACAAAGTTGTTACAATGTATTTTGAACATAAAAAGATTCAGCATTCATGTTAGTACAAGTCAGTTGCTTTTCATCCCCATTTACATAATTTGAGCACTGCTTATAAGCAAACTTTATTCATCCTTCTTTAAGCAGCACAAGCTGTTCCCATTGCAAGGAATATTATGACCTCCCCAGCTCCATTTAATTGTATACTACAAACACATTATCAGAGGGCACTTGTCCAGCATTTCCACTCACACTTTTAAAATGAGTAGTGAAATACCATTTGGAAAAATGTTTCTTATTTTGGTCACTAAGTCTCACACATTGTCCTTTCAACAGTTCAAATGGAATCAGAAGCAAGAGTTGCTTGAATGACTCTATTCAGCAGCTAGCTAGATAGGTACAAGCTAAAATTAGACATTTTAGTGAGTTTTAAGATGATAAAGCCACTTACAGTTCATCCCACTTAATCAAGTAGAAGAAGTTCTTGTATGTGCCAACCTTCTTGGACTGAACAGGTTTAAATAGATCTTTTCCATTATGGGTCAGAGAACAAATCAAATAGTATTTTTCATAACTGGACAAGGAAAAGAAAGTAAATTAAACAAACAAACAAAAAATCTATAAAAGGGTGAATTTTACAATTAATAGATTACTCACTTTGATACCCAACCAGAAGAAATTCCATGAGCAGCAAATATTGTGAACTGGAGATGTTCTGTGGCAGTCCATGCTTCCTTAGTACTCTTACTATCTTTTGGAGAAATTGCTGCAGAACTGCTACATGAATTCACGTGGAGCTGCAGAAGGGCCTCAACTGCTCTTGTTAACTGGTCTATACTCACTTTCAGAGGGTTTTCAGGCTGCGGTGAACCTAAATTATAACTTATCTTTAGTGCATATCTTCCTAAAACAGCCACCTGAAAGCAATTTTTAAATACAATTGAAGAACTTTACTCACCAGATGAGCTCTTGCTAGTGCTATCGCCACATTGTAAGGACACCTACATGGTGAAGTTAGGGCAAATTTCAATACCAAGAAACCCATATTAATTTTCCATTGCTCTCAAATATCTTATACAGAAATTATGAAACATCTGAATCAGGCCTATATTTGGGTTTATATAAAACCTATTTACTCAAAGTTCCTCAAGAATTAACTGACAGCACCACAATTTCTGGATCATAAAGCAACCAAGTTCAAAAGCTCATGTTTCGTCAAGTCACAACTATTTTGACACCCTTTATGAACTCTTACAAGACACAGTACATTTGAATATTGCTCAGGATACTCTAACTTCTCTGAGTAGAGATAAAAATCGTTCTCTGAGTAGAGATAAAAATCGGTCAGGGCTGTTATGGATGAAAGCAGAAGCTATTAGCTCTATCGCTCATTTTTAAGTCTGAACAGCTGTTTTGTTTGCGGCATTTGTTAAGGTATCTTTTGTAGGCAGAGTTACTATGAATTTAGTGAATTAAAAAAATGTTAATCAATGGAGAACACTGAACAGTAAGTACTGTAACTTTGTACTATCTGCCTTGTTTGCTTCTTGGTCTGCTAAAATGTAAGTCTAAACATGATACAGTATTGCAGCAATGTCTAGTCTCAACGAGGACACCGTTGAAGCCAAAGGGTAACAAACAAATCATGGGAATTTACTCCCTTCTAATAAGAAAGGGCTTCATGCCAAATTCAACTTCTGATAAAACTAAAACTTTCAATGAAAACTAAGGTTATGATCTAAAAACAAAACCCAGTGAATTCCTAATACTTCAGAGAAGGTCTAAGAAGATTGCCACAACTTCTGCAGAAGAGTGAAAGCTCCCCTTCCACTTTTAGTGTGTTAATTGAGCATCTTGTCAACATTAAGTTTTAAATACCAAACCCCTTCACATTCTTGTAAAAAACACGCAGAAACTTGGGGGAGGAGCACAGCTTTTTCCCCTTTCAGTAAAACAATTGTATGCTTTCACCATATTTGTCAAGTAGTCCAAAAGTCTTTTGGATGACAGGATGCCAAACTGTTGAAGCAGCAGTATATATATATAATTTTTTACTTGATAATCTACTGTTTTCTTTTACTTTTTGGCCACTTCTTCCAACTGCAAAAGAATTACTTTAAAATAAATAAATAAAAAACCCCAATATCTTACATAAGGTTTAGATGCAACCAGCTCTGTTTCTGAAAACAATCCTATATGCCTTCACACACATTACTGTTTAAGCCAATGCTCGTTGCAAGAGATTTGCAGGGTTTTACTGATAAAGTACCTTTTTCCAAATTCTGCTCGTATAGTGTTATTTTTACACTGTAATTATTTCTACAGCTTTCTCCCATCGAAAAGCAAACATTGAAGAAATATTTGACATGCTGTATTTCACTCAGTTTTTTTAATGTGTCTTCTGCGTTTCCCTCCAAGAATTTTAGTTCTTGTGAGAACTATATTTGGTCTGTGCATTTTGCAAGACTTCTGCTCAGTATTACAAATATATCACTGAACCAATGAAGCTCAAAGTGAATAGAACAGCACATGAATTGCCACTCTAATAAGGCAGCAGGACACCAGAAATAGCATTAGAAGACTATTTAGCTTTTTTATCTGCACACTTCTCCATTTAATGACTGTTTTTGACAACATGACTTGAGACCAATTCCACCCAAGTGACCTATTCATTGTAAGGCAGTTTTATCATCAAAATCTGCTACTTGGGAGATTTTATTTTTGTCCATATGCTCAGGAATGCAGGAGCAGGAACTGTTAATAGTTTCAAGATTCTATTGCTCTTCACATAAATACTGCACAGAAAATACAGGATGTGAATTCCTATTTTAAGAATAACTGCACTGATTTTAGAGGGCATGAGCAGGCTGTCAGTTTACCCTTGGTCAGACTTAGTAGCATCTACTGTGACACAAGTATGTAAGTACAGAATGAGAAAACAGTATTTTAAAACTAGTTTTAAAAAAGTCACTATTTGGAATGGAAAAGGATTCCAAGAGCAAGTGATTAATGCATTAACAGCAAACAGATGTTAAAATAAATGGACGATATCAGGCAAAATAATAAAAAAATCCAAAACCAAAAAACAAACACCAAATAACATAACCCTGACGGAACTGTTGCTGGTATTTGTAATTACCAAAGACTAAGAAATAGTTTTTATTAGTGTTAAAAAGCATACTTCAAAATGCAGTTTATAGTGTGAAAGTTTACCTCAGCATTTTTAGTCCTTGGAAGATTAACGGTCCTCCTTAGCTTCTTTACCGATTCTGTTATTGCAGGAGTCTCTACACAATCCAATGTAGAACAGATTTTTCTGACAGTCTTAATTACGTGATCTACTGCTTTATGCTGGTTCTAATAAGGAATGTATGAGAGAACAGATTGATCTGATCACAACTGTGAAACAGTATTGATTTAATTGTTTACTTTTTTTTTAAGAATGAATTGCCAAGAAAGATTCATTATGAGATGCATATCTCAATTACATTAAACTGTGGTGTAACAATTTGATTAAACAAAAACCTCAGTACCGAGAACTTCTTTATAGCTCAGTTATCAATGCCAAAAACACAGAAGTAGTATGGATTCTAGAATAGTGTCCCAGGAAACATGAGGTTTCCAACCATTTTTCTATTAAGCTGTAGGCACACATGTATTTTCTAATGAGATATTAAGCTCAAATTCCCTCATGGCATAAAAAGAAAGCGTAGTTTAAAAAAGAATATTCAAGGAATGAATGCTAAAGTACTATTTCAAATTCAGCCCTCTTAAAATAAATATATAGGTTCAAATTACACTTAGACTACAGCATAGCTTCCATAATGGAACTTTATCTTTTTTAATTCACTTTGCTATACTTTTGAAAAGAGTTTGTTGCAACTTTTGCCTTACAAGTAATTTAATTTAAATGGTTCCTTCAGAGGATGCCATCGCAAACTGGAGAAGGAATGGAAAAGGATCGCACACTTAACAGGAATCTTTTTTGAAAGGAATAGATCAACCTCTTATCAGAGAATGAAAATCCTGCTAGGCTGCTTAAGACAAAGTCAAGATGCTCCTAATAGTCCCTTCCTTCTTCTCTTCAAATAGAAGAAAATTCATTTACTTTAAATCTAAATTATCTTAGGTTTTTTGGGTTTTGGTTTTTTTTAATATAAGCAAAGTCTTCATCCAATTTTAAAGAACACATGCAGAAAATGAAAATATTTGCTTCAAAATAACTGTTTTCTTTTTATAGGCTTAATGCATAGGTTTCTTTCACAATCACTTATGAGCACTTACAACTAAATAAGAGAGATTAGTGTAATATCATCTTGGTAGGATGTAAACTGATTCCCAACCCCCACCCTTCCCATCCCCCCCAGATATATTCTCATGACCTTACTACAAATGGATAGCAAAGAAGCCATTTGAATCAAATAGGTTTTGGATGGGGAGCTACCTGGCAACAATTAACTTTGTCCTCGTAAGAAAATAACCATCGAAGCCAGAAGACATTGTAAATATTTAAGCCAGACTTCCAAAGCTAACACTTTGAAAATAACAGCTATTTTAACACATGAAAAACAAAATTTCCACTGCTATTTTCCTCACAGGGCCTTAAATTAATCTCAATAAAAAGATAGGTAACTTTTAAAGTCTGAAATCAAAGGCTATGTACAAGTTATTTACGGAATACTTTACCCTGTTTCACTTTGATTAGGAATTCACTTCAGGAAGCAAAAAATTTCAAATGCAACAACTGCTGATATTTGGACCTAATCATCATCACCTACAAGCTACATCTCCCATTCTCAAAAAGACTGCAGAAAGAGTAGAACATAAGCCTGAACTGAGGTGTTTTGCATTCCTCCCTCAGCCTGTGAAATCACAGTTAAACAAGCTGAAGCAGCTGCAAGAGCAAAGCAACAAAACCACCACCATTTCAAGGGAGCAGTAACATCTCACTCTCCTAGAAAAAGATTATGTTCAAAACTACCGTTCAGAAGATGGTGAATCACCATCAAGGGAACTAAGCAACATTAAGGGAATATGTAAATAGTGGATATCAGCTTGTTCAGACCTGCATTCCTGGAGAGGCAAACAAACATAGTTGAAATGAAAAAGTATTGTAATTAAGTCATTCATTTCAAGACTGTTCTTATAGAAACTGTTTAAGAAACGGTTATCTGTTGTTTAAGAATTTAAGACTCCAAGTTACATTACTATCAGGAGTTAAAATAAGCTTCTCCTTTTAGAAATGAGTAAAGCAGGTTATCTTCAGCTAGCTTTTGCATTTGGGGAATCACTCTACTTCACATGCAAGCTGTTTTAAGCTACCTATCATACACTGAAATAAACAATGGCTTTGACAGTGTATTTTAAATTAATCCAGTTGTGCAGACTAAAATGTAATTACACTTTTTGTAAAACTTACTTGTATGTTCCAAACATCCTTCAGTTATAACTCCCATTGTACACAACTACTACTGCTCCCTTTTGCGTAGATTTTTATCTGTTACCAATATATCATTCATGGCTGACAACAACTGACATACTCAGGGTTCAGATGTTTTCCTTATTCCCCTTAATTAATCTCTTCCAGCATTTTTGAGGAAATTTATTTTGCACACCAGATTATTTTGTACACCAGGACTTTGAAGATACATTTCTCACTGTGATGATTAGGTAATAATTAGTTAGCAAGAAAAGCCAGGAAGAAGAAAGGAAAAGCACTCTAAAAATCCCTGATTCCAAATTTACATTTGACAGCTTGTTCAGATCTCAGTTTCTCCAAGAATTCCTGCAAGTCTTTTTTCCAACTAACACATTAGTAAACTTTCTCATGCTACTTTCAGTTCAGCAATAATTTACTACAACCTTACCTCATTTTTAAGAGCTATGTTAACTTGCTTGCGATACACATCTAGAAGCTCTTCAATAGAAGACCTGCAAGAAATAGTAGTTATTGAACACAAGTGCAAGAGCGTAACATAACCTTGATCAGAAATTCAGGAGTGGGCTTGATTACTAAACTAACCACATAACTTTACCTTATAATAGGTTCTCTGAAAGGCTTTTCTACTTTGTAGAGGTGTTTGGTTAGATGTATGGGTGTTCTGTCATCATCTTCCTGCAATAAAATATTACATATTAAGTCCAGTTCTTACCTTTCTATAATTTGTACTACTGTGCTAGAAGTTTCATTGCTAATACCTGTGGATTACAAGAGGAAAGATATAAGGGGAATTTCTTTTCCACTCTTCAAAGAGGAAAAGAAATAACTAATTAATAGCCTATGAAACATCTACACATTGGGACAGGGGGAAGAGGGAAGAAACAACAATCAAGTGCCAAAGTATGCAGATATTAAATATTCCTGCCTTCCTCTTTGATGGTCTGATACATATCTAATTAAACTCAAAAACTCTTCTTAACTTTTATTTAACTCTGAAATTCGCTGCTTCTCTTTCAGGCCTCAAGTTTAGTCCAAATGCTTGCATACTTTTTTCAGCTATAGTACTTGGTCTAATAAGAGAGATTATCCATGTTTATATTATTTGCCTTGTGAAAATTCAGTATGTATTTTACTTCCTCTTAGTATAACAGAATAATTCCCAACACCAAGGAGACATACTAATTTGTTAATCACACAAAAAAGACTGCATCTTGGATCCATCAACTCTGATGCAAACTCCCAACATCTTGGAGATTTACATTGCTGCTGCAGTTCAGGAGGTACTTACTGTTCGTGCCAGATCTCTGCATATTACACTATGGGTCAACAGCTGCAGTTTGATTTCTGTATCCCACTTCCGACAGTTCTGAATATATTCATGACTTCCTACGCAGTGCTTACTGTTAAACAAAAGAAAACTATAGTTACACCAAAAATATGCAGTGTTTTCCCCAAAAACTCACATGGAATACTCAGGGCAACCTGTTGGCTCAAAATAAGGAAATGGTTAATCAACCTCCACACCATACTACTTGATCTGATTTTTACTTCTGCAGAAGTATACTATTACAGATACCTATACTTTTGCTAAAGCTCTTAACTGCTACGGCTAATATTGAAACCAAATATTCTAACTCAGAAAACTAACAGGGATTTGTAAACCATTACTTTTGAAAAAAAAAAAAATCAGATTATTTCAGAGTATTAGAAATCAAGACTAGGTTTTTTTTTTTTCCTAGTTGTTGGGAATGTAAGAGCAGATGAAAACTATAACATCCATCTACAGAAGCGCTCTAGAAATCTGCATCTAAAAAAAACCTGTTTGTGTTCAACACAACAGATGGCAGATTAGAACAGATTTCTAGGAAGCTGTTGAGAATCTACTTTGCTGTATCCCAGAGTAATTGTAAAGACTTCTGATCTTTGTGCAAAGTGTGACCCTTCGACGTTTTTAAGATCTCTGCTTTCACATATTTAATCATTAAAGATATACTTTCCAGTAACTGTGCCATGAAAAAGCATGAAATTAAATATTAATGAAAAAGAGTTTGCTTACTTCTGTAAAACTTCTTCGTGGCCACAGACTTTCAGGATGTAGCTGCCAATGTCCACTTCATTCAAGTCATCATGCACCCAGCAAAGTGCCTGCATTATTATAAGCTCAACAGGGGAACTCACTGTTTAAAGAAATTACATCTAAAAGTTAAATATAAATCTATAGCAAGTGATATTAACCATTGTTCACCCACAAATAGTAGTTATTTAATTAAATTTATTTTAATACTTATAGGGAAGACTCTTATGCTTCTATAATCCCTTAAATTTCATAGTTTGAGATCTTAACTTTTTTTTCCCAAAGGCAGCCATCTTATAAAACCTGCCTGTAGTGTAAGAAATCAATAAATCTTTTGTAAATCAGGATACAGTGTAGTCACTTGACCAAAAGTACAAAAACAGTCTGTAATCTGTTTTGCAGGAGTTTTTATATGAGGATAGCCCCCCCCCCCTTTTTTTTTTTTTTATTTTAATTATAAAATTGCCTTATTTAGCGAGGACTTCAAATAGTTAAGTAATCCCAGAGCTTCTTAAAGTTTAAAAAATCATTATCTGAAGAGTTGGAAATGGAACTTTTGTATTTGTTCTGCTTTTGAGGAAGTGAGTATGAGCTGCAGCAGAGGCAAATCCTACTGAAAGTCCTTCCTCGCCCCCTTTTCCTTTTGTCTAGGGCAGTTTCCACATCATACAGATCAGATCTCAGTAAGCATCACTAAGCCTTTGCAAAAAGTATCTCTTAACTACCAGTACTATCACATCAGGCTCCAAATGCTGTTTTTGAAAATAGTCTCTCTTCCATCCAGCAACTACGGAGCTAAAGAAGCAATCCCAGTCAAACCCAAAATCAATTCCCCCACAGCCACCAGATGTCACTGGGGAAAAATACATTGGCATGTTTTAACACCACAAACATTTTAAGTACAAAATGTTCTCTACACCTCCCTACCTAGTTTCTGATCTTCCCCTTTAAATCATTTGCAAACAATGTCACTAAATGCCTCAAAATTCTGTAAAAAACACTACACAAAAGCATTTTATTTTTTCATCAGTACCTCAAAAGTTGTTGTTTTTTCCCCTCTAGGGGCCTTCCTAATTTTCCTGAATCTTTTTTTTCTTAAGAAATGTTACTACTATGGTGGATACAGAAAGGTAATGCCACAACAATATTTTCCACAAGATAATGCAAGTACAAGCCCAGAAGTATTTGATAGCATACGAAGAATGAGCATATCTGATTCAAGAACAGGAAATGATAAGAAGCACGAATTCAGAAACACTATTTAACTCACTGTTGAGGCTATTTAACTTACTATTAATCTAGAATGAAACTGCTGTACTATCATCAGCAGATAATGTGGTAGTTGATAGAGAAAAAAGATGCAGCAACAGTTCATGGGGTATAGTCACAGGCTGCACTGGCGAAGGTCTGCCAGTCCTGCAACGCCTAGTGGAGCAATCCAAAGATAACGTTGCCGTGTTTTCCCCACGCACTGTCTTTTGAAAGACATTAATTTCTTGCTGACAGGCAATGATTGCTCAGGTAGACTTGTACTTCCACATAAAGTCTAATAAACCAATGCAAAATGAATAGGTACACCCAAACAAGCTCTTAAGTTCATCTGTTTCCCTCCTAGGTTCTTTCTACACATGGAGTCATCAGAACACTGAAAGGCTGCAGTTCCTTCTGAGTTGAACTGAAAGCTCTACCAAAGTAGTTCAAGCATAAGAATGCTAAGGTATGCAACAATTTGACCAAGAACAGAAGGAATTAAAGGCAGAGAACAACTTTACACTTATTAGTAGTCACAGTATGAGCTACAGATACCCATCTTTCACTAGCTACAGAAGACAAGTACTTTAATTGTGATTAGTTTCAGTATTAGAAAAAAAGGAAGCAAGCAGAAAGCGCAAAAAGATGTGTGGGGCTAGAATGCAAAACACATTCCAAGGTATTAACAACACTTCTAGAAATAAAGGGCTGAAGCTGTAGCATTTTAGTTATGCTACTAAAGCCTTTTGTAGGAAAGGATTGAGCCTGTGATATTAGGAAAGTGTAATCTTAAGGATGAAGAGCAGAAACCCTTCCTTATTCTTACAGTCCAGCTAATTTCTTAACAAAAGAGTATTAAAATCACAGCAGAATAAGGCTCAGCAAATTAATATAGAATGAAAACACTTATGCATCAAGAGCTTGTTTTCCAATACAGCAATTTCATATTTTTTGAGAACAACCAACTCTACACTGTTGCAGACAGAGAACCAAATGATAAAAAATACACCACAGCAGAGATGCACTACCAGGTGACACGGTCTGGAAATGGGACCTCTCACGAGGGCTAAGAGACTACAGCAGTATAGAGGCTAAAAAGTAACTTGCTCAGTTATTTTATCACCAAGAACTGCCAGAAGTTGACAGCATCGCAGTTACAGCCTTTAATACAAACATGCTGTGCCTTCTGGACTGCACAGAGAATACAAATTTATGTACAGGAACAAGGTAAACCCCAAACTAATATTCCTGGTTACCCAAAAAAGTAGCCCAGCTAGATATTGCACACTGCGACAGTATTGTTTTAGTGTTTGTGTCCATAAGCATATATTGAAGTCAAGTAATAGATAATTTCAGTATTTATTCTTATTTACCCAGAGCTATTTGTCTGAATTTTTAGATAGTCTGCAAGAATTTATTTAAACACATGTTGGTGTTGAAATAAACACATAAATTAAAAGTTAAAAATCTCAGTTCTGGTATTGTTGTCCCCTCAATTACCATAAAGTAGGTCAAACTCTTGAAAAACTGTTTTAACATTCCCAGCTGTGGGTAGAATAGCGCTTCTGGTTCGCTTGGCTTTCCTTTTTAAAAACATGTTTCACTGTCAGTTTCCAAACATTTTCTGGTGGAAGCACTGAACCAGAATTAAGTTCTTTCTTCAGTTACCTTTTCCACATTCCCCATGAGCAATCCACACACCTGAGACCCAGGGATTACGAAAACTGAAAGCCATTGGCCTAGCCTGAGTGTACAGTTTTATCCCACCATTCTAAGTCTTACAAGCAAACTCTAATTTAAAAAGCAGAAACGTACCATCACATGTAAAAGTTACTGGTTGCTGGAATTCTTCAATTTCTATAGAAACCTTGATACTGGCACTCTCCCCACTTATATTTCTTTGCAGCATGATTGGACTCAGCACAAAGCCTGGATTTGTTTGCTGATTAGCATAAGGAAACTTGGTCCTCAATCTGAAAGTAGAGAAGGCTTATGAAACATCGCAATAGATAAGTCTAAGACTAAAGCAAAATAACATGGTAATAACCACAAGCTAGAACAGTAAAAACTACCTTTTGCTCTTTATCTAAATTGTATGTACAAAGAACCATTCAATTTTTCTACTCTCAACAGAACACTGCCCACAATAATTATACAAGTAGTACTTAGAGGGGAAAAAACTCTATAATTAGGCAGGTTTTACATATAGCTTAAAATACTTAATAGGTCAATGCTTACAGGACACATCCAGCTTCTCTAGAAGCTCTAGAACAGTTTTTAAAAAGCTAATCCACGGCATTTGCTAAAAATAAGTTTTTAAAAAGGGTAATTTCTTTTATGTAGAAGACACCACAAAACTCTTTACATGTTTTTATTTTTGGAAGTCTAATCTGAATTTAGATACTAAGCAGAAGGTAGTTATTCCAAGTTGTGGGAGTTGAGAAAGAGGCCTAAATTAAGGGAAAGGCTTTTCGTTAGGAAACAAATAGTATAAAACATTCACCTAGTAATAAACAGACAGTACTGTGATAGCTGCTTTTTATTTTCTGCTATTTAACACAGATGCAATAATTTAAACTTAACCTTCTTCCAACACTGAAGCAGTATTATAGGAGATTAAGTACAGAGCTAATTTATAATGGCCATCTATTTCATCATCTTGATTCCTGACAATAGCATGAATGGGAAGGAAAAAAAAAAAAAGGAATCACTCTAGCAAGAGTTGTCCATCAGCATTTTAACCACTAGGTCTTGAAAGAAAAGGCAACAACTAGATTTAACTAGAAACTGTTGCAACAAGTCTACTTTACATGAGCTTTGTCTTCATGTTGTTCATCAGTAAGTTTCACAGGTATTTGACTTCTCATTGGTTTTATGGAGTTTGCTTTTCATTACGTAAACACTCCTGTTTTAAAAAGTAGCTGCTATCCTTCAGATTCAAAGATTTTTATTTCCCCCTTTATTTCTTGGATTTTAATCTTTAGAGGAAAAAAGGCAAGACTCCTAGTGTCTTCTCTAGGAAGCAAGCAAAAAAATGACCTCTCAAAAATTATGGCAGCAAGGAAAAATAAAAAAAATAAAAAAGAAGGAGCATTCTGGTTTATCAAGTCCCATCTTCTTCAGTATGACCTTTAAGAAACTTCATCACCTGATAAAAGCAGGAACAAGTTTGAAGGTTGTATTTGATACAGAATTCCAGTTGTGGAAGCAATAAAAACGAGTGCATTTAAGGGTTAGAAAGCCATTGAGTGACAGGATTTAGTGAGGTACATCAACTAAGAAAAAAAAGACTTCAAATTACTTTATTTCAAAAGAAATTGTTTTAAAAAAATAGATGAAGGAGATACAGATATATGGAAATACAGAAAAATAGTTTGAGGATAAAAAAAGTATTATAAAAACAAAGAAAAGAGTAAGAGGAAAGTCACAGTACCAGAAGAATAAAGAGGAGGTATGATAATCCAAAACCTTTGTGCTGAACACCTTAACAATTCTGTTGCATTCTTGGGGGGGGCGCGGGGGGGAACAACAGAAAAAAAAAAAAACAACAAAAAACCAAAAAAACCCACAACCAAAAAACCCAACAACAAAACAAAACCAAACAAGACAAACCCAGGAAAAACTGGGATAAGAAAAGGGAAAAGGACACATACTGAAATCTGCTCCATAAAGCAACAAACGTAGTATTGGGCCTGTCAACCTAAGTGAAAATGAGTTACTTAGCTTCTTTTTTTTTTTTTGTTTCTGAAAGCTAATTTGTGTTCAGTAATTTCTTACTTCGTAACTGCTTGAGAAAAAGCTGACAGTTCTTGATTCTGCCCTTCAATTTCTTGGAGAAGCACGTTTTCTGTCAGCATGCCAGTGGTCCCATTGTCTTTCTGCAACTCAAAGATAATACAGTATTTAAATAGCTGCAAACATATTCCTATAGCCAGCAAAGCTGTGTGTAGGTGATAGATTTTCAGGAATCTGAGGTTCACTATCAGTTTTATGTCTACTTCCATAAGGAGAAAAATGTATATAATTACCAAGTTGAAAAGTAAAGATTCACTGGACCAGTGACTCCTTTACAGAAGGTAATTTGTTTGACAGCATCATTATCAGCTAAGATTAATTTGCAAGCATAACAGTTCCTAAATTCTCAGCAGTAACATGTTACATTAGAATTTGGCTAGATTTTGCTAAACCAGAGGAGGAAGACAAATGTGTTTTCCTCCACTTCTGCAATTCAGCCTTCAGTATAGTCCCAGAAAGAACCATTACACTCCAGTTCTGCCCATGATTACTTTTCCTACAAAGCAGGAAAAGATAAATTGTACACTGGAAGGAAGTAGCATTCAGAACATTAAACTCAGAACTAATCTCATGGTATCAAATTACTGCTGTTTTAATCCTTTATGCCACATGCACCCACCAGCTCCCAAAAATATAAACCATAACCTTTAAAGTATCCAATCTAAAAAACAATTGCTAAAAGAGAACTGCAGTTTCAAATAACAAAAATCTAATAAACTTAAAGAAAAACCAAACACAAGCAAAAAACTGCAGCAGTTTTTAATCCGTATCTGTTTCCGATCCAATTCACAATACAGCCATATCAATGCTAGTGTAAGCAAAACACAGAGAGCAGCTGGAACAACCAGTGGGGCTGAGGTGGAAGTAATTTGTCTGTAGTCTAACAGCCACCACTAGCCTGAAGCACTCACGAAGCTCCAACCAGATACTCCCTGGAATAAGTTGATCTTGAAGACTTTGCTCATGTCCAACCTAGGGTTATTGTGCACAGAGGATAAAGCCTTCTGACTAGTTACATTTTACATCCAGAGCTTTTACAATGCTTACAGAAATCTTTAATCCACCCAGAAGTTCAGAAAAAAAAGCAGGCTGCACTACAGTTCTGAAAATTATCACAATTTATTCATACTTGAAATAGCGAATAACTACTTAACTAGTATGTGGGTTATTTATTATTAGCTGAGAAAGTTAGCCGAGCATCTAACTTCATTAGAGCATATCAGACAATATAGTCAAATTAGACTGTCTCAGAAAAGGGGTCAAATCGGTAACATGCAGAGTTAGGGACTGTCAGGTCTTTCAGCACATTTTTTTTTTTTTTTGCTGCAATTAACTTGTTTGAGCAGTACAGCATAAAGAAGGGATAATACACACAACCCATAATTGCCACTTGAATTGCATTTACACCTAGTTATTTCAGCTAAAATATTGGCTTCAACACCACCGATCAATTCAAAAGGCTAAATTCTACATAATTGGGGATTAGCCATACCACAGGAAACTATTAGAGCAGGAAGTTGTAAAGCCACAAAATCTGGCATGTGATGCAGGAACAGGTATAATACTGTGAATTTGAAAAGGTTCTTCCATTCTAATGTCTCAGACAAGTTCCATCACATAAAAATCCTTCTGGGCAACTGCACAAGACCTCCTGACAAACCTGTGCAATTGTATCTCGTACATGTATTCTTTAAGCAATTACACAATAACAAAACAAAACAAAAAAATCATAGGAGGAAACAGGAAGTTAACATACCAAGTGACAGGTAAACACCTTCGATAAAGATTCAGCTAACTGCTGGCCAGCACTCCCCACAACTCAGTAATTTCAAATCAAGAAGCTGGCTATGCAAATGTTACATTTTCTCTATTTAAGAACTCTTTGTAAAGACGTTAGGTAATGCTACACTCAGAGCACTTCGCAACTCTAACCAGAGTATAAAAGCACTGCACAAGGGGATCAACGAAAATAAAGTCACACCAGCGATGCAACATTGCTACCTTATGCTACTATGTGACAATTTTGAATTATTCACAGCAAAATTTGCAGGTTATTCTGCTGTTGAATTGAAAGTAGTTTACAGAACTGCAAGGGAACACACGCAAGCTTAGCCAGGGTAAACTAAGTTCTAACGTAATGAGCAAAGAAAAAAAAAAAAAGGTTTATTTGGTTACCCATAGGTGACCCGAGGGTCACATTTGGCTAAGGAGAGAAACCTAATGTTACTATAAATATGTATTGCTGGAAATTACCTCCTGGTAGAAAATTAAGAACATTAAATACTTCCTTGCTTTTTAAGTTGAATTTCAATACTAATTTTCAATCACTTTGTGGAAGATAATTTCAGCAGAACGAGCTTTGACAAACGTAAGAAATCTATTTAAGAGATCTACTGAACTCGGATGATTAGGAGTTTGAGCACCAAGTAGGATTTTAATTTCTTTAACTTACAGATGAGCAAATCTAAGAGGTACAAAAGCTATCAGTCAAACAGGAAATAACTTGTAAGAAAGGACTTCAGGCCAAACTAGATAAAATAGTTTGTATCAGCATAGCTTGCAAAAATAGAAGAGGTCTGCAAATACAATTACTCTTAACAATAAAGAACAAACCCAAAACCCAGTAAGTTACCAAAAATCAAGTTAAATTAAATTACATGGGTGTATAGCTCTGTGGAGAGAAAAGGTAGAGAAAACAACACCTAAAATAGGACAAAATGATGATTTTGCCTCTGCTTTCAGAAAGAAGAGTGACAAACTCAAGTCTTTATGGGGGAATACTGAATATATAGATACTTCATCAAATAGTGAAGAAAAACTCAAAGCAATCTATTGATTTGAGGGATTAAATATATTATGAAAGAATCAAAATATATGACTAGAAATTTTTATGAATAGCTTTGTTTAAAGGAGCAGTGAGACTGAGTTATTCAGGGGAAAAAATGATCCAGACTAGTTAGGATGCAAGACTTCAGAATATACTTTGAAGGAAATATTACCTGGGGGTAAATGGGATAAAATACAAGAGAACTGCCAAAAACAGAGTCTAAATAACTCAGCTTCCTACTATACCAGATGGAAAATCATTTAAAACTAGAAAATAAAGTAGTAGCAAAAGATGGGCAAAAGATAAAGAAAAAGCCTCAAGTTATGTTGAAAGGGTATCTGTTTGAGAGACTCATCTCTAGATCTATTTATTATCTTCTTTAACTCAGCACAAGCAGCAGAAACACCCCTGCTGATAATTTACAGTCTTGTATCATCAGCTAACTTTATAATAGAGACTAGAACTGGAGCATTATGCCAAAACTAGTTAACCACAGACTGGAGGAACACAAGTGAAAAGTAAATCTCCAATCTTCAATTGGACATTCACTGCAGGAGTCCGCTATAAACTAAGAACTTGTTTGAAAAAGATGGCAGCTTAAGAAAACCAGATATATTAATTGACTACAGGATCGGTATGTGCTGTTGTGATGACATGGTGAATAAAAGCAAATGCAATAGAAGCGTATCAAGCAGGATGCCCCTACCTGTAATTCATGCCACTCTACAAGGCACGTGGTACACTGGGCTCTCACATAGAGACTCTAAATTTTAATATTCTAAATAAAAAAAGAGTAACAGGAAAGAGAAGCTCATACGCAGAACTTACAATGAAAGCTAACAGAAAGTCGCTGTCTCTTATAACACGTTGAGGTAAACATCAAAATGGTTCTTTATCTTAAATACCTGCTGTTCCACCCTGCTAAGAAGAACATTTGTAAGAACTAGTTATTAATGCACTTCTGCTTAAAATCAGATGACTGATGAGGACAGCGAGGGTCTGGAACAGCCTTTAAATCAAAAGTAGCAGGAGGAGAAGACCAGATGTGAAGGCAGAGCTTGAGTACTTTATGACCCAAATAACATGTGATCTGCAAACAGCATAGGATGGGGCCTGATGAACAGGAAAGACCCTTTAAAATCCTGCATTCTTGAAAAAAAACCTGTAATTTATAAAAACAGATTTAACTGAGCAACAGTGAAATAATACTTTCTACAGACAACACAGAAGAACTGATCCAATGTAGTCTAGCTATTCCAGTCAATAGTTACATTACAATCAACCAAACATCACCGGAAAACTGACAGACACCTCACTAGATAAGGTGACAAACTGAAGAAGGAAACTGCTGAAGAGCCCAAGTTTACATCGCTCTCCAAATACTAAGAAATAACTGAGCTCACACACCACAGCTCAACAGTGAGTGGAAAAAAATAAAATGAAATTAGACCCAAGATCTTCACCCATATACTGTTAAAAATGTGATCCCTTAAAAACAGAGGTAAATGGGGTTTTTTTGGGTTTAGGTTTTTTTTGGTCCTTCTCCACTGGCCTTCTATTTAACTTTTGCCAGAATACTGACAACTAGCCCAGAAAAACAGGAAATCCTTCAAATGAGGGGCCAAAAATTTCACTTCAATGGAAATTTAGACAGCCCTTTAAGCCAAAGTCTAGTAAATCTTTCTTTTTCTGAGAAAAAAACTCCCCCAGTTTGGGGAGAGGGAAAAATTAAGGAGCAATTTGGAAAATAACCTTGACTGATAACAATTGCTCTTTATGGCATGTCCCTAGCCTATTAAAAACACATAGAAAGACAATACATAAGATTCAAAACAGCCGCAATCTGAAGTCTCCAAGGCAAACAAATCTTTTACTTCCCCCTCCAGCCACTTTCTACAAATATGATTTTTCCTGCCATTATCACCCTTGCCAGGGTGTTGACTTTTCCACTGAAGACTTCTTCAGCCTTCGTACTCTCTCTTACCAAAAAATGAAGATACAGAAGTATTCATATTCCCTTTCTAGTGAGGGGACTAATATTTTAAAATGTAGTATCTTGTTTTATGATGGAATTACCACAGAAAGAATTTTAAAAGATAGAAAAAGTTAAATAATCTACAGTCATTTACTGGACTTGGAAAAGGGAAGGATGCACTTACGGGGGCATAATTACCCAGATGAGACTGCTACAGTATTGATCATCTGCTGCACAGTTCAGTTTTCATACAAACTGCATGTGCTCAATGTCCAAAGAGATGAGTGTTATAACTAAAGCCTCTGTTGCATTTTTGTCTTGAAATTTTGATGAAAGTCATCCAGATCCAAGAGTAGAAATCACCCTTTTGCCCTGCCTGATAAAAGTAACAACACACGAAGATGGTTTTCCTTCTTCCAGCACAGAAGTACAGGGTTTCTGACACAACAGGCATCTCACTTTCCAGGACAGTATAACCAAAAAGGATCAGTTAACAATCTCTCTAGCATTCCTGCACGGAAGGAAAGATTTCTACCTATGAAAAAGAATTATAGTGGTCCCATGAAAGACTGTAAGTGAGACTGAGAGAGCAGAAAAGATTTTTTACTATGCCACCCTTCTACCTTTTTTTTGTAAAAAAAAAAAAAAAAAAAAGCTGACAGGTTCAAGTATAAGGCAAAAAAAGATATTTTCCAAAATCTGAGTTATGCTCAAGATAAAGCTTTCAATGTCTAACTCACCATCTTTTTATTTTGCAGTATCATGTGAATTGCTCATTAAATATTTATCAATGTGATTTAAATACTTAATTGTTCTAAAGATTATTTCCATTTCTTTTTGTAGTGTGTTGAAAAACAGCAACTTCCTCAGCAAATGTGGAAACATTACACAAGGTCAGAGTTACTTTGGGATTTAGTTCAGTAGTTTTCTCAATATCACTAATACGTACATAGACAAATAACAGCACATTATTTGGACACTGCTCAAGCCAAGTAATATTTAACAAACAAATCCAGACCTTAAAGTGTCTTTAAAATACTGTGATTGTGATTAACCTTTACTATTTTACTGCAATTTAAAAATACCAATTTACATACCTGTGATGTTTGGCCCTGTAACTTTGCAAGTTGAGTCGTTCGCATGTTTAAGGACTGGCTCCTTGTAACTGTTGCTCCAGAAGATTTCCCATTAACTTTTCTTTCCAGATGACAAGTTACTAACAACTTTTCTTCTAATAGCACAGCATCCCATGGATCTTCAGCAGTCATGCTTGAAGCCTGCTCTCCATCATTCTCTGCCGTATTTAAAGTCTCCACACTATCCACTTTTGGTTTACTTAGGGGATCCAAATCTAACCAATCAAATTTACTAACATCCCTGCAGCTTTCTGAGGCTGGTAGGTTAGAAACTGCAGACTTTATAGCAGTCATTTCCAAGTCCGTGCTCGACTTCCCATTTTTCAGAAATTCTGAGGTGCTTGCAATTTTGTCAAATACTTTTGCCATTTCTGGTGTAAGTACTGGAGGATATATAGATAGGCTTCCTCCTTGTGGATGGAAAGGTGTAGTAGCTGCCAATGGGTATGAAATGTATTGCGACTGCCTTGGAAGACCAAGATAAATAGGTTCTCTAGAGTGGTAGGAGGACATACTTGGATGGAATCCATTCTGAAATACACCAGTCTGTTTTGTGTAGGAAGCTGAGGGGTAAATAGGAGGTAAAGTGCATGTCACAGGTGCTGGTATCCCAGGCGTCCACTGTCTTCTCTGACCCGTAGGCCCAAGATAAAATTGCGAAGACACAGATGGGCTTAAAATAGGATTTACTGGTAACGTAGGTGCTTTACTAGATTCAAAACTGTCATCCAGCAGCAGTTTCTCTAGTTCAGCATGAGTAAGCTTCTCTATGTCAATGGTACTTAGTTTATCTTCCATGCTTTTGGCATCAGACTCTGGAAACACCATGAGATCATGGTCCTGTTTGTTATGAGTCTGTGCTTTTTGTCTGGTGCTGCTTAAAGAATGAAATGATTGTTTGTTACCAGCTACACCTCTTTCTTTCTGCATCTTAGCTAATGCCTCAGCTTCCATCTGCAGCGCCTCTTCTTTGTCCACATCTTTTGACCTTGTGGCTGCCAAAGAAGGTGATGAGCACTGTTTAAATCCATTGTTACTGGATATCTGGGCCATACCGAAAGAGCAGACGTCCATTTAAAGAAGCAACACCTCCCTTGTACTGGTTGTCTACCCTTGGCTTTGGAGTAGGTTTAGCAGATCTGAAAAGGAAACGAAGCATTAGAAACACATAGCACTTATTCACGTTTGGTTTCTTTTAAGTCATACATCACCAATTGGCAAGGTTGCATATGTCCTTCAGAAACCCAGGACACAAAATTTTAAAGAAACCAATTTTTTTTTTTGGAGAGTCAAACTTGAAAAGAAAAGACACACAATTAAATTCACAGCCTTTGAATTACACGAGAGCCATTTATTTTTTCTTACTAGTACTTACCACTAAGTAGAGTAAGTACTTGGTTTCTTTTTGCACCACTAAACTTAAGACACAGAAAAGCTACAGTCAGGTACCTACCTATTTTCAGATTAGAGGAATTCTGCACACTTAGCCAGGTTCAAATCTCAGAAGTAGAAATCGTTCTAAAGACTATACAAATAGCTAGCATTGATGAAGCACATTATCGAGAAGACTTCCAGTTTACTTCAACATATTACAAAAACTATAGATGTGTCAAACTGCTGTATCACGATTATGATGGTCATAATGATGCTGAAGGACCTCCCTTCCTTTGGAAAACACCATTGTACTTCACCTTCTTAACAAGAGAAATAATGCTTATGAAATTTTATTTCTTGCACAAGCAAAATAAGCAACTTAAGTACAGCTGCTCATTAAGTAATCCCTTCAACAGCCCCTTAAAGAAAGTGTCATTCACAACTAGGTAAGGGAAGAAACTCTGAAAGGTCACCCTTGCTTAAGGCCAACATCAAGAAAGTGATATCTTACGTTTTTCCAATTCCAGTCTTGTGCTCACTACTATTATACAACTTCCCATATTCACCAGGATACCTATGCTTCTTCATTAAAATAATCTTACAAGAGATCACCACAAGAACTATGTTATTTTTCAATATTATTTCTACTTTACAGCTTTTTACACACACATAGGTCAGAGTTGCATCCAGGACATAAGCTGTCTTCCAGCAACAGCTAGTATGCATATTACGTAGCAAGAAAAAATCACGAATAATGAGTTTCTGCTAGGAGAGTTACATAAAGAGCAATCCTCATTAAAACACAGTTTCACTGAACTAGATGAGCCCTTTAGATGTAAATCACCTTGGGTTTAAGTCATGCAACAATCTACAAATTAAAAGAGTTCTCCGCAGTAAATAATGCAGAAAACTCAGAAGTCTGTCTTTATGTTCCCTTGCTATTCACACCTATTAGATGGGGTCTTTCCCCCTTGAATCAGACCAGAGACGTGTGCTTTAAACAGACTAACTGTACTTCTGCGGACTTGCCACAAACAGCAAGACTCTTAATAGATTTTTAACAGATTACTTAAATTCTTTAACGCTCTGGCTAAGCTTTTGTTTTACCTACTTCTTGGTGGCTTATACTATGAAGGAGAGACATCTTTGTAAGAGGTTCTATACATTTCAGCTAAGTCTGAAAACATAAATTCAGATAAAACCCTTCACAAAGCAAGATTAAACTAGAACTGATGTTACAGGTACCAAGACAAGACTTAAATGAAAGAGGGTGTCTTTAGAAAGACTGAAACAGGTATAAAACCCTGAAAACCACACAACTGAAGTCCTGGGAAATAAAGTCTTAATGAAGAGCTTTGGAGGTTAATAGTATGGATCCATTCCATGAGATAATGATATTCAACACAGATGAAATCTACAGAAAAAAGTAGACACCAGATCCTTTTCCATACAATACATTAATCTGCAGAGTTTGACATTCATTAAAGCCACAACTATTGCCATTAGAAAAAAGTCCTTTCCTAGCTACTGCCTATTTGCACAGCTGAGTGTTGAACCTGATTGGGGAATTGATTAAAAAAAACCCCAACCCCCAGACTTTTTTGCTGGATTCCTTTATAGACAGTGCAGGTCCCTGGTCCCATTTACAACACAGCTGTAGCCCTCAGGGCCATTCAGGCATTTCCTACCCTCCTGTTAGCAGGACAGGCATTCTAAGCCTTCTCCTAAAGATTTGCTGAATATTTTGTAGATGGCATAAGCCTCCTAGCCACAGATAACATCCTAACAAGAAGTCTAATATACTTTACACTAACTGCTCAGACTGCCTAGATATCCAAGTAGGCTTTAACCTCTTTATTAACTTGTGGCTGGTTAAAATTGCTATGTCAAGTTTTCAGAGGCAAGAACACCCTGACTTATGAAGTCATCTCAATAATTCCTGCTTGGCTTTTCCAAGAAGCAGCAGCATGAGGTAAGTGCAGTTTTCACAGTCTTGCTGTTGCCTAAGGATTCTAAATAGCAGCAGGGGTTTTTTTCCCCCTGAATTTTATTAAAAAAAAATAGAAATTAAAAAAACCTACTTTCTGAGACTATTCAGAATTGTTTGGGCTACAACTTTGAAGATGATCAATGCATTCTGGTGCTGTTTGATAATTACAGCAGCAAGTGATTTTTCTTAAGGAAAAAATATCAAGATTATATGGTCTTCAAGGTAACTATATATAACAACTCTGGCTCCTTAAAAATGTAGGAAGCCTTATTTTTCTGCTGAAATCGACAGCTTTGATCTCCGTGCTCACCAAGCAGTCTCCTACTCACAAGGAGTCTCTGTTCCACAAAGTCATAACTCCAGATAAACTTACATTCCTTAGCACTCAGAAACATGGTGCGCAGCTACGGCAGCACATTCATTCATAACATCTGAAGAATCCAAATTGCTCAGTAGTTGCTTATTTTACAATTTCACATTATAGTGCTGCATTTTTGTCAGCGTATGATTGCACACTTGCACTGACAAATCCAGTGACTTCTAGCATTCAAGACAGAAGAATATTTTATCACTGGTTACCTGAAAAGTTGAATTTTACTTCTATTTTTGCAAGACAGTCTCATCAACATACATACACTTAATTAGATCACTGTATTTAAGTCCTGTCCTTGGGAAACTTCTAAAAGCAGTGTATAAATTTCTGCCAAATTTTAAAAGCGGACTGCAGTTTTCAAGCAGTTTGAAGTTAAAAATTGATTTTAAAAAATCTGATAAAATTGCAATACTTTTAGGAAAACTTTATCCTGCATGCCAGTTTTTAGCAATAAACTCACATGATAAAACATCAGAAGAAAAGCTCCCTAGGCATAAGCATGATTAAAATAAGACAGGCCTTCTTTTAAATGCTAACTACACCACATCAGTTAACATTTTCACATAGGAAATTTAGTTTCACTTTTGAGCTTCTGACTTTGTAGCCATCTAAGTTCAAAGGCAGAGAGCAAGCAAAATTTACACTTCTCCAACATTCACAAAGGGAAGGGCAAATTCCATTTGGACCATCCATCAGCAGGAAACCTCTCAAACACTCAGAAGAATGTGTTTCAATTCAAATCCCAGAAACAGGAAAAACAGATACCTGAACCATTACTGACTACACCGTAAGAATTCACAAGAAGTTTGCAACAACTGGAAGTCATTGGAAGACCTAGAAGTAATCCTTAGGGTCAGGATTGTTCTCATCTCAACTGCTGCACACTATTTTAAGTAACAGTAATAATCAGTTTTCAACTGTCAATCTGTTCACCTTCAAGCACCCAACTCTCTTTACAAACACATAAAAGAATGGGTCAAATGCTTTCCTTTTTTTAGAAAAAAGGAAAACTAGAAGCAACTCAAGGGATTATAACAGAAATTTGAAAGTGATAAAACAGCTTCCTATACCACTTATTTCTCCCTTAAATTTGAAATTAAATGGACACATCCATACTTTATACAGAGTCCCTATATTTACACTGCCCTAGCAGTAACTCACCAATACTGCCTGCTTCAAGATTTGTTTGAAACCAGGTCTAAAAACCTCAACCACCCAATTTATCTACAGCCTTGACAAAAGGGAATCTGTCTCTTGCAGTGCAATTTAGTTAACTTTAAGCAATATTTTCTTTAAGTATTCAATCAGATATGATCAGACATCAGCAACAAAACTTTACTAATATCAAGAACCAAGAAACAGCAAGATTTCTGACTACTCCTCCAGATCAAAGCCTCTACATGGAATGGAAATCAATTTCAAAACAGATTTTCACTTACAGAGGCTTACATAAAAGAACCAAAATATATTTACATATGCACTAATCTAGCAAATACATAAAACCCAATCATGAAGAGGTTTTTTTCCTAATGAGGAATTTATAGGTGTTTGGTAAGAAACTCCAGGAGAATCAATACAAGATATTACATCTATACCAGGACAAAGACTCCCAAAAATCTAAATTAGTTTCCTATCTTAATGAGCAAGGGATGACTTTATTAGAGATAAATCCTGTCACCTTAAGCAGAGGTAATCTCACCATCTGCTCATGTACATGTTAACAGCCTTCTCTACTTAAGATGAGTTTTCAAAAAACCCCAAGGCTTTTAACATTCTATTTATAATTTGTTCCAGTGCAAAACAAGCACAGAACATATTATTTGGTAACTCATTCTTAAGAAATACTTTATAGTTATCACAAATCAGTGCACATAAATTCCCCAGAGTCCAAGCACTAAATACAGAAGCAATGATAACAAGTCAGACCATTTTCTGCATTCCTTATAAAGTAATGCCCTGGCATACAGTAGCCAGGTCTTCCTCAAAACAAGTGTAATTTTCACAATAACTCCACAGTTATTTTGCCATTAGTTAAAAAAAAAAAAAAAAAAAAAAAAATTTGAGGCATTTGCCTAACAGTGATAGCTAACTTAAGAATTAATAGATCTTGCCTGCATACCAGAAACAGCAGCAGTTTTATGGGATAACAGGGAAAACTTAGCAAAAGACGGCAGCAGTAATATACTATGGAAAGTACTAATCATCTGGAAAGGAATTCATAGCAAGACATTTGCCACAGCAGGAAAACTCCTTAGCAAGAAAAAACATATGAACTTTGATGTTCAAAAATCCCTCTCTGCCAGATGCATTCAGATTGCCACAAATCGCAAAACAACTGAATAGATACTCATGACATGACTTCTTGAACTAAGTCCAATATTTTAAAAAATACTGTTAGGTTTAAGTTAGAAATTTTTCAATAACATGTACGTAAGTAGCCATGAAAGGCTAGTGTTTCAGGTATATAGTTCTAGCACGCTGTCTTTCCACTAAAAACTTAGTAGCTTCTTTAATCCAGTCATCCTGGCAAAATTAGGAAATGCCCCCTTATAGATGAGGTTACCCGAAAAACCGAATCCATTTTGTTTTGGGTCACACCTACAGAATCTTCAAAGACAATTTCACTAGCTTAAATACATGTGCAATTTTTCATTGGGCACACGCTCTGAACCAGCATTCATTTCTGTTTTGCTCAAATCATGCAGCTCATAAATAGAGCAGCAACTGCATCTCTTAACTTTGATTTTGAAAATTCATTTACATCTAAAAAGTACAATTTCATCACAAAACCTCTGATCTTCAGAGCTAGGTGAATAGGGTGTTTCCAGTACTGGAACAGGAAGTCTCCAGGAACGCTTCAACATCTTTCAATATTGGCAACAAATCCCTTGAAAAATCCAGCTTCGGTTGTGCAGAAGACTGTTACTAGACATGGCATACTTCGTAGCTGTAGGATCTTGGTTTTTTAATCAACGTTCCAAGAAAGACAAAGGGTACACGCACCTGTGATGACATTCCAGCCAAATCTTAGAGTAGGCAGCTACAGCTACCTACAGATCATAGTTTTTCCATTGCCATAAAGTACTCTTCCCCCTTCTTCAACCAGTGGTTTGCACCATTAGCCACTGCAAGCCACTCCACCAGTAGATGTGGATACATGCAGATTTAATACAGTATGTTTGCAAGCTTCTTCAGTATATTTGTGCCATTATACTCCTCCCCTCAAATTTTGAACCCAATCACCATTTCATTTAAGTCTGTTGAAGAGACAGGGGTCTTAAAGATAACTGAATTCCATATAAGTTTCATAAAAAACAAGCAACCTGACACCGCCAAGAACACTGAGCGTCACAGCTAGAACAAAGCAGTAACATGAGCTCATATTATTGGACACCATGGATTTATTACCAGGATAATCTTTATAAAAGCTTGAATCATAGCAATAAGTCGTTAAAGTCAATCAGTTGAAAACACAAATCAACAGGAAACGACACAGTTTCATCAGCTGTAGAACTACTAACTTTTTAATCTCTGTATTTCTCCCTATTTTGTTCTCAGCTCTCTAACACCATACCTGCAATTCTGTTCCTGCACAGTATTTTCTGGATGCAGATACCAGAAAAAGCAATAATGAAATTGATGGCATCCCAGGCTGTTTCATTCTGATGCATTTGGCCGAGATTTTTTTTTTCCATGCCTTACAGCCAAGCCTATTACCAGCATTGTTTGACAAAGGCTAAGAATTTTATTTCTGTTGCAATGTTTCTCCTTACAGAATAATGTTTTCATACCCACTCTTTCAGAAGTTTGCTTTCAAAAACTTTTTAATGGTTCTCTTGCTTTTCAGTCACCTCTAAAGTTGTGCTTTTCTCTATGTCACCCTTATGATTCCCACTCTTTTCTGCCAACCCCTCTTTTCAGAGAGTACTTGAACACACTCATGCAATACAAAATATTGCACACAGAATCAATATTAGCTACTGTTTGAGGGTTTGTTCTTTTTTAAGTAGTGCTATTGCCCCAAGTATTTTGATTCCCCAGCTGAGTAATTTGCTCAGTAATCCAAGATTTGCAAAATAATTCTACTCTGGAATACCACTTTCACAGAACAGTTAAGACTGGAAGGGCCCTCAGGGAGTCTCAAGTTCCATTACCTGCTCAAAGCAGGATCAGCTATGAGAAGGTGACAAGGGTGCTCCAGGCTTTATCCAGACAGCAGTATCACAGACAAAGTTTTAGTTATTCATACAGTGCAGGCCTGATCACAGTAAAGCGTGACAAATTACGTGGAGCATCTATCTATACTAGTACTTCCACTAATCCCAATACCAGTGGTACCAAGCAGAAAACAGACAACATTTTAAACTACGTAACTAATTCAATCAAAAATCTAGAAAGTGTCTAGGGGGTGGGGAGGACAGAGAAAAGAGGAAAGAAACATTTGTGCTATCTGCTTAATTACTCAAATAGAGATGCATAAACACCTTCCAAATAGTTTTACAGGACATACATTCTACAGGACGGACAGAGGACCATGGTAAAACCCAAAATTTTCTAAGTTACATGCCTGAAGTAAGCCGTGCAAATATCCTCCTAATGTCACAAAGCATTCAAAATGCAGCAAAATGCAGGAAGTTCATGATGCAACGTCCAGTGGCTATTAACACAGAGATGAAAACAACCCTCCCCCACAAAGATCCTATTCTATTCCCTGTGCAGCACTGCACAGTATACACCTCCAACAAAACATAAGCAAAACCATCAGTAGAGTAGGGAGACAAAACCATGTCACCACAGCTGTGTCCCAGGCTTAAATTTATATCACTGTATTAGTATCAACCTACCAGTCTAACCAAATGCAATTCTGCTGCAGTAGCCAAATTATTTCTACCACTTGCTTCAGCAGATGAGTTTCCCCTCAGGCAGGAAACTTGCATGGTTTCAGTTATAACCAGCAGATGCTGCTCGGTCACAAACCTAGTATTTATGAAAGTATTAGGCAGAATTGTTGATTATTAACTGACAGCAGAACAAACACACTGTTCACATGTAACTTTTTGCTTTATACATTAGAAAATAATAAAAGCTTATTAGATGAATTGATTCAATCATCATTTTTTTTTTAAACACTACACTGGTAGAAAACTGAACACTCTTCTAGTCTCCACTGATTTGCCACTCAAGGACTTCCTGGATCCTGAGGTAACTTCTCTAATATTAAGACCCCTGATGGATTTTTACTGCATGAATTTGTCCAGCTGCACGCTGAACTCATGTAAACTTTAAGCACTTACCTTATAACTCAACACTGTCACCACCCTCTGCTTTTCTGCTGTGACTACAATCTGAGTAGAAGACCGCATCAGGTATCAATGACCTGTTCTCAACGTGTCTCCTGTAACTATTAACATCAACTACAATATTGAAACCTATGAGCTTCAAACTCTATATGGACCAAATTGTTTCACCTAGGTCATCACACAGTAACCAATCTCCAGATCTGAACTAGTGACATACTCTTAACACAAACACCATGCAGTCTTCATACACTACATGCTGCAAGTTTCCTATTACTATTGGCTTTTTTGTAAGTGATGTTTTGTTTGTAACTATAACGCCAGACACCTGAAAATTACAAGTTACATGAAATATGCAGACATACCTTCTCTCTCTACTTCAGTTTCCTCAACGAAAGCACTCTGAAGTGACCACCACTTGGAACAAACTAAACTTAGTCTGAATAAATAGTTTCAGGTTGCATTTCTACTAAGGTATAGATGAAAGTAATATTTCTCACAAGTTTTTTTTAATGTGAGCTTTGAGGAAAACATTTTATTCTAAATCTTGTATAGTTTCAGTGAAGCTTATCATTACTGGCGTGCTTTGAAACATTTCCTCCCTCACTTACTTGTCCAGCCTGGAAACAACTTCTGCATTCTTCTGCAAAAACTGACATAACAGCAACCTTCTCATGTACAAAGGGGCTGGATGAATGCTGTATTAGATGACTGATGTTATTGACCACTGCTGATAAAAACTGAACTCTGGTTCTGGTAAGTAATTACACATCCATATCATCTACTTAAAATAGAGGAATATGTTTACGAAGCAAACAATTTACATTTATGCTACGCTCATTTTTAAGTTTGTTGTACTGTTCTAAAAAATAAATAAATAAATACAGCAGTAATTACTGCACTAACTGCAGACACTAAAAGGGAATACTTCTAAAATAACAAATGGAAGATCATTATCTGAATGTCATTAAGGCTGATCTTAAAATGCATACTACATGTCATGAATTCTAGCCATGTTAGCATTATGCTTATACTATCAATGTTAATTTATTGCAATTTCTAAAGCTTCCATAAGATAGCCTGAAGATTGTTCAAGAGTAAAGACAAACAACATGTAACCCTGCTCTAATCTAGCATTCATTTTTCTAGCTAGTACTATACTGGTCTGGTTTTGGTCCCACATCAAAGTCTAACACAATAACAAACAAACAAACAAACCGCAAAACATCACCTCAGCATTTTTATTTTTTAAGCAACGTTTTAATTCACTTTTCTTCAGCTAGGTAGCAAATATAATAGCAGCATTAGATAAGAAATATCACCAGTTTCAAGTTAACTTAGTTTGAAAAGTAAGAAACAGAGGAACGCAGATTCAGAAAAGATGTTTTACTTGACATTTTGAAATGCATCATTTTCCATTTAAGGCATTCAATTTTCTTTGTTGCTACAGAGAGCTACTAAAAAAAAAAAAGACAGAAATAACTAAATCATCAATTTATCTTTATATACACTGATATCCGTACTGATGAACCTTTATGTTTGAGTTTTTAATGATGACAGTAATATTCCAAAAGGAAAGAGAAATCTCAAGTTTCTAAGTCAGGATTCCTATTATATTGTGATTAAGTAGGACAAATTATTTTATTAAATCGATCAGAATTCTAAATCTTTCTTGAGACCTCCTATGCGTTTTTTTTTTTTCCAATAAACCAGCATCTTTACGTAAAAGACTATTCAAATACAGCACAACATTTAAGAAGATGTGACTCTAAATAGTTTATTACTTCTTTGGTTTCGGGTTTTTTCCCCCCAACAAAAGGCCATTTAACTTCAAGTATTTGTTACTTTACTTCTCCCTGTGCTTTCTCCCACTGTCATTACCTTTTACGCAACTTTCTTTCACTGCCCACTTATTCTTGTTAGTTTTGCTTCAACTTGCTTTCAGTTGGTTGTTTTTTTTTTTAAATCAACTTGGTGGGCATTATAACCTCATTCCCCCCCCACCTCCCAACGTAGTACATGAGCCCTATCTAAGCAACCTCTCTTCCTCCCAGAGGCCTAAAGAAAGTTTTTTCCAGGCCCATTCTCAGCGTTGGGGGAATGAAGGACACAACCACCTTCAAAGTTAACAAAACCAACTAACAAAATACTTCTGTCTGTCAGATTTCATTCCCTCCGCCCCACTTCTGCTTCCCTTCGGATTCTTCATAAATCACCCATCACTACTACTCTTGAACATAGTTTATATTCTAAGTAGGTATTGCACAACATCTTTTACAAACATCACACATTTTTTCTTGCATTTTCAGTTCCCTTCGGAAAAAGATCTGCATTAAATACATTGTTATTAAAACCTTTGCGTCTCTCCCCTACCCCAAATGAACTGCACTATGCAGAGATGCAGGCATACCTTTTTTTTTTAGTGCGTCGATGCAGAATAAACTCTGTCAAGTTGTGAACAGCAAAACAGCTACACGCTTCCCTGTATTACTACTAATATCCAAAGAGCTCCCAGAGGAAATAGCAGCGCTGTTTAAGGATCAGCTTTGTAAACAGCCAAACTTCTGCGGAACCAGGGTAACACACGAACCCACGGCTAGTTAACCCACCCGAAAGGCCAACAGGAGGATGAATAAAACGGGAATGGCAACCTGGAGGGTCTTTGCGGCGACAGCCAAGGTCCTCCATGCACAGGGCTCCCGAAATCCTGCCCGGCGCCAGGTGACAGCCACCTGCCGCCCCCGAAACTTCACCCTCAGGTACAAAAAGCACCTGCGAAGCGCCAGCGGCTCCCCAAGACGCCCCGGGACCACCGTTCTCTGTCAGGACCAGCCCCGCTCCGGCGCTTCAGACCCGCAGTTACCCCTCAAGTACCGCCAGCGGGCAGCGCCTCCGCCGCCTCCCGGCGCGGACGAGGCTGACCCCGGCCCCGCTGCCCACCCGCCACCGCGGCTCGGGCCCCGCCGCTTGCAGGTGCCGCCCCGGCCGCCCCCCGGGCCCAGAGTTGCGCCAAGGCCGAGCCGGCAGCGCCCGGAGGCCGCGGAGAAGGAGGAGAGGGGCGAAGCCGGGGCAAGGAGCAGAGCCCCAGCCTGGTCCCGCCATCCAGCGGCGGGGGCTCCCCGCGCCTACCTCTCAGCGCCGCTGCCCCGCGGCTGCGGCCATTTCCCTTCTTCCCTCCCGCCGCCGCCGCCGGGACCGCGCGCACCAGGCTGGACACAGCCCCCTCCCGCCGCCGAACCGCCGCCGCCGTGCGCTCACTTCCGGCCCCGGCCCTGAGGAGATGGGCGGGGGCGGGGCGGGGCGCGGTGCGGTGCTGCTCCGGCCGCCTCACTGCGAGCCTGCTGGGGGCGCCCGGCCGGCCGCCACCTCACCTGTCCCCACATCGCCGCCTCCCCTCAGGAGGAGCCCGCCCGGCAGCGGGAGGGGTCGCCACCCCCCGCGGCCGGAGCAAACGGGCCGTTAGCGGTCTGGCGGGGGCCCGGGTGGAAGCGCCGGCCCTGTGGCGGCCGAGAGCCACTTCGGCCACGGGAGCGGGGGCTGGGTGTCTCTGAGGTGACTCTCCGTCATTTCCTCCCCTTATCGCCCCATCTCCCCGAGAACGCTCGGCACGACTGGAAACTTGCACAACGCACCAAAAAATATCGGGGGGGTGTGGGGGGGGGGCAGGACAGGCAGCTTCCTCGGCCGCGGCGACGGGACGGCCCCTGCCCGCCGGGAGCAGAAACCGCTCGGGAGGAAGAGCGGGAGAAGTGACGCCGGTGAGACGGGGCAGCTCCGCAGCGCGCGGGGTTTGGTGCGAGAAAGCAACGATTTCGTCACTTGCCCGTTGACGACTACAGCGGCTGGGAACAACATGTTCCGCTGAAGAGAATTTTGCTTAATTTAACTTCAGAAAGTACTTCGCTCGGCCCCGGCTGATCCCTGTTGTCAGCTCCAGCCTTCCTGACATACCAACACGCCTCGAAAAGACAATGTTTTGGTTTGACCTTCACAATAGCTTCAAAAGAATATAATGCTTTGAGTATGCTCAACAGTATTGCGTGTGGGGTTCTACACAAAGTTTAGACAATGGGCCTTTCATAAGATCAAATTAAAAGTTGTAACGGGCGTTTCGAAGTAACAGTATGATTTTTAATGAAGATGCAAAAGAATTCCAGAGAGAATAACTTTATATTCGGCCCGTTCAAGGGATACTACTTAAAATAATCAAAGAATTCAGTTTATGCCTGTTGGTATTTTGTTCAGCACTTTAAGCACACTAAAGTTCCAAAAAATACAAAATGCTTAATGAAGCATAGAAGACACGTGAAAAAGTGTCAGCTCAGAGGCACCAATATAAATGAATTAATAAAAATAAATACATTGCTGGTACTGACATTTTTCTGTGTGATTATATATAAACCCCACCATTTTAGCTTCTAAGCATTTTCTATCGGATAAATCTTGACTTCGCACCATTAAGGTTAACAAAAGCCCTTGCAGGTGCCTTCAACAAGAGCAAAATGGAGTCTTGGAAGGCTGACACAAAATGTGTTGTTCCTGTGGAAGCATCAGAGGCGTAATTATTTACACGGACTAAAAAAATTACCAGAGTTGTTACTACCCTTGTGATCTAAGCTATCGAGAATTTTTCCAGTTGTCAGTTACTAAGAGGAGAAATTGAGCCTTTCTAATGCCATTCCTGTATTGGCAATCAATAAGCCAATTCTGCTCCAATTTTGAACACAGAACGGAGCGTCAGTAGGAGACACCTACTTTGCTCTCAAGGTCCAGGTTTCTTTCCAGACTGTCTGCCCAAATACACCTGCTTTCCGGACTGCATTTTAGATTTTTTGTCCTGGCAGTCATGTCTCCTGGCCACCTCTTCTGCTGGGCTCCTGTAGTGATGCTGGCCAGGAGACCACTCTACGTGGAGGAGTTAGTGACCCACACAACAGTTTGACAGAGGCCTGTGCTGCCCGTCCAGCCTGGCCTTCAGACCTGTATTGTGCTGTCCGTATCCCTTGGCTGCAGGATAAACTTTGCGGCTCGTTGTAGCAGGCGTCTGCAGGCAGCTCCCACTTGGTACCAGCGATTACACCACCTGCGCGTCCTTGCCTTTATCTAAAAGTACAGCAAGAGGTTCCCATGTGAACGCCCTTTCTGTTTGGCAGTAGAAATGATGGACGGAATTGTTTTCTTGTAAGAAAATCCTGTAACAACTGACATGGGAAACCTTTTTCTATGGATGGGGTCTGCAGAGTGTGCTGTGCCCATTTGATGCTGCACAAATGAGGGTTCCCAGCATCAACAGGGGTGCAGGATTATCTATGCCATCCTCTCTTTCTTCATAGTGCTAGCTCTAATAAACAGCAGTTTAATGATATTTTACAGAGGCGGAGTGGCTTTCTTACCAGGATCCTAACAGACCAGGTTTGCACTCCTGGTGCAAACCAGTTCCCACAGTGTTTGTGCTGCTTCCTCCCTCACACATGGGTCAGTCACATTAAACTGCTCTGATTACACCTCCGACTCACCGGCCACAACCGTTTGTCTGTGTTTCATCCATCACTAACCAAAGGGGTATTAATCTGCTTAGCCTGAATAAAAGGCAGCTACCACATCCAACAACTTCAACAAGATCTTGACTATTTGACTGACCAAGCTGCATCACGTCACGAAATATATGACAGTATGAGCAGGTCAAATCTGAATCATAAAAGTTGAGATAGGAAAGATGATTGGGTTCATTCTACAGACTAGTGCAGCATTTCACACTGTTATCAAGCTTGTCTACCAGTACCATGATAACTGCAAGAACCATCCATGACTTTCCTTAGAAATTATTTCCTTCCTGTCAGAAAATTTTCCCTTTGTTTTGCATTTATTTTAATAATTTAAGCCCATCCTGTTTAGCAGTATCTCATTTTCACAAAATATTCTAGGTTATGAAGGACTGGATAAAACCCAAATTCCACTTCATGTTAAATAGGTACTGATTGGCTTTTATCCCACTAAATTACAAACTGAATACGCTGTTCCTTCCTCGGTTTTCACCCATTATACTGAAGAGCAACTCTAACACTGGTGCTTTTGCCTCTGCTTTCATAACTTCTCAGCTACATTCACATTAAATATATACCAATTATCAGGTGCGCTCTAGAAGCAATACCAGCCAGTTTTAGAAATGGCATTTGTGTATGAGATGCCATGTAGCATTCTCCATAGCTTGGCAGCCAAAATAGTTCTGTTTCGGGAGAGATAAGTGCTTGGCATTGGAAGCCCAGCTTCTAAGTAAAATGACAGTATCCCCTAGATAGTTGAGTCAGTGAAGGGAACAACGACATAGCCTGCAGACTTGCTTATGAATGGATAATTACAAGTTACACATTCCCGCATGAAAACATGACATCAGTTTTAAAGTATTTCTTATACAGGAAGTTATTAATATGCCTGTGTACATACAATGCACAAGGTGTGTGTCTTGGCAGCCTCACTACCTTGCTGCTATGTACGTTCTCTGTGATACACTGACCAAACGCCACAGTTGCCCCGAGAATTTTCAGGAGACAGTTGGTAAAGCTATGTCTTGTGAAAAAGAAAGAAACGTGTTGCAGATACACGAGCAGTAAAAATACATACAATCTTATTAAGTAACATTTTAATTAAAATTTAAATTGCACACTACAGGCAGAATAAACATGAGAGAATTTGGTCAAATGTTTGGGGAAAGTAAGTGTTGTGCTCCCTACCCCGATACTCAAACTTCACAAAAGAATTCCAACACAACATACGCAAAAATCAAATCAACTTGTGTAACTAACTGTGCAGGTTTTGGCTGGGATAGAGTTAATTTTCTTCACAGTAGCTACGTCAGGGCTTTGTTTTGGATTTGTGTTTAAAACAGTGTTGATAATACAGGGATGTTTTCGTTATTGCTGAGCATAGCATCAAGGCCTTTCCTGCTTCTCACCCCACCCCACCAGTGGTTTGAGAGCAGGCTGGGGGTGCAGAAGAAGTTGGGAGCTGACCCCCACTGACCAAAGGAATATTCCATACCATATGATGTCATGCTCAGCATATAAAGCTGGGGGAAGAAGAAGGAAGGGGGGGGGAGACGACATGTTTGGAGTGATGGTGTTTGTCTTCCCAAGGAACCATTATGTGCGATGGAGCCCTGCTTTCCTGGAGGTGGCTGAACACCTGCCAGCCCACGGGAAGCAGTGAATGAATTCCTTGTTTTGCTTTGCTTGTGGACATGGCTTTTTTGTTACCTATTAAACCGCCTTTATCTCAACCCATGAGTTTTCTCACTTTCACTCTTCCTATTCTCTCCCCCATCCCACTGGGAGAGAGTGAGCGAGCAGCTGCATGGTGCTTAGCTGCTGTCTGGGGTTAAACCAAGACACTGAATATACTAACACTGGTTTTAACTGGAAATACACAAACTGCAGCTGGCAGATGCCTTTTAAAACAATACTTAGGATACAAGGAAGCTTGATGTACACCCAGATCAAAAGGACAGCTACATGTAACAAAGCATAACAAATGTGTTTTAGTGAAGATAACACATGGGAAGTAAAAAAAAAAAAAAACAACCAACCAAAAAAAACCCCAAAATAACTTTAAAAACAAAATTGCCTGAATTTTCTTCTCAAACTAAAATGCATTTATTTAAGCCCTCCAAATTTAACAGATGAATGCCTTAATTTAATTGCTACTTGCCTTTAACTAATTGCAAGGAATAAACTTGATGTCTCTTGTTAGAGTGTCCTTTTTGTGAATGAGAAATTGTTAGTAGAAGCCCACGGATTATGAAATATATTATTAATATTAAACCAATTTATTAATAATATTAAACCAATATGTTTCCTCTGACGATAGGAAGATGGAGCATATCGTACCAAGGACAAAAACTTCTTTGTGGATACCATGACGTACCAGAACATGGTCCCTACTTTGTGCAGCATGTCTGTTCCATGGAAATTCCCAAGCATTTGTTCATCGGGGTGGGGATTGCAACATAAAGTTCCTGTCCCGCTGATACACTCCCCTTGGCACAGACCACGTCTGGGTGTCTCTGCCTCATGGAGCGGTCTGCTGCAGGAATGGCAGTGCAGGGGCTCACGGCTTGGCAGGGTGGGCAACGCTGCATCTTGGCCAGGTGTGAGCACCCATCCTGGAGCAGCCAGTCTCAGCATCGCGGTCCCAGCGCAATTCAGAGAAACCTCATGCAGTTGTCATAACTGGTGAGCTATGCTCAGCACTGTAGTTCTTGTGTGTCTGGCCTTCAAAAGCCTTATGGCCTATGACATATTTATGCAGGAGTTTAGAAACTCGTATTTGAAAGAAAAAGGCTTATTTTGAGTTATAAAGTACACTAACTCAGACTATACAGGAAAGGAAAATTATGCATCTACAACTCCAATATTAGGCCGCTCTTTAGGATAGCTACAAGATTCAGTGATGTTTGAATTTAAGGCTAAACAGTTTAAATTTATCTTAAATTATATTTTCTTAAAGATGTACATATAAAAAAATCATGTTAAGTATACTGAGAAACTATTAGCTTAAACAGAGTAACTACTACAAAAATCTACCAAATATCAGCTAATCAAGACAGGTAGCTCTAATCTTCTCAAAGTGACTAACTATGTATTTAAAAGCAACAAGTTCTAAGCCCTAATTATGGAACATCTGGTAATTTGTATCAAAACTTCAGCTATGATTTTTTAGTTTCTATAAACTTTTTGTTTTTCTCTGAAAACCAGCAGAGGGAGACACGTTCTTTTTTACTCCTAAAGAAAGCAAAAGATTGTATTACTTCCTCAAAAATATACCTTCTGAAAATTCAGTATAATTTCCTAGATTAGTCTCACAATGCCTTTTTTTGGTAATTTTGAACTTTATTATTAATACTCACTTTTCTTGTTCTGAGTGTTTATTCAAGCTTAAATGGCTATTGCTGACATCTGCAGATGTTTATTCAACAGTATGTTGCTATTAATATTTCATTGTGGATTTCCTTCAGGGAGAAAGGGGATATCAGTGTTAGTAATGAATGAAAGAGAAAAACAGGCCACGGTTATGTTTTTATTGTTTCACTGTCATGCAACAGCTGGCATGTGTTTTCAGCATGTGTAAGGTCTGCATGTGGCTCTCAAAATCTATACAGTAATTTCAGCTGACTATACATATGAGTTACATACTTAAGGCTCAAACGTAAGAAGAAAATTCTGCTCTGCAATCACAAAACACTGATGACAGTTTAAAGTGCAAGTATAATCTTCTCTTGGGTTAATTTCTTAGGACCCAGGTCCTGTTTCAGTAAATGTGAATTTAGGCACTAGAAGCCAAAATACCATTACAGATCTTGGCACAGAAACTTAGGTATGTCCCACACAATTTAGGCAACATTCTCTTCAAAATGGCTTGTGTTACTGCAAATATTTTGTGATAATTTTTCACTTTATATACTTTTTCATATAAGTTCCTTTTAGAGATAGTTTATATAATCAGAGAAGAAATTATAAGAAATGTTTTTTGGATAGGACGTGTCCTATGTAGATATGCACAATTTCTATCATTTGAAGGCCTTAAATACAACGAAGCTTCCGAACATTCCTAAAATGGAATGGAAGCAGAAGAGTTAGAAAATGCACACAGAAACTGTGTCAGTGCTGCAATATACTCAGGAGGTATCGTGGGATAGCTGTTAGTCTATAGTATGCTTTGGTAAGGGCTATTAATATAAGAATGATGCCAGAAAAACCTGAGGGAGAAACTGTGGGCAACAGGATGCGTACCTGGAAATAGCAATCATTCCTTGGGTAAAGGTAATTGAGGTAATTGGGAAGACTTCTGGTATTTAAAATCCCAATCACAGCAAGTCATGCTTAATCAGACATCCAAAGGCAGAGGCTGATAAAATTTCAGATTGACTACTCACTTGAATTATCCCACATCAAAGAATTAAAATAAAACAAACAAACAAAACAAAACCAGCACTACTAGTAGGAATCCTAGAGTAAGAGACTTCCACAGTGATGTCTTCGGCAGACCGCTGAGAAAGAGGCTATGGGGTCTTCTCCCAGCTGCCCAAATTCCTGCAGCTCCATGGAATATCCAAGCCCGCACCAACAAAATCTGGTATTTCCTTTCTGGTATGAGCTAATTGCATGAAGCTTCTTGTAGTAACCCTATGTTCATCAGCAACACAACTGCACGGTTCTTCTTTAATCATTGCAAGTCAATGAAAATATCCTACTATTAAAAAAATTTGAACAATTCCTTATGTCACACATTCATCTGTAGTCACACAGCGTATACTGCTGAGAAGAAATTATCTTATCAAGTACATTCAGTGAGGCGGTTTTCATATCCCCCTCCAAGTCTAATTCTGTCATGGCTCTGGCCCTTAATCCCCGTATTTTGGTACACAATTTTTTGTATTTTTCATACGGGAAGTTAAGCCCACAATGTGTTTCCTGGGGGACATTTGTAAAACTGGTTTTCAGGTTAAGGGTCAATGATTCAAATTTAACAAATTTTATCTAATGGATGTTCTGGAAGCAGGAGAATTAACTTAAAATGCCTGAAATCCTTGCCAAGATGCTTTAATTGGTAAATAAGCATCTTCTACTCAGGAATGACAGTTACGTAAGAGCAGAGTACTGGCACATTATTCAAAGGGATTTATTGCTTGCCTTTGCTCTCTACATTCATGAGTAGAAAGACACCCATGCTTGAGGGACAAAACTGGATATTGTTTTAATGAAAATGATCTCTGAGTTTGGTGGAAAAGTTTTCAGATAGGATTGTTATAGTCAGCCCCCAGCAGAAAGAAGCCAACAGCATTAATACGTGTCACAACTCACTTAACTTGACACAGAGCTTGTGTGTGTGGGAGGAACAGAAGTACTGTGTATTCATGTATGCACTGCCCGCTGAGAAACTTCAAGGAGGAGGAGAGCTAATCAGCATACTGCATGGTTCTGGCCTCATTACGAACCCTGTCTTTGTGGATACTCCTCACCCATCAGAATAATTCCACCACATGTATCAGGAACTCTGTCAGGACCAGGCTTATGCATCCAAGTGTGGGTGGTACAGAACAGGTAAGGAACATCACTTCTCATCTGCCAAGGTGTCAGAGAAATCATCTGTCAGCAAACCTTCTTGGGATCCACAGTCACCCTTCTGCTATGAAGCAGTGACACATCAGGCCATGGAGAAATACAGCACTCATCCTAGTTAACAGCAGTGCTTGGGCAGTATTGAAGCCTTTGCAAACCCAGTATTAATGTTAAGAAAAGTACTTATTTTCCAAATATAAATGTAGTATTAAGTTTTAAATACTAATGGCCCTTTGCTTGAGAAATATAATCAAGAGTAGCTGAAGGATATGGAAAAGGATACAGATAAGGGAATGGCACTTCAATATAGTGTCATTGGCTAATTCTGCCTCTGATGCCATACCTAATTTGCCACAGTGCAGCAAGCGTGTGGTGAAAGTATAGAGTGGTCTAGTGACTCTTTAAAACTTCTTAATGGAAAAATCTTGAGCTACTTCATCTTAACTAAATCCAAGCCTTTCTGAAAAAAATTGATTAAATTGTGTATGCCACCTGCAAATATTACTTCCAGAGTACTGCATAGTCTTTTGGAAGAGCAGAAATTCATCGTCCAAATCAGGAATCACATCACAGCAACATAAAGCATGATCTTGGTTTTGTATTTAAATCAATGGAAGCTTTGCTCTGGTTTCACTGAAAGCATAGCCTAAAAAGAACAAAATTATCTTTCCTTCCTCCCACTAAAACCAATGCATTAATCCACCTGCAATGTTTTGGCACCCCTCAGAGGTACTTGGCTGAATCCTTGACCTGTGAGAGACTATGTATTAAAATACTAAACTAATGAAAAGCTAGGTCCTCCAGCTATTTGTTCATACTCTGTTAGCAAGGCCATCCTGTCCTTAGTCTCACATTATTACAAACAAGTCCATCTCTAACCTGGTCATTAGATTATGAAGTAAAATGCCCATCTCCTATCTAATATTAAAAGCCCTTGAAAAGCCACGAAGTTTATGTCAGAAAAGCCAGAATTCTTCTAAAACCAAGTAGTCTTTATGAGATTTAAAACCTGAATAAAGATGAATGTGCTAATCTTATAAAGTGGTCCTACCATGCAGGGAAGTATTACAAATGTAGTTCCTGGCTACTGCATTTTCCTAAAGCAGCAGAGAATACGCAGTACTGATGTCATCTCTGATCTCTCTCTGGTTGAGAGAGACTTTAACAGCATGTTCTAAAGACAGACAGAAGTGGACTTTTTTTCAACCCTGAAAATATAAGAAATGTTCCCAGGCTTTTAGAGAATTCCCTGGGTATCTTTGAGTATGCATACAGCTTTCACTAAAGGGGGAAGATATGGATTTGAAACAGATGTGTTTTTTCTTTTTTTCTAAAATTATTGCTGTCACAAGTCCTCCAGTTTGGAATAATCAGGCTAAAAATCCTGTTCTCAATTATACCACTTCTACATGCTTAGTTTTTCTCACATCACAGTTTCATGAGCTTTGCAGTCACCATACAGTTTTCTAAGGGAAAGAACAGATAGCCTGACAGCTGTAGAGGGCTTACACTGAAAGCCTTTAAAGATTCCTTCTTTAATCTGATATTAGGTGAAATTAAACTTTACCCATTTTCTATTTGCACCAAAATTAACAGGGTTGATCTCATGGATAACTAGTACATTCCCTGGAAGTTTGGAATCTGTTATGTGCAGTCTTGAAAGCCATTATTATATTGCATTCACAGAAAGAAAGAAAAAATGGAAGGGGAAGAAGGAAGGGGAGAAGAAGGGGAGGGAAAGGTGGGAGAAGAGAGGGTAAAAAAGAGAGAAAAAAGAAAAGAGAGAGAGAGAGAGAGAGAGAGAGAGAAAGAGAGAAAGAGAGAAAGAGAGAAAGAGAGAAAGAGAGAAAGAGAGAGAAAAAGAGAGAAAGAGAGAGAGAAAGAGAGAGAGAAAGAGAGAGAGAAAGAGAGAACGAACCAGAGCAAAAAGCTGACTGTTTTCATGACAGCGTGTACCATCATGCATTTTGTTAAGATTCCATCTAACCCCTCAATAAAGGGGGTTTGCAGCATACCCTGGAGTATATTCACTCTAAAACCAGGCCATGTGGTGGCACATGGTTAAGACCAGAACCACAAGCTCTTCCATAACTATTAGATTGTTCCCAGAAAGTCCCTTTTAATTCTAAATTACTTTTAAAATACTAATTTTTTTAATCTCCAGTCAGATATCACAATGATGAGAATTCACTAACCTTTTGGAGTGTAATCAGCAATAACATTTTTCCACTGCTGTATTTCTTTTCCCTTTTTGCCTTTCTTAAATAAGCACATGGGTTAAGCAAGCTCAAATAGGCATGCTAGGTTATTTCACCACCTAGCATTTTAATGACCTAGCCCAAGTCATTTAGGGTCAAACCAGATTTTTACAACACTGAAGACCCTACAACTCATTAGAAACCATTAGTTCCTCAGTAAAGAACAAACGTTGTATTATGCTCTCAACTAAGTGCCCACACGGAGATTAGGGAGTACTAATAGAGCATGACTAGCACCTTTGCAAATGAAGGATTTCAAAGATAAATACACTGCTTGCCTAATGGCAAAAGGCAGACAGATGTGATGGCAGAGGTAGAGCTTGTATTCACAGCTTTTTTTTTTTTTAAACCCATGCTTAAACCGTATGTCTCTCTGTGATAGTTAAGCACTGGGAATGAATGTTTTGGGATGTTGTTGTAAATGAGGATTTAAAAAAAATCTGACACTGTTATTTTTACTGGCTTTGAAAACCCTTAAATGATTAAATAACTTGATTGCAGTCTACTACTAGCCCTTAGTGGTACAAAAGTCAGAATACTTTGATGCAAGACATAAATTCTTGCCCAAAATTTGCATCCTGTGAAGGACCCTATGCCTGTAGTCATCAATGTGAAGGGAGTTTTGCCTTACAACCAGATGATAAAGCCTTAAGACTGTGTTTGAGTGTCTAAAAAGAGTTTTCTGCAGTCACTTCAGTTAGTAATGTTCCTTAAAAATCTCAGAAAATTGTATTAATTTAAAAATAACATGGGAAGCAGTATTTGTTTCCATCTCTGCAAGTATAGCAATTCCACTCAACACGGAGACTGTGTGATTTGTTGGGTAGGGTGGGGAAGGACGACTCCTCAGGAGAACTTGCACGGGCTCCACACGTCCCTTTGCACAAGAAGCTTGGGGATAGGCTCAGACATGCCAGAAAAGGACAGATGAAAAGGATTTGTTGTGAGACAGGCCTTCCAGTCCCCTGGCAATGAGGCAACTGAACCTGCAGCATTTCCCAGATGAAATTACACATCTGCAGTCTGGGGCTCACAGGAGTTTGATAACACTTTATAACAAATACAGTTTGTTTAGGCAAACCAGTTTGTCTTGGCTTCAGTTCACCAGCCTGCAAAATGGACATTATCTAACTGTGGTTTTGTGAAACACGGAGCAATTGCAGAGTGCTTTCAGATAGACTGATGAAAGCTTTCACGTATACGTTACATATTTATTGGTGGAGGGTATAGAATATGGAAGGATGTGGGAGTGAAGCCAGAAGAAATGACAACATAAGCAAAGAAAATAAGGTCCAGAAGAAGAATTGTTGTTGTCCGGATCTATTTTGTAGGTCAGTGTCTCTCAGACATTTCCATCTCCACTGCCTTTCACAACTGTAAACACTTGCAGCAAATACCACACAGAAAGGCAGTATTAGCTACCTTTAATCCAATGTCAACACCAGAAAAGTAGGCAGCATGTAGCTAACCAATTCTAGGAAGCTCTTAGGTTTTGGCTCACAGGGCAGTTTTTCCACTTCTAAGTTATTGGAATCAAAGCTTCTGTTTTTTATTTCCAGTGTCGTAGTTGCTCTACAGCATGGAATAACTTCTTTGCTTCACAATCTGCGAAACTCTTGGCTTAATATTTACCTATTTCACAGACTAAATATGAACACTAACTACTGTAAAATGTTTCATATTAAAACTGCCTGTAAGAAGAAACAGTGTCTAAGTAATTATAGTGTGATGGCCATTTAGTTACACAACTGATTTGATGTTGGTCTTCCAAAATTATTTTAAACCTATTACTTTTATATTCATATCACTATTTAATTCCTGCTTCTGCAAAATGTACTCTTAAAAGTGAGTGTTAGTTGCAGGAGTATGTAGCAATCTTGATTTTCTTTCCACACAAGAAAGTATACCCTTTACTTCAAACTGTCCTTCCCCTGCTTCCCCACCACCCCCATGAGATGAGTCATTCAGGTCAAACAGGTAACTTTTCATCTAAAATAGATATATTGAGTAGAATTACCAGTTAGATACCAGAGCAAATGTCTACATAGAGTCTACCTTTTGAAATAAAGCTCACAGTATGCAAGAAAACGTTCTATTGATCTCTGAGTTTTCCTACTCCACGATCCGTAATTTCTTTTGAAAGCTTGCATTATGATTTATTTCCATTCCTCTGCAATAGGTAGAAGCCTGTATTTCCATTATCTAAACACACAGCTTGGCAGAGACAAGGAAATTACAAACAATGCTCTTTCAAATATTCTCACTCAGCCTTATTTTCATGAATACTTTTGGAGGTGAGGAAGAATATTTGCAATGCAGTGTTAAACATTTATGAATTGACAAAGAATAAAGATTAATGGTTGATAAAGTACAAAGGGTGACAGAAGCAGACTGAAACAACTTTTAAGTTACTTTTATGTTTAACTAGGGTTTATGTAGGTCAATACAAAACATGCAAATTCTCCCCAGCACAGCTTTTGTAGAAATCTCTTTTTAAAATTTCATCAAAGAAAGGAAAAGTTGGCATGATTTCCCTTTCTGTAATAAAGTCGCCCCTTGCCACATATTATTTACACATCTTTCTCATAATACTACTACTGAAGAGAAAGTGTTTCATCTCTGAAGTATACAAAATGTTTCCTGGTGGCCAGGGTCCAAAACAACGCAGGATGGAGCAGAACTTGCAGCCATATCCTCCCATTCTTGTAACATTCAAATTTCCTCAGCAAGTTTTTCAGGAACAAGATAATGTTGGGGTCCAACAAGGTCACCAACAATGCTTTTTGCTAAATACTGTTCCTTTTTCCAGTGTGAGGAAACAAATACAAGTCCAGTCTATAACTCGTTGTTCCAAGGAGCACATAGATACATTTTTTTGTGTGTGTGTGTTATTTTCAGCTTCCAAAACTGTAAATACTGTCAGCACTATTCTACAGATGTCCACAAACATACATATTTCATTGCAGCATAACAAGATGAAACAGTGGGTAAAAAGGTGCTTCACACTGTGGACAGTCTAGAAAGGTTGGGGAAATGGCTTCCAGACCAGAAATGCTCTTGCTACCCCTTCACTGGAAGATTTGTCTTCAGCACATTCCCCATGGAAAGTAGCAGGGAAAAATGAATAGACCCCAGACTGGCTGGGGACTGGGGTGTGAGCGCCACCCCTCCACAAACATCTCTGTGGAGCACAAAAATTAAAGGCCGTAATTTCTGGTTTAATTCTCAGCTTTCATATTTCCTGAAAATCACTCAATACACACATTCACCTGCATACTTGTTCACACCTATGCATGCTCACCAGTACGTACGCACGCTGATGCATCTTTACATTCACTCATACACCTCCCACCTGCCCATTTGCTCATGCACAGACTCCTGCTCTGTCTCACGCCCGTGCTCATATACACACACTCAACGCTCATTTGGTCACACAGCTGCACCCCCTTGCACTCACTTGTGCTTCCCCCCCAACCTTTGAGATTTTTCTTGCTTGAACAACTAATCACTCATTCTTTGGCTATGCATTTTGTATTTTCAACACCAAGTTATGCTAATGGCACTGATTATTATTTTGTCTGCAATTAAAGATAAATTTTCACCACGAACTAAGCACCATAATTAAAATATAAAGGGAAACACCTTTGGCTCATACAATTCACAACACAAGGTAACAGCATTTTTCATCCACTGTGCCCAAAGAGCAGAACTGTACTTTTCACAACATGCTAGAAAAGTGAAAAGTGTGCTCTGAACTTTAATCTCTCAAAGATACATCAGATCCTACCACATCTTTCTCCACAAAGCAGTTAAAAAAGCTTACACTTGAACTCTGATTTGCAATCCAGCCAAAAACGTGGGATAACTTCACAGAGCAGAAGACAGTTGAGAAATTGCAACACGCAATACCACGGAAAGACAGGTAGTAACGTTCAGCACGTACCTTTGAAAATGCCACCTGATGTGGTTGCTTTTTTCTTGGGTTATCAGAAGTAGTGGCCATTTCTATTTACCTCCAGCATGCCACTCATTACATTACAGGAGTAAACCTGCATGTCATATTTATTACACCGGTGTACAATGAATTTATGCAGTAATAAAACAATCCTTTGCATTTTATGCTATCATTTTCCTAGCAACTCCATTATTCCTAATACTTGCCATTTGAACCACCACTGAGCGTTGCGCTGACATCTTCACAGAACTTTCTTATTACACATCCACAATCTGGGCAATGGGAGTGTTAGTCCACAGCTTGCCATTTTGGATAGTTTTTTTTACAAGACTGCCTTTTCCTCAAGGCAAGTCACTATACTAACATACAATACTAACATACCATTTGCTGCATTATCACCCAGCTGCCGAGTATCATGAGATACTCTGCAGATCTGAAGTGAAAGGTCAGCTTTCAATTTTATTACTCTAAGTAATTCCCTGTCATCAGCAAACTTTCTCATATCATTTTGCACTCTGCTTTGGGATCATTTATGGTAACGCTGGAGCACAGAGGCCTGGTACAAATTCCTGGGAAACATCACTGCAAACTTCCCCCTATTAGACCAAGGTTTATAAAAAAATAATAATAAACAAACCAAAACACCTAAACACCACAAGAATAAAACCCCCGTGTCAACTCCCCCTTTTTTCCCTGCAATAACTGAGTGATAATCACATGCATATAATTATGATAGAAGTAGGCATAATTTTAAAAGATGGGCATTTTTTTTAATTACTACCACAATCTTGTAAATATCTAGTAGATACTTAGCCTTTGCCTAATGTTCAGATGCTACTCATCTGCTTTATGACAACAGTAGCATTATATAAACTGCAGATGATTTGAAAAAATATGTAATAAAATATTGATTTACATGAGAAATCAAATAAAAACTGCATCAGGAATAAAGTGCTGCATTTTTCTTTAATGAGATATTTATGGTACTTCTTGTTCCACGTAAGATTTATGTGATATACATACATGTGTGTCCTTTACCACAAGCCTTTTTTTTTTTTCCTCCTTTTCAAAATATTTCCATTAGTGGAAATGAGAAGCCAAAAAATGCACTGCAAATGATACACTTCTTGTTGCAACCACAGTACCTTTTACTTCCTGTTTTTCTTGCTGTTCGTTATTATGTTATTTCCAAGCCACCCTCTCTTCAGTTGAGAGCACCAACATACTTCAGTTGAGTTGTACCAACATAGATGTCTTACCTCCATCTTAAGCAAGACATTGTTCCTCTTCTGTCTTCTCTTTGTGACTTTTCCATGTTGCTTCAAGTCTGAAATTATCCTCATGTCTTGTGCCGGTATTCATACTTTTCTACACCTTCAAAACAGTAAAACCTGTTTAGGTTTTTTGGTTTGGTTTTTTTTTTGGTTTTTTTTTTTTTTTTTTTTTTTTTTTTTTTTAACTAGGCTTTCTTCCTCAATTTACTGTGTTTTTTCATTCTGAATATATCATGGGTCTTGCCTCAGATCTAACTATAAGCATTTTGGAGGCAAGATCGCACCTGTTTCTTTGACCACATCTCCTTCTTTGTTTCTAAAGCACCCTGCATCTTTACCAGGTTTTGGTAAATGTGCATGTAAAAAATCTTCCTCTACAGGAAAAAAAAAAAAAAAGTCTATTTCCTTTTTAATCAGCATAGAGCTGAAATTTTCAAGGAAGTCTCCCTTTTCTGATCTCTAACCGAAAGTCCTGAGTCACTGGTTTGCTCATGTAGAAAAATATATTTCATAAAATCTTACAGAAATGTAAACAAATACTCAAAAGAAAGTAGGCATAGACCTAAACATAGGCTTAAATATTTTGCTGCACCAAGGCCTAAATATTCCTGTTTCCAAATAAAGTTATTTGGGTGATAAATTTCTGTTTAAGAGTTAAAAGCTCAATCTGATTAAGCACGTTTACCTTTACAAAACACGTCCAATTGAAACAGAACCCTCTTTGATCAGACCAAGTTTTACTATCTTCATTCTAGAGTAGCCACTTCATTAAAATTCAGTAAATAAAATTTTATATTATGAAAACATTTATTTCTCCTCATCCTTTTCAACCCTTTCTACGTTCACGGTGTATTTTATTTTTCCTTTCACTTACAATATACAGAAAGAAAAAAATTATTTTTTGTAATTAGAAAATCAGCCTGAAAACTAATACATCACTCTGAAAACTGCAGCAGAATGTATGCAGCAGCTATGTATGTGCCCAAGAAAGGCTAGGGAGGATGAAAGATAATATAGGATAGCTATAGACTTGCTAACTTTCACAGACAAAGAGCGCTCTTGTTCTATGTCTGAGCTGTTCAGTAGCTACCAGAAAAGGGACCTGGAGTTTCTAGTACTGCAATATAAATAGTTGTAGTTACACTGAAAACTCATCGTTATTCTAGAATTTGGGTTTTGGTCAACATTAGAAGACAACAGATTTTTTTTTCCCTGCCTCTTCAATATAGCTTGTGTAATGGAATTCTGCTCAAGAGATGCAATAAATAGGCTCTCATTTCATGTCATTGAATAGATGACTAACACCAAAACAGGAATAAGAAGTCTCTAATAATTAACACGAACAATCTGTCTAGTTTTTCATTTCAATTAATCACATGACATGACCAGAAGCGGATCCACAAAGGGACCAAACTGCAGGCACTTCCAGTCACAAATGGGCCCAGGTCCATGGCTGTGGTCATGCTGCCAGATGCGCCCCAGATCATGGGAGGGGGCACTGGCACAGTCCCAGAAAGCCAGGGATCCACCCTACCCAGAGGTTCTCCACCCTTCGGTCAAAGCAGGTTCCAGCCCAAAATGAAGTAGCCACACAGTATTTGGAGGAAGAAAAATAAGTAGCATAACTAACTAGGCTACAGAACTTAGCAGCTTGTGACTGAGGCAGGGTGAAAACAACCTTGAAATAGTCAAAGCAATGATAGAAATTTTCTCCACTCCAACAAGCAGGCCTTACAACACCATGGGAACTGCAAGAAGGGAAAAAAAAAACAAACCCCACCATATTACCATCTTTCAGATGTTGGTTATTTGTTACTAAAACTACAAAATCTTGCTGCTTCATTTTTCTACGTAGGAGTGTGGTATCTCAAGTTTAGCATAGAATAGCTGCCACGCGGTAAGAGCACGTCATGGTTTAATTCACAGCAATTCATTAGTAAATTCACACTTTTGGTTTACAAAACACCAGGTTAGAAATATTCTCTCCTCCCAGCCTGGAAGGGGTTCTTAAAAGTGACTGCAATTATCCGCTCTGAATTGTAACATTTGGATTAGTTCTATCCAAAGTCTTTTGTTCTAAATTTCACTTCCTAGAAAGGCTTGTACTATCCGAAAGTAATACACAATGCTACTGCAATTCTACAACAGAAAGATGTATCTTGCCTCAATAAATGTGTCTCAATTGTACAAGGAATAATAAATCAGCCCCATTTATCAGCTACTAGAGTAAGACCATCTGAGTTAACAACAGAAGATCTGGCAAACTTTGAGGCAAATATTCCTCCCTGTGTAAAAGAGAGGCTATGCAATAAAAAAGTGCTAAAATTACAGCATAATTCCTCTACTCCCTTTTCACTTAGGATACTTGTACCAGGGCTTAAATGTGAGGAAGTAATTTTGTTGAGAAAAAACCTAACCCTGTTACAACATGGGACAATGTCCACAAAATACGTAACTCTGGTACAGAACAGTCTCCTGAAAGCCAGGATATGGCCATAACTGATAAGCTCATGGAACCGATAACTACATTTGGATAAAGATTTTCCAACTGCTTAAATATACAAAAAAAACAACCCAACAAAACCCAACCCCACAAATGAGTATTATTAATCAGGGAGGACATGAGCTGTACTTGTGTTCAAACTGGGGAGAGAAGTCTGCCAGAGAAAGAAAACTTATGGGCCATACACTAAGCTAAGTAGAAACTCATCTAACTCCTCTGAAACCAGTGCCTCCTCAAGGAGACACATGCCACACCTTAATTCTCACCATTGAATTAATTACATTCTTCCCTGCCACTTTATCATAGAATGATTTAGGTTGTAAGGGACCTTAAAGATCACCTAGTTCCAACCCCCCTGCCGTGGGCAGGGACACCTCCCACTAGACCAGGCTGCTCAAAGCCCCATCCAGCCTGGCCTTGAACACTTCAAGGAATGGGGCACCCACAGCTTCTCTGGGCAACCTGTGCCAGTGTCTCACCACCCTCATAGTGAAAAGTTTCTTCCTAATATCTAATCTAAATCTACCCTCTTCCAGTTTGAAGCCATTACCTCTCATCCTATCACTACATGAACTTAATATCACTTACATGCCCTTACATACTTTCATATGAAATCAACAGCCCTCCCACACTGGATAAATTAGGCACTTAACCATGACACTCTTAACTTTACAATCGCTATTTTATTTCCATTTCAGGTCTGTGGTTATGTCTATTAACTCACTGCTGTTAAGAAACACTGCAAACGACTTTAGCAGTTTCAGCTCTGTGGCCAGCAGGTACTTGTACACGTCACAGGAAACCACACGTTGTGCTAGTTAAGCATGAATTTTTCAATACCAACATTGACATGGCCATAGAGGCATGGAGAATAAACTCTGTTCTCATTCCTAGGTATTTTTTCCTAACTCAAATGAAACAAGTTATAATATGGCTTCTGTCACTTCTTCCGATAGACAGAACTGGGGAGGGGGGAAGGGAGTGGGAAGGAGGGAGAAAATAAGTACTTTAGCACCAGCCTTTAAGTTATCAGCTTATTCTGTGGTTAAAACACAAACCAATGCAGTAAGTTAGCCTTTCTACACACTTTTACTCTGAGAAAATAACACTTGCCGCTGCCAATATCAAAAGTAGAATCTGTCACAGTGTTTTCCCTGAGCAGAGACAGAAGAGGGAGATTTAGGAGCCAGAGTTTAGGACTACTGCTTCACACATTTGACTACCTAACTCTTCATTCTGCTGATAGGAGTTTTAATATCAATACACTTCCACAAAATAGAAACAAGAGCAAGAAGCATCAAGGACACTCTGATGCATGGGAGCCCTCTTGAAACCCTACCCATTTTTACTAATGTACTGGAACAGAATAACAAAACGGTAGCCACAGACAGTCCCTTTCTTCCACTTTCCCATGTTCAGTCCAGCATTAAGAACAGTGTTTCTCAATTTCAGATGAAGGTAACTGCTTCTGTTGCAATACTGAAATCCTTAGCAGTTTTCAAACCTTGCATCTTCCTGCATGTTGAAACTGAAGCAATGTTTAAGAATCCAAAAAGCATCTTCTAAACCATCTAAACCAGTAATCAAACAGCTTTAGAAGCTGTGTGGCTAAGCCCAGGGGAGATCTGAGCTAAACAGACCCAAAGAACTAACACACAAACCCAAAGCAATTCAGTGAAAGAAAAAAAAAGAAAAAAAAAAAGAGCAAAAAAGGCAAGAGCCAGGAAAAGGAGAATCAATCTCAATAAGCATAACACCATCTTCTGACTTACAACAGAAGAAAAAAACTGCTTTAGAAATTTAGATAGAAACTCAGAAAACTCAGAAACTGATCTAGAAAGAAAGCGGGGAATCATAACAGAACAAACCTTGTAATTGCACTAAAGTGACTGTATTTTAATCTCATGGTAAACACCAAGATGAATTTTCTTGTATTCAAATGTGCCATGTTTCCTCATGTATTGACCAGTATCAATAAAGCGACTGCACTTCTGCCTGGGTGCCCTGTTGGTTTACAGGCTGTTTGCATAAACTGGTCATGGACATTTTTACCAACATATATTCTAGATCAGCTGTTGAAGAGCTTGACATTGTGCCTGACTGGGGAAAACAACTTTGGATGTCCCATATTACCATTAGCAACAAGGGCACAGCTCCACACATTTTTTTTCCTCTTGATACTTGTTTAAAGAATCTCCATCTCTTCCTCCATGCTCCCCTTCTTCACTGTTGCTTGTAGGGGCAGGAAAAAAAAAATTAAAAATTTTAAATACCCAGCAGCAAATTGATGTATCGTGCAGCCTTGCAAACACCCCTTCAAATACAGAAGACAGAGCAGTATGGCAGAGCAGTGTGAGGCAGACTATAACCTTAAACTAAGCTGCAAAAGGTGAGGATGATCGTGTTCCCAGGCCAAGTCAGTCAGTTATGGCCACACACCACCCAGAGCACTAGAGGTTTTCTTTCCTGCCTCAGCACTTAACTGGCTCCTGACAAGGCATAGGTTGGCGAGGACGCTGGGTCACTGCCACGCAGGCAGGGCACGATCTCCCTGCCTACAGTGAGTCATGCCTGGGGAGCCTGCGACATGTCAAAAGGTCTAGTCACAACCAGCTCTCCTTGTGACACGTCGTGGTTTACCCCGATAAAATGCAGAGACGGAAGCTTACAGGTTCTTTTTGCATGTGCTTGGGGCACATTTTCAAATGAAGTTTAAGTATCACCGTACGTTTGTTTCAACTGCTTTGTTTCATCAGAGCAGCTACTTAGTTTTTTGACCTAAGTTGTTTGTGATTACTGATATGTACATATGATTTATGCTTAATAAATTGCAGTGCTTCCAGGTCACAAAAATGATAGTTTACAAACTAGTAAAGAATGCTAACTGGCCACAAAATTCTGTTTCTAAATTGGAAAATACTGTGGGAACATGATTTTATAGTATCGAACTGTATTTCCTTGAGAGAGAGGGAAAGCTCCAAGTAGTGTCAGCCCTATTACTTTAATACTTTATACTTTAATACTACTTATACTTTAATACTACTTTAGTAGCTTTCTATTACCACAGATGTCATTATAGACAGTTTACATCCCCATTTTTCTTTCACATGCATAACCCAGAAGCTACAATTTCAACCACCACTTTGGACTCCAATTCTCATTATAATTAAGCATTCAAAACCCCATGACAGTTTTTAGTATCTTGCCTAGACTGCACAAATCCCTCATAAATTTATTTTTTCTCTCATTTGTGTAAACTATTGCAACAGTTTCTCAAACAAAACTTAAATGACTTGTAGATAATTATCTTGTAAATCAGAATATCAGGAGTGCAATGCACACTGATTACTGACACGTACATATGAATTTATGCTTTTTCAAGAACGTGTACAAGTCAATACCTCTTTGTTTAAATATAAGCACAGGCTCACAGTATTGAGCCATGTAACAGGTTACAACTAGGATCTATGCTTATTCCAGAAATAGTTATTTTTATAGGAAATATAGAGTATTTACTATTACAGCTATTTACCTATCCACTAAAAATAACTTTTCTGAAAAATGTATGAGCACTTTTAGTGCCCTGAACGTAGAGAAGATATTAGTCCAAAAAACCAGGTACTGCACCTCAAAACAGGGTGGGAATGGACATTCACGAATCAAACCCCAAACTTACACCAAGCAGAAACAAATGTGCGGGCTGAAAATATTTTCCTAACTTCTTTAATCATCAGAGAGCTCAAGATTCTCCCCTTTCCCCCCCCCTTTTCCCCTCCGTTTCATAAGGGAAAACCAAGTGGGAACGCAATAAGGCTCCAATGGAGGAAACCCCCTCCCTCGGTGCTGCCTGGGCCCCCCCCCGCACTAACGGTCCCCCCGGGGCCTCCCGGCACCCGCCATACCCACCCCCCCCCCCGCGCGCCGCAGGTACGCGTCCGCCTCCCCCGTGACGCCAGAGGCGCGCGGCCCAGCCCCGCCCCCACGGCGACCGCCACGTACCTCCTCGGCGCAGGCGGCTGCGCTGGCTGCCTGGCCCCTCCCGCCATCTCTGGCCCCGGCGTCCGGGACGCTTGCCCAATCAGAACCCTCCGCGACGCCCGGGCGGGGGTCAGGCCCGGCCAATCCCCGCGCTTCGAGGGGCGGGATCTGTCCCTATGGCAACGGGAACCGGGGCCGCTGGAGTACCGTGGGACTGTCGCGCCGCACCGCGCCATACCGTACCGCCCCGTGCCGTGCCGCCCCGTGCCGTGCCGCCCCGTCGATCCCCAGGAGGCCGCCCCGGGGGACGCCCTCTTCACATCCTCGCGCTCAAGGAGACACCTCTCCCTTAAGAAGCCAGCGGCTCGTCTCCCGCCGCAGCGGGACCGAAAGGTAGCGTCGCTCGTCTCAGGCCGGCCCTGGGGCGGCGGTGCCCCTCCGGCTGGGTGGCAGAGGGGGCCGGCGAGGGGAGCCCCGCGAGTGCGGAGCGGGGCGGAGGCCCGGCGGGGGGGGCAGCTCCTGTCAGGGAGAGCCGTTGGGGCCGCGCGGGTGGGGGTGGGGCGCGCGCGCTCCCTCGCGGGGGGGTTTAACCGCCCTCCCTCCTGTCAGGTTTGAAAACGTGCAATAACGGTAACGCGGGAGCGGGGGGGAGCGGTGCGCGATGTGGCAGCGGGCGGGAGAGAGCAGCTGGCCGGGGCCAGGGGCTTTCTCGCGTGTGTGCGGGGGGGCGGAGGCGGCGGGAGAAGCCGGGGAGCGGCCGAAGTTTGGGCGAGGGTGTCCTGCCCCCCGCCAGGAAGGAGGCTCTGCCGGTCCCCTCCTTCCCTGCGGCCGTTCTGCACGGGTGCCCTCCGCCGGAGTCCGTGGCTTTGTAGGAAGTAACACTTGAGCAGCCCCGCTGATGGGCGCGTAAGCGGTTGGCTTTAAAGCGCCGGGAGAAATGGATGCGTACCTGGCGGCGGCAGCAGCGAAATCCTGACGGGCTGGTAATTGCACAACCGCAGGAAAAACTTGGGCTGCTTTGTCCGGGAGACCAGACTGGTTTCACTAGAACGGGTATAGCTTTTTAGCATTATGCTTGCTATAGTACCGCTGGCGGAGCTAGGTAAAATACTCTAGTGTGAGGCTAGCCGCTGTACTCAGAAAATATTCCAAAAGAGGAAAAGGTTGAAACGTGGTTGTAGAGAGGTAACTCTTTTTTTTTTTTTTTTTCTGAAAAGGACATGGCTATGGTTTTCAAAAGTGTTCACATTTGGCAGCACGTTTTAGTAAGCCTGTGGGAGAAAAAGCCTCTGTTGTTTGAGGTGTATTTAGTGTGGAGAAATAATGTTCAACATTTTCAAAATTCGACCATCACAGTAACAACAATGAAGCACCAGTACACCACAGTATCAAGTTCAACGTAGAGGTTTGCTTTGCATCTTGTTTGTCATCTTGTTGTCTCCCACTTTAAAGAAAAGACCTCTGGTTGATTCAGTATTGGTGCAGTTCTACCCTGAATTCTGACGTGACTGTCCTTCTCCACTAAACAGAGCAGCATGGGAGAGATTCCTACTCTGAAGACCAGATAGGAGACGAAAAGCCACTCAAAAATTGTTTGAAACCAGGTTTTGTGGTAACCTTTATTGACCTTTGCATAAGACTCACAAAGGTTTATGGGAGAGCATTTAAGATCCACTTATATCTCTGACTATCAGTTGCTACACAATGGTTTTGTACAGTCACAGTGCAACATCCACCATGGGCCGGCCACAAGTTATTAACCACATTACATACAGTAACTCCTAACTGTGATTATGTATTTTCCTTTTTCATCGCTACTGTAATCTTTTGGACAGTGGCAGTATTTTATTTTAGAATAAAATAGATAATTATATAAAAAAGTAATAACATAAGTCTATCTTTAAAAAAAATGTGTTGTCGTTGAACAATGTGAATCTCATTCACTTCTAAAGAAAATAATTAACACAGACAAAAAAGGGGGAAAAACAATATTGCTCATTGGGTCTGCTTAAAACTTGCATTAGCTGTTGGATGCAAAGGCATCTAATGTAGGCATCACAAAAAATAAATTTGCTTGTGGCTTGATGCTATAATATGGCTTGATAGATCATTATTTGATATGTGAAATTATATTCAGAAAACCCCACCAAGGAAATAAAAACTAAGCAAGAACAACAAAAAAGATTATTTTTTTAATAAGATGAATAAGCTTCCATACCTTGGCTGTGTAGTAATGTAGCATAGTAATATTGCTGAACATAAACTTTTTTTCATATAAACCAAGTTAAAGGGTTTGTGTCAAAAGCTGCCCCTAAGTAATATGTATATAACTTAAATTGTAATCATGAAAGGGGAGAACAGTAGTTCTCTGAGATAATAAAAAATATAAAATATTATTATATTGACTCAAATGTCAGAGGTGTGGAAATATTGACCCATGCTTCTAGTGATATACTGACTAAACAAATATGCTTTACAAAAGAAAGATAAAATCCTTTACTGTTAAGTTAAAAGGCCGTATCAATGTTGCCTTGATTTGAATGCCTGTGCAGCAAAGGTGTTTATCTAGTGAGGTATTGTGCTCTTGTCTCTTTGATTGCTCAGTAAGCAGAAGAAATCTCTGTGAAGTTCCTGTTAGATACATAGTAGACACAAGCCTGCTGGATAGGGATGTGCTTGTATGTAGCTAAAAACACGGTCATGTACTTCAGCCAAATTGAATGAAATCAGAGGCAAAATTCATGTTAATTTCAACAGTTTTTGCTCTTAGGTTTTGACAGAAGAATGAAAGAAACTGCATTTTATTAGAATTGTTTTAATCATATTCAGTTGTAAATATTATTCTTCATCATAGGATTCAGGAAATATGTAGTCCATTTTCATGATTACATTTCTCATGCTTTGTATTCTTCATAAAACAAGAGTGGGATGTTCATGCATATTTGGATTACTAAGTAAGTAAGAATCAATGGTAATTAACAAATGGAAATAAATCTCATTAGGCAGCTACCATTAAGTGCCTAAATATTTTTAAATCTGGCTCCATATCATTAGATCTAAATTTATTCTTGTTAGCTATTTTGTATTTTCTTTCCAAAGGGGCATAAAAGTACCTTAAAGTCCTTGGGCATTCAAGGTTTACTTTAGCATCATAATTCGTTGTTTATTAGAGCAAAATGCATGTTAGTAGAATGATTGAAATACTTTTTGATTTGAGACTAGGGTTTAAGCACACACTTTGGTTGCCTGTAGTAGCATATTTGAAATGAAGTTGTTTTTTTACACCGGCACTGGCAAAATTACTGTTTGGATTTATACAAAATGAATTTGTGAGATTCCAGGTTTGCTGTTGTATTCTGTTCTGTATGGGAACGGAACTTGTAGTACAGGAAGCTATATTTATACTGGTAATTTTTTTTTTTCAAATTTGCTTTTGAAGTTGATAAGAGTTTTGTCAAGTATGCATTGAATTCAATAGAAGTTTTTCTGTGAGTATTGGTTTCATAAATCTTTTTTTTGGAGCCAACTTTATTGAAAAAAAATGATAAAATTATGCAAATTCCTTTTAAAAACAAGACTAATATTGCAGCATTCTTCAGTTAGTAAGATAGCTTTGCAGACACTGACACTTATTTTTCTAAAACGATAGGAAAGTTCCTTGGAGACAGGTAGTATATGAATATGTATGTGTATTTGTGTGTATGCACACAGGTTTTTAAATAATGAACCATTAACATTGCAACAAGAACTAAAAATGATTGTGTTTTAAAACTTTATTTACGACAGAGCTGAGCACATGTAGCAGCAGGCTGTATGTTTTGCTTCAATGCCATTTTTATTTCTGGACATACAGTTGCCTTGTAAATAGTACTTTCTTCCTTCCCACTTGAGCATTCATAGTTTGTGTTACTATATAGTATCCCCCATCATTTGGGTGACTCATTTAATAAAATAGCTGAAGTGTATTTTTAAAAAAAAAGGTTTTGTCAGCAAATGTTGTACTACACACAGTTGTGGCATGCTGTCTTTTCTGAGAAGCTGAAAAAAGAAGCTGTTTTATCAGCCAACTTCTAACTGTAAAGAGAAGTACTGCCTATGAAGATTGTTCACTTCTCCAATGTCCAGCATTAAAATAGGAAGTCACAGTACAATCATAACTATAGAGAATATTGCTATCATCCTGCACATCTGCACTGTGTCTTACACAGGTTTAATTACTTCCATATCAGATACAGCAGGCATAAGTGAAATTTTATGAATAGGTAGGCATATTTGTGTATTCTATAAGTCTGGATTTATGTTTACGTTATGTTTACATCATAGTACACATGGGTTTGGCAAGTGCAAACATGCAATATGACATTTACAGGGTTGTGCTATCTTGGCTCATAGTCATCCGCTGAGCTTCTGCATGTGCAGACACTACACACTGTACACTGATATCACCATATGTTTTTGCCTATCTGAGTTTTAGAAAATTTGACATTGGGTGTTACTTCTTTAAAAAGAATTTGTGCTTTGCTAGGAAGGTGATAGAGACCAGTACCAGAGTCATGCCATTTTCTGAGCAATAGGTATTAAGTTAATGAAAGGTAAATTTTCAGGTTTATATTATAAACTCCTGACAGTTGTGTAAAATAGGTGTACTAAGCCCATGTGTAGCTGCTTGTGTTAATGTTGCTAGAACAAACCTTAGAAGCTGTATTTCGTACTTCTCTTTCGAAGCCTGTAGCTCTTTGTAATTCAAATGTCCGATCCTGTTTCACTGAAGTTGATAGGAATTTGTGATTAACTTTGGTGGGGTCAAGATCAAGGTTGCTGGCAGACAGCCTGCTTCTTTTCCAATTGTATTTTTCTGTTCATGCAAGTACATCGGTGGCTCTGTGTTCTGCTGACTGTCTCATTCTTTTAGCTCTCGATCTGTGAGAGGTTTTTATTTTTTGTTTTCCCTGAAAGCTTAGGATATTGGCTTTGTTTGTAAATTACAGTATTTGTCAGTTCTAAAGCACTACCTTTATGATCAGTTCTCTTTATGTATTACAAGTAGAAATGTTTGTTTATCCCTCTAGGAAAGATGAGATTCAATTCTGATACAAGCAGATTAGAGTCGTGCTACCTTTTCATCTAGGTGGGCTACAAGTCTTGGACTAAAATCACTTAATTTCCAGATGACATCTGTAACATTAGCTCTGTCCATCTGTCGTTAAGAAAATAACCAGTCAGCTGGGCAGATTCATGACAATTTGTATTACTATTAAACTATATAGCAGTAGGAAGAATAGTAATAACAATAGGCTCAAGCAATGCACTCGTGGCAGGGCACAAGGATATATGCTGTGCATTAGGTACCACTGATGGCAGTGATCAAATTGACATTGCTCCTCTTCTGCAGCACTGTGATTGTCTGTTGACTTGGTAGCTCCTAGTCCTTACAGGAGAAATCACATCTGTGGGTCAGAAACATAGATTCATCCTAGAGTGGCTGGGAAGGCATGGGCATCCAGGAATGAGTTTCTCAAACATCAGGAACTGTTCAAGGTAGCTGGTAACAGGCTGGGAGTGGGATGAACTTTTAACAGTAAAGGGTTTAGTGGAACAGAAACTGGAACCCCAGTTTTCCTCTCATACTGCCTCTTGTCACTCTTCGCTCTAGTTGCTGAATTTGAGAATCATGCTCAGTTTTTTCTTGCAGCTGATTAGAATTTGCAATGGGCCTGGTTTCTGTCTTAAAATACGTGTCAGAGTAGAATGTGCTCAGTGAGTCAATTGCAACTGTCACAGTCTAAAGGTTGACACATGTCTTAGTCACCTGCTTTTATTGAGGGAATTTTGATGAGTATAGTCTTGGACTAATAGATACCTAAATACAGTAACTCCGTCTTCACTAGGTAATTATTTTATATTCTAATAAATGTATGTTATAGCACAGATTGTGTGAACAGTTGGGTTCCTCAAAATACTACTGGAAGTCCTGTGTTGAGTGTAGTAGTCTACAAAGTCAGCTGCAATGATAGAGATATTTCTTGCTTATTCATTTGGTATTCTCTGCTTCTAATTCTTCCTGGTACTTGTGGATTTTTTTGCCTGTTTTATCAGAAGGGCTACAATAAAAACACCCTGTGCGCAACCTGAAACAAAACTGCCTGATGGACAGTAGATGGGCCTCTTTTCAGAGCGGCTTATATTACATCGAATAGATAGGAAGAACATATTGCAATATCATCCAGTCCTTCCCATTATGTATGACAGTGTAATTACAAAGGTTGGTATTTCCAAGGGAACCCAAATTGGCCAGGAGCACAAATCCCACAGAAAGTCAGCAGACCCAATGGCAATTAGTTTGATTAGGGCTTTTGGTAGATAAGCTTTGCTGACTGCTGCAGAGGTAGTTTAAAATGATATAGCTCCAGTTGCCCATCCCAAATCTGCTGGAGATTAGTGCTCCCTTATATGAGGTTTGGCAGACCTACATGGTTGCTTATACCTCAGTTGTTTGAGTTCAGCATGGACATTTTATGTATCAGTTTTCCTGAGTAGCAAGGTTAAAACTCCTAAAAATTTAACGGTGTGCCCCTCTTTGTCCTAAACTGACAATCGCCATCTCCACAATCACTAGAGTTTGTAGGTCAGCAGCTTAAAAAAGATTATTTATGTCTTTAAAATGGATCAAAGACTAGGTGTCATCATTGAAAGTGGCTTTAGTACTTGCTGTAGGCAAAGAATGAATCAGTGCCATAACTATGGCTAGCACTTGAGTTTCTGGCTTCTCTGCCATGGTTCAGCTAACTAAATGACGTGTTGGTCTTACATGAAATGAGCATGCTCAATAATAGCCACATATGATTTTAAAAAACACTGTTTACACACCTTACGTAACTTGAGTGGCTTATGATAATATTAAACTACTTTTATTTCTGTAATTTTGTATATATGAAAATAATTTGGTCAGGAAAATATTTATCCATCTATCAGGGGTCCAAATTTTTAGCATTCTCGAAGCTACAGTTTCTTTAAATGATACTTCAAACATACATAACCTTTTTAAAAACAACATTTCTAAAATACTGAGAGTATAGTTATTATTCTCATATACTTTCTAAGTCTTTTATTTTTTCTTAGTTTTGTTTCATATCCATTGCATGCTTATGACCTTTCACTTACCAGTTTACTAGACTGCCCCATTCATACTCTGCTGGAATTTCAGCAAGGTTGATTTTTCTCTTACCTCTACATTTTTTTTGACTGTGTTGCTCTGTGTTTAGAGAAGTTATTGCACAGGCTGTTCATCCAGAAACTTTCAAAGTAGATTTTGATGTTCCATTCTCTCCTATTAATTTTTTAAATACACTTAGTTGACAGATATTGAATTGTTTGCCTTGTTTTTACTTTCTTTGCTGGGTTTTTTTTTTTTTTTCATCTGAAAAGGAAAGTATGATGGCTTCCTCACAACCGTATCTCAGTCTGCTTTGGAAGTGAACCACCACCTTGCAAATATTCTCAATCCTACTTATAGAATTTATAAACCTTTCTTGTTAAGAAACAATGCTCTGATAAAATCTGTAGCATAGCCTACACCTCCCAAGGTTCTTCTATTTCAAATGGGATATCAAAGGACTGGACAATATTCAGGGAAGACTAACAAGCATGATCAAAGGTCTTCTCAAAGAGAAGCTTCTGTAAAAGGAATCAGTAGGTAAGCTAGCACTGAGCGATGACTGGTATATGATCACTGTTGGAGTGATAATATGGAAATGGTAATTAAGAATAAATTGTTTACATCTCTTCCAAGAAAAGAACTTAGGGGGTCATTGAATGAGGTAAATGACAGGTTCAGAGCCGAGATGGTTCACACAACGTGCTCTCTGTGGAACTACTTGCCATAGGGTGTTACAGATGATACAATTTTTTTATGGTTCAAAAATCAATTGAATAAAATACTCAAATAAAAATCCATTGAAGTAAAGAAAAGGTACAACCTGAATGTAGGAAAGGCCCAAAATCTCCAGTTGAGGTAGTCTAGAAGTGACAGTGAGAATCACTGTTCTCATGTCCTTCCCTAAGCACCCGTCACTGCAGACAGGATCCAGGGCTAGAGGGCCCTTTGCTCTTATGGAGCAGAGATGTCGTTATGCTCCTGAGGAAGCATATTGAATTATAAATATGATGAGTGTTGGTCATGTTATAGGTAGTCTGTTACAGAAACACTGTTTTCTATTTCTGTCCAACCTGCTGCATGGGTAATGCTATTTCCACTTTCTATTTGTTGTATTCAAGCCCACATGGTGATCTATCTGTGTTTGTATGTTGACAGGTCTATCAAAATGCCTTGCTAAGGATAAAACAGGCAACAGTGTTCAGAGAATGACTCTAACACAAGACATGGCAATCTACTTTTGGAAAAAAGAGGACAAAATTAGGTGGTCTTGTCCATGCAAGACAGAAAAAATTAAGTGACAGTAGCGTTATGGTTGTCTGCCAGCTAAAAAAACTGATGGCCTGCATCACTTCTGCGCCAATCCATTAACTTGGTCATTTGTTTTATAGAAGTCATCCAGTTAGTACTCAAAAATATTCCGTCTTGGCATCTATATCAAGATTAGGAGACTTGAAAACCTGGTATTTGTTAGTTATTATAATTTGCTGTTATTAAATCCTGTTGAAATGACAAACCCCGGCACAGCCCCTGGCAAGGGCTCTTGCCACACTGCACAAGTTGTAGAAGGGAAAGGCAACTGAGAGAATGAGGAATGGCCCACTGTAGGAGAAGACCAGGTTTGAGACCATCTGAGGAACCTGAAGGTGCCCAAGTCCATGGGCCCCGATGAGATTCATCCGCGGATCCTGAGAGAACTGGCAGATGAAGTTGCTAAGCCACTATCCATTATATTTGAGAAGTCACGGCAGTCCAGTAAAACTCCCACTGACTGGAAAAGGGGAAACATAACCCCCATTTTTAAAAAGGGAAAAAAGGAAGACCTGGGGAACTACAGGCTAGTCAGTCTCACCTTTGTGCCTGGCAAGATCATGGAGCAGATCCTCCTGGAAACTCTGCTAAGGCACATGGAAAATAAGGAGGGTGATTGGTGACAGCCAACATGGCTTCACCAAGGGCAAATCATATCTGACAAATTTGGTGGCCTTCTACGACGGGGTTACAGCATTAGTGGACAAGGGAAGAGCAACTGACAATCTACCTCAACTTGTGCAAAGCATTTGACACTGTCTCACACAACAACATGCTGGAACACCCTTGATACGAAGACAGGCTGAGAGAGTTGGGGTTGTTTAGCCTGGAGAAGAGAAGGCTCCAGGGAGACCTTATAGCAACCTTCCAGTACTTAAAGGGGGCCTACAGAAAAGGTGGAAAGAGACTCTTTATCAGGGAATGTACTGATAGGATGAGGGGTAATGGTTTTAAACTGAAAGAGGGTAGATTTACATTAGATATTAGGAAGAAATTCTTTACTGTGAGGGTGGTGAGACACTGGAACAGGTTGCTCAGAGAAGTTGTGCCTGCCCCATCCCTGGAAGTGTTCAAGGCCAGCTTGGATGGGGCTTTGAGCAACCTGGTCTAGTGGGAGGTGTCCCTGCCCATGGCAGGGGGGTTGGAACTAGGTGATCTTTAACGTCCCTTTCAACTCTAACCATTTTATGATTCTTTGATTTATACTACAATATTCTGTAATTAAAAATACCTGAAGTATTGGGACTTTGGCATTTTTCAAAGTGATAGTGAGTAACTAACTCCTCCATTCAGCAGGCCAACTCCGTCATTCTGCAGGCCAACATCTTGTGTAGAAGTATAGAAATTAATTTACTAGTTTCAGCAAATCAGTCTGGGTTTGGGTTTCTTTTTTTTTGTGTGTTTGCTTGTTTTCAAGGAATGACCTAGGCAAAGCTAATCAGACTTGCTGTTGTGAATCTGACAGTAGTGCTGACATTGAATCTAATATGCTTAGTATGGCAGCAACAATAGCTCCTGCTATCCCATCTGGTAATCATCAGATGTTAGTCATTTTTTAAATGAAAGTAATAGGTATTTGCTATAACTGAGTAGAATCCATGTAGGCTCTTCTTACTGAAGATGCGATTAAGAAAAAACAGAGAATTCTTGTAATTCTCGAGCCTTTGAAATATAAAACAAAAGATGGATAGGTGGATGTATTTTTATCTTCAGCTATTCCCTCATCCCCAGGAAAAGAAAGAATATCTCTGCACATCTTGTATGCATTTCCCATTTTTTTTCTTAATAAGAGTGCTTTCTTTTACTAATACTTATATGAATAAAGAGTATCAACAATGCTTATTATTAAGTAAGTACCATTATCTACATTTATTGCCTTACTAAAACAGCAGTTTAATCCAAGCAAAAGTAATGCTTCACTGTCAAGTACCAGAGCATGTAGTCAGGAAAACTGGTACTGACACTGTAATTACAGTTTGTCACTCCTACCCCTACAAAAAAAAGATTTGCTGCTGGTGGACATAAGTACTTGCGATAAAATTATGTGCATGACTAGTTAAAGTACTTGTACAGAAATTTTCTTTGTAGTAGGTATACTTTTGGTTTGGCTGCACATTTCTTGAATATTATATCTTTTTCTATGACATATCTAAGCTAATTCTAGACAGTATTTTACTGGCAACTTTTGCTTTCCAGGAGGTGATTTATATTACTAATGTAACATTGGAGTTTGCTCAAGCTTTTTATAGACTATGCAGAGACTGTGGACTGTTATAGACTAAATTGTCTGCATTGTCTCAAAAGCATGACTTTGCTGTCAGATGCTGGATTACCATCACTGCTTTTTTAGCTGGATTTCTGGTACTTGCACTGTTTAAGTATTCCATCTTAACAGTTTCTGAATGAATTGAGCTATTTTCAACCAAATTTGATAGAGAGAGAGGAGACAGAGCTTGGTGGTCATCAAACTGCATGAGTTAGCACCATGGAAGACACCAAAGAAAGTCTAGGGGAGACTGGCTTAATAAAGCCCCAGCCTCAGCAACAATTTCAGATAGCGTGAACACTTTTTTCAGGAATCTCTGTCAAAGTGAAATATGGATATAACATGGATTGTAAAATATTTTTCCTGCAAATAAATTTTGGAGGAAATCTTGACTCCAAATTAGGGAAAATACTCCACTGCTGAAACATAAAAACTAGTAGCATTACTACACTAAGATGCGATTCAATGCCCATGATTATCTTTAGGAGTTTGCTAATAACATCAGGAAAGACATGATCAGAGTAGGAACATCAGTATTAGTTATGCAAGACTTGGCCATCCTAAACAAGCATATGAACACTGGGTGTTCATTGCTAATACCTCAACATGTTAAAAACCTCTCACTGTTTACAGTACAACTTAGGCTTGCCACACAACTGTAAGGTAATCTGAGGATATCTGCTTAGGTAATAACAGCCATTAAAAATTAAAGCTGTATTTAATTCTTTGAGTTTTAGTGTTCCTTGAGAGCAGTGGAACATATGGGAAGTGGGTTATTAGAGGTATCTATGTAGGAACTTCAAAAAATTCTAATCGGTACAGTATGATAACATATTTATGTTAATTTTTGTGACTTTGTCTCATTTCAGATGAAGTGGCTATCTGTCCTGCCCCAACAGTGTATTTTGCTGATGACATGTCTCCTAATGGCCTTGGAAGCTGTACCTATAGACATAGATAAGACGAAAGTCAAAGGAGAAGGTCACGTAGAAGGAGAGAAGGTAGAAAATCCAGTAAGTATAATGAAATTTATCTAATTAAGTATTTTTCCCTAATTGCTAGTAATCTGGCTATAGCGAACTCCCTGAAATGTAGATGTTCTTTGCAGTTACTTAGATGTTCTTTGCAGTTACTTAGATGTTCTTTGCAGTTACTTAGATGTTCTTTGCAGTTACTTAGATGTTCTTTGCAGTTACTTGCAGGAAGGAAACTAATACTAGTCAATATTGTCAAACAGCCTACCATCTACTGTGGTTTAAGTTTGTTCTCTTTTATTTTTTTTTCCATGTGCTGCTAAAGGTGAGGTGGCATATGGAAGGAATTCCCCATCTTACACTAGGAAGAACTGGTTACTGTTCCACAAAGACTTCTTTCAAGTGATTGAGTGGTGGCTTAGGAAATTCCACTCAGTGATTCCAGTTCAGTGTTTCCAATAGAAGAGTACTGAATGAATTGCACTCTTTTAAAAAAACCACCAAACTATATTAACATGACAGATGCTTGTGTATGACATGGATTCCTAAACATTTTTCTCCTCTTCCTTGTCAGTTGCTGAAACAAATTAATCATAAGAGTAAGTTGTTATAGGGCAATGATGCAAATCAGAAAAACCAAAGGTGTGTAAGACAGTATAATGCCTGTGTTGCTGAGATTTGAGTTTCAGTTTAATCATTGTATTTAAACAATTATTATGAAATGTTTGGTAGTATATTTGTTCCTCAGCTTCACATTTTTATTTTGAAGGATACAGGACTTTATTACGATGAATATCTCAGGCAAGTAATAGATGTCTTGGAAACAGATAAGCATTTCAGGGAGAAACTCCAGACTGCTGACATAGAAGAAATAAAGGTAGGTACAAAATAATAAAAAAAAAAATTAAATAAGGTTAATTAAATCCATAATCATGAGCTATGTATGTTGTATTCTTTCTTCCTTTTCTTTCTTCATACTCCTCTCAATTTTTGTCATCTTAAATTTCCTCTCATTTTTATGTACTTGGGTATTTAACTCTTCCTAGATCTTTTTCTTTAGTCAAGGGACAGCAGAACTTCTCTTCATTAAAGAATATCCCATAGCATAAAAAACCCAACCCCAACAACATATGCTTGAATGCACAGTTTTTGCCTTCTGCCTATCTACTAAAAAGCCAGTTTCAGATTTCCTACAGGTAGGTGAACCTTCATGTACATCAAAACAGCTGGAAGCGTAGCTCTAACTTGCTGTTGCCTGCTGAGTAATTTGGAACACTGTTTTGAACATAGAGGTATATCTGCCTTCTGAGATTAAGATAGCGTGTCACAAATTAATATGATGATGATGACATGGAAGAGAATTACAAAGAAGTCATATTTTAAAGTCTAGGGAAGTTGAGGAGTTGTGCTAGAGGTAAAGTCAGTGTATATAGGAATAAAATAGACCTCTGACTTTCTCCGCTGCTGTCCTTTCTCTTGTGCCAATCCACATAGCACTCTTTCCAAAACCTCACCACATTCTTGTCTTTTCTACTTTAGTTCCTGGCTGTAGGTGGTGGCTGTTCTGCATTCCCCTTTATGAGCTAGAAATTCAGCAAGGGACAGGTAGGAAACAGTCTAAAGTGATAGACTTAAAGAGGAGATCCTGCCTTTTGCATTTCCTTTAATCCCTCATGTTGCCGTTGGCAGCTTTTGGCTCCTTTTTCTTCCATGCTACATGTAGTGTAACCCTTGAACATTACCATCCATTTCCAGATCCTGATAAATATTCTCGCAATACACATTGGTGGCTGTTGCTGTCCTTGTACCTTCTCTCAAGTCTTACAGCCGTCATCAAGTGGATGAAGAACACAGCACTTTCTGTGCATCTCACAGTTCTTTTGAGTTAATTTGAGAACATTTGATCAAGAAATTTGTCACTTCTTAAACGTTATTAGGTATTGCTGCTTCAAGGTCATGCTTTTGCTCTTTGAAGGAGCAAGATACTTAGAAATTCTCTGTTCAGAAAGCTTTTAGAATTCCTCTCTGTTTCTATAACCATAGGCTTAAAAAAATTTGAATCTGCTCTTTGAAAAAAATTTGAGATTCTTATCATGTGGGCTACAGTATTGCTGAAGACTGCCACTAGTCTGCTGTCTTGCAGCTCACATCTAATGGGAATCCTAAAGGCTACTTTCTTCTAGTTTTTACACATAACTTGTTTTTTGACAGAGTGGAAAACTAAGCAGAGAGCTTGATTTAGTAAGCCACCATGTGAGAACACGACTGGATGAACTAAAAAGACAAGAGGTGGCAAGATTAAGAATGTTAATTAAAGCTAAAATGGATTCTGTTCAAGGTAAGAATGCAAAATTTAACTAGGTGAGTTAACAGATGGGGTTGTGTTGGAAAGGTGCCCAAAATCTATCAGTTGTGCTTTGTTTATTGTCAACAATAATGACTGTAAGCTGAAAGTGAGTGTCCTTTCTGAGCTGGCCTAAGGCCAGTAAAGAGCCACCTTTACAGGAAGCTGGGGAAATGAGAAGTGCCATCTGTATTTTATAAATAACTAAACTTGATTCTGGCAGTGGATTTTTCACATACTTCTAATCTTTTTCAACCTCTCTTTTATTTTTGTAGTGTATCAATGTATAGATTACCCACTGAGAACTAGTAACATAGTAGGACTATGTTTAAGAATACAACATGACATGGCATTTCATGTCTTTACAGGGTAGAAAATGATTTGGGTTTTTGCTTGGTTTTGTTTTTTTTTTTTTTACAGGCAGTTAACACAAAAGTTCTCTGTTTTCTCCTTTTAAGTCCCCTTTCCACCAATTAGCATTATTATAGATTATAGATTATTATTGTATATTATAGATTTATAACAAACATTAAACATTTCAGTTCAGAAGATTATTTTTGAAGCAGTTTTAAGCTCCTGAATAAAGAAAAACATTTGGAATGAAAAGAATTTTCCATAGCATTTTCTTAATTGCTAATAAAATCATACAACTCAGGCAATTTCTTTTAATGAATAAAGTACACAGGTTTCTAATGATTCTGATTGCTCTATGTTTGTGTGGGAAATGGTTCTATCCCTTTTTATTTCTTATTACCAAAGACTTTTTGAAGTTTGCATTTAGGACTAATTCTCTAAATTTCTTATTAGTGGTTTCTTTCTGAAGATAATTAGTAGCTCATAAATAAAGATCCTAATGATGGACTGCATGATCTTGTTTCTGAAATGCAGTTTTTCACAAAGAAGCTCTAATAAAAAGGTCTTAATTTGCCTATATAGATTATTTTATTATTAAAAATATCTGGAAGTTATGGGGAGGCATCCCACTGAATTGAATAGGTAACGCATCAATTTAAAATACTGCAAGAATAAGGATCTGTCTTCTAGGCTAAGCTGAATTTAGAGGTGGCAAGTAGACTGAAGAAGTATGCATGTGCAAATATGTGTTCATGGGGATGCTACTAGGGTCTGGAAAGCATGAGATTAATTTGCGAAAAAAAGATATTTACAGTGTAGTGCCTTTCCAATTAAGTCTTTATGTGCTACCATAGTATAACTAATGAATAATAATAATATAGAGTTGGCGGGGGGCGTCAAATCACCTTTCTGTCCTTTGCTTTCTTTTAATGAAAGTTCTAGTTCAGGGAGTACAGTCTACTGGTAGCTAGACAGTGCAGACCAGCTGTAGCCCCTCCATGGGATTCAGTGCATTGCCTCACATACCTGCCAGACTCCGTGTTCATCTTCCTCAGGTGGCTCGTTAGCTGCCAAGAGACCAGTCTCATGCTCCTATTGCAGGCAAGCAGTCCAGTGATATCATGGTGACACTCAAAGTGAGCTAGTTGACAGCAGGTAATGATACCTGATTGTTTACATAGTAATTTTGTGTATTTTGCATTTTTTTAATAGTTTAATGGACTGATTACTTCTAGCCCTCTCTACTTCCATAAGCCAAGAGTGCTTTAGAAAAATAATTCCACCCAAAAGATCAGATCTGTTAGAGTATAAGTGAGATCTTACATTTGGGAAAGAACAAGAACAGATTATTCCAGCTGAAAATATTCAGATGACTTCTAAGATGTGAAAACAAAGGGAGTGGGAAAAGATTTTGTAAATCTTATAATCAGCCCAACCAGCAAGTACTTCACACCACATACAAAAATATGGCCAGATTATCTATAAAATACAGCTCCATCTGTGCAACTATGCAACATCTTGGAACATGTATAAAAGAGCATTCTATAGTAATAGCAGGCGGAGCTGTTTGATTTCCTTTTATTTGTTCTGTTAATCTTTTCCCTGTAACACCACTTAATATTTTAGTCTTCTATCTGATCTGAAAAAAAAAAAAAAAAGGCACAGAAACCCTCCTGTTTTCTTCTCTCTCAGATGGATAAGTTTTAAAAAAACCCAAACAACCAGACTTGAGATTATATTCTGCATATATTTAATCCTGATACAGATGTGTTTTTAAACATTTGCACCAAGATCCTACTAGACTGATCAGTACAGGACAGAAGAATGTTAGGGATTGGGTCTCAAATAATACAGCAACGTGGCAAGTAAATATTGTCAAATAGAATGAGTCTTTTCCCATAAATATAAGGAATGAGGGAAAATGGGTTTGGGGGCAAGTTTGTTTTTGTTTTGGTTTGGTGTTTTGTTTGTTTTTTAAAAAAGCTTATTATTACACTTCTAAAAAATGTTTCAAAAGCAGGCTAAGGCGCATATATTTCAACAGAAATTATGATCTCACCAGGGACGAATGATGGTTGAAATCTGCCCCAGCCAGTGTTTGCTGTTTTGTGATAGTACAAACACAGCATTGAGCGTAAGACAGATAGTTTACCAAAGAATAATTTACCAAAGAATAACATGTTCAAAATGTTTTGGGTTTTTTTTTCAAATAAATAAAATATTGTTTGCTAAGCTATCTAGTAAAAGCTTGTCAAAATTGTTATGTTTAATATATCAAAGTGTATGCTGCTTATGGTAGCATTATCTAGCATTAGCAGTTAGAAACCATGGTAACAGCTAGAAAAGCCTGATGTAGAAATGTGTTTTGTTGTTAGTGCATTGTATATTGATATTGTTGGGTATAGTTCCTGTTATAAGAATGAGGAAAATGTTTTCAGCTATTAGACATAGGACCTGACTCTCCACTGTGTTGCACTTCTTGTTTTGCACGTATTGTTTTGCACAAATGAAATTTGAATATCTGCTTATCTGATTTGATATAATTTTACACCATATTGTACATACATCTTTGGCTGGATATAAGTAATTTGCAAGATGTACAGGGCAATAGAAGAGTCGGACTTCTCCCACTTCAGAAAAAAGATGCAATTTGTTGGCTGTGGTACTGCACATAACTTCAACTGTCTCATTTATATAAAAGGGAATAAAATATTTTTCTTAGTTTGTGAAGCTCGAATTGGTTGCACGTTTCCTTGCTGAAACACAAGCCTTAATTTGTGCATGTTAAATTATTATGTGCAGTGAAATACTGACACATCAGAAAGAACATAGTGCAAATTGCTATCAAGTTTGCCAGTCGCCTTCAGGAAAAGCAACTTTAGAAAGTATTGTTATAGTTTGCTCCAACAGTGAAAAAATTATCCAGTCCTCAGGGAGCCTCAGGTGCTTACAAGGCACAAGCTCCTGTATGAAAGTTTTTAACTTCCTTATCTCGCTTGATTTAAAACTTATTTTAGTGTTTTACATTTGTACCTTGTTCTTTCAGATACTGGCATAGACCATCAGGCTCTCCTTAAACAATTTGAACACCTGAACCATCAGAATCCTGACACGTTCGAACCTAAAGACTTAGATATGTTGATCAAAGCAGTGAGTGCTAGATATAAAATACTATGGGTTTTTTGTTATTAATTATTATGCTTTTTCTCTGGTAAAGGCAAATCCCTTTATATATACACCACTTTTTTATAAGTGAGATGCAGTTTTCATTTTCAGAGGAAAGTCATTCAGAGAAAAGCGTCTTCATTGCACACTTGATAACTGTTGTCAGTGTGCACTATGTTGAATAACCCATAAATTTTGGGGTGGCATCTTAATAGGACTTGCGTTCATGTGCCAGTATAAACAACTTCGGGAATAAAATACGCCTTTCTGGGAGCATTGAAATAAAATGCAGTTTTGATAGGGGTACATTTTTCCCAAGTGTATTTACTGATTTTGAATTCTGAATGATTTAAGTGTCTCACAGAATGACATAAAAAATCATCCCATAACTAGCCATTTGAATTTTGGTATCTATTACATATATCAAGCTGCAAAAACACGGCAGAGTAGAATTTAAGATACCAGTATTAGAAATTGCATATGCTGGGCATGGCATTCAGTGTCTATTTAGCAGATTTGGTATCAATCATATTATTATTATTATTTTTTCAGTGCATGTTTATTAAGGGGATGCAGTTAAGCTAAGCGTGGCGTGGCTTTTTTCAACTGCTGGCAAAAATAAGCTTCCCAAGGGGAAAAAAGGCTTTAATCTTAGATGCGCTTTAGCAAGCGCTGCATGTTTGACATGAGAATTTGACAGTTTTTATATTTTCAAAATAAATGGAAAGCTAAGGTATATTTTAAGCTTCCTGTAATTTTTGCGGATTTTTTTTACCCTTGGAAAACTTCATCTCCATTTCTGTAAAATTATTTTTTATATAGATATTATAAAGTTTCTTGCCATTTCTGAGCATCACTTCTGGGCAAATTCTGATCGGCTAGGAGAAGCATATCCTCAGCAGGGCAGTTCTTATTATATTGTTTTTCTCATCTTTTCATTTCTCAGCTGAGATATTGACAGAGCGTAATGGGCATTTTAGGGGGTCTGTGCTTTGGAATTGTTTTTGAAAAGGTACAATGAATCTGAAAATTAAAATGTAAATAATGGGAAGACTATATCAGGTATGAACATGTTACTTTGAAAAGCGCTACCAAAACATCCTGTAATACCTTGAGCTGTCTGAAGATAATACATCGCTAAACTCTGTACTTGTCAGAAATTCTTTGCTCATACCCTTTATCTCCATGTAATTGGACTTTTTGATTTAATCTTTATTAAGCTACTGCAAACTAACTCCCATTATTAATGAAGGCACTTTTTTCATTAAATTGTAGGATAAACTACAAATGTTCTTATTCTGATATAAATAAGGAGTTAGTGGCACCATTGAAGCTGTGCTTAATTAGTATGAGACATACTTAACTTGAGTTAATTTATCATTAATTGATAAGAAAGGACACCTTGATGCCTTCTTACAGTACCGTGTAGTTGCAAAAATTGTCCAGCAGTTGAAGCCTTGCAAATTAATTTCTGTGAAAATAACAAAGTGAGGAGGGATGTCTTTGCGTCACTGTCACGTGAAAGGAAACCATTGACTAGTCTACCTCATGTTTAAAAGCAGAATGGCAATATGGCCAGCCTTGCCTACAGATCTGAACAATACAGTGTTTTTAATGTCATGTGTGTTAACATAATCGTGTAGCATAATCATATGTCCACATATACCTGTATTTTTAGGCTACAAGTGACTTGGAAAACTATGATAAGACCCGCCATGAGGAGTTTAAAAAATATGAGATGATGAAAGAACATGAAAGAAGAGAGTATTTAAAAACACTAGATGAAGAAAAGAGGCAGCGAGAAGAATCTAAATTTGAGGAGATGAAGAAAAAACATGGAGATCACCCTAAAGTTCACCATCCTGTAAGGCCACAGTCTGTTCTTACATGATGAGGTGGAAGGTTTCCTTTCCAGACAGAAAAAGCTGATGAAGAGAGAAGGGTATATCTTGTTTGTTCTCAGTATTTGCCTCTTCTCATTCACATAGGAGCAGAGTGTGTAAACAGTGTTGAGAGCATTACAAAACCCACTATATATATACCCCCATTTTTTCTGTATAAGTATGCTATTTGCTGGCAGAGTTATTATTTACAAAAAAGCTAAAACTCACAAGGAAGAAGCCAGAATGGTATTCAAAACTGTAGGGATGCCTTCATGGTATGCCTGACTTGCAAGGGACTGTGTCACAGCACAGTTTTGCTCTAGAAAAGGCAAACTAATTTAACTCCCTTCAGCTATTGTTTCTATATGAGTCTGGGTGCCCATTACTGATTATTACATGTGTTCCTTTCCTCAGAATATGTATTTCCTTGACACTCCCTCTTTCCCTGGGCCTTTCTGTCTAATGAAAGTAATAGACCTGACCAAAAGGGAATTAAAGAAAATTCCACTGATTCCATTTGCAACATGACTAATCAGAAAATAAATCCTTTCAGAGAAACTGTAATGCAAAGGTAATGCAGAAAAATTACACTTAATCATTTTTTTAATAGTTTTTCTTTGTAACCAATCTATAGGGAAGCAAAGACCAGCTGAAAGAGGTGTGGGAAGAAGCAGATGGACTAGATCCTAATGAATTTGACCCCAAAACATTTTTCAAATTACACGGTAAGAGGTTTAGTTTAATTTAATAAACAAGTGAAGTGACTTTCTGTTACCTTATGCTGAGGGCAAGTTTGTCTTACACTAGGATAAAGTCTTATACTTCAAACAATTTGGATTAATCTGAAGAATATGGAGGAGAAAATGTTTGTGTTATTGTTTGTAAGTTTACTGCAAAGTTTTAAATGGGGTTTAAAAGTTGAAAACACGGTTTTGTTTAACTACTCATAAAATTGTACAGGTAATAACCCTTAGTGGTTGCTCAGGGAAGTATGGGTACTTAGAGGGCTGTCCATAACTATAACTTTGCTTATACACACACTAGGAATAAACGCTCAGAGGTGTTTGTGGGAAAACCTGCTTTCTCATCATCTCTGCTGTTAAGTGCCAGACTCCCCTTATCTGTGGAGTGGTCATAGAAGTGCCAAGCCTCTTCAAAAGTTGCAAGATTCCCTTAATAAAATGAAAACCAAAATGACCCCCAGTCCTCCCTCTATATTTCAGCATGCAGCTAGAAACAATAAAATAGTAGCAGAGAGGAGGATGCATGTCGATGGGCATTTTGCTTTAAATGTGATTGTATAAATATGTAACCTTATACCCTGATGTTAAATGCTTCATAATAAAGTACCCTTAAGCAGATCCTGCCTGGCACTGGGCTGTGAAGAGTTGAACAGTACACAGAATTTGACTAATCACAAAGATGATAATTTAACTGAAGAAAAGTGCTCTAGCTTGAGTCTGAACTTTTATCTTGGTTTATAAAATATATAAATATGTATTATCATTATTAAACCTTATTTCTTCTTTCTAGAAAGAGATCTTGAAAGATAATTTTCTGAAAATTTTTGGTAGCTTTTTTGTGCAAATCTTACCAGAACAGAAATAGCTGAAACAACCTTTTGCCTTAGAGCTTAGTATATAAAAAACTTTGAAGCAATTAAATAAAAATATTGCATAATAACACTCATTTGAAGTAGACATTGTCTTTCAGTTTCAGAGGTAGTATAACAATATTCAGAGTAGAATGTAGGATAAGAGATGGATCGTTAGTTATCAAGTATTCTTATCTCTGCATTTGTCATGAAAAGTCATTTTATAGGGATGTCTTCTCAAGTGCTGCATATTTACATAGGTGTTCACATAATTCTTTTGGGTTTTTTTTGGGAGTTATACTGTTGTAACAAAGTTTTTCTACAGACTTTTGTTGCTCCTGAATCTATTTACAAATCTGGTTGACAAATTGGGACAACTTGTTCTCAGCAATATTTTTTGGCTATTGCACTCTGCGCAATCCTGTCGTGACCTACTTCAGTTTGCTAATCTAAGTAGTAGGGAAATTGCTCTAGACTTGTCCAACCAACCAACCAAAAATGGCAATACAGTTCAGCTAATGCCTGCTAAAAACCTAAACAGAAAAAATGACCTATGTAACCAGCATCTTGTTAAATGAGGTTTTTAATCCATGTGAGATGTGTATGCTGATACTTACTTAACTCATCGAGAACTATTACATGTATTACTTTCTCTACATACTCAACTTTTATTTTCAACACTTCTTTTTGTAGATGTCAATAATGATGGTTTCCTGGATGAGCAAGAATTAGAAGCCCTATTTACTAAAGAGGTAAAGAAAAAAGGGTTCAAAAACTTAACTTTTTTCAGTAAGTGGTTAGAGGGATTTCTGTACTCTTTCCAAAGTACATTTGGGGGCTTTGGACTACAAATTAGAGTATTCATGACAAGTTTTCTGCATTGTTGATGTTTCTACAAAAGTGTAAAAACATATCAGCAGCGAAAATAAAGTAGCTGAAGCACAGGACTCAGACACCAGAGATCTAGTGCTCATGTATTTCTCTGCCACAGGCTTGTTTGAGATTTTGTAATTAATCTGCAGGATAGTTATACCTCTATAAATTGCAATGTAGAGAGCTGTACTCATGCTCTGACGAGGTGCAGCCTGGTAGAGTTTCTGAAGCTGGGTATCTGTGCTTATTCAGTGCTATCTAAAGTCATAAGACTTGTTGAGAGAAGAAGGGTCACGCTCGTGCATATTAGCTCAAAGACAGCACATTGTGGAAGCAGCTACAGAAATTTCACATATTTTGTGTCTAGCTAGTTTGGAGCACATGGACATCTGATAAAGTAGACAGGCTCTTAGTTTCTTGAAGCCTTGCTTTGTTGTCTGTGAAAATGCAACTATTAGTACTTCTTTGCCTCCCAAAGGGGTAATGATAGCAATGTACTGAAATTCTACAGTGATGGGAGTTGCAGAATCAGTAAGTAAATAAAGGGCCTTGGTCTTCATTTTTTCAGTAGGTTCTGTTTTGTTATAGCAGAAAAAAAGCCCTAAACTTCCCATTCAAAGATCCAGTATTGTGGCTGTCAATATGTAGTCTTACATTTTTTTCTAAATTTCATAAGTCAGGGAGGAAAAGTGCTATATAATGTATATAGAAGCTTATAAATTCAACCTACTGTAAATTTTTGAATAAATTAATTTTGGAAACACAGATTTCTATCAGTACTTTGCCATAATCTTCTCTAATACAATGAAGATACATGGTAGTCTTTTTTGACAGATTTGTCCACCATTTTGCAATTTTGTAGTTTAAAAACAAATAGTCTGGGTCCTTAAAATTACCTATGGCTAAGCAAGCGAAGCTTAAAGACTAAGAAAGCTAAGTAGAAGCAAATAAGCATAAACTCACCAGAAGGACATTGTGCAAGAAGAGAAGTGGACCTTTAAATTAAGCACTCAGTTTGTCCTGTGATATCCTGAATGCTTACAGGGTCATCTGCGTGCTCTGGTAAAAAAGTTACTCTCTCTTGCTCCAGAAACCACGTGGAAACTCTGTGTGCTTTGAATCAAATGTAGGATCAGACTGTGCATGCTGAGGTCAATTTTACTTCAATGTCCACAGTGCTAAATTACAACAGACCACATAAATTAACTGAAAACGTCATTCTTAGCAATGAAAGGCTCACTTGTTTCTTAAATATTATGCTAAAAGAGGAGAATTACACACACACTCACTCTATGGAAAAAATGGTGAACGCAACATCTCACACTACTGTTTCAAATATGCTCTGTCATTTGAATGAGCAGCCCTTCCTCCAAGCTAACATTTATTTGCTAATTTTGAATTTCAGCTAGAAAAAGTTTACGATCCCAAAAATGAAGAGGATGACATGGTTGAAATGGAAGAAGAAAGGCTCAGAATGAGAGAACATGTAATGAATGAGGTGGGGACTGATGTTCAGTAGAGCTGCTGATTTCCTTCTATGTTCAAGAAATACAGTCCTCCTAACATGAAGGGTTGTCCAAGTACAGCAGAAAGGGACGACCTGACACACTGAATGCTGTTTGTGCTGGGATTCACATAAAGTTACAACTCTCAAGTTCTGCCCCCATATTCTGCTGTAAATGCCTGCTGGCAATTCTTTATTTAAGAAGTTCTAGGGAAGAAATTGTGCCGTAGCCTCCCGTATTTTGCAGATACTGAGATTCAACAGAAATTCCCTGTGAATTTTGTGTCAAACAGAAGACTGTGAATGTGCTTTTGCACTTGGCAAATGGGTAAGATTGAGGTGTGAGAAAAGGGAGTAGAGAAATGTATTCTTTCATTTGGCTCCCCTTTGTCCCTTCAGAAGGGGGCTCAGAGCTCAAGGTGTCACCTATGACAGTGAATACCTTTACTAGTTCTGATAGGTTTTCAGCTCAGGAGATAGAGGAAAGGGAAGATGATGTTTTGAACCATTGTGTTTTTCACTCGTATCTTTTCTGTGTTCAAATATATTCCTTAAGCTTGAGGAACAGAGCAAGCCTGGTCTCTTAGTCATAAAGGGAAGCATTTCCTCCCTTCCCCTTAAGGATTCTGACACAATTCAGTTGGGGTTTTTTTGATGTTTTAAAACCTCCCTATCCAATAGTGGAGATTACTCTGACTCACAGTTACGAAACTATTACCAGAAAGCTACAAAACATTTTTCTCAAAAAAATCATGCATGCCATGATTAGCATAGGGGCTGTGACCATAAATAATGTTTTCAATGAAGCCAATGGATTTTGAAGTGAAATGTGAGGATTTACTTTTTATTTCCATTTTTGTTAAGCTATATGAGCTTATGTGAGAGGTTTTCAGAAGATGTTGCAGGCACTGCCTTCAAAATGGGACAGTTTAAAAATAAAATGTTTGTATTTGAAGACAATTGCATAAGGAAATTAAACATTAGCTCCACCAAAACCCATCATTTAGGTTGAATTTAATTTTTTGCTTCAAATAGGTTGACATCAACAAGGACCGGCTAGTGACTTTGGAAGAGTTCCTGCGAGCTACAGAGAAAAAAGAATTTTTGGAGCCAGATAGCTGGGAGGTAATGAGAATGTGTTCCAAGTGCAACATTCTGCACTGTTACCATCACTCTAACCAGGAAACCAAATGGCATGTCTCTGACCTTTGCTTTTTTTTTCAGTCCTGTTTTGGTATGCATGTGGTTAAGCGCCTTAGCTGTATGTAATGTACAAAATGTGGCAGATAATGTAATGCAGATGTAATCTTTATGGTCCACAAACAAACAGAAAAGGTCTTGCGCCACCCTGTGGATTCTAGAAGAGTTTTTCCCATGTGCTTTTCAAACAGAAAATGGACATTTTGTTTATGAATCACCTTAAAGGGAAGATAAGAGCTCAGCTGGAAGCAAGAGGATTTTTTTCTGTCCTTCCCCTAAATCTGTGGTAGAATTTTGCTGAGAAAATAGCTGAGAAACAGCTATTTTGCTGTTTCTTACAGCGATTGTACTCACCCTTTACAGTGTCATGTCTGGGTGTTTTGATGATAATTCTGAGAGTTGTTCAGTGAACTATACAATTCAGCTAATAATAATTTCAGTGGGAAGATGATAAAAATAAATACGCGTTCCTGCCTAAATATACACGTTTATATCTATTTTCTTGCAGACATTAGATCAACAGCAGCTCTTCACTGAGGACGAGCTGAAGGAATTTGAAAGTCATATTTCTCAGCAGGAAGATGAACTTAGAAAGAAGGCAGAAGATCTTCAGAAGCAGAAGGAAGAGCTACAAAGGCAGCACGACCAGCTTCAGGCTCAGAAACAGGAGCTTCAGCAGGTACACTTACGAGAATAGAATCTTCCCCCCCCCCATCTTCTATATCCTTATATGTGTGACAGGTCATGACAATTCTCAGCTCTGGAGCACTTTTTACCTTGATTTCTCATACGAGTCCCAGCTGAATTCTAAACTAATGGTACCATAGCAAAACACAATCAAGTATTCAGGTTTATAGCAAACAATGCAAGCATATCAACTCAGTAGTATACCCATTAACAAAGACTGGTTTAAGGGTGTCTATTTATGTCACATCAGAGAAAGTTGACAGATTTAAGTTTTTCAACTGTGGTATTATATTTTTCGCCAGGTTGTAAAACAGATGGAACAAAAGAAACTACAGCAAGGAAATCCTCCTGTGGGACCAGCTGGAGAACTGAAATTCCAACCCCGTATGTAACTTCTTGTGTAGATACAAAAACTTTAAAATAAGATCTCCAAGTCATTAAAGCTGTATCTTCTGTTTAAACTGTAATATAATGTGGTTTTAATGATCTCTGTAGAGAGATTTACTAAACTGTCTTTAAGATGGAAGTATAACTCTGCTAAAGTATTCCTGAGATCTCAATGCTTTTAAGCCCGTACTAAAAAAACCAGTTCTAACAGTTCTAACTCAAGGCATCCAATGGGCAGAGAAGGAACATTGTGTTGTGCCTATCAGCCTAAAAATATTGAGATCTAGGATATCTAGGATTTCTGAGCATCCAGAGAAGAATAGGGGCATACAAATGACCAAGTCTGTCCTATGTTCTATGGCTGCATTACCAGTCTCAAGGTGCAGAACAAATCAAAGTGTTTAAATGCTTTCAACAAGTGTATCCTTCATGGCCAATTTACGAGCAGCTGGGAAAAACATGACATGACAAGTTAGTTTTAGACAGTGTGAATGACCAATTGCTTCAACACCCTCAGAAGAAGATAGTGTCATAATAAATTGCTGCATATGCTTATTGGTGGCAACAAAACAGCCAGGTATATATTAGTACTTCTTACCCATAACACATTGTCCATGTTTCTTTTGTGCTTTAAAGGGGCTCTGCTCTCCCATGCATCCTAACTTAGCTTTTTCTCCCCCTCTAGAAAGGTTGACACTAATATGCCTGTATTGGCTTCCACGTTAATATGCTAACGTTATTAGTAGATCTCAAGAACTTCTTGACATTCATCTCAAACTTAACACTTCAGACTATATCCAGGCAGCCTTTCGAATACTGGAAGACTTAACTGCTCCTGCAAGGCCAGCAGTGGGATTTGAAACTTTAAATGCTATATTCAGTGATTACAGCTTATTTTGTTGAGTACCCTAAAATTCTATCCCTAAGCCACTCAGTTCTGTGAAAAGAAATAATGACATTTCACTACCAATTTAACTTTGTCTTTCATTTGCTTCAAAACTGCCTGTGGGTAATTCCATTTTATGATCCTTAGTTCTGAGAGCCTCAGTTCCCCTTGCCTTCAGAAAAAACATAACGTGTAATAGCGGATGCCCTGGGAGTTGGCCTAATGATACACCTTTTGATACTGGCAATATTGTAGCATATACTGTTCTTAACATATACATTATTTTATGTAAAAGCTTTTTGCAAAGTTGTTTTATCAGGTGTCGTAAGAATTCATTATATCAGCCAGAACTAGTCACTATTTATTCACTGAGTTAAGGAGATCCAAGTAGACAATATTTCTAATCTGTAGGCTATTGGAGCTACTAAGAGTAATTTAAGGAAAAAAAGAAAATCACAAAAATGCAGCTGCAAGTTCTGAAATTGTCAGCAAACTATGAAAGTTAGTATTATTCAAAGGTAGCCAAAGTGATAATGCTGCAAGTATTGTACACAGTGAGGAGTAAATACGGGAGCAAGTTGGTTTGGTTTTGGTTTTTTTTTTTTTTTTGCAAGCTTCCCATATTGGGATTAAAAGTTTCATAAATGCGTAATATATTTCAGAAAGAACAACCTCCAAATAACCAATGTGTTTTGTAAGTGAAAATACTTCACAGGAACCACTAATAATCTAAGAGGAAACTCTGAATATTATAACAATGCAGTCTATTGGGTAATCTCAATCCATTGTCATTGTTAGTAACATACAAAATTCTTGATCCCACTTACAAACAAAACACCAGAAGGTTTTGTTTGATTGTCCCTACACTAGAAACTTTCCTTTAGAGACTTTTCACATTTGGGGCCAATTTAATTGAGAAGTTACAAATGGTTTCATTCTTGTTTTACAGCTGGGGAACACAAAGTCGGAGATGCACCAAAACATCCTGTGGGAGGTGATCAGCCTTTACCACCAGGACATGTCCAAGAACCAGCTGCTGGAACTGATCAAGTTCACCCTTAACCACTCGTGCCTCAACTTTATAGCATCTTTATTATTTGGGGGGGTGGGGGGGAGGGAGGGCGGGAAATCAGAGTGCAACATGAACTCTCCACTTTCTTCCCCAGATTGTAAAATCATTGGGAATGTTAGAGGTGAAGTATCAATCAGATTTGAATCATAAATTAAACTAATTTTCTCCTTAATGCATCAGTGAGAAACACAACAAGGGGATCATTTAGAGGCTATAATGGAGGAGGGAATTAAGGGAACTATTAATACTAAAGGTTTTTATGGCCAGGGGACTAAGCTGTTGAACTCTTCTCTTACAAAAAGGGAGGAGATGTCTGCTATTCTGTGTTCAGGCACAAATCGTAATCTTCTCAGAGAGGAAGCAGGGAACTGGCCTGAATGTCAAGTTAGGTCTAGTTTTATGTAGAAACTCTTCCCAGAAATGCTGAGAAGCAAAATATGGGGAAACGAAGACCATAGATAAAGGCCTACCATTTCCAGCACTACCAAACCCTTTCTTCTTTGAGACCAAATAAAAACCAGACTCCTAATTCTTCATCACAGAAAATTTGCACTTTCTAAAATCTAAATACAGCAAAGAATTATGTGGAACAGTGAATATTTTTCATGTTTACAGAAGCCTAAGAATTTCACTGTAAGCCTTCAAAAGGAATACTGTATTTCTGGTGTATTGACCTGAACCGTCCTCCTTGTTGACATTAATTCTGTGTAGCAGTTGAATACTCAACTGGCTCTTGGGACAGTACTTTTGTCCCTGTTTCTTTCATCAGGTGCCAGCTGATCTCAAAATTTTGCATGTTATTAAGTAAGCTTTTTATGTTGATGGAAATATTGTGTAAAACAGAACAAGACTCATTGTCTTTTTCTGTACAGATTATCCTACCTCCTATGATAATACCAGATTTTTCAAAATGCACCACATGCTTCAGAAAGCTCTTCTCAGACATGAATCTTCGACTTGTTAAGAGCCTCACTATTAACTCTTACTCATCTTTCAGCAGTTGGTGTCAGTTTAAGAAGTGTCCTAAAACAGGGGTGCTACTTGATTGTATTATTTTGGTATCGAACCAGGATACGTCCCTAATATTGTAAGCCAAGATTTTACAAGAGTAAGTTAATTTTCCTTTGGGTTTTACTATAATGTCGAAAAGTTGTGTGATTGTCCTTGCTTGTCATGCATTTCAGACTGAAAGTGTCCTAAAGTGTAAACCCTCTTTGGGTTTTTTTTTTGTTTGCTTGGGTTTTTGTGTGTGGTTTTGTTTTTTCTTTTTAAACATGCGTTGTTCTGATTGTATAATGCTGGCTTTGAAGTGATACACACACACCCCCACACCTTTGCAAGTATCCTTTGCATTTCCTTCCTGTTCTGTGGCTAACTATTGACAGTGTCATTAAAAGAGATCATTTGGGGTTTGAGCAAAGAAACAGAGGCAAGGCTGTGTTACAGAAAGATGTTCCTTTCAGAATAAGACTTGAATATTTTAGGCAAACTCAAAAAAGACAGGAGGCAATTACTAACATTTTGTATTGACGTTTGGGAAGTTTCTCACTCTGAAGAGCTTTGATTGATTGAAGCTAGGCATATTCCTTCCATGTTTAAGGCTTCTTTCATTAGGACTGCACACATTCTTGTTCTCCACACAATATAATAGAATTCACTGCCTGAACAGAGTAGGTTTCCTTATCTGTTTCATCTTATTAGTTGCCATGTCACATTTCCTTCATTTATACCACTCAAACAATTGGACTTCATTTACCTCTCGTTTTTTTTTCTTCTTTACACAAGTGGTTAACATGTTAATTTAGTTTCCAGAACTAGTGTCTCTCCACTGCTTTTTATTTCCATGCATTTCTAACATCAGTTTGATTATGTCTTTGTCAGGCAATTAAAATACCTTTCAACAACTTAATCTGTTTGCTAAGAGGCCCAGACATAGCTACAGCTACATCCAAACTAACAGAGTTTCTCGGTGCACAGCCATGGCTTTGGGGATGTAGCCTGATAATGGGTAACAGAGAAAGGAGGCAAACAAAGGGGGAATTATTCATACATCATGGAAAAGGTGAGGGGAATTTTTTTTTTTTTGTGTTCTCCCCATCCCACATGAAACTTCACAGAGGACAAATGATACAGCCACAGATGTTTGTAGAAAATCAAGGACTGAAACCTTCATTGTGAAGGTATTTCTACCATACAGATCATTCCTTCAGGCTACATCTGCCTCTTAACAAATGTCATTATATGTAATGACATGCTTTGTAATGTCATTGTAATGTAATGTAACACTCAAGCTTTGGTTTCAGTGCAACCTCTTACATTTTGATTGTAAGATCCTGACTCTCCCTGCTGTTGGAGATGGGCATTATATCCCCGTTATTTACTTTGAAACATCCAGAGTTTTGTAAAGAACTATTGTAACTTGGGTGCTGAACTCAGCTTCTGCACGCCACGGTGTAGTGAGCATCAGTGGTGACTCTGAGAAAGCCACTTGTGAGAAGCCAGAGTTTTCACTTGTCACTTCATCGTGAGTTACCATTAGCAAAAGTTCATTGTTTTCCATTTCACCTAGCCACTGAGGTGTGTTCAGTGTAAAACGGTGCACATCTTTCAATTGCTATCTGATACCTAAATGTTGTTCTTGTCACTGCTAGTTTAATTAGTAGCTTGCAGTTTAGCAGTATATTACAGACTTTCTGTTCATTTTTGAGAAGTGGAAACAAGCAGGTTTTTTAACCTTAGAATTGGTGGTCGGGTTTATCTCTTAACAATAATCAAGGTTTAGTCAAACTGACAATTATTTGTCCTAAATTATGTGGAAGCAAGAGCCTCAGTCCTCAAAAATGCTTAAGTTATTGAACTCCTACTGAACACATCTTAGGTTTGTTGCCTGGTTGTTTTTGAGATGAGTGCCCAAATTACAACTTCATACTCGTCCACCCAATTCAAAATATGCATGGGTACCTGTATCACATGTCCACAGAGGTAGCAAGGACTGAGTGAATGTTCTTTCAAAAGATGGTCTGTCAGGTCTGGGCTACCAACAATGTTCACCCAACAGTGTGCATCTCATCCTCCTCTGTAGACGAAGCATATCATTCTTCAGGCCCAGGCTAAAAGAGGTCTCCGTCTGAGCATAATTAAATCACCAGAATATTTTTTTGGCTCAATCCTGAAGTGTGGTTGAAATAAGAGTTATCTCACTGTGAAGAACATCTGCCTTAGAGGTTATGCGATGTACTGAAGTCATGCTTACACATGAAGTGTTTAGCACATTTGTTGCTTTTTAATGTCTTTGTTGTTTTCTATGCTGATGTCTTCTTTTAATTGGGTTCTCTCTTCCATAAAAGAGACTAAAAGTATTAGCCACTAAAAGCACGTTTCCACCATGGTACTCATTTCTCAGGAGCTTTTTAAAGTTGAAAAAAAGTTATTAAACTAAGCTTACAGCTAAATGAGGAAGTGGAAAGCTATAATCACAGCTAAATAAGGGACTGGAATATCATAGGCACCAGTACTTTCACCTGTACTCCGCTTTTCATTTATGAGGTGATTACAAGAAAACTGAATGTAACTTCATACAGACACCAGTTCCAAGACAAACATGCAGAAATTTGGTTTTGTACTTGGCTGGGATTTCCGTAGGAGGATGAAGGGGTAAGATTTGGTCAGTGTTGTACAAATTCATATCCTCCAGTGCAATATATGTAGGATAAAGAAAAAAAGCCCCGCTCTGTACTTTGTATAGATTAGTTTTTAACTGGATTAAACTGAAACTCAGCGCAGTGACAGATGTCTAATGTTTTATTTTAAGTGGGTGGGAAAGAGGCGGGTTTAGATGTCATCTATATGCACAACTTCGTGTTTCCACTTAGAGGCCCTTCCTGTTTGCCATCCACTTTTTGCTTTCTGAAAGATGTAAAAAGGAATTTTGAAAAAGAGATAAGTATCTTGTGTTCTTTCCTGGCACCAGCTGCCTCACTGCAATAGCTATTCAGTAATGAGGTACTTGAATGCTCAGTTTTCTATATTCATAAAAATACAAAACTAAAATGCTACTGCAACAGCATTACAAACTCCTGGCAACACCACACACTTCCCTAACTTGTTCAAATTCAAAACAGAAATCCCAGAGAAGGTGAAGCACCCACAAGTTTAGTAACAGATTCTGCTATAGGTCTTTTTCTTTGCTTAACAGATTTTGCCTTCAAAGCCAGGTGTCAGCATGGCTGTGGCAGCGTGTCTCTTGGGGAGATCCACAGGATGGGAGGCCATATCCAGCCATATTAGGTTTTCCCATTTTGTAAATGCATCTTGATTAAGAAAAATTTGATGTATGGTGGCATTTTCTGAAGAAGTGAAGCTCTGAACTACAGATTGTCCTTTTGTAATTCATCCAGAAGTAGGCAGCAGATGCCAGGAGCTGTCACTAAAAGGTTGGCCCCAAAAGTACTTTCCTGTTTACATCCTCAGATATCTGTTACTTACTGAAATTAAGAGGTAGTTGTACCAAGGCAGTGAAATGAGAATCACATCTGAAAACATATCAACACTCACTGTAGTTTAGTTACATTTCTAAAAATGATGGGTTTGTGGTGGTTTTTGTTGTTGGTTGTTTTTTTTTTTTTACATAATGGGAAACAGCTTGAGTCCTATTATTTACGCATCCATAGATAGCAAACATCAAAACCATCTACAGTTACACTAATGTTTTCTAATGCCTTAAAAGCTATACTTGCCAGAAATACTTTGTACCCAATAATAGCACTTTCTATAATTATACTATCCAATACTATGCTAAATAACAGCCTGCATACTTGCTTGTGTAATAAAGTAGAATATCACAAGGGAAAGTAGGTTTTTTTCAGAGATACTCAAGTTTCTAAATATGGTGAACTTTTCAGTGACAAATGCAGTGTAGACCAGCACTACAAAGCTGACCTCTCCATTCTTTGCAACTTTTTCATCAGTTCCAGAAGCTATAGGTCTGAATGACTGCACAGCAACTGCAGTTCAGTCTCTTGCAAACAATTTGTATTTACTCAAATGTGTTTCCTTAACATATAATAGCTCACAGCCAATATCTTCTAAGAAACTGCCCATAGAGCTATTTCTGTGTTGTAAAAGGTGATGGTGCATACCATACACAGAGTTTCCCCTCTAATATTTCATTTCACACCCTCTCCCACTAGCTTATCATTGCTGTTCATACTACATTGAGAAGAGGACTTCAATTTGAGCTCCTTACCACCAGTGGCAGCGGAGAAAGTAGGACAGGGGTGCAGGCAGCCCTCCACCTCCACTGTGCATCATACCAAGCTACCCCGCTGCATGAATTTAGAGCCCAGTTAGGAGGAGAGGATGAGTTATTCAACCATGGAGTAGAGTCCTATGCAAACTTGTATGTGTGGAAATTTCCAGAGTCACGGAAAGATGCTAGATACTTCAGTAGCAACAAGGGAAGCTCCTGAGCCCACGTCTATTCTACAGACAGTGCAGGCCTTGCCAGTGCATTTAGTACCGTGGAGAAGTGACGCAACATCTATTATAGCGCACAACGATTTTTCACATGATCAGCACATGCAGTTGCATACTGTTTCTTCACTAGAGGGAGCCCAAGACAAGGATTACTGAGCACTTTTAAAAGCTAATTAAGAAGCAGAGTGGTGGCATAATAAAATTGAATGTTGAAAATTGAATGATCCCTCAAAAGCCAAACAACAGCTGCCATGTTCCTAAGGGGCTTTTTTTTTTCCTTTTTCTTTTACAAGAATGTATTTCTTACATTAATGCTATTTCCTTTTGGAAGGGAACCTGAAAGTGCAAATGAGCACTAAGCTGACGATGCCCTTCCTGAATACAGATATCTCTGTACCATGCTTGATCTCCAAGTACCACAACTGGATAACAACAATATAAGAATCACTTGATATTTAAAAACCCAAGATACTGACCAGGAAAAGATGTTGTTTACATTTGTAGCTGGAAATCACAGTCCACCTAGAGCAGGATCCTACATGTTAGTGAAATAAAAAAGGCAATACTGCACTATTTCTGCCAAAAATACAGCTGGAGAAAACGGGATTATACAGATGCTAACTTGTTGTCACTCCCGATGCTGCTCAAGGAACAGCTTCTTTGGAGGTAGTTGGTAAGTTTTATATTGGCTTTTCCCCCCCAGGAATTCTAAAGGTAAAAATTGCATATATCAGCGACAGCTTAGGGATGATAGTTTATTCATCTCTAAAGCTCCCAGGGAAGCGCAATCACCAATGATTGTGCCAAGTAAACTGATAAAAATCATTATGTTAAATATGAGAACTTGGATAAAGGAACAGGATGTTGTCATCAAGGCACGCCATAAGTTTTTGACCAGAGTTACCCTGTATCTCCTGTTTCATTGTTGGTGTTCAATGTTACACTGCTTACTACACATAAAGACACAGCTCATTTTCAGCTACAGTAGTTTTATAATTCTTAGTCTAAATATCCTCTTTCTATGCATTTTATTTTTTAGCAAACAAAGAGGAAAATTAAGTGCTGTAAGTGTTCACTTATTTGTGTTCACTGGGTATTACAAAATTACTAAGAACTTAGTAAATCACATACGCTGTTCAGTCTAAATAAGTATCTCTATTTTAACTTTTTACTGTTTGCAATACTCAGACAAGAAAAATAACCAGCCAGTCATCTGCCCTGATGAGTAGATTTAGTTCAGTCTACAGGTAATTACAGTACCATCAGAATGGTTTTCATTAATTTACCTATTAATTATTTACAGCTCCCAAGTTGCATTTTAGTTGGCTCACTCTTCGGATTAACAGCTGCCTGTCTTTTGGTTGGACTGATTGCTTCTCTGTACGTTAAGCACTATAAACCACGTAAGTGGTTTTGAGTGTCTAAATTTCTCTTGTGATTGTATTACAATTTCTACATTGAAAACTGGTTTTGCAAATGATTTTATCCTAAGGGTGATAAGAGCGACTACAGCCAGCACCAAAATACTCTGTACCGCTGTTGTGCTCTTTAGCCGCTGCTCCCAACAGCAGCGCTCACATGCTTCTGTTCCCATTTGCTTAAAAGCAATGTTTTCATTTAGTACTTTGGTGGCTGCAGGCAGGCTGGAGATCGCTAAGCCGTCTGTGCTGTTATGTGGCACCACAGACTGCGCTGGCTGGATTCAGGTTGGATCCTGCAGCTGTCTGCCTGCCTGCACGGCACCAGCCTCACTGAGAGCCAGGGATCACCAGTCGGCATCTTATCCATTTGATCTCTGCCGGCTTATATATGCTTTGTTGTAGCTCCTCTTTCAGTCTAGACACGTCCTAAATGTTTCAGATGTCCCTTGGGCTCCTCAGGACAAAGTCGCGGTTGCACCAGTGTTGCACCAAGTATGCACAGAGCATGTTTATTTATATATTTAAAATAAATAAAATAAAAATTGCAAGATAGTAGTTGTGAAATAGGGAAAAAGTAGAAAAGTAGTACTGGGATTAGATGCAATGCATTCACATACTGCCACAAAGGACTAACTGAAAAGATGCAGTTTGACTTAAGAAAGTGGCTAATATAAATCACCCTGCTCACGCCTGATGCACGTGTGTCATCAGTAGAACTTCAAAGTGATAACTCCCAGCTGCTTGGTGATACGGTTTGTTCATTATTCAAAAGAAACAGTGATGAACTTGGGCATCTAAATAACCCTTTCACAAATGAATTCATGTGGAAGAAACTTTGGAGGCTGGCTGGCTGTAGCTGACTGTACAGTCACATATCTGGCAGCAGTGGTGGACTAAACATTACTTAATTGCAGCTCTTCATTCAAGAGAATTTAATTGCATGTTTTAAGCAAAAAAGCAACAAAATATTTTTATGCACTATGACAGTATAGTATCTAAGCCTTTGTAAAGTGAGGAACCAACTCATGTTTATGAGTTGAAAAAAATAAAAGCTAACTAAAGTTTATTTTAGGCAGCCATTTGCACTGTGTAAACGCAGCTCACTTCTCCCATAGCCGTTCTCCTTGGTGCATGGCTCCTCAACGCTGCCCAGGAGCTGGCTGCAGTCTGTCCAGTGCTTGGGGCAAGCTCCTGGGGCAGCTCCCACCACTGGCTTCCCAGCACTCCCGCAGCTGCGGAGGGAGGACATCATCTGCCCACAGCTGGCAAGAGAGGGGCAAAGCTGCCCTGTGATGCCAAGGGCAGCAGCCTGCCACATCCCCAGGGCAGCAGAGAAGATCTTTCTGGCACGGCATCACCTGCCTGGACAGAGGCGAGAGAGAAGCAACCCGCGTACCATCCCAAGACCCTCCTGACAGCATGCATACACGCAGGAGAGAGAGAAAAATTAGCGTTCATTTCTTTTTCTTGCTCTTTTTAATTTAACATGCATCTGGAAAGAAACGTATCCCTTTTTTCCTTACAGTTCCTCAAAAAATACTAGCATTCAAAGGAAGTGTACAAATGAAGCATTTGGAAGAAGCTGCTTTGAATTACCAGACTGTGGGCTTTCATCCCAAACCATTAATACTAAACTTTTTATATGAATTATCCACAAGAGAGAAAGGTAGAAATTTTCTTCTGGAGTAAAGTGCAATGTAGCACGCAATGTAACGCTGCAAGAGAAGAGAAAGCAATTCTGCTAAAGGACCAGGAGGATCTGAAAGCTTTCCAGTTGCAGGTGCACATAGAAGAGAACAGCACTTTTGTGGCTCCAAACACTGTTCATGTTTCTCCAGATGTATGTGAGTACGGTAGGAAAGAGCTTCCCATCAAAACCACTTGTGACACTCTTAAGTGGCATCCTCTTGAGAAGACAGCGCCACTGACTGTCATGGTAAGCAAACTGTTTTGCCGTGCATTGAGGATATGGTTTAATTTCTGGAAGACAGTAGCTGTCTGGATTTACAAGTTGGTAGGGCTATGACTGGTATTAAAACAGATATTATTCAAAGCAAATGTCCACTTTAGGACTCCCAAATTTTCATCTCACTGTTACAAGGATGGGTGTTCTTTGTCTCCAGAGCTGTGACAGTCATTTCTTCTAACCCATACACCCTCACATGAATACACAGTTACTTCTATGTGCTCACGCAGAATTGCTCTTAGTAATACTATATATTTTCTCCAAATAGCTATCTTAACTGCTACACTCAGTTCTCCAACAGCTGGTCATTTCCCTCACAGGTCCTCAGGAACTATGAGGATACATTTCCCTAGATCTTATTTAAGATGTCTGGAAACCATTTCCCCAGAGAAGGCACGTTCTGTTCACAGAAGGCAACTTGGTCTCTCAAACACTGGTTGGTCATAGTCACCAGATCTCTCTAACTGGGGAAGAAAATACCTTTCAAACACATCTTTGTTTTTTCTTCAGGGGAATTTCACAGCTGCATCTGGTGCAATTGTGAAACCCATCCTTTTTCATTTTGCCTATCTTATGGGCTTCCAGCACAGCTTTCTCTGGGGCTCATGGTGCTCAGTATCTGGGGGGAGGGGGCCAGCAGGGGGAAATGCCCAATCAGCACATTGCAGTGCTGTATCATATCTTGATAAAATTTAAAGAAATCTAGTGATTTGCTTTTTAGCCCTACCAGAGCTGGATGCAGTACAATGTTTAATAGACATGCCAACTGCTGTGGAGTCAGATCAGTGCTCTGGAGCGAGATCAGTGCAGCTGTGTCCTGGATGCCCAGCTTTATATGCACGGACATGCCAGAAACAGATTTTTGAGAGAGCTGAATCTAAGGACAACAGAAGTACTGCTCTGCTCCTGATCAGATTTCACAGACTGTCATGAACTAGCTTCATAAACTATTTAAAAAAAAAAAAAAAAAAAAGAATACCACTCAGATCTGACTGTCCCCCAATGCGAGACACATACATAGCACTGCACTTTGCACTGCACAAAAAAGAAAGAAAAATGTTCCAGATACACATCCATATCTAGCTCGAGGTCTAGATTCAGATTGAGAAAAACAGCTAGCCTGAGAATTTCAGAGTGCCCACAGCATCTGTATTCCTGCCTACCCCACTGGAAATCAGGGAGCCTAATCCATTGAGCAGACTTGACAGTCTCTGTCTCTTAGAAAATTTCAAGAAACTCTTACACACACACACACAAAAAAAAAGGTGGGGGGGAAGAATAGTGCTTGGAGTTTTTGAAATATTTTCCTGAGGAAGTATTCAACAGGATAACACTCATGCTTTACAAGAAAGTAAATAGATTGTTCCTCCCTCAGCAGGGAAAACCCTTCTATTCCATAGTTCACCACCTTTTAAATTGTGCTGACATAGCTGTTTTGGGAACTGCGAGAAGGACTAGCAAGGGGAAGTTGGGAACATCATAAGCCAGGGAAAATTTAATAAAGCACATAATTACATGTTACATTTGTTATAGAAGTACTATAAATAAGTACATTTTCATATCCAGGGGACTAGAGGGTCATTGCGTTTAAGCTGTCAGAAGAACATTATTTCTCATGGTATTTCTTACTGTGGCGGGATCCCTCTTGCTTCCTGTATAAATAATCAAATATATAAATACCAAGGCTATAAAGAGCAAAATAGTTAAGATTCTTTGACCTCCTTTTCACATCTTTGTCTGCTTATCTCGCATTACCAAATACTATATCATCACTCTGTGTCTCTCTGTGTGTAGAGTAAGTGATTTTTGCCCTGAAGAGATTCGAATCCAGTGGTTACTGGAGGAGGATACAGCCAAGGATAACATCAGACAAGAGTTACTGGGCCACTCAGGCAACTACTTCTATCTACGATCTGTGATTCAGATAACACCTATGGCTTTCATGTTTGGAAAAAAAAAAAAAAAAAAAAAAATTGCTTTCAAAGTAGTGTACAAAGCCTGGAGAAACTCATCACAAGAGAGGTATTTCTAAGGCTTCCAGGTACGTATAATACACCCGTGGGTCCTTTCACTTTAAGGGCAGTACAGAGCACTATTTGATGTAACTTGAGGGGGAAAATAATTTTGTTTCAGGTATACAGAGTCATTTGGGACAGGAAGGTGTAACTTATGAATGACTGTGCAAGCATGATGCAGCCCCAGGAGACCCTTGTTATGGCTTTCTATCAAATTAGTCCACGCAGTGGTTCAGTAGATATATTCACTTGGCATGTTATTTTTGCCACGGAGAGTCTCTAGAAAAGTTTCAACAAATTGATATAAACAAAGGTTGAATTTAACTTGGATTTTTGCTTTCTGTGAATTGTTTTATTTCAAATGAGTGAAGACTGTTATATTCCCCACTAAGAAATTTGCTAAAAGTAAAGTTAGTAAAAAAAAAAAAAAAAGCTAGAAATTGAGGTTCTGTTATCTTTAATCCAGCTGTTACACTACCAGTTTGCTTTCCAGGAGATATCATATCTGACAGAAGCAATTTCACTTTCTCTCTCCCCTCTCAATCACAAGATGTAATTTCGTATTTACCCTGCTGTAAAATTCTAGTGGCAAGAAAGCAATATAGGTTTTAGATTTCATACTTGAGAAGTGTTAGCATAAACACCTTGTCTGGGGTTCACTTCTTAACTAATTAGTCCTCAAACCATAGATCTTCACCCATTTTGTAGCAAAGTAACAGAATATTTTAGTTGGTGGAAGTGATGGCAAATGGGCTGAAAACAGCCTGCTCAAGACAAGTGCTTAATTGCTATCATGTTGATAGGACCCATACTTTGGTCTTATTCGGCTGCCAGAAAAAACCCAGACCCTTTAACAAAGAGCAAGATTCCTTTTTTTAATATATGCAGTATGACACACGATGTATGCACATATGTGATTGCAGTGTCTTACTGACTCCGGGTACAGAGCACTCAAAGAATAGCAGGCGTATACTTTTTTCTGTTGCAATTCTTTCTTCTGTAATAAATCATTCTTGGCTTAGTATCCCAAGAGTATTTTGCTGCAGCAGTTTCTTAATGGAAAATTTTCTCTCTTACTTTAGCGGAGTCTCCTGTTGTCTCCGAGATAAGAGAAAATCCTACACAAGCCACAGTCAATAGGATTGTCTGTCTTGAATTTTCCATACCAAATTTTGAACCTGACAGCATCAGTCGTTGTATGTATGTATCAGAGCCACAAAGACTCAGAGATGCAGGGTGGTCACCTGAAGCCAACCAAGTCATAAAAACTAACATTGGAAAAAATGGATTATATTTTTGTATGAGCAAACTACAGTTCTCTCCAAAGGCATCTGACAGTATTAAAACATTAAGATGTGAGGTTTTCCATCCAGCAACTCAACACTGTAGAAACAGCCTTTCAACTCAAGGTTGCAGGTAAACTATTGTTTTATTATTCTTTGTTATCTCTTAGAAGTTAGTTTAAATTTGGATACTACTTCGCAAATACTCAAGCTCCTTTTAGTGTAGCTGGATAATGGAATAAGACACCCCACAAAGTTATTAGAGATATTGGAGTCTTAACTAAAGGAGATTATATCTTTAAAGAAGTATTTCTGTATGTCAGAATAATGTGGAAATTATTGAATTTTCCATTCCACAGTCATGCACTGAATGAACTATAGCTACACCATAAACTTTGAAAGTGAACTAACAGAACTTTTCCACTATAACACACTAAGAATCAAATCAAACCCCTCTAGTAATGCTGATCAGTATTTTTTTTTATTTAAACTGCTTCAGAAAAATGAATGAAATATGAGTGTCAACACACCATTTTAGTCAGACATTCTCTGAACTACATCCAGATTTTTTTTAAGTCAGTAACAAGACATCTGTTGAATTTAGCATACTTTGGAGTAGTTTCTTTGAGAATCAATGTGAAAACCAGTCATGAGTGAATATTGAGTAATGAGAACATGCTACTAAAAATTTTGTGGACTGGCATAAATTTGGCAATACTTTTTAATACAAGATCGTGGATAACTCCCTTTATGATAGGGGAGTATAACATTATTACTATTGTAAATAATTATATTTCTTCCTACTTTGTAGAACAACATAATAGGGCTGCTAATAAACTGTCTCTGAATGCAAATCAGAGACACACAGAGCCCTTAAACTATTAGTTTTAGAACAGAACAAACCTATAAAGGCCATTCTGATAATATAATTCACGAACACGATTCTCTCCTCACCAGGAAAACATTACTGGAAGGTACGAAAAGTGACAGTATGATTTATGCAACAGCTCCACACCCCTATATCTCCCACAGGACTCTAGGTTTGGGATCAGCAATGCTGATCAAATATCACTATCAAATGCATCTGTTTAATAAAGTAGGTAGATTCTAAGTGTAAAGATCTCAGCTATGGATGTCCAGATAACACTTGATAGAAGAAAATCTGAGTAAATAATGGCTACTTCCTACAGAGACATTGAACTATCTCCATGGCTGGTGAAGCCAGCCATTAGTTCCTCCATATCAAGCCACCCTTGTGTATTTAGTGACCAGCACACCCACAGAGTGCTAGCCATCTTCTAAAATGTCACTGGGGATGGCTGCACAGGGTACCTTTTTTACCCTCAGGGTCCAAGTTTACCATCATTTTACATAAGGATCTGCTCTCTGGGCACTCTGCTCCAACAAAATCCATATGTTTTGCAAGAAGAACACTCTGATCTTCCTGCTCATCTCACTGGCCACCTTTTCCACCCATCCCATGAAAGAAACATTATCTTGCTAACTTTTTTTCTCAAGTGTTAAAACTAGAGTAGAGCTAACAACACTGGAAAATGCACCTGGGGCAAAGGCAGGGTGTGGAAAATACTGTTCCCATAACTTGTATGCACTCATCAGGAGACAGTGAGAACTTAGAACCATAGAATCATTTAGGTTGGAAAAGACCTTTAAGATCATCGAGTCCAATTGTAAACCTAACACTGCCAAATCCACCACTAAACCACGTCCCAAAGTGCCACATCAACACACCTTTGAAATACCTCCAGGGATAGTGACTCCATCACTTCCCTGGGCAGCCTGTGCCAAAGCTTGATAACCCTTTCAGTGAAGAAATTTTTCCTAATATCCAATCTAAACCTCCCCTGGTGCAACTTGAGGCTATTTCCTCTCATCCTATCGCTTGTTACTTGCAAAGAGAGACCAACACCCACCTCACTACAACTTCCTTTCAGAGAGTTGACAAACAGGGCAAGCTGATATCAGACCACAAGATAAACATTCAAGTGCTTCAGCATATAGAATTATACAATATGCACACGGGCCATATTCTCTCATGCTAGAGAAAAATAAATAAAACAAGATTTTTTTACTCACAAGGCCCAAGAAGGAGTTCCCAGGAGATGCTGAAGCAGAAGGAGACTTTTAACATAAAACACAGGGAACAGCATCACTGTTGCAGCAAAGGCACCATCAGGGACTATTTGGGTCAGCTGCCCACCCCATTAACCTAATAGTGGCCAATCCTAAAAGGGAAATCCTGGTGCTAATGAACTCCCTGACAAGTTCTCTTGGATTTAAAGGCCTAGGATTTAACATGGAGGCCTGATTTGAAGTTCACTGAAGTCAAGGGCTGTTGGCTGCTGACGCTGATGCTGTCAATCTCTGTGCCTCAGCTCTACTCAGGAATAACATTATTATGACTATAACAACAACAATGCTATTTGTACACTGTGCCTGCCCTCTCTTGGGCAGAGAAAACATAAATGCAAAACAACAAGCAGGTATTTGCCACTTAAAACAGCAAATGAACAGAACAGCCAGGGAAGGAAAAGGGTGGCTCCCACCTCCTGCCATAGCACGTGGCAGCCCTGCTTCCAGCTCAGGGCCTCACCACACTCACAACAGCATGGGCAGAGGGATGGGATGGGATGCTCCATGCCTTCTGCCAGGGCAGGGCCCAGCTCCTGTGAGAGGAGGAAAGAGGAGACCTGTGCCTCTGTGAGGCTGCTGTCACGAGGGTTGAGATGGGATTGATTGCTCAGCTTTGCAGTAAGGCAGCTGGTTAAGACACCTCTCATAGACTTGCCATCTGTCAGGCACAAAGGTTGACAGGGGCAAGTGGCAAAGAGGGGCTGCAGGTTTTGACTTTTGAAAATTACTTTTAAACTGAGTCATTCCCCTGTGATGATTCTTTAAAGTCATATTATGTATTAAAGTAGGGGTGTGAGCCAGAAAAACATGCAGCATACCATCCTCTGTAGGCACTCAGCAGTGCTAAGAGCAGGATGGAGGCAGCGGCATCTGCAGCCTCTCAAGAATGTCTTCTGGTCTTTTAATAGTTCTCCTTAGGGGGGTGTGGAGGTTTGTATCACGTATCTTTCTCCTTTGCTGAATCAAAAATAGTACACTGAGTCATTTGTTACAGGCATTTAGACAGTCACCAGCCATGTTGAGCTCACGTCCCACCGCCTGCTCAGGTCCATCTTACCCAAGGCCTCCTTCACACAAGGGTCTTCTCATCTCAAACAGCAGCTTTGCTTGAGTAAGGTCTGCAGTGCTGATTAAACACCTCTTTCTGCTGTAGCACGTGCTTTCAGCAGGTTGGCAGATTACCTCCTTTGTTCCAAAATTCCACAGAATGTGTGGGAATTTTTCTACTGCCTTTCAGGGCAGTTGAGGTTTGAGATATCCACCTTGGAATGGGGCAGCTGTCCCTGCATGAACGCAGAGACACACAGGAACATGCACTGCAAAGAGCATTCATTCTGCCCATTTTTAGTGGCAACACCAGTATGACTTTGAGCATGGGGAGAGAGAATGGTGTAACCAGGGAGCCTAAAATACAGTGATTTTGAACTTTCTTCTCTTCTGCCTCAACCCAAACCTTAAGAGTTAAACCACTTTCCCTTCCACAGGAACCTGCAAAATTAACATCAGCAAATGATCTATGGTAGTTTATTAATATCCAGTTCCTATGAATAGATATTTCCAGGCTTTGTACAAGGAACCATCGTGAAAGTCACAAGCTTGGCAATTTCACAAAGTTTTTGGGTTTCTAATATCTATTTTATTTCCCCGAGCACTCTTGTGCTTTATCCCAAATCAAAACAATCTGTGCCAGCAGACCGACAATAATTACTTTTGGGGGTGACCAATGTACAAAGAAAGAGTGGAAAAGGAAGGTAAACATGAGGAAGCAAATTCAGTTCTCAAAGAACTATTAATTATTCATTAGTTTGATATTATTAACTATTAATAAATAACTAAACACAAGAATCAGTTGCCACAAAGCCCTCCTAACACTGACTCCAACAGGGCTCTGTTGTGACTTGTACCTTGCTCAACACGCGGCAATATTTACCCACCAGATTGAGCAATGCTGATCACGCCCAGCCTGCAGTCTCACCTTACAGGGCAGACTGAATTTTGACATTGACCGCGTTGCTAATCTATGCTAGCATGTAAACCCTGGACTTGTTAAAGACTTTTATACCAACCTCTCATCTGCTTTTTAGGTCTCTGATCTCATATCTCAACATTGCCACACCTTTGCTGGTGTGAAGGTCTTCAAAGAAAATAGTTTATTACTTCTCGACATTGTCTTCCCACTGTGTCACTTGTGGATTTTAAATGTATTTTTAATGTCCCTGACCCTCTTTTGCCTTAATATGCAGCCTCTTGAATTCACTTCTGATTTGTATCTATTTTACAGAGAGATGTTCCTACTGAAGTACACCGCTACAATACCATACTTATCATGTGCCTTGGGGGATAAAGAGACAAAGTCAGACCTTGATATACTCTAATTTTGTATGTGTATGTCATTTGATTTCATTAGGAAACGCAACATGAAACTGATACACCCAGTGGCTATGTTCTCACCAGGAGTCACTACAAGTATTTTAAAACTATGGCATATAACGTAAGTGCTCTCCAGTCTCTTTTTCTGATTAATAAACTCTGTGATCCTTCTGTCCATCCAAATAGTTAACAAACTCTAATTTGAACGCACTAAACAGTGTGAAATATGAGTATAAAATGATAATGGTATCTGAAGCACATGAAAGGCAACTCCCACGGACACAGTTGGTTCCACCACACCCTAAATTCAACAATGGGTCACTACAAAATCTATAGCTTCCCACTTCTTGTTTCCACATCCTTCCCTCAGTCAGGGCAAGCCCTGAGCATGTAGCCCCCGGCTTCCCTCAAGCAGGCTTCTGTGCAGAGGAAATGTGGAGGGGTAGCAGTGATGGGAGCCACGGCACACTCCCCGCAGCTGTTCAGCAGGATCCCAACTGCAATACTACCTACCAAAAAGCAGATGTAGCCTGAGAGAGAAAGTTCAAAAGCCCACTCACTTTGGACTTCAACTATGGAAAACGCAGCATTAGCTTATTGCTAAGAATGCGGACTTTCCTACATCAAATGATAGGACTGACGCCTTCTTCAGAACCTTCCTACAGAGAAAAGGGGTGGTCAGCATAAGTACAACTTTAAGAACGATTTCAGATCTGTGTTCCCAAATACTTTGTAAATGACAAAATGAAAGGACCCTCACAAAGAAGTAATATCCCTAGTACAAAATAAATACACTTATTCTTCCTTCCTCTGCCCCTGAAATGCTTCTGAATATTTTAAATGGTGAAAGAACAGAAGAATTTAAACTTACAAGAATCCTGACATTCAAACTCACCAACACTTTGATTGAAATAATTCGCTACGATAATTTTAATAGTACAAATCCTGCCTTGCTCATAATATCATGATGCCAATTTATTGCAAGACTTCAGAAAATTAGGCAGATTCTTGTAAAAGAAGTGACATAGACGGTGGTCCTGAAAGCAGCCCAGTGCATGCACACTGTTTCCTCCTGTCTTTCCCCTTCCACCTCACAGTGAACAAAGGGAATTTTCTACCTCTGCAGCACAGATTTCCCTGAGGGAAAAAGGGTCTTGCATCAGTTCCTGAAAATAGTTGCATGGTAGTGCTGCTGAAATTTTCACATTTAGGTCAAATCTTGACAAGAGTTTTAAAATGCTACCAGAACTGAAGAGGTTTTATGTGAGAACCTTAAGGTGTATCTTACACATTCAAATAAGGCACTAAGGAGACTACGGAGAAACCAATGATTTCAAGTCACTGGAAAGCTAACTCTAATATTTTATCTATGACTCTTGTAAGAATAGAGCAGTGATATTGTGACAAATGATAAAGAACAATGAACTTTCAAAGGAACAAAGGTGTCTAGGAAGTGCAAATAGCTCTACTGTAAGTGCCCCTCTGATGAGTGACGGAACAGAGGCAGTAAAAGGGAAAGCTGGAAAACAATGTGACAATTAGACTCAGTCTTACAGAAGAAATTTAATCAAAGGCATTTAATCATTCTCTGTTTTAAAAAGTAGGATTTTTTATGATTACAAATGTAAAATATGCCTTTCCAAATTTTCTTTGCTGACTACTTGTTAATGCTAATTTGACTGTCTTTCATTGTGAAACACACATCACATTTTTAGAGCTGTACACAGAACAGTATTGGTGTATTGGGAATTTGGAAAATGAACAGGCATTTATTCTCTTAACTGGCAGTCTGATAATGCTTATACAGGTCTTCATAAAACTGAAATACATAAATATTAAAAATATAACTACTATTTTATCATTTTAAAAAACCCTTTGATTTTACCCAAACATTATTTCATTTTATTATAGGTGCCTGAAAATATTCCATAGTCAGTATGGAAGTTTTGTCACACTTTTGTATCAGTTTGTCATATTGTCACACTGACAAGGCATGAAAAATTTGCCATACTATTGCCAAAACAAACCGTTTCAGGTGTCTGCCATGAGCCACATAACACAAGAACTTGATACTAGAAGCTCCTTGAATAACTGGGTTTGAAAGTAAAATTGTGCCTCTGCACAGCTTGTGCAACAAGGTGTTGGATTAGTTCTGTAATGCTTATTTAGGTTTTATTTGGACATTATCTTTTTTTACTTGAGTAGCAGTTTGCCCTGTTAATAGCACACTATAGTTAATACTGCTGCTATCTCCTAATAGCCCTGCATAGAAATAAAATTGCTGCTGTCACTAATATCCACAGATAGTGGATTTGCAGGGTTGTGGTAAGGGAAATTGCTCCTATTGTCACAGTGGAACGGACGAGGTGAACATGGCTCCTTCATGTTTGCTGGTAAATGCCAGATCTTGAATTCAGCTAAAAACCAAGGCAGGCACCAGCTGTGCAGGGAGGTCAGGATGTAAATGGAAAGGTAATTGTTCCTTCAGCAGGAGTATGGTTTGTGACACAGCATCCCAAAAGTGACCATGTTGTCTTACACATCCTTCCTTTCCCTAAGCACAAAACCCTCGGCTTATTTTACAAAAGGGAAAGGAGTGAAAGGTTTTGCTTACTGCATGCAGATACAATTTCAGCACTCAGCATTGCCCTTTCCTTTAAAATATCTAATTCTATTTATATTCCCTGATTATCTAACAGAATTCAGACCGACCTAAGGGAGAGATTAATTTTTTTACTGGGTATCCTATCGCCATGTGGCTCTCTGTGTGTGAGCTTCTCTTCCTTTGGAAATTAGAATACAGAATTTTTCCTATTTGTAATAATTTCAGTTGTATACTATCTGCTACTCTTTTTAAAAAGGCAAAGCATTGCTTAATATCAGAAATGTACATCCAAAAAAGTATTCCTGAATGTTTCATTTTGGAAGTGTAAAGGTTTTTAAAATAAACAAAGTAAATATTCAAATACATTTCATACTGCACGTGGAATGGCTCCATACAATATTGATGAAGCAAATCTGGCAGTTAATTTCTTTGAGATATAGCGCATAATACATAGACACTTCCAGATCTGGTCTTGTGTCATACATAAAATTGCCTAACTTCTTTGTTATCATGTAAATCCAGCCTGCTTTATTAATTATTAATATTTTATTTTGCTATATTAATTGTTCAAGTTAGAAAAAAACAGTTAAAAACTATTGACTTTAGGACACTGCAAGACCATAAGTTCTGCAATCTCTGAGGATAAATATATATTTATTTTTTGAGCAAATGTCATTACCTGCAGTCGAATCAATGCAAAAAAAAATCGTGCAATTAAATAGGACAGTCTGAATTGAAATTTAAAGCTGCAGACCATGTTTTCCTACTCCCAGTGCTGCGTGAAATCTCTCACACCTTTAAAAAAATATAATTAGCTTCAGATTTATCCCACAATAAATAACACCAGAACATACCTTGTGCTACCAACCTGTATTTAAAAAAAAGTAAGAGGCCACCTCAGTGTTTTGAGTTTATGCAATCTTTCAGACATAAAGCCCTAACGGAGTTTCCCATTCAAAAGGCATCAGGAAGGCTCATCACTTATGGTAAACTTGGGCTTTAGCTTGACAGACCTCTTCCTTATTGTGCCTTTAGGGGACAATGGCATGGTGTCCATAATGCTCTTGTCCTCCTCTAGCTGCCTAGCAGTGCAGGAAGGGGTGGGCACTTTCACTGTGTTGCCAAATTTAGAGTAGTCCACAGAGTATCGCCCATCTTCCTCTGCCACGATGGGCACAAACCTTTGGCCCCAGAGGATTTCATCTGCCAGGTAGGAGGTTCTGGCTTGAGTGGTGATGCCGGTGGTCTCCACCACCCCTTCCAAGATGACAATGATCTCCAGGTCCTCATGGTGGTGAAGGTTCAGGGGGGAGATGTCGTAGAGGGGGCTGTTCTTGTCTATTACGTGGTAAATGATAAGTGGGGAGACAAGGAAGATGCTGTTGCCCCCCACAGGGTTCTCCATCTGGATGTCAATCTGGTTGAGGGGCACCACCTCTCCCTCCAGGCTGGCAGTCTTCTTCACCACCTGCATGCGGATGGTGGCACTGATGATCATGCTCTTCCGGAGGTCACCCACCCGCAGCATGAAGCAGAGCTTGCCCTCCCGCAAGGCAATGACCGCATGCTTGCTGAAGATGAGGGTTTCGGCCCGGCGGTGGGCCTGCGAGGTCTTCATGAAGATGCAGCCCAGCATGATGGCGTTGATCACCAGCCCCACAATGTTCTGCACGATCAGCACCAGGATGGCAGCCGGACACTCCTCTGTCACCATGCGTCCCCCAAAACCGATCGTCACCTGCACCTCGATGGAGAAGAGGAAGGCGGAGGTGAAGGAGTGGATGCTGGTCACACAGGGCACAAAGCTGTCTGAGCCCCCCGCCGCCCCCTCTCCAGGGCTGCGCTGTAGCCGGGTGCTGTGGTCCAGGTCCCCGTGGGCGAAGGCAATGAGCCACCAGACCATGCCAAAGAGTAGCCAGCTGCAGAGGAAAGACATGGTGAAGATGAGCAGCGTGTGGGGCCACTTGAGGTCCACCAGGGTGGTGAAGACATCCTGGAGGAAGCGTCCCTGTTCCCGGATGTTTTTGTGGGCCACATTGCAGGCACCGTTCTTGCCCACGAAACGCGCCCGTCGCTCCCGTGCGCGGTACCGGGCATGATCCGGCACATCCTCCGCCAGCCGGGTCAGCACGTACTCCTCGGGGATGATCCCCTTCCTCGACAGCATGGCTCCCCGCCGCCGCTCCGCCGCTCAGCGCCGCCCCATGCAGCCGCCGGGGGCGGGAGGGTACGGGGGGGGGAGGGGGACGGCCGCGCCGCGGGGGCCGAGCGGGTGCACGGCGCCGCCGCCGCCCCCGCCGTAGCCGGCCCCGGCAGCGCGGCGACGGGGAGGTGGTCGGGTCCGCGGTGGACACCAGGCGGCGCCGACGAGGCCGGGAGCGGTCGAGCCCGGCCGCTCCCGGCTTCGGTGCTGCGGTGCCGGAGCCGGTACCGGCCCCTGGGCGATCCCTCAGCGGAGGGACGAGGGGGCTGAGGCGTTGCTGCCTGCGGCGCGCGCGCGCGTGTGTGTGGAGGAGCCGCGCGCGTCTCCGCGTAACGGGCGTTGGGCACCGGGCGCAACGGCAGGCGGTTAAAAACCGTTGGGCACCGCTCCTCAAGGTCGCCCTGTGGGAAAGGAAGGGGGAGCCGAGTCCGGGATTGCTCCCCGGTGAGCGATGGGTGCGTTTCTTTACCTTTTTATCTCAGTTTTGGTTTTTGTTTTGTTTTTATATTTTTTTTTTTTTCCCCTGAGGAAGGGGGAGGTCGGGCTTCGGGCCACGGTGATGTGAGCGATCCCCTTTCCCCAGAGCCGATTTCTGTAAATATTTGTTCGAGGATGGATTTGCTGCCAGTACCTGGCTTGCATTAACACCAGCTACTTTGCAGGATGGTGTGGTTTCAGGTTGGGCAATTATTCTGTGAAATAGAAAACAAAATGGTACTGGGCAATTTTTTTTAAAGGAAATCTAATGAAAAAAAAATCCTGAAATTCAGCTGCATGTCTCCCTGTATGTAAGAGGAAACCATTCATCTAGTGAATCAGGCCGGCGGTGGTAGGAAATTTGCTTTAAGAGGCCAAGTCCAAGGACATAATGGTTAAACAGAGACCTGGAAGTAGAGAGGCTCATTCCCATTTAGAAAATTTGCTAAAGTTATTTAGCCTTAACTAAGGAAAGATTTGTCTGGAAGAAGGAGCTCATGAAATTATGTGATCTGTGACTGCTCAGGAAAATGTCTACTGTCCAAATAGCAGTAAATATTGCAAACAAATAATCAGTCTACAAATGGTTAACCCACAGTGGCATGAACTTCCAGACAGCCATCAGAATTGCCAGAAGAGGTGACAAAAGGAGGCAGGAAGCTAGAACTTGTGTGTGGCAAGTGTCTGGGTGCATATAAATGCATACATGTGCATGCATATAAGGATGTATCTTTGCAAGATGCGTTATTTAAAAACACTCCAATGTGACTGCTAACCTGTTTAAATAGCAATATTCTCATTTGTTGACTTACTCCAATTTAAATGTTTTGTTTCTATCTATTTCAGTTTAGACACCAGTATTGTTGAGTAGCTAAAGCATCTAGGATGTTCTGGATAAGAGATTTTTCTTTAGTGCCAGTGGGTTTATGATTATATTTTTCTAATTGTATGTGTCCATGGAGTTTCCCTTCAGTTTTGACTCTAAGTGCTTTGGTACACACTCTAAGCAGTTACTGGCATTGATTGCCTGGGCAAGGCAATTGCCCAGTTGATGGTTGGGAGCCAGCCAGTTGGGCTTCAAATTAACTTTCACCACCTACAGCTACTTATAGTGGCCCACCTAGGGATTTCAGAATAGTATTTTTAAGTAATCACTCTGAGCTCTCTGGGCAGTCATTATAGGCCTTGTAATTAAATGATTACTATTACTTTAGACTATTTCTACTTTTTATGTATGAATGGTTCCATGTCCTTGGACACATCCATTCCTTTTGGAGGGGTCAGTTTCCCAATACCTCACACTTTCTCTTGTTCTGGGTCGTGTTTCTTGCTGCTTTGCTAAATAAAACCAAAATAAGAACAAGATGCCCTGGCACCTGGCTGTCAGGCCACTGAGCTTAGCCAAAGATACTTCCTCTTTCTCTGTATCACTTTGTCTGCTAGATATTTTTTGTGTGCTTGCTGAGAATGTCACCTGCAACTACACTTTAAGTATGTGATTCATATATGCAATTTAACTAAAAAAAAAAAAAACAAAACTAAAAAACCCCCACTTTAAAATAAATTGATTGAGTAATTTGAAGATTTATTTGTCAAAGGTGTGGTTCTACAGCTGCTGGCCACTCATAGTTACTTCCAGCATTTTGACATGAGCGTAAAAAGGCTCTATAACACCATGCAGTTCATGGGTAACATTTCACACTTTTTTGCAGAGATGGACATAAGTATTCAAGAGGCGGTTGTGTCTTTTGTGCCATTTTTACTTACTCTTTTCTAATCGTTGTCTTATTCTGTATCTTTTCCTCCAGAGGGCGGTAAGCACATGAGTGTAGAATGAAAAAAAAAGTGTCAAGGAGGAATAATTTAAAGGGAAAGGTAAATTGGTTCATAGTCTGGTGCTAGGAATGACCCATGGAGCCTAATGCAGCAAGGGGTGTTGCATGAACACACTCACCATGTTGGTTTTAGGAATCGTGAACTTTATAGAGCTAGAAGGGTGTTTCATTGTTTCCACTTCTGTTCTTTATTGGGACTGTCATTTGCCACTGCTTTTCCTTCACCTTTGAGCACTTGTTCACTCAGATGGGGCAGCAAAGCAAGTGGCTTCTGCTGAAGAATTTCTAGAGCAGAATAAAAAGAAGCCCTGTCTTTGTGGATCAAATGACAGATACTTAAAAGAAAAAAGTGACACATCATCTGAGTGAGCCAACATATCTGTGTTAACAGCTGATGAACAAATGGGGCTCACAGGAATGAACAGTCCCACTCTGTAGTATTGAATCATGCATAAGGGGTAAGTTTTTCCACCTACAAAATAGGGTTTACATTTCAAAGCTCCCCCCTGCCCTGCTTTATCCTAATTTTAATGGCTATCAAAGAAGATATTACTATAACTGTTAGATGAAAATTTAGTTTGCACCATATTACTCTGCTTTCAGAAGCAGACCTTTCTTTTAAAGGCTACACAGTGTTAACCTACCATGAATTAAGCCTCACAAATCACCTTGCTGTATGAGTGGGTAGACAAAAGAAAAGAGGTCGGAGCTGGTTATGCAAAGGCACAGGGGAAGGCATGAGCAGAGCTGGGATGAGGGCTAATGTAGCAGGCATGGTCTGCTTCCTGGCCTTCCAAGGAAGCGTTCCTTTAGAAATAAGTAGAACAGGATTAAATGACCACACTAAGACAAGGGGATAAATGCTATAAAGTTTTTTGCATAATGGGTGCATTTATAGAAAGCAAACAAAATAAAACAAAACCCTGGTTTTTATCTCCATGGGCAGCCTATCCCACTAACGCCTTTGGGACTGAGCCAAGTCCCATCCCAGAGGAGAAATGAAAGTCTGAACATGGCAGCTCCCCTCAGCAGCTTCACATGGCTGCTCTGGGGCTGTCTTGCACCCATCTTAGTACAGCACTTTCCTTAATAATGCTTCATTGCCATGCAAACTACATTCGTGAACCTGATTCAATAGGAACTTCTGGAACGCCTATCTCAAGGCAACAGGTTTAACAACTCAGATAATGGCAGTGATCTTCCCACTATAGAGTAATTTTCTTGGATATTGCTTCTGGTCACTGTTAAGATTCTAACCCTTTGCAGTTAGGAGGCAGAAACTCCCTGGGACTTGGCCCCATATAAAGACTATATAAAATGCGCTGAGGAAATGTGAAGCATATTCTGTCCAAGAAGTAGCTAAGAGGCCTCCCTGTTCACACATATCTGTCCAGCATTGTGGTACCATTAAAAAGATATAGAGTAGTTGGATATGAACCAATTCACTTACCCTATTCTCCTGCAAAGCTGCTTTGTGAAATACAAGCCACATTTATAATGGAAAGGTATGACACCTGTACTTTAAGTTCTTATTTCTTAATACTGCGAGACACAATACAGCCTTCTTAGTGATATGCTGCATCCTTTACTCCATTGCATTCCTTTCCAGGTAAGGTCATCAGAAGTTTGTGGAATAGGAGCCAGTCCAAATTGCAGTGTCAAATCCCAGGCACTTTATTAAAAACATATGAAACCTCACTTCTCTGTATCTCTCCTCTTGCCATTAGGATTTAAGATCTTCCACGGATGGTTGAAAAGCTCCTGAGGATCTCTCTCTGCAGCATCAGTTTGAGATGTCTAGCAGAGTAGTGTTTTCCTAAGCCTTTAACATGAGATCCTGCCTTAGACCAGTGCTGGGCAGCTAGGAGACAGCACAGACAGTAGCTGTAGTAGAAACCTGCTGTGCGCTCACTGTGCCCTTCTGCTACCCTGGAAGGATAGTCACCTGTCTCCCATTTCTTCTCTCTTAGCCCTAGTGGATGTCTGGTATCCCAGGGTGAAAACACACACCAATAGCTCTGCAACTATTTTTTCTTTGAATCTGCCCAGCAAAACATGTCCCTGGAAGAGGAGATATCCTCCAACTGCCCATTTTCTCCCTTCATCGGTAGTAGGCAATGACAGAGCTCACACATTTCATCTGCATGACTGTATTTTACCTCCCCGCTTTTACTGTTATTCATCCTACACTCTCCTTGTTGGTTCTATGTTCTCTGCCCCCAGTATAATGCCCTTAGGTATTGCATAAATAATCACAGGCAGATGCTGCAAATACTCCATTGTGGAACTGGTAACACTACTTAGACAGCAACACCACTTCTTCAGTATTCCTTGCTCTCTGCTGCAGTGCTAGAAGTAATGCATTAAAAATATCATGTATCCCATGAGAACACCAAGATGCCTTTTTCTAGAAAATAAAGCCTTTAAAAAACAGATTCCAAATTAACTGAGCAGGCTGAAGAAATTAAAAAAGAGAAAGGAGTTTTCCCAAGTGCTAGGAATTCTTCAAAAAGGGGGAAGAGGACAAAATTGGATGTAAAGCCAAAGTTGCTATAGAAAGAATAACAGTGAAAAATTCATTGTAGCTTTCCATTGGGTTGTTGACATTCTAACCTGTTAGCAATTAATAAATCCTGGAATGATTGTCACAATGAATCGATAGGGCAGGGATAAGTAGTTGTCCAGCCAAATTAGGATAATCTTAGTGGTAATTTATTGGTAAAGATCAGAAGTGAATCTAGAAACAGTGTGACAGTGGCTGAAATATGCGAAACTAGGAGACAACGAGTCAAGCTCTCAAGGCTCTGAGCTACAGTGAAAGGTTTAATACTGTTTATTTGCCAGATTTGGAAGGATAATTTCCAGATGAAGTGGTACGCCTGTACCAGTCTGTAAAGTGCATTAAACACTGATACTTTATCACAACCTGCCTTCCTCTTAGCTTCCTCTCAGTTTGGGAGGGAGTCTGGCTCAATCCCTTTTGGAAGCAGTAGAATACAATTCAATGGCAGTGGAGCTGAGGCAGCCTAAGAAAGACTAAAGGAATCAGCTTGTAATTAATTTTGAAAAGGTATTAAAGGAGAGACCAAGAGACACAGGCACTAACAATAAACCACAATATTAAAAGTTTTATAGATTTTATATTTAGATATTAAAGCTTTACAGAGTCATATGACTAAAAGAGATACAATCTTTTGAGAAATACCTTTGGTATATAATTTTTCCTTCTGCATTTCGTCAGTCATGAGCATTATCTACAGTAGGGCTATGACACATAAAAAATAACATGTTAATAAAATGACAGGAGAGGTTTAAGAGTTACATAAAAACTCCAGGCTGGCTATGTTTGTGTGATGGGCATCCTGTCGTATTTCACCGATGTAGGTTTTTTTTAAACTACATTTCATGATTCTTTGGTAGCAAATAAAAAGAATAGTAGTATACAAAAAAAGGAAAAGTACATGGATAATTCATTAATACTTCAAATGGAGAAAAGGGCTCATTTTATTAAAAAAGGAAAACCTCAATTTATTATGAAATAGTATTTATTTACAGGTATTTTACATTTTTAGAAAATAATACAATTGTACTTTAAAATGCCTTATTTATTTTTATTATTTATCTGCTTGTACAAAAGAAGCAAAGACACTATCTTCTTGTTCTAGCAGAACCTCAGGCTTGTCATATTCCAAAATAACCCCTCTCTTCATTACAATAACCAAGTCTGCATTGAGGATCGTGTGCACACGGTGCTGGAAAACAAACAAAATGACAGTTCAGTATATCTATCAAATGTATTCCCGGATAAGACAGTCTTCCAGAAATTAATTGTCTTGACAAGTTCAAGTTAGGCTAGTTATCCTACTTTTCATCCTAATTTACTGTGCAAATACTGCAGATAAATATACAGACTGAGAGCCACGTGGATATTCAAGTACCTAAATTGCACACAGGTACTTGAGTATGAAGAGTCATATGAGCTCAGCCTACGATGTCCCTAGCCCGCAGTCCTGCCACCACATGTTGCCACAAGAAGGTAGCCAGGAAGAGTGGAACAGGGCACATGAGTGTGGTATTACATGCAAGTACTCTTCCAGTCCTAGACTACGTCTAGATCGGGGGGGTCCTGAGCTTGGTGTGGTTTGTCTATTTGTAAAACTGAATAGATCTCTCCCCTGAGACATTGCCCATGGCCTCTGTTGAACTTTCATAAGCGTTTTGCATCCATATCCTTTGGAAAAGATTTTTCCAGACCTGCTCCCCACTGCATGAACCACTACCCTCTTTTGTATGTTCCGTGCCTTGCTGCTCAGAGCTTCATCTGATGCCTCTTCCCTCTTGCTTCATGATTTTGCAGACCTCTCTCACATGTCCTTAACTTTGTCCTTTTTCCAGGCAGAAGAGGCCTGGCTTACTCAGCTGCTCCCCTTAAGAAACAGTTTCACACCTCTGATTGTCCTTGTGCTTCTCAACATTTTTCAGTTGTAATGTGTCATTATGGGGATAAGACGACCGGAACTACGCACAATATTCAAGGTATCTGCGAACTATGGACTTACACAGTGGTATGATGTTTTCTTTTTTGCTCTCTACCCTTTTCCTAGTAAGCCCTAACATTTGATTATTTTATTAGGAAGAAACCTTTCCAGTTTTTTCCACAGTGAATACTGAAAATAATTCATTTAGCTTTTCTGCAATGCTGTTATTTTTCCTGAGCATTCCTTTCACATATCGATCATCAAATGGCCCTATAGATTGACAGACTTCTCTCTCCTGCTGTGTTTCAGGGATTCACGGATTCATTTTGATGGCTTCCAGAAACTGCTCTCATACTTTTTTTTTTTGTCTGCCTTATTGCATTTTCACGTGTAACGTGCCAGACTTAACATCATTTCTGTTTTCTTTATTTGGCTATGAGTTCAGCTTTTACAAGAATGCCTTCTTGTTTCTAATAGTCTTTTTTATTTGTTTAGTCTTACCAGCTTCTTTCTATCCTTACTCAAACCTTTCCTAATAAATAGCATTCATTGGCTCTAGGATTTTTTAATAAAACCCTTTAGTCATTTCCATGATTCCTGTAGATTCAATTTTCTTCACTTCCTCTTTTAGCTTTTTTCACCCCCATTTATTTTTGGGTTTTGTTTTTAGCAAGTCTCCTCATTTTTACATAATTCCACTTTTTAAATTTTAGTGTAACTGCACTGGATTTTTTGGGTCTGCGTTACTCCTGCAGGGATATTTAATCTTGGAATACTCTGGTCCCTCTTACACAGTCACTCTTCACTCATATGGTTACTAATCAGGTCTTAGGCACCCTCAGTACCAAAACAACTCCTGTATTCTGTGGTTCCATAGCCAGATGTTCCATGAAATAATCACTGATGGCATCTACAAATCTCATCTCTGCTGCAGTCCTGTGACATTTATCCAGTCCACAGGCAGGGGGAGGGGACTGAAATGTCACATTACAGTTGTACTTGCTGTCCTTGTTTGTTTGATCTCTTTCAGTATAACACAATCAGTGCTGCCATCCTGGTAAAGTAACATAGAGGGTAATATAGACCCAATACTGTACTCTTCCTATTCCTCTTCTTCCTAAACACAAATTAGGAATATATGGCTTTCTCTGGAAAAAAATCAACCAACCAACCAAACACCCGAACCACTACCCAACACCCCCCCTCCCTCAAAACCCAGATGATATTTCTATTACAGAACATTTTGAATACAAACGCACCTGCTGTAAACCACATTTACATTTGGAAGTAAAAACATTCAAAGTAAGTTTATTCCAAAATGCTGTTTGTTTGAACCGTGCAGTTTAAAACTCACTGAGAGAGGAAAAGACTAATAAAACTTTCTCAGCCTATCCCCAAAGAAACTGAAAAGACACATAAATGCAAAATCCAGTGCAACTCAGAATTTTCATGCAGAGAAATCCGGAAATTTAACGTTTATGATTCCTTTGGTGTTTTTATAACAACACACTGAACGAATACCATAAGATCAATCAGGTTTTCTATTACACATTCACTACATGAAAATAAAAAGATGCTGTAAGATTTCTGGGCATAGATTTCTTAACTTGTGTTTAATTTTTAAATGTTAAGAAGCATAATGACTTTATTTCACATCCCTGAAATATGTGTATTTTTAGAAAATAGGGAACTGAAAGATATATATTGCTTCTGACGTATCTGTTGAGCCAACTGCTTTGGTTCAGGTCAAATCTCTTTCATAAACATTTTTTTATAGATACTTGAGACCTTTGTATAATCACTTCAAGAATATGCTAACTTAAATTCAATCACTGTCAACATGGATTGAACATTTATTTTTAAAAGTTAGTAAGATCATCATTATTTGTTTAAATTCTGAAACATAATTGCTTTATCCAGTGGCAGAACTATCACACAATTTTACTTGTCCTTAGTTAAATGATTGTTCTAGCTTGATGAAACTTAAGTCTTAGATTTCACAGTAGTCAAAGCCATATTACATTTTAAATTAGCCTAAAATGGTTAACAGAAAATAGACTGCATACTTAGATTACATGCTTTTACAGGCAATCAGACAGGCAATCACGCAACACATTTAAGAAGCTGTTGTTATGTTGTTATGTATTTAAATAAGAAAGTTGTTTAAAATCGATGAGAAAGCTTACACTTAAACACTGCATTAAAAAAAGATTAGCAGCCACATTAACACATTTATTAATGTTGACAAGAATGGACTAGTGTGGTATTTCTGATTCTTGTTTGCATTAGAACAGCAGCAGAGACTGTACTTACTGCTATTGTAACCACAGTACGGTCAGCAAATGCAGTCATGACTACCTTCTGGAGTATGTTCTCCTATGTAAAGAAAAACATTTATTGCTTTTCAAACAACAGAAGTTACATGATAGACACACAGACACTAAGAAGGCTAAAGTAACCACCGATTATTCCATGCTTTCATTGATCCTTCATTGCAGAAATGAAAAATTAACTACATGTCAGAACTAAGTCAGAGCCTGCCTGGTCTCCAGTTAAACAGCCCTGCTCTCTCCTGCCACCCCCACTGCCTCTGGGCTTCAGTGCACACAAGAGCTGTGCTCTGGCCCCCAGACCCCTGCCATCCTGACCTCAGTTTTATAGTGAGGAAATCAAAGGTGAATTCAGGGTCCTGCCAGGCTGCCCACATGCTGGCGCCTCTGCGGTGCGTTCTTCACTCTGCTGGAAGCCCAGGAATGTCCCAGCATGTTGGGGACATCTAACACCAAGGAGTGGCAGGGATAAGCAAAGGAGTGTGCTGTACCTGGCATATTTAACAGTGGAGATGATATTTAAGATGGTCTTAACATACATAGTTCTCACTCAACAAGTACTCATCCTTTGCTATTTAGGCAACATGTTGTTGCATACCAAACTGCCTAAAAATGTCACTAGCACAGATATCTAAAGAACAGATAATAGCAAATAAAGGTATGTATCACAAGGGAGGAACTATATCCTCAATGCATCAAAATTCAAAATGTGTTTTAACTGGGCTGCGTACAGTATAATTCCCAACATTACTGACACCCAATACACTAACATTTTACAGAACTAAAAATTGTAGCTGTTATAATAAACCCCTCCAATTATACTCTTTACTCATAGAATTAAGACTAAAGCATTTCTCCTAACAATATAACAGAGGAAAAAAATATCCTAAGAATGTACTGTTCTAGTTGGCTAAAATCCAGTCAGTGCACTATTATTGTGTGGTTTAACCTCTGTCTAGCAATTTCAGGCAATTAATGCAATAATCCAGTATGTCTTTTCTATGTCTCTGTTTATTTCCTTGACCCTACTTTCAAGCCTTCTGATTTCCTGACTTGTCCTGTCCACCACGCTGGGGAAATTTGCTTGCCAGTTTACCTGTCGCCGACCATCCCAGCTGACCTTTCAAAGCTGCCAATGAAAATAACATGCTTCATTTTCCTAATCCAAGAAATGCTGGGATAACTATTTAACCCTTAGTAAAATGATTTAAAAGCTCTTTAGATTAGTTAGCAGTGACTCACAACTGCCTGGACTTGTAAACACATCTGCACTAAATATCGTGTAAGCATATTACAGAGTAGATAGAATTGCTTTCCACCTTTTTCTTTGCATATTAGCAGTTGTCTCCCCTTCAAGCAAAACAAGAAATCAGAAACACTCCAAACTCACTGTTGCCATGTCAATAGATGCTGTAGCTTCATCCATGATGAAGATGCTCGTCTTCCGCACAAAAGCCCTTGCTAGGCAGAACAGCTGTCTTTGGCCCTGGCTGAAGTTTTCACCCCCTTCTGTGACTATAGCATCTGGAAATCATATAGCAAAAACAGTGTTTATGGGGTGGGTGTGTGTGTGTGAGAGGATCAGATTAGAGTACAGCATATGTTTGGAAAAGAGAACATCTCACTTTCAGCATGAAGACTTTCAAAGTAACATTTCCTAAATCTACAGCTGCTGGTGATCCAGTTTTTCCTGTTTATTTCCATCGTTCAAAACAACCAATACTTCTGTCTCATGATATTTTTTATATGTATTAGACATCAAAGTAACTAAGAATGTTTAAGAGCGAGTTTCTCTGGAAACATGCAGTCTAGGACACTGCATCCTCCAGTCAAAGTGGCATCCATAATTTCTTTACCGTAAGGCTGTATAACTTACCACTTTTAAGTTTGGGGGGTTTTGTTTCTTTCTTTTTTTTTTTTTTTTTTTTTCATGGCCAAATGATTCTCACCTTTAAGCTTCTGAAATCTTCCTCAGGACTGTTGGAAAATACAAAAGAATATATTCTAGATAACACCTGACTTGTTGACAACTGATTTGAATTCACAAGACCCGTAAACCTCAATGCCTCATAACAAAGACATACTGAAATAATAAAATAATTTTACCATTGTTTTGAATAGGAACAGGATTCTGCCCCACAGGTGCAGTTGGTAACGGAGTTAGATGTCACCTTCCATAAACTTAAAAAGCTTTTTCTTCAGCAACTACCTTTTTAATAAATAGTGAATGTGAAACAGAAATGTTGTGACCACTGGAAGCAATCTTCTCAAGAAGGAAGTCTTATTACCTAGGCCCCCAGGGAGCGCTTTCACCACATGCTTGAGCTGTGCTATTTCCAGTGCTTCCCACAGCATGCTGTCAGTGCACTTCTTCTCAGGGTCCAAGTTAAACCTACAGTTATGTGAGATTCAAGAATATCAGTCAACATAAACTTCTGCAATGTATTTCTTCTTTTAGTGTGCTTCAAAACAAACTTGCAAATAATCAGAATCATCTGCTAAAGATCTGTGCCTGATTCTGATCTATCATTGGTATAAATCCACTGAATTTTGCAGACTTGGTCAACATTTATACCAATGTGATTAACAGCAAAATTTGACTCTTTCAGTTAAGCAGAACAGAAAAAGCTTCCTGTTTTGTAGATATCCTTGTCATTTTAGAATTTACTTTGTTCTGAATAAAGTAAAGAAATTTTCATGTTTTACCAGAAAAAGCTCTGAAGAAAAAAAGCTGTGTATATAACCAGTTTAAATTAACATTCATTTTTTAACAAAGGCCAAAATTCTACAATCTCTCCTTTTAAATCAAGTGTCTCTTTGTTCTTTACTGCTATAGAAATGCAGAACAGAACGATCAAGCTTCGTACTGAATTATGAAATACAAGTTTTCACTACAACTGAACAAATCTTGCATTTATGAGCAGATGAATGTTAACTTGCTGTAGCCCAGAAATTATAGCAACAAACACGAATCTCTCATCATATTAACATACAGAATGATAATCAGAAATAAAAGATTCAGTGGTGCGTAAAACTTTTTATTTTTACTTTTTACTCCTATTGTATGTGCTATGAATGACCAATGCTGACCTAAATAAATTTTTTAATAGTTTAATTAATAAAACAAAGGTACGCGGTCACCTCATCTTCTGACATGAATGAATCATGCTATATTCAGCAAGTTCAGGAGATAATCTTGGAAACTGTATTAGTGTGGAGTCGGCAAAACACAGAAGCCCGTATAATTTTCAGTGAACTGTAATGACTTTTATGTAGAAACTGTAACTGCAGGTGATGTAACTGCACTGAAGATTGTACTGTTCCTTTCTAAGGTATATGCCACAGACATAGGGAAGGGCATTTGTTGGAAACTGTAGAGCATTTTGCCACTGATTCTACTGCATCATCCTCTCAGAGAAAGAGAATTCTCACAGATGTTCTCACAGATGAAAGAACATCTCAAAGACTACAAGAGAACACAGATAGAGGCTCCAGGATAAAATACCCCAGACCTCCCCCAATACTTCTCATATTGTTCTATTGCTTCCTCTTTTTCTACATTAATTTTTTAGTCTGCATTTTTTCCATCTCATTGTTTTAAGGCAGACAGATGAAAACAGATGCAGGAGAAAGAAGGTTTCAAGAAGTGCTGGGTAGTTACGGGTATTTGATCAGTAAGCTAAACTGATTACTGGAGAAATAAATAGTGACTTTCATTACTTCCCAGGCACAGGATTCCTTCTGCTGATAGCGTGCTGACCAGGCTCAGGCACTGGGAAGGTGCAGTCTGGCAGTGGTGGGTAAAAAGCACAGACAGAAGGCAGTGATCCTCCCTACTTCAACTGAGAAGAACAGAACTGAACAGTTTGCTATCAGCAATTCTGTAAAAATCATTATATGGTATAATTATAATATACAATGGCATATAAGTCATTATATTGTTTTTATTGCTGGTGCTTAATGCTTACCGGATTGTTCCGCTGAATAAAATAGGATCTTGGAGAATGATTGACAGCCTGGATCTCAACGTCTGTAAGGGAAGCTTAGCAATATCTATACCATCAATGATAATCCTTCCTATTCAAAAGAAAACAGATAGTCTGCTAGACTGTTTATCATGCCACACAACTGCTGGCAAAGACATTGCACACTTTCAGCTTGCAATACAGTACAGCAGGAACAGGCCTTGAATTGTATATCCCCTTATTCACTAATGAAACAAGCTTTGGTTAAGCAGCAAACACAATTGCCTTGAGACTAAGCCTCAACTGGCAAGAATACGAAGTATACCTGTAATATTTTATGAATGATTAGACACACTACTTCTCCGCTTGCCCATTATGAATATCTATTGAAAAACAGGAGGTTACTTCAATCAGGGACTAGTTACCAGGGGGAACAAGCATTTCAGAAAGCCAAATTACTATTGAATGCTTTGAAATTTTATCACCAAACACAACTGTCTGACTCTGCATAAGGGTCCTGTGGGCGATGTGGCTGGGAAACTGAGGCTAAAATTTTTTGAGAGGCATAGGAAGACACTCCATGAGGTACATGGCTGTGGCACACATAGCAGGAAATACAGCAGGAAATCCCAGGGCAGCATGCCAAACTACAATCCCCAGTTGCTGAATTTTGTGGGCCCAGTGGGTCCTATCCATGCCTGGTGTGTGGATCCTTCATTGTACTTGAACGCCTTCCCCTTTTATGGTTTGCTCCTACTGTTGTGATTTAACAGAACAAAAGGACTTTTGCTTCTGTCGAGTAGAATTTTTATTGATCCAGCTTATCAATGGAACAGCTGTTACATGAGAGATGGTACTGTATTTAAACAAGACCAGAGAACGTATCCTGCAGATTCAAAAATCGGACCTCAGAGCTGCTGCTGTTAAGAAAACGACTATCAAAGCACTGTCAGGAGCTAAGCTTGATCAATATGAAAAAAGGTAATCTTACCCTCAAAAGTGTCAACCATCCTGAAAAATGCAAGAGAGAAGGAAGATTTTCCACTGCCTGTTCGGCCGCAGATCCCAATCTGTGACACAGAAAGCAGATGAACATCAGGTGAGCAAAAAATGGATAATGTCTGTATTTGCCACTTAAGATGAGTGGATGGAGGAGCTGTTCTGATCCACATGATCCTCATGTCCTCCTGACAGTTCAGTGAAACTGAACTGGCCATAACAGAGTCCCTAAGTTCACTCTGTGTCTTTAGGGTTCTGAGCATTTAGGGATAAATCAAGGCCAGTCCTATATACAGGAACAACAGGAGAGTGGCAACAATGGGAATAAAGGCAAGAGAGCCACATGGGAATGATGGAAAGTAGGTCTAACGCAGTAAGAGGTCACTGTTGCTTCTTTTGGCACTGTGTGCTGACAGCAGGGCACTGGGATACTGAGAAGTGGTGTGTAGTTTAACTTCTCACTCTAACCTATGCCTAAACACACGAAACTAAGAAACCCACAGACTCCTTTCCAGTACACTACATTCTTTTAGAAAAAAAAAATAATCTGTAATTCAGTCATCAAAACATACTGTGGTATGTTTTTTCAACTTTGTGATTTCTATGATGTGCTAGTCTAACGAGATTCTCAGAATCACTGCAGTTCTTTACCTTTTGTCCTGGAGAGATGTGGGCATTAACATGCTTTAGCACTGGCTTTAAGTTGCTGTCATATCGGACACTGAGGTTCTGGATTTGGATCTCCCCTCTGTCTGGCCAGTTCTGGGGAATCTGTGAGGAAGCTGTACCAGGAGCACAGGGGAAAAAGAACTCAAAAAATTAACCCTCTCATCATAAATTAATCAGCTCATTAAGTGATTTACTATGTTTTTAATGGTAATACACTGTAAAATCATTAAAATTTCAGCAAGCTCTTTCTGCATGCTGCACAAAACTGCACTTACAAAGGAGCCCTTCATAATTTTCAGCTTCTGTTTTGAGAAGGCCATTGATTCTTTTCACTGCACCCAGCTGGATCTCCATGTCAGCCAGGTTACGAACCATCCAATTCAGATAGTTAGACACCTGATGTAAAGCAAATACACTACTAAATTCCAGATTTTTAGTAGTTTGCAACATTTGACCAGCATGCAGTTTACATTCCTCCACAGTAATACTCATTCAGCCTTAATAAGCTGAAGTTGTGAATGAACTGTATGGCACATATCAACAGGGTGACAACAATGACTAAAGGTTACATCTCCTAACTGCAATGCACAGATACTTTGATACTATGGGGATCTGATCTACACCAACAGCAAAGAGGGAGGGGAACAGTAAAGACAGGTGAAAAGACATAATCTCGTTAACTTAAGGTTTGACAGTCTAGAATGATGTACCAGGGCATAATTACAATTGATGCACTGAAGAAATATTCTTCACAATGAAAGACAGCATAAAAAATATGATGCAACTTGGCCATGTTTTGTTCACATATTTGAACTAGCATTTCAATGAATATTTTATCTAAAAACTGAAGAAAGCATACACTCAAATATGTCAGCCATTGAATGTGAACTGAATTTAACACATGGTTTCAGTGATGTTACAGTATCCACTATAGATGTACAGACACCTTCGATCTTCCTGTTCATCTTTGTGCCCTGAAGAATTAAAAAAAAAATGTTTGGGAGAGACGAAAAGGGTCCTGAGATTCTTACCATAAGAGCATAGGTTAGTCCCAAGCCTACAAGTCCTGAAGAGAGTTTCCTATACAGGCAACTGGTAATAGAAGTGACAGCTGCTATGAGTACCACACATGCTCCGATGTACTCCTGAAGGAATATGAATAAGCTCCATCACTATAAGTCTACAAAGGATTAAAACATTCTTATAATTTTGCATACCAAATAACAAACCCATTGTACAGTTTGAAATATAAGCAGAAAACACCACGTAACTCCATACAGACCCTGCCTAGGAACCCATTCTCATTGCTGTTAGCTTGAGTGTGCTGTTTGGAAATGCTGTTGTAGACAGGAGTTGTACTAACACCCTTTATCTTCTTCTGTAGAAGTCAACACAGATATCATAAGCATGTAATGGAGGTGGCTGAAACCGTGCAGCTGATGTTACCTGGGGTAGGAGGGAAATGCTCATGTGATCCTCTCTGTGAGTGGATCCTCTTTGCAGCCGATGATTGACTGCTGGGTGGCTACCATCCGTATTTGTTGAAACAAGCTGTTCTTGCACAGCATGTATCTATTAGTTGGACTGCGTCTACCCATGATGGGCTTTTTTGCTTTAATGTAATCATTAGTGATTTGACTTCCCACAGACAAGTCTTTGAGTAAAATTATGTAACAGACTAGAAAACAAACCCTGTATGAGAGAAATTGTCACTCATTTATGTTTGTACTGTTTAGTGATACAAGCATTGATCATAATTAGGTACTTCAGATATGTCTTAGGACTGAACATATGAAAGGGTAATAACATTTTATTTAAGTCATACTCAATATCTGAATTTAAGTAGTAAAACGTACCAGGTAAAATGTAGTCCAAAATGGAGATATAGAGCATGACATATAAGTTAACATATGTTTAGTGCATATAAAAGGAGCCCATGTTACCCCAACAGCAGTACTACACCTGTATCTAACAAAGTCTGATACAAATATCGTCATCCACAATGTAAAATTCCTGATTTGCTTCTTAGGGAATTATTTTTAATAAGGCAAATTTACTGTGGAAACGTGTATGAATATCTTTGGCATTCTTCAGTGACCCAAAACCAGGTACAAACCTGCTTATAGATGTTTAAATGTTCCTGGGGAGCCACAAGGCAAAGGCCTGCTGACACTAACACAGTCCCATTATGCATCCCCGCTGGCGGCACAGCTCAACCAGCTCTGATCACTCCTCACACACAGAGCAGTCAATGTGACCTATAAAAACTATTCTTGTCTTGGAGAAACAGCTGCAGGCTATGTGGAAAATTCGTACACCATTCAGTTTCCAGGATGGGTTGGGCACATGTTCATTATAGATAGAGAGATATAAAGGGTAAAGGTACAGCTTCAAACCCCAGATGAGGCTGGATAACTGTTGGATGCCTCACCAGATTGCTTGTAATGAAGTCAAATAAATTTATTGTGTATACACAAAAATAATGTACTTGCCATGCGGACTTCCAGCCAGCGATTGGCAGCTGTAAGGAAAAGGGAAGCAATATTGTTGGAATCTGTGTATTCAAGAAGTTTTTGTCGAAATTTGGCTTCATACCTAAAAAAAAAACCAAAACAAAAAAAGAGAAAAAAGAAGAAAAAAGAAAAGAAAAAGAAAAAGAATGAAAAAAGTGTCAAGCCTTGAAGACTTGGGAAAATGGAAAGTAAAATTTAATTTCTGGGTGTATAGGCTCATGGACAATTTGACACAGGTTCTAAATCAGCCTATCGCTAGTTCAGTGTGACATCGTCTGTAGACTTGTATTACACATGCAAACTGTATTTGTACAGTATCTTCAGGAGTAAATGGGTGTTATTGCATTGATGAAACTCTATATGGGACTTCTGCATCACACACACTGGGCATTTTCTAAATGTATTTTATTACATAGTAATTGTGAGACAAATCTGAAATGAAAAAAAAAATATATACAGAAGAGAAATAATGCCTGCAAGTACTTGTGAAAAGAAGTATTAATGCTGCAGAATGCAGTTCCTCTTCTCACCTAATCATATAAGCTCAAGTTTTAAAATTTGTATTACTGTAGTGTCTAGAAATTGTAACAATTTGTGAAGTATAAACTCAAAGTACCTCCAGTCATAGTAGCTCCAGCGTTAGACAAACATGTTTGTCCTTATCACTAATCAAATGGAGCACTTTGGAGAACAGAAGTCCAAGCACATGGTGCAACAAAAAGTAATAGAATGGAAAGAACTGTGGTGGTGTGTCCTCCCACCCCCACCAAATGAATTAGCCACAGAATACAAAACAAGATTAATGGCAAATAGGTCTATTTACAGTTTATTACAGTGGAGCTGCACCCACTCATCAGAATAGCTGCATCAATGAGTTCTGCCTTGAATTTAGCAGATACGGAAAACGATTCCCTGCTACACCTATTTAGACTGGGGTCTTGGCAAGCATGCAAGTCAGCCAGTCAGCCCTTTTAGCTGGGTATATTTATTTGTATAGGTGTAACTTAATGTGATGTTAATAATAAAGTGCTAATAATAAAAAAGTCTGACACAAAAGCCTTTTCCAGGGTAGCAATGGAGCTTGAAGACCTGAGGATCTAGTTTAAGCACCCAAAGCTTGCCTTTTTTTCCCCTTTATTTCATTAGCAAGTTTAATGAACTTGCTAATCTCCCCCTATAAATCTTTACCCTATTTATGTAATTTAGCCATTATGGCTGCAACAAGCAATACTTATGAACTCAGCTCTCCTTATACTGATATAAGAGAAAGATAGGACAATGTTTTGTTTAAGTATGAAGTACATGGCTTAGAGAAGCTTTCAAATTTGTTCACTATAGAGTACCTTAATCCTTCTTCTGAGTACAGTATAATAAAGCTATCACTTCACATAAATAATTTATGCTTTTGAGGAAAAGAAATATGTGCCACTTTGTGGAAATAATTTAGCTGTTCACAACTTCGCCGTGTGCCCAGACGTGAGAGACATGTCTGCTATGTGCAATGGAGAACGGCCTGGGCTGGCTCCGAGCGTGTTGGTGTGTTTGCATAGCCTAGAATGGTTGTACCTGAAAGCAAGCATTAGCGTCACACAGTGCCAGAGCTAGTGAGCCCTGCCAGGACTAACTACCTTTGGTGCCCTACCATACAGAGATGGCTGTGCTGCTTCTGGAATCAATTCAGTTATGTTTAATTTTCATATCTCTATACCATGAGGTATTACATGATGCAGATATGCCTTAGAAGATGTGAAGCATGCAGTCATGTGTGTGCACGTGGAATGGGGATGCAAAGTTACCACTGTCGGTGCAGTACTGCAGAAATACCAGAATTTCTGTTCAGAAAGTGTCCCCAGATTATTACCAGGCCTCTCAGACCAGTCTTTGCATAAGCCTTCACATTTATATTTTATTGATTATTTAGCACCAATGCAATCTGAAGTGCCAGATAGCAAACTATAAATCAGGCCAGGGCATCTGCTGAAAGTGTATTTATAGTTGCAGCAGTAGCTGTCTTTCTGATCTCCCCCGGATTTTTTGTACATTTCTTTCCGTATGCATTCTGAGCAAGTGCAGGATGGAAAGTTGCCAAGGGTAAGGACACTCCAGAAACAACTGGCACCTCCTAACTTAATGACTGGATTCCTGAATTAGTGTTATTTTTAGGGATGCTCAAGCTAGCAAGTCTAAACTCCACTCCAGCTAATATGTTAGGCAGCTGAAAAGCTACACAGTCCTAAAAATAGCTAGGTTACCAGCTGATGCTGAAGGCTGGCAGGCAGATGGAATACAGAACTTACTGAATGCACATGGCTCTTGGGTCAGACACGCATCAGTTACTGCAGGATTTAAGACAAAGGAGACACCAAACACAATTCTTTGAGAGAGGAATTCATTTCAAGAGGACAGGAAGAATCAAGAGGGAATGCTCAAAATGACTGGAAGATATTAGCTAGATGGCATTAAATATTATTCATTGTATCGACACCTGAAAATAGAAACCCATAATACCCTTAAGATTCTCTTGATGCAGTAGAAGAATACATGGATAAATGAGAAAAGCAGTTAAAAAAGAAATTGAATTTCCTTAAAACTGCACGTAGCCATAGCTACAAACCAGAGAACACTGCTGGCACTTAATGAATGTAGTAAGTGCCAACTCATTGTCACTTATTGAAGTGGAGTACCAATAAGTTGGCACTTCCTGTATAACAGTAATAATAATGGAAAATACTATGCTGTTCTACTACTCTTCAGGAAGTTACCTTCAGTCAAAAAGAAACAAATTCTTAAATTGGTTGTTCTTTCATTGAGCTATTTATATCCTATTTAGAATAGTTTAAGAAAAGGTAGCTTTGTACGTTACTTCTATTATGAAATTAATGTTATAGGTTAGGAGGAATAAGCACTACCATTTCAAAGATAGAATGGTAACAGTAATAATTAGCCAACAAGAAGTGTTGACATCTAGAGATGGGTGTGGAAGACAGTTGACCACATTTGAGTCAACTGGGAAAAGACAAGAATAGCACTAATGTAAGGAAAACAGCTGGTAAGCTTACCAGTAGTTTTACCTCTCCTAGCACCAGTGTGATTGCCATTTTTGTAACACAGAGACGCAACCCAGGCATGTTATCAGGTATTCCTGGGCTCCTCTCCTGTGAGCTTATGAGGACAGAAAATGAAACAAAACAGGTGACAACAGACTTTGTCTCCAGCTTGTGTATTTTCAAAATCAGTAGAAACAACCGCATGTTCAGCTAGCAACCTGAAAAATAACTTAGGGTGCTATTGTATCCTCTAGAGTCACTAGCACGCACAGTTTATCTTACCAGGACATCGACTCATACACAAATTACTCTGGCATAACAAGTTAGTGCATATTAGTTGTTCCATGGAAGCTGTCCAAGCACACAGTATGCCACACTGCATGCTGTGGTAACTGCAAGCTAATTTAGCTTCTTAAATCACATTTGCCCACAAGTATTTCTTTGAGCTGCATGCAAGTGTATGGAGCGTTACTGCAGGGCAGCTGACGCACATGAGCTTGTTTTTCTACAGTAACTCCTTCACATGCAAAATGCTTAAAGTTCTTCAGTGTTTTGGAGTTCCCCCTTACCAGCGTTTTGGGAACTCTGGATTCTCCAGGTGATCCAAATAACAATTACTTATAGCTGCATAACTGCAGAACAGAATCAGAGACAGATATTCAAAATCGAGGTAATGTATGTTTCTTAAAAAACTGTACCTGAAGGCTCGGATGGTGGTAAGACCTTCAACAGTCTCTGAAAAATGGGAGAGTAATGGTAGCTGAGTGCTGTCATCCAGCTGCTGCAGGTCCCTGGAGAGGGTTATGAAAAGAATTTTGTAAAAAGCCAGTTTTGTTGTGCAGTTATTCTCTTGAAACAGGCCCAGGGACTGAAAGGGAGTATCATCACAGTAATTATATATGTAAGGTTCAGATAGATTGCAAAGCAGTGCTGCATGTCTCTCAGCAGCGAATGAAGACCCCAGGAGGATTTTTCTTTTACTATTTAAACACAAATGGTGCTGGAGTTCTGAATGGGTCTTTTCCCTTCACTGCCTTCCCTCATTTCTGCTATATTCCTATTTCTTATACTCAATTGTTTATTCATTTAAACATCATTCTGGCTCTGTGCTGAATATAAATTTAATGGGATACTGCAAATAAGAGCTCGAATTAAGCAGAAGGCAAAATGCAACTTTTTCTCTCTCCCCTCTCTATCTACAGATGACAACACAACTTCTCACTGAGCTAGCAGTATAACTCATACACCCAGTAGAGGAACTGAGAGCCTGCACTCATCATTAGGTTGTGCTTCTCAATTTTAGTTTAGTCATCAAATCAGTGGAAGCACACGTGGGGTGAAATTCTATTTAGACTCAGTTCCTTCCAGCAGGAAGTAAATTGGTTGCAGACTCCCTCTCAATCCACACATACATGAACAGATAAATGCAGCATTGCTGCAAATGCTTCTCAAGCGCAACTGGGGAGGGGGGAAAGCTGTATGACTGTAGGAGGACAGAAATCACAGATAGGCCTAAAATTTTTCAACTTGTTAAAAACTGAAAGGCACCCAGAACAAGAGATGATGGATGCTTCTGCATGTTGGATCCTTAACGGGCAGCAGTACCACCATGGTTATCACTGCATTCTCCAGCCTCTCCCTGGCTTTTTTCCACTTCCACCTGGATATATCGGCAGACATCAATTTCCCTGTTCTGTCACCACATTTTCTTGGACATACGCAGGACAGAATCTAGTTGGGGTCTTTGTGTTTTGTGAACTCTAAGAAACTTTGATCATGGACAGAGACCCTGCTCATACCTCCCAGAAGTTCTGCCTGAAGAGCTGCAGACAAAGGCACTTGTAAAATTACACATTTTCACTCTAGTGGACTTGGTTCACTTTCAGACTATGGCTATCACAGGACCAAATTTAAACCAGAAGTTCCCCAGCACTGCAAGATGCTTCTATTGCCAGAGTGATACTGCTTTATGCTCTTACCGTGATGCGACTCGGAAGTACTTCTGGATGAAGTAACACATGATTGCGAGGGGAACCAGGGCAATGAGGAACATTGGTGTGACGTATGAGATGACAGCGAGAGCAGATACACACAGCAAAGTGGAACGACTCAAGCACTCCAGGGTAGCTGGAATGTGCTGTATAGATAAAGAAGAATAAGCACACAGAATCTTCCACAACATATCAAATTTAAAAGCGCATTATTTCGTTTACTTTTCTCCCATTTACACAAGGAAACAAATTGTGAGGATTCAAAGCACTAAGCATACAGGCCTGCTTTTGAATTGACTGCTGGGTTTTGGGAAAGTCTGAAGGGATTTCTGTGGGGCTGCTTCACATGTCTGTATTGCAGACCACAATCCTCATGTCAGAGCATTACAGATGGAATGCAACAGATAATTTCAATGTCTGCACTGATCCTATGAACTGGCAGTGCAATCTGGGGTAAATACTGATAATTTGGATTTCAGCCATTTCTATTTTGGGAAACAGCATTTGTCTTTTTCTCATTTCATTTGCTCATATATGTCAAGTGAATGTGTCTACCCACTTTTAAAAAAAGTAGATTCTCTTAACTTGGGGATACCACTATCGATCTAATTTTGCTTCCCTTTTCTATACAGGGCATCTTAATCAAATAAATGGTTTTTCAATGTGCATTTAAGATGAAGAATTCATTCTGAACCTAGAAAATCATAACGCAAATTGATATAGTAGTCAAATTACAGATCATCAGTAAACTTCATCTAAATGAGTCTATAAAAAATGAAAATCCAATTTTTCAGACTGAGAAAGATAGAATAACTTGGGAGCTTGAATATATTTAGGTAGTACCTGGTCGATGGTATTGCAGTCGGCTGAAAATCTGTTCAATATACTTCCCAGAGGTGTTGTTTCAAAAAACCTAAAATGAGACAAGGAATGGGAAAGATTACAATACTGATACTAGAATAGTTTTAGTTCTTTTTTTGTCTTCCTTAAGCTAGGTACTATATCACAGGCACAAGCAAAGAAATTGACAACCACAGTAAAGTTTCTCAATTTTTCCCTGTAACCACGGCTTTCCAAAAAAATGGCAGTCTGGAACCCAACAACAGCAAGCATGTCCCCAGCTCCCTCTACTGCCTAAGTTATGCAAATCACATGATTACAGTTAAAAAAAAAAAATCTTTTCAGATTTGCAATTTGAGGCCTCTTCAATTCATGAAAAATGCAAGCAAAGTTAAATCGCAGGTCTTGCATTTTTCTGGGAATAGAAATATGTAACTAAGTACAAATGTTCAAATAACATATTAAAAGACCTTTCCTTTACATTTGCATATGCAAAATGCACAAACTTCATTATTGCTTTGTAATTGTTAACTGTTCCATAACTCATGTTGAACTTGAAGTCTAATTCTATCCTGAAAAAAAAAAGTTTTTAAAAAAAAAAGTCAGAGATTTTCCATGTATATTATTTCTCCATGACTTCTGGGTCAAATACAGCCAGCTTAAAAATAAGAAGGTATTTTTCCTAATGTTCAGTAACAGCTGCAGGTTTGAATCAAGCTACAACTTCCCTTTCATGCATTAGAGAAAAAAACTTATGCAGGACAACAATGGCCTTTATGGTATCTGTGCATCCCAGTGTACTCTAATGACGACTGTGATGACACGTGTCCAAGCTCATCATATTTTCTATAGGCTTGCATAATCGCCGCCTGACAGTAAATATTTCCAATGATTAAGATTATGATGCATGCTATGAATGAACTGTACAACATATTAATCAATAATTGTGTTTTCTCCCTAATTAAAAACAGCAAAGAGCAATTAAGCATGCAAGGAAGTAAATCTCTAAAGTTGCAATCAGGCAGGACAGGCATTTGACTGGTGTCTAGGAACATGAGCAGCCTGGGTACCATTTTAAAAAATTACTCAGTAGTTTGATACCTGGTGATTTTCAATGACACATTAAAAAAAAAAAAAAAAAGAAAAAAAAAGTGATTCACAGTCACTTCTTAATAAAAACTGTAGTTAGAAGACTGCCTTGAAATAAGAAACAAAATGACTACAATATAATTTGTATATCAATCAGAGGAATACCTCATTGGAGCCAAAATAATTTTATTTAGTAAAGCAGAGTGTAGCTTTTTGGTGACTTTCAAGCCAGTCCACTCCACTGCTATTGATGTGACAAGACATAATACAATCCCAAGACAGCAGAGAATGCTGAAGACTTTTGAATATGGAGAATGGTTGAAATCCTAAGAAACAAAGAAAGAATAACAAAATTAGTCCCTGTAAGTTACATTTAAAATTTATTGCAAAAACACAAACACAGGACTCAAAAAAGGAAGGAGTAAATCCTTTTTTCTCCCTAAATTAAACTGACAATGATTTTCAACATCTTAAACCACAATTTGTTATGCTTTGGAGAGAGGAGCATTTGCATGAAAATAAAAGTAATCAGAAATTTAAAAGAACAGAATACTACAAAACATCCTGAAAAGATATATTTGATAATTTCATCTGAAGGAAAAAAAAAATCTTCAAAGTATTTATTATAGCTCTGTTGTTTTTGTCTATTTTTTGAATATGTACAGAATATAATGGTTTTTATTTTGAAATGCTAATTTGATATTAAAATCCAGCATCAACAATGCATCTTTTAGAGATGAAAGCATGACTCCAGTGAAATCCTACATGCACCTCCCAAACATGAACGTGGATTATTTGTAGGCACTGAATTCCAATAAAGAAAATAATCCCAGTTCCAACAAAATCCCTCCACTACTGCCTTACACATACAGAGTACCCTGCTAAGTAACACTGTGGTCAGTTCCATGTGGAATTCACATAAAAATCAACCAAAGCAGCATAGTCACCACACACACAAAAATTTAAAAGTCTGTGTTTTCCATATTTTACAAAACCTGAAAGCCCTACTTGCAGTGAGAATGCAACAGTACAGGAAAAAGAAAAAAGAGCTATGATATCAAAATTACTGTGGAGACCATGGTTTAGCATATCAGCTAGATGATGAAAATACAATAAATTTAGCAAAAGGAGAACAATGCACAAAACTTAACTGTTATTTTTATTGCACTGTGTACCTGAAAATGCATTAAGCTTCAAAATACTCTAGAGTGGCTCTGAGAAATATAGCACATCACATACAAATCTGGGAGCAGAGGTTGACAGTGGGAGGTCACCACTGATTAAGTCATAAGAGGAAGGTGAACGAGGCACTGCATACCTCACAGTGAGAGCAGTTTTTCAGGTCTAGCTCTGTCTTCCCAGAAATGGCATCCGAGGTCCAGCGTGCCAGGCAGTAGTCAATGGCCACCATCACTGTGTGCTTCAGCAGCTGGGACAGAATCAGCAGTGGCAGGAGGAGGATTCCTGCTGCGCTGAGGTACTTGCCACAGGCTCTCCAGGGCATCTTTGCTCTCTGATGCAGCACTGAAGACAGGTTGTCTTCATCATCACTTTCTGTTACTTCTTCTGCAACGTGCACGAAAAAAGTACAGCCACACTGACTTACTCGTACACACCTTTCATAGGGACTGGCAAGTGGCAGCTACTAAACAGGTCGTCACATACAGGGTAAAGAGTGGCTTTAAGGTGAAATTGCCTGCTCAGGCATGCATGTATTGGCCTGTTAAAGTTATTAGTAATGCATGCTAAAAAGATGTGAAAAACCTTAGCACTTGGTAATCAATGTCTTCAGCCATGTTTTTGCAATTTAAGAGTACTGGCTTCATAAAAATTAATTGCAATTTTTTCCTAGGTAAAACCTTAAACAAGTGTGCTTAGCTATTGAGAGGTTGGAAGCTCACACAGCATAAATTATTCAATATTATTCCTCTTTCATTATCAAATCATGATCAAGTATAAGAAAAAAACCCTCAAAAGTTTGGAAGAAGCTGTGACTTGTGTATGCTTGAAATCATTGTAGTCCAGAGGTAAAATCAATGGAAACAGCACACTTACAAACCACAACCCACATGGAAAAATGATTATTCTCTTGCCAGTTTTAGTTATACTAATTCATTCTAAAATAATTTAACTGTGAAACAGTAATATAGTGGTACTGGGCTCAAAGGGTGCCCTTTTACCTTCATCCTCTTCATCATCTTTCAGCAGAGCTTCACGGGAATACATAGTCCTTCGGAGATTCGTTCTTTCCAAAACAGTTTTGCTTTCGATAATAGTCTCCTAAAGAAGGGACAATTTGTGTGTTTTCAACCAGAGAATTAATAAAAAAAAAATTACTAGCTGTGACAAAACTTGTTTCCAATCAGAACATTAGAGAGAAATAAAAGTGAGAATCTTACAGCGGGCAGTCGTTATTGATTTGCTACCTTTGTGTGTAACCAATGGACATAAACTAGTTATCTGACATTAATTTCAGGTTGTCAACTCCAACCCGCCTGGAATCTTAACTTGGACAGATATCCCTGAATTAAAGAGAACAAAGATTAATATCTCGTTCTTCCAGTGTTGCAGTATTAAAGACAAAACGGGTTAATGATTTAGAGAGCTTAATATATGCACATTTGAAAAACTGCTACCCTATGCAATGAGTAAATTCAGGCGTATTTATAGAAGCAGTTGTTAGTATTGCACATTACCAATGCTTTTCCCCTAAAATGGCCCAATTTTATATTCCTTAGACAAGAATATTTTGACAGGACTTCACTAACGAGAATGGGTCAGAGGCAACAGTACCAAGGAAGTATGAGATGTCCAGATGAAGGAACTTCCCTTACTAGATCAATAATAACGGTAATAGTAATACTACATTCATACTAAGTGAGAAATCACACACAGCATGTCGATCCTTGGTAATGCTTTCAACCTTAAAAAAAAAAACCCTGTCAAATTTTTTGCAAATGTCGATTGCCCTGCCCATCAAAAACCTTCTCCAGCTCTTGGTCTTGTCGATTCATTAACGTCTTCCAGTGTTCGAAGAGCTCAGTCTCTGATTTCTGAATGTCCTTGAGTGTTCCTTCTCTCTGGATGTTACCGTCTTTCATTGCAATTATCTAAAAGGTTAGAAACACAAGTCATGAGATAAATAGCCATCTATCTCTCTTTATTTTAAAGCTATGTTCCTCCGCTTGGACAGAATTTTCTCTTTTTCTTAAATAAAGAATGCTTCTGTGAACAAATCTGTCATTTTAAAAGACAGTGAAGTTATCTGTCAACTCTTTCCCCTTTACTCAAGATGCTGCAAAACCAGAAACTTCCTATACTTCATGCTTTCAGAAAGGAAGGCTGCTTTTATGTAAGACAGAAGAACGGGGTCCCTGTCAGCAGACAGGAGAGTGCATTACTCTTCCTAAATACAAGTCATTAGCAAGATAAGATTTTAGAGTTCTCTTACCTCCTAAAAGGAAAAGGCTTTTAGCAACACACCGCACAGCATGGTTCGCCCTCATTCAGGCAATTAGATACGAGCATGCTGGCTCCACCGTCTGTTTGATATCACGGACCTGATAAGGAAAAGCTTGGGAATTTGAATCCCCTAAAGCTTTTAAAAGCATAAATAGTGGACAAGGTTTGGGGGGAAAAAAAAAAGTATATGCAAGACAAAGTCTGAAAGGTGTGGTTTCCAGGTTTATATCAGTGTAACTACATTATATACACAGTGTAACTACCTTCACTTTAGATCTGACAAGGAGAATTAGAAAATGAGGCGTGTGGAGTGTAAATACACGTGACATCATTAGAAAGCAGTTAATGTAGTATTTATTTTTCTGTCTCCCTAGAAACTCAGAAATTTCCCTGAGTGGGGGGTGAGGAAGTGGGAAAATAATCTATTCCACTTATGGCTAAGAATTTGCACCAGAGGAAAGGAAAAAATAAAGCAAAAAACGATCTTTTTGTGGTCAATTAATTCAGGAAACCTGTAATTGGGCTGGACCTTGAATTCTTGTGACGGCTTTGCTAGGAAGATTTAGGAGGGCCACCAGATATACTTCAAATTATATTTTTATTTAAAATTCATTAATAAAATAAGTATTCCTGCTGCACTCCGTTCTGTAAGACTTGCTAAGGCTGAATGAGACCTGTGCTTAGTAAAAAAGACTGAACTATTTTTTAATAAATATTTTTAAATTATAAACTTCATTAATACAAATCCTTCCCATCTTACAGGCTGTTTGGAAGAGTATATTTCATAAGACATTACTGAAACCCAATTAGACGATAATAAAAATAAAATAATTCTCAGAGTATCTCATAAAACACAAACACCTAGAAATGGGTCTGACATTCATAAGAAAATGGAAAAGATCATACAGATACAAAGCCATAGCTGTGCACATTAAACAAAATGCCAATAAATAACAATTGAAAAAGAAGAAGCTAAGGTGAACCTCATAGGAGGGGAAGAAGGCAGAAAATTCCTGTATCCTGAGAGATGCTAACCAGAAAACCAGAACTGTGTTGAGAACAGTAGCAATTCTTAAAGATGTACAACTGAGGGACAAGGTCACAGCAGACACCATCAAAGATAAATGCTGCCCACCAAAATCACGATCAGAACAAGATTAATGTCTACGTGCAACTTTATAGCAAGACAATATGAAGAACAGGAAGCAGCTGAAATATGATTGTTCCTTGAGACTGCTGCTATTGTCTCTGCGAGCTGCAAACAAGGCAGAAGTCCTGCTAGGAGGCATAACTGCAGTCATCAATCCTTGTGGGCAAGAAGATCTGTGATGTTGTAGCTGGATAAATGTAGGAGAACTAAGTGCAAGGCTACCGTGAACCAATGAACTAAAAAAAAATAAATCCAAAAAACCAAACCACCTTATCTTACTTGATTTCCTTCATCTTTGACATTTGCAATTGCAAATTCTTATAGAAAGCACACCTTGATTTTTTTCCTGTAAACCACAAGATAGAACAAAGAAACCTAACAAAACAACCGAATACTACACATTTCTTAAGATTTTGCCAACATACAAAGGGTAAAAATGTTCTTACTACATTGTGTACTAGTACTAACTGCAAGGAAATACTTCGTTTTTCCTTGTATTTCCAAGCACATCAACGTCCATAAAAACACCTTTTGCTTTGACAGCACAGACAAATTCCTAGTAACATCTCAGACATCGGCAAATGTGTTACTCAAACATTTCACTGTTTTGAGATTAAAAAATGAACAAAATTTTCCTAATTTGGTTTTGGATACTCAATATATTTTAAATGCAGCCTGCTTTCATGAGAGCATTAAGTATCAGCTCTATGAAAATCCAAGCTATTTAGGTGTGCAAGGATGGGAATCCCAATATTACGGGACCCCAAACTCACTGGCCAATTTTCAGAAGATCTTTATTATGTCTCTTCTTACTAAACTACCACTTGGCGGAAAGATGAAGCAAAAGAATTGTTTGTAGCAAGACTATTCATGCCACATCCTTGCCTCCTCAGAAAAAACAGGAAGGGCTTTCTTACCCAGTCAGCGTGGGGTAAGTACTGCAGCTTGTGAGTTACTAGCACAATGGTCCGCTTGTCTTCCCGTAGCATTTTGAGGATCCCTTCTTGCATGAGATGGTCACTTAGGTGGATATCCAGCGCAGAAAATGGATCATCCTGTCACGAGGAAAAGAGGTCAGCTTTTGGAGCCAGAATTTCTGGGATTTAAGGAAACTGACAGATTTTAATACCAGTTAGATCAATATAGACAATCAAAAGAGGCCATCAGATCAAAATTCTGAGGAAAGGTTTTCTTAAATTACATAACAACAAACCTCAAATTGTCTTTTTGCAGTGACTACTCAGACACACAGTAACGTCAGCTGTGTAAATGCTAGGATTTCCTGAGGCTCTGTGGGAACTGCTCCTCTCCCAACAGATGCGTTTCGCAGCCCACGCAACTGCAGTACGCTGCTTCTGTCAGGCTCACGACAATGCAGCAATGTGTGTCTCTGGCACACAACTGCTCCAGGGACAGCGACAAAGAGCACATTTTTATTTCTCTTGTACATAACTGTCTTCTGATTATTATTTTTTTTAATCCATAAATCAAAACTCTATTAACAAAGAATCACAAAAGGATAAATATTGATCATTTTGATGACTCTGCTCAGATGCTTGATTGACAGCCTAGATTATTTTATTGAATCAGTGAATTATATGCAATTAATTTAAGCATAAGTAATCTGTACCATCTTTTGCACGACTGTTTACTTAAACCTATTTATATGGAATTACAAATATATCATTTCTGCTTGCATACTGATACTGGCTGTAGGATTTACTGAGTAATATTTTCTCATACTACATTTCTTTCTCATATTACACTAAACCCAGGATTTCTTAAAAATCAAATTTTGTTTTCATTTGTCCAGACGTTTGCTGATAAAGTAGGGTTGAATTTGAATTAATTCTGCTTTCTGAGTGACATTGTTACCACCAGTTAGGGAGAGGTATAAACAAAAACGTGAGTGCTTTAGAAAATCCCTTTGAACTTTTATTCCCTTCAATTTTGCAGCAATTTATATTGTGATTGCATTAGATACTTCAGTATTGTTGCTTTCATGCAACGATACTTTGGTTTCTAAAACAACAAAAATATCTGAAATCAACAGTAAGATAAATATGAACACTGAAATTGTAGTAAGTCAGAGGATAATAACACAGAGCACTTTAAAAGCGCTTTTGAAACACAGTAACTTCAGACGGTGATACAGAATTTATTCTCAACAATGTGTGTGCAACAAGCAAGGATGTATGTTGTCAGCTTTACTGCTGCACTCTTCTGATCTGGCACAGCCCTGAACATCATTCTGAGCACTGAGTTTGTGCCCAGCCTCCTCGTATGCAATGCTGTGCTTCTGCAAACAGTAAATACCAGGTAAGGGAACATGACATTGCACTGTGGAGTCAGGTGAGGCTGTTTATTAAGGTGGCACTCACCATATACAGTTATAACGATGCATTGATTACAAGACACCTGAAAAAAAAAAAAAATCACTTCATGCTCCACGACTAGTCCAACAAATAAATAGAACCCAAAGTAAACATGCTGAATGAATTAATGTAATTAAGAATATAATACATAATGAATTATCACATGACCTTTTTTCACATCTGCAACGATTACAAGAAGTTTAGGGAATATGAAACGTTATTCAATATGCACACTCATGGAAGAGCTTTCATAAGCATTTGTTTACAAATCAGTCTTAAAAGAACTGAGTGGTTGCAAATACTAACATATAGAATTCCTGATTATTTTTAAAAGATTAATAACTGGAAAAAAATTTATTTATAGGCACTTTTATATTATCAAACTATAAGAGAACCTGCTACTATTAGAAGATTATTGAGTGTCCTGCACAAAAGGACAAAAGTGACAAAACCGAGTTACAGCCCAATTCTGGATCTGCTGATTTGCAGCACCTGACACCCAACTGCTCTCTACCCTTCGGCATTCTGCCCACTGCCTGGAAACGTCCTGCACATGAAGCAAGCACATATTGATCAGCCTCTCCCTACTCCCCTGCAGGGAAAGGTCTAAGTAACCTCACAGACTGAGAGATGACCTCTAATGTGCACAGCTTTTCTAATCCCATGTGATTCATGCCTGGCTGTCATAACAGCTGGATTCAAAGCTCATTGAAAACTGAGCTTAAGAAGGAAGTCCTAAATTGGAAAGCCATCAAGCTCACTACTAGTGAGTGCGTAGGATGCATCCGCTTTCCCACCTACTGTTTTTAGAGCCTGCTCTCACTCCTTTTTCCATAGCACTTCTGTTGAAGTTGGGACAGGATATGCAACGAGCAGTTCAGGGTGGGAAGACAGCTCAGTTTGCTGCACAAAGGAAACACCCCAGACACAGGACAACATTAATTTTAGGCCTGAGACAGCTTAGGATTTTCATGAATACAGCTCAGACTATTACATTTCTTAGTAACAAAGATAAACACAAGGGTCAAACAGAAATTTCAATAGACTGAGAGGGGAAGCATCAGCATGTCAATTTGTATCCTAATACCTACCTGTGTGTCTGCAGCATTTGCAAAATGCTTCTTACCTGCAGGCTAGCTAACAATGGATATAAAATAGACAGTGCACACTTGGTTTAGCTCAGTGAAGCACAATGTTCTGTGTGTGTTACCCATGAAATACTGTAAATGCTTCCATCTCGTGCTCCTGTTTGCAGCATAAACACAACAGCACCTACTCACCAGGAAGACAACGTTTGTCTGCTGGTAAAGTGCTCTTGCCACACTGATACGTTGGCGCTGCCCTCCAGACAGATTAATACCCTGGAGATAAGCAGGAGAAAAACAATAACACAGTTATAAAAACATCAAATGAATATTCATATTTTGACCAGATTATCCACCAAAGACCTTCTGGACAGAGAAACCCAGAGAAATTTTTCAAAAGCGTGGGCCTGCAATTCAGCTGGGACACAGTACGCAAATTGTTAGAAAAGCCAGAGCACCGTCTGGAGCTGTACTCCATACATACCAGAGGCACGGGAAATGTTTAATAGTTTGTGGTGACATAATGGTGTAGGTGGCACAGATATTCTGCAGGCAGTCTAAACTAGACTTCTACTCAAAATTTAGCCTAATGAGTCTGGCTGTATCCTGTTTTTTATTTCTTTTTATTTTTATAATCGTATGCTGTCATAGTCTATGAGCTCCATTGTCTACTGTAATCAGTAACTGCTGGCTGTGAGGTCAGACCATGCCGAGGTGAACATTACCGGGTTGCTATTGTACTTGCTTTCGGCCCTTACTCCCCTGCCGCCGCCCTGCTCGAAGTTACTTACCCTTCCTGTGATCCACCTGCAATTTCACAAACACCTTATATTCTCGTAAATTTTGGCAGTACTGCTGCCAAAAGATGCCACCTCCCTTCCTTCCCCTCCACTTCCCTCCTCCTGTCAAAAAACATTTGTTTGTCTACACAGTGAATTGGGTTAGGAACTAACCCATGTAAAATTAATGTGGTAGCCAGTGTGAGGATTAGACATGGAAATGCACCCTCAAATGTATCTTTGTGTGGGGTGGTTTGTTGTGGTTTTGGGTTTTTTTTTCCTTTGTTTGTTTGTGACAGTGCCAGTATACACCAGAGTAAATTGTGTACAAATTTGTGACTTATGTTTCCTTTCTTGTCACTCCCTAATCTTCCCCGATGTGATAAAGCTTAGTTTGCCATTGATTAAAAACCTGCCCTTTTTTAAATGAAGGGTCTCTACAAATCTATGAATTATTTATTTTTATGTCACTCCTAAAGAAACCAAAAAATGCACTGTGAAGTCAGGATATCTGAGATTGTGGTCACAGAATTAGTCAAACGTTCTGATAGCAGCACATTTAAATCATTGCATCTCACATAAAATGACAGTGTTTCCATGTTTACCGAGCAACGAGCTTTCAGACTAATGACCCAAATGTACACTTAACTAAAAGATTACCTTTGTTGCCAAATAACCGGTAAGATTTTAAGAACATAACAAAATAATAAAACCCCCTCTCTATATTTAAAACAAAAATAGAAGCCCGTAGGTGTTTACTGACCCTCTCTCCAATCTGGGTTTGGTCTCCGTGAGGGAGAATGTCAATATCAGGCTGGAGGGAACAAGCATCAATTACTGCTTTGTACCTGTGGAAACAAAAAAGGTAACGCAAAATCCACACAGATACTGCTAAAGAAGCACATTTCCTACCTGCAGAGGAACAAAAATTAACCAGCTGGAAAAATCACATCGTGGAAAACATATTTGTTAGCCACTAATTGTTCTAATGGGATCTCTTTCAGTCACAGGCAAGTAAATATTCCAGCTAAGAAAAAGCATCTTAGGTCTGCTTCCCAATTAAAAATATTTAGTAGTTAAAGCCAGGCAAAACAAGCCCAACTTCTTCCATGATATATTGTTATTGTTTAGCATTTAACTTTTTTCATGCCCAGAGCCTTTGTTTCTTGTTTCAATATCCAAGGACGACAAAAAATGTGTGTAGGACGTGAATACATAGCCAACCACTTCTCTTAGGGGCAGGGGAGATGGAATACCAGCAATTAACTTTTAAATATTTCAGATTGTTTGGTGGGCATTTATACTGAATAAAAAGACAGCCCATTAATCTTTCACAATGTACAAAACACTGAAACTGTAATAAACAACATTCCCACTCCCAAACGGCTAATGCCCTTCTAAGACGGTTAAACTAGTCAATTAGGGGTAAGGAGAGAATACTGCATCCTAAACAAACACGGTCCTTGGAAATAAAAACACTTCTACACTTAAGTTCAAGTAATACTGAACTCTGTCCCCTGTGTCCTTCAGGAAAAACATGGTCAAAGAGGGATTGCGCAGAACTCAAGGTCTTTTGTCACGTTCAGGCAGGTGCAGTAGGTTTGTTAGTAGAGGGAGAGGGGGACCCATGTGTGAACTGAGGCCTACGCAGCTCCGTTATTTAGCTAAAAGTTAAATGTAAGCATGTAACAGTGCTGAAACCTTTTACCTCTGCTTGTTAAATGGGCTTTCAAATGTAATATTCTCTTCCACTGTGGCATTGAGCAACCAAGGCTTCTGCGATGCATATGCTACTGATCCTCTTTTCCTGGAAAAAAAACAAAAACAAACCCCCAGAGTTTCCCACTTACCCATGTGGTAGGTGTTTTTGAAAACCATTTTCTTGTAAACGAAGAAACTGGTAATAAGTCTTCCAAAATGCTGTCTTTCATTTCTTCTTTTAGGACAACCAATAGCTCTCCCACCAAGGAAATACATAAGATGCTAACTTTCCAACAGAATACTGAAATTATTCGCTTAACTGAATTTTAGTTTGTTCCCTCTTTTTCTGCAGTGAGGTGGGTTTTGGAGAGGCTAGCTCAGTAAAGCTGCCTCTTCAGCAGCGCAGATGGCAGGAAGAAAATTACCAAAGACTGAATCCCAGTTTGGACAGACTAATGAAAAAAGACGTATAACAGATCACTAGTTAGGCAACACATTTCAGGAGGGATGTTCTAAAAAGATATTTTTAAGGTGTTTAAAAAGAATAACAACTCACACATGCACAAAGGCAATTCCCCCTACACCCAACACATTTATTTTCCTGATTCTAAGAAGAGAACTTGAGTCATAAAGTAAATGTGTATCCATGGGTACAATCTTGCCATGTCTTTTAAGACGAGAAAAAAGAACACAGACAAAAAATATTTGCTAAATCTCCCCCATAATGTACCAACGTCAACAGGATCTCACTATGCATATTTTATTTCATGGGGATTATTATTGTTGTTATTACTATTTAAAAATAAAAGTATCTGCCTACTAGTTAAGTAGCTTTGTGGCTGTTGCACACTAAAAACCTCAGTAAGGCAGAGTTGGGAGAAAGGCAACATTTTTTATTAGAGCAACTGATACTGTTGGAAAACTCACTGACCTATCACCATTTCTCCAGAAAAGGGCCAAAAAGAGGGATCATACGCCTAAAAGCTTGTTTTCTTTCCAGTTATATCAGCTAATCCAATAAAAAGATAGGACCTCTCACCCAAACGTAGTCTTTGTCTGCTAGACAGCCATTACAGCAGCCTTTTTCTAGTTGGACCTGAACGCAGTTCAAACCATGAACTGCCAAAATACACCAGGCGCTTTATCTTTTCTTATCAGGAGTTAAGGTCACTTGCCCTGCTCATTTTTTCAGGCTTTCACCAAGCTTGCTTAGAAGCCATTATAGGATCCAATTTTCTTTAATGACCTGAAAGAACACACAGTTACACTACCCTGCTAACATGCTTCCAAGTTCAAATGTCTGATGTCATTAGAATTTAATTATATTTTGTGAATTCTCTTTATTGGGAAATGAAACAGAAACACCAAAAGAAAAAAAAAAAAGAAAAAAAGAGAAAATCCCCTAAGCAGTGCAGCCCACAGTCCCAAAATCTAATTCAAAGAGCATTCAGTTCTGCCCCAAGAGGGAAAGCATTTTTCAATTAGTATGAAATTCTCAACCCAATGATTGAGAAAAAATTGCTCCGAGCATTCCAAGTTGAACATGTGTTCCCTTCCCCTCCTTTTCATTACTTGAAACTGCGCTACTTCTAATTCTCAATGTAATTGAAAAGCTACTTCTAATTTATTTTTTTGAAAAATAGTAACAAAGTTCTGAGCAAAAAGTCTTTACAACTTTTGTAGAAAGTGTTTTTTTGTTCAGTGAAGACACAGGCACTGCCAGTAAGATGCACTGCATGCCGAGAACCAGCACAATACCAGGGAACACTATTCACGTTTGGCTTACATTCTGCTTTTAGGCCATCAGTGAGAATTAATTATTGCAAGGAATTTGGGAACAAGCAATGAGCTTGTCAAAATTCATTACGGATTTAGAATTTAGCAAACCCCTCTAAATCAATCTTAATTGCAAATTGACATTAGGATGATATATCAGATGATATTTTGACATAAGCAAAAAAAAGCTTGCAAGTGCTTGATCATATGAGAAATCTATTGGATGTCTACAGTGTTTCTTACAGCAAAGAGGCAATCAAACAAAACTTTTACTGAAAGTGTGAGAAATACGTGGCCACAAATCCAGAGAACAAAACATTCTGAAATGCAGTGTGTAACACGTTCTCTCAAAGCCTGCCTTGAGCCTACCTAAGGTTTCACACTTAAAAGACTGAATGCAAACTAATGGCTTAGTAGACAAAGACTTAGGAGGAATTTATTCTGCAGGTTGAAGTAATTGCCTCCTACCCCCGGACTGCATAAATATGTATTTTCATCAATGAAGTGTATTTTTTTTTCTCTGATAATACAAGATAGACTGACCATAGCCTCTCAATTACCACAAAGATGCAGACAGTAAAATCCAACCTTAGAATAAATAGGGAAAAACTTCCCTGAGCTCCCTGTGCTTTGGCTAATATAGGATCAAGCCTGATCATTAATTTAAAATCAGAAACAACATTGTCAAGTTTGTTTAAAGTTATTAGTCTAACTCTATCTTCACAGTTAATTTTAAGTCCAGTAGGCTCAGTACACATTCAAGATCACTGAAAATAAGACTAGTTACGGAATATTTGTATATGAATCTCAGTGGCTTAATAAGCCTACCAAGTCTGAAATGTTGGTGATTTTTAAAAGAAAACAGATGCACTTAAAATGCAACGGAGTTATGATTATAATGGTAAAGGAAATAATACATTGCAAAGCCTTTCCTGTGTGTTTTGTATTGCCGATTACAGTTTTATCTTGCTTATTTTGCACAATTCATGAATTTCTAATACCAGTCAACAACTTAAAATCAAATTTTCTCCAGATATGACAGAAGTAAGTACTGTCCTGTCCTATGCTATTACTGCATGAACAAAAAAAGATGCTTCTATTATTTTCAGGCTGATGATAGGTAAAAGAACATCCTGATATTGCCAGTCCTGAGTATTCAGAGGAGCATACTTTTTTGCCGTTATTAAACTACAAGGGTCACTTGCTTGCTTTTACTTCTAAATCTTGCGGCAGCTGCACGCAGAGACAACCCATTTGCCTTCTAAGGAAGAACAACTCATTAAGTGCAGACACTTCTGAAGAATGTTCACAGAGTTGCAGAACGACTGAGATTGGAAGGGATTGCTGAAGGTTCCCACTGGTTTTTAAAGTGTTGTACCTGAATTCAGTGTCAACAGGAGATTCTCTCTCTGGGCTGCAAAAAACAAACACAAGAGTTTTGTTATGAGCAAATGCTGAAGACCTCAGAAGACTTTGGCTCAAAATAGAGTCTGTTCTGAGAACACCAAAAATGTCCCACAGGATGCTAATGCAACAGAACCATGAGACGTATCACCACAGCATTTACCCGACATAATTAGGACTCCCAGAACCTATGATAATATAAGTAATTGTTTCATATAGTCTGATATTCTTTCCTACTTTTTAATACGCTTGCCATACTTTTGTGCATGTTAACTGCTTGCTGTCCACCCCCATAACAAACACGTGACTGTCTAATTCTGATCATATTTCTCTTGGATCTTAATGGGTTCAAATGGTTTCACTTTAATTTGGCCCAGAAATTGCATTTTTTTCTATACAGAAAGAACTGCGAGATTTCCAAGTATTCTTTACCATGAGGCTTAGTCATTACTCATGAGGGAGTCATTAACTCCCTCTTACACTACACATGGATGCGAGCACAAGTTTTACAGGACTCAGTCAGGTAATCAGGTAACAAGTCTGAGATACAAGGTAAAAGAGAGAGAACAGGCTGACAAATCTAAAGAAAAGGTAGCAGAATAGTTGGTGCGTCACAGAACCAAGAAAATATTCTGGTCAGAAGACAACACGCAGTTTAGCATAAATCAAGAAAAGGGACATTGTATGACATTTTCCTCTGCTGATTTCAGTAACAAAGTCCTCACTGACTTCAGCAGGGATAGGATTGTCACTTTTACAAGGTTTACCATTCTGGACATTTGTGCGCCACACTAAAATGACAATCACGTCAGAAAGCTTTGCTCTCAGTTGATTGGGTAGCTATTGCCAAAATCCAAGCTGAGCTATGTTTTTTGGGTAAAAATAATTTCCATGTAAGAATCCCTTACCAACAGATGGACTAATCTGCTACTCCCCACACTTCTCAGTTTTGTGTGCCTGAAGAATGCTAGGTGAGAAACTAAACTTATGACAGGATGTAAAGAATGAAGAGAAGGGCAATGGGGAGAATTTGCTTTAATAAATTAAACCTTTAAAGCAATATTTGATACTATTTTTAAAGTGCAGCATTAGGGAATAAAGTTCAGACTTTAAGAGAAGGATTGCCAAAGACATACAGGAAAGTTATAATATGATTTTGAAAATTACCAAACAGTAATGTTTTCATAAATGAAATCAGCTCTTATTTTCATAAGTCACATAGGTGGTTTCAAAAACTATATCCTAAGCTAATTAAGACAGTGAAAGTTTCACTGAGTTTCAGACTTCTGACTCCGAAAATCTTAGGCATAGATTTTAGAAACCTTTGGTTCCTTCTATTGCAATTGATTTAGTAGGAAGACCAATGATCGTATACCATACCTGACATCTTCCCCCGTCTCACTGTCAGAAGTACAGCTGCATCACAAATAGAAAGCAAAGATTGTTTATTTAAGTAAGCACAGGCAATCTGCCCCAGAAAAAAAACTATTAAATTCCACTTAGTGCACAGACTGCAAACAGTATTTATCACAGAGCTGCAGCACAGCATCTGTTCCTTCTACACAAAACTGACTTGATTTTAGCAGTTAGAAAAAAATTTGGTGACAATTTTTTTCCTTATAAACATTTGATTTGATTCAACAAATAAGATCACCTCCACTCTGTCCTGAAGTTGCTAACAGAACTGAGAAGTCCTAGTGTGACAAGAATGCAGTTTAAAAAAGTACATTTTCAGGGAAAACAAACTGATAATTTGTGATACTGTATTTTTCCATGGCAGTAACTGCAACTTTGGAGCATATAATGGGTTAGTTTGAACCCCAAATCCCACCTTCAGTTGACTTGCAACATGCTTCGTTCTGTATCAGCCCTGTCCTTGGGGGGATGTGCCTGTATAAGGAAGTATGGGCAGGTCTGAGGGACAGAGAGGTTTTGGTTTTGCTATTTTTGAATGTGTACCAAGATGTTCACAGAGTCGTTTTGACAGGATGACTGGTCACACTTATAACTGATGCTAAATTCAGTTCCATTGAAAAGAATGAAAAATCTGCGCGTCAAGTGGTATAAACAAAATCAAGGAGGAACAAAGTTTTTCATGCTTTAAAAAGAACAGTCTCATTAACTTTATGCTAACACCATTTGCTTATAAACATCGGAAAAAACATATACTTGCAGTTTAAAGGGTTGGTTTGAGACACTTACAAAAATTTTATGGATAGTAAGCAATGACGGTATCTAAATTCAATTTACTGTAGAACTTGAAAGAGCCAGCCGGCCACTAATACCTTCATTCCAAAGGTCAGTGTTCTGAACAAAGCTTTTCCAGTTACCTCACACTCCACTGGTCTTTAGTGACTGTGTGAACTCAGTGGCACCTTCTCCAAAAACCCACAAACCTGTTGCATACCATTAAGTAGTGACACATTCATTACAGAAACCAACAAGGGGCTGAAATAGGGAATACCTTTTCCAGCCCTTCCATGCACAACAAACACCAGTTCCTGCTTCATGGACCACCCCAAAGGCGGCCAGGCATCCATTCTCCCGGTGAGCACCCTGATAACTTGCACCATGTAGTACTTGTGCATGACAGCAATTCCCTCTCCACCGTGCTCTTTTCCTACAGCAGTCTGCGAGGCAGGCAGAAACCTGTGCGGCTCATGTAATCCATCAGCGCAGCTCAAGAAGCAAAGACAGCCAGGATCCCTTGTGCCTAGAACAATTTCCCTGTGCTCACCGCAGGTCTGCAACTTTGCTCCAGTTTCTGCTCAGACACCGGGGCAAAGCGCTGCGCTCTCCGGGCAGGAATGATTCCCAGAGAGTAACACGAGGTGCAGCAGGGCACAGCAATGTCCCGGCTTCCCCTCTTTTGCCATACAGCCACAGGTGCCACAATTTTCCTACGCAAGTACTGGTAGATCAATTCCCTGATCTGTGTTTCTGTTCTGTAGCTGGAAAAAATTAATTCTCCATTTGGAGTTTTAGCTCAGCATTTCAACCTACTTTTTCCCATTTGGACTTTGTTTTATCCCTCCCTTCCTCGTTTCCCTGCATAACCTGGCAATTAAGGATGCATTTATCTCCTACCAGTGTTGAAATGTCAAAGTAATGTGTGTTTGATAATCTAATTTTTCAAGGCATATGGATGTCTAAAAATGCAAATATGTGCCTACTGAGATTTTCAAGTCTTCAGATCTCTATTTCCAAATAAAATAAAATAAAATAAAGTGTCTGGATGTTTCTGAAAACTACAGTAAACAAATTTATAAAAAAATCAATGTACGTTTTATGCATCAAAATAACTTTAAAAATACTATCATTTGATGAAAACAGTCAGCTCCACACCAAGTAGAAGAAAATCTACTGTTAACAACCTTAACAAGTGTAGCACTTCCTTCACATTATAAGGACTCTAGATTCACACGGGAGTATGTATGTCCTGTTTAGAAACAAATGACATAATTTTGTTTGAGCAAACTATTTCTCCTTTAGGTCAATTTTCTGCTACTATTTACTCTAAAAAGACCTTATAAACTGCTTCCTGGACTTGAACTGGGACTATTTAAAGTGAGATACTGCCCAGAATAAATTAGCCTGGCATATACTATAATTATTTACTCAATAACCAGTCAAATCAATACTATTTACACTTTGTTCAGAATGTAAATAATGATTTCTCTATTTTTGTTAATCTCTAACTATATTATAAAATATTTATGCTGAGATGCTCTCAGACTGCTTTGGACAAGGGGCAGTAACCTGAGCTGGATCCTCCAGGCACACACTGTAATACAAACAACAAAATAAAATCACAAATGAGCCAGTGCTCACTTCTTATTAGCCAACTCCTAGCCCAGGAATAAATCACATTTCTTTTTAATGTTTTGAAACAAATAATTTTTATAGGAACGAAATAAAGATGATATGCAGTTAATCCTGTTTTATCCATAGAGGATGGAGGCACAGAGGAGGGAAATGACTTGTGCAAGGGTATCCATTAGACTAAGGGAAGGGCCAGGAATAGAATCCAGATTTCCTGAGCACTGAGTGACATGTCAGCAGGATGTATCCTTCGTCTTCATAGCTGGGACCTTGGAGGAAGGGAAGGGGAAGGAAATTTGGAATGAAATAATTCAGGACTATTCTGTAACTTCAATGACTGAAGCCAGGCATTCGTCTCATCCCAAAGGAAGAACTGTAACAAGGATATTACTGATTTTGGTGACACATTTTATCGCCTGAACTAAGGCTACGAGCTCTGCTGACTACTTGGTAAGACTACTCTCCTTGAACCTGGGATAATGTTGCGTGTACCTGGTCAGGCATTAGTATTTTTTTATCAAATTAAGGGAGCTTTCATCTGATAGCTTCACAACGCAGGTGTGCAGCCTGCACCGACTGCATCTATCACTGCGAACAGAGCAGTGCACATGGTAGCAGCTCTGAAAGATGAGACAAAACATAATCTGTCCCAGTGCAGCCAGCACTTACAGCGCTAAGATTGTTTCGGCCACAATCCCCTTTATACATATCTGTCAGATAGCAAAGCAAATGTGATAACAACTGAATTTTACCTTGTGATACTTTGGCACGTACAGAGGACATGAAAACCAGTTCTGACCTTTACACTGTTGTGAAGCACATACTTCTAAACAAGTTCTATTTAAAAACACAGTCTGATCAGAACCATCATGTCATCTGTTTTAGTTTAGCATCAGACATTCAAATTATACTTCTTAATCACGTTATGTCATCTGTAAAAAATTACAGCCTTTCTGTAACAAAATTAGTTCACCTAATAAGGCTGCAGGGATTCTGTATGGTTCCTCACCATACTCTAATTTTCTGCTTAGGGAAGTATGTTTTAATGGATAGATCACCACAGTCTGGAAGTTTGGCTTCTGTTCTTGCCTCCCTCACCAGCTGAAAGGGTCACCTTCCTATGTTTCATTTTCCCCACCTATAAAATTGGGAACCTTCCCTCCATGTACTGCTAAAGCATGTGCAATTCTGAGTAGTGTGACTGGCTTACGCATAAAGGTTGGCTATAAATAGTATCTCTACAAACACTCAAGGAATTTGTGAAAATTGTTTCACAAAAATCAGTGCAGAACCCACTGTGTAAGCCTGACCCTCTGTCCATCCTAGTGCGCAGATTTGACTTACAGCTGCACTGGTGTTCCTTCATTCCCAATCAGTTGGAAATAAAATTAATTGTTTCTCTGGGTTCTTCTACAACTTGTCAAGCTTTACCTACAAATAATTGTATCCCAAAAGGCAAAGTGTAGTCTATATGGCTAGGAAATCTAGTACTGTAAAATAAACAAGCCAAAAACATTCACACACATTGATCAGACAGTTACTAGAGATGTCAGCAATTTACGGGAAACCACATGGAGGAGTTGCAATATATTACACCATCTGTCATTTAGCTCAAGGGCCAAGACACCAAGCTCTAACAGTACAGCTGCTGGACTTTGGTAGCATTTTTCTTCTTCCCTTTATGGCCAGTACAAAAGTTAGACACAAATACAAGCTATAACTGGCTGGCAGAGCGCAGCTGCTGTGTCCTCTTGGGAAAGGAGGGAAGGACGTGACTATCTCCCTCTTGTCAAATCAGGCAGGATGCACTGGGGGAGTACCCTGAGGTCACTGCCCCTTACAAAAAACTCTTCAATTTCTCAGGCACTCGACCAGTGCAGAGATGGAGCGCACATCCAAAAACACAGCCAGGGACTACTCCTAGTGAGCCGGTACCTCTTTATAGTTCCATTCAAAGACGCAAGCTCAGGCCTGAAAGTGCAAATGCCATTCTGTAGAAGCACAACACTGCAATTTAATTAATTCTGATTCCAAATTAGTTACTATTTCACCCAGGTTATGTTGCTGGAGTGCAGAATGCCCAAGTATGGTTATCTATTCCTATTAATGGAATAGACAGCTTGTTTGACCCTGGCTGGGGGTTCTGTCTGATGTGCTCCCCTGCCATGTAGGGTAAGGTTTTTATTTTGACTGTACACCTACAAAATCGCTGACTCCACAAACAGGTTCTCAGGTAGATTTATTTTTTTTTCTGCATTACTACTCAACTCAAGCTTGAATTTTTAAATAGCACTACCTGCTCCAGAATATGCTCCCAGAGATCTTCTGCATCTCACCAAGTATGGCTAGCAAGAGAGATGACTTGCCGCAGCCAACCTGTCCTACAATCATTGTTAGCTGACCTGTGAGAGAGGAAGGTATACGTAAGCTTCTGGTTTACCAAATGCTCAAGGAAAAACATCTTATTCTGTATATCTGATCTCATTTTGTACCTTGAGGAATTCGGATATCAATGTTGGACAATGCTGGAGGACCTTCAGGTGTCCAAGTGAAAAATCCATTTGTGATCTATACCAAGATGGAGAGAAATAAGAAACAAAAAACCACCTTTAGAGGTGACTTCTTTTTTCAACATCAGACACGCTTTCTCTGTTTTCATTACTCTGAGGACAGGAACAGAGTTAGCCTTTGCTCATACAGGAAACAGATTTTCAAGTGACTGATTTTGTAAAGGCCTGTATTCTGACGTGCAAGAATCTCTGAACTTAAACAAACACGACAATCATGGAAAATTCCTGAGGAAAAAGAAGTTGCTGTTTAGGGTTTCTTTTGTTTTGTTATTTGTAAGGTGGGCACACGAAATAAGAGAAATGATTCTAACATGATTAAATTATATAAAGGGTCGCGGTTTGCTATCTGCAGAGCAGTGAATGTCACTCTAGACACACTGTAGCATATACAGCAATTACACGGTCCAAATTCCAAGCAGATTTGCAGAACTTTCCACTGAAATTAGATGTTGCTGCCTATTACAGTATTTTCCTCTGTATTTCTGATATGATTCTCAGATAACCTAGGCTTTGCTACCTAGAGAAATCTTTTCACTGAAAAAGACTAAAACCAACAAAGCCTGTTCAGGACCTTAAATGGAGGAGATTTCCATGGATACTGTGAAAAATAGGAAACAGGAGACAATTTTAAAAGGCCTGTATTTATACAGGACCCTCTTCTCTCACTTTTTCAGAGCCACTGAAGCCTTCAAAGCCTTTCATCAATGCAAGGCACAACATTTTTTGATCTGAGAAGAGTGGACTGGGACACTTTTATCCTACCCTGGAGAAAAATTGATACTCTTATCTCAGGAAACAACCTGAAAAAAATGAGCAAAAGGAAGTGCAGCGTTACTCCCTCTAGATTACCGAAGGCAGCCAGAGGATCCTCTCTCAACAAATGCCCCTTCACGGGCAATGAGCTGCAGACAGACATTATTTAATAACTGCAGAAGTTCCCTGACCCAGGTGCCGCCAGTGACAACAGTGTCAGCAGATGGAGCCAAAGATTATAGCTGGTCCTGGCTTTCTATTCAAGACCTTATAAATCTTGTCCTTACAGAGGTTACTGCTCTTGCCTCCCCTTTGTGACAAACTCCTTCATTGTCACTCCAGGCTGTCTTTTGATCCAACACCCCACCCAAAACCCTCTCTCAAATATTCTTCTTATTTTCCTGGAAGTCTATTCAAGAAGAATCCTGCACCGAAGCAGCATGTCAAATGACAGACTCAAAAAACCCCAACAAAACAAAACAAAAAACCAACCCTGAACGCACTACCAGTTGCCCTACTTAGTCCCATGAAACTGGATTATTCATTCTCTTGTGCCAGAAATGCAAATGTAATAGCAGACTTCCTAAATAAACAGTGTCATCACCGTAACAACCATCAGCATTTTTATTACTTCTGGCCATTTCTATAGCAAATCAAGTGCATCAGTCTTCAAAGTGGCATGGGTAATTTTAATTTTTTCTTCAAAGTTGTTAGGTCTTTTAGGGTTAGTTTTTAACTTCCTCTTGAAAGGCTACAAGGAATTCCAAGTGAGGAAGGGAAGTCCCATGACAAGACTGTTTTAGGAATATCTAAAAAAACTATTTTCAATTTTCTTCATACCATTTCCCTGTACAGGCACTGGAAATGGAAGCAAAAGTCTGGCACACATAAAACGTTGGACCAGATGGTCTTTCAAGGTGTCTTCCAACCTGGGCTGTTCTATGTTCTAAGTTGGAAATTTTTGTCATGAGAACAGGGCTAATGACTTAAACACTTCAGACAGAAAAAATTGCTGAGTGAAATCCAGAGGGATATACATGGCTAATCACAACATAGAGGTCAGCCGTCAATTCTTAAAATGTAGGACATAGAAAAGAAAGGTGGAAGTTAATCTCTGACATCAGCACAAGTGTCTGACAGTTCACATCAAATGCTGGTTCTTGAATTTGAAACCGCCATCAGGATACAAAAGTGACTATTAGTGAGCCATAGTAAGTGTTATTAGAGTGACCTTCATATCACCTTTACACAAAAATCATCTGCTTCTGTGATATTAATGGGTCTTCTCATGTGAGAGCTGTAATTGTTCCAGTCCTCCTTGGCAGGCCTCTTGCGGTTAACAACCTTGAGTGGCTGTGCAAAATCAGAAAGACAGAAATACGCAGTAATTGGTGGCAGTACCAGCAAAATGTCCTAAACATGAGCAGCCATATTATGACCTATACAGTTCAGGGTATTAAAAACAGTTTTTCCAATTGCAAGAAATAATCATCAGGAAATGGAAAAGTAAAAAATTTATTCTGGGTATAAATCATTCCAGCCACTTCACCTGCAATTAAACATCATTACTCACCACTGCCTGGTATTTGCTGTGATTATCTGCACTTCTTATCTCTGAAGATTTATCATGCTCTTCTCCAATTTCTTCACTTGACAGGAATTCACTCAGTTTCTGCACACTGAAAAGGAAAAAATGGAATTACACCTCAACCTGGAAGGCAAAACTTTTATTCACTGCAATGTTTATTATAGAGCATCCCTTTTAGTATTTCAACCACTGGTCTGCTGCTTTGTTTGTTTCCATTTTGTTTACAGGCTCATGAATATGTGCCTGTAATTACTGTGAGTTACTGCAAGGAAGTTGTCAAAACCTGCCCTGTTGTCTATTAACAGCTGTATCTTAATGGTTTGTGCAGATGCTTCTTAAGTATTGTGTTTTCTGATTCTACCAGAGAGATTACACAAAAGATTTTTTCAGGCATTTGGTGGGATGCGGATCAGCTACAACAGTGGCTCATTTTGAAGCCCCACGCTGAAGTAGAGTTAATCTCATTCATGTTACTGAAGTGCCGCACAGTCAGTTCTACTGAACAGTCTTATGAACACTAGGAATCTGATGAAATCCATACACCGTGAGCTAAATTCAACCAGCTACGACAAAATACGAAGTGTATGAGGTAACACGATAAAGGAATATACCTTAACAGAACAGTTTTCAACAGATGAGATTATAAAAGGAATTCTGACAACCATCACAAAGGAGAATCCATAAGATCTTCCCAAGCTGCTTAAGATTTAATTAGCTAAGAGACAATGTGCCTTTATTACGACATTTAACAGATCATGACATCAATTTTATCTCTGTACCTGACTTTATAAAATGTATGTCTAATCCACTCACAGGGACAGCAAGTGAAATTTGTAAAGGAAATGGATTGAATCATGAACTCAACATCAAAGGGGCTCAATTAGCTGGAAATAAGTTAACTATCAGTCTCCAAAATGATAAAGTGCCAGAAAACCTTAAGTTCCTAAAAATAAATTTATGGACAAGCACTGAAAAAAATTATTTTAATATTTAGCCTTAGGCTAACTGGGGAGAAACAGGCCAGAAATAATGCCACTGTAGCATAGTGATAGGTGGCTATCTGTCAGTATGCAAATCTTAAAAAAAAAACAAAAACAAAACCAAAAAACCCCCAGCATTTATTTCACATTCCACTGGCAGGGACTTCTTTTTCAGAAATAGACTTAGTTTCCTCTAAGAACCTCATGAGATACTGCCCTGGTGCCAAAACAGGGCCTGGACCAAGGCAGTAGAGGACTGCCTAAGGCAGACTCCCTGCACAGTCAGCGCTTGTCCTGCCAGTAGAGACTGAAGCCACCTGGGGACCCCCGGGAGACAACTGGTTCTACAGTTTTTCTGCCAACCTGACCTCTTGCTAATGGCAGCTAAGGACTAAGATATACAGTGGGGTGAATTTAGCTAGAGCAGGTACTACAATCTAAGCAAGTGAGAAGAGGGAGAATAACTATTTGGGATGGGACAAGAGGACTAATAACTAATTCAACCCCAATGCAGGACCAAAATTTCTTAATGGGAAGGTCTGCTATATTAAAGGAATAAATTAGAAGCCCCATCACTAGAGATATTGGTATCTACTTGCACAAAGCTCTGGAAAACAGGGTAGGATTGATCTTACCTTTTTTATTCAGTGAACCAGATATTTAAAAGAACATTTTAAATGTCTTTAAATGGACCAAATGATGGTTTAGATGCTGCCTAGACAGAGTTGGTATGCAGCTGCACCTACATTCTCTGTAGGAAAATTACACTGACATTTGAATAATTGCTCTGAAGGTATAAAGAGCAGACAGAAAAGTCCCCTGTATCTGCTCCAGGGTCTAGAGGGGTAGGCAAAGAAGACAGCAAACATATTCTTGGACCATGCATACCCAAACAAGACCACGTCTCTGTTAAGGTATTCAATAATTTGATTTTTGCTCTCTGCTCTCTGGTTACGTATCAAGGGGCTGTACTCCAAGTGCCAAGACTTGTCTCTGCAATCCCTTTGCCCAAAGCTCTGCTGAACACTGCTGCTGTCAATTGCTGCTCCTGTGGCCATTACTGAGGAAAAACTGTATAGCTGTGAGAAAATCTTTTGCTAGAGGCAGCAACTCGTATTTCAAGATGCCACACCATTCTACACTCTTAAAGAATAAAAAAACCACACCAACCAACATTCTCTGCAGAGCTCTCACTGAGATCACAATTTCACTAGTATTCCAATATCTCCAAGGGGGAGCTTATTTTTAAGTCACAGAATAGAGGTATTGATTAAAACATGGTTATTTGCACAGCTGACTGGAAAAGTGGTTTCATATTAAACCCAGTAAGATACATAATGCCACACTTGCTACTTGACCTTTGCTGATGGAAAATTGTACACTGTGCCTTTGTCCTCGAAGACCTCACATTTAAGAAATACATCAATTGGCTGCTTAGTATTAATTTTAAATGGCACAAACACTCTTTTGAAAAAAAACTTTGCAAAGACATAATAGTTTCTCACCTTCCTAAAAACTTTCAACAGATTCCCCTCTCAGAAGCAAACACCTTGGCCCCATAACTCAGAAAGCTCGCAGGGCCCCTATGTGGAACAGAAGCTTTAAACCTGTTTTATCATTGGAACGAATCGCACAGTTGTTCTGATAGTGTCAATGACAATCTGTGAGGATGCTTTGCAGTTGGGCATATGTATAATGATAAAAGATACTGACAAGTTTATTTGTGGAGATTATTGTCCTTAATAGCACTTGGCATCAGAGACTGTAGCCAATATTAACAGAGTAGGGGTTGTGAAGTGCCTGAGATGCAGAGTTCATAACACCTTCTTAGTATCCTTTACGTGCTGGTTTCACTGCAGGATCATCTTCACTTAGACAGTTCCTTTCTGCCTCTACAGAAGTTGTCTTGTACACATATCTCAGCCTAAAGAAAGCTGAAGTACAGCTTTATGGAGTTAGGTTACCTTTACCTGATCTTACTCATCAGCTACTGATTAGCAGAAAAGTGTAACAGCAAGACACAGTTATAGAAAGTAAACATTAGTTGTGCTCAATTGGCACAGACACAGCTGTTAATAACGGTCTGCTTTTTCACATTTACTGAAGTATTTATGCAAGTGTATGTTTGCATGGGTTGAAAATATCTGGCACATGCTTCCAAAATACTGTACTGGAGGGTGGGGTACTCGGAAGACACATCTAGAGTAGCACCAACAGCACTACGGAGCAACGCACTCTGCAACACAACCTGGGTTACTGCGATAAAGGTAGCCAGGAAAACAAGGGTCACGAGAACTTTGTGGCAGAGTGTGAACCAGGGCATTCCTGTCTGCACTACAATGGCAGGGGAATAGCCAGCTAACAAGTAGATAACTACAGAATAGCTCATGAACAGCTCCCACATAGCAACGATTAATACTTGGTTGATACTAATTGCTTTAGAATTGTTCCTGCAGCATCAACAGGCACACAATTCATTTACAAAGAAATCCTTAGACAAGCCAAAATAAATGTCCATTACCAGGTGCCAGTGTGAGCCCCCAGATACTTTGCTGGCTGCAATCTTAGCGTAACAATTTGCCATAACTCTAGGGACTACCGGAGTGGCTGCAAAACATTTCATGCCAGCCGCTGATGCTCTCAGATTTCACACTTGTCAGGAGAGAGGGCACAGCTGTGACTTTGCACTGTCAGGGAACATTGAAACAGTGGGGGCAATCTCAGCCTCCTGCTGTAGTCTGCTTTCCATCTCCAAAGTGACTCAAAGGCAATTAAACCAGGGCTGGTATCCAGTATCTGTCCCATAGTTCAGACAAGTTCTTAAGACAGCAATACTGGAGGTCAAAAAGAGATCCTAATAAAGTAGAGAAGCCCAAACTCTCTCTTCCTCCCCTATCAGTCAGGTAGAGTCACCACATATGAAAAGCATTAAGAGGTTTTTACACAAATCTGTTGATACTCAAAGTGAAATTCACAATGAAACAGCAGTTCTACTGGTTGTTATTTCAGTTTTTGAATAATCAGACTAACATGTTCATAAGAAAGTAAAAATTCATCAAGTCTGGAGTAGACATTTATTCATTAACTTGCTCCCACACTTAACTGATTTTTATGGGGTTGGTTTGTTTATTTGTTTAAGTCTAACTCTCCACCAACAGGCAACCTCTCAGGCAGAGGGGTGGAGGATGAGCACAGCCCATGTGATACACAGTGAAATACATGTGCCTCTGTGATTACCTTTTTCCTTTTACATGCCTGATGGAGGGAAACATTTGGGTGATTTACGAAACTAAATCATCAGTAAGTTTTCACTTCCTTTCTTGTTACCACATATAAGTTGCATGCAATACCAATATAGCTCAACTCATTCTACACAGTGAAGTACTAGTTGTGGACCACAAAATATTGGTTGTGACAATTGTATCAGCAAAGAACATGGCCCACGTGGTACAACTAAGGGAACGATGCAAGGTAAAAAGTTGGGAAGCAATTTACAACAACAACAGATAAATAATCATGACACTATTTCTAAACCTACATTTGAAAAATGAGCAATAGACACATTCTCCAAAGTCAGAGAGGTGGTAGGAAAGATACTAATTTTACAGTTCTCACCTTACTAATGCTTTGACAGTGGATCTAACCACACTGGAGAGCAGGAACAACGGAGACACAAGAATATGAAACAGGGAGATGGAGGCAAATGCCACGGATGGGGAGAAGTCAGCATTTCTTGTCAGATGAGCATGGACCACAAATGTCTACAAAGATACAGACATTAGTATCAGTGTTCAAAGATACAGACATTAGTATCAGTGTTTTGTCATAAAGAAGGAAATGCACAAAGACTTCATATATCATAAGCATTGATTTACAGAATCTTAATAGAATCTTTCTCTTAACAGTTTGGAGGAGTGTGGCATACTTGTGGCTGCTTCTGGTCACAGGTGACAAATGGGCATTTTCCATTCTCTCCTAGAGGAACTGCAAATGTATGGCAGGTTTGCATCCTGTCCTTCTCCTTCCTCATTTCCACATCACTTATACTTGAAAATGCAGTTGTAATTAACACTAATTAGAAAAGTCCATACTTACGATAAGTACAGCTGCAATTGGTATTGCTGCATTCATAAAGACTGTGAAGGAAAACATGTAGGAACATTTAGAAACAATTTCCATTCAGACATGCTCAATCTTAAAATACTACTAGTGCTAGTTTACAATGGTATTTTCTATGCTTAAGATAGGAAAAATGCACAACTATCTACACAGATCAGTACAGCATTTTAAAACACCTACAGTTTACTTCCCTTCACAACACCAGAACAGACAGAACCCAGCAACGTACCCTACCACAGACGACTAATCAACTGGTTTTGAGCTGCAATCAGCTCACACACCGTTCAGGTAAGGGACGCTGCAAGTCTCCATCTCACGATGGACAGAAAGTCCGAGCTGACATAAGGTCTGGTGGGCAACTTGAATACCTGACTGTGAAAGGAGACCGGCAGAGGCTGCACAGGTCATTGTGTGGGACTGCCTCCTGCAGGACCTCCTGGGAGAGCCACGGGCACGTATGTCAAATTGTGACCTACTTCTGGGGCACCACTTCTGAAGTACAGGGCTCTGGGGTCCCCTCAGGTTTCAGGATGCAGTTCAAAGGGTAAGGAAAGATTGGCAAACCTGCACTGTATCATTCACTTAGTTTACTCTTGTGGAGGATTTACTCATAATTACTCCTGCTTTGCCAGGCTTGACTACTTCGTGAATGTCCTCAGGAGCTCTATACAGGTTCCAATGGTACCTAAATGTGGTACAGCTTTGATTTCAGCTGGGCCTTGAGTTATTAAAGTGCAAACAATGAACCAGTTTCCTCCCTGACATCAAACAATGTCTGTCTTGGTGCCCTGGATTCCTTCACTATAGCAACTACAGCATTCAAAGGTTATTAAAGAAATGGATGGGGAGAAGCAAGCAAATGCCATTTCTGTATAGGGATCTCTTTTAGATCAGGCAGAAACACAGGTTAAGAATGCAAAAAGAACCAGTTATACATCTGGGAGCTTGAGTCAGAACCAGAGCTACGATCTGACCCTTCACGTCTGTCCCCCCTCTAGCAACCTGAGGATATTATTTAATCATCACCTCTTCATTTTGACCATCACTCAATTTTATTTCATCAAGTAAACAATAGGGAGAAAGAATATAGAATCTATAGCTAAAATAGAATTAAAAGATCAGTACACGTGTAACAGAGAAGAAAGACACTTCTTTTTTGTTTAAACTATGCCTGACCTTTTTTCCTAACAGGTACAGCCAACGTTCACACAGTAAAAGCACTCCCCAGTTATTCATCTGAAGTGGAGCGTCATCATTTGACCCACAAATGCTTCTGGTTGACTGTTTGGCCATCCTTTTCTGGATAAACACCCTGAAGAACTTAACGTACTGTCAGATGTTCCTTTTTCCTACATTTAGAAGGTCTTTAATGAATCCTGTAACATACGTGTAAACTCTATACTCAAGCATAAATAAAATAGCTGTGTTATTTCATGTGGCTCTAATTCCTTGACAGGGGAGTGTTTGAAAATATAGGTATATTTGTGTATATAAATTTTCAAAATAAAAGCTTAGCGCCTTTGAAAGATGCATATGCATTAAATCCTAGAAATTCATAGTTTACTCCTCACCCTAGGGAAAAAAAAAATTCTGGGGAAAATGTTCTTTTCTGTGTTGGAATACAAAGCAGCTTCAGTTCAGACTCTCTTTTCTCATAATGATTCTACTTCCTGCCCAGTTTTCACTTTGTATAAACTCGAGGTAGTTACGGCATAGAAATTTTGAAAAAGAAGTGAAGCTTGCTTCCTGTAACTATGGAGTACTAAATTCTATTAAATCCTTGCATTCGCAATTTGCCTTTGAGACTGCTGCGGTACATGAGTTTGCTTTTATGAGTGAATCTGATGAGGGAAGCTAGCAAAGCTGATGAACTTCTCAGAGACGGGCCCTGCTCTTCTGCTGCCTACAGTGTGAGATCATACCTGTCAAATACAAAGCTGGACAGATTAAATATACTGCAGGGTTGGCAAAGCCCGCTACAGTTAAGACAGCCAGGGTCACTTGGTGGCTCCCAATAAGTCAATTTGAATTTTGCTCTTCTGTGAGATCACAAGTACATCCAGGAACTTCACTTCACACACCTTCTTTCAAGCAAATAAATAAGGGCTTATTGAGCCACTGGAATCTGGGAGCTTTTTTTTTTTTTAATTTTTTTTTTTCCAATTATGCAAGTGTCCAGAATAATAAAACATTCTCCAACACAAATTTTGTTCACAGCTAAGACTTTTGGTTTAATTAGATTCAGTTAAAAGTACTTTGTTACTGGAAAAAGGCAGATTGAACACTGGGAAGAATGTTTTCAGTTGTTTTTGAATATTTTAGGTTAGTAACTACTGTTATTTTCCTGTGAGAAAGCCTGGAGCTACTTTGCTTGTGACAGATTAAGTAAAAATTCATAGAAACAGGAAAACCATTCCTTTCTTTCTCAGTGTGTACTAAATCCTGTAAATTTAGTGTATACTAAATCCTGTAAAACTGAACATAGGATAATTTCACCGATCAGCATGGAAAAAGTTACATAGGAATCCTCTTTGCTAAAGTTAAAGAATTCACTGTCAAAACTCAAAAGGTATCACTATCAGCATTGATTCTGGTGGATACGTTTCATTAAAATTATAAGAAGAGCTAATGTCTACAATAGCTCTTTTAATACACATGAACAATTCCATATATGTACAAACTGGATCCAGACACAGGGGCGAGGCAAAAGAGATCCAATTTCCATGTGGTCTTGAAATGGAATTTCCTTGTGGTCTAGCCAACACTGCCCTGAAACTTGTAGGTATATTTTCTGTAATCCAATGCAAATCTATTCCTCATGAATAGAGGTAGCTCCAACCACATTCTTTCATTCATAGCTAAGTATACTTAGAAAAGTATTCCAGAGTCTATTCAACACTGTACATTAAAAAAAGAATATAAAAAAAAAAATCTAATTTCTCCTTTCTTATTGTTCTAGGAAGTGTGTACCTTCCTCTTGATCAATAAACCATAAAATCTTGGTTGTCATCTGCTTTTTTCACTCTTTCTTAAAAAAAATTAATCATAAGTTCACTATCATATTAGCAAACACACTTTGTGCTGATTATGCCTGTCATTCTATTTATACTTACGGTAAGAAAACCAGCAAATTCTCCTATATTTATGTTCCCCATGCAGTCTGCTAAAGTGCAAGTTTGTAAAGTCAGTGTAATTTCTGCTAAAGACAGAGGGTGTAAGGAACTCCTAGGCTGAAACTATAGGAACTCTATATAAAGACAAAATTATACGCAACAACAACATAAAAAAGCTGTGTTGGCTTACCCCAGCTGAGAAACTGATCTACTGTGTCTTACATACACACCAATATCACTTGTAATATTAACAAGAAAGCAAATTAAGTGTTTCAAGAAGCATCAGTATATAGAGTTGTTTTTAATAATACGGTTTCATATTTATGTCACTATTTCTTTACAGAATAGCCAGTACTCTTGGGATGAATACACCTTTTTGTAGCCATTAGAAACGATGCTGTGAGAATTTAAAAATCAAATAAGCCTTCACGGCTCCTTCAGTCCTACAGCTGAACCTGTGGCTCTGACTATAAATAGATTTTAACGCTACATGAAGCAGTGCAAACAAAGGGAGCCCGACTGTGTTGATCTGGGCGTAGGATGGAGTTTCCGGTCACACAATCTACTCCAGCTAAATTCTGTTTTATGTCTAAATGGAAACTACTCTCCAAGCACAGAGAGCTCAGGATCCCCAGAGAGAAATTCTGGTCTCAGAAGTCAATGAAAACCTCAACTTAATGTCAGTTAAATTCAGTGGGATCAGGATCTTTCCCCTCAGAGTGCATTACCTTTGTGATCGTTTGGCAGAGAAGAAAGTCAGCTGCACGTCTCTTGGGTGAAAGAAATTGAATAATACTAATCAGACTGGAAGTTATTTTCCTAAGGAGCAGCCTTCCTTATTAGCCTACAAGATACTTGTGCAGGTAGCTTGTGGCATTTGAATACTTCTCACTAAAAATTTCCATTTCATTAATATCTTACAGATTATATGAACAGCGTTCTTCAATATGACTTTAGTAATTATTTCTAAAGTATTACAGTAGCAATTATACAGGTGTTGCATATGATCTCCTCAAATACAGAGTTCAACTGGCCCTACATCTTTTTAAAAAGGATGATAAATGCCTTAAAGCAGTTTGAAAGATAACATGAGACAAAAAAATCTGCATACGGAATGATGAAATTGCCAGGATTCTCATATTTTACCTTTTTAGGATATAGAAATGTTCTTAAGAATTACTTGCTTTTATAAGAAATCCAGGTTTTGAATAAGGAAGTATAAGTATCATCTGTTGTAGCTTCAATGCAAAGACAATTCCTGTCACATATTACGATACACTGTATTGTGCAAAATGCAGGAGGAAAAGAAAAAGAAACATCAACAAAGGCTTCTTCCTGAATGCTATGTTATAGAGAAGAATAATGCTGGCTGAAGGTAGCCTGTGAAACACTTGTCCCTTAAAAGCTTTTCTGCAGAAAAGCTAATGCTTAACTTTCTCTTTTACGCATATTTCCCATACGGGCAAAATTCTACTGAATTAAATGGAAAGTCTGACTAAATTGAAAGTGAGGAGTAGGGATCAGAGCCTAAAGCAACTGAAACAATCTCGACAGAGAAATGGTAAACTCATTAGCAGCTAATAATGCAGTAGCACTTGAGCTGAAGAGTGGATTAGAATGAAGGAAGAGACTTACTGGATATGGAGGTATAAAGGGCAAAAGACTTGAGGCTAGTCATTTCTTTTTGTCTCGTTTCCTCTACGCTGCTGTGAAAGATGTGTTCCCAAGCATAGAGTTTAAGGAGCTTAATACCTCGAAGCATCTCATTTGTTTTCTTCAGTCTCTCATTGGAGTACTCCTGCAACATTTACAGACATATTTACTTAAAGAGTATAATTAGAGCAGCTGTCCCCTAAACATAAAGGTCACAAAAATTTTACGCAGTCCCTTGCAATCAGTCAGGTAGACTTTACTAGTTCTGGTCATTTAAATGCTTTGTTACTGTTTTTCACAAAGGTGACCTTCCCTAGAGCTCAAGTGAACAGGCAGTTGGTTTGCACCCCTAAATCACATAGGTTGTACTGAAAATTTTTCCCCTCTGTCAGCTTTCTGATGACTTGCAAGGCAGCTTCTCATGACTTCTACTGCCCAGCATACTGGCTGGATTTTCACCGGGCACGCGGACAACCTACAGAGGAGCTCAGAAGGTGCAGACAAGCTACGACTGGGCACACCGCTCTGCCCAGTCAACGTGATGTGGAAACATCAATGACAGGCTTCAAAGCAGCAAGGCCACATTAGCAAGAATCTGTGATCCCGTAGGGAACCCTGACTCTGAGCAGGGCCAGCTGGTCAGGCACAATGATGCACTGGTGAAGTTATACCCCCAGTAAAGCATCACTGGAAGTTACGCCGCTTCTAGTTTTTAGACAAGCTCGAGGATTTTTGTACCACACTAGGTTGCACAGTGGAGACATTTCAAGCACACAATGCACCGCTCCCATCTGCAGGAATTCCTAGGTGATGCCAACTGTCTGCTTGGATGCTACAGGGAAGAATGCTGTCTACATTTCTAGAAGGGTGCACACTGTTGATGCGAAGGCATTACTTTCACACAGGAAGCTGCACAAATAACTCCCATTACCACCCACGATTTGTGGTGGAAGAAATTTCAGCAAGCTGTCTGGGTCCATTACAGGTTCATATGGCTTCCTTGGCAGCACAACCGTCACTGAATGTGGGGATAAGGTTCAGAGCAGCGGGGTGTGGTAATTCCTGTGAACGAAGGCAACTTTCTCAGCAGCGATGCAGACGATTCGAATTCTAGACAAGCCAAGTGAGGGATCAAGGAACAGCTTGTGACTTAGGAGACCTCTAAGGTCCTCAGCTGAGGAGCATGCTGTGGGAGTTAGGACTGCCCAGAGGTTATTTAAATAAATTGGTCTGATAGATTTCCGCATCTATGATGTATCTGGGGTCTGAGTTTGGACGCAGGATTCCTACCTCCTTTCCCCTTGCACAGCTTGCCTTGCACTATTCATTCATTTCAGTCAATGATTGCTGACCATTTACATTTGCAAGTCAGAAAGATCTTAAGTTTTTTTGCTCTTAGGGAAATGCATACTTGTTGAAAAATATAAACCTCCAAACCTGCATTTTCACTGCTTAACGCTTTCACATTCTTGAACTCGCCATTGTTGAACATTACCAGGAACTGAGAATCAGTTCCTGGTCAATGTCCATGGTTAGCTTTGTAACTCCAAACACAGACCACTGCATAATTACCAAAGGTGACATTTATATCATGTATGAGTTTGAAGACACTTACCAACGTGCTTCTCTGGGCCTGTGAGAGTTTTGTTGCTACAAAGTACTGAACAGGTGCAAGGATTATGATTACTGCTGCTCCAATTAAGGCACTGATTCCAAGAAGGTAGTAGAGCAGAAGAACTCCTACAATTATCTGTCGGGAGAAAAGAAAGCTTGGGAACAGGAAGGCTTGAGATGGCTTCACTTTGTGTGTGCACCACAACGACCCATCACAGGGTAACTGGACAGCACGTTCAAAACCAACAGCCACCACAGCTAACACTACCCCCAAACGTCGTACGTTCTGCATCGCTGGCACAGTGGGGTTCGATCAGCCAGCGTATTCTGTCAGAGGACCAAATACATCCACCTAGTGTTCCTGCCCAGCTTGTGGATTCTGCGTATTTCCATTTCATGGACTCCCCATTATGAACAGTAGAAGAAGGTCGTACAAATTTGCATATCTTCTGTAATGTAACTCACAGCTATTTAAAATAACTTTACTTAGAGATAAATACATTTATAAAAAAAACCAACTTCAAATAAAATTTAAAAGCTATTTTAGAATACTTCCAAGTAACACATTGAGATACTCCCTAAACCACTATTAAATATTTTTCCCCATTCGGCAGATGACATAGCATGCTTTTGTTTGACTTACGATCTTTTTCTTCTTTGACATTTAAGCAGTTTTAGACTGAGGAAGAAATTTCATCTCCCAGTTTGATCAGAACTCACAAGTCTACAACACGTAGGACTTCCACAAAGAAGGAATTTTTCTTTGCTTACTATAGAAGCTAATATGAAATACTATTAAAATGTTAATATGACATTATTGCTGACTAGTACATAAAAAAGGAACATCATAAATGATATCTCTAAGAACCTCAACTTCAAACAAACTCTAACATAAACTTGCAAGGAATTGTTTTAAGGGTGCACAGTACCAGACTGGCGATGACTGTCAAAAAAGGGTTAGAGAAACAGCTTAGGAATAAAAGGTTTGTCTTCGGATAAACAAGAATTTAGAGAGCCATCAGTTGGATGGAAAGGGATACTGTGAGCAGCTCAATAAACACAAACATACAAGCTACTAATGTTAATTACCACTATTCTAATGACTGACTCCTGAACAATCTGGAGCACTGACACTCTGTATATTTATCAGTATAAGCTGAGAAATTAATCAGAAGACATACTGATAGAAAGTTAATTTCATACATCATTTCCTTTAATTAAAAAAAAAAATTGGAAATTTCCTTAAAGCATTATCTACTATGCTTGCTATATTTGCATATCTGCATATTCTCACAGCCCTCACAGAAACACTATCTCCCATCATTTTGAAGCTCAGTAGTCATAAGCCCATCCATCCCCACACATATTTATGGGAACTGGGTGTTTCCATGAAGAAAAGCAGAGTCCTTAGTTTCCAAATCTCCACCTTGACATTTTCATGAATTTAAGACACACAGAGAGAAAATACAGATTTATTTTTTTTCCTTTCCTTAAGAATCCTTTGACGCCTCTCTGCAGATGAACTAAACTAAAACATGACTCTTAAAATGAGCCACAGTATTTACTTAGGAAACATGCATTAACATGAAAGTAAAGTCCTATTATATATATACCACACATCTAGTAAGAGCAAAGGTTAAATTGTAAATTAAAAATCTTTTAGTGATGAAAAAGTGAGCAATCTGCTTCCATCTGAAGTCAGGAAACTCCTGAGTGTATGAAGACAGAGTTAAAATGCAAGGCCTCTGTCAGATAGCCCTTGCAGAGCTCCCCTCCAAAACATGAAATGGTCTTGAGTCTTTACAGATCAAGATATTAATTCCCAACTGCTTCTTCATGGGCAGACAATCCAGGCACTCAAAATACAGGAAAGCATCGAACAGTGCACAGTTAAGAGATGTTCAAAACTATGAAGTCAATGCAGAACACTGACCCCCTGCTTTCCCCCACTGCTGGTTGATTGTCAAGGACGTTATGGGACCAGCTGGTTCTAGAAACAGAGCCTCAGCTTCTCACACAGACAAGGGGAAAGCTATTCTAGCTACTGGATCCTGAGGGAGTTGCTAGCTCACAGCTGGTTTGGGTTTTTTTTCTCCATCCTGACTACTGAAAAGGTCAGTCTTTGCAATAAAAATTCTATGTTTTCAATAGATTAAAAATGATCCCATTTTCATCATCTTTATATTGTGATAATAAGGGAAAAGTTTTAAAATATATTCATCATGTATGAGATAAAAAAAAAAATATATTCTCAATTTAAGTATGTGAATACTTGTATCTGAAAAGTGCTGAAATCTGTAAGCATTATTGTAAGTAATTCTATATTTATCATACCACATACTATACAGTCAAGAATAAACAGTATCTAGATAATATCTGAAGTGGTGGAAGACAGTATCTAGCAGATGGGAAGACTCTCATTAATATTTCTGAGAAGGTAACGGATCATATTTTTAAAAAAACGTGTAATGAAACACACTGCTTCCCTTGCATCAAAATCCCAAAGCTCTTTCCTGCCAGAGATATGTATCACGAGCAAGAAACTCGCCAATAGCTCTGGTTATTTTGTCTTGATTATTTATTGGAGATAGCAAATACTTTCAGCCAGAAATTGCTTTGGGCCCAGTTTTGAAAGATACAAACGTCCTTTCATTACAACTGTAAGCTATCCCTGCTAAATGAACCAGAGATATGGGAATACAGGAGTTTATAATAATCACAATGAGATCAAACAAGGGTGTTCATAAAATAGAGGTGGGGGGGAAAGCCTTTATAGGGCCTCATTTTGCTCCCAGGGTCTGAGCCAAGCCTGCTGAGGGCATCTTTCAACTGATGGGCATCCCCAGACCTCTTTTCATGGATTTCAATGGCCTTCAAACAGTAACTTAAGGCAATGATAAAGCTCCTATTGACTCCAGTCAGAGCAAAGATGGGGCTCAGATTATCTAGACTGTATAGAAATCCTAACTTGTTATGAATGGCTAGGTCTTGTAAGTCGAGGATAATTACAAAATCCACAGCAAATGCTGAAATGCCGATTGTTAGGTTGAGAGCTACAAAACCATTAAAAATCTGTCCAGTAATTCGTTTCACTGCCTCACAAAACAAGGTATTGAATGAGTGTTGTGGAAACGTGTTTTGGAGAAACCTTCGTGACCACTGTGACTCATTGATTTGTGCCTTGCAATGCACGCACCACCCACAAAACAGGCGCGTGCTTTGACACTGATAGTCGTGATCTGCTAAGGAGCGTTGCAGGGTGAATTTTAATGCAAATATAATCATATTTTCAGCAGACTGTCAGGAAATCTTTATGAGTCTGGGACTTCAGGCACATTAGAGCAAGATGTTGTTATGGAATATACAATGAAATCTGCTTAATTGTCGGTTGCACTAAAGCTCTCTCTACACTGAGCTGCCAGGGTGGTCTCACAAAAAGCAGTACCTGAAAATGGTACCTCTTACATAGCCTCTTTTACTAACAGACTTACAATGGAGACTAAGTCTAGCGGATAATTGGACCCTAAACATTATCATTAAAGGGGTGGACTCTTCTTAACGCCTCATAGCTCTTTCATCAATATCATTAGATATCATTAGCAGTATACAGTCACTGACTTCTTACTGCAGAGTACTTCTAGTAAATGGATAAAAAATATCCTGATATTCAAACTATTACTAAGAAACTGACAACCTGTAACCATATTTCGTATGATACTTCACATCAGTTTCTTTTCATTATAGTTGTCTTCTCTTTTGCAATTAGAAATCAATATTAGCACGTTTTTTTCCCCACTCTAAAATAATCTGCTTCTCATTTTTTCCCCCGGAGAAACCATCCTGATGCTAAAAAAGAAGCCAGGTTTCTCTCTCAAAAATTCCTGCTGATAATTGCTATATTCATCATCCATTTTTAATTCTAGAAAGTAAAATGTTTTTAACTGGCATATAAGCCTCTCCAGAGTAGATGAGGAAAACTAGTCTACACCCAATAGCTACTCCTGCACAAGAGAGACGTAAATGCATTTATACTGCACGAGTGCAGCCACCCTATGACCTGTATAAATATGACTAGGATATATAAATATAAATCATATCCAACCATATAAATATAAACCATTTTATGTCTTAATATTTTAGTAGGTATAGTTATACAGCTCACACGTAGAGTAAATGCAGACCCTAGGCATGAAAGCACGGTTAAAATAAGCTATCAGTTAGTAGGCTGCTGACTGTTTACACCTTAATGCACTCACTGTCCTGAATTGAGGCTTTAATTGGTGTTACCGAGAGTTCTACCAAAGTTTCAGACAGATTTCTTCTTCCTCCAGGTCCTATTGCAGTCTCGGAAGCAATCTACCCCTCACTACCACAGAGAGACTAGAAGACATATGGTAACATATTAGGTTTCCAACACACATAGCAGAAGCGTGAAGACTCCCAGAGTTATTTCAAGAGGACACTAATTGGTTTTCCAGAGAACAAATACTCCCCAAAGAATTATACTACACATGAGGACACAAGACGCCCTCAAGACCTCACTATCACTGACAATGAAGAAGGACCTGCATTGCCCCTCACGGGTATTTTCCCTCAGTGAGGAAAAAACCAAACCCAGGGAAAACAATTAAACCAGGGATTTTTTTCCAGGTTAGGAAATTAATCTGGTTTACCATGCAATCAGATGATTTTAAGTCCATCACAAAGGAGGACTTGCTCATCTAACCTGTAAGCAGCTTGACCAAAACCTCTTGTTTTTGACAGAAACTATAAAATCCACTCTATTCTAATATGTGTCTTTATTGTCAGAAAAGAATCCAGATCTCCTGACTGCCAGTAGCCTAGCGCCTTACTCTTTGAAGGACATTCATACCATTTATATGACCATCTGAATAGCTGGCTTTTCTTCCCATCCCACCTTTTCAATGTAGTATTCTTATATACTCAAAATCTTATAGAAGAAAATCACTAGTATCGGATGTTGACGGACACAGGAACTCCTTAAGCAACACTCCTAAAGCCCTGTTAGAAACTGACTGGAAAGATGATCTGCCAGTTGCAGTCCATATACAGCCTCATGAAAATTATTTCATTTTTGGGCAAGAGCAGGCAACTCAAAATGCAAAGTTGCTGGGTCGATTATTGGCAGCTTTCTGACTTCCATGTGAGCCAAACCAGCTTGTGCGTAATGCTGGAACCAGACCAGCTCTGTGACATGAATACAATGGCGTTTTCATCACGGTTTTGAAACTAAATGATACTTTTAGAAAATACTGAGTGAATCTAAACTCTGTTGCCTCTTTTGTTTGAATTTACTTTTACCATTGAAGCACTTGCAACAAAAATACACTGAGTAGCTGGAAGAAAACAGAAAGAATTGCAAGGTACTGTATTAAGATCAGATGAAACTATGTGCTTTACTGTTGGTTTTCTCAGGAAATTCCTAAATGGAAGTGCAGGAAGTTTCTATGTTTTAAGTACTGGCTCTTCCAAACTAAGTAATTTGCACTTTTCCACTGTTTCAGTAAGCATGAACTTTGAAAAATGATCCAAGGTTGTACTGAGATTGCTCTGACCTCCTACGGCTCTGTGTGTGCTCTACTCTACTCTCTTACTAGCATAAATTTAAATTAATCACATGGCCATCCAAGGTTGACCACTTCACAGACTCAGGAATACTACTTCACTGAAAAAAAGACTAGTTTTCATCAGATTGGTTTTTCAGTAGCTCTGCAATCTCATGTGACACAATGCACAATCTATAGAGCTGGAACAATGACGGAGGTAAAAATACCGTGCTTCCATGTTGGACATCCCATACAAACTCCTGTTTCAGTAAGAAAACTGGCTTAGATTAATTTAAATCACTCATGAAAGTATCCTCTACGATGGGACTCTGCTTTCCTCATCATAAAGCCTTGATAAGACACAGCTGTATTTCCTTGGGCATTATACATGCTATGAGGCTACAGGACATGGAACCAGCAGTCACTGACGATTGAAGGTGACTCAAAACAGTGACCTGCCCCATGCCACACATGTGGGAAAGGAGACTGAAGGGATGAGAGCGGTATTTAGAGACAAGAGGACAAAGACATCAGAGAGGCTAAAGCAGCAAAACTATTTCATATAACAAATGAGTCCGTGGAATTTTGTTGTATGCAAGAATTTGTCACCCATGAGGCAGTGGTAGTTTTAAGGGATGTCCAAAGGATCATGTCTAAGTGATCATATTTTTTAATAAACTGCTGCTTCTCTTGCTTCTGCTGGGATTCAGAAAACAAATGATTACAATACACTCCAGTTATCTCCACTGATATAATAAATGAATGCACATAACATAATAATAACATAATCTGCTGAACTCTATAAATTCTTGTTACAAATGCAAAGCATGTATCGCAGCAGCCAGGATCCTAATGCAATCCTAAACACCTAGAGTCCTATCACAGATGTGAAACACATTACCTACAATGTTTCTAGATACTAATAGCTTGAAATCTTATTTCAAGTTATTCTTTAACTTCTTTAATACCTCTACTTTCATAAAACTCATAAGCAATCATCAATCCCTACAGCTGATGCACATTAATAACAAAAGCACGTTCAATCTCCTTACCTGTACTGGCATAGCCCAAAGGTTAGGGCAGAGGAAAAAGAACCACATCAGCTGATTTGCGTCTATGGCAACCAGGTTACAGATCTGGCCTGCAGTCATCTCCCCCATAGACATGTTAGAGGTTGAAAGCTGCATAATTTTATTGTATATTTTTGTCTGGCAGAGAGATCAAAAGCTGTTAGCATATAGAAATAAAATAAGTTTTCTAGCTCCATCTAAAACACAGACGTAGTCCAGCATGCTGAGGGAAACCAACATTCCCAGTAACTTGAATTAAAGGCCTGTTCACCCACAAAAAGCAGTGCAATTAGGTACATAATGGTTGTCTAAGTACTCCCTTTTTGCATCCCCTCTGGATCAGTAAGAGAATAAAACCTTTACTGCCCAACACACCCAAGAACAAAATTAGCAGCTATGATTTACACCTCCAGCTTCTCCACTGAGTGCCCTTGCTGTGACTAGTGCTAATAAATAATATATTATTACATCCAATGTATAATAGTCAACATATTAAAATCATTGTTATTTTTCTCTGGCAATTGATTCAGGTCTCATCCAACCTCAGAACTATGTTCTTGGCTGAGAATGATGCTACGTTTTGGCTAGAGAGCTCAGTCCCATTACAAAGTTTAATTCACAGACAACTGATGTAACAGGTCCAGTTCTGTACTCAATGAAGTAGCTGTCCCAGTGCAGAACCAGGCACCATGTAGAAAAATAATTTAATACACAATAATTAAAGCGTACTTTTACCAGCTGGTTTGGTAAAAGGCTACACAGTGACGCTTTGCAGTCTTGAGACTTAGCTGACTGGAGGCACCCTGATTCAATAAGTGCCTTCAGATCAAGTGCCAACTGTCCATCGTGAAGCATAAAGTCATAAAGGGCAGGCTGAACAGGTGCAGGTTTATACAGGAGAGCAAAAGAGAGAAAAGGTTTAAAGAAAGCTGAAAAAATATCAGGAAAAAATTGTATAAAAATACTGGCACAGAGACTGCCATTAACACTAATTCTGCTGCTTAGAGAGATGGCTAGAAATTCTCCAATTTGAATGGGCCGGCTGCTGGCATTATCTGGGCCTCTGGGTAATATCCAGTGCAGAGAACACAAAGCTTTTCTTAAACAAAATTAATGTAGCTCTTTTTTATAACAATTTCCCTTTTACACTTGCTGTGGTCCATGTGTTTTTCAGTTAGTTGCAGGTCCTCTGCTTCATACAAGACATGCAAGTTTTATATATATATTTTGGGTCAAATTTTTATTTCCTTAGGAACTTTCTACTTCACTCTAATAAGGGAAAACCAATGGATGGAATACAGAAGTCTGGCAGCTGACAAGTGCTTCCAAGTGTAAGATCAAAAGAGGATTAAACAATTACGCAGCCATTGAAAGCATCCATCTATCATGCAAACTCTCACAGGATCTATGTTGTTCAGTGGATAAATAGTGTAACTTACAAGGCTGTCTTTCAAGCTGTCAGAGGGTAGGTTTCAGACATTGCACTTGGTAATATCACATTGTAATCTTACACCTAATTCTCTCATTTCCAGGCACAGATCTTTGTATACTACATAAAACTTTGATCTGCTGTTCACAGTTATACAGTGATTATGGACTCCATTTTACCAACCTTACTTATGTTCAGTAATTACAGACTTCTCAATGCCCGGTAGATTTTTGTGGCATGACCCATGGAATAAGACACTACTCCATGCATTAGGAATACAACCTATCCTTTTGTCCAAAATATATTTACAAGACATTTTAAGCTGTATTATTTGCATGGGACATTACAAAAACATGCCTTTGAGATGGGAGAGGTGTGGTTCACAACCTAAATTGTTTCAAAAGTTACATTCAGTTTTACTGTCAGCAAATTCATGCTCAAAAGTAAGAAGAAATACAGCATTAGATATGACAAATAAATGTTTATATAAAATCATCAAATAAGATGTAGAGGAAAGAACGCAGGTCTAAGTTAACACAATCTTTAGTGGCAACAGTTACATTCAATACATTTCAGAGAGAAGTGTTTCAGAATTTAATGACTATAATTATAATTTGTATTTACAAATACACATATAATCATATGAAAATAGGTTAATTAATAATATATTGGCTACCTGTATTGCGCCTCTCAAGTTAATTCCCGTTTCAATAGCAACATAGTATGATGCTTGGAGAAATGTCCTTTGCAATAGAAGGGCAAAAAATAAGAGTACAGCCAAAACATAAGCATTGGACAGGAATTCTTGAGATGAAATAAAGAAAACACCAAGAATTTTAGTCTATAAAAAAGAAAAAAAAGAAAGTTAGAAATCAGGTGCAATGGTAATTTAATTACCAGTTTTGCAAAATTAACAAGTACAGATAATCAGTTTATTACTTTGAAAGTGCTACTAATCTTATCTAAAACCTCCCAGTTTATCAATTCATGGAAGCAGCCATATAATCTTCCAACTCAGTAAGCTTTCTTTAAATGCAGAATAACATTTATAGGATTTCTGATATCCTTCCAAAACTCTAGGACACTTCGAGTAACTCCATATGGTCATTTGCTAAAAGACGCACACTGCCCATTGTCGAAAAGGATTAGTTAATGTTCTTTGGAGAAATTAGTCTCCTTATTGTAGCACCTCAGGTTACTGTACACTAAAACGACCTTCACATCTTGCTGAAAACACATCCTTCCAGCTCCTGGAACTACGCACGTTATTTTGGTTTGAAGCACCCAATAGGTTTGTTCAGCAGAGAAACCTATGCCTACCTTTGTGCACAAGTAAACAAGATAATGAGTAAAACAAGTTTTGAAAGGATCCTTTGTTTTACTCCATGAGAAGAGTGCACGCTTACAAAGACACATTTTTGTAAGTTTTTGTAACAAGTTTCCTGACACTGTGCCTCCCACCTAACCTAGCAATATTCCTTCTCTTGAGAAGGAATTAGTCTGATCTGTCCACGAAACGGTTTAACGATCAGTTGAGATGTCTGGGAGGTCATTCATCAATACCAAAGAGTCATTCTCCATAAATATCTGATCCCTTCCAAATGAATTGTGGTTGACTCTTCTTCAAACATGGGCCAAACTAAGCAGCTGTCGAAGGACTTCTGTTTACTACGCAACACAGACAGACTTGTGTGGATTTCTTAGGTTTACTCCCTTTTCCCACTTATGTGGCATTTGTTACAAGCTACTGAGATTCAGACCGAGGCTGGACACCAAGAAAAGCAAGTAATTATGATTCCATTCCTGTAAATCTTTATTCATGCAAATGCTCCTTATTTCCATAAGGAGGCATCTTGACAGCCATATACTACTTTTATGTAAGTATACAGTGCAAGAACTTACAAGAACATGGAAAATTTCCATCAGTGACACTCAACAGTGATGAGTTTCGTACTTTGAAAATGGAATAAAATCCTATTTCATCCGATAATTTATTTCCTGCTCTCAAAGCTAAATTGTTAGCCAATAATATTTTCCAGTTCAGCTAGGTACTCGGACTTCAACCAGATTTGATGTATATAAACATTTCTGCAGTCTGTAGGGCCACTGAACTAAATAAGGAATTAGCTCTCAGAGAAGCCCTCTGAGAAAATATTCAAGCATATGGAGTCTTCAAAGTCAAATCAATAGAATGCAAGCAATTGCTGGGCATACTTGTTTCTTTAAATCTGTATCAAGTACAAAACTGTGAACAATTTTAGTACATGTCAGTAACTATGTTTAGATAGAGACACTTAACTACAGTTTTAGTTATTTGTACCTTAAAAGGATTTTAAGACCTAAATTATTACTTATTCCATAGCCATTCAAATAGGCTACAGCAGCGTTATATACTACAAAAAATCTATGGTACAGTACAAGTGAGTCTCTCTTCCAGATTATTTACAGTCTAACAAGTTCAGCTTTTACAATCAGGTTAACTTGCCGTGGACCTTGCAAGTTGTAACTGTGGTTGTAAATTTATTCTTGTTGTAACTCTGAAGAATAAGAAGGAAGACCCGAGGCTCTACATTTAGCCTGGGAGCTTTAGAAAACATACCACAGAGGTCTGGAAAATTACAAGTACAACCAAGTCTTCTCCCATGTTACCTTTAAGGCCTTGACAGTGGAAAAGAAAAGAGAAAGTGCCAAACCAGCCAAGTCCATGGCCAATTAGATGCATCCAATTTATCTTTCAGACTTTTTGATATTTATGCTCATGAGCATAAAGCATTAGGCACATGTAAGGTGGAAGAACTGCCCCTAGTGCTTCACTGTACACGTTTAAGAGCCACCTATTGTTTCCTGTGCAGTGTATATATACTCAAATAAAAAACAGAATGCAAAACAGTATAACTGCAAAACTTGGTGGTTTATTTTTGGTTTGGGTTTGTTTGTTTGTTTGTTTTTTTTAAAAGAAAAAGCACATTTGGGGGAAAACCAGGATCATTTACATTTGTGATGTTTTCACCTCAGACATATCTTGTTAACTTGCAACAGCGAGAACCTTTCCTTTGAGTTACCCTTTCTGAGATCAGCTATTATTTTAGCAGTTCTTCACTGGGATTTCTTTTTATTTCACTACAGGGTCATTCAGGAAGAAGTGGCACCTCTGTAACACATTAAAAACTGAAAAAAGCTTCTTACAAAGGCAAAGCTAGAACAACACACAAGTCTGCAACACTGGGAGACCGCGATTGTCAAAGATAATAACGTGCAAATAGAAAGGCTAAAGCATTATCACAATCGTGAACCATGAAGGTTACAGATTGTGCTGTATCATATCAAAGGCAGTAGCAGACGCAGCACAATTTCAACGCTGTCTTAAAATACATCTGGCTAGTACTGCTAATTACTGCAGCTAATACCACTTTTTATTGTATACAAAAGAACACCATTTTTTACACAATCGTGTTTTGACAAATCACGCTTTTCTAGCAATGAGATTCTGGTGCGGCGTTGATTCATATCATAACATTATATAAACGAGGAAAAGTGAGATGAATATTCTCGTTATTTCTTCCAGTACTCAACTTGAGAGAAAAGGAGGAGTTAAACGTATATAGATAAACATCACACACACTTAGCGAAAGCACCAAAATATTTGCCAAGTCTCAGATGCGTTATCAGGCCATTGTGGTTTACAAAGTCACTGAGCATCTATGTGTTTAAACCACAATAGCTGTCTAAGTACACTGCTCAGCCTCCAGGAAACACAAGGAAATAACTGAACATCTACTGAACCTTTTGTATGTAAGACAAATAACCTTGTTTGAGAAGTTGATGGAACTAATTAGATGTTTTATTTTCTGAAATGGCTTTGGGGACATTCAGTGTCCCACCTTCCTGACGACTTCAGGATAATACCTCTTTTAAAAAGTGCCAGTAGGGTCTAACCAGTAAAAAGCTGAGCAAAAGGCCACTATTTAAATACTTAAAAGACCCTGGACTCACACAGCCTTAAATGTCCATACTGGGTCTTTTGCTACACTGGGACCTATGACTTCTAGAGCTTTTGAAATAATGAGTCTACAGGTTTGCTGTATCACTTGAATGTGATATGTCAGCAGATTTTCCTACTACTGGAACTGCTAATCCTAACATTGCAATGTGGAAGATACTACCAGCAAAATATAAAGGTTATCATTCTGTCAGTCTCTTCTTCGGTGCGAAATGATTAACGCTCAGAGAAATTCATGTCATAAGAATGTTCCGGGGTGGCCATAAATATTGATACTGGAGTTATAAATAAACATGAAGAGCATGACAGAATTTAAGACGCTGTCGTGCACTAACTAAAGCAGTTAATGCTGCCTGTGACACCCACGTGATCTCAGAGTTCCAGCTCCACAGCAGTTTATATCTGTCACAAAGGGCCTGAAGAATAGAGAAAATATTATGTCTTAGGATTTATCTTTTCACCTTTGGTTTTGCAAACAGAATTTCTGCTTGAAAGATACAGTTGAGTCGTTACATCATCTCCTCAATCTAAACTATTTAAAATGAAGAAATGTCACTTCAAGGGGTGGGTAAAAGGTGCTCTCCACTGTACTCACGGTTTACTTTGCTTGTCCGATTCTGTCCCACTGTATGGCAATTCTTCCCAATGCCCTCAAACTCAGCGGCACATAAGAGACAGACAATGCTTCCCCCCAAACTTATCTTTGCCTTCATAAGACAGTGTTTTAGAAGGCTTGTTTCTCACACTTATGTAGCTCTCTAGAGTAAACAATTAATAAGGCAAGGTTCTCCTTTTTTGACTCATTACAAGTAAGGATATAACATTCCTAGTAGAGCTGGTCTATTTTTTCCCCAGAGTAGACCCAGTTGGCTAGGTATGTACACGCGTGTGGGAGTCTTCCTGAACACCCCAGTGTGACTGCAAACAGTTTGAATAGAAAGCCTTCATACGTTTCAGAAAGATATTTCATCTAATCCAGCAAAAGCAATTTTCAAATGCAAAGGTAATTTTAGCCTCTTAACAGAGGAGCAATGTGTACAAAACAGGTCAAAACAGAAGGAAAAGGCTATTGGACACCTTTTAGCAAAGGTAAAATCCACCCTTAAGCGTCACTCAAGGACTATCACCATTGGCGAATATTGCTATTAGATGATCCCCAAATGGTGTAGTCAGTAACAACAAGGAGGCGGCTACCACTTCGCAAGGCACAGTGAGGACATCAAGGCTGAATGAGGCTCTGTTTGGGGCCTTTCTGGACCAGACCTGAGCTTTTCTTCACAGAGAAGCATTAGCTAATGCTTTAATAGGAAAATTAAACAGGATAATCCATAACTTGTGACTCAGTGTAAATTCAGCTGAAACAGTGTTCCAAGCAAATTATCAAGAAGCAAACCTCAACAGCTTCCACAGTACTTCGCTGCAACACAGCCCTGCAGTCTTAATTTTTTCATTTCCTCCTTTAGCTGGTTTCCATTGAATCTACTTGTTATATTAAAGTTTCCAAATATTAGGATAAGGATTGCAAAACGGATAAACAATTAATTTTAGCCTGAGGCCTTTGTTAAATTTTCTGCAATGCATCTGATGTATTTCTATATTTACAGTGGAACTAATCCAAAGCGTACTTGAGTGAATGGGTATATTTCCATTAGTGTCGACAGACTTTGGAAATAAAGTCTTATATCAAACAGTAAGTGACCTGCAGAAATAAACTGATGTTTGTCACAGAAATCCAGTCTGAGTGACCTCACCTTATAATGAGAAGATGCTTCCTGAGTTGTTGGGTTTTTTTTTCCCTAGTTAATCAAGAAGTATGTCTGTTTTTTCTTGGGAAACATTAAATAGCATCCTTTAAAAATATGTTTCAGTTGATGTTTCAAAACCAACCTCCCCAAAGACACTAGTGGAAATTCTTTCTTTGTCACAGTTAAATTACTTGGCATTTTACTGTGATGACAAAAGCCTGCTTTAATCCTCTTGGATGTCACTCATTTTTGGAAATGAAAAGTCAAGCCTATTGAAAACGTACTTTTTCCTTTCCAAAAAGCACTCAGTCACATACTTGATTCGATCTCTACTCAAGACTGTACCTAAAAATCCTTATGATACTAGTGGGTTTCTGGATAAGCTCCACCATTATCTTGAATTAGGTTATTTTCCAGAATGCGAGCCTGACTAGATGCGTGGGTAACGTATTTTGCTCCCCATCAAGGCATAAATGCGGTTAATAGGCAATACATACATACTGTCATTTCTAGCATTCACAAATACATTGCAGAATCACTTTCTTTACTGAGGCCAAATAATACAGAGTCGTAACATTACTTTTTTGACCCCTCTATTTTTATAACATTTTGACAGTACCTGCGGGCGGATGGTGTTATTTCCTTTTCCAACATTGTGCACAATCCCAGAGATGCAGAGCGGACCAGCAAATCCAAGCAAGTCAGCCAGAATACGGAAAGTGCTACTGAGAAGTAAAGGTCTTCCAAAAGCACAGCAGAGAGCACGCCAAATTGATCTAGATCCTTGTGGAGATGGTGACCTTTTGTTCTGTTCAGAATTAAAAAAAATAGTAAGGATTATGTTATCCATTAACCTCAGGTCTGATAAATTATTGGTATTTTTATCTCTGCTTTAATTCATTGACAACCAGTTGCAATCTTTGAGCTAGAAAAGCACAGGAGCTACAATTATTGTTTCATTGGGTTTTACAGAGTCAGAAAAAAAGCATCAATATGTACTCTCCTCCACAAAAGGAACCACGATTTCTTTCCTGCCCTTAACAGGGATCAAATAAGTGTGTTATTTGTGGCTTGCTGGGAGAGACAGAAAAAAAGAGGGAGGGAACTGACAGGTTTTGTTTTCCCGCAAACATAGAGACTGGAAACCTATGCTCTTTTTAGACAGGATGCAAAAGACTTCTCTTAAAATCCTGAATAAACGCAGTCAGGGTGTCAGAACTTGAGCTGAGGTAGCTTCAGCCCTGAATTCTCCTGCAGAGAAACTGTAACCGAAATAACATGGAAAAAAATAGTCCTGTGAGGCCTCATTAATATTGACTCTATAACTGAATGATTCCAGGGTCTTATTAGGAAGAACGATAATGGTGTTCAGTGAATACAGTCCATAATTACTTTCCACATCAAAATAGAGGCTATATGGATTTTACACGCATTTAACCAGCAATGTGTTTGACATGCATATTTAGGTAGATAAATTCCATTGTTTGTATGAGGTACAACTGAGTATGTGATCTCTTTGAATATGGAAAGCTATGCTAATGGATACTTCATTTGCATCACGTCTGTTTATATAATTTTATATTATGCTTATAGCATAAAAAGTAATGAAAAACGCAAGCATTGAGTAAGCAGACGGACATAATTCCATGCTTTGCCTACCTTCTGTGCTTCAAAGGCCTCATTAAGGCGAATGTAATTGGTCAGAGCTCGCATAGCAATGGGAAGCTTGCCTATGGTTTTCAAGTCTATTGGTTTTTTATGGGCAGTCTTGATGAATGTATTCATCCACCAGTATGTTCCTTTGGACAACAGATTCACAAACGGCTGTAAGAATCGAACACCAAGGTCCTGGAGATCCTCAGGAGGTTTAACTTCTTTAGGAGTTTTGAAGAAAACATACCTCTGAAATTCAGAAAAATACCAAAAGAATCACAATAAACGCATAGAAAATAAAAGTCCACACAAAATCGATAAGAGGTAGAGGACACTACAGATAACCAATGAATCAGTCTTAGTTTCTCAAAAGTACTCAAGGAACTTAGGCATTCAAATTCAATCAATACAGCAATCCAGTTTCCTCAGGTACTGAGGAAAATCAGAGGCATCCAGTCTAAAAATAAATCATCCTAAACATTCACTATTACTTTGTTTATGGGGTACAAATTTGCATACTTGTTGAAAAAAAACCCCAAACACCTCACATTTCAAATAGCACAGTCCCAGCCTCTCGCTCCGAGTTCCACAGAGCACAACATGAGACATACTAGCTTAGGCACAGCCCTGCGGCTATCACAGTGATTCACCTCCCATCCTGTACTGCCTCACGTTTTGTTAGCTCAGAACATGGAGCTCCCCATGCTCTCCCAAATGGGTCTGGGAAACCACTGAACTAGAGAGTGTATATGGCACCAACAACTGTTTTCATTGACTTAAATGCTAAAGAGCAAGGGCAAACTGCTGATGATTTCCTGTCTTCAAGATAAAACTTTTTCAGACATCACTCATTTTTGGGAATGAAGAACCAAGCCTCTTAAAAATAAACCTTTCCATTCTGAAGAGCACTCAATCATGTATGTCATTCAGTCTCTACTCATGAGTGTACCTAAATCCTAGTAATCTTAGTAGGATTTCTGGATACCCTACACTGCTATCTTTTCTCCAACCATAGTTGGAGAAAGAATTCACAGATCTAGAAAAAATTGTGATGGGGTTGGGAAAGGCCATCTAGAGGAACAATGGGAACAACGGAAGGAAGGGAGAAAAACTGGAATTGAAAGGCAAACAGGTCAATCTTCTGTCTTCTGGAAGAAGATGGGGGAAGGCAGAAGGAAAAAAGAGTGAGGCCAATGTCTGCTGTTTCTGCTAGCATAGAGACCTCACCCCTGATTTTTATTTTCTTTTTCTCCCCCCTCTCCCCCTCAGCATTGGCCAACTCTCCACACATCCCAATCCCTTCCTTCAGCAGCCGCAGCAAGAAGCCTGGCTCTCCAAACTCTGCCACAGACACAGCAGGCAGTAAAAAAATCCATACTGCTGGCTAGTTCATTCTATGCATCAATGACATTCTTTAATAATTAAAGCCAAACAAATACAACGTAAAAAAAGATGACAATAGGCAGTGACCATTTTTATTCGTTTCTGTGACTTATAATTCCACAGTGATTAAATCTCATTTAATTATGCAGTTCTATTATGAGGAGGTTTATAAGCAAATCTCTCCGATGTCACATTTGAATTTCACTTTTCCCACAAGCCGAGCCACTGTTTTTCATTTGTGATATAAATACTAAATGTCAAGCATTGAGGTTTTCATTACTCTTTCCTCCAAAAAAGTTACTGACAAAGCTGCTTTCTAGGCATATTTTTGTCCTAAGTTATCAAATAAACATACATAGACACAAAATCCCCCAAGAAAATCACAAAAGAATAAATACGTGACAGATGCAACTCTCATTGCTGAATATATTACTGGAAAGAGTCTGCATGCAAATGTGGGGGAAGTAGCAAGAAAATTTACATTTACTTTTTCTCCAGAGACTAAGTATAATTTGTGCACACAGTTACGTGAAGGACAGGTGAAGGGAAGAACTTTGGCATTTACCTATCCATCAGTCTCCAAAGCCATCTCTCAGTTTGGATTATGACTGCAGATACCACAGAGGAAAAAAAAAAATATATATATAGCTGGGATGCTAGAGAGCAACCCCAGATGCCCCAGTAAATCAGTTACTGTGATTGTCTCCTGGAAAATGAGAGATGTTATTTGTGTGTCTAAGATATTCTCTGATAGAGCAGACAATTCCTTTTACCCAGTCTTTCCTTGCATCAGAAATACGCGTTTCTGATGACTGAAACTCTGAGTCACAACAGACATTTTTTAAATAAACTTTAACAAATGAAATTTATCTTAATTTAGCTACAATGGAGCCTGGCATTTTTTTAAAATTATGGATTCATCCGGCCTAATAAAATTGGATTAACCTTTGATTCTCAAATATATTTCTATTTCTAACTGGATTTTTCTCTCTCCTTTAGAAATGCATTTCACACTAAGTACCCAGAAGGGGAAATAAAGAAAAAAAAAAAAAACAACCCACAACAAAAAACACAGAAAGAAACTTTTATGACACTAACTTACCCTCACCCTGATGACATTGATTTCTACAGCCAGTAGCATTCCATATAGAACAACCAGGAGTCCTGTGAGGCAAAATCGAAGCTGAGAAAATCCAACCCCGTTATCACAGAACTTTACAAATTTGATGGTTTTAGTTATGAAAGCTAAAGTCCAGTAAAACAGCAACGCTGTAGGGGAAAAAAAAAGTTAATCAGCTCTACAGTTGCAAAAATATACAATAGCAGTATTAAATATTCATTCAGAAAAAAATGCAACAATAATATATAAAACCAGAGCGTGGCCTTTCTCATGGTCAAAACAGAAAACTAATTAAATTCCACAAATAAGGAAAATATTAAGACAATATTAGTTCCAAATTCCTTTCCTATTAGATTTGGTGAAATTGGAAAGTTTCACAAAGCGAAGTCTGCTGAAGGAAATTTCCATCTGCTGTAAACATGTGTCCACATGATGAGTTCAAAGGAGGGAGCTGCCCCACAAGTGAAGGTGGCTGTGAATGACACTCTTCATAACCAAATAAAAGACACTGCATAGCGTTCACCACACCATAAAACAGCTCCTGTTCCCCATTCTTAAGGAAATACCTTCTAGGGCTATGTTCTTTTACATGAATCTTTCATAGCTGCTGTATCTGCCATGGTGCAACAGCTGAAATGAATTGCCAAGAAAAATGTGAATACGCTTTCTGAGTGTCTTGCTGCAACACCACAGAGTCTTCAACCAAGACATTAGCAACTGGAAGCGTAACTTCCAAATATGGATAACCATCAGGAACTTGCACAAATTTCAAAGAATTTGTGGGGTTGCAGTTACCTCAAGGCACCCTAGAAATCCCTATGGGGATGTACTGTGGGGCTGACCCTTTCCAAGCAAAACTAAATTCAACACTGTGAGTCCGTATGGGATTTGGGGCTGCCATTCCTGCTTCTGTGAAAATCCATTTCAAAACTGTCATTTAAATGAGGAGAGTAAATGGAACAGTACAGCAGTGCTGGGCATTAGGACATTTGCCAAGAGAGTCTATCTTCCTCTAAAATTAATAGGCCAGTTTGTAAGAAGAAAGTACTAAGAAGTGCTTTCAGCACTGTATTTTAGTGGCTGATGCAGTTGCAGAGAGGATTTAAAAGACATACTTACAGAATCCCTCTTATAAAACTATAGCCTTCTTACAGGAGGTTCACAACCATCTTCCCAACTTACACTGCATGAAATCTAATCTTCTCATCCTGCTTCAGACTGTTTCCTACCTTTGAGGCACTATGCCTTCCTATTTGCAATATGCCTGACTCTAAAATCTCACTTAATCCAAAAATACATTCCACATTGTTCTACTCCTGACCACCTTCATCTGTAAATCCTTGTGTTTTGTCTCATTATTGTTACAGCAGGCTGAGAACGTATCCTTCTCAGAGTAAAGAGGACTTACACAAACACAGCACACCGAAAATCCACACCAGCAGAGGACACCTGAAAAAACAACCAACCCAACTGGTATCTATGCAGAGCTCTTGGAAGAAGAAGTAAGAACTAGCAGACCCATTCTCCTATTTAAGATTTAAACAACGATCTATACGACCTTTTTAAAATTATTATTTTATTAGAACGTTAATTTATCTAAGTGTTAGAAAGCGCCAAATGCAACATTCTCAGGTAATAACTGACCTCCCACTGTCACACCTCCTAGAACCATTTGAACTTATTTAGCTTCTCACTTTTGAATACAAGTGTATATAATCTCATCTGGCAGATGTTCACAGGCCCCTCAAGATAAAGCTCCGAGGAAAATTATAGTTATGGCTCTTTCTTTTAAGCTGCATTTTTATCATCTGGCTGGTGAGGGCGTATTGACTGAGAGTCTCTAGAAATTATCACCAAGAACTTCCACTGGCCTCAACTGCCTAGTGATCAGACCAGAGGCATGCTTTTGTTCCCTTGATTGCTGTAAATCTGTTCTAGATGCCTGCAGCCTAGAGAGCCCTCTTGGGCCATCTAAGCTACCTCAACCCACATCACCGGGGTGTAGATTCTCGCCTGGGGCCAGACCACTGAAAATTAAGCGATGTGGAACTCAAACTGTTCTGCATCGTCATTGGATTAAGCCCAAGATCTGAAAAATCACGCACTTAACTGGATGGGATTTATTAACCAACCAGTGTCTGTTTGGAGAGAAATCTTGTGTACTTACCAATAAGCATTATATTTATATGATAACAGGAAGCTCCATTTTACACAATAAACTAATTCCCAGGTAATTAGCTACAATGTCAAGGTTCAAGAAATTTAAAGTAGAAAACTAGATTACTGTTAAGAATGGTAAGGCAGTTCTATAATTATGATTGGATTAAAAAAAGACAATTTTCTTAAATCAAAATATTCCTATGTGTTCCCATACTACTATCCTTTTCAGATTAACAACTCAAAGTCCTATTGTTATTTTATAACTTTCTCCTACTGTTTAATTTCTGAGGTTTATTTATCTATAAAGCAAATAAATACTAACTCAAAAAATAGTGTAATCAGATGCTACCATTCAATTACATATTTTGACTGTCGAGAAAGCAAGCAGATTTTCCAATTCAGTATGAAAGCTACTCTAAAGCATGCCCTGCTAAACTGTACAACTGTTAGGCATCCATTCTGCAACACTGTGCAAAGAGCACCAAAATTAGCATTATTATGAGAGTCCCCTGGTAAACAGGACTGGAAAAGCTATGTTTGTTGCAATACAATTAAAGGTCAAAACCATACAGAGAAAAACAGATTCAGAGCAGATCAAAGTGTTCCAATAGTTTGGACACTCAGCTGGGATCCTGGGCTCAATCATTAGCTTCAGACAATAAATATTCCAAACCTTGTCAACTTTTTTTGATAAGAGATAATAAGAACAACTATTTCAAAATAGTCCACAGCCTGGGCATAAAGCTGAAAGGCAGGATCAGTACAGGAACTTTGCGTCCTTGTCTTGCATATCCCACGAGAACGCGCTAATCCCCAGGTCTGTTATGGTATCTGCCTCTTGCTTGTTTATGAAGAACTACAAATGGACTTGGTTTCTTTAAGGTACAGAGTAAAAAAGGCTTTAAAGAAGAAAATATCTCGAAGTGTCACAGGGCTGGAAAATTTTATCCTGTTCAGAATTAATGAACAGATCCTTAAGGGTCTTCTGCACTGCATCAATGAGAGGTTCCCCCCTGAATTTAGTATTTTTCTGTAAGGTTTTGTTAGCCTTTGCTGTATGCAGCTACCAACTCTTTGCAAGTGTAAGCACTGATCCTGCAGCTGTGGGAGATGATGCCCTGCAGTTTGGTGGAACTTCACTGATGCTCAGAAGCAGAAGATGCCACATCAGGTCATTTATTTTGTGTATTATTAGATCTCCTCTGCAGCATCTTACTAATGAAGACCCTGTTTCAGTTTACTTCCTCATATAGCGGAGGTAGCGACACTCGGCAAGAATTTTATCACCATCTTAAGCTTTCCTTCATGGTTCCCATTTACCTCATTTGTATTAGGCTGTGAAAGAAAGCTGCTTCATGGCCACACTGCACTCTAGTGGGTTGATAGTTGAGTATAGGTATAATTTAACTCTCTCATAAAGGGGCTAATTTGCATAACATCATCGCCTAGTTCCAGTTGTCAATACAGAGTAGTTGCAATCAACATTGAAAAGTGACAATCCTCACAGTTAGATCGCGATAAATTTGTGCAGTCAAGAATAAAGGATGGAGACTTCCAGAAATATCTGTCTTAGGTTCTCTCACAAACCCAGGACAATGAAAAGAAAAACAAAGTTAAAAATAGAATAAAAATCAAAGACCCTCAGCTTGTGAAGATTTTGCATTAAAATTCAAATCAGACCAACTAAGTGGGAAAGACTGTGGGTTTTTTTTGCCTAAGAGTCAGATATTAAGATTAGATTTTCTGAAGGAGTCTATCCCTGGAAATTCTTGCAGAATGAAAATCCATAATTATTAACTTCAGTATCAATAATACTTACTTAAGTATTTGTATTCATTGGTATAACTGTTTATTATTCAAGTATTGTCCAGAGCTTATCCAGCATCAGTGCTCTAAATACTGAACAAAATTATCATAAAAGAGAAATCTCTACAGAGAAAGGATTATGCAAGCATGGCTAATCAACTACCAGCTGTAAATTTGTGCTATGCTTCTCAATGACTTAACAGTGACAATGTGGTAGCAACACTAAATTATTAAACATTGCATTATACATCTAAAATAACAAAAAAAAACCCAACAAGAAAATCACTGTTTGCTTCCTGTAGGTGACTATAACAGGCAAGCAATGCTTTCCTGAGACATAACGTCTAGTCCTGTGTTAAATAGACTGTGTTGACTTATTAAAAAAAGGAACTAAATGACCCCACCTGGTTATAAAAGACAAAAAAGATCCTACTTAAAAGAAGAGTACAAGAAGAAAAGCAGTCCCAAATGACAAGACATAAATGTTGCCAAACCCGGATAGAAATCTGAAGTTTTTGAAGATGAATAATTTTTTTTTATTCCCCCCCCCCCCCCCCCCCCGAGTTACAGGCTCCTTCTGCAGAAGAGGATGCCTGCTTACCACAACATGAAGTTCAAAAAAATCTTTAGTTTTTAAAAGCTTTCTCAAATCCAGTTGTTACTGACTTTTTACCACCTGACAAAAACTAGAACAGAACTTTGATACCCAGAGCTACAATGACACAAGACAAATCTTATCAGGATCCATTAATACAGAAAACCAGCTCAAAGAAAACTCGATGAGCCAGGACCACCAAAGAAATGACAGCTAACAGGACGACTAAACATGTAGACATCCACAGTCTGCAATCTACTTAAACAGTAGAGAACATGTCACCAACTGCATGGTTGTCAGCAGTGATGGACTTTCTAGCTAGCTACAGATTATTTACAATCTTGCAGAAAATATATAGTATACTAGGTAGACCTTATACATATCATTTTCCATTCAAAAGGTCTTAAAGTGGTTTACAAAGGGAGTTTTAAGAAGAGAAAGCAAGAACAAGCAGGCAAAGTAATTTATCCAGGGTCATGCTGAAAGTCGGTGATGTCATTCATCTCCCTTGGCTCCCTGCATATTTCAATAGACCACACACACAAAGATGGCTTCAATCTTATATCATGCTTAAATGCAACATGCTGACAAGCAGGGGAACTTGGACAGCTTTTAGAGTTAAGAATCTGATGTGCTACTTTTCCCACAAATCCATTTTTTTCCCAGAGGAGCCTTTGGCCCATTGGAACACCATACAGAATACTATTAGAAGTTAAAAGCATTGAAAACAATGAACTGTTTCAGGAAAACTCAGAACTAAGTCTGGTCATGGCAACCAGCAGACCAGAATACAGGTGTAGCCTTACCCATACAAGCTAGCACCGAGGCTGCAACAAGCTGTCACAGAATGAACAGACACACAGCACCACAATCACACTTCCAAGTCTTGTAAGTTGTGAGACGTACCAATTAACAACTTTGGGAAATTGGATGTTTCGATATTATGGTAGTAGACAACCGATGTGATGGCCGCCAAGAATGCCATCCCAGCCGGCATGTACAGGTGTAAGTGGCGTGATTCTGAAACCCTTAAAAAGAAAAAAGAGAAAATCTATTAAAATCAAGCCCTCTTATCTATTTAAATATTTCCTTTTTAATTTATGAACTGTATCCTGTACCCAACCCTGACATAGGATCATCTAGAATGAGTTATGGATGTAAAACTTTCCAATTTTGAATTGGATTTATGCTCATAAATCACACGGATTTCAAATTCCTCCCGTGTTGCAAATGAAATGTGTGTACTTCTATTTCCTACTGAGATCAATTGGAATGTTGTTTAAATTAGGATAAGCAGCTCAGCTCCAAAATGAGAAAAGTTAATTTAAGCTTAACTAGTTTGGGAGTCATCCATCAACATATGCAGATAAGACCAACTGAAGCACAGTTTAAGATTTTCTACAGAAACACTTTGTGGAAATGTTTCCTTTTCTTTTTCCAGTTTGGGAGAAGGAACAGCACCACAGCACGGGAATTAGTTACAGCGAGTTCTGTTTTCAATAACCGCAAGCCAACAACCAAAACCTACAACAGAATCATACACCCTTAAGGTTCATCCTATAAAGCTTAAGTCTCCTGACACTTTGCTTCAGGCAGCAGCAGAGGGGTCCTGCCAACTACAGCCCCTTAGGAATATGGGAATTGTCGGGCAATGTTGTTGGTTTGTGCAGAGATTGGTAGAATCATGTTTCCCCCCTCTTTCCTCCTACTTGCCCTCTTCTCCTCCTCCTCCCCTTTTCTTTGTTTCACAAAAGTAATGGAGTTCCCTGTGCTGTCAAGAGGTACAATTTCTGCTGTCTCCCAACCAACTCCAGGAGAAGAGACACCAAGAAATAGTCTTCAGGACACAAACACTCAAGGAAATTCACACCTTGTTCTCTGAACCTCATGGAAAATAAATTAGCATCTCTGCATTTGTTCTTTCTGCAGAAAAAAGCTGCCTTTGTGTAGTTTGGAGGCACAAAAGGTGCTGTGCTGTCAGGAAGCTGGAGATCATTGCAGGACGGCACACATTTGAGCAGGACATCCCAAATGTCTAGCAGACCCATAGGAGCTCAGGAGGACCCCTTCCTGTATCTGTACTAGCAAAGGAAAGCCCTCCCTCACGTGGACATTGTTTTGAACTCTGCAGAGCTGGCTGGAGCCATGCTGACAACCTGCAGCATGAACACTTAACTCCTCTTGTTAATAATGAGTTGTATGTGCATACAGCAAAATGAGAAAAGATTCTGCAGTCTCTGAATTCCTAGGAATGCCAGGGGTTTTGGGACATCAGGGCGGAATTCTCAGCAAGGAAAAACAAGCAACAGCAACAGATTTGTTCAAACAGCTTAAGCTTCAGTGGGTAACACTGCAGAAGTGGGAGATTTGTTAAAATTTTATTACACAGAGAGAAGTTGCTGGAATTCCCCTATATAACCATATCTCCAATAGGCTGCATCTATCCCTAAGGTGCCAAAGCCTTTGGCACCCAACTGCTGTCAAAAGGACTTACCAACATGACCCATTTTGGTCTTAGAAAGCTGATGAGTCTCAAAATCTGCTTTTATTCACTGGAGCACTCACCAGCCTGCTGAGTGCTCGGGAGGCACGACTGTGGGTTGGCACTCCCCCAGTATAGCTAGGAGCTTTGATTCTCATCAGGTGACACTTATTACTTAGCAGCATTCTGAGTCAAGTTAAACAGCAAATAGACATAACGAGAGGGATTGCTAAAGTGCAAAATAAAACAGAAAACTCAAAGCAGGAGATTTTGCTCTGAGCATCCCACACCCTGATAACTCTGAATAAGCATGAGAAAAATTCCTCTTTAAAAAAAACCTGTCACTGAGAAACATCCTATTTATATATATTTAAGAGAAGTTATAATAACAATGATGATATCAGCTTCTACAGCAGAATACTGCAGTACCTTTCACACTGGTTGGTGGATAGTTGTTATACAGATGGCTAAACAGAGAGGTTTTGTTCTGTTTAACAAGCCCCTTCAACTTTAACATCCTTGGGTTGCAAATAGTTATGAAAATCAGACCTTTCTTCAGAGGAAGATGATCATAGCCATTGCTATACAACACCAGCTTTTTTCATGATAAATCACTCTCCTGTACCACTTGTTTCACATGGAATAATTTTTCCCCCACAGATTACTGCTTAAAGATAACCTAAATTGAATAACAGATGATGGATTGTGCTCATATAACGTGAGCTGCTCTGCTCAAGGTGACAGATCAGAGGTACTGCACAAACAAGAGAAGAACAACTATGGGGTGTGAGATGAGGCCCAGTAAATCTGCTCATTTTATTAAGATGAGCGGAACTCAGTTTGCTGGGGAATGGGATGACCTACTGTGCACATGGGAGTTCTGCCTGAGTAAGGACTGTGGGACTGGGTCCTTGGACATAAAACGTACCACGAAAATGTCACCATCTGCTAGAATTGTTAGGATTTATTTATGATTACTCCTCGGAAAGATAGTGTCATTAAGCTGAACTAAAAATGATTAAGGTCAGTTGTGTGTGTGTACATAACTTGGCAAGGTCTTTGGAATTTCTGATACAAGGTCGGTAGGTTAATCACCAAGAATACAGATTACGTGTTTATAACCACAAGGAATATGGTCTGGATGAGAATTTAGGGAGAAAATACCTTCCCTGAAACCTTTAAAATGCTCAGTGCTACCAGGAGAAGGTAGACATCCACTTACCCATCAGACACAATGCCCTCTGCAATTTCACACACCAGCACAAACAAGAGGATAAAAGTCAGTATCCAGCGTAAATTGTGGCCAGGAAAATGAAGCCATGTGCTATGATGTATATGTACTTTGGAACTCTGACTTCCCCATCCTAAACAGAAAAAGAAAATTATAAGGAGCTTTCTTAACAAGACTGACATACAAAGCTCCTACATGCAGAAAAGCATACGTGTAACGAACTAGTGTACTAAAGTTGACCCAACCGTGTTGTTAAACATGCATGTATTTGAATATTTTCAGAAATGTGTTCTCATTGCTTCACTTCATACGGAATAAAATCAACAACGTAGACAGGACATAGCCTTGAATTCCTATACTTTTAGCAACTTACTATCAAGTAATTACATGCATTAAACATTTTTCAAATATATTAACAGTTTAAACAAACAACAAATGAACATTTTGACAAATACGTACAAACACTATCACTATAATACATTATTTTTTTTTTACTTCAATCCATTTAATTAAATAATTTACACCTCATCTTACAGTTTTTTCAAAGTAACTCATTCTCTTGATCTAGATAAAAATAAGCAATACTGAGAAAAGCCAGATAAACACAGATTACCCTGAGCAGTCCTTCAGCTGACCCCGTTTTAACAGTTGTTCTGTTATTTCAGCACTGGACCTATTATGATCAGCAGAAGTGAGTGTTAGATCCCTCCTCTGTGCCCTGGCTATCTAGAGGACAGACCGGGCTGAGCAGAATGGTACTCAAAGTAGTGACAGCCGCATGTATTAAACCACCGGGCCACCTACTGGTAACCCCAGTTTTATGTTATCAAATCATGTCTACTGCAGATATGGCAAGAGTTACAGCAGCTGGGCAGCCCTCCTAGTCGTTACCAGTGACAAGGAGGGCTGTCCGGCCACTCTAAGTCTTCAGTAATTGCAGGGAGTATTATTTAATAACACAAGAATTACTTGACAGGTTTTCGGGTTTTTAATAGCACGTACATGTTTTGCATCCCGCGCCGCTAGTCAAACCCTGCAGGCAAACCCTGCAGCCTCCTCCAGCACCCATCCAGCCCCTGGGCAAAGGCGGGTGTTCACCTACAAGGAGCCCCACAGGCTGCCCCCACCTCGGAAAATCCCCGACAGAGAGAAGGAGCTCTCCAGGGGCGGGGAGAGGCCCAGAGAGCGGCCGGTGCGGGCAGCCGCGAGAGCGGCGGTCGCCCGGAGCATCCCGGAGCTCGCAGCCTCTGCAGCCTGCGGGGAGCCGGGCACAGAGGGCAAGGCCAGGCCGGGGGGGGATACACAGCAAGGCAGGGCAAGGAAACACGGGGTGCGGGGGGGGGAACGCGACACGGCAAAGTGGGGGAGGGAAACCCAAGGCAAGGCAAGGCAAAGCAAAGCGGGGCGGGGTGGGACACGACAAGGCAACACGGAGTGGGAGCAGAAGAAAAACGGCGGGGGGTGGCGGGGGGGGGGGGGGGGGGGACGACAGGAGGCAAGGCATAGGCGGACAGGGCGAGGGAGCCCCGCAGGCGCTCACCGATGAAGAGGATGGGGAAGGTGATGAAGAGCAGGAAGACGTGCGGCACCACGTTGAGCGCGTCCACGAAGCAGCCGTTGTTGAGCACGCCGTGGTCCACGTTGTAGGCGGTGGAGTTGCCCTCGTCGCCGCAGAAAGCCAGGGCCATGGCGGGACCCTGCGCGCAGCCCAGCGCCGCCTCCGCGCACATCCAGGCGGGGCGGGCGCGGGTTCCGCGGCGGCGGCTCTGCCCGCACCTGCCGGCGAGCGGCGGCGGCCGCGGACCGGCCCCGGCCCCGCCCCACGACCCGCCCCTCGCGGCCACGCCCTAACGGGCGGCGCCGGTGCTTGGCGATGGGGTCGTGGCGGGCCGGGGCTGCAGGGAGTCGCGTCCCTTTGCCGGCAGGGCTGGACAGAGCCCCGGGCTAGCTTAGGGCAACATCAAGCAGCGTCCCGGGCTCCCCGGGGCTCGGCAATTCTGCGTTTTTATGCATCAACTAAATTAGTGATGATATAAGAACTATAGACTACAAGAAATGGTGTTTGGTGTTTTTTTCTTAACCTTGTCAGCTTTGTGCTTTTTTTTTTTCTCCACTATGATGAAGATATTATTAGATCAAATTGTGCAAACAGCTGTACCGTATCCTCAAAGGGGACTTCATCACCATATCCCGAATAGCTATTACATTTTTGCTTTACCTTTTTTCACCCCTAAAATGAGAGTTCAAGCCTAACTTTCCCACCCCACCTTCCCCACCCCCCCCCCCCCAAGACTGTTGCAGTCTGTGGGAATCAGATCATTAACGTGACTGGATTCTGCATTGCTCCCTAAGCAATTTTATGTATACAAAAATATTCTGTAAATCAAACTTTTCAAACCTTTTTTGTCTTGAGCAGAAGTTAGGCTCCGCTGAGCCAAAGCCAAACAAAAACTCTAATAAAATACATCCATGGACGTATTTTAAAACATGGTGTCAGAAGTTTGCATTTAAAGCATGGTGTCAGAAGTTCGCACCTGGCTTACACTTCCAAGCACAGGTTGAGTCAAAGCCTGAGATTCAAACATCTCTGGTATGTAGCCATGAAATACTCAACATTAAGATTCCTAACCAAATCCTCTACCTTGGAGCTCCTTCCATTCCCAGTCACGCTTATCCATTACTTAGCTGAGTATTTAATACAACTCGTCACGTCCTGCAAACAGAAATGCAAACCAAGAATGCCCATGTAGCCAGGCTTAACTCTTCCAATTGCAAAAGCGACAAGTTGCTTAAATGCCTTTTAGGGAAATGACCCCAAAAATGAAAAATTTCTTCGATTTTCCTCTAATGACCCAAGCTGTGGATGCTCAATGTAAGTGAGATAATTCGATTTCTAGGACAGACAGCTCCACTAATAGACCTGAAAATTACTTTTGTCATGCTGCTTTTATTGATCTTGCTGTCAGACAGGAGGAAAGAAAAAGTAATTCTCTGCATGCAGCATATTATTTCCTATATAGGATCTTTTAGGCCTGCTGCAGCGTGGTTAAGTATAATAATTAAAAGACAAACCCCAAGCCAACTCCTGTGTATATGTATTTTCAAATGTTAAAGTTACACCCACATTGGAAAGACTATAATTATTTTAAGTTTTGGACAGAACCCAGCATTCATCTGAGCTTCTGGTTAGGCTCATCTCTGTTATCCTAATAGTTATTTAATAAACAGCATGTGCAGTTTACATGCAGATAATTTTAAAATAATTTATATTTAAGTATTTCCTGAGGCCCTAAGTAACACAAGGGCTCTATGTTGTAGATGAAGAAATAGCAGCAAAGAACTCTTTTGGCAGTTTACAGCCTAGACACTGAAATCATGGGGTAAGATTTGGGGGAGGAATCATCATCGCCTTCACTGTGGACGGAGAACTAAACACAGAAATCGAAGTTTGCCAAAGTCTCTGAAAGAATTAGAGAGCTGAGCTCACACTCCCAGCCTCTGCACCATGTCTGAACCTTGACACCATCTTCCTTTACTACAAGGTGTCAATCCCAATATTTTTAAAAACATGTTTCTCAAACAACAAAACATCAGGACACTCCAGAGTTGGGAATTTGAAATTTGTCTTTTCAACGGTTTTCAAATGCAGCCACGGTTACATAGTTAACATGGTGGTTTAAAATTCACGGTTTCAGTCCAGGTGCTAGAACAGATGTGCCCCCAGCACAGAGGTAAAGTTGAGTCAGAAACATGTTGGCAACCTGAACAGAAAACTGACGGATTAAATGGGGAAGAGTCTTGGATTACAATTAACTACTTCATGCAATACTGAAAAAACCCATGCTGACAGAAATCAAAACATTTGATAAACTGAGCATTCTTAGCAATAAACACACAGGTGCACACACACGAACTCTTTAAAAGAACTCACACTTCATCTAACAATGCTACAATTTTGTCCCTGCTGTAACAATGAAATCCAGGGTGCTGAATTTGGACTAAAAATGATGCTTTTGCTCACTAAAGCATCACATGACAATTTCTTTTTTTTGCTCACAAATGGTGAAAAAGCTATTCTGTGACTTCACAAAATAATTCTAAGTCAGAGCTTAATCCTCTACTGGAAAGCTTAGATGCAATTGCCTGTGGTGTCAAAGGACTGAATCTACTTACCCAGGCTATCCTTGGCTAGTCCCATGTCCAGTGGGCTTCGGAGCAGGTCACAGAGGAACATTTTTTTTTCCTCAAAGCTGCATTTTTGTAAAGCTTTGTGAGAACAGCATTTCTTCTCAAAGTACAAAAAAAGCCAGAGAACAATGTAGTAGACAGCAATGTTTACCTGCATGTTGCAAATGCAATCTATTTTTTCACTAAAGTCCTGTTAGAGCTTGTTTCCCTCACTCTTTTCTGACTACTTCCATATCACAAGAAGTCAGTTTCCTACTTCATCATTTCGGCACATCTATTAGAAATAAGAAATCAAGTTAGATGCTGTCAGCCACCAGCACATTCAACAGGTGACCGGAAATATTTTGGAAGCACCTTGACTATTTGAAATTGAATTCCAGACAGATAAGGGTAATATATTTAATTCAAGAAAAAAAATCTCTTTTTATTCTTGCCTTGGAATTTGAGTTCGTCTACAGGATACAGACAGGTTTTGGTATTTGCAGTAAAGTATTGACACTTCAGAATTTAAAACCTGTTTTTAACAGATATGAATATTCATTTAAGTGGAACCTTTCATTTTTCTTTCCTACCTTTGTCATTTGTTTCTTGCTCCTCTAACTCAGCTGTAGTACACCGACCTCTCTTTCTTAACAGTGCTATGTAGGGGAAGCAGTCTATCCCTAAAAATCATGTTTTGCTACTATGGATCACTCTGCAGGTTTTTGCTTTTGTTTGCATCTAGAAACAAAGACATAAAAGCAAAATAAACTTTTGAAAGTTCTGAACAGCCACAGCCCATATTCCAAATTAGTCAGTTAGGCATATAAGTTAAGGCATCAAGCAGGAAAATTTCACTTTCCTGTGTATTTTAAAGTCATTAATGGGATCAAGTATCAAGAGGAAATCCTTATCAGAAAAAAAACCAACCAATAAAGCAAGTTCTTATTGTGATTTAGAATTCACTAAATGAGATGTACTGATCTATGATTTTTGCTTCCTATTAAATTCTGCTCTTGGAGGTAGAGAGGAAAAGCAATTTACATGAATGGGAGGAAAGTACCGATCCTTTTCAAATGCACATTTCGAAGTCATCTCCATAGAAAAAAGTTGTTTTAATCTTGTGGAACAAAGAACTGCACTCTACCACTTCATGGAAGATATCATTTGACAAAGCAAATGAAATTTCTTGGTAAAAATTGTCTAAAGTATTACTATTAAAAAAGTGCAATAAGCATAATAGTGCAGAGGTTCACAGAAATGGCTGGTTTTCTCTAAATAAACCTTATTAATTTTTAATTGCTGTCCCTCATTAAAAATGAAGAAAGAACTTATGAGTAAGCAGATCTATCCTAGAGTGGAAACAAAACACAAGCTCTTTGTTGGACAATCATCTTTAGGCAAATAGTCAGATAAGTGTTTTAGATTAGAACAGTTTATTTTTAAGTGTGTGCCACAGAGTTCCATTGAAACTAATGAATGGGAACTCTTCTGCATCCACTTGTTACACCATCAAAAATAGCAGCATACATATTACTGACTCAAACATTGGGTTTGTTTCCCATATTTTACATGACAAGAATGGTCATCAGCACTTCTCCTCTCCACTTGATCTTCATGGAATGCTATTCTCTTTCCCTATGACTGAGGAAGCCACACTATGTTATTGTAGGACAAACAATACTGAAGTCCTTGAATATTCTTCAGGCTTCTTGCGGCTTCAGCTACACACACGACCTCTATCATTAAGTCATTTTATGAAGCACATTTTCCAACGTTCAGGCAGTTATACTTGCTTTGAACTAGCTCCTCAGCTGAACACTGCCTTCCCAGTTCAATACAGGCAGGGCAGTGCTGACTTGGCCATACCGCATGGCACCTGGAAGTCAGGGAAAACACTTGCTCTTCTCTTCACTCACTCTGCTTTGAAGCATTAAACAAACAGTCACGCATTTGGTGATACCTGGCAAAATGCACGGTGAATCAGCTGAAGGGCTGCAGGCTGTTTCCCTTGCTGGCATGACCTAAGGGTACACCTGGTGCTCCGCTGCCCTCCTGCATCACCAGGATTCTTCACAACAACGAGGACAACATGCTCCAGGTACAGTGCTTTCCTTGAGGGACAGAGAGCATCTTGCTCTCACTAGGCAGAGGGGTTATGGTCACACTCATCAGTTCTCTCTCCTCTGGGCATCCACTCCTCAGCCCAAAAGAAGAGGCAGTTTTTCAGTAAAAAGTTTGCTTTTCCTCACCTACCCACTTATTTACTCCACCTATGGCTCTGATTCATCCTATAAATATTTGGATGGTAATTACCCCAGCTTCAGTTAGCTTGGTTGGTGCTCAACACTTTGAAATATTTTAAGCTGTGCTGAGAAATTCTGAGGCAACCAAAGCAGCAGGAATTTTTGAAAAATCAGGCCTACACCAACTTCCTATTCACTTCTGACTATCCTCGTACCTAGATGTGCTTTTACAATCACCCCATGATATCACTGACCATGATGTACCTCAGTTTATTTTTCCAGCATTTAAATGGTTAATATTTTGAGTACTCCCTGTGTAGTACTTGTACTACAAGTGTTGTGTTTTCCTCAGGAGAATAAGTTGAGTGCTGTGGACTAACTCATGCCAATAAACAACTCGCGTGCTGGCTCCAGTGTGGTGTCCTTCAGCAAATGTTATTTTAGTTACTGATTCGGTTAAGTGCCTTTATGGTACTTGCCTTGTATATGGATTCTTGTATATAAAAGATTACTTTGCCTGTTTATACTGCAAGAATCACACACACTAACAAATAAACATATAACCAGCATTAATTTCTAAAAGATAACAGGGCTAAAAGTCACTGGCCTTTCTACGAAGTCTTCCAAAACCAGAAACTAGACTGAAAACTAAGATTTGAATTGTTTGTTAAAGGTTACTAGAAACAAAAGGAAGCTACCATCTTTCCTTTGCAGAATAGAAAACAGTTTTCTGTTCAGGCACGCTAGAGAGTTGTATTTAGTTGATCTGTTTATTCACCACCAGGGAATTGTCCCAGGTTATCCTCAATTTATCCAGTGGGTAAAACTGACACACAATTAAACTAGAGAGAATTTAAAGCTATCAATTCAGACTTGGGTTTGGAATGTATTTTTCTTGTGCCACTATTTGACAAAATTATACAAAATACCTAACAAAAATAAAGAGTTTTGCAGTTTAATTAGGTTTTGCGCTACAATTTTTTCTTCTGTTATTTTGAATAGATTGCAATGTGGCATTTATTCTAGCTCTTAAAATAAAGCCATGACAAAAATAAAAAATCACACTGTAGATTCATTAAAAACAAAAAAAAGAAAGATCATGAGTATGCACAAAAAGCTTGATCCTGTATAGCCAAGACTGTTTATTCTCCATTGCAATTTATCATATAACTAATTAATTGTCAAAAGCCTATTTCAGGAAGCTTTCTTCTTGAGTTCAGCCCATATGCAGACTACATTTGGGACTTTCAGAGGCTCAAGGGAATTAAAACAATCAATACCCATACAAAATATAAAGAAAATTAATTTACTAATTTTCTACTTAGCAATTGGACTCCTAGCCAGTGAGAACTTTTTTTTTCCCTACTGTTTTGCATTTTTTCCATGACAATGATTTTAACCTGAAGCTCATTATATCTCTTGGACTAGTAGAGTTTTGTTTGTGTATAGCAAAGCACTGTACCTGCATTTGTAGGTATGAAAGCTCTGCGTGGAAATAACTGTAGTTTGTGACACTTTTAGGTGGCAGCAGTAAATCCTGAATGTTCCCACTTACGACAAATGGTTCCCAGCCTCAGCCTTCAAATCAGCCAGAGATCCCCTGCTCTGGATAGGGATTCTTTATACTGTCAATTTTTAGGAGGAATCAAGTAGCTTTTGCAAAAGGGGGGGAAAAAAAAAAAAAAAAAAAAAAAAAGACAGCTTCACAGCTCTCTCCAGTAATGAAACTTAGCACTACTCTTTGCCCTCTATACCAGGAGAAAAAAACTTTAAGTGTCTATGGAACCTGCCCACAAACTTATAACAAGAGTAAATAAGTCAAACTGAATGTCAAACCCTCAAATCAGTGTGCACTACAAAAAAACCCCACCCTTAAACTGCATAAAATAATGGAGCATCAAGGTGGCTAAAGCTATTTACAAGTTTGGGTCATACTAAATTAGGATTTTTGGCCAAAAAAAAGAGGGAAAATTCTAAATAGGAGCAAAAGCAACTGCCCAGCACATAACACCATGGCAATCTTCTTAGTACACAGAAAACCAGCTTCACTGAGAGGGGCCAGGCTACCAGTCCCTGATCAACAAATAGTTTGTCCTTAGGAGGCAAGGAGGTAGAGTCCCTTGTTAATGCCAAAGAAACCTCAGCTGTTCAAGCTAATGCCACAGGTCCTTCCTGCTGTGAATAACCCAGGGAATGATCTGGCCTTGATATTTTGAACTCTTATTCCACTCGTACAACTAGGAATTCCTTAAATGGCTGAAATACGGGGTGGGTGTGAATATCCAGGTTAGTTCTAATGTGTTACACAGTGCATTTACAAGTTGCTTTTTTAAAGAGTGAATAATAGAAACAAGGGCTTTGTGCAGCTACAGCATCCCGCTGAACTTAGTGTGGTAAAGAATGGGTTAAAAATAATGAAGATATATTAATTTCCAGCAGCATTTAAAATAAAGTACTACAGCTAATCTTATTTGTATTTAGGACTATTTTCTCTGTGAAATTTCTTAAAAAAAAAAGAAAAAAAAGAAGATTTAGAGGTGGCACCATGTTTAAGATGTATCAGCACCCTGATGCTAAGTGGCACTTACATGTGCTATGATCATACAAATGGCAGGAAACAACTCTAGGTATCCACTTCACTGCAGGATGTAAAGTAGCTGTAGATCTTTCTATGAGAACTGCTCTCAGGAAAGTATAAGCTATTGGTTGGAATATTATGAGACTAAATATGAAAATTCACATTCTGATTTAAAAAACCAATCTAAATAAACTTTTCTGGCCAATAAAAAAAAAGTTGGAAAAATTGCTTTTTTTTCTGATAATGGTTATAAAGCGAATAATCCCTTTGCTTCAAAAGTAATTCTTGCCTTCAGCACATTTGCTGACTGGTGGTAACACAAGGCTAAAAATAATGCTTTGTTTTCTACATCTCCTCTTAAAAGAGAAACCCTATTCTTTTGTTGTAGAAGATTTTCTGAAAAAACCCATCTATTTTCTCAAAGTTGAATATTTTCTTTTTATAACAGCATATGTTACACCATTTCACTCTATAGCATTAGTTAAGAAAACAACCCTCTCATGAGCACAACAGACAATTTGCAGTGTGCTAAAATTGTAAAAGTTTCAAAGTTGCACACAATTGTGATTGATAGAGCTAAAAAATCTGAGGATACAATGAGACTTGATAACTAAATTAATGAACATTGTGTTCAGTTTTATAATTTTTAGAAAAAACAGCCTATGAGACCGGTTTGTAAAACACAGTAAAGAGAAATGCCTTACTTTACATGAATTAGTTTATGGAGAGTTTGTAGGAAATAGTTTGTGGGGTCTCCTTGGCAGGAAGCCTGATGCAGTCCCAGCTATTTCTCAACCTAAGTCTGTGGCTCCTCAGTAGGCACCTGGGCAGCCACCTGCGGGCACACTTTGTCTGCCCACTTGATACCACAAGTGGATGTATCAGAACCACCTGTGCAGGGTACAGTTCCCAAACTCTAATCTCCCCTCCTATATGGAATTATTCCCAATTCTCTCTTTTTCTCATGGTTGTAAGTAGCCTGTCTCAGAATGCGTTCCCCAGGCTATATTTGTCTTCTGTGATAAGAAGGCAATACAAGCCAGTGGAAACTTTCTGCATGTCTGCATTTTAGCAGTCCAAATGTGAAAGGGGATGTCATGCGCTGAGGCTCAGCCGTGGAAGTTTTTCACGTACAGTCATCTGCTGTCTGTTTTTCATCTACAGCGTAACAGCAATGCAGTGGAGACAAGAACAACAACCACCACATCCAGCTGGAGAGCACTGACAAGTGATGATGTTCTCACATGTGCCAGGGATACATTGAGCACGTGCTGAGGATGTAACTGGGCAGAAAAAGTAAGATTGCTTTCTATGTATTCCCAATCCTGAAACTGGCCAGGGCTTCTTTAACAAATGCTGAACTGCCTCTCCTTTCAGATAGGGTATCACCACATCATAGAAGAGCACTAGCCATTTCCCCATTTACTTGTATTTTGGTCCATGAAGACTCAAGATACAGTAAGATAAGGAATGGATCATGCTAGAATTAAATAAAAACTCTGCTCTCTTCCACTATTGGGAACATGTCTGACTATACAGCTCATTGTCCCATGATTAAGAGACTATATCAATAATAAAGAATAACTGAGATTTAATCCTTGGGTGTAATATGCTTCCTAGGAAAATGGTAACATGCGTCGTATAAAAGTCACTTGCCTTGTCCTAGTGTAAAGAAGGGTAAGCATTTTGTCCCTTTGTGTCATTTATAAATCTAGCCACTTTTCTCCACCTATTTACTACGGTATTTTAAACATATCTGTTCATGTACACAGACGTTTAAATATACCATTAGAAAAGGCAATACTGGGTAATTTTATCATTGAGAAGGTATGTAATTCATGAAGCACTTCAATGACACAACAGAAAAAAAAAAATGTCTCTGCATCTGTTTGTCTGGCTAGAGATATAGAAATGTGAATATTGACATAGTTTTTTCAAAAAAAACCCAAACACAGCTTTCCTGCAGCAGTACAATCTAGGATAAATCACTACAAGTAGGCCAGGCAACTTAATACAATCAGATAACTTTTCCCTGTGAACAATCCAACCAAAAAATATGCTCACCCACTCCATTTTAATCTGTCCTTTGAGTGTTAACACAAATTTGTTGCAATTAAAATTCTCTACTCAAAGAGAAAAGAACATTATAAACTATGTTGTACCTACCTGTTAACTCTGAAATCACTGTTGAGAAATTTTTATGTTGGTTGAAGAATAGACTTGTTTCTGTTGTTCTTTTCTCAATCTGGACTTTGTGTCTTGACAAATTGTATCATTTGTAGAACACAGCATGCCACATGCACTGACTTCTTTATAACAATGTTGGTTTATTTGAAAATAGAAAATTTGCACATACTCAGATGTATGAGATATGTAACGGGGAAACTGCCTTCCCCTGTGTGAAGAAAAAGCAACCTGGAGTCAGAAGCACAATGAACTCACCCCAATCGTCTCAGTTCCTTCTATTCTCTTAACCAGCTACAATCTGTGAATGAATAGCTTGACTATAAGTAATTGTTCTGAACTGGAATTCTCTCACCCAGCCTGAATAACTCTTCAGTTTTTGATTCCTGCTATGCATGTCACTCCTTTGCACTAAGATGGAACTGCCTGATTTTCACTAAGGAGCAGCATGTGATTTCTTCTGTACCACTAGGTTGATACTTCACATTCAAAGATCTGCTTCATCACAATTCTTTGTGAATAATCAAAACCAAAACATGCATCTCTCCTTCTCTCTCTGTCTCTCTGTCCTTCCTTGCTATTGGAATTGCTGCTGATCAAAAAGTGTTCCTGGGTCTCTCTCCTCTGAAAATTTCAGGTTTTATGCTGGAAGGGGGAATAAGGATAACACAAAAATGTTGTTACTTGAAAAATTATAATCTACTAAATTTCAAAGGATAACCCTGAAAAGCAATTTGACCCTGTCAAGGAAATACTTAACACAAAATTTTAACCAAAGTTTAATTTTGTGCCCAGTGTTTTTAATAGAATGTTTTCTACCTAGTCTTATTCACATTCTCTCTGTTAAGTGGCATTAAGGCACAAAAGTCTCAAGCTGTGGCCAACATGAACATGGGGTCTCAGTCCCCCTCCTGCTAAAGCATCCAGAACTGCTTAGGTGAAAGGCAGAGGGAAGAGAACAGAAACTCAGAGTAAAGTAGTTTGAAACTTTTTTTGAGGGGAGGGGTGGGGGTACCTTTACATGAAGAATAACCATTAGCAACTTTTCCTCTCCCTTCCCCATTGTTTAGAAAAGTCCTTGCCCTCAAAAAAAGCTGTTTGATTTCTATTTTATTCAGTTTATATTGGGAGGGTCTCAGTCTCTCCCAAACTTTCTTTTAAGCACCACATAAACAAACTCTGTTATAACTATTGAAGACTAATGAGTTCTACTGATGTCTGGAAGAGAAATGGTGAGAAAAGATAAGAGAAGGACAAGCCAAGAAAATGTGCAGTGGGGGCTGGTGGGAGGATAACCTTTAAAGATTATTTGAGAAAATGAAGAGGAAATGAAAACCAATACAAATCCTAGAACCTCAATGCTAGCAATAACAACTTTCCATAATAAGCATCTCCAGGGTAAGGCATCCTTTGCCTTCAGATTTTGACTTCAGGCCTCAATCCAGCAAAGTACTTAAGCCTGAGTAGTATTATTGAACTCAACCTATGTCAATGGGATTGGCTCATATGCTTACATTTAAGCATGTACTTAAGTGCTTTGCTGGATCAAAGCCTTGCTTGTTCTAGTCTATGGTTACTTTAAGTGGGAAATTATCTATCAAGCACAACTACCTTCCAAATGCGTAAGTGATATCCCTTGCTAATCATACAGCAGGTTTTGTGATACTGGGTGAAGCAGGTATCTGCACTACATCAGACTCCGCATTTTTTCCATGTAGACAAACAGTCTGAGTTGAACACCAGCCACTCAGACTTAAGTATCCATGACCTGCCAGTCTGCAATGTACTTGTTAAAAATTAATTCCTTAAAACTTCCAGTGGTTGTTACGCTAATGGTTTACACTTTCATTGGACATTATCATATACATCCAGCATCACAGTCCAGAGAACTTTTTCTTACCTGTAATCCATCATCCTCTTAAAGCTGAACATGCTTCACATTTCTAAGAATTCCTTTATAGAGAACAGAAATCTTATTGATTGCTTTCCTATGTCTGTCTCCACTTCCTCTTTCATCTTAGATGCTTTCAGATAAGATCAAAAATAGCTCAAGTTACCTTGTTGTAAATATAGATAGACCCTGAGCCCCACCAAAGTGCTGTACTATTATCTGTTTCCTCCAACAATGCAGCAAATACAGATCTAGTAACAGAGGAAAAACCATTCCAGCAGAGGCCCCCAGTGTTCCAGCAGTGGCAAACTTTTAGATGCCTGCTTTAAGAAGAAGGAAAGCAAGCATCCTAGTGTATCTCCATGGAAATTGTCTGCATGACTTGGGAGCAGCCCACCTGGAGCCTCCTCAGATTTCAAGCCTGCAAGAAGGGAATTTTGGAATCTGCTTCAGAAATTTCTGAAGGTCAGAAAAAACAGAAAACCCCTGCAAACAATAGCAAAAGATAAAATGGGCAGATGGGTAGAAAAAACTGGAGGACAAACTCAATATCAGGATCAAGCACTTATTAGCTTATCATAAACTGATAATAAGGGATTTTAGACTCATCTGATTTATAACCCTAAGGGATCAGCTCCTTACAGGTAAGATGCTGGCTTCTCTACACTAGACCTGGTCCTTAGATGCTGTAAAGTTCACAGTTTGTTCACGTCAGCAAAGATCCCAGGGTGACATTTCTTTGGAGAAAGGGGGCTAAGAATTCCACAGCAGCTACCCTGAGCCTGACCATGCTTTATCAAAGTCAACATACAGCTAAAGCATACAGAAAACATGCATCAGCTATTGCGTACCAAGCTCCTTACAACCAGAAATACATCCTTTGACATGAAACCATGTTTTTCAGTCCTGTTTTTAAAGCAAGAGGGTTAGTAACAATTTACATTCACAGGTTAAATCTCATATTTGTGAAGTGCTGAGATTATTTGTACTCGTGCTAAACAAATTAAATCAATTAAAAAACATTAACAGTGTGTGTACACATATACACACCTCCTTTATATATATAAAACTGTTTATGAATAGAGCATTTATTAAAAATCATAGCTTCTGTGAAACATACTTACAAGTTTTAAAAGATGCCACGGTCACATGATAAATAATGGCTAAATTATGAATTCTTAAAGTGGTAGAATGGCAGTAAAAAATAGATCAAAGACTTCCCAATGCTAATATCCGTGAGTAATAAACAACAGTATTTCCTATCCTGTAATGCATGTCATGGTTCTGATGCAGAAGGCTTCACATTTTTTTGCCTGCATACAGGCACGCACAGGCTCACAGATCAGATGTGAAAGTCACAAGTCTCTAATGTAATTCATGCTCCAGTTCAGCAACTGTGAGGGTATGCTGAACACGACACTGTGACTAACACAGCCAACAAATTCCTGAGAGAATAAGAAGGATTGTTAACAGTTCTGAGAAACTCTTCCCCTGGGTTATTATCCCATAGAGAGAGATAGTGGGTTTTAGCGGTCTTAACCAAACAAACATCTCTGAGAAACTAGACATATTCCCTCTGAGATTACAGCAAATGAAAAACAAAAAACCATTTTATGTTAAAAGCAGTTTGAAACATTCATGATACTGTCAGTGAAGTACGTGCACCAGGTCAGAGTTTCCATACTCCCAAAGGAAACTATGCATTGACTGAAAAAAAGAGAAAGTCCCATTTACCCTACTGTTATCTTTTCACAGCTGGCTTGATTGAACAGGGGTGAGGCATGGGCACACATAGTGACAATTACAGCCACCAGAAAACAACACAGTAGCAACTCAAATGGGCGCCTATTTAAATGATTTACATCTGGGACACTCTGCTTGCACACACCAAAGTAACTGAAAGGGAAGTTGTTTGCAAACTGTATTTTCTCGTAGCTTTCTCCAACTCCTTAAGCACTAGCTGGCAAATGAAAGATGTGATCCAGTCCCAGGGCACTGAAAGTCAGAAATAAAATAAAAAGCTACCTGACAAATGGCTTAAAATAATTTTAAGATTTCAGAAGTATCAGCCTCCTGTTTTTCTAATACCAGCTCCTTACATTGCCTAAAGCAACTCTGCCATCCTAACAGAGGTTAAACACACAAAGTAACACTTTCTTATACACACGAAGCAACGTGCAGTAACTATTTCCTCAACTGCCTCTCATGCCTTTTAAGCTGTATCCAAGCAAGTCAAATTAACAGGGTAGATGGGGAGAAGAAAGATAGTTTTGTGACTAAGAAGCAAGGGTACAACTCAACTGTTGGTACCCCCCCAGATTTCCCAGCTCAGTCTTCTGTGCTCCTTTCATCTCTGAAAAAATAACACCAGTAAAAATATTTCTAATATCTAAGCTTTAAGTTGTCTGCATTGTGTTTCTTAGTGCCAAGACGATCATTAGCACAATCAAGCAAGTTGCAGGGTGAAGTTCATTACTGGTGCTTTACTGTGGCTCTCAATTTGCTGGTACATAGCATCAGAGCATCCCTTAAGAGAACATTTGATAGCATCGCTCATCTATCTCCATTGTCATACAGCCCAGATGGTTGCAGTACGTAGGCAACTGGGAACCAGAGCAGCAGGAGGAGTACATCCTGCTGCAATTTTCCCTCTGCTGCTAGTCTTGATGCATTTAAACTAGTCTGTTGGTTAGGAAGTCTACAGCTCTGGGTAGATGCATCCAAAGATCTAGCAAATTAAATAAATCGGAGCATCTGTACTCTTAGTTTGCCAACTACCAAATGATCAGATTTGCCCAGAAAACCTCAGTAAAAGACTCCTGCAACTCAGCTGAATACCAGTTCCCTACTGTGCAGAGTGAATTTTCTCTTGAATTCCACAAGGGTGGCATTCTGTTATTAAAGATCAACTCAGAAATCCGTGTACTTTAGCAGATAACTATTATTATGATGTACAAACTGAGAGACAAACAGGAAACAAGACTTCTTCCATTTGGCAAGTGCAATTTTATTTCTGGATTAGTTGTAAGAATTAAAATTTTAAACATTCTAACATGTGTACCCTGCCAGACCCATGAATTGGCATACGGGAACAATACTGCAAATGAAGAAAGTCAATGTAATTAATAATCTCTATTTCAGTACAGAGTTCTCAGGAATGCAATTGTTATTTTCCTGTGTTACAGAAAGAAGGGTTTCCAAATCTTGAAAAGGCAAGACTTTGATATGCCAAAGAACTATAGACTGGATCTCATTAGTCCAGGTAAGAAAAATCTAAACACAACATGAAAAACAGAATACAAACTGGCAGATATAAGGAAGGAAAGAAGACAATGACATTTCAAAAGGGATATATCTCGATAACATAAAGAAATTACTAAGTCTACAACTGTAATCATACTTATGCCAGGTTAGTATAGATTTGATGGTCTTGAGTAATTTACTTAAACAGAAGACATATAGTCACCAAGAGTGAAATGTTACACTTCATGATTTCCTGCACAGTTTAGTCACATATAGAGCCTCACTGAGAACAAAGTACATAACTGCAGACTGTGAACTACACGCAAATTTTCCACCCATGACTACATGAAGGAGTAATTTTTCCCACCAATACAAATACTCAGTAGTCTAACTGTGACTATACATAATGATTTTGTGTGGACTTCTTGCTAGCTACTTACTTTGCTGGTAGAGAAGATTCTTTATACTGTATAAGCATCACCAAAATTATTCCTTATACTGCTAGCACTCATTGTATTACTGGTTCTTCCACCAGTAGGATTTTCGTACTCAAAACCAACTCACAACTAACCAGCAGAAATGGATGGTAAGAGAACCAGAAGAATATGAGTGAGAACCGAAGTTACCTATATACATTCCCCATCTCTCCAGGGAAAATCATTATGTACAGAGTAAAAATATAATCCTTTTCACACTCAGACTGGCCTGTGAACGTGTAATCACAAGTATTGCATGTGGGAACAGGCATGGCATCTGTGTTCTATCTTTGTTTGCCATTTTGGTGTCTATTTCCAGGAAAATTGGAAGACTATTTTCAAAATTTGCCCCCCTCAAAATAGCAACAAATAGACTGAGTTCTCACAGACCAAACTATGCTTACTGGCAGTCCTCAATGATCTTGCAAAAATGTCTTCCTGTATGTCTATAGAATGATTTGAAATTACTCCAATTACCTGAAGAATCTGAAGTCTCTAGTTCAATTTATAGGTCTGATTGCTCACATTTCTTTCAAATAAAGATGCATTTCATATGGTTATTGATTTCCTATTAATTTACAGAGCAGCAGGTTTCTGCAGGGGAAAGACTTCATTTCTCCAGTGTAGCCTTCTTTAAAAGAACGTCCTACAGAAAATAAAAGAAAAAGACAGAGTGAAACAGATGCTTTTAGCTGTAGTGCAATTTTTAGTCTTTCTGGTAAAGCATGATTTTATATAACTGGATCTCAGTTGAGTCATTGTGATTTGTATGGTAGGTAATAATGGAGAAGACCGCAAATACGCACATGCAACAAGAAATCTTACCTTGGTTCTTCTAGAGATCTATGACTATACTCTCAGTAATTACAGCATAGAGAAGCCATACACAGTAAACTCAGTTTATGACACAAGGATAATTTCAGGACAAGCCCATTGTATAGTGACAAATTAACACAGGCAAACTTCAGTGAAAGCCAGTCATGAATACTTGTCTACAGGCACACTGTCATGTAATACAAATGGAAACTTGTTCTTTGGACAAGCCTTAACAAGTAATTTGTAGTTACTTATGAATTCACAAAGCCACAGCAGTGGTCCACAGATAAGGAAAAAAACCTACATTAATCCTACTTGTTTAGGCAGGGCCTATTTATTTTATAGTCTGTCAGATGATAAACCAATTCTGCAGAGGACCTGTAGGGGACATTACGAAGTAGAATCTAAATACTTGTGTTTTAATAGGACAGGTATGGCAATAGCCCAAAGAACACTCCAGCATGCCAGGAACAAAAGCAAGCGTGGCATGCAACGCACAGGCAGGCACATGCTGAAAAAATAACGCAGCCTCACAATGGACAGTCATGTTAATCCAGGTCTGGCTATTCACCATGAGGGAACACTGCAGTGGCTACAGCTGCAGGAGATAGCCTTGTCTGTACACGGGTGCACTGCCTTCAAAAACCTTTCTGTGTGCGTTGGGACTGACTGTTGATGAGGGAATAGTAGGGCTAAATATACAGGATATGAAAACAAAAATAACAGTGACAGTTATTTCCTTGCTTGTTAGTTTATGCACAGGTGTTAAACTCAATTTTACAGCAATCTGCAATTGGTCTTAGCCAGTAAAACTACATTTACTTACAGCAACTAATGCTCTAGTATTTTCCATAGAACAAGAATCTGGGTTAACAGTGACTACAAAACTTTCCTCTGACATTTTACTTGGTAAGAAGGGTATCTTCAAATCTTTTCCTTCATTAAAGCTAAAAAACATTGGTCTTGCTTTTGAAACTGTTTGTCCAAAGTAAAGCAAGTTGTATCAACTTGATATCTCTATCACACTTTAAGCCATGGATTCTTCTGTTTCACACCTATGCTGATTATCTTCAGCAAAAGGACCCTATGAACATCACAAATTGCCAAGACACCCAAATTACTTAGCTCTTCTGAAAATTTTACACTTAGGTTGTCTTAGACAAGGAATCTTAGACTGGAATCTAACTTAAAAAAAAAAAAAACAAGCAACATAGAACAGAATTAACTGTCTTCTTGTGATGAAGAATGCTTACGATCATTTGGTTCGTCCAGTTCTGATCTACTGGACCACAGTAGATGATCCAGGCTAAAGTAAGTAATTTCTAAAAAAAAAAAAAACAAACCTCCCCCCAAATCCTCAAACTTTAAACTGAAAGTATGAGTGTGTAATCACGTATGAACAATTCTGAGAATCACCATTTTGAAAAGTCTGGGAACCACTGCTGTAATGCATGATAGCTACGTATAACTATCAAATTAGCAACCACATGATGCAGAAGGTTATGTAGCCCACAAGAAATAAATACTTGAAATACATTTGATAAAAAAGCAAACTGTATAGGCTGTTGTTACTAGCCTTTTAATCCCCAGAGAGAGAAAGCTTATGCACTTACACTTCATCATCGTATTCCTTTGGAGGTGATGCCACAATGACTAAGTCAATCCAATCCTGAAAAAGAAATGCATAGGCAAACATGTGATGCTAAATACTACTTTTAGAGGTGGTTAGTGGACCACCATGGAATATCAGATAGACAATCAGGAAGGCAATCTATTCCTGGCAAACCACAGCTAGCAGCAGAAAGATCTCTATTGAAAGACTTCTATAGGAAGACCATTTCAAGATTGATCTGTTTGATTTGTATCCTGAAATTAAAGAAAAATCTACTAGTGTGAGGCCACACCTGGAGTACTGTGTCCAGTTCTGGGCTCCCCGGTTCCAGAAGGACAGGGAACTACTGGAGAGGGTGCAGCAGAGGGCTACCAAGATGATTAGGGGACTGGAACACCTCTCTTATGAGGAAAGGCTGAGGGATTTGGGTCTCTTCAGTCTGGAAAAAAGACGGCTGAGGGGGGATCTTATCAACACTTATAAATACTGAAAGGATGGGTGTCAGGAGGATGGGACCAGGCTCTTTTCAGTAGTGCCTGGGGACAGGACAAGAGGCAACGGGCACAAACTTGAGCACAAGAAGTTCCACCTAAACATGAGGAGGAACTTCTTTACCCTGAGGGTGGCAGAGCACTGGAACAGGCTGCCCAGAGAGGTGGTGGAGTCTCCATCTCTGGAGACATTCAAAACCCGCCTGGACGTGTTCCTGTGTAACCTGCTCTAGGTGACCCTGCTCTGGCAGGGGGGTTGGACTAGATGATCTCCAGAGGTCCCTTCCAACCCTATGGTTCTATGATTCTATGATTCTAGTCCTGCAACAAGCTTTTAAAAATAATTATTCTAAGAATCATCCCGTATTTGGTCACCTTAGCAATTAATACAGTTCTTGCTGTAGCTGAAGTGCAGTGTCACTTGTACGTTAAGATATCAAAGATAAGATAAACTATTATTATAAAATTCCAATCAGCTTGCACGTCATTTCCGATATCAAAGAGAGATTCTACAGATAAATGTACTATAAACACTCAGAATGTAATGTGTTTAAAAAAAACCAATCTTGACATGTGGCTCAATGCCATGAACTTTCACAGTAAATTACACACGTGATTTTCAGAGATGCTACATGCCAGTATCTTCTGCAGATTTCAGCTCACTTCGGTAGTACATAGCATACCTCTTATTTTTGATGTTTGCAATTTTATTTGTGTTGATCTGACAATGTCATGAAAGAAAAGTATACCTCATATGAACATTGTAGGTAGAATGAAGCATTCCAGGTTACTTACCCCACCCATATTCCAAGCTTTTGCTAGAGTTGCCTGTGCTTCTGCCAGCTTGCTGTCAATTAATATCTTGCCATTTACAGCCAGTATTTCATCCCCTTTCACTATGCCTCCTGGTGAAAAGACCAATATGGTATACATACATGTAAGCAAAAATTCTGTGAGTCTTTTCTGTCCCTTATTTATGAAGTACTGAATACAATGAAAAGTGTCTTCACTAGGTGTGAAGGCTTACACTAAAACTTGACATAGACAAGAAAGTTTGCTACAGGCAAAAGCAAAAGGAATTTTTAGGCATGGAAAAGCCACGCTAATCTCTTATTGATCATGACCAGTAAGAAAGTAATTCAGTAAGATTTTCCATAGTAGGAGTTTGCCTGTTTGGGTAATCCACCTATACAGCTGACAAACTGGGGTTAATCGTAGGCTGTTACTACTATGAAAATGGCTGCATTACTTAAACACCTGAAGGTATAAGTGGCATTTGTCAAGGGTTTGCAGGACTGACAAGGAATTCCTTTGCAAAAGCATGTGTAATGTTTAGTCCTTTGACTTGTTAATCTAAAATGAAGCAAAATCAGGTACCTGGGATTGGATTTGAAGAGGGGAAAACACAGATGGTAAGGGGACAGCCTTAGTTACAAGACACCCTCACAACAGTGAAGAGTCAAAGAGAAACGGAGTACTTGAAAGATCAAGTGGCTGAGATGTTTTCACAGCAAGAGTGTCTTGAACTTCGGTGCAGGTTGGGACAAGGTCAGCAAAGTCAACGTAAGGAGATATTGTCCTGTCCGTCTACCTGGTCATCACCAGGGATCTCAAGGAAAGGATGAGAGATACTGGCTGCTAGGAGCAAAGCCTGGATGTGTTGCTATGCACGTTCAGAGAGCATACCAGCGAGCTAAGCTGTTAGCCAGAAGGCTCTGGCCTTCGGTGGGATTTTGGGAGTAAAGCCAGGTGTTTTGTAAAGCAAATTACTATTGAAAATATCATTAAAACCAAAACTAAGCAGTGTAGTGTAGCCATGGTCAGGTAATTGCTTTGCACATGGAAGTTCTACAAATGTCATTGCTTGGAAATTGTTACGCAATGGAGACCATATTCTGCTTTCCTTAATTAGCAGAATACACCAGAGAATCAGGTGGTGGTTGTTTTTTTTGTTTTGTTTTGTTTTCCAGACTGGAAAAAGGGGAGTCCTTCTTAAGGGAACAGCTCTACATTTTTAGGCCATGTTATTGAAAATTCTGTAATGATAAAAATACAGCATCAGTGACCATTTCTTCTTAAACACTATTTATAAATTTTGCATAATTATTAATTTCAGCAGCACCCTTCAAACCATGAGCCTCTCTGTGCGCTGCCCTTAGAGCTGAACTTGGCTGCCTTGGACAACCTAAGTGTGCCTCTTGGTACCATGAAGTCAGCCAACAACTCTCAGACAGCCTAAGGAGCCCTTTTGCAGCAGCATTCAAATTCCCTATTGTTACTCACCGTGTTTGTCTGCAGCACCACCCTCATAGATGGCAGACACGACTATCTTTCCAACTGGAGAATCAATTCCTCCCTCGACTGCAAGGTCTAATGATCCTTCCTATTAAAAAAAGAGTTCAGAAAAGGCTGTCATCAACAGGAGCTTAATCTTTCCTTCTTCACAGTAAATGGGACTGTACATGAAATACTTACATGAACCCTTTAAATATCAATCAATCAAATAACATAGTATTTACCTTTTTAATTCGTAAGAGCCGTACATCTTTTCCCACAATCTGCTCTGGGGTAAACTATGAAAAGATACAATGATTAGTCATTTCCACCTTGGAAACACAAAACATTTAGGCTGATTTATGTAGTTTATGGGAGAAATGGGATTTCTCCCTCCTCTAATATAGTGTTAGAGGAAGATCAGAACACCAGATCATCTGTTCCTGTAAGAAAGCTTCTTTTCAACTTGTCTAGAAAAGATAAATACACAAGCTGTGGCAAACCAACAAGCAAGAATCTTACCCCCTCCCAGCCCTCAAAATCAAGGATATGTTTTTTCCAGTGTATTTCACATTAACCAATGAGACATATTTGAATTCTCTCCTTACCATTGAATACGGATCAAAATCTTCCAAATATTTCTGGAAGCCCTGAGAATAGAACAATACTTAATTATAAAAACATCAGGCTCATCTACACACTTAACACACAAATGCCATTTTATGTATTAGTGAGAGAACATATAATTCTGTAAGCTATGAAAGGAGAGTAAATGGAGAAAAGCACAGAAAGGCAGCAAATAGTCCATCCTGACAGTCAGAAGACATTTCAAAACCTTAAGATAGATCAGCAGATTGAGTTGGTCATACTATGGAGCAGTTTTGAGGAATAGTTTTGCACTCTGTCAGCTACACAGTTCCTCTCTACACCTGACAGCAGAAACAAATCTGGAAAGCATCACAGGCAGGTATGTTCTGCCACACTCTTCTAAGCAACGTTTCTTGGGACTATCACCGTGTTGGGCACTATCTAACATAGGCAGAAGTCACAGGCTCCAATTTGCCTGTCAGAAACACTGCTCCATGGTGTCTGGGTGGTAGGACCCTCTTCCAGCCCCCTTCTCTCCTCCTTTCCATGGAATTTCAGGGAGTTGGCTCCATACCACAAGCAGACACAGGGCAACAACCCTTTTTGTTTTCATATGGTCCTGTGGAGGACTAAAACGTTTTGGCAGAGTGTATATGAAAAGGGAAGACAATATTGCAGTTCGATAGAGCAAGATTTAAGCTCTGAGAGGACCCACACCTTCTTAAACTTTCAAAACCCAGTACATGACTCTTGTCAGATGAACACTGCAGGGAAAAAGCAGGAGTTACCTTTTCCACAAAGATGAGAATTCCTGAGTCAGCAGTCAGGAATCAATGGGTTTTGGGTAGTGGTTTCTTGAGGAGGATTAGTAGTTACTATGTGAAACTGTATGGGTGATGCTGGAGATTTATAAAAAACTCTGCGCTTATCCTGCACATTAAACTAAGGACTTCAGGACTTAACAGAAATCTTTACTGAGGCACCTGAATGCTGTATCACTCTCCTGGCTTCAAGCTGCAACAGTGTGAGGATATGGGAACAGTGCAGAGCCATACAACCCTTTGCTGACACAGCAGGCAAGCCAATATCTGACACAGACCTGCAGTTCAGTGTGTGATCAAGCTTGATATATTCATTATTGCCCTCTTTTCTACTGGATACATCTGATGACAAAGTCTATTCCACTCTCAGACTCAGGTGAGACTTTTTCCACTTGTAAATCAAACGCACTGCTTAAGATTCCTCTGGTATCTTTAAGGACTGGCTGTTAAATGACAAAGTTGCAGCAGAAAACACAAATGCCTCCTCCCGTTATCATCTCTCTCAGTTGCCTAATTTTGACATGACTCTGAATGATCCTCTGGGGTCAGATCTCATCCTTAGCACCACCACCTCTGACAAAGTCAGTGAGCACTACTACACAGCTCTGCGTTAGCAGACCCTCAGATGTGCAACAGTGCTGCCCATGTGTCTAACCACGCTTACACAGACCACGCGACAGTGATGCTGATGACTCCTGCATGGACGGGCAGTGATTACACACAGGCATACTGAATCATACAGCGTGAACCCTGGCTTTCCTGCAGGTTGCCTCTCTCTCCACCTTTTCCCTGAGATCAAAAGACCAACTTAAGCAAATCATGTCCTCGTTCTGTGTTTCTTCTGAGGCAGAAGAAACATTTGCAAGGGCTGAAGCATGACTTTGTCTGCCCAGACTCCAGACAGCTAAATCTTCAGGGCACAACTACAGAATTTTTGCTTACTATCACAATTGGGTTTTTTTCCATAAAGAAATACATACTAAAAGCATTTTCTTGGGAATGGGAACATGAGACACCTTATTTAGCATTTAAATTAGTGTGGGCTGCATTACATTTGTTAACTGCCAACTTTGAGTAACTAAATACATAGGAATTTGGTCACACACTTCAGTGAGGGTAGAATTTCATCCTGGGGGAAAATCCCAATCATTCATTCATTTACAACGTATATTAATATTATGAATAGTTTTACTAAAATTGTTAGAGGAACATTTCACAATAATAGCTACCTAAAGAACTAATAGTTTGAATAACTGAATTTGGAATCATGGCTGAAGCAGACATCTATGGTCTTGGAGCAAGCAACTTAGAAGAAAGAACTCCAATCTCAGCCAAGTCACTAATTCGTTATGTAATCTAAAGGAAGTCACTGAACTCTTTGTCCCAGGTCGCCCTCATGAAAAACAGATGTTGCCCTTGAAGAAAGTTTTTTTCCTGGGAAAATTTTTAAACAGGAAAAAAACCCCTGGACCCCACAACAAAAAACCTGAAAGCAAAGAAGTGATACAATAATGTACAAATACAGCTATGATACAATGAAGACATCTGCTGAACTGTAATAAATCTTCCCAGAAAAGGGCATCACAAATTTGGAGAGCAGAGAGCACACTCCCAGAGAGCTGGGACTAATGAATCAAGCAAAACCAAGTGGAAATCACGGTGCTAAGCCTACCTTCCCACTACTCAGGACATCTCGGGCAAAAGACTTAAGAGCATTCTGATCCTTTCTTGACTTACAATAACATTCATAGCACCGAAGATACGTAGAATTTGGAACGTTAAAATGATTGCACTGAAACAACTCTGTCTGGACTTCTGGATGAAAGGTAAAATTACTACTTAAAAAAAGAAATAAAAACCAAAACACAAGCACCTAAGCCAATGGTACTGCTCACTGAAGTTTCTAGCATCAATAGAAATTGAGACCTGACTGAAATAAACAAAAAAGAAGAATTGAAAGAGAAACCCGTGCCCAGATATAACACAATTTTCCAAAAACCACATTTACTGAGAACACAACTGTTATATACACAGAACATACTAGCATTCAATTGCAACCAATCTCAAAGTTTGATTTATCTCAGTCAAACACAGTTTTTCCTTCTAGATCTAGATTGGAACTGATAAAAAGAAGAAAAAAATCATTATTAATCTCAATGGTTTACCACTCGAAAGCTCACACTGTGAGCTCACAACTGTGCAACAACATTTTCATATAACATGGCAATGCATCTAACTTAGCTTGCACTAATAAAACTGTTTTACACAGAAACTGGCACATTTAACAGCAGCAGAGAAGTTAAGCACAAAGTTCACTTCTTCAAGGGATCTATTGAACCACCAGTCAAGTCAAAGAGGAAGAGATGAAAACTTCATTACTATGAGAGAGGAAAGCAATATAAATAGTAATATGGCAGAAAAATCCTACACAATACAGAAAAGCTATATGAATATAGTGGTGCTTTCCACCATCAGTTCCTCTGATTTCCTACCAATAAACGTGTCATGATAATAGCTCATTTGTTAAACTAAGAACTAATATTTTCTTACTGAACACATTGCAACTGGAGACTAAAATAAACACGGAAACCTTAGGAATATATATAAAAAAAATCTGCCAGCATCAGATCAGTTATCAGTGTTCAACTACCTTAAAGATTGCACTAACCTTATAAGTAGTTACAGACGGTTCAACCTGAAGGATTTACTATCCTCTCATTCTTTGTCTGTCTAGACTAGCAGGAGCCACAGGCACACACTGAAAGTTTACAAAGACCAGCAGTTTTCATGCACTAGGACTGTCTTTATCCTCTGTTTTAGAAATCGAGCAATAGGATTAGAAAGAAAAGTTTTAAATCTATGATCAGTCAAAACAAGAAGTACCACACAAAACATGGAAAATGTTATTTTACTTGTTTTTTGTTAGATCTAAATGATGAATTGTAAACCACCATCCTTTTAAACATCTCTTGTGGCTGCAAAAGAAAGAAAATTGCCAAACCAGGTATTAACTTTTTGCTGTAAATAAGTATCACGTCCTCACAAATAATGTCACTGCTTCTTTTGCTCTTCTAGGGACTGAATTACACTTGCACTTACTAGTGCTTGTTCCCTACACCATTTCAAAATGAGAGAAACACACAGTGAAATAGTACTAATACAAAGAGGAAAGAATTCTAGATAAACTACATAAATAATGCACATTTCCATACCACAAGATTTCTTAAAAGTATATTCCATTACTCCTTTTATCGTTAGTTTCTACAGAACAGTGCTAGGGTGTCTGCTCCATGATTTTTGAAAAAAATAGTGAAAAAAACAACAACAACAAAAAAACATTGACAAAATGCTAGACAAGTAATTTCCAGAATATTGAAAAGTCATGATGAATATATGTTACACATATAAGATTTGATCTCCTAGCAGGGAATATTCTACACTGAAAAGTGAATTCCATTATTAAATTCCTCATGAAGTTGATGAACTGAAAGAAAAGATACGTGTATTTGGGCTCATCCTGAAAGAAGCAATTATTTAAATGCCAACTATTAGTACAGGTTCATTCTACATAAAGACAAATTCCTCCTGAATTTAACTGACTTATTTCTGAGTCATCTTCCTTTAGTTTGGATACCTACAAGTAATTTCACAACATTGATTAATCACTGCTGGATTTTACGTTATTGTGTTGGGCTTCAATGATTTTAATCCCATATTGATTCTGGTTTTCTTTTGCTTCCAGTGCAGTAATAAAATGGTAAACTGTAGTTTGGAATAACTTAAAATACAGAACTTTTTATTATGTTACAAAAATTTTCACAATGGGTTAAAAATAAATAAATATACAAAACAGTCCTCACACCTCTCTAGACTCCTCTCAAAACCCTGCATCAAACTGGGTAACGTATTTCAGTCTTTGGAAACCACAGCAACTTTGTACAGAGACTAAAATATGGTATTTAAATTTTCAAACCTTAAAACAAATGACTCTATATCAGTTTCACTACTGATTCTATCAGTGTCCTATAGTCATACCACTACCTCAGACCACAAAGCTTTCATTAATTCAGGAATAAATACATTTTTCCAGGTAGTGGTATGACTATAGGACACTGATAGAATCAGTAGTGAAACTGATATAGAGTCATTTGTTTTAAGGTTTGAAAATTTAAATACCATATTTTAGTCTCTGTACACTGAGGTTTTGTCTTAAAGAACTTCTGTGCAAGTCTGGCAAGATTTTCCACAAAACTCTTCAGCCCCTCTCTAGCTACTTAGAAAAAAAACTATTTCCTTTTCAACACAGATGGTTTTGGTATAGCTATGGCCATTAATAACTGAAATTTCCGATGATCGCATATCTCACCACACAGTATCTAAGCACCTGTCTGAGGTCCCTTGACTGCAGTCCTGCAGAATCAGGTTTCAAATCTTGCAAATTAGAGGAAAGCTTAAATATTCATTCTTCCTTTCAGAAATGCTGCATCCAACAAAGGAGTGAAGGAGGAAAAATCTTTAGTAGCAGCAAGAGCATCAAATCTTCTAACTCACACAACAGCATGTTTGCAATAGTTCGGAGAGAAGAGACTAATGTTCATGTTGCTTTTGCTTTTCTGAAAAGCCCACCACTAAATCATAACAATCCTCTAAGCCAAAATTTAATTAGCTTTGCCACAAGCGTATTCCAATTCACTCTAGTACAGCAGAGACAAACAGTTCACACTCATTTTGACCCAGAGCAGCCCTGGGCATTCAAGGCCACACTCAAGGTTTAATCCTCAGCCATCATTTCCCTCTATAAGTGAGAACAATTTCATTTTAATGAACTATTAAAAGACCTGGGAATTCTGACCTGAATTCAGTTAATATGAAGACTTAAGTCACAAAAGAAACTTCACTGTTCCTATCTGGCCCAACTGCCTTCCATAAAACAGGAATGTTTTACCCATTCTTGCATTTTTATTTTATTCTTATGTTCATGCTTTTTACCGTCTTTACTAGTGAATTGCTTGAGTATAGTCTCACTTGATGAGCTGTTTGCATCAGGTAAATCCATCAAGACCAGTTTCTAGAGTTTGCTGCTCAGGACAACAAAATTCAGATAAAAACAAGGTAGAAGGAGTTACGTACATTATGTCATATTAAAGACGTAAAGACTGGAGATCCATAAGTTTTCGGAAATCTAGCCAGATAAGAAATAGGGTAGCAAAAGGTACTTTGCCTTGGTGATACTTCCCTTCGCTAAGAGAAGCTGAACTGGTCCCATATCTGAACCAGTGACTTAAAAAAGGACTCTTCATCCCCTCCTCCCCTCCCCAAACAAGCAAAAATCATTCCTTCCACATGAAAAAAAATTGTAATTCGTATATGTTTCTGGAGACAGGCTGGTACTTCCTTGTCTGTTTTCAGTCACACACTGGCCTTTTCATTTTTTAACTAATGGAAGTAGCCTGCCTCTTTACTTCGGTATCCATGCAAGTCTTTCTCTACATCCTACTGTGACTTCATTGCAGCCAGGATGAATATTCTTTATGGCATTAAGTCATAAAAGGAATTAAGAGGTAACAGGTCTACAAAAACAATTTATAGACTGATGTTTCTCTCAAAGTCCTATCTGAATATTGCTCCCACTGAAACTGTGATCTTCCAACTAATATGAGACAGTTTGGGAATGAGACGACTGACAACTGAAACATTTTAGCAAACTTGTGATTTGGAAAATGTGCATGCATGCATAACAAATCATAAGAAATTTCCCTATGGAGGTGGATCTTATTGCCAATTTCTCAAACTAATTGTAAGCAGTTGGTAACAAACAACACAAGCAACATTTTCAATTTGTACCACGGATGTCTGATCACACGTAAGGGTATTATCAATTTTGCAAACTAGTTTATATTTGCACACCAGGCATTTATTTTCAAGAGTCAAATTATATTACACTGCAGATTATAATTTATCTCAGTTCATTCCTCCCCTAAGGAATTTCAAATTGCTTAGAGATGCTGAATTACCGAGCACAATCAAAATGAAAGCTCCAAAGCTCCAATGAAGGAAATACCTACACAATATCTACAGGGATTTGAATTTATTTTTAGTTCATGTACCTGCCTTCTCTTGAACAACATATAAAAAGTGCTTTCATTTATCATTTCAATACATTTATAATATAGAAGTTTCAAGACAAATATGTCTGTGGGAAAACTGGTTATTATGTACCACTAAAATTTGTTCAAACTGTAACCAGGGAAAAATAAAGGAACAAGAGTATCTAGATTATTAAAGCAGAAAATGACAAAAAAAAATCCATCCCACTTTAATGAAAGAAAGCTAGGAATATTGTGCCTATCATTTATTGTCAGCTATAGCATAAGCTTGTAATTAAATAAATGAAAGGCAAATGTGGTATATTTTCCATCACTTAGAAAGCTCACATGTTGCAATACGCTGTCTTGCTCACATATATGTACACACATCCAGACACGTGTATATAATAGACACACAACTCTAATTGTAACGGCGTAAGTCATGATGACCCTTGAGAACAAATACTACTAATTGGTCTGTCAGCTTTCTTAGATGAATTTTCAGGGCTGTCATTTGGGACTTATCACTTCTCAGAGCAATATTTCTCTTTTTTTTTTCTCCAGTAAGCCTTGGCCCACCTTCCCTCATATACCACAACTCCCAAAGATGCTACATGGTTGGTCCTAAAATATTTAGCCTAAGTGTTTTTTCTTCATTTACATTTGAAACAGAAATGAAAAAGAAATAAGAAAAAGACAGAGACAACTTTGCAGTAGCACTGCATGACCAGTATACCAAAATCGAAGATATAACAATGAACTTTTTTCTCTGGAAATGAAATGATGAGTTATATATCTACATTTCAAGTATGTTCATGACTATTTACAAAGGAAAAATACAGTGTAATTAGTTTTTACTATTTCATTTCTGGCAAAGGACTTCAGAATTTATAAAAATACAAACCAGCATATGAATAAATGAAAAATAAGATCTACAGGGTCTAAGGCTCTACACTGCTCTGGAATTATGCACCCCAGTACAAAAAAATGTCACTAAGAGTGACTTCTAGATCATAAAAAAAAAAATGGAAAAATACCCTTCTTTTGTACTTACCATTAGTGATCACTTGAAAATCTGGATAAGTTTTAGTTAGTAGAAAACAAGACAAGCATTGATTCTTTGAGGACAAGTCAACAACAAATCCCACAGTACGGTAGCACTTGGAAAAATAACATTAAAAGGCTTACCAGAGCCTCTGATTTGATTGTTGGCCTGACCATAAAGTTTGGGTCAGGATGCAGCATGACTGGTTTAGAGACTATTGGTACACCTGGATGTCGTTGGATAGGTGGACTTGGAGCAAGTTGCTATGGGGTTAATTTAAGAAAATTAAAATTCACAATGTAATTTCTGCAAATCCATCATTTCACCAACATGCCTTGATACAAGTAGTTTATGGTACTGAATTTAATGTCACTAATACAACAAAAGGCTTACAGAGTTATTTTAAGACTTAAAAAGTTCACAAGCCAGAACATAATTTCTCTTGCATCCAAAGAGTAGCTTTCCCCCCTAAACTATGACTTCTCCAGCAAGAGTATGGAAAAATCTCATTGCTGCTTTTGGCATTATCCCATAAAGGCAATGAACTGAATGAGAAACTACAGGAAAAAAAAAAAAGCTAAAGCTGAGTGTAAGAACATAGTGAACCTAAAATGAGATTTTAACTAAACTATATCTAAATAGATCTTTTAAGATGAAATCCACCAGGACCACAGCTATCAGCTTTCCATAAAGAATTTCAAGGTAACGTATCCTGACTTAAGAGCAAGAATTAGTTACATTAATTATCTACCCTTGACTCTACAAAGTACAGATACCCACAGGCATCTGAGACCTAATCATCTAGCACGTACTAACCCGATTGTACACTTCTTCAGTTAAAACTCCCACTGACGTCAAGCATAGTTTTATTCAAGAAAAGAGTTCAAAACTGAGCCCTGTGGGTTTAGTTTTTGACTTAACCCCAGCAACTCTCAGCACACATTCGTCAATGTTTCTCATAGGAAATGTGATGTATTCCAAATATCATTCATATAGTACATGCTGTATCCTCTGAAATTATTTGAATTGCCTCCAGCAAATTGGTTAAGCCACTTTTTTTTTTTTTTTTTTTTTTTAAATAAGGGAATTTTGGGGTGTTTTTTGTTTGGCCTTCCCCCCCACCCCTCCTTTTTTAAATAATTTAAGAAAGAAGTTTTGGAACCAGATCTTTGAAAGTCCCCGTGGATATCCCTCAACTAATGTTGTTCCACACTGTAAAATGTATCATATTGTTAAGCTTTCTGATCTTAGAAGAATCGGTAGGTTCACAGCTATCATCTTGTTAAAGTTCACTGGAATTGGATGATTTCGCCTGGAGCTGCACAATTTAGAGACTTTTCTAGAATGCCTCAGAATGGGAAAACCTGACATCCAGCCATCCTGAATCAAAATCAGTGCAAAGAGTTACCAAACAAACATTCGTTCTTCTGAGAAGAAAGCTTGCTTCTTAGCACCCATTATGTTTAAAATATAGTTTGGTCCTGGCTCCTTTTGTCTGTCTTGACAGAAGAACAAAGTATATGCTTCATGACGAACAGAACGTGCAAACTTGGGCTGTATGGTGATGAAGTGTTAAAATATGAAGTCCTCAGACCACTGGGAGTCACTTCCACTACCTGGTATTAGGTAACACAGCAGTGGATCCACACACATGAATGCAAGCACTGAATTTTAAATAAATTAGCCATGCAGAGTCAAACCCTTGACACTTCCTTGACATTAGCATTACATGAGAAGTTCATAAAACTACAGTCACTATTAACAGTACATGACATACCAGCGGATTGCTTGACCCAGAAGATACTTTGCCGATGTGGGAGGTGTTTCTTACAACCTAAACAGTAACAGACTTAGTACCAGGTTCATATAAAGTATATAGCTAATAATAATTTTGAGGAACAGATCAATTGATATCAAATGTTTTAATAGTTAGTTGTGGAGAATGTATTTGACAGGATTTCATTCCTTTTGTCAGGTATTTGTTTGAGCTGAATTTGAAATTAAACAATGTGGGGAAAAAAAAACCTTAGCAACATAGAGAAGATTCACCAGTTTCAGTAATATTAGCAAAGCACACTTATGGGACAACGGCTGTCTTATTTTCAGCTTTGGCAGGCATAAACACAAGATCTTTAATCGCTGAAGTCAAACAAAGTGCACTGCTGCTGCTTATCTGTGGTGTTAAAAAATGACTTTATAAAAACCAGCAAGGATAAATTGTCCAGCTTCTAATTTTTCTTCCATTTGTAAAACCACATCAGGAATACAGGGTTATCTACTTATAAATGAAGAAGCTTTGGCTCAGTATTAATACTTTTCTAAGACATTAGTTATTTCCTCATATACACTAATTATATTAAGTGAAAACTGACTTATTTTTGAAGGCTAGGTTATTTTTTTTTGTTGTTGCTGTTACCTGATGTATTTTTCTTTAATTATTGACCTCTTCTTTAACATATCTAGCAGTGAAAAACTGACAGAAACATACACTGGAATATATGGGTTTGGGGTCAGATCCTGTATGGCAGTTCTTATATTACTTCTTTTATCTGAATATTTTCTGTTAGCATTTGAAGAATGTATTTCTTCTCTGAACGCTAGTATTTTGTACACTTGTTTCATTTCACAGCATTTTTATTTTGCAAACAACTTGGGAAACCTGTCATCTATAACAACATCCGACACATCCATTTCAGTGGATCTAGCATATTCTTGGCACTTTGAACATATAAACCATATAGACCAAGCACTATCAGATGTCTACTTAAGTTTAGAAGAGATTCATAGTTCAGATTAGGGCAATTATTCACATAGAAATAATCTGCCAGTTTCCCCTGAGAAGTGATTAATTTGCATATCCTTCCCCACCATAACCAGAATCATGCAAATGCAAAGCCTAGGATTTCCAAGTAAACATGCAAAAAAAAAAAGAAAGCCAACAATGCAGTCAGTCAATCCATGCAGAAAACTGTAGGAAAGAAGTAACCATATGGGATCCTCTTCTGTTGTTTCAGACAAATAAGAATCTTTTGCCACAAAAATGAGTACATGGATGCCACTACAGCGCTTAGCAAAGGGAATTAAGATGAAACAGCTGCCATTTCTCTCCTAAAGTAAGATCTGGCACAAGATTTCTTATATTTGATCCTCTTTTGGACTGAGATTGTAATAAAGAGAAAGTCACAATGTTTTCTCAAAGAAATCCCTAACTCCTGTGTGTGCAAAAAAAAAAAGTTAAACCTGATTACCAGCTCTTGTTCATTTGAAAGTATTTTAATGGTAATTTATATAGTGGTGATGTTATAAAAAGTTTGAGCTTCTGATTCTAAGCTAATTTTCTTTGTTCGCTCTTCTCACCTAACAAAGCATATTTAAAACACTTTCAATAAGTCATTTTCACTACACAGATATTTTTCTCAAATTTAACTATGAGTTAAATCTGCTGCATGCCATTGCTTTTTTTTTTTAATCTTTAAACACTCAAGTCCAAATTGTCTTTTTAACTGATACATTCTGCCCAAGATAACTGCATGTGGTAGGATTACAACGTACTTAGGGAAGAGAGAGCAAAACCCGCTGACCTTAAATTTGAAAAAATTAAAAAATTAAAATAAAGCTACCTCTGGACTGCATTCACTACTATGAAACAACAAAACCACCTCATTCCTTCTTTTGACACTGCATATGGCAGATGGGTAGATCCAGTGGATAAAGTGGGTGACTGGAGCAGGGGAATGGTAAAGGCACATGCATCCAAACAGATCATGAGGTCACCTGGGAAGCTGGTGTTACTGCCAGGGCTGGACCTCTTGAGAGCAGAACATTTGATGTAGGAAGTGGATGAGCTGATGGTCCTGGAGTAACAATGGGTGGTGGTGGCGGGGGTGGTGCCACACGTTGTTTAGGCTTGTCAACTTCATCTAAGTTTATATCATCAAGATCTGTGGTATGAAGCTGCAGGCCACCAGCAAAACGCCGCATTGATGTGGCAGAAGGAGAAGCGGAAGGACGTCCACTTGTCAACTACGTGCAACAGAACAGAAATCTGCCTTAACAGTTCATCTGCCTGCAACAGCTCTAAAGAAATTAGTGGCAAATCCTAGAACATCACTCAGCCTACCTGCTCCTGCACAGGAAGCTCTTGGCTTCTCCCACACAGAATATATATAAACTTTTTCTTCAGTAAGGCCTTTTTAAAAGCACTCCTTGGGATTCCAGTTTAGAAAAAGAAAATTGGAGTGCTGTGACAGTAGCCTTGGCTGTTGGGGCACGGGGGATTACACAAAAAAACCAAACCAAAACAAAACAAAAAACCCCACACAAAACACCCAACTGCATGGAGTCTTCAGAAGGTAAAATCACAGGACAAATCACAGATAACACAACTGTTGACACTCTAGCTCTTATGAAGAGAAAGCAAGAACTGCTCCTTCCAAAGGTGATTATATAAAAGCAAAATAATGGAAGATGGGCCCTGAAATTCCATGTTATTAAAAAAGGGAAAGGGGCTAAAGTCTGGTGTAAACATAACAAGACATTAATACAAGTGGGGAAAGTAAGCTTAAGCAGCTATCAAAACAAGAAGTTTAGGGTGCTACGGAAATTAAGATCCTCTGGAGGTTCTGGACTTTCTAATTTCTGTTAATCAACACCAGATGCATCCAGAGTTTGAATATCATGAGCAGCTCACCCAAAAAATAAGGTTGTGAGTGTGAAGAAGGTTTCTACATATGCTGTTAGAGTTGCTAACACTTCTTTTACCACTCATCAAACTGAAGTACTTAAGGACACAGCTGAGGAAACATTGTAGAGATGAGCTGTCCTACAGTCTAATATGAAAATACTTCCCTCAGGTGGGTACCTCTGTTGACATTCTTTGGGATCTCCTTATCTGCCATACTCACTCCTCGGTACTAAAAAAATAGGTATTTCTTTGGCAGAGGACAAGCGACCTTGACTGCTCTTATACCCAAGTAGCAGTTCAAGCCTGTAGTACTTAAATATTGTTCAGATGCATTTACCCTTCAGAAGCGTTCTGGTTTTGTGTTTTACAGGAGTCTAACTGCTTGGGCAGTTTCGTAGAATTGTAATAGAATATTTATACATAACGTAATAGAAGAATTGATGGAGCAAATACAACACAGGGTGCTTGTCTTAAATCACGGTAGAGCTCTGGAAATACAGAGGTGATTTTAATCTGTAATTTTCCCTCTTACTTTACAAAGTAAGGGGGACAAAGATCTAGCAGAACATAGGCAGCCAAATGTAGGTAATGAAAGAAACTCAACATAATCATTCCACTGTCCTAGAGATCTGCACTGAAGAGCCAACACGGATCTCAGCCTGAGGCCAGGAAGAACAAAAGACCAGCTGCTTTTTTCAGAGCTGCTCCATGTTGACCTGAAGGAAATTCATGCGAGTGTTCCCCAAGGGTCCCTTTTGTGGTTGCAATTTCTCTGGGATCCCAGAGGAATTCAGCAGATTGCAGTGTTCCTCTTGAAAGCAGCTGTGCTTGGAAGAGAGCCAGACCAGCAGGATGGTGGGAAAGCATCACTCCACATCTAGAACCATCAGTCTCTAAGGCACAATCACTATCTGCAACTGCCTTCATTAAAGGGGACTATTTAAAACACAAAACGAAATCCTATTCTTTGGAAGTTTCTTATCTTTTGGTCATTTTCTTAACCTATACCTTTATCCCATGCAATACAAGGAATCATCCAAGAGATCATCATCAATCAGAACATCACACCCATTTTTTAAAAGGGTAGAAAGGAGGACCCTGGGAACTACCGCCCTGTCAGCCTCACCTCTGTGCCTGGGAAGATCATGGAACAGATCCTCCTAGAAGCTATGCTAAGGCACATGGAAGACAGGCAGGCGATTCAAGACAGCCAGCATGGCTTCACCAGGGGCAAGTCCTGCCTGACCAACCTAGTGGCTTTCTACAATGGAGTGACTGCATCAGTGGACAAGGGGAGAGCTACAGATATAATCTATCTGGACTTCTGCAAGGCCTTTGACACAGTCTCCCAGATCATCCTTCTAAGCTGAAGAGATACGGATTTGATGTGTGGACCATTCGGTGGATAAGGAACTGGCTGGATGGTCGCATCCAGAAGGTGGTGGTCAATGGCTCGATGTCCAGATGGAGAGGTGTCCCATCCACAAGTGGTGTCCCTCAGGGACCCATACTGCGACTGGTGCTGTTCAACATCTTCATCAATGACATAGACAGTGGGATTAAGTGCACCCTCCACAAGCCAACAATGTGTGCTTGCAGCCCAGAAGGCCAATCACATCCTGGGCTGCATCAAAAGAACTGCGGCCAGCAGATCCAGAGAGGTGATTCTCCCCCTCTACTCTGCTCTTGTGAGACCCCACCTGGAATACTGTGTCCAGCTCTGGAGCCCTCAGCACAAGAAGGACACGGACCTGTTGGAGTGGGTCCAAAGGAGGGCCACAAAGGTGATCCGAGGGCTGGAGCACCTCTCCTATGAAGACAGGCTGAGAGAGTTGGGGTTATTCAGCCTGGAGAAGAGAAGGCTCCAGGGAGACCTTACAGCAGCCTTCCAGTACCTGAAGGGGGCCTGCAAGAAAGCTGGAGAGGGGCTGTTTGCGAGGGCATGCAGCGATAGGACGAGGGGCAATGGTTTTAAACTAGAGCAGGGTAGGTTTAGATTAGACATTAGGAAGAAGTTCTTTACAATGAGGGTGGTGAAACACTGGAACAGGTTGCCCAAAGAGGTGGTGGAGGCCCCATCCCTGGAGACATTCAAGGCCAGGCTTGATGAGGCTCTGAGCAACCTGATCTAGTTGAAGATGTCCCTACTTACTGCAGGGGTTTGGACTAGTTGACCTTTTCAAAGGTCCCTTCCAACCCAAGACATTCTATGATTCTATGATCAATGATGTTCGTATTTTCATAGATGCCATTTTCAAATATGGCTGGATCTTCTAGTCTCAGTTTTATTATTGGTAGCACGGCCCACCTTGCCTAAACAGATCATGAGCCAATAAAACTGTTAATTTTGCCATGATAATATACTTACGAAGGACAAAATAAAATCAGTTCATTAAAATAATAAAAAAGTATCTGCAAAACATAGGAGCGGCAAATACTATAGATTGTAATTCATCAATTACTGACATTTTTTTCCCCCCTCAGAATGAAGGCTGAGAGGGAAAGATCAAGACAGATTTTTCTCTGGTAAAAACCTGTTGCTTTTAGGAGACAACTAGTGAATTATTTAGAGATCATGCAATATATGGAGAAGCCAGACTTTTACCTCAGGAGACTCATTCTCCACAGAGGAAATCTGTTCTAACCGTGTCTGACAAAGTCTTTCCACCCAGTGCTGCACCTTTTCCGATTCTTCCAAGTCTTCTCGTTCTGTCTCAGATACCTTAATCATGACACCCATGCATGAAAAAAGGTTATAGGTATAGTTACAATACAAATACGTTTCAAAAGTATGAAATGCCATTTAAATTAGTTTTAAAACTAATAATGCTTTTGAGAATTATTTCCTCTTTCGCTGTCTTTCATTAAATTCATCACTACACGTGGACGCTCATTAACTGAAGAGGTATCCTCATTTGGGCAAAAACTGACTGTAGAAACAAGCAAACGTGGGAACAGAGTTTTGCAGTGAAACAGCAATTTTTTAAAAACTTCATTATGTTTGACATAATTAAACAAGTGTCCTGCTAAGATAATTCCACTAAAGATTCCGCTCATTTTCTTTCAATATAATTTTGCACTTGATAGGAGAACACAACATACCTCTTGCACGAGACGATTTATTTTCAGTTGTTTTTCTTTCTCCAACATTCCTTCTTTCTCTTTGGCAAGTTTTTGCTCAAACTCCATTTCCTTTTTATTCTTCTTCTGTTCACACAGACTGTCACTTTTTGACTTCTTTCGCTCTTTCCCTTTCTGGGAAGTTTTGGTGGTTTTGTTGGTTTTGTTTTTCTTTTGTTTTTCATATTTTTACATCAGCTAAAAACATTGCAAACTTTAAACTCAGTACATGAGTGCCTGCCTTGAAAATTTAATTACAGTCTGTGCAAGCATGGGGATGGTCTTTTAAAAGAAAATCTAAAGTCCATTTCCCCAGCAATTTGCAGGAAATTCAACCTTATTTGGAGGGCCTGTGCACATTAACATAAATTGGACAAGATCAGACAATTCAACTGTTTTGCTTCTCTGCAAAGTTACAACATTAGGGCACACAGGCCCACTACAAAACTTTGAATATTCAAACAATTTTGGTTAGGTCTTGATTTGACATCTCTTTGTTCTGATATTTTTATATAGATACAAGACTGACTGATTTCAGGTGACAGATGCTCATGTATAGGTAGATGTGAATATTCTATGCATAAAACATCTTCATGCATATGTCCGAAAATGAGCATTGCATGCCTTAATACAAATGAAATAAGCAATTACTAAGGAAAGGCTTGGTTCAGTGCAGAAACTGAATTGCTCCCAGGAAAGAACACCGCATCATGAAGACCAAGTATCTCCTATACGAACTGGATAAAATCTACTCACGTCAGCGAACTAATACAGCACAAAGCAACTCTAAAATTTTAGATGTAGAGTGCAACCAAAGGGGAAATCTACATAATCTTTTTGGAACCTCTATTCCTGTTGTCTTCAAAATACCCCATGCTCCTAATTTCTACTTTAATGTTGCCACATTTCTGCTCTCTCCCTTGTTTGTACTGGTAGGGCCTAGTTCATATTGGAAAGCCCATGTCCTCCTTTTATTTATGAAAAAGTAAGGAGGAGCAGCTGGCCACTTACTGGTCAATTACTGCCTGTGCCCAGAGAGGCTACGCTTCGAGTTTGATTTTGCTCTGCTCATTATTATCAGCTACTGACTTTTCATCGTAGTTTTGGGAATTCAAAGCATGAACATGCTTCACCTTACATAGCATTATTTGTCTTGCTTCCACCTTTTACATATAATATTCATAATAAAGTCTTGGAGAACAGACATTTTCCCTGGCATCTACAAAAGTCAGTTCTCCCAGACAAGTAGCTAATTGGGATTTTGTATTGCTGAGTTCAGTTCAGTGGGATGTTGTCTATTGCTTCACGGTTAAGTGGTGGTAAATAAATAAATAATTGTCAGAGACAAAAATTAAGAAAGAGTTTAAGTAAAAAAAAATAAATTAAAATCTAGCTTTTCACACTAATGTTTTAACATAAGCATAGTTCTATTGGCATGTTTTATTCAAGGCTAATTAGTTTGTACCTTAATAACAATTGCTGATACTGTCTTATCCTTTAATAAATTAGAAGATACATTTAGTACTGCCTACTAAATGTAACATTTGGCAGGTCAACCTGCTAGGTATCAACATTTGAAAAATTACTGAATTTAAGGCACATTAAGCAGTACACATGCCAAAATGTTCCAGAATATGAACATATATCAGACCGTCTTAGCTGCATTCACTGCATTCAGATACAACAGGATGAATCATCCTTTCCATCCATTTTCCCGACGGATTCAGTTTACTTCCTATTAAAGACATTTTTAGTACAGAGCGAAATTTTGGTTTTAAAACAAGACAAAAAAGCAATTAGCAATTTGAAGTAGGATGAAAATTCATCGCTTCCAGATTAAAAGTATTTCTAAAAGAAAAAGATTAAAAATACATATTTTCAAGCTTCTAGTTCACACTGTATAGTAGAGTTCGACAGGAACTGGGTAAGATCTTCATTACCATATGAAAAGGTATTTGGAGGTTCTCTAAACTATCTTTGTCAGCAGCAATACAGAAGATGACCTATTTGTGTGAAGAGACTGAGTTTTCATAACATGTATTTATACTTTTCAGGTAGAAATCCTAACTGTACTGGCTTTCACATAAGTTACAGATGCGTGGTGATTTACAGTTGCTAACAGTACAAAATGGTATCGGAGTGTACGATAATTTCTTATTCTCTATTAAGGAGAATAGGCATTTCCTGTCCACACAGAAAGTTAAATAGTCCTTAATGGTAACACAAATACTTCACCTGTCAGAAACAATCCTGACCTCCTCAGAAACGTTGAGTTCTCAGGAGATAGACATAGGAACTCTCCTTGACACTTCTACCCCAGTTAATTACCATCAGCCATCACAAAAAAAACCAAACTCAAGCACAACACAATCACAAAACCCCTATAATATGGCTCATATACATTAAAAGAAATAAAGAGAATAAAGCAACAGCAGGAATAAAGTATTATTTGAAACTAATAATTCGAAATTGCAATACTTTAGCAGCAACTCTACAGATAAAGTATTCTATCAAGCTTAAAGATTTTCAACTGGTTTTGCTCATTCTGTGTGATATACATGCCTAAGCCTTTTGCCTTCAGCACTCCTTTTACTGGGAGATTTGCAAAGGTATAACTGGGAACTACATACTTGGTTCCCACTGAATTTTTGTCTCTGTATGTTTTTTCATACATTATTCTGAAGACTTTTGGAGAACCTAAAGACATGCACTGCCCATCTGTATTGCAAATTATTGACATACACTCCCCACAGCAGCTGGCAGGACTTGAAAAGTCCACAGTATTTGAAAGGACAAATTCCTAGGCAGATGCATTTCAAATACATCTTAATTTGTGCACACATTAAGAGGAGAAACATTTGACTATAAAGAATGTCTAGTAATAACAGAGAAGAAGAAAAAAAGAGGAATTAAAATTGAAATGCACAGCAAACAAATGCACATATCAAACTTTGTACCTTGCGGATTGTGGGAAATTTTCCTTCATACCGATAAAACCATCCAAAAGCTACAAAAAGGTAAAGGAAGAGTTTTTTGAAGAAAAGCCAAGGACTGGTTCAGATTCAGATTAATCCATGCTGATGCATGTAACTGATTAAAATTTATTCGAAGGCACAACACCAAAGGTTTGATATTACATGACAAGTTCTTAGATGACTTCTTGACCAATTGTGCTAGTACATTTAGTCACAAGTTACCCTTATTTTACTGATACACATTCTATGTTATGCAAAGCAAATGCAACAATTAATCTTCATAGAGAAACATACAGCCACATGCATTGCTAAGATTTCTATGGTCATAGTCCTACTTTACACTACTTTTAACAAGTCTTCTTAAAATGAAACAGGTATTGAAACTCATTCAAGCTTGTGGCAGAACACAGTGGTGTTTAAGGACACAAGAAAAGCTCAGTTTCCTAGGATAAAATATTTCAAGCCAAGTGCACAAATATTAAAACCACATTGCTAAGTAAAAACATACAAAAGAATCCATTACCATAATTTTACAGAAGAAACACTGATAACACACAGAGCTCTCAATACAATACACCTTTCTGTAGGATTAATAGATTTTGTACTTATATGAAGGTATCTTTAGAAAGCGATGACAGCAACAGCATCATAACCTCTCATCATTTACCAAAGGACCACACATACTGCTCTAGCAAAACCAAATGATCAGTTCATTGTCAAGACTGACTGTCAGGAGGAAGGGAAACACAGGAAGAATCTGAATCAGGATAGGAAGTTAAGGCTGAGCAGCAAACCTGTTTGTCCTGCATCGTGATCACTTCATCCATGTCATCTGTTTCAAGTTGGTCATGTGCAACTCCCTCTAAATCTACTAGAGAAACAAAGGAGGAAAGGAGTGAGGAGATAGAAATGACAGTCTAACTGGAGGTTTCCATGAAATGAAAAAGAGATCAGCAATGAGTAACTAGAAGTTTCCATGAAATAATAAGAAGTTAGCAATGGGATATTTTTCCATATAATTGAAAAAAACTGAGCTCCTGCTTAAATCAAATCAATTTCCAATCTCCTTCAAACCTGAAGAGCAGTTAGGATCTGCATATGGCCAATTAGTCTGCTCTGCTATGAAGGGAAGCTCACAGAGGTAGGTGGCTTTTCCTGTAATTAAACCATCAGCAGCTCTGGGATATCTGGTTTCAAAAAGAAATATCAGCCTTCTATTGTGCTGTCACTGGGTTAAGTGCTATACAGAGCAAACACTGAAGAATCAGAAAACTAAACGTGTAAAAGATGGTTACAGATGGTTACAGATGAAACATTTCCCCATCTCAGTTTCTCAACCATGAAAAGTTAAGTCACTTCTCCAAAGTCACATAAAAAATTATGTAATCCGGTTAGGAACTGACCCAGGTCTCCTTAAGTTATCCGACACCTGCTCCACTAGTACTTTCCACTTTTTCCTTTGTCTAATACCATTTTAGTACACTCTTCACATACTACCTACAGCTCCCAACTTAGATTCTTAACTGTAAATTAAGCTCCAAGCATCTAAAATTCCTTTGGACAACTACGACAGACTTACACTTCAGGGCAATTCTTCACAGAAACATTGCAGTGTACAACAGTACCTCCTCAGTCTCTTGACTAATTCTGAAGCAGACTGCTCAGTAATAGGAAATCAATTTTCAGGCTGTGCAGAGTACAGCCTGTTTGATTTGCTGCAACGGATGAAAAGAGGAAAAAGACAGGAAAAAGGAGGACAGCAGAGGAAAAAGAGGTAGATTCAGTAAGTAAAATGATAGTAGGAGGGGAATAGAAAAAAACCCAAAAAGTAAGGAAAAGGCGTTTCAAAGTCTACAGGTAATCCACACATGAAAAAGCAGGATTCATTTTTCCACTCTGACAGATGGTCTATTAAAGATATTAACAGATCTGCTACTACATACAGGACCTCACAGACAGATGCCTGAATTTTGCAAATCCTTAGAAATGTGCCTAGCTTTTTTATGATTAGGTCACTAGGAATTGATTCAGAAGTTCTTATTGCATGCTTTTAATTAGTACATGCTTACATGCTTTGCTACCCAAGCTCTAGCATGCAAGATTATTTTTGCAACAGTTATAAACATCATTATGCCATCATCATTTCATTTTCAAGATAATTGTCAAAAAAATCATGAACTGAAGAAAGTGATACACAGAAAAATGATGTGGTAAATACTTTAGCCTGAGAAGGAATAAATGAGATGTGAAAGGCATGTTGGCAAGAAACAGACGACTTGTTAAAACCTCTAGGAGAAACACGTAAAGTCGCTGATTCTTCAGAATCTTTGGTTTTTCTCTTTTTTGCCTAGTGTCTTACTGTTGCTTTGCAACAATGGCTTCTGTTGCATTTTTTAATCACACTCAATATATTGTTTACTCCTCCTCATGGAAGAGAAGCAAGAGAGCTTCAATACATTCCTACAGCCACCAAAGACTGCCAAAGTAAAAGAGGACTGAGGTCCTGCTGAAGAGATAAGGGAAAAGATCTTCAGATTTTTCTGAAAACTAAACATTGAATTTATTTCCTCCAAGCCAAAATTGGGGATTACATATCTATTTTTCTAGTTAGAAGCACGCAGACAAAAACACTCAAAACCCTAAAATCCACCCTCCATAATACACTGATTTAGAGTAAGGGAGAAGAAAAAAAAGTAACAATAGGAATAGCAAAGTGCATTCATTCACTCCAAAATGAAACTGCAAATTTAGTACTAGCTTTCTACCTTCAAATGCTCCAGCTCCCAAGATCTCTTCTCAAATATAAAAGTGATGTTAAACTATTTGCTGATATGATTAATGCAGGAAGCTCAAAGCTAATTTCAAGTGAAAGAAGAAAAACAAACACTTGTCTCCCCTTCTTCATACTTTCATTTTCAAAAGTAACAAAAACCAGTAACAAAATGCCCATAAAACCTAAAATATTACTTATTACTGTAAGTAACAGTTTCTTTGCTGAAATGAAAGCACACACGTGTATATAACCTAGCATTTAAATATCAGCTTATCCAGATGGACATGAAAACATAGTCACTGATCATATAAAAAACACAGCACTACTTTAATAGTGGAAATCAGCAGAACTCTACTGATGCAGGAACTGCTCTGTGAAAAGGTTGACAAGCAAAACACTGAACAGAAACAACATGGAAAGCAATGCATCAAAACCCCAAGCTAAATAGACTGACACTTCAGACAATTTCTTAGCGAGGCTTCCTGCGTGCGCTCCCCCCCCCCCGCCTCCAATTTTTACTGCTGCTGCTTGTTAAAAACCATGACTGTTTGAGCGGACGCACATTTTGTGAGCGAGGTACCTGTTAAACAAGAGCTATTACATTAATCTATCATATGCTTCCAGCCTTTTGAAAACAACCAAGCCATAACTAACTCGGCTTGGACACAAACTGGTGATATGTTCCATACAGCTCAGTGATGTGTCTGAAACAAATATTTTCCCTAGGAAGCAGACTGAAATCAATTACTTACTCTTGTGTTTGGAACGAGGGGCAGAGTGCACTTCTGCAGTTACAGTTTTTAGGGATTTGGGAGGTTCTTTAGGACCCCAGTCTTCTTCCCACTCCTTTTTAAATTTTTCCTCCTCTGCTGTTATCCTATAGGAAAAAAAATGCAGCTAGGAATTCTGAGTATAAAGTCATTACCACTATTTAGTGTTCAGTATGTTTTATTTTTCTCTTTAATATAAAGCAAAATAAACTGCCGCTTCCCCCAAACCAAATTCCTTTCACCAATCTAAGTCTCATTTACTAAGCTACTAAGATAATTTGTAAAATATAACGTAACAGAGTAACATATTTTTATTTAATATTAGGACTTCAAAGGCCAGTTATATAAACACCTGCACAGATAAAAAGCCCACTACAATACTGACTGTCACCTTAACTGAAGCAAAACCCCATCCCTCATCTAATAATTTTTCTGTTTTAGAAATGGGAAGTATCTATTAGAAAAATAGCCACTTTTAGCTAATATGCTAAGTGACAGACTATGTACCACATGCCTAAAACAGATGTTACAATGGTAAATTATACCTAAAAAGCGTGTGTGTTATTTCAATATCTTGTCTCCATTTTGGTGGTTGCTTCCTAAACATATAGTCCTAGGCTACACTAAAAAGTGACTCTTCCCAAAAAGAGCTAAATACTGTTGAGACACAAATTCAGCATTCTAGGAAAAAAGAAAAAAAAAAGAAAAGAAAAAAAAGAAGAATGGTCACTTCAGGACACAGGAGCTCATAAAACATGTAAACTACCTAGAATGCACCTAGAAAGGCATCATGATCAAAAAAGGACATTTTGAAGGAAAATTCAGCAAATCCCAAGTAGGTCATGAGAGAACTGCTGTGTAACCTAATAGCTTGTAGCTTCATGTATGGTGCCTTTAAGTGATCCAAGATCTATTCTCAGATGTAGCCTGTCCTGAACTGGTAAACTGATATATGGTGCCCAAATTTACCAGGCTGTAGATATATGTGATGCTATTTATACTTGGATTATCTTTTGAATCTCTAAATTAGCTAAGGTAAATTTAAAAAATATCCATAGGTGGTCAAAGCACTATCAAATCTGCACCTAAGGTCAGTCGATAGCAGGGAACATAGAACAGAATGTTTAGATTTGTTTTTACATTTCATTTCAATTAAAAAAAAAAAAAAAACCAACAGGGATACAACATAACTCGAAGTACACAGAGTTAAAGACCTCTGCAATTTAGGCACATTTGAAATTTTTTCCTAAGAAGTATACAGGATACTAAAGGGCACAGTGACTTTATACAAGCAATTCCTGCAGAAAAGATTTTAAAAATGTGCAAAATGTCATCTTCACAAACTGTTAATACAGGAAAGCATTATATTCTAGTGAAACTGCCTGCCTGCGATTGCTTATTAAATCTAAGCTTTCAATCAAATCTAAGTCCCCATACTACCATCCTCCCTCTTCTACACCAAGGAGATCGACACTGACTTAACAGTTTGGATTGTAATACAGAAAAGCTTAACAAGTGCCTGAGCACAACTTGGAAATTATACAAGGAAGTATAAAGACGTGCTAGACCTTACAATGAGGGGCCCTCAGGGCAGCCTAATCACGAAAGTCCTCTTTGAGTAAAGATGCACTAAGTTCAGAAGGATACTGCAGATATCGAGCATTCATTATAACAGACAGGCAATCCGGATTTGGAGAATGGAATCATTCTTCACCTGTGACGGTCTGCTTTTATAGCAGCTTTCCAGGGCTATTGCAGGAATTTCTACAGCAGACCACAATAAAGAACTGGGTGTTATCTGTTCTCCAGGAATTAGAAAAGGAAAACATGTAAGAATTCACACACGTGATGCAGCAGAGCCCACAGCAGGACTGTCAGAAGATTCTCCTCTTGTGACAGCTGGGGAACACATTCCCTTTTGCACCTCACAGATTCAGAAATCCCTGCACTTTTTCTATCAGAGAATTTTAGCTAATGCAGGTACTGAAAATGGACTTAAGTGAATGAATATGAATTAAAAACTGTTTACGATGTCAAAGCTGCAAAAGTGAATACTTCAGGGTCAATTTTAGCTCTAAAAGGCTGTATCAAAACAGCCATTGTGCAATTTCCCACTATCTTTCATGCAATTTTCCAGCATCATTTAGAAGGGAAATTAATTACTGTGATAGCAACGACATATTATACTGGTTAATTTTAAAGTTCAAAATATTATAATACAATCTTTGAATGTGTCTAGTTCCTAGAATCACAGATTTTTAAAAAAAGACAACTGTGATAATAAAAAAAAAATTCATATTTCGTGAATAAAATAGGTTCTAGAACTTCTTGTTTCAGTGCCACAGTTTTAATGTAATTAATTCGCTCCTTAGAAAAGCAAAAGCCTATTTAAAATTTATGACTGAAATTCCCACTCAAGACAATTAGCATAATATTGTCCTTATTTCAGTCTGAATCTACCTAGCTTTTGTTTTCAGAACTGTCTGATTGACCGAAAAGGCTATTAAATTCAATGCTGTCTATACTCTTACAGATCATGAACAAGAGATCTGTGCTTTGGGTTTTTTTTGTTTTGTTTGGTTTGTTGTTGTTTTTTTTTTTTTTTTTTTTTTTAATATAAGCTAAGTGGATTTGTCATGTTTTCCAGCTCTTCAGTCATTCTTCTGTTTCTTCCCTGATCCATTTCCTTGCAGGATTCATTTCTTTTTTTTCCTATTAGAATTAAATGTAGCAGCTCAGTGACAACAGAGTAAACAAGTTCTGAGACACAGAGCTTCCTTACTCTTAAGTTTCTCTATACATTTATAACGTATTTTTAAAATAAGCACTCAACTTCAATTTCACATTGAATTTATTATTACCATAACCCTCATGTTTTCCAGGTGCTGATTTTCAGGTAAGTTTCCTATTCCATGTGGCGTACTTACTCATACACATTGGATCCTATATTTAGCTAAATGGAAATACATGCTATTTTATTAGAAAAGAATATGCAGAATGTTTTCAGACAAGTTTAATACATAAGGACCATTTTTCAGGTAGCATATTGCCTGTGTAGGTTATTACTTACTGCTCTATTTCTCTGCGATATCTCTCTTCTTCCTCTGCAGCCTTCTGTGAAATCTCCAGTTTTCTTCTATAATAAGAGGAATTGGGACACAGTGATAAAAATAATATTTTCTGAGTAAGAACTTGCACAAAGTGTGTCAGCATATAGTTAGTAAAAGACATAGACAGTAAATATGTATGCTTTGGGGGAAAAACACTCCTTTTTAGAAGTCATCTTTAAGATACCAAGGGTTCAAATACACTTTCGTAGGAACCCTGAGGACAATCATGACCATCTGGATAATAAGGGCATATCATCTGTTTAACTCTGTAAGTCACTATCTCCTTCTGAGACAGTCCCACAGTGTGCTATTGTAGGAGTATAAAATTTGTAACTGTCCTGCTAAAGATAAAGGATAAGGGGATGGCATCAGGAAAATAACTAATATCACATTGAAGAATACGAGTATGACAGTCAGGGAACAAAGTGACCCTTCTACTCAAGACATATTTGAGCGATATTAGCTTGGAAAACCCAGAACATGAAGAGCACCACAGGATAAGGATTTATGAACAGACTCTGCAACAGCAAAACTAAGTTAACCTAAGCTGGGAATCTTCTCCCAGATGTTCCCATCTTCCATGCTCTTTCCAAATCCAAGCTAAATTTTTCAGACTGTCCTACATAAGAGTCCTTACAATCTCTCTTTCTCTTTCTGCTCTTTGATGATCTTGTTAGTCTCCAGCGCAAGTCGCTTCTGATGCATTAACTCCTGGCGTTCCTGCTCACGAAGACGTTCTTCTCTCTGCCTTTCTTCTTCAGTCATGAACAGCTCCTTTCCCTGCAATCAGAACCACCACACAAAGCAGTTGTGAAAAAGTCTCACGAATGTAGTTCTTCTAGGAAATCATTCAAAACAGATTATGTACCAGGCACATCTGCCATTTCCTCACATGACTTTTTCTGAGGAATGCTTTCTGAAAGACCCTGAAAGATCTGACCACTTCATTCCAAAGAGCTACTCCAGTTTAATTCTCAAAGTTATGATGTGCTAAGCACCTCCTAAGAGGCAAGCAACTACTAAAGTCAGCAACAATAGCACAGGGGTCCTGCCAAAGACATGCTCATTGTGTCACCCAGAAGAAACTCCACATTATACTTTATTGAAATATAATTGAGCAATGCAATGCTAGAGAACAGCACATTGAATGAATCCCAATGTGGAAGACAACTACACAGCAACTGTTTTAATGCTTTTGTGGCTGCTGTGAAAACATACAGGGAACTTAAATACAGGAAACATACATTGCCAAAAGGTTATGTAGTTGATGTGTTTAAGTTGGTTTTGTTCCTGTGCCATTTGCGTTACAGTTAAGAAACAAGCACTATTTTCTATTCAAGAAAGATATTTCCATGGTGCTATTTGTGGAACACTTCGATAACATTTATCTAATTTTCATTACTGAAATTAAAATCCCATGTTAATTAGGAAGGCAGAATTTTTCATGTCTTTAAGGCTGAAAGTAGACAGCTTAAACAAAAACAAGCAATGAAGAATGCCTTTGCACCACGGTCTTTGCTGACCAAAAAAAAGTAGAGAAGCTGTTTCCTTTTGCAACCTCTTCTTCAATACAAAGATGTGTCTTGAGGAAAGGAGAAACACACAAGGTGGAGTAGGATGGAGCAGAAGAGTTCCATAGCAAAAATTCACCATTTGAAGGATTCAATCCCTGTGTTACATTCTGCAGCAGATACCATCTTTTCTAACAGTTGGTAACATAGCTGGGAGTTGAAACTAAGTCCTTATGATGTTGAGTTCCTGGAGCATTTGTTTAAACAACGTCTACAATGCCTCTGATAGCTGCGTCTTTTGTTTAGTTTAATTAATGAGTAGTTTAATTAAACCATGAATTCCTTAATATAGCTACAGAGTATACATGAGTCCTTAGAAGTAGCTTAAATGATTTATTAAATTTTGCTTTCCCTATTTAATTCAGTTGCAAGGCAATTAGAAAATACCATCTTTGATTAGTCTACGAACTTGAGTATCCTCTTGCATACAACTATACATTTTACTATAAGAAGGATTAAAGCAGTAAAACCAATAAAACATTTATTGAAAGCCACACTGAAGTCAGTGGAAAGATTTAATTAACTTCAGCTGGCTTTAGATTAGGCCCCAAAGGCATATAGTATCTGTTGTACAAAACAGTGGAAATAGAAAACTGAACAATTTCCAATGTGCTGGTACACTAAAGAGATCAGATAAACAGTTACACAGGGAATTAATTTGGAATAAAACTCAGACATCAGCTATTCACAAGGAAAAACTGACTCCAATCCAATTCACCTTTCATGTTTCAGCAGAAGCAGATATCTATTAGAACAGATGATGTCAAATATAAGAAACCATTATGATAAAGTTAATTTCCATTCCTTGTCAAGGGGATGGTTTTGCGCTGGCCCACAGTCAAAACTGGTTTATTTGAGAAGACTGTGGATAGTTATTAATGAAATAATCAAAAGCCACTTAACACTGCCCTGTTTTGACAGAATTCAGAGGGACAGACATTATAATGAAACACAGCTTCACTTCTTATCTATTTAGTTTTACCATTTATTTGCCCACATAGCAATTTCCATAGGTGTCCTGCTTTTATAAATACACTACTTACAGCGCCTGCTACCACAGAGATAGTCAAAGTACGACTACTTTTGAGCACTCTGACAGCCTGCAAAGTAAAGCAAAACAAAAATCAGTCTGAATTAAGCGATAAAAGGCCTGTATATACAGGATGAGAGATGCTGGTTGTCAAGGCTAGAATTTCCAGAAGACCTACCTGAACTAACAAGGTGGTAGGTATTCAAATGTCCAAATTCCTATGTTCAAAACACCACCTCTTTGTCTAAGTAGCCCAATATCAAAACATACTTTTTTCAGCCAGGAAAATTGGACAGATGCTTAATAAGCTGACAATTATGTATTTGGGGAATTAGGAAGATTTGATCTTACCTCTTTATGATCCACATTAGAAAAGTCCACTCCATTTACCTCAACAATCTGATCACCGACCTAAAGGAGTTAATCCAAATTTTAGTACAGATGCTAAATTAATACATATATTAAATGAAAACAGAAAAAGATATAGCCTCTACCATTTTTAATACAATAATCATAGGTACTGGCAGAGTGTCAGGGGAACAGAGCGGAAAGTGGCCAGACCTGCACATCCTCCCATATTAGCATTTCTTACTGCCACCGAGTTCAAATACTGAGCTCGATGGACTGTTGGTCTGACCCAGTATGGCACTTCTCAAGTTCTTAAAGTTTAGGAAACTTGCTTCATTTTAAATGGAACCACATGGTATTTCTTTCGCTTGGAAAAAAAAAAGAAAAAAGCACAGCTAGTGACTTTACAGTGATGCAGAATCCTTGTAGTAGTAAACACCAAAAAAGATTTCCTTGTGGTACCTACCTTGGAAGGTGGCAAACTTACCTCTAAGCCCACTTCTGCTGAAAGAGAACCCGGCTTAACATTGCTGATGAAAATGCCTGGTTTTTGTGTTGGACCACTGGAAATACTGGTATAATATAAAACCAAACAACATCAAAACCACATTTATAGGATAATATTTATAGAATAATACGGTGTAATGCATTGAGCAGTCTTAGTTGTTTTCCCATAATTTGTTTCTGTTCTTGTTTCAGCTGGAATGGAGTTGACTTTCTTGCCAGCAGCTGGTATAGTGCTATGTTTTGGGTTTGGGATGGGAATAGTGTTGATAGCATACTAATGGTTTTGGTTGTTGCTAAGCAGTTAAGGCCTTTTCTGCTCCTCATACTGCCCTGCCCTGCCAACAAGTAGGCTTGGGAGTGTACAAAAAGCTGGGAGGAGACGAAACCAGGACAGCTGACCCCAACTGACCAGAGGAATATTCCATGCCATGTGATGTCATGCTCAGTATATAAAGCTAGGGGAAGAAGAAGGAAGGGGGTGAACATTCAGAGTTATGGTGCTTGTCTTCCCAAGTAACTGCTACATGTGATGGAGCCGTCCCTTCCTGGAGATGGCTGACCACCTGCCTGCTGATGGGAAATAGTGAACAAATTCCTGGTTTTACTTTGCTCGCATGTGTGGCTTTCGCTTACTTAGTAAACTGTCTTTATCTCAACCCACAAGTTTTTTCTCACGTTTACTCTTCTGATTCTCTCCCCTATCCTAACTGAGGGAGTGAGCAACTGGCTGTGTTGTCTGGCTGGGATTAAACCACAACAGTCCTTTTTGGCACCCAACAATTTACTCGAGATTGATATCTTCAACCCTGGGATTAAAAGTCCTATGTTGGGCACGAAAAAGCACTGTTGTGGTGGAAGAAATAATAATTCCTTACACTTTTTCCTCACTGAACTGCAGTATACTATATGTAGAAAACAATGTTATTTTTCAGGATTATATATTAAAAGAAAGAAGGATGTTTCAAACGGGGGCCAATATCTAGCCTAGAAACTAATCTGCAGTCTAAGATAGGCCCAAATACAGCAACGATTTTTGTAAATAGTATATCCAGCAGGTGATGTTGAACCACCCCTCCAGGTCTGTAAATAATTTTTTAAAACCTCTAGATCTTCCAAATAATATGAAAGAAAACTTAAGCTTTAGAAAATATTCTGTACAGTTCAATCTTGATAACTTCAACTGTATATTCCTAAATATATGACAAATCCTACAATATCACTTCTACCCCAAAACCTCCATAACTAGCTGCAAGAACAGGAGTCTGAGAAGGATCTGTTCATATTCCTAAAAGTCTTTCAAATTCAACATTACATTTAGGAACTGGATATAGCTGTGTGATGGCTTCTTAGTTCTGAGAAGGGTCAAAGAAAGCAGTCTAAGTTCAGGGAATGAACCTGACACTGAATGACGCTGGAACTTGCTATGTCACAGAGCAGCATTTAAAAGTATTTTAAAATGTAAAAACATTTAAAAGATCTGATTCCATGACAACTTGTATTATGTCACTTTCAGCCCGCTCTTTTTTTTTTTTAAATTTAAAAGACTTTTTTTGTTTTAAGTCAGAACTTATAATGCTTGATGCTTTGTCTAATAATACATAATATGCGCCACAGATGCCCTCCTGTTCCAGTTTGCCTTCGTGATCCAGCATGGATCTCCATTTTCCTGATACTGTATCAATGAAGAATGGAAATAACTGTCTTGGATGTCTATCTTAACAAACCAGTGACATTAAACAAGAAACATGTACCCACCTGCATCCCATGCCTTTTGTACCAATCAAGCTAATGAAAACTTTCTTCTCTTTATTGTCTCTCCCTCCAGAAGAAGCAAGACCAGCAACACTGCCCTTTCCTTCCTGTAGGGGGATTAAAAGATGATGCAAGTGTTTCTCTGTGTTGAAGCTGTATCAAGACTACTATAGAACCCCACGATGCCAGGATTAAACCCTGCCAATATCAAGATAAGATTGCTCTGAGACCCTGATGGAGATGAATGTAAAGTATAGTCATTTCAGTGGAGCTGCACGGCTGAGGGGAAAGCCTGAACTTATCTATTTGGAGAAGATGGTTTAAATAGTCAAACTTTGTCTTCACAAAAGGGTAAAAGAAAATTAGGGGAAGTGATATGACAAAATAATCATTTAGATGTTCCCTGACAAAAGAGCTGGAAAAATACATGATAGTGCTCACTATTTAACAAAATCTTTCTTCCTGAAAGCAAAAGAATCATAACTGTGGTCTCTTTTTTCATTGCTGCAACCCATCGAAGTCACTTGCATTCATACCTGTCATTGCTCCACTAATATAGCTAAGATAGGCCAGATACCCTGTTAAAGATTTGTATAGAACTACAGCCTGGTAAGTTAATAAGCTCAAGCACAGTAAAGTACCAATTAATGAGTAAAAGATATTTTATTTGTATCATACCCTTTCTTTATCTAATGATTCTAGAATCATTTCCTACCACAAAAGATGTTTCTCACAGAATACTTGTAACGAGATATTGCATCATAGAAATACATACAATAACTTCTGTGATAAGCTCTGCTGAGAAAGTGTTCCAGAACCATTAGAGATTTCCCAGAAGACGTCTTAATAAAACATTGATCTCTTACCCCAGACTCTGACACAAATTGGTCCACATATTGCCATTTAAGGGGTTCATCTGCTGAACTAGAAGGAAAAAGTAATTTAAAATAGTGACAAAATAAATGTGAATACTTTGGAATGTGGCCTCCTATTTTGCATCCACAGGTTTCTTTGGATACCGTTCACAACAACTGGTTTATTTGTTAGCAATATAAATAGAACATCAAACAAACATACAATTATTTAGGCTGGTAAAGCCAATCAAACATAAGTTTGAGAAAACCTCAAGTGAAACACTTTTGAGAAACTCTAAGAAAAACTGTGAAAATAATCGTGACCACTTGAACAGCTTATATAAGCGTCTGTGCAGAGACATACCTCCGATCATTAACATTTCTCAAACATTCCACCTAAAGTTTCAAAATTTCAACAAAAATTGGAGGAGGACAACAATTTGAAATTTTTCTAAGCTTTGAAGCCATCCTCAAATATTACGTACACACAGTAGCAGTGAAGCTCTCTGTTAAGCTAGGTGCATTGATAATGAAATTTCCAGGTAATATCCATGAAAAGTGAGGAAATGAAAACTGGTTCACTCAAGCAGGCAACAGACATAAAATGTCAGATTCATCAAACAAGACATCTGCCTGTTTATCACAAAGAATGTGCCATTTTAATGAGCTACAGAGATGACCATTCACACCTTTTCAAACATACAGATAAACACAGAGGTTCTTTGGATATTGTAGAGGCTATATGAAAATGAATATCAATTTCTTTCCAAATTAAATCCATTACCTTTTGACAGGTATCATGCCAACATCTGAAAAAGAAAAATACTCTGCTAAGTAACACTTTTTATAGATCACTAGTGATCTATTAACAGTGATCTTTAGTGACACAGGTGATTTTCGCTGTTACTTACGTCTTACTTTTATGGACACTATTTTCTTTGTACGAATGAGGTTTATGACTTCTTCATGTGTGCACGAGGAAATGGAATATCCGTTTATACGAACTATCTCATCTCCAACCTCAAAAAAGAAAGGTAGAAGAAAAAAAAGATAGTGCAATTAAGCAATGATGCAATCTGGCAATCATTTTGATGCGAAGGTTTGATAATGCTGAGTCCTGAATACTTTTTGAATTTCAGGTAATGTCCAGATCAGATTTACCTGTATTTGTTTGAACGTAACATTTAATGCCAAAAGGGCAGGTTAATGGCTAAATAACAATTTTATAAATAATATGTAGAGGAAAGGATAAAAATGAGTCTCTACACATCGGACTTGTAGGCTACAGATTACCTTAAATACAAGTGTCCATAATTCACTTAAAATAAACTGCTGAAGTATAAAGGAAGAAAATAACTCCAAACTTAAGTTTGCTTTTACCACATGCTGTCTGAGATACCTTAGCTACTTTGATCAACAAGAAACTAAACTTGGTCTTATTAACTCGCCTTATTCTGGATTCAGAGAAAGTGCATTATTTTAATGGAATTTAGCTCTGTTTCAGGTGTGACACCTGATTAGTTACAATAGTCATGTACTAACATAACAAATGCTTATTCTGGGGTTCAGTAGCTTAAGTCTTCTTGGATCACCTACATTAGTAATAAAATTGCATGCTACTCATAGGTGGCATTTTCAAGCGTTTCACAGCAGCAACCCATCCTTTCTCTTTCATATACTATGGTTGAGATAATGATACCCTAGGCTGTGACATTCCTCCTCCTGTATAACATGAAAAAATTGAGAAAAACTGGTATAGAACATAGAAGGAAGCTCCCAGCATATAGAAGGCAAGTCAATCACCTATTCCAAGCTTACTCAGGCCTCCATGTGTATGCAATATATAGGTATTTGGGCTCCATGGGTGACAGGGAACACAGTCAGCTACAGAACAGACCAAGAACTTCCACTCTGAATAGCAGAGACAAAACTAGTGTTATCCCCAAGAGAAATTTACATGAAGATAACTCAACTGAAAGCAGCAGTAATTTGCACTCTGCCCTCCACCCTGAAGGACTGGTTCTGGGTCTCTGTACAGAGGCCCTCTGATTACCTTCCAAACCTGTGTGCCATAAGTCTCACAAAATGGGTATATGAAAAACAACTGGATTTTGCCACACAGGTTGCACCTGTTGTGCAAGAAAAGATGTAGGGGGTTTATTAATATAGAAACCCAACAACTACACAGGCATTCCAGAGGGAAAAAAACACACCTACATAACTAGTGTGTTGTTTTTTATATATATATAAGCATATATATAGTTTTATATATATATATACGGTAGCTAAAATATAATCCTTGTTGCTAGTGTGTAATACCTGCCTCAAAACAGTTCAATATTGCTCTAAACAAATCACAGAAAAACATGTCACAAAAAGTCTCATGAAGCAATAACAGCAGAAATACAAAAACAACCCAACTACCCTCCAGCATCTTTATATAAGTATAGGTCATCAAAAACAAGTAACGTATCTAGAAGCAAGAGACTGTAGAAACAAATCTACACAGTGCATGCAATTCATTTCCAAGACTCATTGACCGATCCTAAAAAAGGCCAGCTTTACACAGAAACTACACATGCCCTGGTATATAAATTAAGTACAAAGACCATTCTATAGCAGTGAAGACAATTCCTCCAAAGCAGGGTGGCTCCATGTAGCCTGCTCTCTAGGAATCACCCCTGGCACACGTTATCACCCGACCTGCATAGGAACTGATTGATAGTGCTTGCTGGCACAGATCAAAGGCCACACTGGGGACCTGTCATGGTTTTGGCTGGGATGGGATTGACTTTCTTACTAGCAGCTGGTATATAGTGCATACTCTATTCCAGTAGGCAGTACAAATCAATCCTCCACACACAGTAGGACAGATAAAAGATTATTGGGAAATGGCTTTAACAGCAAATCATCTTATACCTCTGTACTTCGATCTCCACAAGCAGAAAGCCAAACATCTTGGCTTTACTGCTCTCCAGTAGTGTTTCTTATGAACTACTGTGAATATTTATTATGTAAAATGTATCAAAATCCCATCTTGATAGTTGACAGGACTCTTCTCATTAACATGAGCACAACAGGACTTTGTTCTTAATAAAACTTTGTGTGCCTCCTCTCAAATATGCCTGCTTTCATGGCAGCATTGCACCCTAGCGAATGATTGCCTAACTTTTTCCACTTAAAGACTCAAGTTTCAAGCTGCCAAATTTCAGCTATTTAGGCTTAAGTTTTCCATGCAGGTATCTGCATCAAGCTGATTTTAAGTTTTAGCAAAGCTAAAGCAACCAGTTCTAAACAACAACAACAAATAATCTAGGTGGAATGCATTGTCATGCTCATTTAAAAAAATACATACAACCATTTTGTTGAGAGGCTCTATGCTTTCACTTTAGATTTGGAAAAGGTCCTTATACTACAAATTGAGTATTAAAAGCATGATTTTTACAGTTTTAGAGAACATCTTTATCGACTAAAAAAATTTAGGGGGAGCAGCAGATTCACCACAACATGTTTGGTGAAAGTTTGTTAATATAAAGACTCTGGCCATGATGATACTGATTGAGGGGAACTTCCCTTTCATCCAGTTGCTTTGAGACTGCTGGCACACCAGCCTCTCCTACAAAGGTCAGCTATGAACACATTTTCAGCTGTTGCTGTGGAATATCTGAAAAGTTAGCTCTTCCAGATCACAGGGAGCACAGGAGACTCATCGAGAACAGAAAAGCATGAGAAGCTTCATTCAGCCCTAACCACTAAGTGAGAAGATGCCATTGTGCAAAAAATCAGTATCTGCTTACAGAATTAAAGACTTCATTGTAATATTTACACAACAGTTTTACAATAAATATTGTAATCTTTAACACATTTGTTAAGTCTGTGTAAGCAGCCTTAGATAATGCTCTGATCCAAACATTTTTTTTTTTTTTTTACTATAAGAGTATTTTTTTCTTTTGAGACAGATTCTTACAGGCTCCCCCATAGACACTTTCCAACTCCGCTGTCACCAGAAAGTCAGAAGGTAATGCCACCAGTCTTAGTCAGACTGACGAAGTGATCTACTGTGGCCATACAGACTAAATCACACAGCATATCCACTGTTTTCTTCCATCACACAAGTTTGATGGGAGTACCTCTGCTTGATAAGGCTTAAAAAAAAGTGAAATCAGTCTAACTCACTGAGGACTAGCACAGTTCATGCAGTGCAGTTTCCTCTCCACTGAATTTAAAGATTTTTAGCTGACACAACACAGGATCAGAAGACTACAAAAGCAAAGAAAACGCAGTATGTGACTGTCCTGCAGGACAGAATATGCTCGCAGAGGCAGAATACGACCGTGGGTCCCCAGCCCCTAACCAGTGGGGCTGCTGCTCCACCTGCTGGATATCCAAAAATCTTACCCAGAGCAACGGCCTGTGTGCAATTTGCAGCACTCTCAGGAGCTTGACTGTTTTCATTTAAGCCAGTCAGATTTTTGATATGATCATTAATAAGAGCAGAAATCGGTCAGTACTGAAGGCTTTTGAATTCACAATCTGTGGTAAAAATGCAGAATTAGACAGGGAAAAGTACATGCGGTCTGCAGTTTAGTGCCATGCCCCTGGTATCTCTCACTATGAAAGAACACTCACTAAAACAACTTGTTCTGAACATCCAAAACCACATCCACCCACCCACCCATCCATCCCACAGGCCTGGCAGCCATGCCATTGCACTCCTCTTTCTGCTGCAAATACACCACTAAACTCTAAGCTAGTTCCCCATCCCAAATCCAAGAGTTTAGCCTAGTGCTGTTCCATTGCTCTCGACACTTCAGGAAATCCATTGTAAATAATGCATTTTTAGGACTGGGATTAGTACTGACATGTGACTGTACTGCCAACAAGCAAAATGGCTCAGAGACAGACTTGTGATGCTGTGCATAAAGCCTTAATATTTAGGATTATGCTGGTCATTCTAGGAACTGGTAGGAAAGTGAGTGACCTCTGCTTTTCAAAGGAAGGTTCAGTTAGTAGTAAAATGCTCAAAAAGCTTCTTCCTCTATTCCCATCTCTGGCCTCTCTCTGGATTACTCACTTGCAAAAATACCAGAAGTTTGTGTAAAACTATTTAACCTCAAGTATGCGATGTTGACCTCATTTGATACCAAGACTTTTCTGTTGTTCTCACACATTTGTTGTTGGTGGGGTTTTTTGTTTTTAGTTTAGTTCAAGATCCCTCCTTTATGCACATCTTCTGCATCATGCGGACTATAACAGACCATGGAGCCCGAGTTTGCACAAACCCAGCTTTTTAAAAGGGTAACCTAAACTACTGTTATTAACTGCAATGCCATAACACACAGAAGCGGCCCAGTTTTAGGACTGCAAATGACAGCGCTGTTTGCAAGTCTCCACATAGCTTCTGTATCAGCAGAACCGGTGTTGTTCTGAGGATGTCACCATTCACTAAGCAAGTCATATCTGTTAGTATTATACCACCTCCTTAAGAGGCACACACTTACAAAATTCTAAACGCAGCCAAGAACATATTTTATTTTTTCCTCCCATATGGGAATGAGCTTTTCCCATATAAATATTTTTAATACTCCTCTTTGCTGAGCTTCAGAAACCGTAAGAAAAGACAGTCTAGTACTCTTCACTCATGCTAATGACACTTCTGTTACTGACTGTCAATGTACAACTGATGGCATTTTAGAAACACCTCAGTCTATGCTGAGGTACAGGAGGCATAGGCCAGTAACAAACTGTTTCTTTTTAGGACACTTGAACAGCTTTTCCTTCAAAAAAACCTGTCCATATACTGAAGTAATTAATAGATGTTTTCACATATTTTGTTACTTTTATACTGGTATCACTGTATACCAACCTTCTGAATCAAAAGCGGTAGAGATAAAAGTCTGCAGGGTTGAGCAGAGCAGAACAGTAACAATTATTTTGTTATTATATATCACTGTTTCCCCTTTCCCTATCAAACAGGGAGATGACAGACTTTCAAAAGAAAAGCTGCAAACCTAACTTTTCCCAAGTAAAATGCCTATTATTTGTAACTTTTAACATGAGAAATATCATATTTAGTGCTTCCAGGAAATTGAAGGGTTTTTACATAATAACATCACTGTTTCAGATTTCTCATTTTGTATACTTCTTCCATTTTCATCATTCATACCAATCTCCATCTCTTTGTATCCCCACAGACATAAGTATCAGAAAGCAGAGGGGGAAAAAAAGAAAGATGAAGTACATTTCTTCATGAAAGGACAAAATACTTGCCTGTGAGAGAAACTGCAGTTAAAAAAGGGTCAAAACTACAAATGCCTCTGTAAGCCTTCGTGATTATTCAGTCATTTTAATGTAACTTGGAAACTACTTCAAGGAGAAAATGTGCAAAATGAATTTGAATTTTTTTTAAAAAGCAGCAGGACGTAAAACTGATGGTATAATAGAAGATCATTATACCTTTCCAAGACAGCATTTTTGGGATAGAAAATGTGTAGAGATTTAGTTAAATAAAGCAGGTGGGTGAAATTTCAGAAGCAGTTGGCTTTACTGTGGGACAGCAATTTAGAACAATGGGTTGCCTGTCAGCTCTTGTTATTCAGTGGGGTTCAGAAAGTGTCTAGTGCCACCTATTATGAAGGCACTTTAGGCTGAGCTTTAACACCACATATCAGAAAATGGAAGTCAGGCAGTTATATGAGCTGCCAAGCACCACCTTGTTCATATTAATACACATAATCTAACTAACAAATTCATAGTCAGTCTCGAGCATATTTTCCAGCCCAAAGATCCTTTACAATCCCATTCATTGTCACCAATGTGTAGTACAATGGCCTCAGTTACAGAAAGCCCATAGTGCCTTTCTGCATACTGAGAAAAAATGAAAATTGACATCCTCACAGTAGCATAACGACTAAGCATAAGTCCTTATCTATCAATCATGCCAGTTTAAGTTGGAAAGGGCCTTTAAGATCATCAAGTCCAAACATTAACTTAGAACTGCCAAGTCCACCACTAAACCATGCTCCAAAGCACCACATCTACAAGTCTTTTAAATAGCTCCAGGGATGGTGATTCAACCACTTCCCTGGGCAGCCTGCTCCAATGCTTGACAAGCCTTTTGATGAAGAAATTTTTCCTAATATCCAGTCTAAACCTCCCCTGGTGCAACTTGTCCTATCCCCTGTTACTTTGGAAGAGACTGATTGCAACCTCTCTACAACCTCCTTTCGGGTAGTTGTAGAGAGCGATAAGGTCTCCCCTCAGCCTCCTTTTCTCCAGGCTAAACAACCCCAGCTCCTCAGCTGCTCCTCATAAGACTTGTGCTCTAGACCCTTCACCAGCTTCGTTGCCATTCTGTGGACGCATTCCAGAATCTCAGTGTATTTCTTTGTTGTGAGGGGCCCAAAACTGAACACAGCATTCAAAGTGTGGCCTGACCAGTGCCAAGTGCAGTGGGACAATCACTTCCCTAGTCCTGCTGGCCACACTATCCCTGACAGAAGCCAGGATGCTATTGGCCTTCTTGGCCACCTGGACACACTGCTGGCTCATATTCAGACAGCTGTCAACCAACACCCCCAGGTCCTTTTCTGCTGGGCAGCTTTCCAGACAGTCTTCCCCAAGTCTGTAGTGTTGCATGGGGTTGTTGTGACCCAGCACTTGACCACGTTGAACCTCATACCACTGACCTCAGCCCATTGATCCAGCCTGCCCAGGTCCCTCTGTAATCCAGCAGCATTAATGCCTTCCAGTATTTTCCAGGAGTTATTTTCAAAAGCCACAAAAGTGACTGGTCTTTGTCTTTTTCTCAGTTTTCTATCAGTGGAGGAAGGATGCAGCTGGAATCTCTCTACTGGGCTGATCACAACCCAGGAACAAGTCTCTTGTCTACACTTCCCATTCCCACTGTGCAATGTAGGGCACAAGGTACACAAGCTTTTGCAGTGCGAACTCTGGGAAGGTGCATCAATGCCCTTTTCTGGAGTTACCCACTGGCAAATCCGATGTTTAAAAGTAGACTACCAACACATTCAGCACAGTGTTTGTGGTGTCCTATGCCACCCTCTCAATTCCAACTAAATACAGAATTTGTGGGGGTGTATTCCCTGAATTTGTGGTTTTGTTCTAAGAAGGCGCTTCTAAAAGCACGCAGGGAACTGGTCATGCGCCTGTCCAGAGCAGGGTGACAGACAATGGGACTAATTCAATGATGTTTCTGAATTAGTGAATGGAATATATAGGTATGAATGCACAAACAAAAGGGCATGTGCGTGCATGCAGACAGACAGGAACATTTATTTAAATTTTAGAAAGCTCTCACAGCATGAATTATACAAACATGGAAACCTAACTTTGACTGACTTGTTGATAGAGCTTTTTTTTTTTTAATCTAAGAATCTAAGAGCATACCTACAAAACACATTAGCTTAATTAAACACTATAATGAATCATGATGGCCTAATGCATTTTGGACTAGTATTAAATATAATCCTTAAACATCCTTAAACTTCCAGCAACTATTCACAGTTGACAAACTGAAATTAGCCAGGCACACAAGCTTTTCTACTCAGAAACACAGACCGTATCGGCTTTGAAACCATAGAAAGATGAAGTCATTTGCCACAGCAATTGCTCACTTCTCTGTGAGCAAGAAATAACACACTCAAAAAAACCAGACACCCAAAACTTGATTGTGAATTGCATAAGTACTGATTCAGAAAAAATGTGTTTCTATACATAATTATTTTTGCCAATTGTTACAGTTCATGTATTTAAAATTTAATTACTGAAAGTGTAATTCTATGCAGTACAAAGGATACTGGAAATGGTTAAAAATAGGTTCTTTCTTTTATGTACTTCCATTGCATAAACCAAAGCCTCCACAATTTATACACAAAGTTCAAATAAACACTTAATTACACAAATTATATCTGTGCAAGGTGGAAGTAACATCTTTTAGTATTTATATGCTGTGTTCTACATATAATCAGAATTTGGCAACTTAAAACACTCTTCTACAGTCTAGTTAGAGATCTTTCTTTCCATGTGTTTTCATTTAACTGCTCCTACTCACGAAGTATAAGCACTCCAGAAAGTACTTTTCTCTTCAAAATTTATCACATCCCAAACGTCAGAAAAAAGTTTACCTATCATTAAAATTGGTGAAAAGAGCAATTTTAATAGATTGATTCACCATGGATGTAATGGTATTTACTACAGCAGTGACATACATGTTTTATGAATTTTATTACAAGCTACAAAGAGCACCTAGCAATAGCTATTTCTAAATATTAAAGAACAACCTTACTGCCTACTTCCCTAACATTGTAGCAAAAGGTTTTTTGCAACACAGCAGTCGTGAATATAATTTTGTTACCTGAAGTCCAACATTGTCTGCCTGTCCTCCTTTAACTAACTGGGAGATGAAGAGGCCACAGCTAAACTCCACTCCACCTCTCACACTTATTCCAAGTCCTTCAGGATGCAAACGATCCAGTCTCACCTCTTTCAGCTTTCTGCAAAAATGGAAGATACTCAACTACTCAGCTTTATAACACTTTGTGGCAATGATGTTTCATATGAAAGCTACACATTATTTTTCTCTATAACATTTAGGCATGAAAAAAAGCAAGTTGACTGAAGTTTGGATGGATGTGTGTTAAAGCCATCAAGTATTTTTCATAAGAAAAGACATCTGCAACCATTGAAGCTATCTGCTTCTAGAGGATTAGAGCTATAAGGTTTTTTTTTTATTATTATTAAATGCAGGAAAAATAAGAAAAGATTGTTTCAACTGCAATAAAATGAAAGCATTGGTTTTGACTCCCTTACACTGCCCTCACTAGGCTAAACTACTTGGCAAAAAATTTCAGGTAGCTCAAAACTGTACTTCTAGCAAATATATGAAAAGTAAAAAAAAAAAATATGCCCAGCTCTACGCAGGTGACCAGTATTTTACTTGGAATTTGTCTGGAAACTCAGTATTTCCTGCTTGTATTTAAGTTAGCCACATTGTTCTGCATTCTCTTACCGTGATCTTTTTGGCGTAAGGTGATCATATTCCACCTGGTGTTTTAACGGGATAAGTGGGCGGATAGCATCAAATAGAGGCAATCTGCTTGGTTCATTAATCACAAGTTTTAAGTCCCCCACAAGCACTGGGAGATTCATAGATCTACAAAAACACAATGAGAAAACAACCACAGGTAATCAACACACCAACACAAATCATTATTTAATAACTTGCTGTACATGTATCTTCAATGTTTGCATTTCCCTTCAACCTATTTATGCAAATATTGTTTTAATCAAAGCAAAACAGCCTCTGAGAAAGCAAGCTTTCTGTAAGCAAACAGGAGTAACAAAGTAACAACTACCTCTTTCAAAATTACTGAAAACTCCTATATAATGCCTTTAGCTTTTAAGGTCATACGCATCACTTTTATAGATGACATCTTTAATTTCAGACTCCCAAAAAGATTTATGGACTGTCTACTACTACACTTTTGTCTCCTTACTAATTAGCAATCTTTCTAAGTCAATCTAGGCTACAAGCTCCTTCCTCTCCTAAACTTAGGGGACTGACAAATTGTTTTGGTACAGGAAAAAAAAAAAATCACAATGCTCAGTAGCTAGAAGACTTTTTTTTTTTCCAAATCAAAATTGAAGGACCATCAACCAATAAACAAAATCTACAGAAGTTAAACTGCTGTGAACAACTGTTTTATGAAAGTTATACAAAGTAGTCTCCTTGATATTGTCAGCACTCAGATAGTTGTAGGTTTAGAAAATGTACTACGTTGTCCATCTGCAAGAGTGGAAGAACAGCTCCTCAATCAGTGGAGCTACACAACATCCAGTTAAACGTAGTCTAAATTATTTGCTGTTCTCTCTCTTATAATTTACATTTCCTGGCATACAATATTTCTGAGGCATATGCCTCAGAATACAGATCAGGAATGCATATTATATGTGATTAGAGGTAAAATACTTTTGGAAATGCAGTTCACAGTAAAGCAGACATTAAATGTTACCTCCAACAGCAATTGCACATATTTTTGCCCTGGAGTACTTCATAATACATTCCAGAAAAGTCACACATCATCAGCATATGTTCATAGAGATATTGGAAATTTTGCTCAAGTCATTGCAATTTTGGAAATTGAAGGAAAGCTACTATGTGCATTGTTAATTTTGTAACTGCAAGAAGATTTTAAATAATTAAGAGCTTCTGAATCAACTAGCTTTCCAAACAAGAGGCTTTATCAATGGAGAAGCAATTAGACAGACCTGAGTGAAACTGAATCAGATATGCAGCTGAATACACCCATAACTATAGCTCAGTGCAAACATCAGATAGAAACGTCTACATTTCACTCAGATGAGATGCTATTAATTAAGATATGAATGGAAACAACGTCTATCAGAGCCACTTGTCTATGATGAGTGGAAAATACATTCTCATCTTCTTTGAAAAACAATGGATCAGATGCTGATCTCATTTGCAATGATACATGTCCTAAGCAACTGTGGTTTAAATCAGTTCAGCAAAAGGATTGGTAATAGGCCTATCATCTTACCATTTTTTACCCATTATGCTGTAATAAGCCAGAGTTGTTAAACAGGCCAGATTCCCAGACTAAATTTTTTCAGCTTTCCGGTAACAGTTGCAAATAAATTTTTATCTGAATAGTTATCAAAAAATCTTTGAAAAGCAAACTCAATGAAAACCTCTATTGCAAACAAATAAGCATTATTTGAAAATATTAATGAATTTGATCAATGCTCTCTCCTTTTCCTAAGAACAGTTTTAGCATTCAAGTGCTTCCCCCCCACCCTCCCCATACGAGTCCACCAAATTCTTTTACAAAACGGCCAAGTCATAAAACCAAAGTAACTTTATGGGTGGTTACAGACATGCTCCTTCCTTGTCTGCAGGCTACGCTGTAAAAGTGTAAGACTTCATTAAACACAATAAAAACTGTAACTTCAACTACTTCTCTAGTAGCATAGAGAACCACCACTTAAAATCTTGAACACTCATTCTTTACATTTAAAAACATTAGTAAAATTCTACACGAACATATATAAAGCTAGATCTTACTGGTGATACATCCGCAGCACATCATAAAGGTAATCTTTCTCCGCTTCATTGTCAATTAGTACATTAACCTGAAAACCCAAGGACATTATTGTAAATTTCTAAGTAAATAGCCACAACTGTTGAACATAGACGACTTTCACAAATTCTTAAGCCATAGAGCAAAGATTTCAACAGGCAACCCCCTTTTTTTTTCTAAAAGATAAACACTTTTTTGCCATAGAGTATTACTTCACCATGTGAAACTTATAACAAGACTTTCTAAAATTAGTATTACAACAGTTGGTCAAAGTGGTAAATACCAATACATTCTGTATGCTCAATTTCCCCTCAGCTGCAATATTATTACAATAATATCATATTTGCCTTACCTGATAATCACTGTACTGTTGAATAAATGTTTTCAGAAACCTTTTTGGCCATTCATTAATATAGCACATGCTGTCACAGATTAAAACCACCACACTGAGATGATTATAATCTATATTCTGTCATCCAAACCACTGATTTCAGGATCTTATCGTGCCAACTGCTACACTACTGTGCCTCTTTGCTCCAGCTCCTAACTGATAGAACTTGCTAGTTATTCTTTCCTCCCCCACTAATGGCACGTTTACTTAAACCAGTGTCATATTACTATGCCTGCTCTTGGATAACTACAATAAAATTAAGCAAAAAAAACCCCCAAGAATTCTCATATGAGGAGTTCAATTTATATTCAGTGACAGTGAGACCCCCGTTGATCTTACTTTCAGTGATGAGGGGTCACATCACATTAGTTTTACATTTGGACAAGCCTAATGTTTAGGAGAACAATTTACATCTGACCTAAAGGCTAATATTACTGTGACGTGAAGTCTGAGGACCAATTTGCATACTTAAAGAAAGGCCCTTTCTTTCTAGGTTTGCAATGGTTTGCGTTACATCCTAAACGAAATACATGCTTCATATTCCCTTGTCCATTTCGGCTCTCTAAAGCCAGCAATACTCCACATACAGGTGGTTTTCTATTACTCGTTTCCTCTGGAAAAAGACACTTTCAAAACCCCCAAAGGCCGAAAAGTGACATGTAGGACAAGATTGCTTGACAGACATACCAGTGAGTACACCAATTTATTCACAGTGAATTTCAAAACACAGAAGAAAAAGTCTGCCTTAAAAGGAAATAAAACAACTGCAATCAACTGTACACAGTCTCAAGGCAAGGTAATACATGCAAAATTAAGTCAAACATCCATTTTTTCCTTCCCCATCAGGAAAGAATATAACATATAAACCAGCTTTGGTTCTGGCATATAGAACTCGATCCCTAGTGCTAACTAAGGTACTGTATGAGCAGTGTCTCATGAAGAACTTTAAATGTTTAAGCACATCAACCCTATACGACAATGAGCAAAACCATCACCATCTTTTCCCCTGACTGGGAAAGCAACCAGTAACAACATCCCATTTGCTGGCTGATGGTCCTGTCTCCTACTCCCTCTCAGGAACTAGAGGGCCATACTTACATTCTGCCATTCCTTCTCACAAAACATTCAGTCTTCCTGTTTGATTCACACACTTCTCACCCTGCACCAGCAACTTCCTTATCCTCTGACAAAAACACTCACGTGACTTCTTATATATTCAGAATGCTACAGCTGGGTTAGTCTTCCTCGTGCACCTCTCTAATTAGGTCACTCTTCTCCTACTGCCTTCTATTCCACCAATCATCACTTCATTGTAACCACCTGCATCTCTTACCATTTTCTCAGTTCATTAACTCCTTGGGACAGCCTTACTTTAGACATGCACTTTACCTAGGCTTATCAACAGCTTCTAACAACTGAACCTAATTTCATAAATCCTAGAAGAACATGACCCCACATGTTAAGAAAAAAAAACAAAAAAAATCAGTAGTGACATGATGTAACTTGGATCAGAGGATTATTTCAGTATCTATTTCTCGAGAAAATAACTGTGGAGGTATGGGATAATGATTTCACAGCTTTTAAACCAAGAATATTAAAAAACCATCTGGACAGAGTCCCTGGCAACCTGCTCTAGGGCGGATGGAGCAGATGACCTCCAGAGGTTACTTCCAACTTCAACCTGTGATTAGTTAAGGGTATCTTCATAGTAGTTGTATAATTTATAATCCTAGAACACAAATAAAGAGTTGCTTATGGTCTATTCTTCACTATATAAAATGCACTGTTTTTCATAGACATCAGTAAGGAGCCACCTACATACAAAAGAAAAATCTGGCAAGAAGTCTATATAAATTCATTCAGTAGAATAGAAGTTGTGGGGAAAAAAGGCACTTTTTGGTGTGGAAAAAGTTCAGATTACAATAATGCACTACTGTAGCATTAGTTCAATCTGTCAGCTTTCAAAGAATAATACAAAGTTCTATTTAAGCTACTCAGCCTCTGAAAAATTCTTGAGGGGAATGGAAGAACTGGGCAATTATTTGCATATACTACATATTTTGCATTGCTGTCTGGTTGATAGGGAGAACTGAATAAAATTGGTAAGAAAAAACAATAATGTGAAAGTGGCAAATAATTGAGGAAACTCAGATCCCGCGGGTCAGCATTTTCGCTGTTTTGACTGAGAAAAAGTAAGTATCCAAGACATTAAAATTGCCACAGAAGCCACTAGAAGCACGACTATACAAAATAATTTAAGGTCCTATTCCAGTATCCTCTTACTCAGATAAAGTTTTCACTCAGACATGCATCCTACTTATTTGCACCAACAAACACTAAGTCTTACGTTATCAGGGGTGGGACTAGAATGATTTATCAATTATAGCAGTAATGAAAGGAAAAGGGTTTAAAGTTCAAGATGGTAACCATCCACCTAGGAACCTGAGTCATTATAGATACATTGCACAATCCACTGTTGAGTTATACAGTAATAGGTGGCAAGCAGAAACAACTTGTTAGATGGCTATAGTCATCACTACGGAGTATCCAGGTCCTTAATGTTTTTGAACTTCAGTTTGTCATATAGGTGGGTTTTTTGCAGCCCTTCTACTTCACTGTAACAATTCTTGAGTTAATGGCTTTATTACCAGGTGATACTTCTAGAAAATGCAACATTACACTGCTTTGAAGAAACTCCACTGAAGTGGAGTGAAGCTGACCAAAAAAAACCCAACCAATCTCCCCCACGAAAAAACCCCAAAGGGCCACAAAACAGGACCAAAAACTTCAGTCTGAGAGAGTCTTAAATAGCTGTGGAAAAACATCTTTTAGATGTGTAAATAATTTTCTCCCTCGTCTCCTTAGACAGAGCTTACTTTGCTCATACAATTTAGAACTCTGCTGAGCACTTATTTAACTGGGTAAATGACAAAATGACATGCCAGGCAGATTGAGCCGCTCCATGTATCAAGTGTATTTGCACATGACTGCACATGCACAACGGCACTGGTGAATGTTAAGGTGGAACCGGAGCCTCCCGAGCGCCGGCTGGCAGCGCGCAGGGCTGCGGCTGCCACCGGCCCGGGCCTGGACTTCAGCACCTGCGCTTTTGCCTTCCTTGAACTGGTCTAGGCGCAACGTTTTTTACATGATACTAAAAATAAAATGAATTGTAACAAGCCCTGAAAAAGCTCATGCGCTGAAGAATGTTCCTCCTCTTCTCTCCCTCTCTTTTAAAGGGTTTTAAAGTTTTACAACCACCCCTCTCACATGAGGCTGCCACCCGCGCCATTGGCAGGGCAGCGCCAACTTCCCCGAGCTTCCCCCTTCCCCACCGCTCACTCCGGGATACGGGCAGCCTTCGGGCAGGGCCGGCAGCACTCCCCGGGCCTTCCCGGCGCCGAGCCCCTGCCCGCCGCTTCGCCTCCTTCCCTCCCTGCAGCCCGCGGGGGAGCAGCCCTGCCCGCAGCCTGAGCTCGCCCGCCGAAGCGACCCCGGGCGTCCGTGGGCCCCGCTACTCTTACCTTGTGCCGGAACTCACGGGCCACCCTGCGCTCCATGCTCCGCGCGGTGCGGGCGCTGCGCGGACCGGTGCGGAGCGCGGCGGCTGCGCCGGCGAGGCCGCGCCCCGGGGCGGTGGGAGGCGCGCCTGTCGCTGTCCTCGCCCGCGGCCGCCTACGGCATCCTCGGCCCTCGCCCGCCCTCGCCGCCGCTCCCCTACCTCGCTGCGTTAGCGGTACGAGCCGCCGGGCAGCGATAGCCTGCCTGCGACCCCAGGCTTTGGTTGTGTAAGGCCAAAGCAAAAAGAGAAAGAAAAAGCAAAAGAAAAGCCCCCCCCCGGGTGTTACCTGGCCTTTTCCCGGGGCTGATTTTTCCAACTGGTGCTTCTCATACGGCACGGAGCTCAGATCCAGACTTCTCTTTTGTATTTATAGGTGTGTTCACTAGCCCTACTATTTAAGAAACGCATGAAGATGTGAAATTTAAAGCATACTAAGAGCGGGGGGGGGGGAGAAAGAAGAAGAATTTGCTTCCATAAATTGCTCTACTACAAATAATCTCAATTTTTTAATTTTCAGGTAAACAGGGTGAATCTGATATATCGCTGTCTAAGTCTGATTTCCACCAGCCTTCCTCACTAACAGAATATTGTTGCTTATGAATGTAGCCTCTGACATGCCTACTGTGAGTAACTGCGTAAGAATCAAGCTCAAGAGTACCTGAAAAGGAGTCTATTTCAGACTAATCTCTTTTAGGTTATTTTGTCTCAGGCTGGTTCTTCTCCCACTTTCCCTACTGTAGTACATGATAACAAAGACTTCTGCAATCAAGGCTGGAAGCAATTGGAGGAGACCTGACAACCTGTGTCCCCTAGTTGCCCTGCGGAATCAGCTTTACCCACATAACTCCAGAGGGAAGGGGATTTAGGTAAGCACAGGCAAGCACACTGCTTCTCCTTCCAACAGAGTGGGAACTTGTATGAATACATAAAAAGGCACGATAAAAAAATCCATACTGCTAAATACAAACTGGAATCTGTTTTATTAGTTGTGTGATAACCTTTGTAAGTTACACCAGCCCCTCTAGAAATTGCTCTTACCCCTTTCAGAAGATGGCTTTGCTGTATCGGAACAATTCAATGGGATGTACACTACCCATTTTTCATATCAGGTGTCAGGAATAAGAAAGGAATGCATTTTAAGCCTCTGTACAAATAAATACAAAAACTGTTTTCAGAAAACAATTTTCTATTAGAAGTGCAACTATTAGTACACAAATCATTTGTCTTCTACTCAAACTCCAGTACCACACAATGTTGAAAAGCTATCTTATCTAAGCATTAGACACACAGATATAGAATTTCTTCCTTGCGTATGCAAACTAAAATTGTCTTATAATTGAAAAGAGAAGGAAGGAGATACATGAAATTTAAAGGACACATAAAATACCATGTATGTTTCTTTTAAATTTATGTATAGACTGTAACATTCATTAATATCTATCAATCGCTTCTAGAAGACTTTTCAGGAATTTTACAAGCTGAAAGTTAAGTACATTGGAAAGTGACTTTATCATATAGATAAATTTTCCAGGAGCCAGAAACTCCTCCATGTAGTAAAATATAGTGGAGTTAACTTAATTTGGTGATATGAAAACTGCTCTGAATCATCAGGTAAAGGACACATCACAAAAAGGAATGAACTTGGTGGGCTGTTAGTCTGCTGTTACATGAATTCCAGTCCTCTACTGTGCATAAACACAAAGCAAACAAACCCACACAGCTATCCCATGCTCCAAAACTGGAAGTTTGATAATCAGAAAACTTATGAGATTGTTCTGAAGTTTACATTACCTCAAATATATCATATTAAAAGATGGTACAATTATGACTGTTTATTAGTTTTTGATAATGAAATATTTCATAGCAAGAAATCAAATTGCATCTAAATTAGCATCAAACTAGTTTCAAGTTTGCTACTTGTGGCATTAAGGGAAAATCAATAAAGTGGGCCGCCCTTTTAGTAGGCAAAGAAATACATTAAAATGTGTGTTGTGTAAACTGATTCCTGTTGCTTTTGATCTACTTTCTCTACTTCCATTAATGTAATCTGGATCAGAGAAAGTGCACCAAAGTCAAGTGCATCGTGCATTCAGAGTAAATGGGCTCTGCTACAGGCTGAGGCTAGCACATAATTCTAAAAATCTGTTTGGGGTTTATTGGGAAAAAGGCTGTGCTGAAGTAAAAGAATGTCTTTTCTGTCTCACTTTCTTTTCTCTCATACACATTCTCCCTACAACATTTACAGAAGAGAACAGAATTCTCAGCGAAAACATCACTAGTTTTCCGTCATTTCATTAGAAATGAAACACTTGTTGCAGCAAGAAACACAATCCACAGGGACAAATTACAAAGGCAGAAAAGAGAGCTTTTTTAATGACTTACTGTTAACAGACTTTCCAAAGCAGTCAGAAAAGGCCCCTTTTCATCTGAGACAGTTTCTCACCTGGTATGGGCAGCTTCTAAAGCTTCTGTTACAAGATACGCAAACCTGAAGAATGATGGGGAGAGAGGCAGCAGCAGATGGGAAAGGGAAGAGATCAGAAAAAAGGTTACAGCGACAGGAAGAGGGGAGAGAAAAGGCAAGAAAAATAATGGAAGGAAGCTAAAACAGACAGCAAATTTAATCACAAGAGAGAAAAAAAAAGAATAAACCTGGAAAATGGTCCACAAAGAGCTCCAAATTCAAGAGTGTGAATTTACAGTAACAAAAAGTTATCAGAAGTTGTGGAACTAGCCCATACACATTGGCTGCCTGCTGCATTCAGTTCGTGTCTTACTCGTGCCTTTTATTACTCGAGTTCTGACACCTGTTTCAGCGGGTCGGGCCCAATGCTCCCCGTTTAGCACGAACAACGCTCGCTGCCTCTCGGCACAAGCAGGCGGCTCGCCGCAAGCTGCCCGTTCCCGGCCCTGCGACATCCCCAGCAGCGAGCGCGAAGCAGCCCCGGGTTCGATGGCGCTAGAAGCGGGGTGCAGCCTCACACCCCACTGTGGGGGTCTCGGCTCCTGACGAGAAGTCGCGACACTAAATCGTTTCCTAAATCTCAGGAGGACGGGAAAGTGAAAATAAACGTGAGGAGCCAGAGAAGTCAGTGCCCAGCACAGGCGGTAAGGGGAAAGCCTTAGTAGGGCCAGAGCCGCTCGGCTGCGGGGGCAGCAGCTAGCCCAGGGCTAGAAGCTGCGTTGCGCGGCGAGGGGCAGGTCTGGGGTGCGTGCCCACGAAAGGGGCGGCTGACCGGTGGGCGGTTGATAAACCCCCCGGCTGCCCCGCCCCGGAGGGCGGGATGAGCCCAGGGCGCAGGTAGCGGCTGACGCTGAGGGCCGCTCCGCGGGAAGCAGTTGCTGCACAGCCCGCATGGAGGCCCGGCTCCTCCTCGGGGCGCTGCTGTGCGTCTGGCTGTCGCCGGGTGAGCGTCCCGCAGGGCAGGGCATGGGGACAGGACAGGACAGGAGGGAGGAAGGAGGAAGGAGAGGGTAGTCCCGGCCATCACTAACCTGGTGCCTTTGCCTTCTAGCTCCGTCTGTATGGGGCGCTCAGGCCCAGCTCCCTGTCGGCGGGGTCCTACCGCTCCCCAGGTGAGAGCCAGCCGGGGTGTGATGGGGCTTTCCTTGAGGTGGGCCGGGCGGGGTGGGCTGCCCGGGACGAGTAAACCCAACCTTGTTGTCCTGCCCTCAGCCGAGACAGCGCCGCGGGACCTTGGAGAGGGGACAGCCTCGCCGCAGCGACGCAGGTAGGGGGACGTGGCCCGGGCGCTGTGAGGGGCGGCGGGCGGGCGGGCGCGGCGCGGGCCGGGCGCTGTGAGGGGCGGCGGGCGGGCGGGCGCGGCGCGGGCCGGGCGCTGTGAGGGGCGGCGGGCGGGCGGGCGCGGCGCGGGCCGGGCGCTGTGAGGGGCGGCGGGCGGGCGCGGCCGCGACTTCTTGGGGAAGACGAGTCTGCCGGGAGGTCCGACTTCTGTCTGAGAAGCCCTCCCCGCCAGGAAGGCAGCCCCTTCCCACCGTCGGTTGCCTCGAACCGGGGCTGAGAAGGCGAGGCGGTGCCGTCACTCCTGCCCTAAGATGATGCCCGGTTTTCCCGCCCTGTGCCGCCGCCTGAGGGCTTGGTTGGCGGTGGCGGTCTGAGGGACGGGTGTTCTGGTTGTCGCTAGGATAATGTGTTTCTTGTATCTCACCTGAATATATCTGTACATTACCGCGATACCGTCAGTGTTTCTGATGGCTGCCCTACCCTTTGGGATTCTTCAGGACTTGCCCTTTAAACAGCGTTGAATGTGTATTTTATCTCAACCATAAGGAGTATCAGTCATGAATGAAAGGGAGCTTGGGGCTTAAAGCATTTAAGCAAGGAGGGAAGACGGTAGCTAGAGCTTCAGCTCGTTAGGAAATAGTTATATGCAGTATGAAGCATCCTCGCTCCACCGAAAGCCACAGTCTGGTCTGGCTCATCCAGCAATAATCGCTTCGTGGGAGCCTTTTCACTTCTCGGTGGAAGTAAACGAGCTGGCAGTATCAGATCACTACAACTTAGTATGGGTTTTTGGATGTGGTTTATCTTGGCAACCCAACTATATCATTTGTGGCGTGTTGCTGAAATGTAATTAGGGTGTGTGGTTCCCACTCCCTTGTTTGAGGGTGGGAAAAGGAAAGTTTGCTTTGTAGCCCTTGTTTGTGGCTCTGCAGAGGAGTTGCCTTTCTTTCTTTCTCCCTGCTCTTTTCTGGGAGAAACTCAGCGGAGAGAAAAATGTGCCACAGGTAACTGCAAACAGGTAACAAAATCAACCATCAATAAGAGCAAATGCTTGTGGCTTGAGGTCTCCCCCAAGAATTCAGGATACAGTAATAGACTGTTTTCTTCTGTGTTAGCCCACTGAAATCTTCAGTAAGAAATATACTTTGTAAAAAGAAAAAAAATTTCAATATTAGTTTTAAAAAGGTAAGAACCTGAAGAATAGTTGTTCTAGCATTTGAACTGTCTAAACCCAACAGTCATGCATTTTTACATGTTCTTGCTTTTAATAAGCTTCTTCAAGAGGTGAAGCAACATTAAGTGATGGTGGTTGAGCCCTTGGCAGAATTTTGTGTCCATGAAGACTTAGTTAATGACATAGCTTCTGAGATTGGTTTTCCATCAAATGTCTAAATAGATATTTAGGACACAGAAAACACCTGCTATTTTAAAAATATGTTGCAGAACTGTGCACAAGACTGAGAAATTTGAATGATAAAACTCTAGGGCATGAAAATTAAATGCTATATATCTAACCAAGTCCTTAGGTAAAATTATGTAGACATAGCAGGTTCTGTTTTTAATGTTATTTTGGAAACATTTTGCACAGTTATTTGTGTCACTGTAGACATGAGTTGTGGCTAATACTGTTTATTAACAGGTACTGTATTTGTCACTGAATTTTCCTTAACAAAAACTGTATTCTGTAATTAATGTGTCATTGAAATACGAACATTTTAGAGGACATAGCTACTGCTCTTCATGAGGTGAAGTAATAACATGAAATGGCTGTAACATTTGTGTTACTGTGTTAAGTGAACTAGGTAAATGTAATTAGATGCATCTTTAATAAGGAAAAACTTACTATCATAAGTCATTGGCTTCTAAGGATCAAAAAGCTCATGTTAAATTGGGAAAAATTTTACTCGCCCTAGGTATAGTCAGTTCTAGAACAAAGACAGGAGGTTGTGGAGAAGGTGAGCAACACAGTTTTAATAAAGGCATGCTAATTAGGAGGTGTACTTCTACCTGTCATGAGCATGGCAATAAAACTACATCCTGAAAAAATATCAATGGATTTTTGTAACTTGTCTAAGCAGGTCTGCTTTTCTGTTGTCTCAAGTAGATGATATAGGCTGAATTGGCTTTTGTGATTTGATGTATTGCTGGCTTTTTTTTTTTTCTTAAAGGAAACATGAGTATTTAAGTTTTGAAGAATTCTTTAGGGCACCTTTATAGATCAGTGTTGCTTTCATTTCTGCATGATAGCACATTTTACAGGACTGATTGTTTTGTGCAGACTAAAACCACAAGTTAATATTATTCCCTTAAAGCATATTTTCTCCAAGAGCTGGTATAGAAATTATTTTATGAGTAAATTGTCTTGGATATTTTTTCCTCTCAAAGAAAAATTGTAGGGAATATTAAGCAAGTTATACATGCTCAGGTGCTTTACTATATATTTCATTCATTAGAATGCTCCTTTTAAGATGGGTTGTCTTTGTTCTCAAGTTTCCTTGAACCTGAGCATTCAAAGCTGCATCTTAAAGAGCAATTTCACATATCCTATCTACAGTACTTCTTTGTATAAATAACTGGGTTTGTACCTAGTCCCATTTCTCTGTAAATGGGGTAGACAAGGTCATAAATTTTAAATAAAGTGCTAAAACTTTGCACTTCCAAGAAGATGGGAAGGAACTCGTGTGTTCACACATCATACCTAAATTGTGCACTATACTTCCGTAAAACAGTATGAAAGAATGTTATCCCTCCAATTTACCTAGAAGCTGTCAGACGGCTAGTGACGATGATTGACTTTTAAGCTGTTAACAGTTAACCTGGGGGTTTTCCCCCCACTTCTCCAAAGCATTGATGTGATTTCTTATAATGGTATTCTGGTGAGACTCAGTATGTTTCTGGCTCAGAAGTGATGCAGGTGCCACTGTGTAAATAATTTGAGTTTGGAAAGAGAGTGGAGGGATTTGTGATGTGGCTGGCATCACTGATAGATGGAAGAATGAAGTGGAAGTTGGATTAATAGGTGAATATGGCAAGAATGAGCAGGGGAGTCAAAATATCATGAGATACCAATTTATGAAAATGACTACAAAGTCTGATAGACTAGAAACACTGGGGTTCCAAAGGGCAATTTATTGGAGAAAAAGGAAACTTCACTTAACACACTATTGAGAATTAATACAAGAAAACTCAAGATACCTTGTTGCTGACTGTTGAAAGCAGAAGTGCTTACAAGAAGGGAACACAAGAGAATAAAATCTTTAGTCTGTCATAATGTATTTTTGAATGTTAAAACAACAAGAAAAGATTAAGGAGGGTATGGTAGGAAACGTTTTGAAAACTAACCCGGGTGTTTATGATTTTTTTTTTTTTTTGAAACAAACAAAAAACCACCACAAAACAAACATGTTGATTTTGCTGGGTTTTGGGTCAGGTTCTTGGAAAATAGTGTGAGTTTAGGAGCTTACAAGACATTTTGTCAATTATTATGGTGTTGCTTAGTGATTTGCTCATGCATATATTTTAAAATTATTTTAAATACTGTAACTGAGCGATAAGAATTTCCAAAACATCAGAATGTTTATGCTGAGAATTATGTTAAATACACATGATAGTACAGAGTAAAAGGAGTATGGAGAAGGGCATAGATGACAGTATTTGGATATGCAGCATTAGGCGTTTTGTTTTAACTGGCTTTAAATCTGCCTGTCAGGCATAACATACTTTGGTCCTTTAATGGAGGCTTGAGTAGAGTGACTATACTTTTTACTTTACAATGGTGTTTTTTGATAACATTTTAGTAAGCCAATATGAAGCAGTGAGCTTACTAAAAATGGTAAATTTACTGATAGACTTTGAAGAGATTTTTTTAAAGTGTTTCGGTTATAGCTGCTGATTTCTTTGTTCTTTCTGAAAGGAGTCTGGAATGGCAGTTTATAATGCTTCATCTAGTACGATATCCTTATCTTGGAACAAGAGACTTCACAATATGAAATGTGGACCATCCAGTAAGTTATTTATGTTTCTACATGAAATAACTTCAATTGTCCTTTATGTTCTGCATCATTTAATTATTTTATGAAGAGAAAAACTAAAATAGCTAATACAGGTCTTCAATATAAGGGGCCTCTACCTTGACTGGCCTCAAAGGACTACAGGAATATGGCAACTTATCATGGGGTTTGACCTAGCTTTAAGTTTATACCTGATTTTGGTTTGATCATTTGAAAGACTGTCTCTAACTGCAGTTTTTCTACTAAAGAGCTTTCTGCAGGGAATTCTGCTCTTGTTGTGGAAAAAAGATGTGGCTTGCTAAAATCCACTTAAAGATGTGAATTGCTGCCTAGATGCCATTAAATTACCTGTCTTATATCTCTTCTGTGTTTGGAGGTTTCTTGTTTGTTACTTTTCTGCTGAGGTAATCTATGGATGCTTTTTGTGTGTGTAATCTATGGGTTAGCAGGATGAGGTACTCTTAGCCACCAGCTTGCAGTGGTGGGCATTTGCTTGAGGAATTTGCATCTTGTCTTTTTGGGCTTATCTTATTTTCAGTGGTGAAATGCACAGGCTTAAATCTCTTTGCTCAAGGGTAAAGATCCCATGTATTAGCTCTTCTGTAGAGCCTGTGTCATGCTTGCCTTGTACAAAGGGGAAACATAAAGCAAAGTAATTAAGAATAATTCTAGTTAGTGTTGCAAAACCTCTTGTTTCTCTTCAGTCAGCCTGATTGGTTGCATTGGATGTGGGACCTAACTAATAGTGAATAGTCTGGATTTGCATCCTCTGCTTTTATATCACAAAATGCAAGACTGATGTGTAGATTGGACTCTGATCAGTTGTGATTAGGGTTGTGTTATCCCCAAAAGCTTTTAATGTCTTTGTTTAATACATACTGTTTTCAGAAGCTTTTGAGAAGTGCGTAGCTGAATGTGGGGGAATAATAGAAGGGTCTAGAGAAGCATGATATTACTCAAATAAAAACGATTACCTATGAACCTTGCCAGTATATGAAAAATATCACATATGTATATTGTGTACCATAAAATTGCTTTGCAAGTATAGCAGTCTATACCAGTAAAACTCCCTCTGCTTTTGAGGGTTGCAACAGCTTAATGACCAAGAAGTAGTTCTTTTCTTAGCTCTTTTTTTTTTTTTAACCAAATAAAGCAGATTCCAAAAAGATGTGCAAATCATGCTGAGAAATTTGTTGCCATAATAATTGTTTGGTTCCCTGGGTTTATTTTTTGCCAAGTGAAAACTCCTTTAATGGAACCAGTGGATTTCATGTTTTGCTTCAGAGCAAGCAGCTGGAAAAAAAGACTTTTAAGATGCATTGTGCTACTGTTAAAGTGTGCAATACTAAGCTTGTGCATAAAGCCTTGGCAAGACTCTTACAAATGTACAAGTTTATTGCTTCTTACGTAGGCCTAATATTTAAGAAAGGGAAGAACAAATCTACAACGAAGGAGAATGAAATGGGTAGCAAGTCTACCCATCACATGTCTAAGCTTTTAAAGGAGAATGTAGTTATGATGGCAAGAACTAGGCTTCATTGCCCTCTGCAGATGTAATAGGGCAGACTTCCTGTTTTCTTTCTAATGCTTATTTCTATGGGGAAAAAATATTTCATAAGGATTTTCCATTTCTGATGTACTTGCTCTGGAAAGACAATGTTGTTGGAGACAATTTAAAAATTACTGATGGTTGCCCGTATTTGAAGGCACATAAAGTCAGGATTATTAAACTCTCTGCTCAGTGGAATACCTACACTTGGAAGTTTCCTTTTGAAATCCCAGTAAACTGTGTGGAAAATGGAATCCACTGTTGTCTGTGTGCAAAAGACATACTAAAAACAAAACAAAAGAACAACCTGATCTGCTTTGTGCAAGAGTTTCAGTAACACGCTCTAAATGCTTAGAACAATAGTTTTGGTTTGGCTCTTACCATTTGACTAGAGATGCAATCTGCTATAGCTCTGCCCATGGACTAGGATTTGCACTAATCTGGAGATATATGAAATAGTAAATTGGTGTGGGGGGTGTGTGTTTAGTTTTTTGTATTTTTTTTTTTTTTTTTGTTAAACCCAGCAAGGTAGTTGTTAGCTTCTTTCTCTAGTTTAGCGTTGTCCCTGAAAATTATGACATACTTATAAAACTGTGATTATAATGGACTTATATTTCATTCTATTACAGTCAATTCTTGTTGCAATAACTTTTTTCTTGCTTCCTATAACTCTGTCTATTGAAAAACTAACACGTTTTATGTGGAATTTTTTCTATGATGAGAGCATGATTTATTGTACAATAGATCTCTTTACCATTGTATTAGTCAGATAAAAGTAGTTTAGAAAACAATGTAATGCCTTATATGTCAAGGGAAGAAAAATTTGGTATAGTACAAGTAAATGCCAAGAGATAAATTCTTGAGTTAGTTTCTTGTACCCAGGGAGTATGGGATTTGAGTTTTGAAATGCTTATCAGAATAATTTACAGCAGTTAACATGTAGTTTACATAGCTGTTAAACTTGTAACTTCCTTCCACACAAACCTGTTTTTCATTCAAAGTTAAAGAAAAACAAACCAAGCAAAACAAACAAAAAAACAGAGCTAAAGTATACCTGTGACAGGCAAAACAAATTATTTCTGGAAGTAAGTTTCAAACTATTGCTGAAAACTCTGAACAGGTGAAACACTTCAAATTTTTGTGTGTTGAAAAGCTGTATCAGGCATGTCTTCAATGTTTAAAGTCACTGTTACTATAGAAGGAACTTGTCCCTTACAATATGTGTGCTGATTTCAAAGAGGTGCACCAGAGCAGAAAATCTGCAACCAACTGGAAGACTCTCAGTATTGCAGGATTAAAATTACATCCTACTCATTCACCTCAAGCTCAAAAAGGAAAATTTTACATCCTGGTGTAATGAGATCTTTGTCCTTATTTCAAGGCTGTATTGCATGCTGTTGCAGACTGTATGCCACAGAAAACTTGTGCCATTACAGACAGATGCTTTCAAAGACTATGAAGGATAAAAGATAATGCAAGAAATATTAGTTTTATTAGTTCTACGATAATCAAAAGGACACCTGAAAGCTTTCTAGAGAAAGTGTACAGTGGAAATGATGCAGATGTACAAAATACAAAATTTCAAGAATGTTGACAGCAAAAGTTTAAATATTCAGTTTTAAGCATACTTTCTCTCTTTTATGCGTGGCTATAGGTTTCTTGTAAATTCTTATCCCAAACTGCTTTGTTTTTTCACTTTTCCATTCAGAATAAAATTTGCTGATTTTTTTTTAAATTGATCTTTTTGGTAGTTTGATAACCTTCAGAGAGACCTCTCACATTTGCATAAAGCTTTTAAGATGTGCCATCTTTTAAAGAATCTGTATTTCTGCAAATGACTCTCTGGAGCTCCGAAACTGTTTGGGCCAAAATTGGTAAATAGTCAGAATCATAAGAACTGAGGGAACAGGCTGGACCTACCTAGCTTAAGTAAAACTTGACCACTTTCACATCTCTAAATTAATCTTTCATGCTTCAGCTTTTCTGTCCAAGTGAATGTAGTAATGAATATCCTAAAAGGAAACCTATCTTCATTGATTTGCAATAAACAAATTTTTCATGCCATTTCTTAAAGTAGCAAAATACAGAATTCCAACAATAGGAAGTGCTTAATGTTTTACAGAAAAATACCCATAAGAAGGTCCACATCAGTTACAAATATTCAAGAATTAATAGTGTATTGATGGTAATGGTATATTACAGTGAAGTCAATTAGCTGGAGCAACTGGATTGATGTGATGGTTAAAACGAAAATCAAGTATTTAAAAGTTGATGTGTATGGTAATTTGAATAGTCAGACATGTTCTTCAATGTGTTGGCTTGTTTTCACTTTGAAAAAACTTTAATTTAGATGTCTCTTTCATTTAGTATCTTAACTTTGGTATGGGGTACAGATACATGTTTTCTTTGCAGTTACCTCTTTGTGCTCCAAGAGTAGAGCTGTTCTTTAGCGTCTCACTTCATGCTGAAGGGCTTCACATTATATGAATTACTTCCAGCTATTCTAATTTTATTTCTAATAAACATATTTAAAGTTCTGAAGAACAAATCATGGGTGAGACATATTTAAAGTTCTGAAGAACAAATCATGGGTGAGCAAACCTGGACATATAGTTCATTTGTAACTGAAATAAGTTCAGTTGCATTTGCCAATAATGGCTGTACCAGATGATCCTTGAGGTACCTTCCAACCTGGTATTTTATGATTCAAGAGATCTTAAGTACTCATGTGAGTAGTAATGTACTCTTATAAGTAATAGCTAATGTACTCATATAAGTAGTAACTACTAAGAAGTAGTAATAGTAGAAAGCATATGAAACTAAGTGGATACAGTATCATAGATACAAACCCACAAAATACTGCACCTATAATAATATTTCAAAGTAAATGTTTATTTTGATGAAGGTGCAAGATGCATTTGAACAGTTACACGAAATTGGCAGAACTTGTGCTTGGAGGCCAGGTCACAAACATTTGAAAGGCCAGAGGTGGGTGGGACTGTACTGTATTTCAAAATGGATTTTGGAACTTTCTTTTGTCAGGTCTACGTGATGCTATTAAAGCATGTCTTTTCAGAGAGCAACAGCAGCGATCATCTTAGTGAAGCTTGGACACTGATCTCCATAAAACACTTGCAATGAAATGCAAACAGGCTAGATTAGTCTGACTTTTCCAAAGGCTGTGATAAATAATGGGCATGAGGTTCTGCTCCTGCTTTGGCCTGAAGGCTCTCACTGCCTAATGCTGAAGAATTAAGAGGGAGATGAACTAAATGGAGTTCCAGGTGCCCAAGGGACTAAAATAACCCTGTCCACATATTGTGTGAGGTTGCAGCCTATTTAGTAATTACCAGATGGTTAGAATATTTAAGCAATGAGAGGAGCAGAGAAGAATTCAGACTTCTGTTATAAGATGATCCCAAGTCTTCATCCTGTTCAATAAAGAAGGAATTTGAGACAAGTTGCTTTGTGGCGACAATGGTCATATTATCAGAGTGGCTTGCAGGTTGGAATGGCATCACTGGTTAGAAATCACATTATTACTTATGCGGGTCGAATCATGTTACTTAGGCCTACCACTTTCTGCTAGAAAAGTCTCACCAGTTTTCAATTTCAGATTCCAACCCAATGCACTTAGCTGGCATAATGTCAAAGGAAAAAGAGGAGCTAAGGACTTTTTAATAGAGGTCACTTTCAGGTAAACGAAGGACACAATGTTCTTCCATAACTGTTCCTGATTTTAACCTTTGCTTAGTCTTGATGTTCATTCGCTTTCTGCAGGTAACAATGTTTTTCATGTCCTTAGCAGAGACCTAAACTTGTTATATGATCATATGGGTTAGCTTACTTAGGGAGCTTATAGTCCTTTAATGACAAAGATCAGAGTGAACCCTTTGTTATAGGATGTTTATTCAGGATACCTAAGGAAGTATTTCTGTGCTAATTGAGCAGAATTGGATGATTAAAGGAGGCCACATTGTTTGCAGTAGTGAGAACAGTAAATGTGATCTGAATTGACACTGCATTCTCGTTACCTAGTTAAGGATAACTAATCTTTGCACACAGAGGTCTTCTATGTAGTGTAAGGAAAGATACTACAGTGATGTAAAAAGGAATATAAGCAAATACAAGAGCTATGTTTATCATGTTTTCTTAGAATCATACATGCACAGCCAGAAGAGAACTTCATAAAGAGGAAAATGCTCATCAATGAGTCATTTGACTTCCAATTCAGATTTGACTAACTCCCTTTCTTTCTAAAAGGGAGCAAGGGAGGTCCTTCCCGGCGACAGAAGGGTCCCCAGATCAGCTGACTGTGTGCACAGTCTGAATAAACATGGCTTGATGCAGGTTACTTGAGCTGTGCTTAAGGGGGAATCATTCAACTCAAAACATCAAAAGGGGGCTAACTTCTGCCACAGCTAAGAGGAACATGACTTGCAGTCTAATTGCATGTTATTGTAACTGGACAGGCAATAGGACATAATCTTAGGCAAACAAATAAGAGGCCTGAGCTCTGATTACACAGGTCTCGCAATACTCAAGATGAGAGAGATCAATGTCTGCCTCTCTTGACAAGAGGAATAAGCCTTTTGCCTTAGTGACAAGATTGGTCACTGTGAGTATGTAAATGAGATGGCTCAGTCAGAATAAGTAGGGACCTTTTTACATGGTGCTTGTATTAGTTTTTAAATTGAACTCATGCTGGCCAGGCAGGGAAAGGAGCTAGATATTTGGACTAGCTAGGCAAAGGAGCAGTTTCTTTTACTTTGTCCACGTGCCTTGTTCTTTTCAGCATGACCTCTTTTTCTTTTTTTTTTTTTGTGTGGGAGTGGTGTTTGTTGAAAACAAAGGGATCAAAGTTAACTGTCTGGATACTTTAAATGTCTTTGTATAAGTAATTAATATTTATAATGTTTTTGCAAATGGAAATGGCCATATAAACACCAATAAACTGTACTGACAAATTTTGGCAGAACTCAGTAAGTAAGGCTTCTGTAAACCTGTAACTGAAGATAATATTTTGTAAAATCACATGGCTTAAAGTAGATGAAGATGCAAGCTTTTTTTTAATTGTGGTGTATTTAATTGTAGTCTTCTGCATTCTAGCATTATAGCCAGCTGGGGGCGGAGAGCCTCTTTCTTCTAAGTTTCTAGGATCCGGCAAAGCGGAAGGAACTTGAAATACAACCTTTTTCCTCATTAAACTTGTATATTGACCACACTTTGGTAGAACAGCTAGTGATGATGTTTGAGGTAGCCTCAGAAAAGGCAAAGTCTTAACAGCATTTAATCCATGAATTCTGTCAAGAGTTTGCATGTGAATTAAATATTGGATGCACAGTTACTTGGTGTGTACATCTGAAAACAATTTGTGTGTGGTAGACACACTTGGAAACCAGGTGAGGTTTTTAAGAGGCATTGGGAAGGCTTGCTCAAGTTAAAGTAGGGCCTTAAAAGGAAGCTGCAGAGTGTATCATCTTCTTAAAAATGCTGTTTGATTGTTATCAGTTTTAGTTGCTTTTGGCTGAGGCACTCACAGGATATCCTTCATGTGTAACTTGCTTTTGGATTATTTTAGTGTATTTAAAACTCTTAGTAAGAGGGTATGGCTCACTGGCTTCTGTAATGCTGCTTCTATTAACATTCTCTGCTGGCAAAACAAGCTAAATATGTGCTATAAAAACTGCTATTGGTAAAACATCAGAAATGAGCTTCTAGAAGAGGGGAGAAAGTTAGGTTGGGGAAAAAAACTCCCTTTGAAATTGATTTATTTTTCTGTTGCTGAAATCAAGAATTCAGCATCCATTTAATGGCAGTAGGATGTCAATGATCAACTCTTGACTTGTTAGAAAGCATTTGTAGAGTTTATTTGAATTGTCAGAAGTGGAGCTTGCTTTTTTTTTTTGCCTACATCAGCAAAGCCTCTTTAGCAAAGCTTTCTCAAAAGCCTGAAGGTAATCTAGGTATGTTAGGACTTCTGTGTATACTACTGATGATTAGATATTTCATAAGCCGGGGTTTTACTGAAATGGGTGAAAAGATCTTTTTCTGTGAGTTCTGTTTTTCAGGACAGCACTTAAAAACTCAAATATAAGATTATTTTTTCCAAGAATGATGTGTTTATAAAGATAAAGAAAACAAGAAGGCTGAGTCTTCAGTTTGCCTCTTCCTGAAATAATTTCTGAGTAACTTATCTGCTTGTCTCCAACAAATACAATCTCAGTTTCTGTTCTCCAAACACAAAAATTACTGTGATTGCATAATACTCAATTATTAAAGTTTAAAATTTAAGTCTCTTTAGGAAAGCATTTTAAATATCAAATAGTAGCAAAATAAGTGAATATATCACAATTGTTAGAAAAGCATTTAATCATAAAGTCGAAACTTAGTAGCAGGAAGCTTTGTTTCTGCTTGTGCACATCTTTCCTTAGACTGTGAATACTGTTTTGTTGGACTTTGATGGGGATCTTCCCAGGCTAAATAAAAAATCCCAACACCTTTCCCTCCCCCAAACCTGTCACTGCAAGTTAGGGAGCTTGCTTTCTCTACAGTAGGATCACTATGCTTAAGCTTTAAATTTTTCCTTCCATAAGAGTTTGTCTCTAATAAAATTAGAAACAGGAGCAGTGGTCTGTGTCTCTATGGAGAGTATTTGGTATACTTAAAAATTGTAAGATGGAAGGAGGATGGGCACCTAAAATATTTATAGCTGGGATCTCAGCATTTGTATTTCTAGGTTAGTATGCTCTCATCCTGATTGAGCTTCCCCATACAGGGTTATTTGTAGCAGTCTTATATAAGGATATATGCACCATGCTTTTTGTTGTGTAATACTTGTTCACTTTCTCTACTCATTGCTTAGGGGACTAAAACCATGTCAAAGTAACAGATATCATAGCCATTTTGATTTGGCCTCTAAACGAGCAATAGATTTACTTAGTCTCATTTTATTTCTTGAGGTGAAGCTTTTGCAGTATGTTTCTTGTTTGCAGAGGCCTCTGGGATACTCCTGGACATTTGAATACTAAGCCAGCATCTCCTGTCATTCATGGAGTTACATTTGGTGACAGAACTGTGTCTTAAGAATGAAAATTATCATAATTTATTTTTAATATACTTTGTTTTTTTCCACTCAGATTCATTAACATGTTTTAATGGAGGCGAGTGTGTCTACAGAGAGCTGTGCAACTGCAGTCGATTTAATGCAACTGGACCGAGATGCCAGACAGGTGTGTAAAGAAAGAAAACTAACTGGGTTTCTGTGATTGTACTTGAGTTCTCACAACTACAAGAATACTACCCTCTGCCTAAAGGTTTCTTCATGCCCTAGTATTTTTCACTCTTTTCTGTGGTGATATTGGTGTGCACATTGGATTCTGGGGTGTGCACATACGTACATCTCAACTACAGACTGAATCTGAAAAACAGTGGTACTTTCAAGTGACTCTCCTTTTGTTAGTGTATAATACAGGTGCTGAAAGAGATCATATATGCAGAACATGGGGTCAATATAATTTTGAAACTTTTGATGGACTCTATTATTATTTTCCTGGGAAATCCACATATGCGCTTGTGAGGCACACTGAATTAGATGAACAGAGTTTTTCCATACAGGTAAGGGATTGCACTTCTATGTTCCTTTTATCTGTTGTTGAGCTTGCTAATAACACGTTAATATTTAGAGATTAAAAATAACTTGTGATGATAGTATGGGGTGCTAGAATGTAATTTAGATGTAATTGTAATGTAATGTGGGCTACCAGTTACTATAGAACAAAATGTAAATAGCTGGAAGGAAACTGATGTGTATATTTTCAAAACCTGCTGCTGCTGTGAATAGACTGCTCTAAAAAGTGCTAATTGTACTTGGGTTTTTGGGGAAGAGTGGGACCAGACTACTTTTTCATATGCTGAGGATGGGATCAGGAGTATTAGTTGTGTAACACGGATTATGAAGAGTTTGATTAAAATCTTGACTTTGATGAGAGTAATTCTATTTGGCAGGTGAATAATGATCCTGAGTGCCGTTCTTCTCCTTACTCCTGCAAAAGGTCCGTTAGTTTATTCTTTTCTGGAGATGAACAGATAAAGATGAGCAGTGAAGTCACCTATAAAGGATTTGGGTAATTGCACTCATGTTTCTGATGCTGTAATTACACTGTAACTAATCTCTTCTGATGCTGTAGTTACACCGTAATTAACCTCTTAATTTGATAAGACATGTAAACTAGATCACTTTTGTTGGTAGCCTAAAAAACCCCAACTATCCAGAGCACAACTGTAACAATTACTCCCCATCTACAGAGTAGTGTCTGAGGAAAGTGATATCTAAATGAGTGGTACATGGTATTAAGAAGCGTAACTGTTGACATTGATCCTTTGATATTTTTTTTTGCTCTTATTTGCAACTTCATCTTTTCTAGTGGAATTACTCAATATTAGTTTTTTTTTGAGATGTATGAGGAAGTCATTAAATCAGCAAGTAATTTATTTTTAATAGTCATTATTTCTCATGTAAAGTTACTTTTGATTCATTCTCATGTCTCAGAGTACAGTTACCTTATATTATTGGAAATTTACACATCCGGAAGCTGGCTGGGTACTTCCTAGTCAGGCACCAGTATGCCTTTACTCTGGCTTGGGATGGTACATCTGCAGTGTATATCAAAATGGCACCCGAGTACCTGGGCAAAACACACGGACTGTGTGGAAACAATAATGCTATCCTGCAGGATGACCTTGAAACTAGTTATGGTGAGTATTTAAAATACTTTATCTTGTGTTAATACAGTTTTTTTCAGGTGAACTAAACGTTACTTTGCGTAGTTATTGATTGTAATGCTAATTGACTAGACGATGGGCAACATTTGAAATAGAAAATGTGACATGGAAATACTTCTGGGAGATGATGTTGTTAGTGAAGAGGGCCAATTTCAATATAGATGGGGCTCTGGGAGGAAGATTTTCTTAAAAAGCATGACAAAAAGCTGTATTACTCCATTGCCTACAATGGTATTTGTACTTAAGTTTCCTAAGGACTTGAAAGGTAAAACTTTTAAATGTTCACTGCGCTCTTAACAATTTTATATAGGAGCCTGTGGAAGCCTGAGACATTGCTATTGGAAATAAATTCATAATTTTAATTAGTAAATCAAATCGCTGGAGACTGCCAAATCTCATTTGATCTGGCACTTCATTTATGGTAATGCTTTCAGAAGTGAACAGTGATCCTTGGATATCAACTTCAGATACTTCCAAGTGTCTTGAGTTTCAATAAACACTGAGTGAAGACCTCTGCAAAATAAATAGAACCAGAGGAAAAAATCAGGCCTGCAGAAAGGTGTCTCAAGTTAGGTGATAAAAACTTCTGGAAATCATTACTTTGGGCTGTTTACTCTTTGCTCCTCCTCTTTCAAATTTTGGTATTTTTGTAGACTACTACTTCAGAGCTCAAAGTGCAATATGTAGTAGGTGTTTTCTCTGTTGTTTAAGTGTGACGCTCAATTTTAGAAAGCATCAGCCCTGCACTAATATCAGCTCTTGCCCTCATTGAATACTTTGCTCACTAAATCAAAATTCTTAAAATAATACGGAGATCAATAGCTCATTGTCCTCATTGCCTTCAGAGACTTTCCTCTACCCTCTCACCTTACTCAGGATATCTCAGTCACATAAAGCTGTGATTGTAGCACAAGTCATTACACTGCGTGCTAGGTTTATCCAATTAGCTTGGGATGCAAGATATGGCAAGATACGCATTTGTGAGTAATTCCAGTAGTAATCAACATCACCACTTGTTGATGATGGATAATACTTTTCTTAGCTAGTTTAAAGCTAGCACGGATACTTGTATTTGTGCAAAAAAGTCACACCTTTACTTGCTTAATGTATACAATCGTTTTGTACCCTTACAGTGACCCAGGAATGCCTCATCTTTCTTGGGTTTTAGGCTCTCTGTTGGGAGTTTCATATAAAGTAACAGCATAAACCTGTGTATATACAGTTTATTACTGCTTTTCTTTCCTTTCTTCCATTCAAGGACTGTGATAGGTCCCTTAAAGCCCTTCTTTGCCAAATTGCTTGAGTAAGCTTCTTTCTGCCATTCAAAATCAGTTCTACTATAGTCCTTAAGAGTACTTTTGTTTCTTGAAAAGACCAGATTGTCTTCAGACTAACAGCTGATTCATTCAGTTGTAGGAAGGGTTTGGCGCGTTTTACTTAATGCAGTGTTTTGATTATTGAGATGTTTCCCTGGAAAATCCTATGGAAACATCCTCATTCTTCCAAGTCACTGTGTGACTGTATGTGTCTTGTTTAGGAAAACTGACAGATGATGTAACAGAATTCGTAGAGAGTTGGCAGGAAAATCCTCCACAAGGAACACCCGATTGGGATAAATCTCTTCTCAGTGAACCACCCTGCTTGACACAAAGCCATGAATCTCTACAGGTTTGGATCAACACAAAAGCATTATTACAATAGTTGGTGATTCCAATTAGAGCGAGAATTTGTCTTAACGCTTTTGAAGGAGACTGGAAATATTCTCAGTGCTTCTTTGGAATGGTGGATTAAAATGGTTGCTACATCAGGGCTTCCCTTGTCCTCTCCTTTTCCCCTAACTTTTCTTCTGTATTCTTGATGTTTTTGATTATTATATTGTCTGTGTAGCAGCCAATAGAAGTGTTTGAATCTGGGGCTAAGTGAGTGAAAAGCTGTAAAGTAGCTGGTTTCCATTTCTTCTCTTAGGAAGGATAAAAAGAAGCAGGCAGGCAAAACCAGAATGAGAGCACAGTTAATTTGCCAGTGTTTAAAAAATGAATTGTTGTTGCTTTTGTCGATCACATTGAAGTAGTTTTTTCCTTTTAAGTAATATTTTCAAGATATAACCCTGAAGGGAAGTTAAACTAAAGCTGATGCCAGGCATGTTTTATTTCTATTGCTTTTTACTTTGTAATTTAACTAAAATGAAGACTATTTCAGGTCATCTGGGCTTGGCTGCAACATGGTCTGTGCCTTTCTTGGGGAAGGGATATGTTTTACTACCATTGGTATGACCTTGGATAAAAGATTCAATATTATGAATACTCTGTCATGGAAAGCAGTATGTTGCTAGCCACTGCTTCTAGTTGATGAGAAGAAACCAATTCCTAGTCACAGATTGAGATGTCTGTTCTGATTTCCAAAGTATTCTGCTTAAGTTTATTTTTGAAAACTTTGTCTTCACAACAGCTATCTCATTCATTGCAGAGGGCGTACACTCTGTGTAATATCCTGTTACATCCCCCGTTTGAACAATGTCATGAATTTGTGAGTCCTCTTCCTTTTATGGCAAGCTGCACCAATGATCTTTGCATGTAAGTGAACATTTTTGGGTAATTCCAAAGCTACTATAAAAAAAAAAATATTCTCCTTCTGTCATGAGAATGAATTGTAAATGTTAACAGAACTAATGTGTGTCTTTTTCTGCATATCAGTTTTCATCTAACGCTCTTTTATTATCTTGCTTTTCTCACGTGTTCTAGTTTTACTGCCAGAAATTTCTGTGGAGTTGTTCCTGTTTTCCTTGGTATAAGGATGGCCAAAATCGGGCCTGGATATTTTCATAATTTGTTTCTGTACCAACCCTTGAATATGGCATCTGTTTTGATTCTGAGTGTGCAACATCATTAGTATTTCTAACCTTCATGAAAAGTAATAGTGAATAGGTCAGTTTGGCAGCTGCAAGCCATTTGTTAATCCAATGAAAAGAGGAATTTGATTACTATTTGAATTTATGCCATCATTTCGCCACCTGCTATGCTCCTTGGACAAGCATTTTTGAGTAGTTAAATTAACAGGCAGGAGAGAAGATAATTTCCATTTCTTCTACTATGGTGTCTCACTGGTGGAAGTCTTACACTTTCCGATTGTGAGTTTTCTGAAGGATGTTATTCCTTTTGTAAAATTCAAGACCTTTATTCAAGTCTGTTTATACTGCTGTATCTCTGGATTTCATGGATTTATTCCAGAAGTTAGTGTCAGGTCTCAAATATATTGGTGACCTGTCTTCAAGTATGGCAAAATGTCTTACCCATTTAAGACTTCTAACCTTGCCAAACAGTACAGTACTTTACATTATTAAAGTAGATGCAAACAATGTGGGTTTATGCAATGCAGGAGCACTCATGAGGTTATTTTTGAATGTAGGTGGAAAATAATATGTCCATTTTTATTTGTGCAAGGTCAGCAGTTGATAATGCAACTTGGTGTCGAGCATTAACTGAATATGCCAGAGCATGTGCCCAAGCAGGAAAGCCGCTTCATGGATGGCGACTGCACTTTCAGCAGTGTGGTATGCAGATGCTTTTGTACTTGGAAATAATGCTTAGTAGTTGTATTTTAAAAACAGTGCTCTTCATACTTTTACTACTTTGTCCTTCGTCCTATTTTGAACTTGTATAGTTCTCACTGAAAGCATAACTGTGGACTCACTTCAAGGCTATATAAATGCAATGGAATTTCTTTTCTTTGTATGTGTAATTTTTACTGAATGCATCTAAAGCACTAAGCTTATTAGAATGTGTTTTAAGAACTTTCTTACTAGAACTTCAGAGATTCTTTAAGATGATTAGCCGTTTGTTTTTTCATAGAGCTTCTCTTTCAAATATTGTCAAAGTCCTCTTTCAGGCTTTCTGATCTATAAAATGTGTCATGAATGTTAAAAATAAATTTGAGTTATACTTGCATAAGTCTTCATCTTAGAAGTAACAGAAAGTAAGTTTGAAAGAGATAATCTAATTTTCTGTCTGTCTGGAACACAGGACCATAACTGCTTTGTCATTCATGACAGAAGATTTCCCCTGTGTTTCCAAAAATGTTTGTTAATGGATGTTCTACCACTTCTTATGCAGGTCTGAGTAATTAAAATAGCTCTGCTGTGAGAGTTTCCCCGAGTCTCCCTTGGTGTAATTTAAGATTATTCTTTCTCAATGCACCTTTAATGGACAGAATATGAATATACGTGTATTCTGTGTATGTGTCATGAAAGTAATTTTTAAATTTTTCTAGACAACAGATACTCAGTTGACTTACCACATTTTTAATACTTGAAAGAAATGCTTGCAATCTATTTAAGCCCTGCAGCAGTAGCACAATACCTTTGAATTTCTCTACCTGTTTCTATTTTTTAGTAATTACGTGTGCTGAACCCTTGACCTACAATGAATGCATCAACTGTTGCCCTGCTTCATGTCATCAACAATCACAGTGCATTGACAGTAAACTTCCCTGCATTGATGGATGCTACTGTCCAGATGGTACGTTTTGCTTCTCAAATACAAATACATCTTCTTTCATTCTATATAACTTTCAGATTGTTCTCCCGCAAGTTTACATACCTGTATGGCCTGGCTAGATTAAGGCATTCACAGGATCTCTTTATGAATGCAGCGTCAACAGAGCATGGATGAAAGACCTTGTTTTCTTCCCTCTAACAAGTGGTGGGAATATGTTTCAGCACAGATCCACGTTCTAGCCGTAGAGCTTCACAATTTGAATGAAAAATGGTGTTTGCTCTGTTGTTGACAGGGCAGCCGTCCTGATTCTCGTGGTTGCTGCTTGTTTTGTTTTGCGGTTTTTTTTTTTTTTGGGTGTGTGTTATTTTGGTGGGTTGCTTTTTTTGTTTTGGTTTTTGGTCATTTGATGTTCCCCCTTTCCCCTGACGAATGCCTGCAGGGTCAGATGCTTAGGAGAGCTCAAAAATGTGACATGACTAAAACTCATTCATGTGGCCAGAAACAGGTTTTGATACCGAGATTCTTACATTGTAGTAGGGTTGTGGCAAGTGAGGTATTTACTGATGTGGCCTTTGGCAAAACTTTACCCTTATTATTAAAATATACTTTGATGTCCAGTTTTCCCCTTGTTACTGGCTTCTCTTGGGTACATAATTCTATCTAAAAGAGGACAGAGGAAGTTATGCCATAGATCTTCAAGTCCTGCCTCTTATATGTACCCTGATGATGTATAAGTAAAATAATCTTTGTTATATGTTTTATCTTTTATGGGCTAATAAAATCTTTTAGCTTCTGGCTTTCTAATAATGGAATAATTAAGAGAAACAAAGCAAAAAACATTGTAGTAAAATAAGGACAAAACAGTACCTTAAAACACAGAGGCAAAGATTTGTAAAGGTGTCAATAAAGAAGCCAAAGGTACTTAAAGCAGCATCGTTTGGTGTTTGTGTGTTTGGTTTATGTGGGTTTTTTTGTGGGTGAGTGGTTTCCTCTCCCTCTCCCACAATATTTAAAACTTGTTATTCATACTATTGTTAGTGTATCTCAAGCAATTTTAGGGACTTGGTTCATGTAATATTGCTTATTTAATATAATTCAAATGAACACTTGTTCTGCAAAAATGACTACCAAATAGTCTAGAGTTTTATTATAATACATAACAATTTATGGTGTTCTTAGGTATACTTGTTAGTGCTCCATCAGCCATTTGTACAGATACTTAACTTTTTTCTTGTTTTATTTCTTCTAGGCTTAATTTATGAAAATGAATTGTGTGTCAAGCCTATGGACTGTCCTTGTGACTACCATGGAAGTTTCTTTGAAATGGGTTCAGTGGTTTATGAAGATTGTAATAACTGGTTAGTAATTTTTCTTTTTACCCTCTACAGCATAATCCTTTCATGGTCATGTGACACAACTTCTTTAAGGCCTATTTCAATTAAAAATTGAATAAAGCTGATAAGTCCTCACTGCTTCTGCATACAAAGACTGTTGTTCCATATATGTTTTACCATGAAGGGAAAGATAAAAAAATACAGAGCTATTAATGTGGAAGAAGAACAAATGACAGTCCTGTTTTCAGCTGGGAAAGTTAATTTTTTCTAGTGATTGCTATGAAAGGAACGTCAATAGTACCTGTTGTTCTTAGTTGGTGCTAAGTGATGTTTACACTATTCAAGGATTTTTTTCAGCTTCCCATAGAAGCATAGACAGAATGATGGAATGGTCAATGAAATATTCTATACCATAGATGTCATGCTGAGTATATAAACGGGGGTTAGCTGGGGGAACAGGAATCTGCAATCACTTCTCAGGATAGTGCCAATTCACTGGGTAGCATGAGTGACCTGTGTCACTATTATTATTGTTATTTTTCCTTTTCAGTTATTATTTGTATGAAACTGTCTTTATCTCAACCCAGGATTCCTTTTTCCTCCCTTTCCTGCTTTGTTTTGTTTTGGGTTTTTTTTTTTTTTTCCCCCCGTCTTCTTCCTCCACGCTTCTGGGGGGGAAAAAAGTGTGTGGGGGGTGAGCGAGCGGCTGCATGGTTCTAGTTGCTGATGAGTCAAAGCATGCCAGACAGATATTGCAGAGAATACTGTAATGTTTAATACTCTTCTCATCTTGAACTCTGCCTCAAACTAAGAGGAATCTAGAATTCAAAATCTTAACAGGAGAATTACTTTGACTTTACTTTGTCTCCTATTTGTGTTGTCTCACTTAGACACAAAGAGCCTAATGTTATGACACCAAGCTGCTGTTTTGAGAATTTCTAAGTTAATTTTATACATTGGAAAGAAAAGTTTGTAGGAAGGATAATGCCTTTTATTGGATCAACTTAATTGAAGAAATTAGATGCCCTTGCAGATGTGCAACTTTTTTTTCAGAACAATTCTATTTTTTTTTAAAGTAATAAGATTCAAGTTGCTTGTGTTTATTCTTCTCAGTTTTTAGCATCATTAACTTTTATAATGGTTATCAAGGAGCTAGAAAGAAAGAAAAGTGTTACTGGATGCATGGATTAAATTTCACCTGGTTATATTGTCATGATGAGCTCTTGCCACAGCTTCCAGGCATTCTAGTGACCATGGTAGCTCTGTTTTACCCTTTTGTGAGAGTCAAGACACTTTGCGCATTTCATAGAGAAGGAATCCAGGAAGAACAACTGAGGGACAGCCCTATATACTTCACAAAAAAAAAAAAGTATGAAATCTTTTTGTTTTTATTTCAGCACTTGCATTGGAGGAAAGTGGATTTGTACAAATCTTACATGTCCAGGTATGTGAAAGTCTTCAACACTTAACTATTTAATACTTGACTTCTTACTTGGGATAAAATATTACTGTTGGATCTTAATGTGATATTTCACTATATAATTTGTATTTTTATTTCTAGCTACATATAAAAGCATCTACACATACATTAGATTAAATATTAAAATGGTCTGAATAGCAGGCATCTGCCTTTCAGCTTAGCATAGCAATGTGTCTCCCTATACATTGCCATAATGTCTCTGGTAGATGTCACTATCTGGTCATTCTTGTTATTTGGCTAAAGTTTCCTCTGCAATCTTCACTTGACAGATTTATGGCAAGATTACTTTTTTTTGGCCACAGTAGTACTGGCTAATGATATAGTATCTATGTACTGTACAAACATCAGTTAAATATTTTCACATGCCTGTGGAATGACGGGTGTTATTCTCACTTCACAGATAAGCAGATGAACTACAGAGATTAAGGTCAAAAGGCCTGTGTATGTTAAAGGTACCCATGGCCTCATGGTTCTTATAGCTGCCAATAGATACAAGCACTGGTCTCAGAGTTATCAGTTAACTCTGGAAGTTCTTAATGTTTCTGCAAATCTGTTTTTAGAGCCACAAATCAAATGCCCAGAATGAAAGGATCACGTGTATTATTGCTTCCTTTTGGGGGAAGAATTGTTTAGGTATCCTGGCCTGGTGTCAGGTAGCAACTCCATCACAAAAGCAAGAATAAAGTTCAGTTCCTAACCGTGTTCCTAGTACCTGGTTATAACATAAATACAATTTTATAAATTATAGCATGTATCAGAGTGTATGCACTCCACAGCAGTAATAACTGTTGAGAGTACACTGTCTTTTCTACATATTTAAATACATTGTTTGTTATGTTTGTCAGCTGAATGCTCAGTTTCAGGAGACATTCATTTCATGACCTTCGATGGGCGCAAATACACTTTCCAAGCTACCTGCCAATATATTCTAGCAAAAAGTCGTACATCTGGAATGTTTACCATATCCTTGCAAAATGCTCCTTGTGGACAGGTAAGGCTTAGAACCTTCTTGTAATGTTTGTATCCTGAAGGGTTTATTAATTGGGGCAGGGGAAGTATTAAAAAAGAAATATATATATAAACAAAATAAATCTACCTGCAATTGAATATATTCAAATTAATCAGTAGCAACAAGTTTCCTTAATGCTGAAATAGTTGAATAACAGTGCAGAGGAAGTCTGTACATAAATTATCATGTTTACTTGCAATAAATAGGAAAGATTATGCTACCGTGCTCATTCAGTGTTCACTGAGGTTATTCAGTAGTGCATGGTGGTTCATGCAGCAAACCCTGGATGATAACTTGTTTTCTTGAGCTTTCCGAGTACCTCTTTCTGGATTTGCAGCCAGCACAAAGTAAGCCTGCTGCTTATTACTGCTTGAAGGAAGAATTATTTTTTTGTGCCTTGAATATGGATTTCTTTCAGCTTTGTTTTTGCAGCTTGAAATTCACTTTTACTTACATTGGTATGAAAAACTTTAGATAGCTTTTGGGATGATGCTCTCAGATTTGGTTGTATGTATGCATCTATGTTACTGTTGTTTAGTTGGTATCCTGTACAATTGATATTGTGTGTGTGTGTATATATATATATCTATATATATCTCTGTTACGAAGAGTGCTCCTACGTTACATTTGAAAGTTTCTGATATTGAACACAGAAGTTGCCAAATATTTAATTTTCTTTATGTCCAAGACCCATTCTCTTTCTTTTGTTGTGTATTTGGATTGCTGAGCATGTATTATAATGTTATACATGCGAGGTATGGAATACTGGTAGGATTTTCACTTTTGCTTATTACAGCTGTGAATAGGTCTTGTAATTTTGAGGAAATTAAGGCAAGTTAGAACAGATCTTAAACATACATAGATGGTGTGAGAAGTGTAGTTGACTGAGTTGAGCTGTTTTCTGGAGTCAGGCTTTTCTCACTGGCTTTGAGTTCTACATATGCACGTAAGGGCAGATTTTGGCCCACATTGGTATTAGGGTCATAATGCTACTACAGATGCCTACTTACTAAGCTGTTGGACTTGCTGTAGAAGCAAGATGTTAAACTTTGTATTTTGACTAGATTTGTTCTGTCTCTGTGTAACGATTTTTACCTAGGAGCAACTGTACAGATATTTGAAGTGTGTATATTGACTTAAACATGACTCTTTTTGTTGTATTTCTGGATCATCTACTATGTTAGGCCCTGTTTAGTTCTTAGCATGATGAGCTTCCATATTGTTGCAGTTAAATACTTTGCATAAAATCAGATATAGCACCATTTTTACTTTTGTGGAGGGAACTACTTATGTTTCATTATAGTAGTTTTATTTTATGGTCTAAATAAATGTATGATTCTATAAGGTCTTTCACACTAATGATTGCATTCGTTCTTCTCTGCAGCTTGTATTGTTCGTGCACTTGAGATTTCCTTGTGAAGAAAAACGGTCACACAAATTGTCGTGCCACAGTTTCTAAAAGCATATTTCAGTAAACTCTTTTTGTCCTTATGCACTAAAATCTACTTCTCTATATGACCTTTAAGCTGAATGAAGTCATATTAAAGTGGCATTGACAGGTTTGTTATAATAGAAATGATTTATTTGTAATCCAGGTAAGAAATGGGAGACTGAGTGCATGGAATCCCCTTTTCATCTCAATGATAAAAGTTGAGAGAGAAGAAAAATAGCTTAACTGGATAGAGACCAAATATATTTTCCAACTGGATGATCCACAAGTAAATGTCCACTATCTCTTATGTGGTTCCTAGGAGAAGTGTATCAGGACATCAGGCGAGGTATGTGATAGGGCATAGAAGTTACCAGTGTTGAAAAAGCGGTTTCCTGTGCTGTGAATATGACTGCTTTATTACACTCCAATAGCCTCTGGCTCTTTGAGGTAGAAGTTACAGTGGGGGCTGTATAATGAGATCTTGGCAAGGACGTGCGCATTAAAAAAGTTTCTAGGCTTTAACCTCTGTGTGCATTGTTCTCTGGGTTGGGAAGAATCTAGTGGTCCTGCTAGTGTTTCTTGTTTATACGAAGATTGAGAATGTTTCGATACAATATATCTGACTGTTCCTACAAGTCCTCACTTTAAGTGCATACTTGACTTGGGCTGTTTATATTTTACTGAATTTAGCTGGCTTAATTCTGTGCTAACCTTGGGATCCTGAGGGGTTGTTTAAGTCAAGATCATAATCTAGAAAAAAAAAAAAAAGCTGTGAAACAAAACATAAACATTCAACATATGCTGACTGAACAGATTTATCCCTAATGTTCTCAGAACTTTTGCAGAGTCTAAGAAGCTTGAGAAAGGTGGTTGTATATTGAAGCTGTGTCCTGTACTATGTGGTTGAATATAAGCAAAGGGGATCCCCAAAGAAACACTCTAGGTAACTTTTATCAAATGAAAGTTGAGGCATGATTGACTCCTTGCAGAAGCCCACAGTGAGGTACCTTTCAGCCTGACCTATTGCAGAGCCCACTAATGGACAACAGAAGTTTGGAGCAAATATCTGGTATTGTAATGTGCAGGATATATATTGTGTGTCTCGTTCCCTTTTGTGCTACAGAACACTTATCTCTGCAAAACAGAAAGGAATGTGCCTTTTGGTTTAGTTTTTGTGGTGATACTTTTGTTGGGAAAGTGTTAATCAAATTAATTGGCTTTCTGCAGCACTCTTGCGACTGCAAAGATCCTTGTAGTAATTCTAGTCGTCTTTACCCTGACTCAGAGACTTTGCTTGTGTCCAAGTGGTTTGTAGGTGAAAAAACAGATTCTCTTGGCTTTTACTACATGTTGGGCTTCATACTTCACCTGACCTTTAACAAAGCTACCCTGATCAGTCTCTATTAGGTATAGACTTTTACAGAGATTTGAGTGAAGCATTCTGGACATTAACAGCCAGGTGGGTAAACAGAGGCTTATGTGGTATGTTCCAGGGCTACATGCTGCTAACTTAATTATCAATGTACAAGTGGTGAGAGGGTAGTGAGAACAGTTTGTGTACTATAACACAAGAATGTGGGGCTTCAGTGCAGCTATTCAAGTGTCTAACTATCAACTAGCAAGTACCACTTGGCAGAAGAGCTGCTTTACAGTTCCCTAGGCACCATCCATTATCTTTTCCCCATTTATAAAAATTAATGAATTGAAACGGGAAGCTAGAAGATTTGTAGTGCAGAATCTCATATTTCTCGATAGTTTGAGATTTTGTGTGCTTTTTTTTTTAAAAAATACACTTATCAGTCCCATCTCATTCAAGCAGATTAAAAATGTAGAAAGAAAATACCTGGGGAGATTTTAGCTCTCTGAATCACAAAGAATCCAGTCATCTAGAGACTTAGAGATGGTGACATAAACAGTCATCGGGCAACAACTTATTTCAAAACGATGTGAAATTTTGTTTAAGCACTTCTTGGAAGGAGAATCAGTCGAGTGATCAGCACAGCTTAACCTTATCTGAGTTTCAGGTGACAGTCTCGCTGGCTTTGTAGTTTGTATGAAGAGAAGGTCTTCTGAATATAGAATTTTTTTTTTAAGAGTCCAGTGAGAGAAATGTCCATTCCTGTGAAAACACCTGCTGAAAGTTGACAGGGCAGTGCTGTGAAAGAAACAGTTCATTGGAACAGAGAATAATTGTCAGGCAGAATTTGTCCTTTAGTTTCAGCATGAAGGAATAATAAAGCTTTTGTCAATATTGCGAAGTAATGTACGTACTATGGAGGGTTGTTCTCTTGACTCTGGTCTGTTATGTGTACCAGCTGGTATTCTTTTATTTTCAGCTTCATAAAAGGCTGACAAAATTGTCAATTTTGTAGTCACTGTTGCTGAATGATATGCACAGAAACCTACTTTCTTAGTAAAGAGGTAAGATGACAAAATAAGCTACAAGAGCATGACTTCACAATACAGATGTCTGTCGTCACTTTTAGTCCAGGAGAGCTGGTTGTGCTGATGAAATATCTCCAGTTATTTTTATAATTTGCTATTTTTAAGTTTCATTTTTTTCACTTCAACTGTTGGTGAAAGATCACTGTTGCACTATTATTTAGAGTCAGGGAAATTCTGAATGTAGTTTTTAATCTTTACACACCACTGTGTGTACTTGCATGTCTGTGGTACTTGAAGGACCGACCGATGATCGGCTCTGTGCTAGTTCAGCATTTGTCAAAGCCACATGGTAGTGTTCAAAGATCCTTGCAGCTCCAGTAATTGTTTTCAATAAGTAGGGCAACATTTGACCTGTATTAGGCAAGTCCCATTAAAAGTTGGTGAAAGTTGGATAAGAGGGTGAATCTTTGAACAGAGCATCCTAATCTGTTTGCACTGTGAATGGTCTATTCACAGTGTAATTTTGGTGGTAGTGCAACTGTCCAAAGGTTAGGGATATTTTAGCTAAATCTTGTTCAGTGCCTCTTTCACCACTGAAGATGCTTAACATTTTATTATTTCATTATCAGTTATGCTTTCGGGGTAGGCAATGGGACTGAAAAGTGCATCCTCCTGCATCTCTGCTGAGCACTTCTGGACTGCAGCTCAGGGCCAGATGCAATCAGTGAGAAACTTCCTGCAGTGAGACCTAGGCTGCTCTTTGATCAAGTGATTTCAGGCATGTCTGTGTATGTTTTGGTATATAAGACATTATGAAACAGTGAAGATGCATAGTCCAGATGGGAGTAAAATGAGCAAATAGAGTGCCAAAAGTGGCTGGATCCAATTTTTGTCATTGTTCTTGAATACCTTTTGAATGGTTACAAGGTCTTGCAGTGAAGGAGGCTGAACAGAAGAAAGAGAAGTTGAGTGCTTCCCCTTTTCCTCTGTAGATGGTAGGGAATAGACAGTCTCTAACTTTATTGAGCCACACTAAGCCAATGTAAATGTCTTAGAAGCTATAGTGAAGAGATCTGAGTATAGCAGATGTGGCAGAAACTTAGTTCCTTCCTAGAGCAAAGAGAAAGTAGAAGGTGGACTGTGATTCTGATGTCTTTCAGCGTGTAGCAAGGTAAATTACAGAATGCTGATATGGTAAAGTTCAAGTCGTCTCTCAATGCATCTCTGTGCCCGATTCTCTGTGATAGAACGTTTTTCTTTTTTAAAAATTAAGCAGTGATCAAATTCATTCCTTTAAGAAAAATCTGGTAATTTTCTGTGATTATTAAGCATGATTTAATAAGCATTCTTTCCATATTGGCTTCAAAAGCCAGAGTACTTGTAGTTATTCTGGAAGGTGGAAGTCCTGGCCTGGAAACTTTGGTAGGAACTGACTAGTGTTAATCATCTATCTGGCTCGTTTCAATGTTATTTAGTACAGGTGTGTTTGTTACTGTGATACGTTGAAAACATTCAATATTTAATAGACTTGTGCTGCTACCCATCTGTGTGGTATGGTGTCTAGTTGAAGATCACTACAGAAACATAAAACATACAGGAATATTAAGTAGTTTGGGACTTCACTTAAGTACCAACCAGTTTCAGAACTTGCTTGACTGGGAAAAAGTCCAGCCTAACTAGCATAAAAGAAGTGTCCTCTAGTTGACTTCTGTTTTGATGAAAGGAGTTGAATTCAATTCTTGATCTTTAAGCTGTTGTGAAATTTTGTTGTGTAAGCTATGTAGCTTCTTCATGTTGTGAAACTTTAGCACATGGGTCTCAATACTTTGTTTTTTAGGATTTCAGTTCATTATATGCTTTTGGTAATGCTGATGATTATGTGCCACTGAAAAGGGTGGGTGTTGGTAAGGTAGATGAGGTTGATCTAGGATTTTTTTGGAGTGTTTCATCCATACTGAAATGCAGTATTCCTTTCCATGTTTTTTCTATATGACTTTTGACTTAGAGAACTGAAGCGGAAATAAGAATAAGCAATGGTAGTAACAATAAGCCAGTCAAGCCAGTTGGATGTTGTGATGTTGTGTGCTGTCACGATGCTGCCTTTCTTTCATCTATATTCATCCAGGGAGCTTATGAACATACTCCACAACCCTCAGAAATAATGAACTTACATGGTGTTTTAAATAATGATTCACAAGATGCTTCTTTCATTATTGTTTGCCTTTAAAAGAATTCTATATCTGAAATATACTTTAAAAGAACTTGTGTATATCAGAACAATGTGAAGTACAAATTTGGGTTTCTGTGCACTGCTACGTGGATAATGCAGCCTTGTTTGTGAGCATTACCTCAGCCTCGGTGGGTCTTTAATCAGGGGGTTTTATGAATTACAGGTGTCTTTGTACTAAGATATATAAGAATTGTTTAAGCTTCTCTTTACAAATCCCACTTTTGAGCTATATTTGAATAATAGGTTAGCATTATATTTAAACGCGTGTCATTCAAAATACTAATTTTTCTTACTTAGCTGTAAAACTGTATGTTTTACAAATGCTCTCTGCTAAGAAGCAAGATGCAACTGAAATTTTTCAATTCCCAACTAATTATACCTTTCTTTGCACTCTTATATATAACATTCATCCTACCTAAGTTTTTTTTTTTAATTGTTTTGCTCTTACCTGTAGAACCAGGATGGATCATGTATCCAATCAATCACCCTTATTCTTAAGCAGAACCCCAAGAGGCAAGTGACTCTGACTCATTCAGGAGATGTTTTGGTATATGACCAATACAAAATTAACCTGCCTTATGCAGATGGTAAGGAATAATGTATAAGCATGTAACTCCTATAAAGCATTAAAGCATTATTTTAATGGTGTATGTGTATGTTGTGATACTGTCAATATTGCTAACATAATGAAGTTTCGTGGTACACTGTTAATATCAGCATTGTTAACTTTTTATTAAATATTTTACAAGTGAACTGCTGATACACTTTTTACGCTAATGGTGGGAGTTGTACAGTAGCGGTATTGGGCTAGTGTCTCTTAGAGTAAGATTATGTTCTGTCTCTACAAAGTCCAAAAGCCATCCCTCACATTTACAAGGTTGGTTAGTTCTTTTCTGAGGAGAAATTCTTTTATCTGATTCTTGAACTGAAAAATTTCTTTTCCCTTTTTTTGTAAGCAACTCAAGTAAATATAGGTGGAAGGAACCCTCTTGCCCCTTACAGATAAACTACAGATTTTCAGACAAAAAATTTCTTTTGTTTCTTTCACTTTTTGCTTTGAGTTTTTAAATCTTTCCCTCTGGAAGATGTTACCAAGCATTCTACATATGAATATGGGACTGCGTTCTGTGAGATTCAGTGTTAGCCTTAATGAGAGCTTTATAGACAAATCACTAGTACATTTGATATCTGTGGGGCCTTGGCTCTTTGTGAATTTCCAAAAAAAGGCTTTAATGAAGGAAGCACATTGCTGGTGTAAGGATTAGTTTGTCTAAAATAAATGGCCTGCAATGTTTGTATCTTTAAATTGATTAGGTTTTAATTAATCTTTATGAATATTCCAGTGAACTCTGGGTGCATTTTTAAAAAGTGTGGTGACTGTCGTAAGTTTCTTGTTTTTTTTCTTTGAAGTCTGAATCGGTGCAAACATTTGTGAGAAATCAATGATTAGGGGAAAATAGGGCCTTAATAGGAAAAAATGTAACTTGCATAAAAATGTTATAAAACAAAAATAGTGAAATGCCTTTCAATAATCTGTTTTTACTCACCAGAGTTATTTGAAATACGGAAACTCTCCTCTGTATTTCTTCAAGTAAAGACACACATCGGATTACAGTTACTGTACGACAGAGGAGGACTGAGGCTTTACCTTCAAGTGGATGAACGGTGGAAAGATGATACTGCAGGCCTTTGTGGAACCTTCAATGGAAATGCAGAGGATGATTTTTTGTATGAATAGCTGCAAGATTTCTATTTGCCAGTATATGAATATCTACAGTTAGAGTGGTAGATCAAGTGTGTACTGAAGCTGAGTGGATAGATACCAAGACTAACTTATTTTGAATTTTTGTGTTAGTGATACGGACATTAGGTTTTAGTTTGCTAACAGAAAATCTGTAACTTCAACTATAGGATATCAAGCCAGGTTTTGCTTAAAATATCTTAATATAAAAATACAGTGACTTGTAAGAGCTAGTTGATATGAAAATTTTTGTCCAAAATATGGAGTGGCCTATACAAGGGACTTTCTTCCTCTGTGCCAAGCCTCTTTATCTCTTTCCAGCTCCTGTTTTCTACTGCAAGTTCTAATTTGCCCTCTCTGACAGAGCCTCATTGTTCAGTGTCTGCAGGCCAGCAACAGTAATTGGCTGTTGCCTGAGCTTCACTTTGTTGTCATGCAGTGAAACATGGTCAGAGCTACCTAAGTACCACAGTCAAGCTGTTTGTCCAGCTTCTTTGCGGAATATTTCCTACAGATACTAAAGAATAAATTGACTTCCAGAAGACCAAGCAGCCTAATGGAAGTGGGAGACAGAGAACATGAATTTAGAGCATGACAGAATATTTCTTTGACCAAGAAAAGAAAAAGGACAACTTTTCTCTCAAAGTACTTGGAATTTTTAAAATCCAAACTAATAGAAAAATGGGAAAACTTTTCATAATAGTTCCCGTTTAAAAGCACACACACAAATATTCTAGTGGGTTTTTGAACAATTTCTATCTTAAAGATTAAAAAGTATTTTCAGAATATCATTTATAACAAGACTGGGAAATATATAGACAGGATCTCAGTGAAGAGATATTATTTATGTAAAACTACTTAACATATTTCTCTGTTTGAAGCAAGTAAATCTTGTAGTATATTTTTGATGACAGTCTTTGGTCTTGTTCTTAAGTAAGTGAGAAGTTGTGAGTATTTGTGGAAAAAGCCCTTAAACTACAGGAACTTATGAATTGTGCTGAGACGTGACACAGACCATAATATGCAAGCATCTTGACGTGTACACGAAACACCTGATCCACACAAGATTTGGGAGACTTGCCATAGACAGTGCTGTCTTCTGCAATGCCTCTGCTCCCAGCTAATGCAGTCTTTTCCCGTCCATATTTAAATGCATGGTTTCGATCATTCTCCCTGTACAATATTAATATGTCTCAGTTATTTTGATTAAAGTCTTTCTACCTTTCAGCTTCTGCTCCTGTGCTTGCCTGAGCCTCATGGATATCTATTCAATTGCTTTTGCAGTTATATCTCTAGACCCCGGGATTTGTGTTCCTTCCTCTTTCTGGCAGGGACTAGAAAGCCTGGAAAGTCAGCTACCCAGGAACAGACAGGAAATTATAGGTAGAGGAGAGATAAAAATGAATCAGATACCATAGAGGAGGCAGAACTATGAATAAGAGAGTGCAGACTTTCAGGACTATGATGCTCCCTCCTCCTCTCTTGTGAAAATGGAACTTGGTATGTTTTGATCTGTCCTTCCTTACAAAGTATCTAATAGCTTTTAGAGCACATCTTCTCTTTCATTTCTGGGCCTTTGCCTGGAGAAAAAGAGAAGACTCCTGAAACTTAAGCTGACAGTGCTTTACAGGAGAGTGCATGAGAATATGGAACAGTGGAAGGGGAGCATGAGTCATCTCTGCTGAAGGGGGTGGTAGAACTGAGACCACTGTAAATTCACTGTATCTTTTGTTACTGACTTCTGTTTTGTAAAAGATCTCCAGTTGGAGTAACTGAAAGCACTCCAGAGCTGTTTGGAAATGCATGGAAAACTTCTTCGGCATGCGTTCTTGTGCATGATAGTTCGCAAATGGATCCGTGTGATATTCATCTGCAGGCAGGTGGGCAGTGAAGGTCACTTGTTCTTGACAAATGCATTTCTACTTATTATATCTGTGCTGATTTTCCTAGTTGGATCAGGTAGAGCAATAACCAGTCCTACCCACTGAAGAAATTAACACTTACAGGTAGTATTTTGAGTTCAGTCCCCTAACAAATCATGTAGTATATTGTTTAAGTGTTTTGTGATACTTGCAGAGGTACTTGAAATACCCCCTTTTTATTCCTGGTTTGCAGTTACAATGTGTTAAGTTAGATGTCCATTAAAGGTTGGTAGTATGTTTAGTATTAGTAATGCTGCTAGTCAAGATGAAGACTCAAAAGTATTGCAGTATTCATTTTTGGAAATACTGAAAAGATGAAACATTTGATTTAATTGTCTGCTATGGAGGAGAATGAGTAGGAGAAAGATACTTTATGCACTGTCAGCCTTTAGATTCAGCTGAAAGGATCCAGTTGGGGAAAGATGCTAGAGGCTGATGCCATGAGGAGCAAAGATGGTCACTAAGACATCCTTTAATAATGATGAACTTTGTACATCATCGGGTATATCCGTTTCACAGTTCCTACCACTTCTTGTCTTGGACTCTACGCACTTTTAGGCAAGATACAGAGGTAAAACATTGATTAAGGTTTTGTCTGTAATTTCAGCAGTGCTAGGAAATCATTAAGCTTCCTGCTACAATGACATCCTATCTTTTGAGTATTTATACAATGTGCAGCACTAAGAAGCTGCATTCTTGGTAATGGGTTTGGACACAAATGTAGAAAAAAGCAGCCTATACAAGAAGTCAGAAATTCTGGAAAAGGCATTTTGAAGTTCTAGTTTGTACGTATCTCTTATTTTGTGCGAAATGCGAATTTATCTCTTTCTGGGTATGCTAATACAGCATATTATTTTTTTTTGACCACTATTGCACAATTATTTAATGCATTTAGAATTAAGATATTCATATGAGTGCTGTGTTTGAAGCTGCTTATGTCACTATTTGACACTGCTGTTGTTCTCCTGTGCAATAGCGCTACCCCAAGCAGCAGCTCTGGGTGTGGTTGCAGCCTTATGCAACTGAAACAATAAGTAACAGATTATTTTTAAGATACTGACCTATTGAAGTAGCTACTGGGAATGATTTAAACTGAAGGGATATGTAATCTTGTGTGTTTATGAAAGGCACTATGTAGTGTGTGTAGCATCTGTTGCCTAACCCACATCCATGAATCAATTTAAAAATAAGAAACTGTATGTAGGCACTGTCTGCATATTATAAAGTTTTCAGAATACCTTAAAATCATTCCCAGAACAAGTTCACTATAAGCAGCTGACTTCTTTTCTGTCCTTCCCTACAGTTGTATAGATAGCAAAGATAAAGATATATATGGCAATACTATATAACTATGATCAGTTGCATAGATGTATAGATTGTATAGAAGACACTTTCTATTCTTTTTAATCTCCCTCACTGAAACAGTGTTTAATCTGTTATTTATATAGCCTCTTATGCAGCAGAAGCTTGTAGCGTCCTTACGAAAGAACTTTTTGCTCCATGCTACCCCTATTTGAGTCCTGTTCCCTATTTTGAGCAGTGCAGAAGAGACACTTGCAAATGTGGACAGACTTGTTTTTGCTCTGCTCTGGCCCATTATGCTCATCATTGCCGAAGATTTGGAGTTATAATAGATTTCAGAGGAGGTGTCCCAGACTGCGGTGAGTTGCCTTTTACTTCTAGTCTTAAATAATGACTGTTTGAGGACTTTAGAATGACAATCAGAAAATAAAACTAATCTTTAAAACAAGAAGAGGATTAAGTCTACCATGATCTTTTCTGTCCAGGACAAGGTCTTTTTTTTGTCAAGACAGAATTAGTACCAGTGTTTTTAGAGAATTCTTGCTTTATAGTTGGCTTTCTTCAGTTCTTTTGACTTAAGAAACAATGCAAAGACTTAAGTAGTTCAAATGTATGCGGAATTAGAAATATGTCTTTATCTCTTATGTGTCTTTGCATATTTCCTACCCATGTTGATGTTATTCATGAGCCACATAAATAGATTTGTTCTTTTCCTTGTAGATGCTAAGTGTTTTTTTTTTTTTTAAATGAATGAGATGAAAAATGGTGGTCTCTCTTAGCTTATTCTCTTATTGTCAGTGACACAGAAATACAGAGTGCTGAAATAAGAGTATAGTATTGCTATTGATGATATTTAATTTAAAATGAATGGAAGAATATAGATAGTGTAGATAATAGCCAAAGGTGACATCAGTTATCTGCTCTATAAAGCCTTAGAAGTAGAAGAGTGGGATATTAAATTCTTTAATTTGTATGAACTTTTAGTGATGCAAAAGATGTTGATAGGACACTTAATGCCCTAATGTACAATTGGAAACCCTATAAAAAAACCCTAAACAAGGCTGATAACCTTTTCCAAGGAACATTCAAGAATTTTACACCTGGTAGTTTTTCATCACATATGTAATTATCCATGTTGTGATGCGTTATACAGAGGATTTTGGAAAGTTGGTCCAGACTAAGTGTGGGGTGTCTGTATGTATAACTGAAAAGACTGGCTTGCAGTCATTATGGCATGAATGGTTGTGTCCACTATGACCAAATGAATCATTCAAACCATTTAATTTTATTTTACTTCCCTAGAAGCAAGTATAATTTTATTAGAATATATTTAAAATGTCATGCTTGTAGGGTTTAAACTATGTGATTCTTTTTAGTATTTGAAGAACTTCAGATTTTTTTTTTTTAAAGTAGAGCTTTATAGGAGATTTTATATATATATATATATATATATATATATATATATATATATATATATAAAAAGAAAACTTAAGATTGTATTGTGGAACATCTGCAAAGTACATACATTTTATTTATTGTTTTTAATGTTTTCTTTAAAATGCTGTGCGTTTCTGTTGTGGTTTTGGCCAAATTGGCCAATGGCCCGTGACAGATGCTCCCCCCTAGCCTCTCGTGTACGGAGAGGAGGAGGAGAGAGAAAGAGATTTACGAGTTTAGAAGAAACTAAACTAATGAAATACTAGTAATAAAATAAAAAGGAAAATAATGAAATAGATACAGTATATACAAAACCGTATTAAGCTCCCAGGATGATGTCACTGACAGGCACTGGGGAAGTCCCAGGCTGGACTCAGCGGTGGGTGGGAATTGTGTTCCAGAGTTGGAGTCAGGAACATATGGGTCGGGATGAAAGGCAGATGAACAGACAGGGTCCTCCTTGGACGTCAGCCATTTCAGGAAGAGAGTTGACCCTTTGATCCCTTAGCTTTTGGGGCAGATGGGGTGGAATACCCGTGTTGGTCAATTTTGGGTCACCTGTCCTGTCCACCCCTCCCCACAGGTGGGACCCCTCTATGCCCCTCCACTTCCGACCCTCCAACGGGGCAAATAACGAAATTAGCTGAACTGGGTTGTTATAGCAATAAGTATAAGCAAGAGCCTTGCTGCATACCATTCCTTGGCACAAACTGTCTTATCACTCTGAACAAACCATTTTAGACGCAACATGCTGTTTATTTCAGTTAGATGCGGCCTAGCTAAGAAGTAAAATTACTGAACGGAGAGTTGGTTCTGTTTTACCTCAAATCGGGACAATTTCCCAAAGTCCATGCACAAGAGCCAAGCATTTTCAGAGTTAGAGGGGAAAAATCTTCAACTGTTTGGTTTCCCCAGTGTAAATCTGGATTAACTGTGCAGACTTCACTGTACTCATTATTACTGTGGATTTACATCTGTGTAGTTTACACAGCATAGTGCCAAGATAGCAATTTTAGTGGAATTTAATGTGATTGGGAATGAAAGAATAGAGATGTTTATCAGAAAACTGTTGGGAGGTACTTGAGTCTCTTGCACTGTAATTTGAGAGATTTGTTTCATTTGGACAGCTCTTTCATGTGAAGATACAAAGGAGTACAGTACTTGTGTATCTACCTGTGGCAGAACCTGCCAAGCACTGTCTGTGCCAGAGACATGCAGCAGTGATTGTGTTGAAGGCTGTGCTTGTCCCTCTGGAATGTATTTGAATTCCAAGACTGAACGATGTGTGCAGAGGTAGGTTAAGTTGCAATTCTGATAGTCACGCTCCCTGTTTTTTTAGACGAGTGCATTTGCAAGTCAGAGTGAAAAGCTAATAAACATGTAACCTTGTAGATATTATGCATCTGTAAACTTGGTGGGATCTTAGAATTACAGAGGACTTGTCTGTTGAGATCAATAATAGCTTTTATAGTACTGACACTCATCCAACATCACCAAAGCTAGCTGCTACATATTGTCTGTTTTTGCATATAAGAGAAACAAAAGGTGTCCATTGTTGTGTAGGGGTTCTGCTTTGTTACTGATTTTGTTTGGAATGCACTCGAGTTATATGGCAGTGTTGAGACAGATGTCTTGTATTTCAAAAACAAACAAACAAAAAAACCCACAAAAACCCCACCCATGAACCAAAAAAACTGACCAAAAGTAACAAAACAACTGATTGAACTTTGAACAGCAATTAAGCCAATGGGAATTTTTTCTTCCTTCAATTTGAGTTAACAAGTTACATGTTTTTCCTCAACTCCAGAAATGAATGCCCGTGTTATTTTCAAGGAATTGACTATCCCCCTGGAGAAAATGCTGTAACATCCTTGGGTAAATGGTAAGATACAAAACTGTTCTTTCACCTGACAAAATGGTGACTCTCAAGAGCTCTGTCAAAGCATTCTGGCTAGCCTGTTGGGTTTTTTTGGTGGTGCTTTTGTTGTTGTTTTAATATTTTTTTTTTTTTAATGAAACATACTGAATAAACCTACATCAGTTTTCTATGCATGTTTGGACAGAGTTTCTTTATAACGTAGGTTTACAGGCTGCTGTGCTTATATTCCAATATACTGAAGTGTAAAGTAGCCACTATACGAAGTGCAAAAAAGCCACTATAATTTTGTAGATCCATAATAATCTGGAGAGCTCCAGCAAACTCCATACACTTCCTGAGTGTCCGTTCAAGTCTGTTCAGCTAGACCTTCATTGCTGTTCTCCTTCCTTATACGAGATTGTGAATCCATTTATGAAGAAGTTTTAAGAATCTGTCTTCCACTAGCATAGAAACAGTGCAAAGCCACATTGCTCCTTTATCAACTAAGAAACAACATGAACTGTCATCTGCAGCCAAAGATATAAAAACATCTCTGTTGCTGTTCCTTATATTTAGCATTTGTTCTTGTCCTCTTGCACTTCCATTTGCATCATTATAGTCATGACATTAAAGAAGAAAACTTTTAACTATTCTGGCTGCTGCCAGGTGCATCCCTTTCAACAGTTAGTTCTGCCTGGAGAAGGTTAAATAATGTGGACAACAAGTTCTGTAAAAAAAAAAAAAAAAGCTTTCAGACTTATCTTTCTTTTTCTGAAGTTTCTTGAGCTCTCTCTGTGATACACCAGCATAATGCTTTGGTTTGTTGTAAAGGCCACATAAGAGATTAATATTGTCAGACACCTATTGCAGTAGGGGTACTTAATAAACATATGTTCATTCTCACTCTTCTCAGCAGCCTAGTGTCCATAAGTACTGATTATTATAAATCTATATCTTAATTGTGAGAGTAGCTCATCTTTACCTTAGGGCATACTTCCTGGAGAGTACCAGGCAACCCATTCTGCATATGAGACTGTGCAAAGTCTGGGTGCACTGTTGCCTGCCTCCTGGATATTTTTGTTTATAGAGCATGTGCCAGACAATACTGGCAGTCATGGGAAGGGGCTTCTACTGGTGGATTCTTTGAGTTGTTTCCTTTGATCCCCCTCCTCAAGGGTCTAGTTTAGCTAATTATGCTAAGCACTATGGTGGATATGTGCCTGAATGCACACTGATTGTGTGATCGTCCACAAATGCATTTTTTTAGAAATGACTACTGGTGAAAAATAATCTTTCTGTTGATTTCAGATTTGAGATTTGGCAGCTCATGTTTCATGTGAATGTGTTAGTTAAAGTATATCTACTGGTTTACAACTACGAGCACAGGACCTGAAATTAAACCAGTGCTGCTACGTTTTTCCCATACAATGAGTTGCTATCGGATCTGCTACCATTTTATAAAAGTACTGGACTGTTTGGGCTGGAATTAAGAGCAGACAGTGTTATGTTGCTCAGCACTTCCCTGTGTTCAGTATGTTTTTGGGTTGAGTTCTATGCAGTTTCTTGTTTCTTTGATGAATTATGTCATGTAGGGGAAATATGTTGTGCCTGATCCTGTCTGTGTAACATTCTGCATATGCAGATGGGTATACATACTACAAGCTTTACGACACACTAAATTAAAATTTTTATTTTGAATCTTGAGAAACAGGTTCTGATCACAGAATCACAGAATGATAGGGGTTGGAAGAGACCTCTGGAGATCACCTAGTCCAACCTCCCTGCCAGTGCAGGTTCACCTAGAGCAGGTTGCACAGGAATGTGTCCAGGCGGGTTTTGAATGTCTCCAGAGATGGAGACTCCACCACCTCTCTGGGCAGCCTGTGCCAGTGCTCTGCCACCCTCAAAGTAAAGAAGTTCCTTCTCACGCTTAGATGGAACTTCCTATGTTCAGGTTTGCGCCCATTACCTCTTGTCCTGTCACTGGGCACCACTGAAAAGAGCCTGGTCCCATCCTCCTGACACCCACCCTTTAAGTATTTATAAGTGTTAATAAGATCTCCCCTCAGTCGTCTTTTTTCCCAGACTGAAGAGACCCAAGCCCCTCAGCCTTTCTTCATAAGAGAGGTGTTCCAGTCCCCTAATCATCTTGGTAGCCCTTTGCTGCACCCTTTCCAGCAGTTCCCTGTCCTTCTTGAACCAGGGAGTCCAGAACTGGACACAGTACTCCAGGTGTAGCCTCACCAATGCAGAGTAGAGGGGGAGGATGACCTCCCTTGACCTGCTGGCCACACTCTTCTTGATGCACCCCAGGATGCCATTGGCCTTCTTGGCCACAAGGGCACATTGCTGGCTCATGGTCATCCTGTTGTCCACCAGGACTCCCAGGTCTCTTTCCACAGAGCTGCTCTCCAGCAGGTCAACCCCCAACCTGTACTGGTGGGTGGGGTTATTCCTCCCCAGGCGCAGCACCCTACACTTGCACTTTCATAAGGTTTCTCTCCACCCAGTTCTGATTGTGAACTGTAGTTCCATTTGGTTCTGATAATAGTCACTGTAGGTCGCTATTCCAGATTCCTATTATATTGCTGGAGCAAAGTTAGAGACAGCATGAGGATAAAAACTGCAATACTGTTTCCGCCTGTGAGTCAAAAACACTAAAATAATTGAAACATTCATTTTGTTATAAATGAGAAAGAAATTAATGATATTGTGAGATGTTTTCAGACAGATAGTTTGTTCGTGATCCATGTTAGGAGCAGTTGAGAATAGGCAAAGTTATCAGTCTACGATTACTATGTTTGGCTTGGGGAAAAGTCACTCCAGTTCAGTACAAAAAATTGTTGCCGTCACAATAGCTTGTCATTTGTATTATATTCAAGACTGGGGCTTTACCTTCAGCTGTGGGATGACTTAAGAACTGTTGGTATATTTTCAGCAGAGTTTTAAGCTGATGGTGAGGAAAATGGAGCATTTCTAATAGTGTTAAGAATTTTCATGTAAGAGTACATACTCAGAGCTTGCTGTAACATACACGTATGTGTGTTTAGGGTTTTATTTACTGCTATTTCTCCTTGGATTTTTGTTTTAGATAACAATGATTCTGTTATGTATGGGACTTGGTTTATTTTTATTGCACTGATGTCTTTGGGAGCAGTATAGTGGTGTATTCCTGTATGTATTTTTATGTCAGCCCAAGCATTTTAACTCAGTAATGTTATGCAGAAAGCAAAAGTTTGAAGTGTAATGAGTATTCTTTGTGTTAAAGCAATGTACGCTATCCACGGTTTTAATGTTCAATGCAAACGTTTTTACAGTTATTTTGTATTGACTCATACTGCATGCTTCACTATTAAACAGAAAACATTAATCTTCTAGATCTTCGTGGCTCTCATCACATCTTCATGTATTTCTATTTCAGCCTTTGCAGGGATGGAGTAATGAATTGTGATAACAACATAATAGGTGAGTGAAGAGAGAGGGAAAAGATACTTCAAGTCCAATGAATATGTATCCTTCAATCTCTGTGGAAACGCTTATCTGTAGTAAAAGACTGTGCAATATCTACAAATGGGTAACTTGCAGGAGGGGATCTGTAATTTAGGAATTATACGTTTCTGTGATTGAAAGAAAGGCTGGTGCAAAGCAGCAGCATAACTGTCCAAAATACTATTAAATCTGAGCTTTTTTCCCAGTGCTTTAAAATACTCTCTTTTTTTTTTTTTTAGATTGCTAAAGTAAATAAGCTTAACTGCATTACAAACAGCAGAACTTCAGTAGGACAAAGTTATTTTTGCCCCATAAAACATGGTTTTAGGAACTGAACACCGTCAGTAATTTTTCATAGTTTTTTTTCTTTCCTTCCACAAACCCTGAATAACTTAAATATGAAAAAATAATACTTTTGTCATACTGAAGCAAAAGAATGTAACAAGTGCTTTTTCTATTACAGTGTATTTTATGTCTTAAGTATTATGGCCCATACTCTAGTTACGATGCTCCTTTTACTTCAGTGAGAAAGACTTTTATTTGAGGTTTCAGTTCTCCAATTGCCAACTCTTTGGCCTTTAGCAGAAATCTGTTCCCCGTGCACTTGAAGGTGGTGGCTGTACCGATTTGACAATTATCCAGAACTTCTCTCCCTAAAAAGTAAATAAACAAAACTCTGGCAACCAGCTGAAACCACTTTAAAACACTGCCACCACTTTGGGTGTTAGTTACATCTACACAGGAAGCTCTGCGCAACCCAAAAGCAACTGTGCAATAGAGTTACTTTGTTCATAGTCAGTGGCTTCAGCTCTCCATCTGGCTCTCAGACATTTTCTTCATATCTTTTTGCTTTCTGTTGATTTCTGTTTCTCTGTTGGTAGTACTCTGCATTTCTGTTTTGGAGGCCTGATTCCTGACAAAGTGCTTAGAAAGTCATGTCCATTACTAAATGAATATATTAATTTCAGCATTTTGTATGAGATTTACAGGGGTTCTATGAAGTTAACTACGCTCAGGAGAGACAGGCAATTGGATGTTACTGGTATTACTGGATGTTACACGTTCTCAGTCTAAATGTGTTGCACATCCCTATGGATTACAAAATTTCAGGTGTGAAGACTAATGTGCTTGTCAATCTTTTTCCCCCAGCACACAGCTGCCCAGTTGGACAGATTTATATTAACTGCAGTAATCCACATGTTGATCCTGAACTCAGCAGAGAGAGAACTTGTGAGAATCAGCTGTTAAACCTCACTTTCTCAGCACACCTTCCTTGTGTTTCAGGTTGTGTCTGCCCACTGGGGTGAGTACAGACAGATTTGCATCTTTTGGTGTGCAAACATAGATGACTACCTTCAGTAGCGATTGAGTAATTAATTCTGGTGAGGACATACCACACTTTTACTTGGAGAATTTGAGGTGTCAAGGGGTGAGCATCCAACTTGTGAAGGCTACCACACAATGACATGGGCCATTGAAGGCACAAGAAATGGTAAACCAAGAGACAGGTGGAGCCAAAGGTCTAATACCTCACAATAATAAAAACAAAATAACAGGAATATAGGAAGGGCATTGAAATCATTTGATCCAAGCCCTGTACTACAGCAGAATTGTGTTTACCTAGATAATTTTTTGCAGATATATAATCTATTTCAACATTTCACTGAGCGAGGCATGTTTCTTCATTCCTGGGCGTTATTTTCAGTATTCTCTCCCTCAGAAGGATATTTTAAGTCTCAGGGGTTTATGCTGAAAATGTGTGGATGAGCTGTTGACGTGTTTTGGCATCAAGCACTACACTGCTGAGAGATTTTTGATTATAGAAATAGCAATTATGTGTTTTAATTATGTTGGTTTTGATGGTAGTCTCTTAAGCATATAGCTTGAGATTTTTGAGTATTGTCACTCTAACATTACTGCTTATGCCTTGAGAGCCTCCTCAAAACAAAGAGTAAAAGCCAGATCCTCAGTCGAAGTGGGTTGAAGTAGCTCAGTTGAAATCTGTGGATTCAAACTCATTTATGTGTAGATTGACAGGAAATGTCAAACTATTCATATGAAATGGAACCTGTAATTGGTCCAACTCACAATATGGCACCATGGTGAAAAAGTGCTAAAATAGATTGTGGAATTAACTGGAGGCAGACATTTTCAGAATTGCAAAAACTCATCCTATTGGACCTGGCTGATACACTTCAAAGCCAATGACTACCTTCAGCAGCACTGTAGGGCAGCCAACTCAGCAGAGAATAAAAAGTTTGTGATCTATTTTCCATGATCACAAACTGCATGGTTTTGAATATAAGGTGTAATCCAAGAATTATGTATTTACTGTAAAATAAATCGAGAATCACTGTAAATGCCGTCATCTCTTTCCATTATAGAGTTACTTGCAAGCTAGTCAAATATGATATCTTTTTAAATATTTGGCTCTGGTGGTCTTATACTGCATGTATATTTATGGTTTTGTTTGAGATTGCTTTAAGAAGAATTAAGATGGTCTTGAAAGTGTGTGGTTTTTAGGGTGCTTTTGGAAATGCAAGACACTTCTGCTATGTATTATGTATTTTGACAGGTGGGGAGTGGCCTGTACTGATGTGAGTGGTGGAGTGGCTTAATATATTTCATTATTTTATTTTTATTATTTTATTAATATTTTCATTAAAGTAGTTTAGTTTTCTTCTGAACTTATAAGTCTCTTTCTATCTCTCCCTCCTCTCCTTCAAGAGAGAGGTGTGGGAGAGCATCTGTTGTTCGTGTCAGCGACCAGTCTGGCCCAAACCAGGACAGCAGGTTTTTTTTTATTTAGATGACGAATCTTAATATTTTAGTTATTTTAATAATAGTTGGTTTTGGATAGAAGCTGTTGGATCTGAATAGCCCTAATGTTTTAAGTCAGTTACTGAATTCACACTCCAGTGATTTGTACTGCAGAGGGATCACATGAGTCAGAGCAACACAGTAAGACAAAACCAGATTGACAAAGATGGAACAGATACTATTACCTGCAAACAGTACCTTATCCTATGTTCATGACAGTTCGAGTAGTGCAGGATTCAAATGTGCTGTGAATTTGTGCAACTTCAAAATTACCTTTCTAGGCAATCGGTTCTTACTGGTGAAATATAAAACTGAGGTGACATTGTCTGCTTTACAAGGGTAAAACATCGATGGAATTTCTTTGATCTTAACATTAGTTCTTTTCTTGAAATAATTAGTTTCATTCCTTTGTTCCTGCTTTTGTTCCTGTTTGAGGTCTTGCATTAGTTTAGCTTGATTCGTTGTCTGTAAGCTAAACTGATTTAAGCAGTAGTGAAATCAGTTTAACATGTTTGATTGATTTTGGTTATATTTAGGTAAACTACTAACTTGGTGAAAAGTGAGTATGTCACAGTTAAGAATCCTGTATAGGAAGCTATACTTTTTAAGGAGGATCTTTCCAATCTGTTCAGTGGGGTGATTATTCTTCAATGATACCACAAAAGAGTCTTAATGCAGAAAGAGAAGGAAAGAACCTGTTTTCACAGAAAATGGTGTTAAGATTTCAAGCAAGCAATATTTTTATTTTGCTGTCTATTTTTCTGGTATCTGGAGAGTCTTAAATAGTCATTCAAATGCTTCACTATTTTTCTAGCATTCTTTCTTCGTTGTGTTTAGAGTACATTCTAGTGGAACTTGCATGAAATGGGAACTAAATACTAAATAAGAAAATCATAGCAAAAGTAGCAGTTGTCTCTCAGTGTGATTCACTTGACCTCCTTTTTTGTCTGCAGTGAATTAATCAGATGCAAGTAACTATGCTGTAAATATTTAAATTTACATGAGATCATTCCCATTCTATGGGTTACAGTTCTTACACTAGAAAAATTATGATCTTTCCCTCTGTTTTAGAAGTGATTGAGGTCAAACACTAATTCTCCTGGAACACATCCTAATCTTGTTCCACCCTGCTTTGATGACATATTTAATGATTTTTTTTTTTTTTTTTTTAGATTTTATTTGTGTGTTTTCTTACTGTTTTTCATCTGTCACTGTTTCAATGTCAGCTTCTTATTTCCATGCTCCATTCCAGAAAAATAAGTAATATTCTGTTTACAAGACAGTTCATAATTTTTGAAGTTCAATCTTTGAATTACACCTTCTGCTTCTGGGTTTCTATGATTCAAATGATTTTTCCCTGTTTAACTATACCAAATGCGTGTGATTTGACACAAAGATAGTCTTTAATTGGATTGCAGAAGAAACAAAGAGAAGACAGAGAGAAAGAAAGAGGAAAAAGCAGTGGTATCTTCCTATATTTCTGCTTACTATGTGACTTTTTTACCACAAATGGACATACGTTGGTTTGTGCCTGTCCTATTCCATTAGTTTTCCATGGTCTCCAGTCAGACTGATAATGATCTCTGAAGCAGCCATCTTCTGTTTATTGTTCCTTACAGCCTGCTTGTATTGTTGCTGTCAAGAAAAACAATCTCTTTCCTGAAGAAACTTAGTTTGTTTTCTCATTTCCCCCATTGATGTTATTTTACTCTTGTGCTGCCATACAGAGAGACCTGGACAGGTTGGAGATCTGGGCAGAGAGAAACCTTATGAAATTCAACAAGGGCAAGTGTAGGGTGCTGCACCTGGGGAGGAATAACCCCACCCACCAGTACAGGTTGGGGGTTGACCTGCTGGAGAGCAGCTCTGTGGAAAGAGACCTGGGAGTCCTGGTGGACAACAGGATGACCATGAGCCAGCAATGTGCCCTTGTGGCCAAGAAGGCCAATGGCATCCTGGGGTGCATCAGGAAGAGTGTGGCCAGCAGGTCAAGGGAGGTCATCCTCCCCCTCTACTCTGCATTGGTGAGGCCACACCTGGAGTACTGTGTCCAGTTCTGGGCTCCCCGGTTCCAGAAGGACAGGGAACTGCTGGAAAGGGTGCAGCAGAGGGCTACCAAGATGATTAGGGGACTGGAACACCTCTCTTATGAGGAAAGGCTGAGGGATTTGGGTCTCTTCAGTCTGGAAAAAAGACGGCTGAGGGGGGATCTTATCAACACTTATAAATACTTAAAGGGTGGGTGTCAGGAGGATGGGACCAGGCTCTTTTCAGTAGTGCCCGGGGACAGGACAAGAGGCAATGGGCACAAACTTGAGCACAAGAAGTTCCACCTAAACATGAGGAGGAACTTCTTTACCCTGAGGGTGGCAGAGCACTGGCACAGGCTGCCAGAGAGGTGGTGGAGTCTCCATCTCTGGAGACATTCAACACCCGCCTGGACGTGTTCCTGTGCAACCTGCTCTAGGTGACCCTGCTCAGGCAGGGGGGTTGGACTAGATGATCTCCAGAGGTCCCTTCCAACCCTATGGTTCTATGATTCTATGATTCTATGAGTTGGATTTGGCTGTTCTATACTTTATATAGTGTACAGTATAAAAAAAAAAAAGTACTGTATATACACTGTATATAGCTTTTCAAACTGACGAGGGTTAGCTGGAATTTTGGTGGCTACTTGGTACTGTTTTGTGTGGGTGTATGTCTTGGAATTTATTAACCGTATCACTGCAACAGAGAGGCCGCAATCATGTTGCATATGTAATTATTTTGCCTAGTTCATCAACATTTTAGACCAGCTTCCCTGCTACTCTTGTGTGATCCAGTAGCAGTGGTGAAGAGTTCTTGCGATGCTTGGTGCTGCAGGAATGAACCAAACTCCGTGCTGCAATGCCAAGCATCCCTGGAAAGGATTTGCAAATGTTCCCTGTGCATTGTCCTGGGAGGCACACAGAAATGAAAAAGGACTGAAAATTTAACACAGGATTTACTCTTAAAGGATTATCTCACAATGCTTTTGAAATATTGGTTAATGCATCTGAGAGACAGAATGTGTCAATATTACAGGTTTATGTGTGTTATGGATCATGATATAGGACATGCAGGCTCTACTGGTTATAATGAATCCTATGCCATTTAAAAAGCTATTTTTCCCCTCTCTTAATAGAGGGCCCCTCAGAATAACCAAAGAGGTCAATCAAAAAACCAATTCTTCTTTCCCTGCCACCTGCTGCTGCTCCCCCTCCTCCCCCAACCCCCTCCCCCCCCAAAAAAAACCTCACAGCAAAACCACAAACCCAAAAAAACCCACCAAAAAAAATTAAAAGAAAACTCACAAAAAAGCTGAGGTCTCATTTCACCAACTTTCCAGCCAGGGATTTCTGTAGATATGGCTTGTGGCTGACACTTCACAGAATGGAAGAAGTTAACTGGGATTTTAATTGTCTTAGTACCAAAGTATATGCAATTTTTTTTTCTGAATTCCAAGCACTTCAATATTGGCACACTGACTTATAGTCATTAAGACATCACAGGCATTTGTGGGACCAGGTTTTGATTCTAGTGTTCCAACATCCATTTGTTTCTCTCTTGAATGAGTGGTGTGGAGTTCCGGGGCCTTTCCGGCTGGACACAACATTCTCAATTGTGGTGAGACAAGACTGCACCTCTGCAGACAGCTTATCTAGGAGTGAATACTCTTTTGTGCTGAACCTCAACTCTACTAAATTTGGGCCAATTTAACCTAATAAGAATTTTTAGGTCTTTTTTTCATCACTCACTGCTCATAAAATAGAGCTATGAAAAGATAGTAAACTGAAAGCTGTAGTATCCTGTAATTGCAATTAAGTTTTGTAATTAAGAAAGGAATATCGTGCCACGTTTTTCCTCCAAAGATTTCTAAATTATCACTGTATTTCTGCAGTAGTGTACTGTATCAAATAACATGTAAGGAGCTTAAACACATTCTTGAAAGGTTTTCTTAAAGAAAACTCATCGCTTTCTAATTTGCGTGAAGAAAACCGTGAATTTTGTCAACTTATAAACGTGTCTAAGGACAAACAAACCTAATAATGGAGGAAGAATGCAATTCAGTTTCAAATATTTTTAGAAAATTAACTTTTATTAGAAGTAATTACATCAACTGTGTCATGTCTTAAAATGTCTCCTTAGATGAATTCTACAGAATTACAGCATGCGAACGTTATTGTATTGGAGCTTATTCCCAAAGAATAAATGCACCTAATTTGCAGTGCCACAACAAGACAATCCAGTTCTTTTCCATCCTCTTCTGCTCTGCAGACTTGCTGCTCTCTGATACATTGCTAGAGCTCCTTATTTCCTCTTGCAATATTTCTAAAACCCTCTTGGTCTCCTACTTTCTAGTTTATACTAGCTGCAAACAAATATCTTCTTTTTAATTTTTTTTTCCTATGCTTGTATTCAATTCACAGTAAAACTTCACCAGTATCGTTCAGGTTCTTGAGCACCTTTTCATACTACCTTCTGTTTCTCCACTTCTTTTTAAGAAGAGAATCATTGAACTGTCTGTCATTTGGTTTGAAAGGGAGACCTCTGTTACATTTGGAGTTACATAATGCATTTTTGTAATCAAATAGATTACAGAATTCTTTTTAACTTGTTCATAGAATCATAGAACCATAGGGTTGGAAGGGACCTCTGGAGATCATCTAGTCCAACCCCCCTGCCTGAGCAGGGTCACCTAGAGCAGGTTGCACAGGAACGCGTCCAGGCGGGTTTTGAATGTCTCCAGAGATGGAGACTCCACCACCTCTCTGGGCAGCCTGTTCCAGTGCTCTGCCACCCTCAGGGTAAAGAAGTTCCTCCTCATGTTTAGGTGGAACTTCTTGTGCTCAAGTTTGTGCCCGTTACCTCTTGTCCTGTCCCCGGGCACTACTGAAAAGAGCCTGGTCCCATCCTCCTGACACCCACCCTTTAAGTATTTATAAGTGTTGATAAGATCCCCCCTCAGCTGTCTTTTTTCCAGACTGAAGAGACCCAAATCCCTCAGCCTTTCCTCATAAGAGAGGTGTTCCAGTCCCCTAATCATCTTGGTAGCCCTCTGCTGCACCCTTTCCAGCAGTTCCCTGTCCTTCTGGAACCGGGGAGCCCAGAACTGGACACAGTACTCCAGGTGTGGCCTCACCAATGCAGAGTAGAGGGGGAGGATGACCTCCCTTGACCTGCTGGCCACACTCTTCTTGATGCACCCCAGGATGCCATTGGCCTTCTTGGCCACAAGGGCACATTGCTGCCTCATGGTCATCCTGTTGTCCACCAGGACTCCCAGGTCTCTTTCCACAGAGCTGCTCTCCAGCAGGTCAGCCCCCAACCTGTACTGGTGCATGGGGTTGTTCCTCCCCAGGTGCAGCACCCTACACTTGCCCTTGTTGAATTTCATAAGGTTTCTCTCTGCCCAGATCTCCAACCTGTCCAGGTCTCTCTGTATGGCAGCACAGCCCTCCGGTGTGTCAGCCGCCCCCCCCAGCTTTGTGTCATCAGCAAACTTGCTGAGGGTGCACTCTATCCCTTCATCCAGGTCATTGATGAATATATTGAGGAGGACTGGACCCAGTACTGACCCCTGGGGAACACCACTCGTCACTGGTCTCCAACTAGATTCTGTGCCCCTAATCACAACCCTCTGAGCTCTATCTTTCAACCAGTTTTCTATCCACCTTACTGTCTATTCATCTAACTCATTAAATCGGAAAAATTGCACACTAAAATACCACTAGTTTACTGATGGAGTATTTCACTTCTTGTGGGTTTGTTTGAGAGGAGCTGAGGATCTTGAATCAGTCAAGTAATCTTTTTTTGGTTTTGTTTTGCTTTGCTTCTTTTTTAATCTCTGTTATAATTCAAGCAGTGCTTGATCTGACTAAAAATTGGTGCTGCTATTTACTGTCAATGATGACTAAATCCACTGAGCCACTAGCTCTGAATTGTCTTCCATGTTGAAAACTGCTTCCATGTTGAATACTGGTCTGTAAATATGGTTTCTGTAAATATGCATTCATTCCCCAAAAGCATAATTAATACAAAATACATGTTCATCCCCCCCGAAGTGTACAATTCTTCTCAGAAGAACCAGTGATGATAGATCAGGAACAGCTAGTAGTATCCTCTTGGCCATTCACAAATTGCAATTTTTTTGGTATCTCACTTTCCCATGGAGTCCTGCCTCGCATGACTTTTAACACTGAATTGCACCCACAGTATTCTTGAAGAAAATGGTACTATCGGAGGGCATGTAGAGGGAAGTTTTAATCCAGTGTCCTTAATTAAAAACACTTGAACTTTGGAAAAAAATTGAGTCATAGCCCTGAAGTAGCATTGGTAGATATGAGGTACAGCTGAGATGATGTAGAAAGGTATTGAACATCACACTGATACAGTGACAGTCCAGGTGGTACTTATTTGTGAAATAGGCTGGGACAAAGTACAAACCTCAGCCTTCCTTTCCCTCAGTCTTGCCTCAGGATATGTTCTACTTGATGATGACACAGCGTGTACCACTTCCTTATGCAGCTGTGAGAGCTGCAGGTGCTCTCTAAGATGACCCCCGCCTTATAGCCCTGAAGGGACTGTGAGCAGGGTGGGAGAGGCCCCTGCTTTAAACCCTCTTCTCTGGTAGTCTTCAACCTCTGCCCTCTTCTTGTGTTCCTTCCCTACAACACGAACTAAAAAAATCCCACACATCTATGGACAAAAAAAAAAAAAAAAGTTGCTAATAAAAGTATTCTTACCCTCATCTTTCAGCCACTTTGCTTAATTCCCATAGTATTTTTCTACTTAGAATGAGAGACATCAAGACAGAGCCCCTCTCTTGCTGTGCTCTGATGTTGCAGCAAAACCCATATCCAGATTTTACATGGCTCTGAGTATTACGCTTGTGATTTGTGAGATAATTTTGCTCTCTTCTGTCCACAGCAATCAGTAGAAGGTGTGTGGAGGCAGGAGCTGCTTTTTGCTCAAGGAGACTTCAGAGGAGACACAGGCAATGAATGATCCAAATTTTCAGAGGTCTCTGTGGAAAAGGTTGCAGAATATGGGAATCTAGATGAATCCCGGTCATTCTACTCTTGCTCTCATTTTTTCTTAATCTCATGTACCTTTGGTCTTTAAGCTGCTACTACTGTTTCTGTGAATTTTCTTTTTTAGGGCCTATTCTGCTTAGTACCAGTAGAATGCTGATGGTAGACCTGACTGCAGGGGGGCTTCCTAATACAGGGTAAAACTGCAGAAGTGCAGGGGTCTGACTGTATCTCAGTTGAAGCGTCAAAATCAATGGTTACACAGAAGGATACTAAAACTCCTTCAAGCATTCTGCAAAATTACTTAATATTTTTTTATAATAAACTGGGAGGGGGAAGAAGAGGTGGACTGTAAAAAGCTCCCCAAACAAGAAGACACTCAGCAGGAATATTATAACTCTCCCTGTCTAGGCAGTGAGAAACTACAATGAAGCCATTAAGTGCTACACTACTCATGTTATCAAAATCTGCCATTTTTTAAAAAAAATCTGTTTATCCTGTTTTCTGGTTAGGGAAGTCATGGGTTGTGGTGGAATTCTGGTGTTGGAAATACTACCTCCTGCTTATTTCATTCATTTTACCTCCTTTAAACCCTATTACAGACCTTTGTAGGAAGATTTGTGAAACCCTCAGAGAGCAGATTTGTTGTTGAGGTAAAACTATTAGTAGCTACATAAGTCAGTTGGCGGTAGGCTGTTGCCCAAGGCAGGGGAAGGAGCTGTGCAACAGACAACTTGTTGAAAACTGCTCCAGTGGAAGCTGAGAGAGAGTTATTTTTTTAGTGTTCTGGTCCAGATTTGTGGGCTTTGCAGAAGCAGTGAAGTGTTTGTTGACTCACAGGTGATATATTGCTTCTAATGATGCCTTTACTAAGACTGCTTACATACTTGTGTGTATGTGAAGGAACAAAACTATAGAAAATAATGAGTTAGTAATGAAACTGAATGTTCAGTGTGGTGAAGTGTCATAGCTGTCTTTGTATCTTTGCAGTTCATTGTAGGTTGTTGGACTGTAAGTATAGGTGTCAAGAAAAATGTCTGATACTTCAAAGAGGAGCTGGGCAAGGCCTCTCTGTAGGGTATTTGTGGTGAATTATTAGATCATTGAAATCTATCTAGTGCTTGGCTTTACAAGAGAGAAAACTGTTATCACTTGTTTTTGGTAGGGTAATAACACGAAGAAAAACCTGCATTTAGTGTTACCTTGTCAGTGTGATGCTCTTTGTGTCTGAATGTGCCCTGTTCAGTTCTGAGCAGCTTTAAACCAGTAGGAATTTCAGTCTCATAGTTGATTGTCTTCAAGTGACCCAATACTTGAAATAAGTATGGATTACAAAAAACACTTGACATATCCTGGTGTAAAATTACAGCTTTTCACTTTAATGAGTGAGGGGGTTTTATGATGTTTGCACATTCCTATTAAGAAGCTACAGAGTTGTAAATTTCTGTCTGATAAGTAATACACCGAAGAAAAGTTTAAGTCAGAGTACACAAATTGCCAATTTATTAATATGAGTAAATAAAATGTTCTGTGATAAATGCAATGATGAAATCTTTCCTGTTGGATACCAGGGAAACAAAAAAAGTGTCATCACCTTGTTTATTATGGATGTGCCTCACGCCTACGGTCTCTTGTCCATGATGCAGTGTCTTACCCACATTACAGTGATAAACATCAGACAAGCCAAATCTCTTTTCCTTAAGAAACTTAAGAACACAGGAAAACCTGTATAAAATGTGTATTACTACAGGGAGGTACTGGAATTCTAAACAAACTTACCTTGAGAAAGAAAAAATATTATCAGCCCAACGGTGCCATTTTGAGAGACTGTTTATTTCCCAATAGAAATACATTTCAAATCTTAGCATGTAGAAACAAGGATAATCATAGACTGCACGGTGCCTGTAAGAAATCCTTTTGCTACGTAACTAGCATGTTAGTTGCTCCAGCTTCTTATGTTGTATCAAACAGAATCCTGTATAGGAACAGATACAGAACACAAAAGAAGTTGGAGCTACAGCAGTTGAGTGAAAGACATGGCTGTAGCTTATCAAGAATTTACGTTTCACCATTTTCGTTTGGCAGATTGACTTGTCACCAAAGGCGTTCTTCTATCTGTTGCTGGACCTTTAGGTCTTATGTTGATACCTGTTTGGCTATCCAATAGCATTGCAGTATTTTTTTAAAAAATTAATCGGTCTTTGGAAGAAATACAACTTTCTTGGGCTCAGTGAAAAGATAGCCTTTTAAATAAAATCATTCAGTATTTCTGGTATATTTCCTGATTTATTTGTAGAATCTGTTTGAATTATCTTTTTAACTCTCATATTTCAGTTTTTCTGGATAATAGAATTCCTCTATTCTTTCTCTGTTAATGGAATCTTTTTCACAATTTTTTGGATTTTCACTTCTTATCCGTTACTGTAGGAGCTGTGATTATAAGCACAACTTTATAGCATTAGTCTTGAACTGTAAATAGCTATGGATATGGTTGTCTGTGTTATCATGAAAATCACCTTTGAAGGCTGTGAGGATATTTCTGCCAATAAAGTTAAGTGTATTTGGGATTGCTTACATGAAGGTGCCAGTTGTACAGAAATATGTACTCTATTAATTTCATGCAACCAGAATAGCTTTTTGATAGTGATTAAATTATTCACAGAGCAAGAGGTGTAACTACAGCTATTCAAAAACTATGCAGCTCTCTAAATCAGATGAAGAAAAGAACAAGAAGAAATCCTCATTTAAAAATTCTTATGATAAATAAGCTACTGATTTTTGATAGTAAGAATACATACCACTAAAGCAAAGGGGCATGATGGCATCTCCTGGAAGATCTCTTGGCTTTAGTTAAATATAAGTTAATTGGCTGAGTTACAAGAAATTTGGTGAAATTTAGAGGAGGTCTGGAAAATCTTAGTTTCCCTGATACTAAAATTTGTATGTTAATGAATAAGTCTTCACAGAGTTAGTGGTTAAAGGGCTAGTGCCGCTTACCAAGGATAAAATATTCAGGTACCTTTGAAAGGAAATTACTAAGTGACTCATATATGATAACGAATAAAAATTTTAATTAATATTAATAATTTAATTAACAAATAAATATTTTAAATATTATTTGTTTTTCAATAATAATGGTAGTAATTTAAAAGTTTAGGAAAATATTTTTGTATCTAGACACCAGGCATACTTCTTCTGAATGTGTATTTTTTGTTCTTTTTTTGATAGTCTCGTTAAACATGGGGATGTGTGCTTGGATGCAGATGAATGTCCATGTTCATGGAAAGGAAAAGAATACTTTCCAGGTGACAAAGTTGTTACTTCCTGTTATACATGGTAAGTAGAAATCTATTTAGGTGATTATTTCATTTTAGTTGATTATGGATTGATTATTCCTTCATGGTTTTTAATCATAAATTTCACACCAGAATCTGGTGAATCATTTACCCTAATTTTGTATTTACATTTGTTCAAAGAGCTATTAAAATAACATATTTTTTTTTTAGTGTATGTTGTTTCAAGGAACTTTTACATAAAAAAATAACAGCAATTTGGGATTTTTATTAAAAACAAAACAAAACCAACAAACAACCTTGTTTTAGGAAAATAATTTTTTTTTTATTATCAAGGTAATCTAAATTAATATTCCTTGGTCACTGTTCCTAAAGTACAGGTAAAATCCTTCAAATATTACAACGTGACTGACATTTGTTAAAGCTTTTTACATATTTATTTTCACATTTAGCATTGAATCTGAGCAGTCTAAGAAGCCCAAACATAACCCTGTGGCCATAAGCATACACCCACTACAATGATAAATTAAGGAGAGTACTGAGCAACATCATGTACTGAGCATAGTAACAGATAAATCCATTGCTAATTTTACACATGGATAAGATAGCTGATGAATCAATCAGCTTTAAAAGGAAGTGTTCTAATAGACAAGGGTTGATAGGATCACTCGAATACATGCAGAAACCTATTCCTTTTGCTATCCGGTGTTGTAAATGCAGCACATAACCTATAGCTACGTTACTCTGTGAAGTTTCCTTGAGCACTCTCAGTAGAACATGGTATGCTACCATTTTGATACGTTTCACAAGAGAGAAAAATATGAGAGATGTGAAAATATACCATATCTGCATGATCCTGAAACTTCTTTCTTGATGGTCCCTGCCTGTTTTCTTCTCAGACCACTGTTGAATGGTGCAAGCTGGCGCTAAGTAGCACTATTTGTCTTAACCAGAGCCTCAGAAAAAGCAGCTGTACTGTCAAGCATCGAGATACTATGGTAGTGGTGTAACCTCCAGCTTCTCTGCAGAGCAGTTCCTTCCTTTTGTCCTCTTCTTTTAGTTTACCAGGAACTTCTAACTGGTGTCACCTGGTAAACTACTGCTCCTGGCCTGCACAGCTCAGCATAGCCTAGTGTGGTGGAGGCTTGTCCAGTCAGCACTAATCACTGCCTTGTCTGGATGTCATTGCCCCCTCCAGCCTTGTGCTGACTGCCTACCTCTGCCTCTCGTCAGGTCCTCAGTATCTGCTCTAGAAGATATTTGTAGCCCTTTGGTCGACTGGTGAAGCGACTTACAAGCCATCTCCACTGGGCAGGCAGGTAAAGCGACCCGGGTTATTCACCCCCTTGTTTTCAAAGGCCTCTCCAATTGGACCTGGTGTGGGATTGCTTGCATCAGAAAGAACTATTATATCACACTTAATCTGTATGAGACTTCACCAAAGGCAGTAGCAGTGCAGGCAGAAAGACACTGGATATTTAGCCTTCTCTCTTATTTTTTTTTTTTTCCTGAGGCCAGGCCCTTTAATTCATGTACCAATCCTTAAGGTTGTCATAGCTTTTCTAGTCTTCCACATCCAGAAGCAAAGGCAGATTAAGTGATAATGGCTTTTTGGCAATCAGCTGTCCATGGACAGGTGGGAAGTCTGCAACAAGCTCCGCTTGATACAAAGCGTATAAAGTTTTTGAGACTGCTGTGTATGTATGCAGGGCTGTATTTGAGTAATGTGCATTTTTGCTCATGCAAAGCATGAGAATACTCTTGTGCAAACAAAGGCACTTAGGCACTCATAGCAGTTATAATGGCTTTAGTGTTATTTAGTGCACAGAAATAGCGTACATTGATAGCAAATATCATCTTATTCATATCCGATGTAGTATTAGCAATATAACTACTAATCTGATTTGTCTATTGAACAGTAAAATGGCAAATAAAATTATTTCTTAAAGTGGCAAAACTACTAGTGGAGTGCCAGGAACTTTCAACCCAAGCTCTGGTGTCTGGCTGAACTGCAGTTCTAGTTTTCCAAGTTTGGTGTTCAATGCAATTGCCTTAAATTGTTAGCATGTGCTGGCAAGATTAAACACAAAAGGTTATTACACTAACTGTGAAGGTATCAGAGCAGCATTTTGGTGCTAAGTTGGGCAAGGTAAGATGGGTGGTGCAGTTAGCTGTGCTGGTTTGTTGCCATATGTTGAGACCGTTGAGCAAACACTGGTTAGTCCCTGTGAGCTGCTGAATTGGGCCTTCTGTGTTCTTAAACAAATACTTATCGGAAATACTTTTTTTAAAAAGCTAGTTGAAGTTTGGAAGATGCTAGTAGCTCTGCTTTTCCAACTAGGACTCTCTAGATTCTGATAACTAAACATTAGTTTATTTAGTATGAAACAGGACTGGTACAGAGGACTTTGAAGGCACTGTGTACCTGTTAAGCCCTTCCTTCTGACTGGAAATGTGTTAAGACTCCTGAAAAAGGAAGTATGTAAAGGAAGTCCCTACTCTTTAAGTGTTAAGAAATGTTTCTGCATGAACTCTTAACAGATCAGCACGTGGAGGAGAATTTGAAGAGGCCAAGAGTAAAACTAAAACCTAATGTGTCACAGAGAGCATGAGAGGCAGCACTAATTATTTCACCCCAAATATAGTTTCTTCTATTTGCCCCTCTCTCAATCAGCTTGATTAGGTTCCTGCCTTAGGTACCGCTTTGAGGTGACTAGAGTTAGCTGGGTGAGTCCTACTGCTATCTGCTTGTGTTTTGGTACAGCAAACACTTTTCACATGTTGTACTTTCAACTTGTTTTAGATTGGTGCTTAGAGTATTTGTATATGTAGTTATACAAAACAAGCAGTGGGCCAAATCAATCGTGGGATAAACGGAGTCTTGGAAAATGACTTCAGGTTGGTGCAAGTTACGTTGTAAGGGAAGAGAAGGAACCATGATGCTACTAGTAGTTGGAGCTGCCTAGGTTTTCTAGATAATTGCTGCTTTTTTGAAAACAGTGGTGTTCTGATGCCATGTTATCAATATGAACGGAAAAGTTATATTGACAAAAGGTTGTACTGACAAAAAACTTCATACTGCTTGGTGCTTCAGTATATGAATCACATTAGTGATTTATAAAATATTTTTCTAAGTCAAATTAATGCTTTAGTTGTAAAATATGAAGCATTCATTTTATCAGAAAATGCAAAATTCAATATTTTTGAAAATGAACTTAGATATGTGCTAAAATTATATCACATGCTGTATTTAGTTTAACCTGTATTTATAAATATACCTGTAGTAAAGCTATACCAGGGCACCAGCTCTGCTGTCTTTATCAAGGGAAGTGTCTAGGTGATTTAAAAACATAAAAAATAACATTTTAAAAATGACTTGTGGATACAGAAAATGAAATTCTGTCCATTATTTATAAATCTTATGTAATTTCTGAAAATGTTATTTAGATTGCAAGAGGGTAACGTGGAAAGAGACACAGTATCTAGTGCTGCAAAGCCTTGCCGTTAGGCAGTTACAAAACAAAGGTAATTCAGAAAGGTCTCAACAGTCACTTAGTGGATGTGTGACGAAAGCATTTTGATGCTTAAGGTGGCCATAGACAGAACTTGAACTTTTCTGGAAGCCCCTAGACTGTTAGGCCAGGGTTTGGGGATGATAATAGACATCTGAAAGAAAAAAAAAAAAAAGCCTATGAACCCAAACCATGGTTCTTTTAAGGAACCTACGTACCAAAATAGTGCTACTGATTTTTTTTCCTTTGTACTTCTGTGAAATTCTCATTCTAGCAGAGAGTGAATAAAGACTGTAGTAATAGGACATATTGCTTGTTGATTCTAAGATTCAGCTTGTATAGAAACAAATGTTCTGTGAGAAGCTGAAAAAGAAAGCTTTATCCTTGTGACATATTATTGATATGAGTTACTAGAGAATAAATTGTATTCTTTCGGGCGACATTTTTTTGTTTTCATGTTTCAACATCAATTTATATGTGCTGCTTCTAGCTTACATTTCAAAATGCTTCTGTCCACGGTCATCATATTTGTGTGGCTTTTGGTTTTTTGCTTCTTAGTGCAATAGCTGTAGTCATTTGTCTGTGGTTACAGTTGATATGACCATTATTGGTCATACATTTTTCAGCATTTGCCAGCATGGATCATTTCAATGCACCTTCCATCCTTGCCCGTCAATATGTACTGCATATGGGGATCGGCATTACAGAACCTTTGATGGACTAACTTTTGACTTTGTTGGAACTTGTAAGGTTTACCTAGTTAAGGTGAGAAATTTTTGTAAAGCCTCTTTCAAACTGGATTTAAAACCTAACTATTAAATACTACCCTTCTATTTATTTCCTATCTGTATGTTTTATCAAGTCCTACATAATGTTTTTTAAGCTTTGATGTTACATAGATTCTGAATCGCACATAATCTAATAATTATACACTGAGGTTTCTGCTAATTGAACTATGTAACAACATACATATTTATATTAGTATATTTAAAAGTGGCCATTTCTTTTTTTTTTTTCTTCAGGGTACTTCTTCAACTGGTCTTTCTGTTATTATAGAGAATATTAACTGCTTTAATACTGGAACCATTTGCAGAAAAAACATTTTTATTAATGTTGGAAAATCTTTTTTAATATTTGATGATGAAACTGGAAATCCAGTAAGTTTCAGTCTTTAACATTGATCAAAAGGTAGCATATGTACTTCTCCGGGTGTTTTTTCTTTTTGTTAGTGAAAACTTACTGTGCTACTTAAGTAGCAGAGGCGTAAATATCTTTACTGTAAATGCTGATCACATCTGGATTGTTCAATGGAAACCTTAAAAAAAACCCCAACTTGTCTATATTTTAAAAAAATATTAGATGAGATGATTGTAGTTCTCTTGTTTAGACTTAATTCCTGTTTAGTGTCTTAGGGAAAACCCAGATATTTTGTAAGTCGTAGAAGTTTTGCTTTTAATTCCACTAAAACTAAGAGTTTAGTCTGGTGTGCAGTGTACAGGAGGGAGGAATATTCAATACAGTCGAATTTCATTTTTGTTTTGGCCAAACTGCAAACTCTATTGCTGAAAATATTTCATATTTTTAGTAATTTCAGTATAAATAGTACTATTTACAGTTTACAGACTGACTATGCAAAGGAAGTTGTGTCTCTTTTTATGTGTAATTAAACCAGACAACTTAGTCCATGCTACAAGTAATTTGGAATTTGGTTGTTATTGGATGGAGAGAAGAATGCTTTATGTAAATAAGATGGCAATCTCTGGACATATTTAGACGATTCCTTATCTCAAGAAGTTGCTCCATGGATCTTTATACCTATACGTATGCAAAAAAAGTACGTGGCTAAGACCTGCTGAATGCAATGATGTATAACTAATTGAAAATCACAACCAGGAACCTTAAGACTAATTTTTTGCCTCTCAGATGAACCATTAACGCTTTAACCTTCACTCCAGTTGCTGTTACACTTCCTTTAAATTTGATATAAAACCAACTTTTAAAATATGAAAATCATAAAAATACAACACAGTTCACAATCAAAATCCAGACTACTTTTGTTTAAGTATCTATCCTTCCATGGCCTTCTGCCAGTTTTTGGACTTCTGTCTGAGAACTCTCTTATTCATTTTATTTAGATTTTTCATTTCCTGTCAAGTGAATGTTCTGTGACATTACTTCCATTATAAGCTGCCTTGTTTTATTTTGAACAGAGCTTATCTAGTTACATAGACGAGTCACAAAAAGTGCAGTTATGGAAAGCTGGATTTTTCACTGTTGTTCATTTTCCTCATGAGCACATTACAGTTCTTTGGGATCAGAGGACAACAGTTCATGTCCAGATGGGTCATCAGTGGCAGGTAAGTGGAAGTCAATGCTCTTATTGCTATTTCTTTGAGGTATTTATCTAAGTCTTATTAAGCAAGACATGTTATCGTTATTCAGAGAATAGGCAACGTGTTAGAAATCATGGAAGAACTCAGTGGCAGAGTCAAAGAGAGAAGCGTTCAATTACCTTGTCCATTAAAATATTTGTTCTTATTTAATTTTTAGTTGCTATTTACTGTCCAACTTCTATTGCAACAGGGGGGTAACGTTCTCCCTCGATATTCGTTCCTTACATGACTGGAGCAGGTATTATTTTGCTGAAGTATAAAAAAGCACATAGCTAGCAAATAGGTCACTTCTCTTAACAAAACATCAGCTCCTTTCTCAAAGGCTCAGAGATACTTAGTTGAAAGGGAAAAATGTTGACGTTGACAAAATCTTTTCCATAGCTGTTTTATCACAAAGAGCTGAGCTATTTTGATTGAAATTTGGCTGTGAAAAGGATCAAATCCTGGCAAATTTATAATTATGTAACTGAAAACAGGAACTTTAAAAAGCAACTTTTGGAAATGGTTGTGGCTGGTAGTGTTTTGTACCACGTGGAAATATGTTTTGGTGTTTGTTTTCCCCTCCCTCCCACAGGGTGAATTGACTGGATTATGTGGAAATTATGATTTGAAGACAGTAAATGAGCTGAGGACTCCAGATAATTTTGAATTAATAAACTCACAAGAGTTTGGAAACAGCTGGACAGCTGTAGAGGTACCTAGTAAAAAGAACATGTTTACTAGCTGTTACATCATATAATTTATCTAGAATGAGGTCAGAAATTCGTTCCTGGAAGTATTAATCAGGCAGCAATGCAAATGGGAATATCAATGGTTCTTACAGATGTCACAATCCATTAAGAAGAAAATAAACACCTTTTTTTTCTATGCAGCGCTATAGCGTAGAGAAAAATGCTGTACAATATTCTGAATCTACAAGTGTTTTTGAAGACATTTGAACAGTAAAGTAGCCATTTTTTTACATAATGGAAGAATTGTGCATTCACTTTAGACTGTGTTGTCAGTTTAGCTGATCTTTCATAGCTAGGAAGTATTTAACTGTGAAACCATAGCAATGGAAAGAAAAAAATGTTCTTTCCATATGCTATAAAGTTAAAATGGAACTTTTTTAACGTCATGTGTCTAGTGATGTTCATAGAAATGATCCTTCATACTATTTAGAGTGAAAGATCTTATTTCTGACACTTCTAATATGCATCGTCCAAGTGATCTTTGTTATTTATGTAAAGTAGACTATTTGGGTGTAAGGACTGAAGATTGGAACTGCATGGCAGCTCTGTTTAGACCTATATGTACATATGTGTTTTTCTGCAGCTCTCAAACAAAACATTTATTCAGATTGTGTGCTTTTCCTCTTCTGCAGATTAGCATCCCCTTTTAATTCCATATCTTAGTCTGGCTTTAGTTTCATAAATAATGCATTTGTTTTGTGTCTTAACATATTTTTTTTTAAAAAACAAAACTGTGCTTTGCAAATTCAAACACAAAGTGGTTATGAAACAAGTTTCTCACCTTGATTTTGCTTTCTGGTTAAGTGTGTTGACAGCTCTGACATTCGAAATCCATGCAGTTTGAATCCCCTTAGGGAGCCATTTGCCAAGAAGGAATGTGGAATACTGTTAAGTGAAGCATTTGAAGCTTGCCATCCAGTGGTGAGTTGTGGTCACATATAGAAAGATGTGGAAGTGAATATATCACTGGAGAGAAACTACTCTTCAACTTGCATAACTTTAAGTCTTCATCTTATCTTCCATAATATAATAATTTTGACTACTCTAGCAAAGGGGAACATGAAGAAAGTCTAACCAATACCTATTCTGATTCTAAAATGTGAATGTTTAACTGGACTGTCTGCACTTAGCTGACCTAGACAGTAAGCCACTTTGGCACCAGTTTAGTATTCTACAATATAGTCCTATTAGTTGCCTTTGTAATTAATGCAGATAAAATCATACCCAATTTGTGTTATGTTTTTTTCATCCCAAGCACTATTTGCATAAGGATAACCACTTGCTTTATTTTGCTCAAGTGTATTACATAGCATGCACATTATTCAGGCACATTTAAATAAATTGATGGTTTCTTCTAAGCAGTGTCAGATGTGAAGAACTCATTTTTAGAAAAAAATGCATATATCTCCTCACTCAGGCAACCACCTAAGGAAATAAAAGCCATTCAACATATTCTGTCAACAGGCTCAGGTTCAGTTGGAGAATGGCGGGGGGACCAATTTCCAGAGCTAGGTCTTATATGGAAAATGACATATCCCAAGATGTTCAGGTTTTGAGACTGTGTACGTGGCTTAAAGAGTATAAGTGTCAGAATGGTTCCTAGGGAGAATGGAGATTTCATAGGAAAGACAACCTGGAATGTTGCAGAGTTGCTTTGTATATTATTTTGGAATAAAGTAGAAGCTGATGTTAAAGTTGTATTAATGTAATGTTGGTTTAGTCCACTGTGTAAGGTAGGTAGCAACTCAGTTCCTCATAAGTGTGTAAGTATTACTCAAGTATAAATCCGTGCAGAATGTGTAACAATTCAATAAGCAAATTATCATTGACAGTTTTCTTTGAAATTTTGTCACTTACGACTTCAAAATAATTTAAGGGAAAAATAAAAAATTTGCCTGTGAAATTGTCTAATAATATGCAGAGAATGACCTACTCGCACATGAAGAGTTTTTCATCCACTTTATTTCTTACATTTTCTGTATATCTAACTTTCTTAACGTGTTTGAGATTTATTGGTTTGTGTTCACTTTAGAGAGAGTTTCTCTTATTTCATAAGCTTCTTTATAGTTTATTATGGTTTAAATATTACAAAACCATACAAAGCACAAGCTCACACCAATGTCTTAGTGTACATGTTCTTAATGGGTCATTGATTTAATTGTGTTACTAAGTACTGTTTCAGGAAACATTTAAATGAAAATCTTTGAAGTCTTGTGTATTGAATTTTGAAAGAGTCATAGCTTTTTGTATTGAGGTGATTGTTGCCAGTGTCTATATGATATTTTTGATAAGTGATATTTATATTTACAGATTGACGTCACCTGGTTTTACTCAAACTGCTTGACAGATACATGTGGTTGTAACCAAGGAGGTGACTGTGAATGTTTCTGTACAAGTGTATCAGCATATGCCCATCAGTGCTGCCAGCACGGAGTTGCTGTAGACTGGAGGTCCCCTAGAGTGTGTCGTAAGTTTATTTAACTAGCATTGCCAGCAGCTGCCAATGTCTGCATTCATGAGACCTAGACCTGAAAAATCAATCACATGAAGTTACCTGGGGCCATGAATTGAATCACTAAGCCGCACTGGTAGAAAGATGAGTGAGTGCCTCTCACTGTGCTCTGTGTTCATTTTGGTCTAGCTGGATTACGTGCTTCTTTCTGTATTTGTGGGTGGTACTCTTCTGTTTTTAATTCCTTGTCCTATGATGTGAAAGGAAAAGTCATGGGAAGTCTATATTAGGTTATGGCTTGCATCCACCAAAGCAAAGTTAGAAAGTTAACAGTTCAAGTAATTTCCATCCTCAGGAGGACTTAACTTCTTAACAGGATCTAGGAAACATTACTGCCTCACTGCTGCCCCCAGAGCAAGTGTAAAATATAAAGGTCTTCTGAAGAAAAACAAGTAGGTCTTTGTCATTACCTTAGTATCCCTATTCAACAATGCTTAGAAGTTGTAAAAAAAACACGAGGCCTTTTTCTATGACACCTAGTGCAAATATCTAACAGGAGACAATCATTTCCCCAAAGACGTGATAAAAAAGGATAAGATAGAAAGAATGGAAGGAAACAAGTGTTTTTCTAGCTTCGCAGTTGCACAGAGAGAATATGCAGCTTGCTCAAAGTCGCATGGGAAATTTCCCGTAGAGCAAGAGGGTCACTCTTAATTTTTGATAGAAATGGTATGTGTGTTTTAATATGAGTATGGAAAGACAGCACAGCTTAGTCTTAACCGCTAGAGGTCACAAAAAGACAGCTGTAGGTATGTAAACTTAGTATTTCCTGCTAGAAAATAGTATTTTATTTAAATCAATGTAGTTTAAATTAATATTTTAATTAAAGCAGTAAAATAAATATTTGGCAATATTTTTTTTAATAAATGCTTGTATATGATCTAACTTGACCAAGCATTTGGCTTACCTCTTAATTGTAAAGTGTAATAGCAAACATGTTTATCTGCAGAATGCCTGCAACTGCATTTCTTTTCTTTTTATTTTTTAGCTTATGATTGTGAATATTTCAACAAAGGTAAGTCCTAAAGGAGCTGATAAAATGTCAATAAAATCTTTGGTTTCTTCACGTAAGTCTTAGTACTTTGTATAAAAATAATTCTGTTAATGTAAACAGTTGTGAATGATTATAGTATTTACATAGCTAAGATTCTATTTTACTATTTTGCTTTTTTGAAGAGTGTTAATTTCATAATCTTTTTTATTCCTGGGCCTTTCCCCAAAAATATGCGTTTAACTTCATTTCTTTGCATTTATGGATCATGATTAAACAATTAAATCATGAAGTAATTAATAGACTATTCAACCCAATAGTACTAGTGGCACTACTAAAGCAAACAGCAATTCACAAGTGATACCCAGTGGGCCTGTGAAACCAATCATGATCTCCTGTGCAGCCTCTAGAGGGAGCTAGCTATTAAGATATTTCAACTTTTTGTGCCCGAGTGGGGAATAACTCTGCATTTAGTTATGTCTGATCTAGCTTTAAGTTCCTGAGTGACAAGCATTGCTGCTGCATTAGAACCAAAATGCTGCTGCATTTTGCACCATTAGAGAGGTGCAAAACTTGCACAAGGTGCTAGAGTAAACCTTGAATCTGCACTGGGTGCGGAACTGCTGTGTTAACACTGGAATCCATATCAGGCTATTTTAAAGTTATATTGCGAGTGTCTGGATTGTTAGACATGGTATACATACAAGCACTGCGAGCCAGCCTGATGTGAGGAATGGTCAGGACTCCTGCTATTTATTCTAGAACTCTTTTTATCAAGCTCATGTAGAAGCCTGTCTATCCAGATAGTTCATGATATTTTGGTCTTCTGTTAGACTCCATATTGCAGTAGCTCACCCTCAGAAAGGTCTTGGAGAGGCACTGAGTTTAAATTAGGAGAGACTTGTGCAACATGCCAGACCCAAATGATATGGCCAAGAAATGTACATTTTCCGATATACCGACTGCTAGAAAGATTTTTAGTGGGGTCAAATTGATAATGCAGTAGAATTTTATCTAATTCACTATTTAAACCTTTACATTAATTTAAATAAAGGCCAGTTGAATTAAGAAGTCATTGCAGTTTTACATTTCTTTTTTGGTTTGTTTTGTTTTGTAAATGAAATGTAGTCTGATACTAGATAATCTTATTGCAGTTGTAACAGACTGAAAGTGCACCGCCTCTAACATCTGTGGTAGTAGTGAAGAAGTTAGATAACATATACTTTTGAAGTGTATAGTTCGTTTTACTTGTTACTGAATTCTCACTGACAGAAATTAATTGAAACAGTGGAGAGTTGTGCATGTGACCAGCTTGGAATAAGCATGGTTATCCTACACTTCTCACTTCATATTTTGCCAATCCAGCTTATCAGTGTTCAACATAAGATGTTTCAGAGCTGCCAATGGGGGAAAAAATACCATCTCTGTGCTGAAGATTTTCTTCTCTACCTCACATATAGAGGCATTCCCCAGAATTACTTAGTTTTGGAGACAGGAAGGTTAAGAAACAGTCTTAGACCAGGGAGAGGTTTTTTCTATGTAATCTTGTCATGCACCCAGAGCCAGAGGGAAATAGTTCCAGTCCTACTAGGAGCAGGATCAGAAGCCTTTGGTAAGGGGAAATTCTCAGGTGGTAGCTGTGGTTTCTCAAGTTTTGGATGGGCCTGAGATATGAGATTTAAACGTTTAAAAACACTTCCAGAACACTAGATGTTTTAAGTAACATTTTAAATGTTTTCCAGCTCCCTGTGCTGAAAGTAACCAGGCATCACTGTACGTTGTTTAGTTAGGCATGGGCTTGTGTCCTAACTGGCAACATATTTATGCCATTAGAATCTAAAACTCTGATTGTAGTGCAGCCTCTTTAGGATTTAAAAACTCTTAAAATTTTGAGGTAAGGGAGAACCGGAATATGAGGGCAGGCTGGAAATTGCAGTCCAAACTTTCAATGTGTTGGAACAGATTTTAAGGGTCCATGGTATTAGCTGCAGCTATCAGCTGAGAAGTTGGTAGAGAGGTGAATTGTTCAGATGTGGTCTAAAATGCCTGATTTTAACAGATACATTTAGAAAAATAATTTCAAATAACATTTAAAAATAAATTTTAAAATACTTTTCTGCAGTGAAATTGGAACTGAGTGAGGAGGTGTGACACTTAAGATTTGTGAAATGATAACTTTGCATGCTTTTGGTTTTTTGTTTACTTATAGCTAAAATATGACTATTCCTTTGTTCAGGATGCCGATTTCTTCCTGTCTCACTTTCCAGTGGTTACAGTTGTATCTGCGCTGTTCAAGGAGTTCTTTGATACTTGAGGACAACAAACACTTATTCCCCACAAAATGCCTCATACTTTGAACACTAATAAAATAGTTTGTAAAGAATAGTCAGAAGTGTATAATCAGTTTGACCATACAAATAAACAATTTAGAGGGATCCCAGGGTGGTCTGTAGAACACTGTTTACTTCTAATTCAAATAACCGAGGAGTCAACTAACTTTATTAAAGTGACTATGAAACTTAAATGAATGAGAGGGAGGGAAAGAGTTAGCTAATCTCGAATCTTGAAAATTTAAACTAAGTATTTTGGACAGTTTTCAGAATAAGTATTTTCTAAAAGAGTTTGGCTTTGTTTTGGTTGTCATTATTGTTTAGCGCATAGCACCTAGAGCTGTTTTCAGAGTGGAAAGGTGTGTTTTTATTTGTGTACTGTATCATAATATTTAGAGCTCAAGCATTTGTGACGCTTGACATGAAAGGTAAGTCTAGTCTTTTTTTTTTTTTTTTTTTTTTCCCTCAACAGCTCTGGGAAAGGGGCCGTACCAACTGGTCAGCTATTTGGATGGAGAAATTGTAATGGCAGTGAAACTGGTGGATGGTATTGTTTTCCCAGTGAGAGAAGAAAATACTCTTCCAACACATGCAGTGAGCTTTATGCTGACTTCAGGACTTTATAAACCCAAAGCACATGGTAAAGTCACTGTAGCCTAGAGGCTTAAGTAAGGCAGAGCAAATTCTGCCCTTGAATATGAGCCTGCATTTAAGAATGGACCTGGGTCAAAATTTTTTTTCTTTTTCTGTCAGTTGATTTTGCACCTTAATGTTGTCTGGCAAAACTTTCATTTGGTTGGTTTTAATTAGATGATTGTAACTTTATGAACAGATACTTCTAGTTGGAAAACTACAGCCCCCCACCCCCAAATTCAGAAGCACCAAACTGGTGATGTAGCCTAGTGCTCCAGATATGTTTCTCCCTCCACCTTTGTGTGGCAGAACTGGGACATGGGAAAGAATGGGAGAGAAATGATACAAGAAAAGTACTCCCTAATTCACTCGCTTTGCCACCATCACTCATTGTTCTCCCACTTGTACAGAGATGCCCATTGGCACTAACCTGAGCTGCTTAAGGATGCATACTGCTAATTTGTCTCCTTCAGGTCCCAACTTAAGTTTCCACTGAAGGAATGTATTGCTTATTCAGCAGATGAAAGAAGTCTTGCACACCTTCAGACAGGTGGAGAAAGTTTATAAGGATATATTCAGCACTTTGTGACATTGATTAAATGTTGGAATTGTCTGCCGTACATAACTTTAAAGCCCACAGAGCACTTAGGTCTCATTATGGTTTTACTGCCGAGGGTCCCCTGATCAGCTCTTTGGACAGTCTGAAGGTGGCTGTCTTTGTGTAATCAAAGAAGGGATATGGGTCAGTGAAAAAATGACAAGCATTTGATTAGTAATACTGCTGTCTGTAGAACTGACACAAGAACTCATGTAACAGCATATCCGGGGCCAGATTTCTTTTATTAGTCGTAGTTTTTAGACAGTTGTACATAGCGTTCAATTTAGGTTTGGAAAGGGAAGGTCAGTCCTACTGTTCTATTCCCATATAAAAACGTCTCACTCAGAATTTAACCTGGGAAACAGAATTTGTGCCTTATAATCCATTTTGAGTGAATGGCATTTCATCATTTGGCAAAAAATGGATGCGTCTTATCATTTTCAGACAAACCATAGACAATGGAAAGTTCGGGGCATTGATTTGCTATATGACAGGTATTATAAATCACACTGTCCATTTTTACGTATCAAATAGCTGCTTGCTACAGACAATTACTAAAAAGATTTTCAGAAGTGCCACTATGTTTTTCAGATTAATTGAAGCTTTTATGCTCAGAAAACAAGTTTGTCTTCCAGAAGTGTTATACCAGAATGTGATAGTATATCTGTTTAATAGACATCACTTGTTTTTTGTGCATTCTTTTTTTCAAGAAATGCTACCCAGGCCTGGAGGGTTAGTTGATTTTACACTAGTTTAATGGTTGTTTTCAAGAAAATAGCAGAGCTTACAGGAAAATAGAATTAAGTAATTCTGTGAGCAGCAGATGCCTGTAACAGGCTCAAGATCTGCCACTCTGCAACTGGTTGTACAGAGGGTTGTTTGAAATCAGTGGTACTGTTTTCAGGGTAAGGTATCATGTGGGTACATTTGCCAGAAAACGGACTCTGCTGTTAACATTCTTAGGGAGAGGGCTAGAGAGCTGACTGCTTAGAAAGCTGAATGCAAAAAACATTTTTGTAATTTATTTTTAATGAAAGGCTGAGCTCTTAAGCTGTAAATTCCTCATGGCAAATGTTACTTGTAAAGCTAGTTAGATGAAGTTTAAATTTTTATTAAATAAATGGCTTAGTGAAGGCTGTAAGCTGAAGTTCTGCTTGACTGCAGGGCTATGTTCCTTTATCCTGGTGTGGGCAAATGTCTTAATCTGCTTGTATTCCTGTTGAAATCTGTGGGGTATTTAAAAAAATATCCATCGGAATCTAGCACTCTGAAATCCATATAAAGTATATTTTCTTACAAGATTCAGACTATTTTCACTGGTAAGGTCAAAGTTAGCTTTCATTGCTCATGCTCCTAATATCAGTAGGGGTACGTCAGAATGAGTTTAGTTTATTATGCATATATCAGCAAGTAAATGAGTTCTGTGTGGTTTTCTTTTTTTTTTTTCTTTTCAGATTCTGACTTGATATCATTTGAAACAGCTGAGAGACCAAACTATTTTCTTCAGTTGGTCTCCAATAATACTCTTGTTCTTTCTAAATGGAAAAAAAGTGAAGAGTTTCACAACAGATCTACATTTGTCATTCACAAGAATACATGGCTTTCAGGATACAGTTCCTTTGAGTCATTTGCAAAACCAGGATACTTCATCCACATTTCGGCCTCTTCAGTTGAGCTTTTGAAGTACCATCATTCAGAGGAGTTCAGACTGTCGACCCTTTTTAAACTTGTAGGTAGGTAATTAAAGTTGTGTTTTATGAGCAGCGGTTTTCTCCCTGTGAGAATAACAGATTAAATGGTATTGATGTTTTCAGAAGTGCTGAGACTGCTTACTTCTCCCCTGCATCATTGGGAGCTGTGGGTAATCTGTGACATGCAGGCTCAAAGCCTTCTTCCCTGAGCTTCGTAGTGAGGATGAGATTCTGTTTTCTTGTCAAAAGCCATTAAATAGCCTAATACACAACTTGCTATATTTGCCAACTGCTTTTGGAAGTGTGTAGCCTAGTGTATAGTTTCTGGGCAATTCTTGCTTTGTAGGTGGTAAGGGAATTCTTAAGGAGTAGAAAATTCATGCTGATGAATAACGGATTCATGAAGGGAATAGAAAAGAACTGAATGCATCTCTAAAAGCTGTCTGTGGATGACACTTTCTTCTCCTTTCTTTCCCTCTGCTGCCAAGAGAGAGTTTTCTGTACAGTGCATTCTTACTGCAAGCTTTGTGGCCTCCTCAGGGGTTATGCCATCCAGTGCTAAGGACATTCCCTGTAGATTACACCTCTCAAACCTCATGTTTCGCCTGAAAAACACCCAGACTTTTATCCACATACCCACTCACAGAGGCTTTGCCTTTTGAGATGTTATCCCCTAGTGCTTCAAATGCCATCTAAGTGGAGATATATGACTCTTGGGAATCTAGATGTCCATTTCTCTGATGTTTCTTGGATAGTTACAGCTCTTAAATACACAACGTAGACTGCTGTGAGAGTGTTTCTGCCTACTTGAGAGATTCCCATTCCTGTAATAGTAGTCCCATTCCACTGAGACATAAGGATCAGAAAACTAGGAGATATTCTTAGGACACTTCATAGGAGCTGGATGCAGAAGTTGCTCCTACAATAAAATTCCAAAAGTACCACAGGTGCTTATTTATATGTATATGTTCTAAAGCTTTTTATTGCGCTATAATTTTAAATGCATTAGTAATTTGTTTATTTGGGTAGCAGAAGTATTTTAATAGGTATTCCTGGCAATACCATTTTTTAAAATCAGTTCTTCATTCTCTGAAACCACAATTTGTTTTACAAGCAAAGAAAGAAAATTAAATATTGTAACAAATGAAGCATGGCCTGGCCATGTTTTACAGTGAATATGTTGAATCTCTGTACAGACAAATTTGAAGCAGGCACTGACTTATATGACAGAAGAGGCCAACTGTATGCCTTGTGGAGCTTCTTGTTATCAAAACATTGAATTAAAGTGTTAATGGTGGCATTGTGAATCTGCCGATGTTTTGCGGTGCATTATGCTAACAGCCTAATGCAGCTGTTGACTGGCACACTCCAACTTCAGAAAAAATGACAGATTTTGTCATTGCCAAATGCCTGTTGCCTCTTGACAAATGCTTGTAATCATGGAGCTGTTGAGGTTTTTGAACAGCAGAATTCTAGAGCTAATGCTATTACCAGGATATTTGTACAGAGTTTCAAGCAAGGAACTTTTTTTGGACATAACAAAAATATCTTCTTAGTCTTTTATGTTTGAGGGAGGAATGAAGAAGGTTAAAACATGTTCCAATTCTCAGTGGTAGTCCATTAACACAGAGTGGTATGTCTTTTCAAGTGTGAAGTCTTTACCCTCCAGTCATTATACCAAAAAATCCTATCTATGCCAATGGAAAACTAAAACAATTTACCTCAGCAAGTGGGATCAGATCAAATGATCAAGAGGCATTTCATTAATCACCACATCCGAGGGCTTGGGTTTCAGAGTTTTATAAGCAGAGAAACATAGAGCTCGAATCTTTCTCCAGTGTACTTTCACAAGGGCCAGCCTGCTGATGTAGGGTAATTACATGGTCTAAAAATACAGCAGCATTTGTTTAAGTTAATGGAAAAGTTACACCAGCTCCAGAGTGCACAGGCAAAAGCGTATTGAGTTTCTTGCTGACTATTGTAAATGCTTTGCATATTAGATCAGAAACTCTTGAACCGGGAACAGCTATTCCTGCGGAATCAGAGGATAAATATCGGGAGCAGAATAATAGGCCCAGTAAATCCCCTTGGCCAGAAAGTTCCTCATGAGACTTCTTCATGCTCTGTGACGCACATTCAAAAGGAAGAATTTTAAATGACCTGATCACCACAGCAATAGATACATGTTTGTTTAAAGTCAGCTGACGAGTCACTTTTTCCACTTTCATAGCAATAAATATTGTCACATTGAAATACTTTGCCTATAAATTGCGCAGATATGATGGGCTTAACACTGCAGAGTATTTTCCATGAAAAGTCAGTTCAGCTTTTAAATTGGGTTGCTTTCATTATACTTAGATTTGTCTGCTGTCCTATTCCCATAAACATTTGAGGATTTAAGTTGATAACTGAATTTGAGTATCTAGAGTATTCTTACTCACAAGAAAATACATTTTCCATTCTATGCAGGAATTTTTACCAGCAATGTTGAATGTATGCATTCAGTCAAAAGAAAGAATACGCTTAGTTTTGCCAGATGGACAAGCATAGAGGTATCATGTAAAAGCAATGAATTCACTTTTGAAATTGTTGGGAAATTAGTGGGTGTAGGGAACTGATGATTTTTATGCCTATAACTGCAGTTTTCTTACATTTTTAACAATAATATGCTCAAGCTAGTTACCTTTACCTTTCATAGAATTATCATAATAGGATCACTGTGAGTTAATTTTATATATATTATAAAAATGTGACTTGCTCTATATAAATTCTACAGCAAAGTTCTTAATAATGTTAGTTACGTGCTTTAATAGCTAACTTGCTATAAATGTAAGGCCTGTCTCAGAATTTTCAACTAAAATTAAAATCTCAAGATGTGCTATGTGTATGCACACTGCACAGAGGTATTTATCAATGTTTAAGTTCGATACAGGACATTTTTTTTGTTGATCTTAATGTTTGAATTTTAATTAACTGAAATGCATTCAGAAACATAGCACAAAACTGAAAATGAAATTAATTTTAATGAAAAACACTAAAGTTACAGAAGCATCTTACGTCAAATTTATATGTGATATTGTTGACTATTTTAACTTCAAATCACTCTTATCCGTTTACATCAGTAGAATTAATTTTCCAGAATGTCCTATTTTACTTATAACGAGTTGCTCTTAAGTTTAATTCAAGCTCGTATGCTTTGTCCAGTCCAAAAGATCGTGACATGCAGCCTGCGACTGGATAATGCTGAGCAACTGCTGTTGTACCTGTAAATCCTGGGTATGTCACTGAACACATCTGCTTGGTAGCTCTTGGAATCAGACTGAGTTTACTGTAGAATTATTAGTTCTTCCCTATTTATAACACAAACACAAATATTTGACCTCCTATTTTTGACTGAATAAATAGGAAGAGATTAAATAATTATGTTAACAAAATTATATTCATCTAACATCACAATAATAAATTAAAAAGTATTTGAGAGGTAGATAATTATACTTGGCTTTCAGTGATGTTTTGGCTAGGCACAAAGTTAATTATTTTTTTTCCAGTGATATTTGTTTACATTTCTCATTGCAGAAACTTAGAAGTCATGGTCAGAGTTTGTTAGTAGTTTGTGTGTGTTAAGTGGGTAGATAGGATTTCATGTTTCTAAACTTGTAAGTGAGGAGACAGGCAATCTACGTTACTAAGCAGAGTTTTGCTGCTGTTATAAATAGAATTAATTCTAAAGCAAATTTTGTCCCTAGTAGATTTTTTTGAAATCTTTAGGAAAAGTAGCAAAACAGAAACAAGTGTCAGGTGAGAATGAAAATCCAAACACTTAATTTTTTCATTATTTAAAAACTTTTATTTTAAATACAGCATTTTATTAACATTTGAACACTTCAAATTTTAGGGTTTTTTAAAGTAAATAACCATTTTTTGAGCATAGCATGAAATTATTCATAATGTGCATATTCTGAGAATGGCAAATTTTGTCCCTATACGGTAAAAGTCAACATAGAAAAAAAGCAGGATGGACTTGTGAACTTTAGGAATTGTCACAAAAAAAAGAGGCCAAGTTACTAAGAAAGGTGTCGGTGACTCAACAGAACACTACAGTCTGTCAGTGTTAAAAAATTAAAATTCTTCATTAAATGGTAGCAACTGTTCTGATTACCACAGAATTATTTTTGAAAGTCACAAAGAATGAAAATCATAAGTTACAGGGAACAAAATGCTTCTCTGTTGTCCAAGCAAGTGAGAAAACAATGGAGTTGGGAAATACCTTTTAATAGATTGTCTTCAGAGATGTGTATACCTACATTCATACAAAAGCTTTCTGCAGTACTGTAACATGTTGATATGCTCAGCTTCTGTCAGGTAAAAGAACTGTGGGCTCAGTTGGCATGTCAACTGGAGCAACTGTCGTCCAGGGCATAATTTACCATTTTGTGAAGGATTTGCTGTGTCACCGGACAGAAGACAAATGCTGGTAGACTTCACCAGGAGACACATGGTTATTTTCAAATGCCATGACAAATCCTTTTGAGGAACACATGCCTGGTATAAGAAGCTTGACTCATTGTCTATAAACTGTGTATCATTCTTTTGTTGTGAGTGAACTGTACTGTTGCACAGAGTACAGTAAGCTCGTATTACTGGTTGCAGGAGGGGGAATTTAAGTATTAAAAAAAATGGGAAGCATGTGGTGGAGGTGACTGATTAGCATCCTGGCTAGCATAAAGCATTTGTGCCATAACACTAGTGAAATCCAAAGTTTCTGAGCTGTGGTAGTTTCTGTCATGAGAATAGCAGCATTATAGTAATAGTAAAGCTGAGGTTGGTCTGGTCTGGAAGTTAGTGTCAAACATAATACAGAGAGCGAAAGGAGTATTTCCCTCAGTTCAGGGAGACGGATGCTTGAATGGCTTTAAAGCACTTTGTTACTGCTTTTCCTTATACCCTAATGATTGTGGGTGTTGAGATCATAGTTAATATACATGTACTAAAAAGCAGCAAAATAGTCTGTTATTTTAGCTAGGTATAGAGATACTTTATTGTTCTCTTGGTTTAGTCTTGAGTTCATGTTAGTTCAGAACATGCCTCTGTGCCTCTGTTTCTCCTCCCATTCATTTTTTGTCTAATCTCTATTTAGTCTAAACACGTTAAGCAGTAACTGCATCTTGCTGTGGGTTTTATTGTTGGTTTTGGTTTTTAAACAGTGACTTGCAGAGTCAATCAGCTCGGTCCTTGGGCTGTTTAGGCATTCCAGAAGGGATGTTGCCAATAGTTAAAACTTTAAATATGATGAATGACTGAACTGGCATTCTCCTAATGCTGGAAAGGCATTTTCCCATAACTCACAATAAAGCACAGGTTTCACTCTATCTGATGGGTTTACTGAGACAAGCTGAAAACTTTTGAGATACTGGAAACCAATTCATGCAACTTGTGCTGTGGCGATTTGGTCAGTTCTTTTATGTAATTTACACACTAAAAAAACATAGTACAGCTTAGCCCAGGATACTCAATTCTCTAAAATCCCTTGACTGGAAAATTAAATGTCCATTGGTTCTATGGCTCTTCTTTGAAAACAATTTTTATGACCAGGTTCATGAATTCATCTTTGTCCATAATTCTTTCTGCAGAAGTAGAGACAAAATTTGCAGACAAGCATGACTTCCTTCATTCTTGACTGAAAGCAGTGTTTATGAACCACTCAACCAATGCTATCTCTTTATGTGGAAGTTCGCCCTATTTCCTACCAAGGCATGCAACACCAGCAAACACTGCGAACTTAATCTGTAAGAGCGTGAAGGAAACATGGTGATCAGTTCACAAAAGTCTAAATTTATTTGGAGAATGGGAGATGTTAATCCTAGTGCTTGGAACTGTTAATTCACAATCAGTGTTCTGCTAAATTGAGAAACGAACATTCTTCGTCTGGTTACAGTATGTCTTCTGCAACACTTGTGCTTTTTTTTGTTTTGAAACTTATTCTGTGATTAATGTTGAGGTTTGTGGCAAGAGCTAAGAGTTATGCATCTGTCTCTGTACTTAATCTAGGGTAGCCTGATGAATGAGACTTCCTAGATTCCACTTGGATAAACTGTTATTGCTGGTTATTACTACGTTGATGATTGCCTGTGCCAACAGGTCTCTGATACGTTCTGTCTTTTTGTCATATATCTTCTTCTTTTGTCCTTAAACCTCACCACTCTGACCTGTTAGTGCATACAAAACCCCATACATCAGTCAGCAAAATGTATGGAAATAATTCCCTTCCTCCATTAGATTTACGAAACTTAATTTGGGGTCACAAAAGAACTCAGTGACGTGTACTTAGCTTTTTATGGGGATGTAACTTTATAAATGCATTTGTTACTGTCGTAAAAGTCATGTTTTCAAAAGCAGTGACATGTCCTTGGGTAGGGTGACATGTAAAAAGGATAACACTAGATGGCAACATACACACTCTTTTGTCTGAGTTTGATTTATGCCTTTGATTTAAGAGAATTATTTGCATTTAAAAAGAGGACATTAATGGTAAATAACGGCAGAGAGATGGTTACCCGTAAGTGCAGATGTTCCTAAATTGCAGGAAGAAGAATTTCTTAGGATCTTCACAGAAAAATTGACTGTCTCCAAGAAGACCTAAAAGGGCTGCCCTCTTTGTATCTCAGTCAAGCATAGATCAGCAAAACTTAAAAGGAAAAATAATTCAAAGGACCAAAAATGGAAGCTTTTTCTAAGTAGTAAGGATTTTCTTTCTGGTCATTAGTGTAAACGTTGTTTAAGAGCAGTTACCTTCTGTAGGCTCTGAACAACATAGCTCTAAGATCAGGTTTACCAATCTAGAGGGGACCCATATGTCATGATGGTGGTCTTCTGTAGGCATAAATGTAAGGGAATTGTCACTGCCCTGGCCTCCCTGCTTCAGGAGTGAGCTGGGTGGGGCTGTTGTAGTTGAGGAACTAAAATCCAGATATATTGTGTAAGTCATGCAGGTGTTGGAAGAGCTACTGGGCTAATCTAGCGTTGTGTGGGAAACCGTTCCGCATGCAGGTGAGGCAGGGTTGTAGTGAAAAAGAAAGCATGATACTGCATTTTAACATGCAAGTGCATGTCACCCACATGATCATTGCCTCAAATTTGTTTCTTTCAGATTTTACACTCGGTCTGTTTCTTCTTTACATTTACAAGGCAGTTTGGGGTTGGTTATGGTTTTGTTTTCTTATGTTAATTTACTATGGTGTTTCATTATTGGTACTGTTTTGACTGGTGAAGTATATGTTTTGAGTAAAATTTTGCAAGACTACATGTCTCATCTCCTCTGAGTTACTTTGTTCAATATAGGAGCAGTTAGAATTTCAGATTCAAAATGTTTTGAGAGTTTAATTTCTCTTGGAGTGGCTTAGACTGCTTTTTAGAAGATCAATTGTTAAGATACATTGCTTTAAAGAGCCTAAATTAGTATAATTTCTGGTTACTTTATTTGGAATGGTGTTTGTTTTGGCTTTTAAAATACAATTATATCATACAAGTTATGTACACTTTTGTGCTATTTTACAGTACATTTTACACACGAAGTGAACAACTGTTATGATGTGTTATGTTATAAAGACTGTCAGTGTATCCAACTGGTGCTTTTTATTTTGATTCTAGTAGCAATAATTGTACTGAATCAGCATAAACTTAATTTTGCATTTTGTTTGAATAACCAAACATAGTTTCATTGTTGATATTGTTTTTGAAACTTCAAAACAACTGTAACTTGCCTGGTTTTGTTTTCGAGTGATTGTAATATGCAGTAAATGTGGATAGTTCAATGTCATGTTTTATACTAGGGAGAGTAAAACAGGCTGCAGAGCCAGCACTCTTTAATGTGCTCTGCATAAATGTAAACTGTTTTTCTATGTTTTAAAGACCTTAACAGTTCAAAAAATATTACCAATTTTATTTGTAGAGATTGCAGGTACAAACTGTAAGAGATTTAGTGCTGAAGCGAACTTAATGCATGTCTCTTAGTGATTTGTATCTGTATGAGAATAACAGATATTCTTTGTTTTTCAGATGTTAAATTTAAATTTCCATCCCGTTCTGCATGTGAATGGCATTATGATGCTTGTACAAGCCCTTGTTTCAAGACATGCAGGGACCCCTTGGGAAAAAACTGTCAGGCAGTACCAAAGTAAGTATCTGTATTTTTGTGGAAAAGTATGTAATTTCGGTAATATACTTATGCAGCATAATAAGAATACAAAGGACCAGATGTAGGCTTAGTATAGCAGGACTGTGTTCTTGTATAAGGAGAATAGCAAAGGAGAAAAGAGAGGGAATAAAACCTGCTGTGGCAGGTACGTGAAAGTGACACTTCAGTTTTTAGGTTAATATTGTCAGATTCTGGAATGACTAGTATATTTATAACTTTCAAGCTGGGGGGATATTACAGAGTATTAATAGAGAGATGATTAGAAATTTGTTTCAACTAGTTATGTCCGTAGTTGTTAATCATGGCATTGCAACATCCATATCTGTTGTTGCCTTTTCCTCCCAATTGGAATTTGTGCTAAGTCTGGTAAAACTAGCATTTGAACTTTGGTGTGTTAAAAATGTTGGATATTTCTTGAGCAATAGCATTCAGTATTGAACCTGTGACCATTCCTTTCAAAGGCTGAGTATTGCCAAGTTCATGCTTTAGCTTAGAGCCGAGTGAGAATGGAAGCCATGGCAATGACATTTTGAAAGAGTATACTGAGGTGATGAGGTTTAGATAGAAAAATCCTGGCTACTTAAAAGTACTTTATAAGCAAATTCTGTTTTTCTAAAATTAAATGCTCGATCCAGAAGGCACTGTTCCAGTAGTTAATACAAATTGTTTTTCTTTTAGAGTGGAAGGATGCATCCCTGCCTGTCCTCTCAATATGTTGCTGGATGAAATCACTCAAAGATGCGTGTATTTCGAAGACTGTATGTTTGAAAAATTATATATGTTATTTATGATACTTAGCTTATTAATTCCTTAACTCTTTAGTCAAATTTTCTAATATTAGTGCTTAAATTTGTGTACCTATGACCTTAGTTATATGAATCTTGACCTCACTAAACATACATTTTAGTTAAAATAATTTCACTCCTCAAAAATCTGAGACAAATTTTAAACTAAGAAAGATGTTTTTTCTTCATAAAATATTTCAGTAACACTAGATGTGGAGCAAATGATTTAATGAATTTATTTTTTAATTTGTATATCAATTTTAGAAGTTTAAAGGTAATTGAAAAGATCAGAGTTATATGAGTTAACGTAACTTCCTTCTAGCTCTGCTAGCTTCATGACTGTAGTTACTCATAAATTTCAGACTACTACTTACTTGTATCTGATTTCAGGCATTGAACCTGCAGATGATAGTCCACCTTTGCCATCCAGCATTCGAACACCAGCAGTTTCACACATAACATCAAGTACAAGTTTGGCAGTGATCAGTGAAACAGTAACTTCATTTCCTGTACCTGAAGCAAAGGACATGGAAACAACGCTTGATTCAAAATTGCAACTCACTGCAACTACAGGGAAAACTGAATTTCCAGCTGTTACATCTAATATGACACTTCCAACCATAACTTTATCATCGAATATTTCTTCACAGTTAACAGAAATGACATCTGGGAGAAGCACTACAGCAACACCTGGGACAGCAAAATCTAACGTAAGCTTGTCTTCTCCTGTTGACATTTCTTCATTGTTTCCATCTACTGTCAGTTCAGAAACTTCCACGAAGATACAACCGATCAGTAGCAGTTCCACTAAACTATTAAGGGCTACAGAACCTCAGACGGTAACTGCTACACATGCAGTGACTACAAGCACAGAATCAGAAAGCAAACCAATTTCTACTTTTATTTTTACTGGGACACCACTTAGAAAAACAGAAATGCCAGTCAAAACTAAAATAACGGAAATATCAGAAATAGCCACAAGAGCACTTCCCACAAAAGAAGCACAAGTAAAACCAGAAGGACTTAAAACATTTACACCCAGTTCATTTGAGTCAATAACAGAAAAAACTACTGCGTATCTGCCACAGTTTTCCACATCACCACCTCTGGGCATGCCTTCATATACACCACCAGTAAACATAACAGGAACTTCAGAAGGGACAAAAATAAGCGTAGGACAGTCTTTTACCACAGTAGCTAACATCACAGTAACATCATTTTCCCCTGTGATCACTACTTTGTTAAAACCAGTGTCTTCAGCAACAACAAAAACAGCAATTGTTTCAAGTGAACAAAGTGTGAAGACTACATTTTCACCGACATCCATGCCACCTGTTTCATTAGGAAAGGCAATTACAGAATCTCCTATTGAAATGGTTCAACACCTGACTGGTACTGCAGAGGTACCTTTCACTACAGCTCTAGGTCCAAAGACAACAACTCTGCAAACTCAAGAGAGATCATTAGAAACAACTTTGTCATCATTTGCAACTCATAAAAAGGAAACCCCCAAAACAACGTCTCATGTGGAGGATACATCAAGTTCCTATTTCTCTCCGGATTCACTACATCCTAGTTCTACAACTGAAAAATCCGTCACTCTTTCTACAAAAAGGCTGTCAGTGTCTGTTCCTACTCCTGCTTCTTCAGCTTCAGGTGAATTAAAAAAAACATTCAAAACTGTTTCAACTACAGGATATCCCTCATACATGGTTCTAAACACAACAGAGTTCCTGACTACATTATACACTAAATATCCCGTTGTGGCTGAGACTATCAGAGTGACACCTTTGTCTGTTGAGGTAACATCCAAAATAACGTCCCCTTTTGAATTAGCAGCCAAGTCAACTTTGCTTTCTAGAAAAACATCTACTGAATACAAGTCAACTCTGGTTTCAAGTACAGTGAAGACAAGTGCTTCAGCATATTCAGGTAGTGTTACCACATCAGCAATGGAAACCTCTGTCTCATCAAAAGAAACCACCACAGTTCCTTTCGTAGCTACAGAAGGAGAGTCAGCTCAAAGAACACCCGTCACTGGATCTCCACTTACTCTTCTTAGTGCAACTGAAACCACACTGTTGACAACACAGCCTGATAAATCACAAGTGGAAAGAATTACTAGCATCACCACTAGAAAGCCATCTGCTTTCCCTTCTTCACCGTCAAGTTCTCTAATCTCTTTAAACGTTTCTCTTCCTTCACTACCCTCATATGGAAAAGAAGCATCACTCACAGCTCTCAGTCCTGTGCATACATCCCATGAAATTACTTCTTTATATCCAAGAACAACTACAGCAAAATCTGTGTTACGAACAGAAAAGACCTCTCCAGTCCTGACTTTGTGTACTTCATCCGCTGTAATAGAACAATCAAGTCCAATAACAGTATCACATGACAAATCACCAGATAAAGCCATTTTAAATATCACTTATGCCACATTCTCCCCATCCTCTGAATTCAGCAGTCAACTCATAACAACCAAAAAAGTAATGGCAGCTAAAGAAAGATCAACTCTGTCCACTTCTGTTGTACTTCCAGTAACAAAGTCTTCTTATAATTTCTCCACCTCTCAGTATCTTGCAGATAAATTGGTATCTTCACTTCCTTTGACACAAATGATGCCAGAAGTAACCACCACACCGAAATATCCAGTACATACTAAAACAGTTTCTACAGCATTGAAATCTGCAGTCCAAAGTATAACAGATACAGTAAAACTTACGGCAGCTACAGGTCAGCCATCCTTTCCTCCATCTTCAGTAGGTCCCTTCTCTTGGCAGACATCTTCAGGAGATAAACTTTCAGTAGAGACCACAAAGGCCATGGCTATACCACATTTTTCTACGCAGAAGGCTATGGAACTTGGCCGTCAGACTTCTGAGCCTTCATTGGCAAGCCAAAGCAGTACCCCAATTTCCCAGTATCCCGCAGAAACTTTAACAAAATCCACTGGTCAGCCCCAACGTGTCTTTAGCACAACTGAAGCTGCAGTAGAATTGACTTCCTCATACCCCTTAATCACCTCACTACCTGAAGGCATTCACTCAAGTGTATTACCTACCTCAGTAGGTCCTACACAAATTATTTTACCATCTGAGAGAGAATTGCATTTAACTGATGCAGTCACGCAGCCATACGTATCAGGAACAACTTCTGTTTTGCGATCTACAGTTCCAACTAGTACAACAGCTGACTTGATTTTTGGCACCAGAATTCTCCCTTCCTCACCAGAAATGCTTGCAGGTTCTTTAGTAACAATTAAAAAAGAAGCATTTCCTTCATTTTCCACACAAAAGGCAGGAACTGGTCTAAAATTGACATGGCAGGCCTCGTTTACTGAATCGCTTGATTCACGTAAAACACTTGAAACAACTACAGCTTCACCAGAATCTGCATCAACCTCTTCATTGATTTTGCTACCAGAAGCAACAGAAATTCCCATTGTGGTGGGCAGTGGGCCATCCACATCAACAGGCAGAAGTGGTACAGAGAAAACCGTGGTGTTGCCTAAGCAAGTCACACTTTCAACCACTGCCTACAGTTCCACATTTCTAGCAAGTACAACATTGTCACCTATGGACCGTTCATCAGCTGCAGCTTCAGTCTCTTCAATGATGAGCAGTACTGGGCAAAGCATTAGTATTGTATCAGCAACTTCAGGCAAAACAGAAGCAGTAACAGAATCCATTACAAGCTCTGTGAAGCCCGCCTATTTTTCTGTTACTTCAGAAGCAGAAGGAGCCATGCCCCTTGATACAGTAAAATCTGAAGAGCCAGACTTCACAACAGAAGTCCAAGCCGTCCATACTCAAGGTGCTACTGTTACCCCCAAAACACCTCAGACGTTTTACTCTCCCCACTTCACAAACACAGCTGCAGTTTCTTCTAATGTAAGTGTATCAGTAGTGTCCACTATACATTCATCCTCTGAACCAAAACCTTTTTCTCCTGTAGCTGCATTATCAGTCAGTTCTACTGAAACTTCAAAACTTGAAATATCATCTGAGGTGCAAACGCCTTCTGTGAGTTCACTGCTAACAATACCTGACCATCCAAATGATACAATGGCTCCATCAGTTTCCACATTTGCCTATTTATCTACTAAACCAATTCGTAGCTTAACTACAATGCTTTCTGATGGACTGGCAACAGCTGAAGTTGTGTCAGGAGTCACAGCATCATCTTTTCTGCTGCCTAGAGAACCAGCAACTCTTCAAACTTGTACAGTGAGTAACTATAAATATTAATCTGTTTGGTTTTGAATATACCTTAGTTACCTTTATGCACTGATCAAAAAAATTGAGCACCATACTTTTCCATCTAGGATTTAAAATATCTATATCAAACAGGGAGCCCAATTATTTTCTCAATTATATCTGTAACTTTGGATTATTTCATTGCACATAATGGTTTTCATAAGTGCTGTAATACGCTGCGTTTTGGGCTTCAGTTTTCAGAGTGTGACTGTTACAAGAGTGGTTTTTTTGCAAAATATAGTGCTTCATACTGTGGAATGGCAGTTTTTTGTCATGCTGCCCTCCTTAAAGTATGTCTTTCCAGTACTATTTTATTACACTATTTTATTCCATGCTTTTCCTTCTCAACTTATTTTAATGTAAAGTTAAAAATTTAATAATGTTGTTCTCCGTTTTACAACGGGACAGCAATTTTAAACTGTCCTTAGAATGATCAGGTTTTCAAAGGTGCTCTTCACTTGTAGCTTCCATCAGTGTCATGGAGGTTCATAAGTATTCTGTGCCTGAAGAATGTGAGCCCCTTTTTTGACCAAATACTCTGCAGTATTGTGATACTAGCTTGGTAAGAATGGTAACCTGTGTCTTTTATTAAATATGCCTTAGCCAATCACAGAGAATGAATGCATAAAACACATTTGCTTGGATGGACAACTGATCCAAGTTAATAAGTCGCAGAACTGCCCATACAATGCAACTCAACCCAGCTGTGGAGTTTTAGGATTTGCTACTCAAATGAATGGTGATAAATGCTGCCCAAAGTGGGAATGTGCATGTAAGTTTTAATTATGCAATACTTTTGAAGTTAATTTAGTTAACAATTTAATGCATGTGTAAGAAGGCTAAGTACTGACACTTCTTATAACATGGCATAGAAACAGAAGATGCATATTGGATGGGTTACTCATTGTCTAATGCAATTTATAATTCCAGTTCTACATCCAGGGAAAATAAATCAAAACGTTCCTTTAATGTACGATATTCGTCTTGCCTAACTTTTAGGTGTCTGCAGTGGACGTGTCTAGGTCTGATTTAGACCCATCTTGTCTTCTGTCTAATCAAAGGACACCTAGTCAATATAGTCAGTGGACTTTTTGGCTCATCTTACGTCTTCTTCAGGATAAGAAGATTCTCTAGACTCTATTAACTAGCTCTGTTAGCAGTCTGGGGACTCTGGAAGCATAACTGTACTGTAGTCACTCCCATCAGTTACCTAGAATTGGGCAGGAAGAATCCAAACCTTAAAAAAAAATAGTTAAATTTAGTCCATAGTAGCAAAGAAAGGATGCAGACATAAGCAAGACAAATTGCTGCTTATGCTCTAGAGTTTGAAATTAACTAGGAGTAGAAATCCAAGCCCTTTGAAACACAAAAGATTTAGCAGTAAGACTGGGAAGAAAGAAACTTTCCACATGAGCTTCCACCACTGGAAGAAGACTTGAAGGGAACCAAGGATCCGGCATGATCCACTGCCATTCATGATTTTTGCTAGTTTGGGGGTTGTAAAAATTACAAGTCTTTTCTGGAAAGAACTGTAGGAAAATAACTGATTGCAGAGGCTTGTAGACTGTACCACTGAAATATGCAGGATTTGACTCTGCTGTCCATTTACAGAGATGCAACAGTATCAAATATAGCTGAAAATGTGTGCGCATATATGAAACTCTAGTATAGTTAATCTTATAAAATTTATTGGTTTAGCTTCATATTTTGTAATACTTACAGAAATTCTAAAATGTTAGAAAAAACGTTTATTTTTATTTCTCTTAGGTCGTTGCACAATTTTCTCTGATCTGAGCATTGTAACCTATGATGGAAATTATTTGGCTTTATTCAAAGAAGCATCCTACGTTGTTAGTCAAACTCAAGATGAAACTATAACTATACATGTCCTTGACTGCAGAATGGTAACTAACGTTAATCAACTAACAAATGGTGTTCAGTACTGCTAATAAGTTGTATCTTAAAAGGAAGGGCATAATAATGCTACATAGTTGTCGTTAATTATTCACTTCCATGCAGTATCTATGAATTGTACCTCCACTTTGTAACACTTAGGAATTGTATAGCACTTTATCACCTGATGTTGTATGCATAGTTCCTTCCAAGAAATTTGCACTGGAAGTACCAATCTTCAGAGCCATGAATGCTGTGGGATTGTCAGTGTTTGTGCGTTCCAGGTCTCTGACAGGGGCAAATACTTGTTTTTTCAGAGAACGAAGAGAGAAACCCTAACAGATATCCTGCCTAATGGGCAGTGTAGATTGGCTTTATGTCATGAAGAATTAATTTCTCACGAGCCTTTACAAAACTCTTAAAACTCTAGTCTCTTCTGTGAAAGCTAGGTAATTTTGATGTCTGTATAAATGTCCATCACAAAATTTGGTCGCGAATAGTACCTCATGGAAGTTAATTCCAGAAGCTCAATATGACTGATATGAAAAAAAACAGATCTGTTTATGACTTTCAGATTTGGTTTTCTGTTGTATTCAGTGCTTTCTGTTCTGTTAAATACCTTGTAGCTTGGGAAGTATGGATGTATTTCTGATCCGTTACTTCTGTACTTCATGTATTATACAGATTCATCATTCCCAGTCTCATTCGTGCTCACCTTCAGATATGTAGTTCATATTTTCCAAACTAGTCTGCTGTATGTTTTTTCCTGAAAAACTTTTTCTGTTGTAATTTCAAGATAGAGTGATGCAACACAGTTGCTGAACACGAGATCGTAATATTTTGCAAGAATGCTATCCAGGTGAACTTTGTAGTCCAGACTTGAAACTACAATCAGCAGCAGTTTTCCTCTCTCAAAAATATACCCCCAAAAATTCTTCATGTTCCAGTACCTAAAAACAATAAGCAGCTAATGTGTAAAGTTTTTGTAAATCATGACTATGGTTGATGTATTTTTTGCTTTCTCCACAGAGTAATTCAAATTCAACTTCGTTGTGCCTGGCAATGTTGAATTTAACCTATGTATCAAACCAAATTATTATCAATCGTTTAAGTAGAAAAGTAAGTATTTTGAGGGTTAGTTTTTCTTTGCCTTTTAGATAGCATCTTCTGTAATCAACTGCCTCTTCACGTGTATACTGAAGATTAGAGTAGGACACAGTAGGTAATATAATTCATTGTTCCAACTTTGTAATTTAGGAAACTGCTTGTAAATTCAAAGAGTCAAACTGTGGTACAAGGACAGTTAATGAGGTAAGTCACAGAGCAAGACACATAAACTGTTAGTCTCTTTAGTACCTATATTATCTTTGTGGAGGTGAGCCTGACTTCTTTTGAAATTAGTTACGAGTTAGATTCCTAAGCTGTCAAGAATCTTGCCTTAGTTCTTCTATGTACAGCACTTAGTACCTGACACTTAACCTCTTTTCTGTGTGTATTTTAGGTAACAGTAAATTCAAGATTTGCTTTCCCTACTGTTAGAAAATATGGATACAAAGTTGAGGATTCGGGCTTCAAGTATGCAGTTGAGACCCCAACGAAAATCAGAATTCAGTGGTTTCATAACACAGGTGTGATGATTATTGAGTTTAACAGTACCAGAGAACCAAGAGCTTTGGGACTATGTGGTACGTATACAGTAGTGCAAGAAATAAAAGGCATTCAGATGCTTTGCTGTGGAGGCACATTTTCCTAATTATATAAATTAGATTTTGCAGGATCTGGCCTGAGTTACTGCAGATATTTGCGAAGTTTAAGATACTATTAAAAATAAATTATTAATTTTGTTAAATGTTGAAATGATGTTTGATACCTATCCATGTAATCACTTTTTACCTGTAATGTTGTTTCTGACTGTAACTTGTTTGAATCACAGGCATGATTGCTGTAACCAAACCCAAATAAGTCAGGCATAAATCCATAATGTCAAATAAGGTCATTTACATATTTAGTGTTTGATATCCATCTGATAGAAAGCGATATGTGCTATTTTCAGTTTCTAAAGGTCAGAATTCACAGGAAATGTTAACTTGAGAGAACTAATCTTAATTTATCTGTTGGAGGAAATAGTTCAGAGGGAATCTCTTAATAGTAATGGGTTAAATAACCATAATGTTGCACTCTTTTAGGTCTGTTCAATAGTTTCATGTAGCTTCTTTCTAAAAACATAGGCTTGAATAAGCTGTTGGTGTTGTAACTTTTGCAAGAATGTATTTGTTGATGTAAATCCTTACTGTGACACCTGAATCTGTAAATTTATCTGCTGTAAATTGGAGCTGGAAACCAGGGCTACAGAGTTCATATAATTACAGTGGATATCTTTCCCGTTTCAGAAAGGGCAAATGCCTGTAGCTCAGTATCAGATACCAGCGATAGCTCAGTTCGGTTCCAAGTCCTGCAGATAGTAATGTGCTTGTTGCAAGAGAAGAGATTTTGAATTTACTGCCACTTTGAAATTGGATTATTATCTGTCATTTGCCCTAACTTTTGTTTTCAACATCATTCTCGCTCTATTTGGCTAATTGTTATTGTAATTAGATCAAACAGAAACAAGAAAGCAAAGACTGTATTTGTTAATAAGCCTGATTCAAGTTATCCTGAAAGTCTCTTTTGCCTTTGCCTTTTGATTACTGTGATAGGGGGAATTGGGAACAATACGTTCCTGATTTACAAGACGCTTTAACTAGATGACACCACATTTCTGTGGATGGTGTTCCAAGTACAATTTCTTCAGAAAATATACTGTATTTTTCTGGTATTCATCTCCGATGGGGATTTTCTGCATAAGGCTGCCTGCACAGTGCTGTCTAGTGCAACTTACCGGAGCCTGCTTTAAATGAGTTGTACTGCATCTTTTCAGGGTAAATTAGTCTACCCTGATCTCCTGGGCTTTGTGTGTTAGTCTGCTTCTTGTATTTGAGCTTTCTTAGATGTCTCTTAGCTGAACTGCAGTATTTGCAGATCCTGATTTTTCAGCTTCATGGAAATGATAAAACTGAAGACACCATTACGGTCTTGTATCAGCAAGCATCCCTTGGAATGATCTGTGTCAGAGACAACCGTGTTTTTTACAATGAAAGGATCGGGCAAACGTGGCAACTGGCGAAGAGCTGGTGTGGGAGATGAAGGACGTGGGAAGGGAACACGGACATCTCTATAGCAAAACTGGTGAAAGAGAGGGCAAGCATGTCAGTTTTAGCTGCAACCAGATCCTACCAAGCCAAACATAAAGTCTTGGTTTTGCTGTGTTAAATCTCCTTGTCAGCGTGTAAGAGAAGAAGTGGAAATGGTATCCCAGACACGACAGCAATCCTTTGAAGTCTCTCAGAACCATCAAGTACTTCCTATTTATGTTGCATAGCCTCACAACCTCAAAAGTTCAACCAGAAACGTTTTCAGTCAAATAATCCTTACAGTTTCAAAAGCTGTTTTATTTTTTGAATGCCTGTTGCTGTATCACTGATGGTCAATGGCTTGCTCTTGTCATCAAGAGTTGTGAAAAATGTTAAAACAGTTCTCTAGAAAAGGGTTAAATCCACAAATATTTTTTTTAACAGATAAGGGTTAGGATAGCCATGCAAGTTTGTGGAGTCATCATAAGAAAATGTTCTGGAAGTCTGATACAAAAGTCTCAGAAATTGTCACTGAGAAGAAAGAGTGGGGGACTGATCCATTATTCTGCTTTTTTGTACCTGCTGTCACTAAAGGACCTTCCAGAGGATACTACTCTGTAGTACTTGGATGTTCTTTGTTGACCAGTGTCACTCTCCACGTGTTACATTGCTTCCTTTGCTCTGAAGTGTTTCAAAATTGCCAACTACCTTAGTTTAAACAGAAACAAAATGCGATGCTGCCTTCTGAGAAGTGAATACAGAAAAGTTTGATTCCCCCCCCCGCCCCGCCCCCGCTGAGAGGTAATATAAATATACCTGGAAGTGCCAAAAGCTGCACTTTTATGGTAGCTCTTAAGCCAATAGATGCTTAAGACTGCTCAGGAACATAAGTAGAATAGTTCGGTATTTCTGAAGTACGGTATCAGTTAAATATCTTGGTATTTTATAGGTGTTCCCTGTTCTGAGAACACTTACAGTTTTCATTTGTTGCTATACATGGAGGTGCTTTGTAACCTTTTTTAAAATACATTTTTGTTCAGTGCTTGTGCAACTGAGGATTGAAGTTTGTGTGCTGTAGCTGGGCTCTCAGAACGGCTCTTTGATATGCAACAGATTTCCATTCATAGATGCATCTTTACTTTTGCTTAGTTTGTCTGAATTTTGTGTATTTTGCTCTTACCAGAGACTTCCTACATCTGTTGTGGGTTGTGATGCTGTTATGTCATACAAGTTTTTTAAAAGCTATTTACCTGTTTGAATATGCCACTTCAAACATGCTTCAGAATGAACCATGCAGTGTTAACCTGCTTTTTTTTCCTCTGGTAATACACAGGTTTTTGTGATGGAAACTTGGAAAATGACCTGATGCTACCCAACAGGACACTTTTAAGCAAAAGCAATGCTTTATCGACTTTTACAGACAGCTGGCAAGTGCCAGACACGTTAAAGTATGTTGGAGAAGACAGGCATCAGGAAACTAATTGCTCAGTCACAGACTGCTCAGAGTGCTTAAGAATGGTGTTGAACCAGACCTTCAGCAGCTGTCATCCCTATGTATGTTAACTATTTCGGAAGTTTACACTTTGAGAGAGATGCATTCTGATATAATTTTCTGTACTTGATAATTTCATTAATGTGAAGCTACAGGTAATCACATCTGTGGAATGAGATATATACTTTTTTATATATACAGTTGCAAGGTAAAAATAATTGAAGACTGTGGCAGCTTGCTAGGAGAGTTGCAATAGGCAACTAACACTTTCAAAATTCATAATATATGTTAGCTTTGACAATGCCACCTAATTTATAAATTAGTCCCAACTAATTCAACTGTATCAATATGATGTAGAGCAAAGTAAAATAAAGTTTTAGGATTTAATTAATCATTAAGGATTCAGTAATTTAACAAGTTCCAAATCGCAATAGGTAATCTGAGAACCTGCATTCTCAAAGGCTCTGGAGACAAGGAGTTCCAGCTTAGAGAGATGAGAGTGTAGAACAGACTGTTTAAAGCAATCCTAAATCAAATAACAAAGTCATAGTATGCAAATAAAGTATTGATTTGTGCTCATATGAGTACTGTTACCATTTCATCTTTTGTATATTTTTGAGTTTGATGAAGAGGCCAAAAATAGACAAAAATATAAAGGTAAGGAAGAACAAGGAACAATGAGCAATTATGCCTTTTATTGGAAAAACTGTATTAGCTATTGCCTTGGCGCTTATAAGAGATGAAGGACATCTTATATTTTTTCAACATTCAGGAAGTCTTACTTTTAAATATTAGTAGAGTCTCTTAGTACACCAATGAAGGCTGGTGCTCTCTTGCTTACTGTGAACCAAGAATTTTTGCCTTTATTGTTTGTAGCTAATATTTTAAAAGGTCAATCTTCTTCCTACCTAGCAGGGTCTTTATGAAGGTACAATGTTTTTTATTTTTTCTTTGTTAGGTTCCACCTGAGTTATTCTGTGATATATGGGTTCAAGACACTCAGTACATTCAAAATCCGTGCATTTCACTAGCTGCCTATGTGGCAATGTGCAACAAATTTAATATTTGTATAGAATGGAGGAGCTCTGATTACTGTCGTAAGTATTCTGTATATATGTGTACCTCTAGTGTTCACAGAGACAAAATTTGCCTAATATAAGAGTTACTGTAAGTTGAAAATACCAGTGCTCCTTGACTCATGACATACTTTGGGAGTCATTATTGACATAATAAATTCTGCGTTTTTAATGATAAAATTCAAAGCAGTGTGCAAAAGGAATGTGGATCATTATAGCCATTTCACAGGTGAGCTAAAGAATCTTGCTCAGAAGCTTACCTCTGGCTTATTACGTACTTAAGTGTAGAAGTCAAATCTTTTCATTTGCAATGTAATGTTCATTTCTCTTAGCCACTTTCCACTGATAAAACACAACAGAATTGGTTGTGGAAAGGAGGAAACCACAGAAAGAAAGTTCTGTGGTACTTTGAATTGGCAATGTGTGCTTGACGTTGCTCCAGAAAGCTGTGTCTTTGGAGAAAGAATTAGAGAAATGAAACATCTTTGAGGTTAGATGGAAAGCAAGGAGTAAAAGCTGCGAGCTAGAGTATCCTGTCAGAAGACATCTCTCATAGCAACATGCTAAAACGTAAGGCCAAATAGGATGTAGTTGTCAGTAAATAGAACATTTGGATTACAGCATCTCTTAATGCTCTCAATGACCGCCTAGGAAAAGCCCTACGCAATGGTAACATAGGGAGGTCTGTGGCTTCAGTGCTTGACAAAGGAAAGACTTACTGATGAAGCGTGATCCCCAAAAATAAGAGAACTCAATGTACATAGAAATCATAAGTCATGTCTTTTTAAAAGTGATTTAAGGTGGGTACATCTGTACAGGCTTCATGCAGGCACGCTGTAATGCCTTGCAAATAATAGTCATGGACTCTAAAGCTTAAAAACAGTCAATTAAAAAAAATCTTCAGTTTGTATGGATTTTACTAGCAGATAACTTTAAAAAGAGATCTTACAAACTATATCTGTAAATATACTTACGGATGCTATGCATCATGAAGGTACGCATTGCTCTCTTATTTTTATACCACAGTGACCTCTGGTGGTGTGTGCCTAGTAAGGAAGAACCATGAAGTCGCATCTGGATTTTATGGTCACAAAGTGTTGATATGCTGTAGACTGATTTTTAAAAATCTGAGTTCCTCTATTTACAGGGCTCTGGTAGATACCTCCTGCAGGGCATTATGGCCATTTTTAGTAGTGAGGAGCTGAATAAAATGAACCTCCTCTCCCAATTAATCTTTAAAGTCTAAACTGGAACCTTTATTTTTGAGCAGACAGTCCCATTGTGAATGGGACTTTGTCTCATTACTGTGATTCTAGATGGTGTTGCTGTATGATTTAGGTATCGTTACATGATGAGGATCATATATTTTGGTAGTTCACAGAACCATGCTTGGCATTTGTAGTCATTCTGTGTTTGCCATATTTATGCAGCTTTAATCACTGTTTCGGACCAACGAAAGATCATGTGAAGTTTTCAACAGCAAAAGTTAAACCAAAATGAGAGGCTTTTTTGGCCTATTCCTGCATGCACCTGTAACATGTCAATGAATTTACATTATTGGTATAAAGAATGTTAAATTAGTAACTGTGTTTTTGGCTTAAAAATATCTGTAGCAATGAATTCATCCCATTCTTTATTATTCCATATAAAACAATGCTATATTTGCCTTTACATATCTATTCTTGTAATTGACAAGCCTTTGGCCTTTAGTAACCACTGCGTTTTCTTCAGCCACTGCAAAGTATTCAGAATGATTAAGAAAACCTGTGTAATTGATCTGTCTATTTTTGAAGTTTAAATTACTTCGTGTTGACACTGTTGCATGGTTTGATATCTCTACTGCCAAAATGCAGTAGAGATGAAACCTGATGAAGATGTTACTACAAGAAGACAAGTAAAGTGCTTAAAACTTCCTTTTGTTTCAGTTTGTCATGTAGCAGGTAACTGGTCTGTATTGGTGTGTTAGGTTGGTAGATCCTACTGAATTGGCAAGCACAGGAAGTTGGCAAGAAGACAGTAATGTCTTCTCTTAGGTACTGCCTCATGTGATTACAACTTCAGAATGAGTGATTTGTTTATTTCCTTCCTAGCCTTTCCTTGCTCTGAAAACTTCTCCTATCGGGCTTGTATAGCTGCCTGTGAGGTTGCAGATAGTTGTCAGAATAACGAGGTTGCTTCTCTGGACCCAAACTCCTGCTCAGTGTTGACAGAAGGCTGCATCTGTGCTGGAGGGACCATCCTTCACCGAGCTCACACTGCTGTCTGTATTCCTGAAGAAAAATGTGGTATATTTGGATGTGATTTTCTTCTTTATTATCTGCAAGTTGGTAGTCAGATTAGTAATAAGTTGAGTTCTGGCCTGATGTTGTGTGGGTCCTGTGTATGTCATTCAGTTGAGGACTGTAGATATTCAGTAAACATTAATTGTACAGATGAGCAAGCAGGGAGTGTCCTTGTGACATACAGTTTTGCTCACCTTCTCTCAGCTGGAGGATGCTCTTCAAAATGGAAGGTTTTGATTATGTTTATGCATTCTAGTATTCTACGTATGGTAGTCTTGGCCTCCTTTTCACCTAGCCCTTTGCCAAGGGTCCAACCTATTGATACTAAAAGGCATTCAAAAGACATGCAGCAACAGCTAATTACATATTTTGAATAGTACATGTATATGTGCTATGTTCTTTCTGCCAGCATTGGTATTTATTTTCATCACAATTCTGCCTGAGAACACCAAATTATGGACCAATACTTAACACTAATAACACAAACCTTAAAGGTGTAATTTATTATAAATCAGATTACATAAAGCACTGTAAATTAATAATAGTTTTGTTTTGTGTGAAATAGAAAAGTAACTTCTTTTTAGATCACTGCTTTAAAAACAAAGATTGGTTTGGGATTTTAAGTGACTAGCCTTGCAGGGGAGACACAAAACAAAGTGGAGGCCTTGATCCTCTGGAGAGTGTTGAGTGTCTCGCTTTCCCATACAAACTCAGTCTCAGACTGTCTCCTCTTTCACTTTTTTGTGGGGTGATGGGGATGGATGATGCCTTTAAAACTGTGTGACTTTTACACTTCATAGATCCACACCCACTGTGGAAGAAAATGGTGGTCAAAATTTGAAGTAAAAAGGAATTACTTCTGTTTTCTATTGTCCTTGTCTAGCATGTACAGACAGCTCAGGAGCACCTCATGCAGTAGGTGAGATCTGGAAAACTTCTTTGAGCGGATGCTGTATGCAAAAATGTGTTGACAGTGAGACCATTATTCCAGTGGAGTACAACTGTTCAGATATCCACAATTTAGATTGTCAGCGATTTGGAGAAATGGCCTTGCTTATTCCGGGTGATCAGACATGTTGTCCTCAGATCATCTGTAGTAAGTATTCCTTAATGATTATGAATACTGCCCACTGGAATATGCAGATATCCTTTCACTGTGGTTTGTTTTCCTGTCACACATACTAGCTTTGAAGTGAATGAAAATTACTTTGGTTTGAATTTACAGATTATGTAGAAAACTAGAAACTTTGTACTATTTGGCTTAGCATCCGGTAGGTTTGGGGGGAGAGGTAAAGGGAGGGGATACGGGTTATAAGGACTGAAATAGCATTGTGTGTATTTGGATATGAATTGTGTTTCTCTCAGCTGTACGTGCTACCGATTAATATCTAAATACAAATAAATGATATAACTAATTCCAAGAAAAAAAAGATCAGATCCTTGTTTATCTAATTTACAAAGTGAGCAGTAAAAAAGGGATATAAAAGCTTTTTTGTTTTGGTTTGATTTTTTTTCCAATCCTTAGTTAGCTTACAAAGTCCATCTTCAAAAAGAAATTACAAACAGTTTTCATGTTTTCACCACTTGGGGTAATGCTGCAGTAAGTTTTCCACAGGAATGGGAATTTTTTTAAATTATTATTAAACTCTCACAAGGACTCAACTTTAATTTAACTTTACCTCCATGGAGAGTATTGCAAATGCCAGACACTTACAAATATTACCTCGTGATTTTTTGCTAGTTTGTTGTGGTTTTCATATGCATGTTCTTATTTTGAGATTTGGGGTATCAAACTGCAAATGCTGCTTGCCACTGCTCTACTCGACTTATAAATGCATAAGATAGTTTAGAAGGGGTTTTTTTCTTTTCCTTTATGTAACAGTTTGTAATCAGAGCCTCTGTGAAGCCCTAATCCCTGAGTGTAATGGCTTGGAAAAGCTGGTCACTTACTACAGTGAAGAATCCTGTTGTCCCAACTACGTTTGTGGTAGGTTTCTTTTGAAAAGGTAAAAAAGTTCACCCTGTAAAAGACATTCACTAAACTAAATAGATCAACTTAGAAGCAAAAGGTAGTTAGTGTAGACATCATTGCTGGTATGGCCATTTACAAAATTCTCTTTAATCTAAAAGCCCAGAGTTGGTCTGTGTCTCAATTTGAGCAGATAAAATGATGGAATCTTGTATTTAACGATCAGACAATCAGGCAAGAATGCGTCTGCTCTCTTGCGATAAAAGGTGAAAGTTTTTCTAAAGTATCTTGTAGCATTTCTCTGCTCTGCACTGCCGTTTCTTAGGTATGTAGCATAAGGAGGAGTGCTATACTTCGTATAAAGAAATACATCTGTTGTGCTTTTTTTCAGAATGTGATCCAGCAAAATGTGAACCAATGGAGCAGATGCCAAGCTGTCAAGATGATCAAACGCTAATTGCGTCTCGGGTGGAGAGTACCTGTTGCATTTCCTATATATGTGGTACATATCCTGGCTGCTTGAGACTATAAGTGTTTTTGCATATGCAACGATGTCTACTATTATTTTGCCAATTGAGGCTCCTTCTACTTCCTTTAGCTCTCCCAACATAGTGAAGCTTGAAGGTGGTTAAAAAAAATGGGCATTAAGTTTACAAAACATAAGAAATGGCAACAACCATCAAGAGTCATAAAACAGCTTTGTGCAACTGAGTAGTATTCTTGGGTCATGTAGAGGAGTGGTGATGGAATCCATGGATGAGGGAGTTGAGAGCTTTTGAGAGACTGTCCATGTACACTGTGTGGACTAGCTGCATGAATATTTTATCTGAAAAGAATGAAGTTAAATATGCTCTTGCTCCCTGCGTCCTGTTGTATCAGTTGTGGCCCATCAATGGTAAATATCCTCTATCAGAGTATTATGCAGATCTGTTCAGTTCTTTTGGGGCTTGGCCTTTAATAACTTCAATAAAAAAATTTCATTTTTGGCATCAGTATAGGAGTTCTGATGTTACCATACGGTTGTTTTCTGTATGATAATAATATGATAATGAGATCTTATCGAATTTAGTCTATTTTTGCACACAAATACCTACAAATCAAAGGCTGAGTCATTTTGATTAGCTCTTCCATGTGCAAAAATTTGAGCGTTAATAGAGAATTTAATCACACTTCTGTATTTATAGCCAGTAATCAGGGTGTTGCTTTGATCATGTGATAGCGATGTTGTGTGTTTGGCTGTTCTCACTGTCCGCACAGCATCCTTCTGTCTTTTTTGATATAATGAGTCTTTGCACTGTACATATCAAAAAGTACCTACTGTGGTTTTCATATGTGTTCAAATGGGGGAGGATAACACTGGGATCACAGGAGATGCCCTTTATTGGGTCTCAAAGATCCTATAATTTGGGCAGAGGAGCATTCGTAAAAACAGGGTGACTTCGTAGGAGAGAAAATCTAGCAAAATTTTTCATAACAGAAAAGGAGAGAAAATCCTGTTTGTTGTGATCTGACTCACAATGTATTCATTCTTTATAGCAGGGGATAAAGAAAAGGCCAATTACACTGAAAGTTAGCCTCTTGTATAGGGACTATAAGGAATGAACGTAACGAACGTTCAGTTTCACATGCGTCTGTGACAAACTTACGGGCATGTTTCTTAGGCAGTAGTAAAAGTCCTTCTTACGTTTTTTATTTAAATAATTGTTTTCTTCAGCATGCGGGGCTTGCTCTGATCAAATACCCAAATGTCAAGAAGGAGAAGTTCTTACTGTGGATGGCAATACTACAGAGAGGTGTTGCCCTACATACCAGTGTAGTAAGTCTGACTTGATTCAGATATTTTAAGTAATAGAGAGCATGTCAAATTGTGGATGTGGATGTCAATGTGTGGATGTTCAGTGCCAAAAATGGTGGATTAGAGATACAGCTCTCCTTGTGTATATAAGCAAGCTATCATCTCTAGTCCTAAACAAATAATCTTTACTTCTAAAGCTTGATGTGCCTAAAGCATTAACTGAATATCTGTGTCATGGAGACAAATGAGTAATTTCAGGCCCCAAATTCTGGAGATCTAAATCTGTTTTAAATATTTGTCTAGAGTATTGTACTCCACACTACTATTACCTGATGGCTAACGATTAAAACTCGATTATTAGTCTTTTCAAGTAAGATGTTTTCTAAAGGTATTTATTATAAGTAATTTATTATCTCTTGATTCATATTTCTGTTCATCAAAATGTGACAGTTTATTGGACTTTATTTTCTTTAATTTTAGTTTGTGAAATACATCATTGTCCTGAATTCAAATGTATGCTAGGCATGTCTTTGGTGGAAGTATGGAGCCCAGAGAAGTGCTGCCCCTTTCGGAGATGTGGTAAAATGATTAATTTTCATTTTAGCTTAGACAGTAAGACAGAAGGAGACTTGGGCTCTTGGGTTTAAGTCTGATTTCAGCCAGCTATACCATTGTGATCTGCTCATGAACAAACAACACAGAAAAGTCATCTCATCGTACAGAATTTTGTAATCTGCCTGTTTTGTTTTTTCTTCCTTCACAAGGGTGATAGCATACTATAGAATTTGCCTGTCTAAACTGGGTCACTTATCTTGAAAATTTTGTAAAAGTTAGTAAATTATTTATGGCCTAACAAAAAAAACGTTAGATTCACAGGTCAGGAATTTGCCAGTTTACAAAGACAGTAGTATATCATACATCTCTTTGCCTTAAACACAAGTGCCTATTGCTTTATACTGATTGTAATGATTGTCATCACTGCAAAGAGGCTAGCAGCTAGTATGATCATCTTTTTTTTTAACGTGTTCAGGTGAACTGCAGTTGATACAAAGCTGTAAATTGTTGTAATAAGCAAAGGTGGTCATAGAAGCTGCTATTGGTGATCAGGATGGAATAGAAATCAAACAATTCTGGCCTCTCCACATGGGTATGTTTCAAAAACCAGCACAACTTCTTCAGTGATGACTTGTAAATCTGGAATTTCTGTTCTCACTGATGCTCTGTTTTAAGCAAATGGCATATAACTTTCTCAACTCTTGCTTCTGTTATCGTATTTTGTTTCAGAATGCGCATGCGAAACCATCCCCAAACCTCAGTGCGAACTGGTATGAAATTCATCTTCCTTGTCAGTATTCTTTTATTAATAAATCTATTTATCAGTATCTCACTAATCATTTTATCAGTGAAATATGAAATGCCATGTCACTGTCTTTTTTTTTAAAATTCCTTTACAGGAACATATATCCATTTTCAAGAAGACAATTAAGTTTAAATGTCTTGCAGAATAAAATGGCTGTATAGCATTGATATTTCTCGAGTTTTTATGGCCATATCCTGCCATAAAGTATTTACAGAGTGGAACTCCTTTCGTGCACCTGAGGGATGATACTTTGTTTTTAAAGTGTCAGAACTAAATGCTTTAAAGCATCATTTTTTTGTAAATGTTATTTGTTATAGTGAATATGTTAATATATATCATCCACTCCAACTGCTGAATAAGCAGAACTTTGTATTTCATTGTGACTTGTTTTGCATTACAAAAATGCCTATTAGTGTTGCTATGTTAGGTTCTCAGTCAGTACTGGGTATGCTTTGATTTTTGCTTGTCATTATTTTATCCAGAAAATAATACTGCAATGGGAGTAATTTATAAAAATTATAATTTGGAGTCCTGAAGGAATTGGAAATAGTATGCTCCTTTTTTTATAGAGGGAATTCAAAATGCTTTGTAAGTGAGGTTGTTGTTATTACTTTAATTTCATAGATGAAAAAACTTGGGCGTAAGGAATCAGGACTTGCAGAAAAGACGAGAAAAATCTTAATATGCATACATATAAATAATAAAAGGCAAAATTAAAAAGTACATCTGTGCTTTTGTAACACTATTTATATCCATTAAGTTCTTCCATGAAAGAATACACTCCACACTGGGTGGAGATTTCTGTTCAAAAGCAAGCCATTGCATTTCATTGTTGGCTTGCCTTCGTCTTTTCTGTCTTAAATGTCTGCTGTACTGACAGCAACAACCATTCCTGTTTTTTCAGTTGTAAAAAAAATTTCCATTTGGTTATCATTACTTAATTAGATGTCCCTGTGGGTGATGAAAGTGTATTCAAAATAGGTTTCTACGGGCAAGAGATACTGCTACTCAAATCCTGAAGGAAAGGTATTTAAAAGAAAAAGATGATATAGATAAGAAAACAGTGTCGTTTCACTTTTTTTTTTTTTTTCTGCTTTTATACACTTAGGGGCAGAAACTTCAGATAGATGAACAGTTTCAGAACAGCACAGAAAATATCTGTAACTGTGTTAAATACAAATGTGGTAAGTCAGAAAAGAATTTAATTCAAAGAGATACCCTTTCAAGTGTTAAGGTAAATTAGGAATGATAAATCAGGTGTTCACTTTGAACATGGTGCTGAGGAGGAAAGAACTCACTCACATAATTCACAAATAGTGTAAGAAAAGGCAAGAAAATAGGACCCATCGCTAATTATTTGATTGTTTATGGCCTGTCCTTGTATTCTGTTAGTTCCTGCAGCGGGAGGTCTGTGCAGCAAATAGCAGATAGAGTTCTGGGAAAGTTGGGTGGTGTTGACACAGTAGCCTGCATTTTGCTGAGCTGAAGTAAGGACTCCAAACACAGACCCAATGTCCACATAAAGAAAAGTCCCGCTAACCCATTATGAGACTACTCGGGAGTTGTAGACGTGCTTATGTGCTTTACAAGATCAAGGATAGCATTCAGCACCATGCAAATTCATCTTAAAGCATGCCCAATAATGCCTGCAAAAAGTCAGGAAAAAATTTCTGTGGGGCACCAAGTTGACCAGTAGAGTTGGGATTGTTCTTGCCTAGACTTCTACGCTAAAGATGTATATTTTTGAACTAATTATCTTCTGTACCCTCAATAATTAGTGGGGAGAAAGAGACATTTCTCAGGTACTTTTCTTATCCTGAAGTAGACTTATAAAACAAATCAGTTGAAAGAAGCATCTACTGTTATTTTGGTGGTGCTGCTAATAGAATATTATATATTTATTTATATTTCATGCACGGTTATATTTGAAATAATTTGGTGATTGTAGTGAAGCATTAGACTACTATTAACAGTTTGCTTGAAAATCTGACCCATAATTCTTAAAGAGGTAGAATAGCTTTTTCCATTTCTTTTTTACTGTTTGAAACGTTTTTTAACAGAGTTTTGATGCCAAGCTTTTGATTGTCCTGAGCATGCTGTTTATTTTTGCATTTTCTTGTAGTGAGAGACAAAGTTTGCCTGAGTAATGAGAGAGGTGTGCTGCTTCCTGGACAGACAATCGTGGAACACAGTGCAGATGGCATTTGCCATATTTCTTATTGTACAAATGTGATTGATCCCTCCACTAAATACTACCAAATAAACACATCTTCAATAGACTGTGCTGTCAAGTGCAAAGCTGTAAGAAATTCAGAATTTGGAGATGTATATTGTGACTGGTGGTCTTAATTACATTTTGTTGGGTTTTACTGAGTAGATTACAGTCATAGGAGCAAGATGGAAAGGGTAACTATGAGATCTCCCACTTAATGATGTGCCAGTGCGCTTCTGATAGAAGTTTATAAAAGTCTCACTCTGTTCACTGTTTTCTCCCCTGTGTAAATCTTATACAAACTAATGTATATAGCATTCTGCCACCTTGCATCCCTGGATAACTGTAGCTGCATTATGCACAAACTGGTACAACTTCCTGGAAGACATTAGCTCAATAAGGATTGGGAAGAGAATAATTATAAATAGAAGAAAAATTCTAAATGTGGTGAAAACAGCTTTATAAAATAAGCAAATGATACCTTGTCTTTTTAGAAAGTATAATACGTTACCATGGGAATATTATATAGATTACTTTTTCTAATTATGTACGTACTTGATGCCTAATGTGTAAAGAGTCAAAATTGCAGTGGTTCTTCAAGTAAGCTGTCAGACTTACATTTGAAAATGGGAGAAAGACCACTTCATTCTCTGAGTTGGAACTTCTTCCCGTTTACTTCAATTAAGATCAAAGATATTTTATAAAAGCTTCATGAATGTACACTGTGTACAAAAGTAAGCGATCCGATTTTGAAAGTTATTTAAAAATGAACCCTAAAATCAGATCCCTGAAAAAAATCTACCCATTACAGCAGCAAAATGTCAAGCTGCAAGATGGTCTTATACAAGGAATAATCTATTTGATTTTGGCAGAACCAAGTCTATCAGCCTCCAAAAGATTTATCAACTTGCTGTGGTAGCTGTAAGAACTTGTCTTGCCTCCACACTTTCAGCAATGGCACAGTTTCTAATTTTAAGGTAAGTTTATACATGTCTTATTCCCTCAAAGTATTTAGGAGTAAACAAAAAAATTATGAGATATTGTACACACATTGCCATATAAAATGTGCAAAGAGCAGCTTTATATAGCCCAATTCGAGGAATAATTTTGCATGTACACAACGTTTGTTTCTTGGAGAGTCAGTCATATAGCTGTCTACAGTGATTAAAGGATTTTGATATATCAGCGAATCATTGTCAACTTGACTATTTTAGAACCTACTTAACATTATATGTATTTAGTGGAGTTTTAAGTTCTGTATTTAAACAGAACTTTTACATGTGTCTGAATTATATTTTGCTATAAGTATTACTTCTGATTCAGACAAGATCACATTCAATGGAATTGCATTATAAATACGGTAATACCGATTTTGCTGAGTTGCTGAGTAAAGATTCTGTTTTACAATTTTTAACAGCCTGGTACTGCTTGGATTTCAAACTGCATCAGATACGAATGTACTAATACGGCAATAGGACCAGTTCTGGTTTCCTCTTCAGTTGGCTGCCCACCCTTTAATGAAACTGAATGTGTGAAGGTAAGTGTTCAATACGTTGTTTGCATTTGAGCAATGAGTTATATTTGCATGAAAAGATTAACACTGACAAAAGATGTTTTTCCCTCAAGAAGGGAGAAATTTATAAATTTTTGCAATGCCTGCATTTTTGCACAGACATATGAAGGTGAAAAGCTCGTAACTGTACACATTTAGTGTGCTACCAGTTGCTGGAGAGACCTCCTCTTATTCTCAGAATTATTTTTTTTAATAGAGGCTTGTCAAACTCATCCTCATACAGCTGTCTGAACTTGGATGCTTTTCTGGGTTGGACTTCTCCTTTCTAGCTGATTTTCCGTGTATAGCAATTTGATTCATCACAGTGGTCAAAAACATTGAAGAAAAGGAAAGATTGTCTCAATATCAGGAAAATCTTTTCTACAGTGAGACTTTAAGTTTTTGTGGAATAATTTTGCAGGAGAAGCAAAATCTCTATTTGAATTTGCAAAATGACATTAGAGTAAGCGCAAGGAAATGTATGCAGGGAGCACTCTTGTATAGCTCTCTGTAATTCTACATTTACATGTGGATGGAAGGATACTTTCCTTAATGAATGATGGTACACAAGCAGGGAACATGCCTAAAGGAACCAGGTGGCTGTAGTTCTTCCTGGCTGATAACATTGGATTGGTTCTTCAGAGAGAATCACAGTTACACAGCTGGGGAAAGGCCTTTTGCTGTTCTAGGCAAACTAAAATTAAGGCAGAGAGGTAGATCATCATGGCTTGAGATACCGAGGTGGACATCAAAAATTGAACACTCCTTCAAGGTTATCTGAGAGAGCTTTTTAAGTTCTTCCTGCAGTACTCTGGGGAGTGCTTCATGCTACAGCACTGAAGATAGCCATGACTCTCCACTATGGGGAGTGTTTGACTTCGCATTTAAATGAGATTTCTTCCTGTTTTAATTTCAGAATCATTTTTGTGATTGTCAGTATGGCCTCTACAAGAAGTCAGGGGTTTACTCTAAGTAACAGATGATGGTGTCAGACTTAACACAGTCATTCCCTCTCCAAATGTGGCATTTTGATAGCTGGTGATTTATAGTGGCATTCAGTGACAACCACTCAATATTCACTTGTGTTAGAACAGTCAAATCATTTACAGTAAAACATTCATCCATTGACCAGAGTGCTGTATTTGACTGAATAATGTTGCAGAGTTTTATCTGGGAGATATTTCTGATAGTACAAATATATGGGAATATATTAGAAAAGAAATCAAATTTTTTCCTCTTTATTTCTCTCTTGGTCAGGTTGGAGGCTATATTGTACCATTCTTAGAAGGATGCTGCAAAACATGTAAGTGATTAATGACAATTCCTGCCTCACAAGTCTGTCTGATTTGTTGTTACCTTAGAAATAAGGTTGATTCTCTCCTTCATGAAAGCTTGATTCACTGATCTCAAAGGCTATGACTTTCCCAGTTTTACTCATGTGAATGCCAGTGAAACTAGTAGAGTTAAATCAGAAGAAAGCAGCTTAACATTGAAGGGTTTACTCCACTGATAGTGATTGTGGCTGGCCAAGTCACTAAAATTGCTACCTTGAGTATTTTGTAGTTCTCATATAAAACTCCTCAGAAAAATTACTTACTGCGTTTAGTAAAACAAATGTACTGTGTCTTGGAACACTTAACATTTAAAACATGCTTCACCTACGTTCATATTTTCATATTTGGTATATATGAAGATTGATCTACGCAGTTTGTAAGTTAATGCTGCAAATAATTAACTGATTGTAATAGTCTTATGTTCCATTTATAGACATAGTTCAGAAGCTTTCAGGCAATATACTTTAAAAGAACTTATAATTAAAAAATCCCCCCTTACTTGATTACCAAGATATGTTTTGACATCTATGAAAGCTAATAAAGGTTCTCTGGAAAAAAGAAAACAATTCTCTACAGAATGGGTTCAAAATATGCTAATTCTTAATGTAAATCAAGAGCTAAGTACGTTTTTCTTAGCACACTGGTACATGGCTGAAACATTTTGGCTGATTTCATGAAGAATTTAGCCTGAGGGAGACACCTAACCTGAATAATCTAAGCTCAAATATTTGTGGTTGACAGCGTTTTGAGCAATTGAAAAGGAGATTTTACAGCGGGCAGTATCAGATTATCTTTAGAAAGGTGCAAAAATCTGACTTCATTTGCATAACTGGCTGGAATAGCAGTGTAAAAGCTAAAGATAGTACGAGATAAAGTGTGGGAGAGAGCTGGAGAGTAGTGCAGGTGTTTCCTGCTGTGTGGGATGGGATCATGACTACCAGATATGGTACCACGTGCACAGTTACTGCAGTGGGATATGTGTGGACAACTGGGAGGGACGGTGTTACTCATGTATTACATTTTGTAGTGCAAAGGTCATTGAAACTGTGGAAGATATACCTGCTTTTTTCATGCTGTTAATCACTGTAGGGGAATAGTAATAGCTTTTCATGTTTTCTCACTTTGATGGACCTGTGTTTGTCCTAGTTCTGTAGCCGATTCTCCACAGGCTCTTTGAGATTATTTTTTTATTATCTGACATTACCCTTCAATGCCTTAGCAGCCATATAAGCCAGCTTCTGAACAATTTATTAAGACTGTTAAAAGTCCATTAAGCTACTTTTCAGCAATGCAGAAGATCTTGCTACTATACTTAGAGAAAGATTATAACCACAATCTTAAATAATTAAGACAAAAGTAAGTTATTAATTTGGGGCATGCATGAGAAAGTAAAATTAAACCCTTGAAAAATCCAGTGACTTCTGAGATACATTCACGAGTACATTAATACAGTTTTGATTTCACACCTGTTTATAAACAACATAGTACCTCTATGAATCATGTAGTTCATTCTGGTTCTGAACAAATCTGCTTGAGAGCAGTTAATCAATTGTAATTGTGTGAGGTGTTTTATGAGAAGGGTTATCAGGTTGTTGTTTTCTTTTGAAGTACTTTACCATTAGAAAACATTGTGATTTTTGCGTTTAGTTTTAAGTGGTATTTGAAAATTAAGTCCTAGAAGTTCCATCAAAACCTAAAGAGTTTTTACAAACACTGCTCAGAGGAAATTATACTATTCCTTTCTTATAGCCCCAAAAGACATCTTAAATTTAGGGTACCAGATTGTCTTAGTTATACCAATGTAGATTACATTCTTCCTGGTTTTAACATTAGGGTTAGCTATGCAGGTAATACCTGGACATGGTCCTGAGCTGCTGGCACAGTGATCCCTGCTTGAGCAGGGAGGTAGGACCTCAAGAGGTCCCTTCCAACCTCAGCCATCCTGTAATATACAGACATTTTAAGGTTGAACTCTTTTCTCAAATATGCTGAAGTCTAATAACTCCAGAATGTTTCATACTGATAGGGAATCCTCTGTAACATGTGCTCTGTTCAATATGTAATATTCTTACCAGGTTCTACAGTGTCAATGCTCCTCCCATTCCCTGTTAGCCCAGTCACTCCTACAGCCTATGCTAGCTGTAACACAGGTACATTTTCCTGGAAATAAGTAGGACCAACCCAAACAGCATCATTGTTGATTTCCAACAATGTACTCCCTGATAGGAGCATCAGGCCTCATGTTACCCAATTATGCCAAAAGCTGCAGTGTAGTATAACTGCTCATGGTTCAGAGTGGCTCACATTTTGATTTTGTTTTGTTTTTCATTTTGCACTGTGTGGGCAGTGCATTGTTGTTAGCCAACAATGTACTGTTGGTAGTAAGCACTTGCATAGTCTTTAGCTTGCTGCATGCGTAAAATTGCTGTGTTTAAAAATGTAAGCTAATTCCATTATGTTTACAGTGCTGTAGAACATAGAGACTAATGGCTTTGCTTATTAAAGCTTATTATGTAAGCAGCATTTTCACAGATGATGTATCATATAGTTTTGCTTCCCGTGGCATATACAGTAGAAGCAGGTCATTTCTTTCCCATACGTAGTTAGGACAGTATACTGAAAACAGCAAGCCTGTGTTTCCTCCATGAAAACTGGAGATTATATTTGTTCTTTCAAATAGAGTATGTTAATTTTTTGAATTGTGATATGGTATGAATGCAATTATTTCGGCACTTATTTTGTGAAAACATCTCTCCACATTTCTGTAAGAGAAATGATGTTGACTGTAATTTTGTACATCAGAGTGATACATCCTTCATTAAATTACACTCGTGACTCTAGAAGTACTACACTGAAATCTATATTACTCTTTCACATTGACATCACTTTAAATGACAACGGTGTTATGAGTCAACCCAACAGCCGAGCAATGATTTTTGTCCATACAGACTGTGAAAAAGAATCTCATTATAATACAACATGTATAAGATGATCACATGTTTTGTAAGATTGTTCATGGAAAAGTATATTATGTTGTGGAGATCATTAAAAGCCACTGGACATTAAAGTACATGCATGGAAATACATTAAATATGTATATCTTTGAGATACGTACTTTCACTATACCTTGGATGAAGTCATAGCCACAGCTGCACTGAATTCTCCATCCTACATACCATGTATAATGTAAAAGAAGAAAGGACATGAATAGGCCTATGAGAAACATAAAATAATGGTGAGTTTTTTATTTTCAAAAACAACTTTTTTTTCTTCATATCTCAATTGCCTTTTTCTCTAAGCAAGTATAATTTAATGATAGTCGAGCAGTAGCCAGCCATTTCTGATTGTAGATTTTTATTTGCTTCCAAGAAGATTCATTGCTGTCCTTTCTTTCATATTCTAGAAACCTCTGCTATGTCTAGAAATAGTTGTAGGCTTATATATTAAACAAAAACAAACAAAAACCACAAAAAAGAAACCCTGAAAAACTAACACAAAAAATGCTTCTCTTTGACAACACCTGGTTTGACAGTGATTAAAGCAGGGAACTAGACATTGCACATCAAGATGTAATAAACCTCTGTCACAGTTCAGTATTGGGTATTGGTCAAAGCAGTAAGTCTTTCATTGCCTTTTCTTTTCTGTAACTAACAGTGTTCACCTTTTGGCAACAACTTTGAATTTCTTGGCTGAAATAAAATGCAGCTCTGTAAGTGGAGAGTCATGTGAGAATGCATCATGGTGTGTGAAATCTGCTGTGAAACTGGAAGCTGTTATAATGGAATGGACTATTCATTTCTCTTACAGATCTGCAATGTGGTGTGGTTTCTTCAGCACGGAAAGGATCATCGTAAGAAGATACTGTGCTTTCTGATCTCTAACAACTGAACTTTATACTGAGCTTCTTTGCTTTTTTCATATGTTCAGGATTCCCTTCTTAAATTAGGCTTAACTCCTCACTTCATTTCATAATTTTTTTTATCTTTCATCCATATATTTTGTACATACTTCTGTGACAAAAATTGTGGAAATAATGCTAATGAAAATGTAAATAAAAAATTTAATTTGTTCACTGGTGTTCTTTTTCTTATTTAATAAAAACACACAGAAATGTAAAGCCCCCTGAAGCCCTGTTCTTAATCAGATTCTGCTGTTAAGTGTTCATTTTAAACTTTGTTCATACCAAAGGAGCACAGTTACTGCTATTAAAGTTTGTTACTGTTATTTCATAGAAAATACATTTTATACTTTATTAACAAGCCTTCTCACAGGAGTGATTGATCAATTTTACAAAATTTTTTGAAAGACAGTAGACTTAGTCTTAAGTGGCTTCTGAGTGAAGAATGAACCTTTTATAATTGTTTTTGAAGATACAGGGAGACAGATACTTTAATGCATGAAATGGAATAGTTTGAAAAGCAATACGATGTATAGCTAATGTCACTTTGCCAAAGTTTTATATGTGCAGTGATGTATTTTCTTCTTTGTGTCTCTTGATCCCATAAAACGTTCAGGAATGTTCTTGTCTCTGAAATGTTTAGAATTTTGAGCTGATATTTTTCAATCAATGCCCATTTTGCAGGTAAGGAAGATGGAAAATTCTGTAAAAAGGTGACTGTTAGGATGACTATCCGCAAGAATGACTGCAGGAGTAACACACCAGTAAGTAAATAACTATCACAATTTCTTTTAACAGAAGGGGAAAAAATATGAGAAATAAAAAGGAGGAGGAAAGGGAACACAAATTCCACAAAGCTATTGTCTACATCTCTCTCACAGAGACAGAGGTTTCTGTGTTTCAGAGCTGTTTTAATGTTTCCCTACATTCTCAGCAATCGTCTTCTCAAGTAAGAAGAAAAAGGGGAATGTGACTTCTGCTTTTATATGCATTTAAGCGCATGATAATTTAGCACAAATCCAGGGTCTCAGTTCACCCTATAATGCAATTATTATATGCAAATTAACTTTGTTATAACTGAATCTTGCCAGTGATTTACTACAGTTAAAATGGCTGCAGATGTGCTTGATTTTTCCATCTGTCCAGGGAAAGTATTTAAATGCTAACTTCATGAAGAAAGGAATCCTGGGTCCTATGGGCTTTTTTTAGACAGCAGCATGAGCACACTGTGAAATGTGTAGGAAGAATGAGGCACTATCTGTGTGTCTACCGAAGGATTTACTGTAGGAGGACATCAACAATGTCCTGCTGGGCAATGTGAGCAGCAGCAAGGGTGCAGACAGACGTCTCGTGTGAGATGTGTAAGCGCGCCTGGAAAAGCTGTAATAAAAGAGTATAGGGAAACAGCTGTAACCTCTAAAATGACTCTGAGAGTACATTTTGTAGAGCAAGCTGTTGAGCAGCCAGGAAATTTAGTCTCAGTGTCTCACTGAACAGAAAGACAAATCCTGACTATTAAACTTGAAAAAATTATCAGTTTATATGACTGTTTCTGTTACAGTCCGTATTACAGTTTTGGTATGATTCGTAATAATTCCCCTTGGCTTTCCAAAGGATTGATTCTTTATATTCCTCCTCACTGATACCAGTATAGCAACACTGCATCAGTGTATCACTGAAACTAATAATGGTGGGAGTTGTGGGCAGAACATTTGGTGCTATGTTCAAGCCAAGATTGTTACAAATACTTTAAAATTCAAAGCCTTTTCAAGGCCAGGCTGGATGAGGCTTTAAGCAGCCTGATCTAGTGGGAGGTGTCCCTGCCCATGGCAGGGGGTTGGAACTAGATGATCTTTAAGGTCCCTTCCAACCCAAACCATTCTATGACTCTATGAAAATTCAAAACTGAAATTTTTTCTTTGTGTCCATTAATAGCCAAAATCTGCTGTTACCAAAACTGTCAGGAAAGCCATCATTAATCTCAGTAAGATAAAAATTGAGACCTATCTGGGCAACGTACTTCTGAGTTTATTACTCAGACATAGTGGGACTTCATAAGGGGCTAGAGGAAATACCTCCAAATTTTTCATTACTTTGCCATTGGATTTAGGTGCCTAACATCTTTGGACTTTCTTGACGACTCCTAACTTTATTTCCTAGATGCTTCAATTTCCTGATTATTCTTCATGTTTGTTACCAGGTGAACATTGTTTCGTGTGATGGAAAGTGCCCATCTGCAAGCATTTACAACTATAACATCAACACGTATGCAAGATTCTGCAAATGCTGCAGGGAGCTCGGACTACAGAGACGAACTGTGCAACTGTATTGCACCAGTAATTCAACCTGGGTCAGCTATTCAATCCAAGAGCCTACAGATTGTTCTTGCCAATGGTCTTAAAAAACCATGAAAGAAAACAGCAAGTCCAGCTCTTCCCAGCATAAGATAATTATAATAGTTTATCTATTAAAAATACAATACCCAATCCACTGAATTTTACCAGTTTAATGCTAAAAGATAAAAGAGTAAAAACATTTTTGGACTCTTCTAAATTTCTGAAGAATGTCTTTGCATCATTTTTATTGTGATTTGTCTTTCATGTTCATTCACAGGGATTGTTTTAAGAGTTCTTGTGATGTGTGCCAACTTAAAAGGTGAAGTGTTTTACATTAGACACCTCAAGAGAAAAAAAACACCATCTATTTTGTCCTGGAAGGCTGGCCCACTCTGTCAGGCACCCATTCCTGTTTTAAATCACTGACAGACTTATCTGGCAGCAGTTTGCTGTTTTGAATGCATTGCAATTGTGCAAATACATTCAGTGCCTATTAAGAAAAATTGTTGGGACAACATGAGAAGAATTTTTAGTTTAAATCATATTCCTCTTGTAAAGTAGAGCATGTATGAGAAATTCAATTAAAGATTTTTTATTTTTTTTTTTTCAATCAGGGAAACATTGTCAATACTGATAACTGTGTGTAATATTCCCTGGTTGTTAATTTCAGTTTTTCTAGTGTATTTTATATTGTAGTGAAAAGTATTATTGCAAACATGTAATGTATGGAACAGATAGACTGTTTGTAGGCTATCTAGATTAGTCATTAGTAGTTACTTTCTTTCTGCTAAACAATATGGCATAAACTGAAAATACACAGATTTAACAAATGAAGACCATTTTACAGTCCTTTATATTGATATACCTTAAATGAAAACATTCAGCTTATGAAATGCACCGTACTTCAACTGTTTCCTTAGGAGAATGAACTTTGTTTAACACTAATTTTAAAGGTGAGGAAATTCATTAGAAAAAAGAAAACCAGGATTATGTATCTGTCTAAAAGCAAAACAAAGTTGAAAATCTTTGTCACCAGTATAGTAGAATTTAACTTCTTATGGCAAGTGTTTGATATTAAAAATGTACAATTGTAAGGTTTGAAATTTCCAAAGCAATTTTGCTTATGAACTTCAACAATTAATATTTTGTTGTAGTGAACTTATTTTTTTCTCTTCTAAGCTAATGTTGCTGTTCTGTTCTTTTCCAACAACTGCCACCAAGATTTAGCAAAAATTCAGTAGCTTTCAAAATGCAGATAGCATGTAGTGATACGCTTGACATCCTATAATAGAAAATAGATCTTAGCATGACTTCTTAAAAAGCTGTTTGTCTGCAGTTAATCCAAAGAAAAATGTGGTGTTAAGATCAATCATGTGAACATTTTTTATATTAATTTTGTATACTGTACATCTCATTCTTACAATATCTAATAAACAACAGGAAATCTTATTTTGTTACAATTAATTTTGCTATCATTGTTAAAGCAGCTTACTACACGTGATTCAACACACAGTGTTTACTAATTTCTTTTCCCAGAGTGCACGTGGTTAATTTTAGGGTTTGCTGCTATCACTAGTACTAATGATCTAATACTACAAGAGGGAAGGACCTGTATATGGATTTTTGAAAATCTACATCTTTTTCTGGCTCCATCACAGTTAACTTTCATCCTCAGAAATGCAAAATTCAACTATGTCATTTTATTCAAAACAAAAATTGGAAAACTGTTACTCATCAAAGTATAACAGAACATTTCTGACACAAAGTGTCAGGCTTTTTCCTCTGGAAAAAAAACAGAGGAAAAATAAGGGTAAATTTCTGCACATTTCCTTTCCATGGCTTTTTCCTAAACTGTCCCTCAGGATTGACTGCGAAGAGTAGACTGTGTTTTGAGTAAGTGTAGGCATTTTGTTAAATGCAGTTGTTTTGTAGTGATGATTACCCTTGAGTACTTAGGGACTCAAGGGTCTTAAGTTAAGTCCTTAAGATCTAACTGTAATATGTGCCATCCCTACCCATTTAGTAAGACATGTTCCTTGTGTTCAAAGGCATCTTCTAAATAGCGAGAAAGGACATTGTTTAGGAGGAGTGCATGTGTTGGAAAACCACGGATTGAGGAGCTGAAAAAAACCTGCTGTTCACAAGGCATTGAGCAGAGATAAGTCCTTGAACCCAAGTGCCTAAAATTCAAGTTTTGGCATTTGCAAAGGTGAAGTTCATCCTTCCCTAGAACCAGCTGGCAGATGCCAACCTAATCAGTAGGAATTAATAAAAGAGCTGTTTCTTTTGCTCTCAAGCAAGACAGTATTTGCTGTCAAGTGCCAACGACCAACATGAGGGACAGAATTAGAGCAGGAATTAGGTGAGCCACCCTGCTTCCCTTGGCTGTGGTGTGGTCCCTCCTCTTGCCACTCGAGCTAATGGCAAAGCACTCATTGCTTCCAGCAGCACAAGGCGGTTACTCTGAAATCTATTTGAGATCCAAACTTTCAACTCTTGCTTGCAGAGCAAGTTAATACTGGCAGTGAGAGTAGAAAGCAGACTGTGGTGTATCCAGTAACGGTAATCAAACACTGCTGCTGCTTATACTTCAGGAGTAAAATAATAAACATTGTGTTAAGTCCCTACTTCTGATTTTGTAAACGTTAGGCTTATGCTGAGAGAAACAAAGGGAAAGATCCAAACTGCCTATGGGTTGACAGGGGAAGCTGCTTTTATCCCTGCCTCCATGTTAAATTCCTTCACGGATGCTTAGCCTGTCTGTCAGTGCTGAGTACAAAGCACCCTGTATTTACCTTGCGCTGTGTTCACACAAAGCAGCTCAGCTGGAGAAAGATTTTGCCTTATTTGTACTTCCATGTCTTCGGAAACCAAAGGGACCTCGACGAGCTGTGGGTTTCATCTGATCCTCCCATGCAGGAGGCACTCAGACTGTAACAATATCTAAGTCTTAAAACAGTTGTCTTTTGCTTGATTATATAGGTGTAATACAAAGGGTATACAGCTATGCTCTTTAGAATACGTGTTTTACTATCACAACCTTGTTTGTGTCTTTATTAGCCTTAAAGGCATATGTGCACTTGAACCTAATGAAATACTGGAGCCTTTATGCAAGTTCCCATAGTGGCACAAGTGAAATCGCGCATTCAGCACATAAAACAAGTTGGTGGAAGGAGACTCGCTTTCTAAAAGCGTTGCTGCCATGGCATGCTCCGGTGTTCCTGTTGCAGCAGCACACTGTTCAGAGACAAAACTGACTGGATCCTTCACTGAGTTCAACATTTCTTGCAATATTTTGGAGAACAGTGTTCCCTGGGGATCTAAAAGGGAATAATAATAATAATAATAAAAAAAGGAAACCTGTTTTTAGAAGCCCAAGAGAAACAAAAAAACAAAGAAACAAAAACAAAGAGGAGGCCTGAAGGGGTTAAGGAGGGGCCTCCTACCTTCCCTTCAGCTGAAAAGCCAATTTGTCCCAGCTGAAGCCCGTTTCTGTGGGGCAATAAAGGTGGAGGTGGTGTGGGTGCTGGGCTGGGTAAAAGCACTGTGGATGGGGCAGTGTGAGCGTGTGGTAAGTGCTGTTTTCCTGAACTAGCCGCTTATTTTAGGAGAGAGGAATGGCCAGTTGATACGGGGTCTGTAGGTTGTAAAATGTGGACAGGAGGCGAGTGGCCTTAGGGACTGTGTCATAGGTCTTTATTCTTTCTCAGTGTGGCTGTGAGAAAGATTTGAAAAGATTATCTTTTATTCTGTAGAAGCTGACTTCTGGCTAAAGGAGCAAAGTCATAAATAAAAATGTTGGTGGTATTGGAGACCGTTGTGCTTGTACAACCACGTTCAATTATCTGTTCAGGCTCTGCTGGGGCAGGCAGCTGGAGAGCAGGCCTGCCTTGCTTCTGTAAATCTGAAACTGGGGTGATTGCTGGGGGAAAACATGGCTACTAATGGCCTCTAGGTTTCCTGTCTTTTGTTGGCTTCAAGGCTATCTGCAGACATGGACTTTTAGAGGCCAATTAATCTAGATCAAACTCAAAAATGGTGCTTAGGTGATTCCTCCAAACAAACGAATGCTGTTGGTGTTCGTCTGGCAGACACCTTGTGACTGCTGCGCTGCGAGGCTGAGCGCGTTGTGAAGTCATTTATCCTGAATGAAAGCAACCAAATTTGAAAAACTCCCTTCACAAGGTAGGTGACAGACTAAGTAACTCGGGGTTGGAGGGAGGGAGGGGAGTGTGGGAGTTGACAATATAGGTATATGATAGAAGTGGGCAGGAATAGTTTTCTTGATCTCTAACATCAGGTATGTATCTTTTTTGGTTTGTTTTGTTTTTTTTTGTTTAACGTGAATGAAAATGCTGTGGGAGCGAAATACTGACCTTCTTGAAAATGAGACCTGTTACATTTCTTCACAAGTCTCAGAATTTCACCCCTGAGGGCTGTGTTCTCCTCACATCCGTTTGCGTGTGGAGTTTCTCCACAAAAGTGATTCCTAAAGTAGGCACAGAAACATCATAGGCTTGTAACTTGTTAAAACTAGGATTTCAAATCTTTCCAATGCTGGATTGTTTTCCTTCTTTGAATAAAATATTTAGTGATTTGAGTATGGAATCATTGCTTGTTTGTTATGGTGCTGAAAGCTCATTGTTACCTCCTTTAAAAAACACCTTACTTGCATTACCTCAAGCAAGCTTACCCAGCCATGATTCACAGGAAAATAAATGATTTGGCAGCTGGAGACTTGAGTATGATGGATATTGGCTATTAAGAGAGGCCTTTAAAAAGAAATATAATGATATCAATTGTGCTATATAAACTCTCACTGTCTGGGTTATTAGTACATGATCTGGTCTCAGGATAATGGCCTCTTGAGTAATGCTTCCTCTAATTAGCGATAGTGCTGCCTGGTGGTTTGCTAAATTAATCTGAAATACTGGCATCTGTTGGTCTGCAGTTTAATGCAAACTATTAGTCACAAGTTAAATAACTTGCATCTCCTCAGATGGCCTCTCAAGTATGCAGTCCATGAAGTCAGACCAAAATAATTCAAAAAATTTCATCCTCACTCTTATCTCTGACCACACCATTATCTTTCTCCCCAGTGCAAGTGGCTAGCTATGAATAATTAAAATGAGGTAACAGCTGCTATGCAGATGGTGATTTTTTGGAAAAATCCCCTCTCAGTGTGATGATGACGTCTAACCTCTTTAGAAATACTACCTGACTGACTGCCATACCCTCAGGTCTGCTTTCTGTATGGACTTTTGACCAAGACTTTGATCACGTCAGCTCACTTTAGCTGTTTAAAACATAGATATCTGAATTAACTCAGGTGTCTAGGCTCCATCCATTACCAAAGAGAGAGAGATGCATCCAGAGAGTGACTCATCCCATCTTAAAATAAGTGCCTGACGGGCTGAATCATCCTCCAGATGTATCATCTTTCCTTTTCACTGTAGAGAGAACCTCGATGGCAAGATGTGGCTAGGCATCTTGGTTTTAAGTTGTTAAAATTAGTTGGAATGAAATTCACCCTTAATGGTTAAAGACTCCCGACAGGCTTAAAAGTCAACTACTCTGATAGCATATATGGCATATTTTATCTGACCTCATATGAGATGATAATTGTTAATATTTGATTTGCATGAAGCTGAATGTAATTTGTCTTGTACAATTTTTTCTGTATGTCTTAAAGTACGCTCACTTCATATGACAGCAATACCTAAACTATACCTGTATCTCTAGAACTGAAGAAAGACGTCATCAGATTCAAGATGGAAGAGCGCAACTAAATTTGGGAAGATGCAATGTGTTTATTGCCATGACAAGCTGGAAAAGATCTAGAAGGTTGTCGTCAAACCAGGACAAAGGTGAGTGAATTTTAAAGTACTTCTGGTTTATAGACCTTTTATTTTGTAGGTGTTGCCTTGAGTCTTGCAGGTGATTTGTGGTCTTGCTTTCTAAGCCTTTGGCTTCCAAGAGCTTAAAGGTAATGCAATTCTTCAGAAAGTTACGAAACCCACCTATGAAATATCTTTGTGCTTCAGCTCTTTAGAGCATCTGGAGTTCAGTTCGAGGCAGCAGAGAAGCTTTTCAATACACAGGCCTTTCCCAGCTGTTTGATTTCTTTTATATGATTGCCCAGGGGCAGGTTCTGACCTCAGTTTATGTACTTGAAAGGAACATCAGATTTGGTGTTTCGTTTTCCTCAAGGCTAACATCTTAGGGCATGAGTTGAGTATGTGAGATTTGTCCAATATGTGCCTTGTGTGGTAGAATATTGGAAAGAAAAAAAAATAGCAGAGAACTTTAATAGAATTTCTTTTTGATTACTAATGGAGAAGTCTGATCTTAAGCATGAAACATCAAAGGCAGAATAGCTGGAATAATGCCTAATGTCAAGAGCGTGCCTGTTCTTTACCTCTGTTCTTAATCTTCCAACTGTCCTTTCTGGACCTTATTCCCTGTTGAGCTCCATGTTGATGTTTTATTTTATTAAATAGGGAAAAAAACAGAGAAGGACCTTCTGAGATGGAGGACATCAGCAGACGATAACTGCTGTATTTCCTTTTTTTTTTTCCTCAAAGAACTCTACCCTAGCAAAGCTGATTTGGTGAGTGGTGAAAGTTAGCTGTATGACAACTAATCACTAAAGCAGTGTTCTTGTTAAATATTGCTGGAGTGATTAGAGATTACCAGATAACCCAGTAGTAGCACATGAAGATCATAGTTTTACATAGGAATGGTAGCTTGTACAGCCCAGCATTCTCTTTCCAAACTTTTGCTCCGGAAGAAACTGCAAGAAGGGGCAATTTTTAGATCAGTGGTTTTGGAATAAAAAAGGTGATTTAGAATTTTGCATGCGAAACTTGCATTTTATGCAAATATACCGGCGGTCTGTGCAACACTGTAATAGCAAAGTCTCCCACCTCTTACAAATCATAAAAACCCATTTCAATGATATTTGCTCGCAAATAATTTCACAGGCCAATTGGATGGATGCTGTGAGGAAGCACATGGCTTCACAGCTAGGTGCTTTTCAGTTCACGGGAGAGGAGTAGGCTCTGGCTATCGGTACCATTTATTGTTACGTGCGTGTTCACTATAACCCTCTTTAAGGCTGTGTTGTGTGCAGGCAGCTAGCATAAACACTGGAAGCAGTGTTTATTCTCAGTTTGGTAAATAGCTTCCTCTCACCTCTACTTGTTTCAGGCTCTACACCTGGAAATCCCCTTGGCCTTTCCTAGTGCTAGTGCAGTCAGGGCTGGACCAACCCTGCGGAGAAAGGAGGACAACTTCATATTGCACTCCTGCTTATATATTTCTCGGGAACTCCAAGTGCTCTATGTGAAAAATTTTTAGAAGAAAACTGGGGCCTAACAAAAGGGCTGGCTTAAAATAAATAAATAAATAAATAAATGCCTATTTTATCTGCTTGGGATAACTTTAAGTGGAACAGCCCCCACACTTTTGTTTAAAATCTGCAAGATGTTAAAAATGTTTTTCTGGCAGCCTCCTGATTTTAAAATACTTTGTTGGACTATCAGTATTTTAGATCCTGGCCCTCATCTTTTTCTCTGGAGATGAGGGATGAGATTTTTGAGGAAAACATTTAGAAGTTTATCTCTTCAAACTGACAAGTCCAAATTTCAGCAAGAAAGAGGGGGAATCAGTACCTAAGGGTGAGTTTTGGCATTACAGAGGGAGGGGAAGAAAAGCTCTCCCTTGATAATGGAGGAAACCAAACATACTCTGTTATGCTGATAGCAATGGGCTTGAGTGCAGCCCCTGGTGTAGTATTAATACAGGTTTGCCACGTGTATCCAGTCCCCACTGCCCATGTGTTTTGCTGGTGATTCCAGAATAGGGTCAGAGCAAGCCAAAAAGGCAGGGGCTGAAGACTGCTGCTGTTTTCCCTAGCAAATGCCTGTGGGTTTTTTTGATAAAGGATTCGCGTTCTGTGAATTGTTTCAGATCTGGATGTGTCCGTGCTGTCTCAGGGCTGCGCTTTCGTACTTGTCTGTAGGCAGTGATGGAGACGTAGCGGCTGTACAGGGCCACAAAGTTCATTCTCTGTTACAGTCTGGCTGTGAAGCTTTGGGCTGACCACTGATTTTTGTGACGTTACAGTATCAGGAACTGGTACTTCATTACCAGGTCTCTCTCCTGTATTTTTTTTTTAAATAAGAAGAAATATTCTGCAAACCTGTATTAATGGAAAATCTTTCAAATATTGCTCTGCTTAAAAAATATAGTTTTAGCACTTTACCATATTTTTTAGTAGTAGTTGCTCTTCTATCTTTTCCACGTGTTGTGGGGCTAAAGGAGTATGGGGCCTTCAGGTGTAGCTCCAGTAATGGACATGAAATGAAAGAAAATATAACCTAGTGACCTATTAAGACTGTACTTAAGTTGATCTCTGGAATGAAATTTACAGCACTATTGCACACTTGTTTCTCAGCTCCCTTACCAGAGGAGAGGGGGGGAAGGAAAGGTAGCATTTTCATGCTTTAGATTTGGCCATATTGTAGCACTTCTAAATCTTCTGTCAACACTGGTGTGACGTTGCATTCATTAAAAATGCACGACCTTTTTTAAACATCTGTCTGTTATATAAATAAAAATAATGCTGCCCTATATTTTTATGGTATGCTAATCCTGCATGGCCATGGTCTAATTATCAAATGATTTCATGCTACCCTGGTGGCAGGCAACATCCAGACCGCTGAACACTTGCTATGGATCTCTTATTAAATCCCTCTTGCACAGTTTCATTCATAAATTTACCATGGCTTTTAAAACAAAATAGTTTGATGCTTATACAGCAATATCAAATAAGAGCAGTATGTTTCCAGAATGCAGCAACATTTTTCAGATGCTCCACTTCACGCATGACTGAATAATTGGTGGCAAACTCCATTATTGACTTCTTTTACCTTGAGTGGAAGCCATGCCGCTGGTAGGTAGCGCATGCTGGTTGTGCTCAGAGATGAGATGCGCTGGATGTAGCCTGCCCATACCTTTGTGGAGCTTGAATATTCTACTGTCTACACTAAGCTTCATTTTGACAATGGGTGTCCTAAGTTGGGTATCAACACTCCTGGTCCACACCCATTTTCCTGCTCCATTCTGGCCACGTTGGAGCTAGAACAGAGGTGCTGGGTGCTGGAGTGCTCATGGCTCTTGCCTCCTCTGATGTTCCTCCAGCACTGCCCTGTGCCAGCTCCCAAGAGGGACATGGTGCCTTAGAGCTTTGGAAACATGCCATGTTACACTTGGAGAGCCAAAATCCAAAGAAAATTGTGTTCTTGTTGGTTGCATTGTTAATTTAACTTTGGAAAGACTTAGAAAATTAGTTGGTGGAAGTAGCTAATGGAAGTGCTTGCTTATTTCTATAAGGCAATTTTTTACCTTTGAATTCAGTGCAAAAGGTTTATTCCCAAGTGACTGTGCAATTAACTCCATTAACAATGGAATGATTAAAAACAGAGTTAAAGTATTTGCCCAGATTTATCCTTAGGCTGCAATTTACCCTTAGGTTGCAATTTACCCTGAACAACTTCATGCCACCCATGCCAACTTAGTGCCATCTGGTCTCTTATGAGATAACATTTGCAGCTTAACAAGAAATCTTCCTTTTGTCTAGTGACTTGGAGTAGTCCAGTAGTATTGTGTTCCCTGCATTTGCACCATCCATCCCCCATTGTGTGTTTGTTAAGGCAGTATGTATCCCATAGATCTGTTTCTTTTGATCTGCAGCTTCAGTGAAGCACTACTGGAGTGGAATTGAGTAGAATTTTGTCTACCCTTGTGTGAGGGCTGCTAGAGAGCCAGTTGGCTGGACACAAATCATGGTGGTGACAAAGAAAAGCCTGTGACCCATTGAGGGCAAATTGAAGCATTGATGGTAGAAAACAGCACCAGTGTGCAGGTAACAGGGGGCTCCTGGGGAGGGAGAAGCAAGGAGGGAAGGGAAGATACACACATACGCGCCTTGTGGTTGTGAACTTGGATTAATTTCCCATCCTCACTGCTTTTTTTGTTGTTTTTTCTTTTGCTTGATGAAAGGTTTGTCACTTCTAGTACTACCATATTCTAGTTCAAGCCACCTTGCACAGACCAAAATATTTTTATCAGCCTTTTACATTTGCCCAAAACTGCTTCAAATAAAAATGAGATAGTACCACAGGAGTGATTTGCACCCATGTGTTACCAGCATCCCTGGCCTCCTGCTAAAGTTTAATGAATTAATTTCCCTCTTCTCTGACACAGCTAATTCTGATATAAGCATGTGTAATAAGTTGGAAATTTCAATGAGTTGTGTGCTTACTCACTGAGGTATGCGACTTGCTCATTGCTTACAGAGTCTGTTTTTGTTACCAGGTCATTTGAAGTTCAAAGTAGCTGAAGATGTTTGTAGCATACTCTTTTAAAATAAGATACTGCTGTTCTCTGGGTAAGAAAATCCTCATTCAGAGCATTTTAAGAAATATTTGTTGGATGTGGAATTTGGGCAAAAACTTCTTCTAAACCATTTGAATAAAAGGTGTCTGGGGTGCCAGCATTCAAGCCACTTACCACTTCTCTTGCTGCAAGCAGTGGGGTCTGCTTAAACCATGTGCCGTGTCCCCAGGTGGCTGGACCCATTGTCAGCAGAGTTTAGAAAAGCACAGACAAGGCAGAGTGGCGTGTCAGGGCATCACCTACACATATTAAAAAAGGGGTATATTTTCTTTTTTATTTTTTTATTTAATCTCCTTTTGTGGATTGTCTGAAAGCTGTGGCGATACAGATAGTCACGAAAAAGCCTCCAATAATCAGAGCAGCCTGCCTTGTCACTGCCAGCTTTCTCTGCTTCCGACTGCCCCAAACCTGCCTCTTTCCCTCTTCTTCCTCTCAGTGTTTTGTTTTCTTCATGGTCCAGCTGGTGTGTATGAGGTACAGGATGGTGGAGTGTGGCTGAGCTGGGATTGCCTGAACTGCGCCGTGGGGAAACAACTATATCTGGGCAAACCAGGTGAATTTTTAGAGGGTAAAGGGAACATCTTTGTGCTCAGGCTGTTCCTTGCCACGTTTCTGTTTCAAAGCCTGTAAGTACTAGAAACTTCCAGGCAAATGACTCCACACACATATATTTATATTTTAATTATAGGGACAAGCAAATAACTGCTTTGGCTGAGATCTTCGATAGCACACGCAGGAAACTTAGAGCGCAATATTTCCATTACAGAAAACTCCAAATTATTTGCTTGTCAAAACTGTAAACTACCAAAATTAGGATATTTACAAGGGAGAGTTACGGGTAAATTATTTGTTGGGGTGCTGCCACCATCTCTAGCAAATAATAATAATAATGCACAGAGGGTTAATGGCCGTGCAGCTGAAATATGTTACTTGCTCTGCAGCAAGTTTGGTGGTGGTGGGAGGGAGGAGCAAGAGCAAGGGCCAGCCCTGTGGCTAAGTCATCCTGGTACTTCCAGTAGACAGGTTTCACTTATGTGATGATCTGGTTGCATTTGAGGTGTGTATACACTATGTATTCTCTATGTGTGTATATTATATATATGCACACAATGGAAATGTGGTAACGTGGTACTCGTAGCCAACAAACAGCACTCAGTGGTCACAGATGTTTTCTTTTTATACCTGTTGAATATGACATTAAAACACCTTTCATTTTATATGTCTGTCTGTGCAAGTAGGTAAAATCAGATATTACTGTATAATATGTGTAGTAACTGTTTTTTTTATTCAAAGCACTGGTTACTAATCAGATTTTCAGTTCACTGAGCTTGTCACATCTCTGCTGGATTTCTAGATGTTAAGAATATTTTTCCAAATGGCCAAATCTCATATTTAAAATTCTAATGGATTTTACATAACATAAGAGGATTTTAGTACCAGAAAAATTCCATTTTCTTCAGTCCAGTTTCAGGTTCCTAACCTGATTTTCTGGGCTTAATCCTCTTCCTGTTGAAATCAATAAGTACATTGTAATATAATGATTCACGTTCAAGGTTCAACCATAGAAAATTAAGGCTACATGCTGATTTTACTGCCATTGTTGAAAGATGATCTCTTAAAATGTGTAAAAGCACAATAAACTCTTTAACTCTTTCAGCCCTATTCTTTTTTTTCTCTTCAGAGAGTCTAAACACTTAAAAATGGATCTTTGTTTCAGACCTAATGATGGCAAGAAGACACAAGCTGAGAGATGCTATTCAGATTTGTGGTTTCAGGTGCTTTGTGGTGGGTCAGTCACTGGATAACGTGGAGCTTGACATGAGATGTGAGGAAAACCATAGTCTACTCTGTGTGCCTTTCCTGATGCCTGACTGTCATTTTACATTTGCCACATGAAAAATAAGGATGCTTTAGAAAACACCAGTGCTTTATTTGATATCTATAGGTGAAAAGGCATCCAGGTTGGAATGTTTTTTTCCCTTATTTGTGTAAAAACTGCGATTGCTTAGTTCAGCAATGCTATCCTCTTTCCTTAACTAATGCATGTTAAGTAGGACTGAAAGGACATAAAAAGCAAGTGGGGCATTTTTTTATCATTTTAACGTAAAACAATGTAATTAACACTATGGAAGTGGGGGCTTTGATTTGTTTAACTCTTTGAGAGCAGTGGAAAAGAAGCCTCAGTCAATCTGTCTTGTTAAAATGTACCGGATGTGCTGGGAAATTTTGGGATGCCCTGTTGTCATCTCACATGCTCTGCACAAAGGTCCCATAGTTAAGAGGGTCTTGACTGACGCTCATAGCAGTGGTGTGACTGCATCTCGAAAGGGGAGTGTTTCAAAATGGACTTTAGGTTATGCTTCAGGCTGTCTTCAAATGGGTCTTCTGGAGGTGGTAAGTGCCACCTTTTCTGCTTTGGTGCATCACGTGGATGCTATAACCACGGGGAAATCAGAAGAGTGAATTCTGCCCTTGACTGCCCCTGTCGAAGTGTGGGGGACGCTCTGGGGGCTCTGCTCCCTGTGAGTGCACACGTGAAGAGCCTCTACCACTGCTTTCCAACAGAGCTGTCCGTGCAGGTTATAAATCCTGATGCCATGTGGCTCCTTCCTGGGAATAAAAGTCAATATACATCCTATGGCTTCTGCTCCCCGAACATGAAACTGCCTATTAATGAAATAAATGCACCTAAAGCATTAACCTCAGGCTCTCTGGAATCCCAGTTGAACAAGTCTGTTTTCTTCTTGCCTCCAAAGTCTCTAGGAAAGAAAAAATAAAATAAAATTAATGTCCATCTCCTCCCTCTTCCTCATCTCACAAGACCTTCTGAGAAAGCCAAGCCCTTCCCATTAGGTTTCCAGTCTTTTAGGTGCAGTGATTTTGGTGCAGTGATTTCCCTGCAGTGTTTTCCCCATGGCTACTGAGCTCTCTCTTTCTGGCTCGGGTGCTGGAAATGGTGTGTTCCCTGCCGAAATGCAGCCTTCTTCCATCCTGCAGGAAGGTGTTCCGGCCTTCTCCTGCTTTTGGGACCCTGTAGAGAAACACAGATATCTGGAAAGGGGAGTCTGTGCCAGCTGTTTGGGGAGCCCTTCCTTGTGCAGAAGGACAGGGAAAACAGAGTATGCTTTCATGTGTTCCAGCTGACAGAATTACATGCTCTTGTTTCCCAAGATGCATGTTTTTTCTAGCACACAGGCTTGTGGAAAACCGTGGGCTGATCAATGAATATGTCTAGCATTAGTGGAACCATGTCTTTTTATAAGCGTAGTGTTCAGAAAATCTTGGTCTGAAAATGTATGGTTACAAAGTATGCTCTTTGGGTGTCCCTATTGATTCCAGTTCAAATTCCTAATTGTCTGACCCAGCAGGAATGGATTGCCAGGTTGTAGATACTTCCCTTCCCATCCCCAGATGCTGGTTTGTACTAAATCAGTAAGGATTAGACTTTTTTTGGTGGACAAACAATGGCTGATCCATGTTAGACCAATGAAACTTCACTGATGAGAAAAAGGCTTAAAAAGGTAAAAGCCAGAATAGACTCCTTCCACATGTATTCTGCTCTGCTGGTAGAAGAAAGAAGTTGGCAGTTTTGGCAAGGGTAGTGGGTACATGTGCATCAGGTCAGAAGATACTGGTGTTCCATACTTTCCAGTAAAAAGGAAACTGATACAAAGAAATGCTAATAGGGCTGGCAGCTCCCAGTTTCTTGGACTTCTCTAAATGCTGTAGTGGAAAGCAGTGTTGAGAAAAGCTGGAGATTCTTCTCTATCTCATACGAATAAGTGAAGAATACTAGTACAAATATGTTTGTTTCTTGGTGTCTTAAAAAAAACCAACAAACAAACAAAAAATGGTCTGTTTTCTCTTTGTTTGCCAGGTTGGATTTTGTGATCCCTTGAGACTGAGATTTATATGTAGCCTACAGATACAGGATGCTGAGAGGGAGGACTGTGTGATGAAATGAAAACAGGCTGAAAAACTAGTTTCAGAGGCACCATTGACATGTTATTTTCAAATATGTCTCAAAGCTCATAACTTTCTACCATAACAAAGAGCAATGCTTTGTGCTTCCTTCCAGGATTTCTTTTTTTGAGAGATAGTTGTTCTGGCTTGGTTGCTAACAGTGGAAGGAAGATTGTTTCAAGGAGCTGGTGTTGGTACTTTGCTTTCTGGACCAGAACAAATTGACTTATTTTTAGACTGGCCTTGATGTGGCTGTGGTCTGCCAGTATACTGCAGGAATTCATGTTGCATAGTTTTCCCAGCAATAGCTAACCCTTGACTTCTAGAAGTGTAATACAATATACATCCTAGATAAAAGCATCACAGTGATAATGCTACTTGGAATCAGAGTGGAAGTTTTGGAACAATTGGAAACACTTCTTAGAAAGATGCTACAACTTGTACTTGCAACAGCTTCGATGAATTAACATGTAGTGATATCCTTTTATTAGATAAGATCTTGAAACTATGGGATATACGTAAATATCTCTAAGTTGTTGCTACCAAGTATTGTGAATGGAAGGGTAGCCTAAAAATTAAATACGGGATTATCTGGATCTAGGAAGTGTTTGGCTTTAGACATAACAGCCAACGTATTGCCAAATTGCATCATGCCATTGAACGTGGTAGGTCATAGTACTTTTATCAGACCAGTTATTATTAAGAATGTTGAAAACCACTTTAGAGGGCTTCTTCCATTGGTAAGAAACTAAGTACTTTTTTTTTTTTAAGAAAAGAAAAAGCAGTTATTAATTTTTGTCTTGACAGCTGAAATCTAATTTCTGAGTTTGCTGAGGATATTGGTGGTGTTTTTTCTGCATATAAAAATGTCTCCCTAAATATATCCTGTATTTAGCTCTCTGCTGGATATACACATGAGATCCTAGCTACCTTAAAATTTGAGTTACTAATATGCCCACTAAGAGGGATGCCTCAAATACAAACTTATGTTCAACTTTACAGCTTGTAGAAATTTTGAAAGACTTAAATTTGGATCAAACCAGGGGAAAACTCTGAAGAATTTTGAGAATTGCCATCAAGCCAGCACTGCCATATGTGCTCAGGGCCTCTGGGTTCATGGTCTTCTGCCACTTTGGCAGGTCCCTTGCCTGATGCAACTTGGTTTAGTACCTGGGAACTGCAGTGAAAGGTGACACTGCACCTTGTCTAGTCCTAAGCTGTGTGTTGAAGCCATGAGGTAGCCAGTTAACTGCTGGTGAAGAGCTGCCATCGGGCTTGTTAAACACGCTGAATGGCATGTCTACAGGAGCACCGTGGCAGCTGGACAGCTGTGCTTAACAAAGCAGTAACTCTTAAAAATAATTTTGAGGGAACAGTTATTGGTCACAGTATTTTTTAGGTGGTTTTTTTTTAGTTGCACGTTATCTCTAATGGTCGAGGTTTTTGATTAACATGCGTTTCCAAACCTCTTAATTGGCATCCAGTTACAAATGAACAGTTGGAGAATGCATGGAGTTTCTATTTGAGTCCTATTTGAAGTTAGACTGAAGACACATTTTTTAGTTGCACAAATGTTTGCATTGTTGATGTTAAAACAGAGAATTCTCTCTTAGGGATCCCAATAAACTCCCTTTTTATTTTTTTCATTCTTGTTTTAGCTTCATTACTTGCAGATAGATGTTTCATAAAACAAGTATGTTTATGTGTGTTAAATACATTAACCTCTCATCTATTGTGATGTTTTAAATGGAGAGAAGAACTTTGACGGGAGTGAGCCAAGACCTCTGCTGCTGGAGATGGATAGGGCTTCTCTGAGGCTGTTTGCAGTAGCAGAGAATTTGCTGCAGTGTCAAAGTGGAGGTATTGGTTTTCAAGCAGGAGTCAAGAGGTAGTACACTGAACTCAGCCAGAGGGAGGTTAAACGTATTTAAGTGAAGCACCTGTAAGAAGCCTCTTTATATTGAAAATGTTTGCATTAATGGAAAACATAAAAGGAGAAAAATAGAAAACTAAAAGAATGAATTTCAAATAGCCAGAATGCTGTTATGTGTTGAAGGTCCATATAGTTATGTCTTCATGGTAGTCTCATTGGACCTGTATCAATGGCTTTGTCTTTGCCTGTCCCTTGACTGGTTCCTCCCCTGATGCTGAACAGCAGTCAGCTGATGACAGTGCTCACTGCCTGCATTTAGATTTATTTCTGTAGTTTTAGTGTTGCTGAAGTGATGCTTACAAATTTAGAGATGGAAATATTTCTTTGGATTGTCTTTCTCTTTAATGATGTTCCTTCTGTTCCTGTAGTTCCTCTTGTAAATGCCAAGATTAAGTACGCTGAGAGCCAAGACTGATGCTTGGCGTAATTATTATAGAGATTGCTGGATAAGGGTGGTGGAACATCTCTGAGAGGTTACTGTAACAGGATCCAAAAAGGTGCATGTGGCAAAGAGGAGCTAGAGTCCCCAGTCTTGCGTGCCCACATTCACAAGAGGTGTATGTTGTCCCCAAAGTACAGGTAGCTAGTAGTAGGTGTAATTAATGAGGGAAAACTATAAAAGTAGTAGTCAAGGAAACCAGCCTGTGAGGGTAGACTGATGGACCATCAAAAAAAAATTGCTACCAGAAAGAAGTGACTAGTGATATCAAAGCTGTCCCCGTTATTGAGTTTATAAATACTTCTGGTAAATAAGAGGTTAATAACTCTGTTTATAGTAAGAAAAGACCCCTGCCCTAGGATACACACACTTCACTGTACCCAGATAATCCCTGGAGCAAGGAGGTTTAAGGTAATTTGTGGTGCAGCTGTCCTTTTCTGGAACATGAGCAAATTCTCCTGCACATGGTCAGCTGCAAGAACAAATGTCTATAGCAAATGAAAAAACAAGATGTTCAACCGCAGCCTTCTGCACTTGCAAGAGGGGCACGTGAGCTGGGCTGTTCCTCCTGCCCGAACCAAACTGCATGGCACAAAAGGGTTTAGCGCGCGGCTTATGGCCAAGTGGAAGCAATGTGTCAGCGGTGAGGGAGGAATGCTGGTGATGGAAACCCGATTGACATACGGTGGCTATAAAGTCATAGTAAATCTATTGTTTTGCCAGAAGGAAGCAGGATTAGAAAATGTATAATCATTACAATCCCTGCACTATGCAGCATCAAGTGACGGTTGCTCTCCCATTGCTGGTGTGGCTCATACTTGGCGTCATCCCACCAAAGTCTGTACTTGGGCGAAATCTTCATACGCTCCATGTGGTTCAAGCTATAGTCGTTGGGATATTTTACGCAAGAAAGACCTCTATGGCACTGCAGAATTTAGCTCAGTAGTCTTAAGGATATACTTTTTCTGCTGTATTGCTGCAGAGACCCACCACAATGCAAGTGGCAAGTTTAAAAATTACTATCTGGGAACTGATTCTCAGTAAAATAATTAACAAAAATCTAACCAATCAATAGAGGAAAAATTTAATTCTCTGAAACAGATATCTTTTATCCACAAAGAAGTAAAAGTAGAACAGAATGTCATTAACAGCTAGAGGCCAAACTCGCTTCTGGTCTAACTGAGCTGAAGGAAAAAGCTGCGTTTTACAGAAGTCTGAGTGGCCTGAAGAGGATTGAGGGGGAAACAGTATATGCAACCACACCTTCAATTTCTTACTAATTGATGAACAAAACAATTGAGTTATCCACGTCTGCTGCATTATTTGAACACCTCTTAAGAGATGCAAAACTGCTTCTGTATTTGTATTACATGTGGTCCTAAATGTAATGTATTAGATTTCTGCAGTTCCACTTGTCTTGCAGGATAGACTTTGAGTCTATTTGACTCTCTTTGCACAGGATGCCTAAACGTCATACAGAGGTCTACGTTAGCACAAATCACGTTTCTGCTTTCCAAGCAGACCCAACGGAGAGAAACCCTCAAGGAATTTCCTATCAAGCAGGAGAGGCTGAAGTCTCTAAAATAGTTTCAGAGGTTTTTCCAAGAGATGAATGAAAATGTTTGGTGGAGTAGTTACGTGGTGGATAAAATCGCAGTTGATGCTTTTTTACAGTAGTGCATGCTCTCTATGTTGTCATTCTACATTTGACCCATCCAGCGTGATCCCGCTATGACTTCTTGCTGCTGTATCTACTGAAGTTGTTTTGGTGATGGGCTTATAATATAACATGGTGTCTTTTGTGATTAAACTGTGGCCTGTTTTCTTTCTGAATGCTGGTAATACTAATAAGAGGATAGGATATGCCCCTGCATGAGCTATTGCGGAGGTGGGAGACTGTACCTGCCTTATACCTGCCCCAGAGAATAGGAAATGGGAAGTCCATACGGACTGATGTTTGGGTTTTACTTACTCTGATGCTCAAGAACAGCAAGTGCTCCTTGTTTGTAGGGAGGTACAGACCGTATGAGAAGATATGAAGGGCTTTGTCTATTAGTGTTTATAGTAGAGGAGAAAGGAACTTCCTGATTCCTTTCTGTATTAAAGTATATTCAGAGCTGAGATAACAGTGAAAATAATATTGGCTACTTCAGGGATGTACCTACACCAGCGTACTAGCTGCTGTGGGATTGAGAAGGTGCTACTGGAGTGCAGTCTGCAAGTGCTCAGGGATGACCTACAAGTGAGACAATGGTGATTCAATTTCGTTTGCTGAAAAAGGTGGAAAAGTTTGATAAACCTCAGGCTTTAGACTAAAACAGTGATATATTATATCAAAATTACTTCATATCTACTTCTTCCTTTTTTTTTTTTTTTTTCCTAAAAACCAGGAATATTTTAAAATAGCATACCAAATCCATAGGCCTCTGGAGTGTGTTTATGATTACCCTGAGCTGTACGCAGGAGGGTTGCCTGTTGAATGGGGCCAGTACTGCTATTTTGCATTAGCGAGTTAGGGCTGTCACACATCATGTGAAGAATGGAAATACTGGGGTTTTGCGTAAGATTTTAAGAGTTTGGAAAATCACTCTTGCAGTTTAGAGTGAAAAAAATAATTAAGCTTACTGTTAAGAAAAACTTTAAGTTATTAAAACCATTTTGTTTTAGCAAAAAAAACCCCCAAAATGTTTACATTTGAGTTCACATTTTTCAGTTCATACTGTCTGGATCAGTAACACTGGAACTTCCCAAATACTTTTGAAGTAAAATTAGATATTCCTCCTTCTTAGAAAGTTGAAACAAAATATTTTGATGTGAATGGAGTTTTAGCATCTTGCCCCCACTCTGGGTTGAGTAAGGTTTTTTTTTTGTTTTCTTTTTTTTTTTTTTTAAGCCTTGACTTTAAAATATCCATGAGTTCGAATGGGAGATAAGCAAGATGAAGTTTTTTGAACAAATTTTAGAAATAGTTGGGTTTTTGTTTTCCTGGCATGAGAAGCTGTCAACATGAGAAGTGCATGATGAGTACCTCATGAAGTGATGTATGTTTTTTTTATTGAGTGGGAATACATACTCAAAAATAAAGCTGCAATATTTCAATCACTTGATTTAGGATAGAGCTTGCTTGTGGATTAAATGGTTGTGCTTCATCTATCTTCACTTTGTGTTGAAGTTTATTTTTCAGTTTCTCTTTTTTTCTTTTTCTTTTTTTTTTTTTACCACCACTCTGGCATTCATAGCTTGGGATAAGGAATTTCTGTTTATATTTACTTAGAGGGACGAGTTTGTTTGGAGTAGAACAACTCCTTTGTTTAAACTGGGCTATGCTGGTTTGTATATCAGTGTAAATCTGGTCCTGAGCTTTTGGAGAAGTTGCTTGGCTTCTCTCCTTCTCTTTGATTCCTCTTTAAAATGGGGCGAGTGTTACCTGCTCCACTGAGAAATTCGGCAATGGCAGGGGCTTTTGAGATCCTTGACTGGAAGGTGGAAGGGAAGAATGAGGCTTTAAATTCATTATCCTGATAGGCACAAAAGCCCTGAAATGAACAAAATGTCAAGAAGCAGAGACAGGGAACTGGAAATAACCGTAATTCATCCCTGGGATTTTGCAAGCAGCTGAGCCCTGCTGAGGTGATGTCGGCAAGGGTTAACTCAGCAGCAGCTGGCCACCAGCGCTTGGTCCTTATCTCACTCTTATCCTCCACTATTAACTGACCACAATTACGGACCATATCGGTTACTGCCATCTGTTTTTTCACGAGGCATTGGTCGGATTGCGGCCAGCAAAAGGGATTAGGGGGAGAAAGGCAGAAATGACAAAACGCTGCTGCGGCGCTGGGGCGCTGCGTCGGGGTCCCGCGTGCGGCCGGTGTCGGCCGCCATCCCCGACAGCTGCGGGGAATTAAGCGTAAAGATAAACTGTGAAGGCTGTTTCAAAGCTGCTGTAAAGGAAATGCATTTCTGCCTGCAGTTGTAATGCAGGGGTTGTGCAGAGAGAATTAAAGTGTAAAGCGAAGGTGGTCGGGTGTGGGGTTGGGTGTGTCTTGGGTGATTTTTAGCTTCCAGTGTGGATTGTTATTAGTGGGGTAGAACTTCATCAGCCACAACCAAGCAGCCACAAAAAGTGGATATTGGGTATGTTGAATAGGAGAGGAAAACAACCTCAGATTGTTGACTGAAATGCCCCTTCAACGCTTATTTTTGCACTAGTAATTGCCATCTGGGCTCTCGCTAAAAGAAAAGGTGTGCAAACTGGGGACCAGTTCAATCACCAAAGTGTGTGACCAGGGAAGGCAGCATATTTCAGTCCTGATTATCAATACTTTAAAAAGCAATGGGACTTTTGATGAATATTAATTGACTGCAATGCTGTTTTTCTAAACTTTCCCAAATGTCAGACCATCTTGCGGTAATGCGAGAAAGGAGAAGTTTTCAGCGTGATACCAGGGATTCAAGAATCGTTATGGCTCAACAGCTGTACTTTGATTCCAAGTTTTACTAAGACCAGATTAATTAAATTATTCCAAAGTATGATATACTGCCAAAATAAGGCTCTCTGGATTTTATTATTTTGGGGTAAATTAAATTAAGGATAATACAGATTTTAATGTTGGAAAATTAATACTTAACTAATATTAAATATCCTTTCTTAATTTTTAATTAATACATGATAGTCAATATTCTAAGGATTAACGTCAGTAGAGGAACAAATCTAATCCTTTATAACACACAAGTTAGAGCTATAACTAGAGGTGCACGCTGTACTACTACTTTCCCTTACTCTGTTCCTGATAGAGTTGAGTAACAAATTGGGGGGGGAAAAAAAATCACGTTGTGATACCTTTTGCCTTTTCAATTATTTCAGGTCTGTTGATGCTTTTTCTATTGGGCAATGCTGTACTGTTGCTCTTGACTTGATCTGTGCTCTAGATTTAAGGTACTGGGTTTAGGTTGGTTTTTTTTCCTCTATGTGCCTAGCTTCGCTTATTATTGAGACTAAGATGCACACATATGAAAAGTAAAATTTAGCCGATACTGCAAGTCAGTGGTGTTAATTTGTTAATGCAACTACCTTCTTATTCTGTATTTAAATAAGGATAGATGACTGTTGTAATACTGTGCATTAGCAAATACTGAGAAGTAATAGTTCTTGCTTTGTCATCAAATTCTTTATCTCTGTTTTTGTTACAAATGATCAGAAATCAAAGAAGCTTCTTGAAAATTGTTCTTGGTTATTCTCCTGGTTGCTGCTTATGCTGTCATGTTTAGCCATTTCCAGGGCTTGGGTCTGGCGGTGTGACCAGAAGTAATGTGACAGCTCTTGGTTTGTTCATAGCTTGAAGTCGGGCAACATCTAACAATGCTTTATGCAAACACAATCACCACTGTCCCTTCTGGTTACTCCTAAAATGTCTCACGTATGTCATGGTACTTTGCCTGAGTGGTGGAGCATAATCCCTCACTAACAAGTCCGCTCCTACTTCAGCCACCAGAATAAGTCTCAGGAGCTCAGGTCCTCTACCTGCTGTGGTGCTTTTCTCCCCTGTGAATGCCAATTTAACTCCAGTGGCAGATGATCATCGTCCAGGGTATGTGGCTGCCCGAAGGGCTACTGGGGGTGGTCTCTGGCAGGACTTGGGCAAAGTCCTTGGCAGCTTGTGCCAGGAGCTAGCGCAAAACCTCTTTGCTGTCCCACCTCTACCACGCAGTGGTACTTGGGACTGGTGCTGGTCTTCCCTGACTGCAGTATGTAATAATCTCCTAGGCCTTCGCATCAGCTGCTCTTTTTACTTCTCTACTATTCCAGGTAATTGCTGAAATAACAAATGTTTATTTTTATGTTGTGGAATTATGTTATTACTATTTCTATGCCCAAATGGAGTATAAAGTATCAACACTCATTTAGAAATGTTCAGGTAGGTTGAGAAATAACCGTTTACACCTTCACGCATAAGTGAAAGCCTATGTTGTTGAACTCTGTTCCCTTGAGACTCAAGGTTAATCTGTCAACAGAAGTTGTAATGTAATGTTAACATTTCCCACCTGTTAAAATCAGTTTATTAATTTGAAAAATTTGTACCTTCTTTCCTTGACTGTTTATGCAGAAATACTAGCGTGCTCTTCACTTGCCAAAAAGCACGCAGAAGCATATTGACGCTGTATCACTTTAGCTGCTGGAATATATGCATATCCCTGTCAGAATTTCCTCCAACATGATTAAAAGATGTGAAAAGTCACGCACAGGAAGTTATACTTTGTACACACATGCATGTGTCAGGCTCCTATTGTATTTAAGACTAAAATTGAAACTCTTCAAACATTTTTTATATTCACCTATTTGATCATTGCTCCCTTTCTGTGCCTCCAGCTATGTGAGAGCTAGTATTCCAGATCTTTGTTGTGGATCAAACTCATGAATGCAAGAGAGAACTTGACTATCTGATGGCTCATAGTCTGCCTGACGGGTATATGAAATAAAAGCTGTCCATGCTTTCAGTTCCTTACTGGAACTTTCACTGGTAAATGGCAGAAAATTTTAAAAATGCTTTATGGAAAGAGACAACCTTTGCTTAGTTAACTGAAGTATAGGAAGTAAAATGGAAAACATTATGTTGAATAATTTTAAGTCCATTGTTATTTGTGCCTGCATGTCCAGTTAAGTAACTTCTGCATACACTTGGGTAAAGGATTTACTACCCTTGCAGCTGGTCTGTGGAGATAACGCTTTTTTAATGAAAGCTTTTACCTCTTAAAGCTGTTAGATGCTCTTGAATCTGAGTTGGTTACCCTTCCATATGTCACCTAACACGTGGTCTCTGGGGCTATGTTACAACCTTTGTGCTAAACTAAGTTTTTCATAAACTTAGGGATGAAAAAAATCGATGGATTTTGCCTGAAGCTTGTAATTCTGTCTGTTCATATTGTAAGTGTTTGCTAAATGCGGTGGATTTTGCTCCTGTTTAATTTACTCTTCCCTATGAACAAGAGTTTTACTTCTGTGTTATCCTCTATGTTGTGCAAAGATCTTATACCCAAAACATTTATATTTGCACATCATGGCAAGTTGGGATATTGTATAGATATTTCTTGGCCTTCATTTTACTCCAGTGCGGATGACAACTCAGAGAAAAGAATTGGTTTCAGCGTAGGTCATCAGATCGACCTGTTCAGTTTGGGTTTTGGGAAGATGTTTGTTGCTGGAAGGACTCGGTCATGTTTGTCGTACATTCCTGGTGTACAGGGGTGACCACCTCGGCTGTGGCGTGGGGCGCTGGAGTGGCCTTCCTCGGCAGGCAGAGCCCCGATACCTTTGGCGATTACATGGGGCCACCTGTGGAGCAGGAGAGCGGAGGTCAGGTCACGGCAGAGTCGTTACGGCTATCGGGGTGGCGTATTGTGTCCCCCCCCTTCAAGGGCAGAGCAGGGTGGGTACAGTGTAGCCCGGTGGACCCCCGATGAGCATTGAATAAAAAGCAGCTGGTGGTCCCCATCACAGGAAGCCGGGATGGCTGTGCTATCGGTGCTCACCGGGTATGGGGCAGAACTAATTAATGCCCGTGCTGCTTCGTGGGTGGCAGCGTCTCACAGTCAGGGGCTTACGGGTAGTGCGGCGGGGTGGAAATGATTTGTGAGTGACAAGAGAGTTCACGGCTATCACTGGTCTCCCTAACGAGATGTCTTGTAACTTCGTATTGCTTAAATGGGGCTGTGACTCTCCCAGCGACTCTGCCCAAAGTGTGCGATGGCAATATGTAGAGGAAATTGATAGTGGGGAATATGTCATATGGTCTCATTCATTATTATTTATCTGTAGTGTTACATCTCCCTGGTCCTGTAGCAACAGAGAGGAGTACATTTTCTTGCAGTGACATCAGCCATGGAAGGTGGTATGGACCTGACTGCAGTCTGAACTAGCATAGCACCTATGAGTGGTGGGGAGAGGTATATTTGGGGGAGGAAAGGAGGGACTGAAATAATGTTCTTGGATTGTTTTTCTTGGGAAGGTGCACAGGGCAATTTTCATCGGGAAAACCTTGTCCTTACCCCATCTCAGCATCAGCCTTGTGAGGGAGCTGCAGTCTTGGAAGAGATGTAGAGCTGGGTGGCTGCTGTGGGTCTGCGTGGGTCAGGGAGGAAACATCGTGTTTAACAAGGCATTCAATGTTAGCTAGCCTCCTTCAGCTGTAAGGAAAGATCAGTACTTTCACAAGTCATGGACCATGAAATATGATCTCTCGTTGCCCTAGCAAAGATATCTGGTTACTTTTCCAGAAGTTGACATGGACTGGTGTTGCACTTTGCTAGATAGATGGGGCTGAGTCGGACTTTTATTTATTATTTTTTTAACAAAAGTGTTTAATGCCTCTTGACCATGGGGAATCGCTTCTGAAATGCAGGAGATGTATGGCTGTAGGCTGAAACCAATGGATTTATTTTCAATTTATCCTGCGGGCATGGAGACACTTCAGACTACTGTGTTATCCAGTAGTAGGCAGAAAGAACCTCATTTATTTTCTTACCCTACCTTTCAAAACTTTTTTCATGATCCTTTAGATATTTGAAGCAATCTAAAAAATCCATTAGACTAATTAATAAATATTGATAATATTGTTAAGGACATCAGAGTGCAACATACCTAAAATCTTCAGTAGTGGAAAAATGAATGTACACTTGTGAAACTAAGCTTGTGTGTGAGAGTGGTAACTTCACCTTAAGTCTGTCTGTCTTTAAAGGACTTCTCAACTTTTCATAAATGATCCTTAAAGAACAAAAGCAGCAGTTTGAGTTAAATATGAAAACTGAAACTGGGCAGTCTCATTCAGATCACTTTTTAGTCTGCTCCCATAATTCACTTTCTTTAACTTGGGAGAGAAAGTGAAGGTTTCTTTCTCTTTTTTCTGGAAGACTAATATACTCTTCTCCAACAGAGGGAAGAGTATAAATTAGACTAGTCAAATCTGGCATCTCCTGTTCTGTGCAAAAATTAGCAACTTTTAATCCAAAAGTTTTAGGTAAATCAAAGCGTAACTCAAAATTAATATATATATATATTATGTAAAATAAAAAAGTTGTATTAGAAACACTGCCTTTCAGTAGGATAAAGGGCTTCATTTGGAATTATCATTTTAATTACAACATAAAATATCTGTAGATCCCTACTAAGTATTGCTAATTAAATACAATAGTTGGTTTCTGTTTTAACTGCCAGCAGGGGCTTGCATTATGTCCTGCATTAAGAGTACCTATATTTGGTGACTTCCCCGATTTCCTCATGCTGATTTTCTGCCGTGTGTCCTATGGCAGAAGCACCTGGTGTTTCTAGCACTGACCCTGATCATAGCCTATAGACTGTATTTAACGCTGCTTTTAAGACTACTTACCCCTAATAATAGAGTATTCAGCATTTCTGTGTGGTTTATGTGAAATAACAGTATTTGTTGCTGTGGTGGTGCTTTTTGCATGAACTGACACTTGAAGTAACACATTGCGCACTCTTGGCTTGGTCAAGTCAGAAAACAGCCCAGGGTTATGAACCCAGAAACGGTTCCTAGCAAATGCCATATTCGTTAGATCCTTAAATCCCTCCTGCACTTTCATGTTACCTGCTCCATGAAGTGCTACTTTGGTATAGACCAAAGCATTTTTGAAGGTCTGAGCGAGAGGAAAGCAGCGGTGGTGCTGCGTGAGGAGCTGTTGATTGTGAGAGAGTCAAGTCCTTGCCCTGGTGCAAGGCTCCACAGTGAAACCTGGTCTATAAGGATGGGGCTGAAAACACTTCATGGCAACTTCCCCCCTCGACAAAAGATATGAAACAAGAGCCAGAAGTTACTAGTTTTTCTTGACAACTGGGTCAGAAGAGAATGTAGAAATTTTCATTACATGTATTATCCCTTCTGAATAGATTTCAAAGAAAGGCTCTTGTGCCAGATTTAGCAACTTGAGGAGCAGTTAACACACAACACAGTGAAAATGTGTTTTGGTGTTTGTGGTGTGTGGGTTTTGGGTTTTTTTTCTTCTGAAATTGGCAATGTTTGCAAGCGGAAGTATGGAAGATGAACAGTGCTAGCTGGTGGTGAAGCCCCTGGTTAGGGGTGTATAAAAACGTTTAAACTGTGACCCTGTTAGACCTGGCAAATCATCCATTTCTAAAGAACTACATCCCTGTTATGAAATTCTGGTTTGTGAATGCTGTGGGAGAAAATGGTACTGAGTTACCCCTCCCCGGGACAAGTGTGTGGAGTTAACAACAGATGCCAGCCCTAACTAAAGCCGTGGCTCTCTGTAGCTTATCTCATACAGTTGCTTGGCGCTGATGCAGATAAGATACAATACAGACTCAAAAAGCAGCAAAAGTCCTGGATTTATGGGGCCTGCACTACATGCTTGGTCAGAAAAAACACTTGCACGACTGGAGGAGAGACTCTGTTAAATGCATTTGGCCACAGAGGTGACAATCCAGATTTACCCAAGGGTTGCTGTAGTGTGCCATTAAAATGCGTTGTGTACAACTGCGCGGGCTATTACTGCTACCAAGTGCTCTGCAATTTCTAGGTGTCTTATGTGCTTCAGAGCAGAAGTACAGTGATGGCCTGAGGGGCCTAAAATCCCTCGCTGAACACATCTTCCCAGATAGAGAGAAGGATCGTATTGCGGCTCTTGGCAAAAACACTGTCAAGTTAACTTTGCAAATGAGTAAAATGTTATTGATTTTAATTCAGGTGGCTTCTTGGTTAAATGTGCAGCCAAGTTGAATGCTAGGCTATGCAGGACACCTTTAAAACCTTTTTCTTCTCGTTGTCAGAGAACTGGTGAGCAACAGAGACAGTTTCTAAAATGGGATTTTGAACGCTTCCTGGTTTCATAGGACTTGACCTGTTTGTGCTCATAGTGATAAGCCTCTAGAGGTTTTCTTGTTCTCTTTCTTGTTTTTTTCCTCTGCAACAGAGTTGGCATAATAAATTATTTCTACCTATGATCCAGTTGCAAGTGTTTTATGAAAAGAACACAAGTAGAAAGCTGGGAGGTAGCCTTCAGAAGGAAGAAAAAATGGTTAAAAAACCCTACCTCCTATGTGAGATTGTGCTTCCCTCTGCATTCTTGAAAAGCAGAAACTGTTAAAAAACCTAAAACAAACAAACAAAAAACCCTAAGCTAAACACAACCCAAAAGTATGAGCGTTAAGATTTAGCGGCCAACAGTTGCTCTTGTGGAGTTGAAGCACTTGCTTGCCCAGGCAAGTGAAGTGCTGGGGATCTGCTAGTGTTAGAGCAGTTGACTCACTGCCACTAATATCATTATTTATAGTGTGGCACAGGCAAAGTGACTTACTCCAACAGACACCAAATAGGTGGGTAATATTTTTACACTCTGATGTTTCAGTGGAAAGTAACCAAAGAGGACTCGCATTAGTCATGGTGTAAGCAGTTTAAAAAAATAATCCTTCAACTCTTTTCTCTATTTCATCGCTTATATAAGCAACAGGTTTCTGTGGATAGAGTTATAGTTTTTTCCTTCTAAAGATGTCACATAACTTTCAAAGACCCCAATGTTCAGCTTAACAGCTGCTCTTGCTTTTTTTAAACAGGACTTTTTCATTCATAAGAAATATAAGGAAAGTGTGTCTGTATAGCGTCTGGTAAAGTAGTCCCCTGATCCCTTATTGGATAGGTAGGTGCCACCAGTATTTAGATTTACTTTGAAGCTTGTTTTATGCTTTAAAGAAGGGCTTTCTCCTTTGTGATTTTTTGATGTGTGCTTATTCATTGTTCCTCTGTTAAACATAGAAGTTTTAAAGTCCCAAAATATTACACAAAGCACATGGACAGCAAAATACCTATCTGTTGTGCTGAACATTTGCGTTTGGAGCTCTGCACTCAGCTTTTCTGCTGGCAGCATTTTTGCATTTGCCTTTGACACCTGAGTGTGGCGGGGAGGGTAAATGCTGGGCATTAGAGGAATAAGCTGTTCACAGGTTCAAGCTTTGAGCACTTAGAAGAGAGAAATGGGAGGAAATGGCAAATAAGCCAAAAAGTTCTTAAAAGCTCAGCGTGGTGTGTCACTGCCTTAACCTGGCTTTAATTTGTGCCTCGGTTGTAGTCAGTAATAGTGACACACAGTGCTATTTTCAGGAGTGGAATAGCAAAATATCTTAACTCATGACAATAGCATTTAGAAAAAAACCCTCCCATGGGTTATTGCTTGTATTTCTGCCTTTCTGTATTATCCCCAAGAGGGGTACAAGTTTTAAACAGATATTTTAGATTTGAGTAAGACAGGTGGTGTTACATGTGTGTAACAACGTTTTTCACATCTTCATATTAGTATATGAGTTTCAGCAACCTGGATTTGTAACAGTGCTTTTGTCCTCTACCACTGTCTTTGTGAACAGGTCTCCTGACTCTGTTCAGAGTGTTAGACATCCTCTAAGCTTTTCAAAAGAGGAATAAGCATCCCAGGAAGTGATGTTCCTCACTTCTGAAGTCATATAATTTTCAGGTCTGTTCTTCTACTAATTGACAACTCATGTTGGAAATGGGAGTAGAGGTCTACTCTGTACTGTTAGATGGGACTAGCTTTCTCTCCTATTCTGAATTGCACTTTTAATGCATTTGCCAAATACCTCTTGAGCCATGGCAATGTTGCTGCTTCTCCATGATGTGCCAAAATTTGCCTGGTCCACTTCTTTTTGTTTTGTATTATTATTATTTTTAAGACTGGGAATGGTATCATGCAAAGACACAATTCACTGAAACGATTTTTGCATCTTATGGCTAGAGCTGTGTTTAAGGGCAAATGCTCAGCTGGTGTCTCGCTACGGTTCTGCCTTTTTCAGTGGATTTCTGATAACTTACCCCAGTGAAGGACCTGCCCTTTCCTCCACAACTATTGAATTACATTGACCAAGCATTCTGCTTGGAAGAGAAAAGTGCAGCAAATTATGATTAGTAACATCAGCTGAATAGCAGCTCTGAAAAAAGCTTCTGTTATATTTTTACATGACTTATTTACAGTGAAAGAGAAATGCATTTAATCAGATATTTTAGTATATCTGTTAAGGAAATTAGTAGGCTAGAACAGAGTGTAAATGTTGCTTACATTATTAAGCAAGAGCTGAGTGTGCCAATAACCCATGACACACGGAGCTAAAATTGTATATTAAATCAGGAAGAATGATGCAAGAAGCTGGAGAAAAGGACCAAGTGTTAAAAAAAAAAAATGAAAATAAAAAACCACCAACAAACCAACCAAACAAAAAAAATCCAAAGCAAAACAAACAAACAAAAAACCACCAACAAACGAACCAAAAAACAACTGTAACCTGATTTTGTGCCTGCCTTGGGCTTGAGATGGCCTCTTCCCAAAGCTCAAAACCAGGGAAAAGGAGTCCTTTGGGGTGCTGAGGCCCTTGTCACCTCCTTTTTGGCACTCTGCCTCTGCTTTCAGACTGACAGGAGACACCCCACTTTCCTGGCTCTGCGTACATGCTAGTGATGAGGGGGCAAAAAGTTTATTGTTTTGGGGCACTTGGGTGCTGTGTTTGTCATGATTAAGTAAATCATTTTTCTCTTCTTGGTCGCCTTTTCAACTTTTTCAACTTTTGGGTTTCTGGTTCTGCAATTCTTTTTTTTAAAAAAAGAAAACAATCAAAAAAAAAGAGTAAAACACCAGGGTGTGGCTAACCTGGGCTGCCTGTGATTGTGGTTTTCAAACTCAAGTAGAATTAGCCTGTGATTGTGGTTTTCTCGGGGAGGGGAAAATTACTAGTGGAAACTTGGCAGATATCTGCTTTAGGCATTTCTTGGTGCAGGCTGTTTTCACTGCTCATATGGGATGATGAAGATAACATCAAGAATAATTATGGATTTTATTCTTCCTTTCTCTATTATTTTAGTTGAGATCAATTTCTCTAGACAGGATTCTGTATGCTTTAGGGTTTGTTTAAAGCCAAATCAATGGGACTCTTTGGTCCTTGTTTTTGTATGAGAAAGTGAGGGGCTGTATGCCTACAGATATTTATTGCGACAGTGCATTTTCTCCCCTGCGTCTTCTGCTGCCTTGTATCAATCAGCCAGCAGTACTGCCGATTACACATTGTCGTTATGTGGGCTGCTTTTATATACACAATAATGGGTCTTAGAATAGAGGCAAGGAAACTCACCTCTACAACTCAGTCCTCGAGCAACAGATAAAAATCTATGTGACTCTTGCCGTGGATAGGTGTATTTTGCTTAAATCTTTTTATAGTAAGTTGTAAGGTACAGAACTTAACTTTTACTGGCTTATAACTTGAGAGCAATTTCCAGACTTCAGTTTCTAAGCCTCTGGGATGTCTTTTGCAATAGCTTTTTTTTTTTAGGGGGGGGTAGGTATTTCAGCTATGACAGGACTGAATTTCATGCTCCTCTAGTATCAGACACTCTTACTTAAAATAGTTCCACCCTGCTGTGGGCCGAGCCGGTTTCCAGTATGCCGCAGTGGACGGCAGCTCACTGGGAGAAGGGCAGTGCAGGGGCACGCCTGAGCTGCTCAGGAAAAATCCGCTCAAACAGTCTTCTGAGGATGAAAGTTAGGGATTTCTCATGAGAAATACCAGCTGTTTAACTTTTAATAGCACCTCTGGTCGGTAGGGTCTTTGTCAGAGACAGCCCCATGCTTTCTGCTAACCTTTCCTGACTAGGTATTTCTAGCCAAAGCAGCCCCTGATAAGAATTTGAGCTATTCCTTTCAGCATTTTCCTTAAATAGTCCACAGTGGTTCAAACATATGTGCTGATGTAACTTGGTACAGCAGGATGTCCTCTGGAGCAGGTTGTCAGATGGAGATAATTGTCACCAGTACCTCAGCAGAGCTCGAGTAATTTCTGCAGTCGGAGGCTCTGCTTTAACGTTGCTGGGTGTTGCGTTAGGAGTGTATGCCGTACATGGTGTCTGCTAAGCTGTGCCCACTGTTCTTGCAAGCAAGGGCTGTTCCTTTCCCCTAGAAAGGTTGTCCTCTAACACGTATGGATCACTTTGCGCATTGGGTCTGAAATGACTGCAGTGAGGAGAATGAGCCGGAGATACGTGGCATCACTATCCGTGTGCAGGGGTGGAAGTGCAGCATCCTCAAATTTGTGCTAACCTGGCTGGAAGGGCTGAGTTAGAAATGAGACATGAATGTGGATGTGGGCACAGTGTGTTAATTTTGACGTGCATATGCTATTCACAAGAAATATTGACTTTGGAGACAAGACTCATACATCAAAAGAATACTGCTCTGGCTTTCAATGCATCTTAAAATTTTACTGCTATTTTTTTTTTCCCTACCAAAATATTCTGAGTATTGTCATATGAATGTAAAAAATCCTTCTTAAGAAGGATTACCAGTCCTAAATATAAAAAGCTCAGTTCTTGTGAAAGTTGGATAAAGGCAGATGTTTTGCATTTGGCAAATGTTATCCAGGTGCAGAGCAGTGTGTGGCAAGCAGTTAGACAGGATCAAGCTGCCTCTAGTGACTTCAAGATGGCCACTAGCTCAGTGCTGCATATGAAGCACCATCCCTCCCTTGGAGGATGTATCCCCTTCTTTGGCGGGTGTCGAACTCTTTTCTCCTAAGACAGGCACAGCCCTGTCCTATTGTCAAATGACGACTGAAAAGGATGATTAGCACTGCCCCCAAGTTAATGCATTCAAGGCTTATTTCAGGAGAACAGGCTGGGGCTGGAATTGCACCTGGGGCTGTGGCTGGGCATGGCCAGGGTTGTATGGGGAGCTCTTGGCAGTGGCAGCCAGTGACGGGGAGTGCCTTGCAATGCCAACATATACCAAAGGAGTGCACACAGAAAGATATGACCATTAAAAGAGAAAGGAATATAGCCATGAACCTACAGCGTGAATAAAACATTTTAGAAAGATTGTATCTGTTTGAATTATGTATACTCTCTTGGTTGGATGAAAATTTATTAAAAAGAAAATTTATTTAAAAAATATGTAGATCTCAATAGAGTTGAGAGTCCAACTGCAAATATATTGAATACCCTCAATCCTGTAGGCAGCTACATCTAACTTTTTTGTATTTTAATGACTTAAGTTACAGGTCTGAATATGCTATAAATTCTAGCTGCAGAAATGCATAAAAGTGTTTAATTTGTTCTTAACTAGAACTTATCTAGTTTTCAATCTAATATATATGACTTTTTGCTACTGTAGTCTGTATCAAATGTCAGGGCACCATTCCTTTAGGTGCTAAAGAGGTTGCTAAGAGGAATATTACTGTAGGGATCTTACAGTGTGAAACTGGTTGTTGCAAATGCAAGACAACCCACCCTCCCCTCTTCTCCACGCAAGATGACTTACTATGGATGAGATAACTTAGGAGGAGTAAACTAATTGCTTGCTTAGCCTGATGTCTTAACTGCTGTGAAATGGAGGGGAAAAATAATTTATTTAATTTTAAATATGCCTTTGGAACTGGCTTCAAGTCCGTGCTCCATGATGGATTTGCTGTGCAGTATCAGGCATTTCACCTAGGCTTTCCATATCACACTTCTGTATCATGCTTACCTATTTTTGTTAAATGAGTCTGCCTCTTGTCTTTGAGAGTCTTGCACAAGTTTTTAGCTTGGTACAAGGGCTGTGAGTACTATGGTAATGGGTGTTAAAGGAATTGGTTTTGGAGTATTTATTCAAACTCAAGTAGAATTAAAATAAGCCTTCCAGTGAGAGAGTTGGTCTCTTAAGCACAGTGGGCCTGGCATTGAGAAGACCAGCTGTGTCAGTACTTCTCTCTTAATACTTCACACAGACTTTTTGATGTATAGCTTTTCCTGTATTGGTCTTTGAGGATGGAAAAACAAAGCTTTGTTGTGAAGGTGACTGCACAACCATGTAGAGCACTGGTTTCAGCATGCTGCTGGCTGGCTCAACGAAGCGGGTACATCTAGAGAATCTTCAAGTAATGTTTGCTGCTGTGGTTGGTGACATTATCAAATTTCCCAGTGCAAATACCTTTGAGAGGAGCAAGCCTTCAGTTTTTGTTCTTAGGATCATTTAATGAGTCATTATTTACTTTTGTCACATAGCAATGTGGGACTTCATTTCTGGTAAAAAAAACAACTCTGCCAAGGTGATTGCTGAACAGAAGCAGCATATTTCCCATAACAAATTTTCAGCTCATCACACGCAAAGTTTCCAGATATAAATTTCATTGTGATTTTATATTTTTCACTAGCTGTTCCTGAGGGACAGCAGCTCCTTTCAGATAAGTTCTGCTCAGTAATAAGCTTGAAAGCTTGTTTCTGCTTGGAAAAGGGAAATCCATTAACAGCACAGAAGAAATACCATGAAAAGTTAGGATGTAAAGCTGGGAACAATTCAGTTTGGGTTATGACAGAAGGAATTTTAGGATGGTCGGATGTAGTCTGTAAGGACCCTGAGCATCACTGCCCTCCTGCTGCAGGGTGGGACAGGGGGAGCTCCCAGATTGCAATCCTGCATTTTAGTTTCACTACAACCCTTTAAGCCAAATAGTTTCAAGGGTCTGAGTTTGGCAACTGATAGAGGAAGAAACTTGCTTTTCTTTGCTTTAAGCATCACTGGTCTGTTTTTGCTGGAAGTGTTGGTTCTGTTTTGGGTGTTTTGGGATTTTGTTTTTACTTAAGCTGAATAACAAAGCAAATAAGCAAGTTTATGGGGTGCTCTCCAACTTAATAAAAGTGGGGTACACTATATGGTGCCCAGCCAAGCCCTGGAGTGATGAGGGACAAATGCTCATGTTGTCTCAGTCACACCGTGCATCAGAGAAAAAGGAAACCCAGACATCTTCTGGACAAGAGTATTTCCTAACTTTCATTCAGACAGAGAAATGTTTAGAAGGTGTCCTTGCAAGCCTGCAGTGCCAGGGCTGTGGGAGAAAGAGACAGAGGAGGAAATGATATGTTTTCTCCAGACTAGCTTGGGCAGTTTACTACAGTGGTTTAGGAAGAAGTAGGGACTGATTTTGACATGCTGATAGTATGTGAAGTTTGCCTCTAGTACACTTCTCTGCTGTGTACTTGGTAGGAACTACACACGTACAAACCAGCTCTTCTAACTTCTGCTTGGCTGCAGTGCCTGGTAACTTCTGCATGGCTGCAGTGATATATGCCAGTCAGGGACTTGGCCCAAGATGCCAGGCTAAAACATTGATGGGAGGAAGTCTCTCTGACTTTTATTTTCAAAAGCTCTTAAGTTCAGCAGCTCTGTATCTGTGTTAGAGCTGCCTCTTTCTCTTTTCCCCCTCCCTCCTCTCCTGCTGCTCTTATGCATTTTGTTTGTCAACTTTGGAAGTACATCAAATTAAATCAAAGCAGAGGTATTTGCTTGCTTGCTTTTTGTCCCTGACTTTGTATTCCTCTTGAGCGTCAACTCCAGTGGAAATATAAGATTTGGCTCAGCTCCTGAGGTGTGAACTGACAGTAGCCTGTTCCTAGGATGTCTTTCTTTTAATCAAAATATGTAATAGATAGCTTGCAGAACAAGACAAGAAACTTATGGCAGATTTCTTTAAAGTAGATACCGGCAAGCAGTCAGCAATCTTGTATGTGGGTCTCCTCAGTTCTCCAAATGATTGGTTGTGAGCTGTGGATCACCCATGGCATCAGCTTTATTAGTGGTGACTTCTGGGGCTGTACAAAGCCTTACATTAAAAATAAGGTATAAGACTCTCTTTTCACAGAGTGAGACTGCTAAAATTTGCAAATGGAAGAGGGAAGAAGGCACTTTGATTCTTGATATGCTTTAAGGGATGCTCTCAACCAAAGACTTGACTACAGTTCACAAGTGTGACCGTGAAATCTTGACTGTTTGCCCAAATCCCATTATCATTCAGGAAGTTCGTGATGAGTAGATTTAAGCTCTAATCATGCAAAGCATAGGAAAGTATGTGAGAATACCCACCTTTTATGGCATGGCATTTGTTGGCATTATCGGCTTGGCTGTAGCAGACAAGATTAAAGGATTAGGAAGTAAACCAGATACCAAACTGCTGCTGCTAAAGTTGTAATTTGCCAGTATATTGATTACAGAGGATTTTTTTTTTAAGCCGTCAGAACAGCATCCTGTATCCTTATTTCTATGTTAGCTTGTAACTGTATATCTTTAATAAAATGGAGACCTTATTTCATAAGAAATGTGAGGTTTTCTATTGCTGAGATGCAGTCAATTAGTTTGGTTCATTTCTGTATCTGTCTATGTGAATTTGTTTCTTTTTCTTTTTTCCTATTAAGTTTGCTGTGAGAGAGAACAGATTTTTAACAGTGTTAATATGAGTAGGGAAACCTGTGCTGAAGTTTGTTCTTATTCTGTGGAAAGAGCAAACTTCAGTCTCTTTTGGAGGATACTGGCCGTACCCAACACTGCCTGCCTACAATCTAATTTCTTTTCTGGAAGACATTACCAGAACAGAGCCCTAAGGCTTTTTCTCCAAATCCCTGCTTAATTTATTTTTTCCCGCAAGTCAGAATATATTGTAATGCCTCTACTTAAGCAACAGAGGAATTCAGCTTTCTAAAAATTAGCAATATGAATGTAAGGAATTGAATGTTAAGCTCCTGACTTTCCTTTCTGTGTAAGTTTGCGCTCGGTAGGATGATATTCCACAAGGCTCTCAATCTGGGTTTAGTTTGTTAATAGCACCAAGGGAGCAAGCTGGTAGGAAACGCTCCTGCTGGACTGAGGTAGCATGAAGGTAGACTGGAGTGGGACCCACGCAAAACAGCAATCCAGGGAAACTGCTCCATCAAGTGTTGAAAGGTAAAACTGGCACTGCAGTACACTAAAAATGCACGTCTTGGGCCAGAAGCAAGGCGCTCTACAGGTGTCTCACACAGGAGAAACACGCAAACCCCTTACCAATCTTCATAGGGACGGTTTCAGCTCTGAGCTGTATAAAATTTTAATTTGATGTTTACTCCCTTAAAAATCTAACGTAGTGGACAGTTAAAGGCTGATCTCTTCTGAATGGTTTTTATAAAAGGAAATGTTTTGCATGTGTGCAAATCGCATTCAACTGCATACTTTAAAAGCAAAGACCTACTTGCTTTCCTTTGAAATTGCACGATAAAAGTTGCAAGATTTGTAGGGAGAGAAAAGTAAGCAGTCATTTAATTTTGAATTTTAAGAGCGTATTTAATTATTCTGTTAAATGTTGACAGATATAAAGGCTGGTGTACATATGCAAATGTCACTGAAATAATTTGTAGGCTTAAATATGGCAGGCTGTCTTGCTTCCTTCCTCCATGAAAATTGGAACCCTCCTGACCTGAACCTGTATTTTATTTATGCATTTATTCATTTAGGATATCTGCGTTGCTCACTGCTGAGAAAAAAGTTTAGCATCTACATGTAGACCTTGATTTTATCTTAATTATTTTGTTTTTCCAAAATAATTCCACTCTCACATAACTACTTGAATCAGCTAAAGTAGGTATTTCCTAAAGTTCTTGGCTTCTAGGGCTTTCTGTTGAGAAACTATGCTGAAAAGTTTCTGAAAAGTCTTTTAAGAGAACAAAAAATTTATAAAAATCTTAGTTGGAAAAGCCAACTAGGAAATCCACAGAATAACTTAGTACGACCCGATTCTCATGAAAATGTAGTACTATGAATAACTGCATTTTTGAAAAAAGAGGCAAGAGCTCTTGTATGTCAGGTCTTCAAAATCTCGTCAGTGTTTAGATTTAAAAGCCACTGATGACAGAGATTTTTAATTGGGTGGTAGAAAATATGTAAATAGTTTCTTCTAGTATTTGTTCTTAAAACCATTGAGCTTTTGCTTGCTTCTGCTTGCATCCCAGGGGCTGTCCCAGGACTTGTTTTGTCATGTCCTGATTGGTACCTTCAGGAACCCCAAAACTTTATTCTGCTGTATCGTCTCTGTCCCCAAATGCTGAACAAGGTTGGAGGAGTGTATAAAAGACAAAATTTTCTTCTAAGCCTCAGAAACAGGTGCCTAACGTTAATGTTGCTGATCTGCCAGGCAGAGGCTGGAGCTGAGCAGCCCTCTGGCCGTATCCAGTAGCTGCTCCTCATCATTGCTTGGTCTCCTGGGGTAACGACAGAGCTTGGGGAAATGTGCATCTGGGAAAAAAAAAGTCCTTAACTCTGAACTTATTTTGGGTTATCTAATTTAAAAATTGTGAATTCCTAAGCTTTTTAACTGACTTAGAGGATATAGCATGGCATTCATCTTGCCTAACACTACAAACTGTATCTAAGCTAGCTTGTAGTCAGTGGAGAGAAGAAGACACTTTGAGGGGGCAGTTCAGATGTCATGCGTTAGTCACCCGCCTTAGATGTTTCTGGGGGCCTGATCTGCGCTTAATAACAAGTGGGTGCAGATGCCTCTGGCCACCCCATGCAGGTTGCTAAAGGCGAGTAGGAACAGCTCAGGGTGTGCTTCCCTCCTCACGCCTGCACCCTGTTTGTAAATGATTATAAATAATGTATTCTATAAATAATAGAATTTAATGAAAATATTTTGAAATCCCACCTTTTTCATAAATGTGAGTTAAAACCACTTGTAGGAGAGCAGTGCAATCTGAGCAGCACTGTGGATTTCTGTCCTTTTTACCAGCACCTAAAGTCTTCCCTGCATTTCGAGTTAGTGAGAGAATGATTAGTGTAGAGTGAAATAAATAAAAACCAACCTTACCTTGCTTCAGCAAAAGGCATGGAGGGTGAGTTGCCACCTTAGGACCTATTGCCTTCAGTGGGATGCAAAAAAACATGCATTGGGATGGCTTCAGGTGCCTCCCTGAATTGCAGGGAGAATGTGGGGTTTTTGGTTTGTTTTTCTGTTGGATTTTTTTCGGTGGATTGGACAACATGACTGAAAACCGGCCTGAAAGGGAGAATGGTAATGGCTGTGGGACCTGCCAGCAGAGAGTAAAGAGAAGGAGGGTGAGTTAGTGCAGAGTGATACTGTTTTTGGTCTAAAATCCCCAAACCCCCCTCCACCACTGTGCACAGTAACAGGTGTAACCACAGGCTTTCCCTGCTCCCTCCCCCAGCCCAAGCTAATTTAGGTTTCTAAGCCTATGGAATGAGTACAACATGATGGAGCCAAAATTTATGAAAAAAAAATCCATGCTAATATGGGCTGTAAAATAAATGCAAACGAAAGCTAATGTAAAACAGCTTTTATTCACATGAAAAAATAAACCTGTTAGCTCTGATAATCAATTAAAATATTATAGAATCAAGCAATCACAGATGTAGAAGCTTATCCTCCTTAAGGTCATTATAAATCACATCCTTTCCTAAATCTCTCTATTCCCTCTTATTGCTTACATTTTAATCCCTGCCCGGGTATTGTTTCCATTGTTAAACATACTGTTTGCCAGTCAGTTTATTAAGATTTGTCTTGATAGTGCCAAAACAAATGCTCTTTTTCAAAGATAAAAGGAAGGCTAATATTAAAATAATAATTTCGCTTCTTTGCTAGCAGAGCATAATTATTGAAGAAATTGGCATGTGAAATCTCTGAGGTGACAGGGAATTAGTATGTCAATAGGAGCCTGCTTTGAAGTTGACCCATACTCTTCTTGGTGGTGCTGGGGATACCTGGTTTCTTGTGATATAACGTGGGGAAAGGGACCTTTTTTGGGGAGGAAACAACCAACAGTAAAATTGTTCTTCTTTACTGTTTTTAATTAATTAAAAGCTTTTGTAAAAATAGATGGGACATATAGGAGACGCAAAAAGTAAAAGCAGACAGAAGAATTATAGACTTGAGACTGATAAGAACAGCAAAGGGGCTTTAAGGGGACTGAGACAATTAAAGAAAATGTGAAACTATTGGTTTTTCAGGGGAGCTGTTGCTTGGTGACATCGGGCTTACTGCAATGAGGTCAATAAAGCGCTCCCTGTGAGTGCAGTAGGGTTGAAGAGCATTATTGGATATAGTGAGGAGCGCTGTAAGTTACTGCTACAAAAGCAAACACTTGCATTAAGCCTGAAACTGTTATCGGCTGACTCGAAGCCTGGAGGAAGCATGAGCCTAACAGCTTAACAACCCTACTGATTTATATGTAAAAGCTATTATGAACGAGAAGCAGAGCTACTAAAACATGTCCTAAAACCAAGCTAGAGAATAGACAAGATGTAAATGAAACATGTTTATTTGTTCTGTGCTTTAGTTGGTGGCAGACAAGCCCAGCGCCGAGGAAAGCTGCCAAGGTCATGGCTGTGCTAGTGCTCAGTAGCGTGAGCACTGAGAGACGGAAGCTGCTAGTAAGTGGGAAGCTTCAACAGTCAACACCACTTCAGCTTGAAATCCTCAAGTTACGTGAAGACTTGATGAAATAAAATCTAACATGTCGTCCAAATATCTACTATATATACTGTATATATAAGATTATATACAAAATCTTATTGTAATAAGAGTGAGCCAAGCAACGTCCCATTTTTGCATGGGTGAGACTATTTCAAATAAGAAGTAGAAGTGGCTCCAGTTCATAGCAAATAGCTGATGGATCACTATGGTTGGACATGGACGGATATCAGAAAAAATGGCAGTCTGGTCTCTAGTAGCCCAAAAGACTGGGAATAACGGCATTTGAGATAGAAATAGGTCAAGATGAGGTAGCATGGGAGAAATGTGTTTTAAAAAGAAAAAAAAAAATTAAAATCACGTCAGTTAAGAGCAGTCAAGTGTCCTCCTATGGAGTTGCATTTCACTTTGTGTTAAATGTGAAACTGTGTGTCCTTTGATGTTCACAACTTCCTTTATAGATCAAGCCAGCAAGAAACAATTGATGGTTCATGATTTTCGTCCTGGAATTGTAAAGGTGGCCTCAGTGGTGTTAAGTCAATTTATACCATTTGGTAGTCTGGACAATGATGAGAGTCCCCCATATCTCCAGTTACAGTAGCGCAGAGAAAGGCAAATGTTAAGAGTAGAGTGAAGAGTTAATTATAGTTGCTTAGTTATTATGGTTAATTATGGAGCTTAATGTTTGCATTAATGTAACCATACTGATTTTGGTGTCATTCTTTCACATTTGTCTCTTAAGAATAGTCTGTCTGTTGGGATTTATCAGTGGGGAACTACCTATTTAATTGAGGGACAGAATATTTAGAAACACTTTTTTTTTTTCCTCCTATGACTGAAAATGAAATGTAAGAGTTATCATCAAATTTGAACACTTGGTTTGTATTATGGAATTTGGAGCAGAGTGTATGATCCCTGGGGTGCTCGTCCCAGCGTCCTAAGGCTTTCTTCTGCTTTGGAAATGTCACCCAGAGGAGACAGGATGTCTGTAAACTCGGCATAGGGGGCTGAAGTTCCTTGTCTTTTTGAGTCCTCATCACATTAGTTACATCAAAATCTAATTTTTAAAGAAATGCAACTATTGGGCAGATTTGTTTTGTTTTCTGATTAATCGCAGATAATTGGTGCAGAATTATATTTTTCTGACTGCTGCTGAGTTGAGCCTAGACCAGAGTTCCCTTGAGATATCAGTTGGTTGTTTCTGGCAGTCCTCTTAATAAAACTCCAGTTTTATTAAATTCCTGGTCTCTGAATGTAACAAATTCCTGTGTCAAAGTTGATGGGACTCCAACCTCTCCTCACTGTAACCCTGCCTCGAGGCAGTAAGGAACTATAAATGTTCAGCTACTTCAGGACTAGGATGAATCAGCTCAAAAGATTCATATAAAAAGACATCTTAAGTTAGACCATTTTTAGTTACAATTCTTCCTGCCTGACTGTGTGAAGACCTGAGCATCTTGGTGTCCCATTCATCTAATGGAGCCATTGGACGTCGGTGGTACTGAAATATGTTTTCAAGCTGCTTCAATGTGAGTAACTTTAAGTCCATAATGCAATAAATCTTTCCTTGAGTGTATGTAGACCACTATAAAGAGGTACATGAGCTTCCATTTCTTTTCTCAGACCCACTAACAATGTACTTGATTGGTTGAATTTCTAGAGCACTTAGAAATTAAATTTTTAACATTCTCTTGACCAGAGAACAGAGAAGATGATGTGTGTTAAAATTGATCTAAAGTTTGAGTTACATTTTTAAAAGTATTTTGATTTGGATGAAGTGATACTCTCTATTTTTGGGGGTGTGTGTGTGTATGTATCTATATGTTAAGCTTTCTGCTTTTAAATTCATAGCTTTGCTGTAGAGGTAAGGAGGAAGGTTGTTGATAACTCAGTTTGAGATGCTTATGGCAGAGAGGAGTTGGCCTGGTGATGGGCACCACGTGCTCAACATTGAAAATGCTGCTCTGACCCTTTCCTGCCATGCACGCACCGGACAGAAAGATATTTTGACATTTTTAATGTGATATGAAAGCATATGGATATCCTCTTGTGAAATACAACCAACTTACATGTTTTATGTCACTCTGCTTTGAGACAGCTGGAGCTGAGGTTGGGCTGTAATTATAAACACCATTAGTCCTTTTTTTTCCCCGTCTGTGTGGAGCACAGCCATCCCTCCTTCTGTGCCTTTAGACCTGTAAGGACGGCACTCTACCTGCCTCACCTGCGCACCACAGGGGCATTGAAAGGTGCCAGGTAAGCTGAGACACTGGCAGCAAGACTTTTGTGTGTATAAGGTTGTGTTAACATTTCTTGGCTGTGCAAATATTAACTGAAAATGTTAATTACTGCTTATACCATAAGATTTTTATGAAAAGGTCACAAGAGGTCGTTCAGCTTGTTATTTAAAAATGGAAAAAAAAAAGTAAGACCTCATTGCTGTCCATAAAGAGGTGCTTTGGATCAAACACAAATTGTTTCATGAAGCTCTGAGAAAAGACTGTGGGCTTTACTAGGCAGGTGGTGAGGTTGGTGCTGTCTGGCCCTAACAGGAGATTAACCTCTAGTAATTAATCTCTGTTGACCAAAGATTAATTTCAGTGTCTAGTAAGAGTGGTATGGTGGAGGTTTTTTGCCTTTTAAAATGTGGTGTAACGTGAGCTGATGTGCTTCTGGTAACGGGAGCATCTCCGGGCAGTGAGGAGAAGACAAAGCCCTTGGGACCCTGGTTGCAGAGGCTGGGATGTCCCCAAACATCAGTGCACAGCCAGGGGGATGGGGACCACGTCATGGGCAGGGCTGTGGGGAGGGAGACGACCAGTGGGGTGGTGAGGTCCAAGGTGGGCGCATGCAGTGTGGTGGAGCAGTTTCCCAGGCTTCCATCACATAATGTCAGTAGGGAAGGCTGTTACCTTACTTTGGGCACCATCCACAACACCAGCGTTGGATAACATCTGCAGTGACATAGCTGGTGACCAGCAGGAGGGTGCTGCAACCCTCCTGGCTGGCTTTTGAGCCGCTGGGAGAACTGATGGCTAGAGGAGGGTGTTCAACACGCGTGCACTGTATCCGGATGAGCCCCTCAACCCAACAGCTACTTAAAGCACTCCCCGAACTCCCCCGAAGGAAGGGGAGGGATCCCCAAGAGCAGCACCGAAAAGCTTTTTGCAGTCATTAGTGCTGTCCCCCGTGCTGGAAGCTCCCTGCAATGAGCATGTCGACATCTCTGCGACCTGCTCAGATTTCAAAGGCGGTCCTCCCAACCAGCTGCATCTGAAGAAATGGAGCAATTTTTTTAATTTTTTTGTTTTGGAGATACCATGCCAAGGCTTTTGAAATGAAAGCTGGGGCAGGCCTAGTGGAGATTAATGTAGGAAAAATGCTGCTGGCTTGATAAGCCACAGATGTCTGCGAGATTTGCTGAGGCTGTTGACAGCTCGTGATGGTTTGCAGCTTGCAAGGTCCCCCTGCCCTGGGACCAATGTGCCAGATACGTGGCTGGCAGTGTGGGACGGGGTTCAGCTCAGTGTGGTTGTTGGGTCAAGGGTTTGAGGAGACTTGGAAGAAAAACTGAGAGCTTTAGATCTGCTCTGCACCCGGGCTGTGGTTGCAGGGGCTTCTTACGTGCTGCACCCATTTATGCAAAAGGAATGACATCTTTTAAAAAATAATGTCACTACTGGCAGCTGGTTTTATAACACTAATGGGAAGACATAAGCTGGTGAAATTCTGTGAAAGCGTAAAATGGTGGTGGAAACTCAGCTTATTGTACTGATCTTGGAGGATTGAAAAGGTGACTTATGTTGGTAAAATCATTCCCAGTGGGTAGATAGCAGCTGTGCTTCTCTTAACTCTGCATACGTAATTAAAACTATGCAACTTTTTTAGGTAAGACCTTCATTGAGTCCTGTTCGGTAGTACCAGTAATACTAACAAATTGAGAGCACCTCGTTTGCTGGTTTCAAGTTTAAGAGCATCCTCTCATCAAATACAGTCACAGGGGCTGTGCAGAGTGTGACAGGAGGTTCCCCTGCAGCCTGTTAGGAAAAGGAGGTGGTCTGGGTGCGATGGGAGTTTTGTTCAATGCCGTAATGATTTCTTCTCATTCGTCCTCGCTTCCTTTTCCTACCACTCAGCCTGCTGCTTAAATGGTGGTAGATTGACAGAAGGGACACCAAAACTCTAAAATCTCAGTCCTGAATAATAACAATCACTTCAGAGTCTGGAATTTTATATGTGAAGTTAGGACTTCCCATCTGTATAACTTATGTGTGTGTATATATATATATATATATATAAAGAATTATAAATGGAAATTATATATAAAATTTATATATTGTTTAATTCTAATTTCATGTGCCACTATCACCTTGTCACTTAGGATTTCAGGTATTGGTTGTTTTTTTTTTGGAAGAAAATATTTTTAAAGTTTCTTCTGTCAGCTCCCATTTGCGTTGGTTTGTTTTAGAAAGTTACAGATGATTGATTGCCTATATAAAAATATGCTGAAATTCATAATTTCTTGAAATTTTCCACACATACAGACTGTATTCTTTGTGAGATGCTGCCAGTTAGACTATTTTTGAATCAAGCTCTATTGTCTGCATGATATCAAGGCCAAGTTCTTCACTGACTTGTGGAGATAATGTACACATCCAGTTATCCCTTGCACGCTGTCACTGACCTTTCACGCAAAAATCCCCCGGGAGTCTCATCCTCTGCTTGGATTCAGGTTCTTCCGAAGCTGCATTCTTGCATGCCCTGATATTGTATGTTCAGAGTTATTTTAGACAGAAAATTAATTTAATTAAATTTGCTGTTAGTTTTAATGTTGAAGTGATGCTTTCTTCATCACCTTAAAATACCTTTGCATGTACTGGTGTTTATGTGCAACTTCTTGGTAACAAATGAGTAAAAAGTGTTATAGATGATGCTTATCTGATTCTTTTTGCTTGTGAGCACCCAAGAGACTGGTACAGCAATAGTACAGTAAATACCTGATGCCATCTAGTACCATCATGGTATTACCAAAGGAAACGCTGTTATCTGCATTTGTAAAGGGGTAAGTGAGGGCAGTGCTCAAGTGAGCCCCAGAGGAGGGTGGGTTTTTTTGTCAGCTCTTCTGTCTGTGGCTTGTCGGTGCAAAGAAATCTTCTCTTCTTGTTGGGTTTGCAGCTCCCATGGGGCTCTCGGCAAAGCTCCCACGTGTTATTTTCTAAAATCCTGTATCCTTGGGTGGCATTTAGACCTTCAGTATTCAGGACGTTGTTTTTCCTTACCCAGAGGAATAACTGATTAGTTCATCAGCTGTAGATTGGTGGGAGCCTCTGTGGGGAAATCCAACACCGTAATGTAAATTCAACTCCAGGAGTGTTGTGATGGGCAGCAGGGTAAAAATGCTCCCCCGTTTGAGGTGGGAACGTGCCTCCCTATCTCCAGACAAAGCTTATTTTAGGTAGCTCATCTGCTGTGCCAAGCCAGCCTGCAATGAGGATGACTTTGGCATTGTCTATAGCTTTATTATGCGAGTCTGTAGGGTAAGACATAAGTGCAGTTTAATGAGGCTCCAAGAAAAAGAGTTTTGATTACCTTATGCATTTGCTGAGTTTTCGACAGACCGCTGTGCTGTAGCTGAACTATACTATGACTTCTAAGTAGTTCTTAGTGCCTTCAATCTTATTTTCATGCTCTTAATGATTATGTTATTTAAATACATTATTTGTTGAGTGCAATGGGTCTATAATCTGAAAATATCTTAAAGAAGTGGGTATCTGAATAAAATTGCTTGTAAAGTTTTCTTTGTGGAAATAAAAGTACAAAACTTGCCATATAAAATGTCAGAAATGGCAGTGCTACATAAAACCCCTGCAGGACTGTTTTTTTTAAAGAGTAAGGGAAAAGTGTAATTTATGCCTAGATAATTAGTGGTGTTCTACCACTGAAATGTACACCACTTGAAGGAATAGTCACTGGAGCCTTTCACACCTGCACAGGGTATGAAATTCCAAACAATTAATATTTCCTCCTGAAAAGAAATCTATTGTGCCTTAGCAAAAAACATATTGCAGGAGTGAAAAAAGAATGTCATAGAGCAGAGTGTGTGATAAATGGAAAACGTACTGTCAAAGACTTTCTGACACATCTTTTCCTTCCCAAAATTAAATATGGAATAACTTTGTGAGCAAGTGTCTCTTGGAAGGCTGAATTTATTGTAGTATTCTTTGTGAAAGACTTTCGCTTGTCAAAAATGGTAACAAGGAGTTACGTGGTTTTGCTTGTTTTTTTTTTTTTAAAAAAAGAAGGTACAGTGCCATTTGGTCTTTTGGTTGAGAATTGAAAACAAGTAATACAGGGTCAAAAGTAATCTTAAAAATGAACAACTTCTCTGTATTCCTACTTATCTTCTAGCTGAAAGAAACGGCAGAAGAGGGGATACCATGCAAGTTTTTATATTAAATATTAGTTCACTTTGTCCTGTCCTTGCTTTGTAGGTCTTCACTTTCTATTTCTCCAAAGGCGGGGAAAGAGGGGAAGGCCGCAGTGTAGCAGTCACTTCATTTTTACACTTGCATATTCCATGAATGTCACTAGATTTTAGTTGTTAGACTTAAAAAATTTTATACTTACCTTGAGAAAGTGAATACCTGAAAAGAAGGATCTTTAAGTTGACAGCTCCAAATGTCATTCCTGAGTGTTTGTGGAAGTATATTAAAATTATTTCTTTAGGAGAGAAAAGGAGATAGGTTGTTTGACAAAGAAAAAAAAATAGGCATTTGACTTCCAATAGTTTGTGTTTTCATAGTCATCTTTGTAGAGAAAGGGTGAAAAAGCCATCTAAGAAAACAAAAGCTGAAATCCTTTGCATCCCTGGTGCAAAGCAGGAAGAGCCACCTATGCTCCGCTGGCGCTCAGTGCCATCCCTCTCCTGGTTCCCTATTTTTGGAAGCTTCTGCAGAAGGTCAGTGGGAAACATAACCCCCGGCTCCTCAGGCGAAAGCAGCATGGATTATCATTCACAAGAAACTAAAGACGGATTGCTAGTAGAGAGAAAATGGTTACTCCTGTTAGTATTTCCTAGATGAATGCAAGCAGCTTAAATTTCAGTAGTTCAAAATTAGTTGCTGAATTAAAAAGAACAGTTTAGCTTGCCCCCCCCCCCCCCACCTTTGGTAAACAATTCATTGCTTATATCTGGTATTTGAAATCTAATGGCTGTTGCTGAGCAAATATTAAATAATTCATGAAACTATCTAGACAAAGTCTTTTAGTACATATTTTAAGAAAACAGCTATTGTGAATTTGGTAAAAACGAATCATATATACATTCATAATCATATACTTTGTTCTGTTTTAATGTGCAATTGCTACACTTACATTGGGAAGCAATAAATACCTATATTGATACTTTATGTGTTTTATTAGAAATAGCCATTGAAAGAAAAGCAAAAGGCAGATCACAAAAGAGTTGTTTGGAAATTCCTCATTTCCACAATGGTTGTCTCATACTGAGGCTTCTTGGCTCTGGTCTCTCTGGTCACACGAGGATGCTCTGAACAGTAGGTTGCTTCCCGTTTGTCAGCTGTGCTGGATTTTGTCTCTAAAAAAAATAAAAAGAGTGAGGGATTGGGATACAGGGGAATGTCAGGGTAAGATACATAGAGGATTTGACTCAGGGGTTTTGTTCCCAGTACGCCTGAGCCCATCCTATTCTTTAGCTCCAGCTCCCCAACAAGTGTGTCTTCACGAGTGCAACAGTGCTGGGTTTTGCCTGTCATGGCCGAGGGTCTGGTGCTCAGTGCATCCCTGTTCGGGAGCTGTGGCTTTGTCCCTCTCATGCCAATCGGTGGCTCCGACTCTCTTAAGAAATCTCAGTACGTGCCTTTTCTGAGGAAAGCTTGATTTATGTTGTCTTTCAAAAATCTTTTGAATGTTAACTAAAATAATCAAATCTTAAAGTGCATTTAGAAGTTGTATTTTAAAATTCTATTTCTTCAGAAGGGTAGGAAGTACCAATTTAACCATTTGATGAATGCCAAAAGCTGATTTATGGCTGCTTTTGACACTCAGTCATGCAGCAGAGGCAAAGGAGCAGCTGGTAATGCGACCAGTAAAAGTTAAAATTAAGGGGAGGAAATGCTATATAACAGAAGCAGAGGGATATTATTAGCTCCTGCACTCTGCTAGAGAAGATCCAGGGAATGAGAAAAGCTCTTTAGGAGGCCAGGGAAATTTCCGCAATGCTCCCGTACCCATCTCCCACACACCAGCTTTCAGGACTGGTGTTTCCCAGGAGGAGCCAGTCTGGACCAGGCTGTGCTGTGACAGAGATGATGAAGGGTGATAGATGCAGAAAGGTGCTGGGCAGTCCCACAGCTGAGTCCACTGCCTGCAGTTTGTTTTGCTAAAAGAGATTTCTTCAGTGTCATTAAGTGTGCTGGATAAGAGATAAAAGTGTCATGAGTTGAGGCAGCTTGAGGAATTAAAACGGAACTGTTTTTCTGCATGTTGCATTATGAAATTGGGCAGGACCAGGGTGACCCTTCATTTGAAGCCAGGTGGCAAAGTACAGACCTGCTGACACACACTGATGATTGCACCTGGATTGCAATGCTCGGAGGGTGCCATGTCAGTAACACATGGAAAATCAGGATTTCTGTCCTGTACAGCCCTCTGTCACGGGAAACGTGAGGCAGTCCCTCTCCTAACCTTACCGAGGCTGCTCTTAGAGCTTTGAGTCTTGCTCATATGTTTCTCAGTGAGAAACTGCTCCAGACATTGATTGCTCTGACAGTGCAACCTTCTCTTCTTCCTCCTCCTGTTTTACCACCTGCTTCCTTAGATGAGCCCTCAACCCCCTGAGCTCAGTAGGCTGGCAAACAGTGTGAGGTGCTGTAATGTGTACAAATTCAAATTTCTGCAAGGAGTGAAAAGGCAAGAAAAATTAACATTAGTAATATTTAACTTAAAAACAAAAACCAAACAAAAAACCCCCATAACACCCATCCCAACTTCCTTAAAACAGAAAGAAGCTCTTCACAAAGGGAACCACACAAGGAGCATTTAGAAGGGCAAAGAAAGAATTCAAACCCTGGAAAAGGTACGTGTGATACCAAATGAGGCCAGGTCTGGCTCATGATGGTTTTTGTGCCCCTTCTGCACATACTCAGATGAAATTCTCTTTCTAAAATGCTGAGAGAGTTGAACCATACCCAATACACCGAAGGAGATACCGTTGACACTCGGTAGCAGCATGAATACTTCCTCGTGTCTGCCAAGGACTCCTCTCATGATACAGCGTAAGATAGCATTCGTTGTTTTCGTAAGTGCACCGTGTTGATGCTGATAGATATTGCAGGATCAGCTCAGGCTCACAACTGCTTCTCAGTCATTTGCAGCTCTTAATGAACTATCAGATTGTAAAAAATAAACCCTTGCAACTGTGTCATGCATTTAACACTGCGGTTTACACTATGGAAAGGTCACCCTCCCTTTGCATTTTTTTCCTTAAGTTTAGGCAGTTCCTTGTATACAGCAGCCCCCAAATTCTTTTCTGCTGGCAATGCTTTTCAACTGAATTCATTGAAAGATTCTGTATTTTTATCTCAAGATCGTGAATGAAAATACTTAAAGATCTGTCCAATAGCTATTCTTGACAATTTCTGCCAGTAATTTTTCTCCAACATGATACTTCTCAAAAATACTCATTTCCATTTTGTCTTGGCTTGACTTCTCATGCAATTTACAGTTTCTCTGCTAATCTTTAATCTTGAGTAATGTTTCTCCTGTGTCACCATGGTCAAATGGTTCATTAATGTCCAAACATGACAGATCTTTTACATCCTTGATAAAATTTTTCTAGAAGAAAATAGTCATTTAATTGGGTACACGCAAAGCTTTGTTAAATTGGTCTGTTACACACTCACTTTCCCCTTTGCCTCATCAAGCTTCTCTCTTCTTTCCTTCAAGATTTCTTCAAAAGTATTCTTCAAGATTTCTTCAAAAATACTTACATCTAATTCTTTCGACTAATTTATCTGAGCTCTGTTTTTAAATATTGTCACTATATTCTTGCACTATAATCTTTTTTTCTCAGCTGGAAGCATCTGTGACCTGGGAAACTTATCATAAATACTTAATGTAGCTTCTTCTGCCTTTCTTTCACTTCTGTGTCCACCAACCTGGATATATTAAATTTTTTGGGTTTTTCTACCATCCTAGTTGTGATCATCTCATATCCTCATTGCCATTATTTATATCACCCTGATCCATCTTGAAAACTGAGGTCAAGTTCTCATTTAAAGCTGTATCTAGATCATCCTTGAACTATGTCCTACCTGTATTGTGTATCACCCTTTTTTTTTTTCGTTCTTTCTCCCATGCTATTCTTCTCTTATTTGTACACAACAATCTTGTTGCTGTTAGTTCTGAAATACAACTCTTCACATCTGCAAAACGGCATTCGTTCAAATTGTACTAAAAAATAGAATAATCTTATTTAATAGACAGTGTGATGTTTTTCTTATACCTTACATGTTTTTCTAAATCCATATTGCGCTTTTTAAAATCAAGTGTATATTTGTGTCATCTTAGAAAGTGAGATATTCTTTATTTATTTTGAAAAAAAGAGCTAAAAAGGAAAAGAGAGAGCTCCCAAACTGCAGACTGAAAATTAGTTTGTCCTTAGCAAGTGAGATGGTTTTGGCAGCAATCACACTAAACAGGGATTTTCCAATCTTGGCTGCTAACATGAGATTCCTTGTTTAGGATCACATTGCTTGTAGATTACGGAATTGGCCACAGAATAGACACACTACTCAAATGACAGATTTGTCCAACCTGTGCCGTGTTACAGGAAACGGGGCCATGTTTTGTAAACCAGAGCTAATATTTTCCATCTGTAACCAAGTACAAGACTGATGAAGGACATAAAGAATATTCTGCAATGGAGAATGACTGGAAGAAGAAATCCCTAGTCTTTTAAAAAAACCCAAAATAATTTCATTTTTTTTGTTTATTTCTCTTATAATTTGTAGTGTTCTGAAAATTAATATTGCTCTTTTCTAGAAAAAGCATACCTTAAACAGCCCAAAGCAGCTATGAGCAGGCGGGTTCTCCAGAGAGACTTTTGTAGCTCTTCTGCACTTAAGACAAAACATTTCCATTTAGTAGCTGACCTTGTAACATTCCCATGAAAATGCATTGCATATGTTGTTGGGCAAAATGTCAAAGACGGGTCGGTTATGATGTGCTTCCTGCCCCCCTCCTTCGTACAGGACTGAACAGGCTCGGCCAAATTTTATTTCTTTTCTAGTACACCCAAACTTCTGTATGTTGTGAGAAAACCAAGACTTCTGCTTTGCCCCAGCAATCCCCGTTGAATGTGACAAATCTAGAAATGAAGAGCTAGATATTGGCCATAACGAGCTTCCTGTTTCTCACACAAAGAATGAGCAATGGTAAATATTTCACGTGTGTCCACTTCTGCAAATGCCTTAGTACTTGGGGATAGTCAACTTTTCGCAATTGTTAATAGATATTTAGCATATCATAGCACTAAAATGCCTTGCTGAAGTACCAGTTCCCATTTGGGGAGGGGGGAGACGGACTCTCCTAAACCACCGAAGAGATATTCCACATTGGAGTTCCTCCTCTTTGATAATCAGTGGGCAGAAATACCAATGCATCTTTTCCTGAAATAGGTACTTCCAGGAGGTTGGGTGAATCCTGCCCTCAACTGGCCATTTCTTTTCCCTGATTGTAAAGGGAGAGCTCCAGATGTTTACGTTGTAGGTCCCTGATCCTCAAAGTTGCTGAGCAAAACATGTGAATAACCGTCATTTTTCTGGTTTGTCCTCTCTAGAGGAGGGCTCGCTGGGAGATGCTGTTGCATTTTCAAAATTGGTTTAGAGAGAGGTGGAGGCCCTGTCTGGGGCGGCAGCAGGCTAGTCCTCTGTCAGCAGCTCTCGCTGAACTCATCACATGTGGACAGAAGTTCACATTTGTAAGGCTGGAACTGTGTTTTAGAAGATACGGCCAGAAGCGCCAGTGGGAAAGTAAGAGCTGTAGTAAAATTTTAAAAAAGAAAAAAAGATCTTAATGGCCCTCAGTGGATGACAGCAGGGTGCAAGAGGGGAGACGCCTGCCACAGGCTGGGGCTTCCAGGGCGCTGAGGCAGTGTACCCAGCAAAAGGTGCTGGTTTTATGCAGAACAGATGACCACAAAAGTTTCACACTTGCAGAAGGGGATTTCTAAAAGAGAAGAATTTGGCTCGAAGTATTTCTCTGAGGCTGTGGTGCCTGCAGCAGTCATGGGGCTGTGTTTTAACCACAGTGTGAAAAATGCTGTACATATAAATAGTCCTCTGCCCAGTTGTATTCAATAGCAATTACTGCATAAAGCCCATGAGTGGCTAATTTTTTTTTCGTAAAGATTGTCACTCTTGTAAACCGTCGCACTCACTTCCACCCTAGTTTCCATCTGCACAGAGTAGTACATGCCTAATCTAGGACTGTGATGGAGGTGAACAAATATTTTAAAGTGCTTCTAGAAAGTAGATTTTATGCATAAAGATTAGCAAATCACTGGTGGGAAGCGCAACTCAGTTATGTGTTTCAAGAGAAATAAAGTAGCAGAGGTAACTTTCTTCTACCAGATAACGGACCTGGCTATAAATTTCAGTTAGTAATCATATATTTCTGATATATAGAGAGACAACTTATTTCTCAATGCTTGTAAAACACTAAGGTAACTTTCAAGTAAAGCTTAGTATCAAACAAAATGGTTTTCTCATACTGAGCAACAAACTTTTCCAGCAGAAAACATCTTGTAGTGATTTTACAGCCCCAGCCTTCAGTAGGCTACGTAAAAGAAATATTGGTACCCTCTCAAACGATAACAGAATTATGGACTGGTGCTTTAAAGGAGCTGTGATCTACCTTAGGTAGTCAGTGTCCATCAAAATAGTGACGGAAAAATTAGAGATTGTGATTAGGAGGTCGTTCACCTGGGGGAATGGCTACCTGCTTAAGATGACTGCTGTTCCAGACCTGGGAGTCTGTGCTAGTTTTATTGTGAACTAAGACTTTGAGCAATGGTCTGGGACATATTACGATATCTGTAACTACAATTTGAGTGAGTGAATACCCACAATTCAAATTAGTCTTAAAGAGAGGGTTTGAGGTGTCTAGCTATAAGGGGAGGGGTTGCTTTTTTCTGCATTTTCATCTGGTAAGAGTGAGAAAAATTTTTCCAAGGTAAGTCTTGAATTTGCTTTAGATTGGTGTTTAGGATGAGAGCTCTCCTTGGGCCAAAAAGCAGGTGTACTTGTTTATTTGATAATATTAATTCTTCTAGAGTGAACATTGGTATTTTTTTAATGTAATACCTTTTTCAACTTCTGAAGAAATAATCATTGATGCTTGGTACTGCTTTTGATGAGGTTAAGTCTAGAGTTTAGGCTTTGCTTAGGTCTGATTTGAGCAACAGAGAAGCCTCATTATTAACAGTTTACATTAGTCGCAGGGAGACGGGACAGCAGAGCCAAATGCCGTCTCCCACATCTTCACCCAGGAGGAATTGGAAGAGCAGCACTTTGGAGGTTGCTGTGTGGCGATGAAAGTTTGGAATTGGAGAGCTTGTTTGACCTAGATAACGGACACACAATAAATCTAATCCTCACAAAACGAGAGCTGGTGTTGGAATCGCTAAACGCTGCCTTACTTTTTCAAAGCAGGTCATGGACAATTGGCTGTCTCTGTTCACTGGGTCAGGGCCTAGGAGTGTTTTTCCTGTCTGGTTGTAAGTTTTCTGCCTTATGCCAGTTTTGGCCAGGCAGTTTAAGGGCAGGCATTAGCTGTCCCATCCACAGCCTGCTCCTCTTGTCTGGTAAGGTGACGTTGATTTTAAGATTAGTAACAAAGTTGGGAAACAGAGTTGTTTCAGAAAAATAGAGTTAGCTGAGCCTACGTAACTAGTGGATCTCTTAATGTTTGCAGCTACAAGATAAAGGCCAGCTTTAGCAGACACACACATTTCTGTTCAGCGTTTGCCAGACTGGGTCTGCTGATTGTGGCTTTGTTTATGAGCAGAATTGGAGGTAGGTCTGGGGCTGTCAACACAGAGGATTCAGACTTACATTTAATGTGGGAACACAGCCCTGCATAGGTAGGATGAGAGCTGGCACTTGCAGGAATCTGCTCCTCTCTGGAGCAGGGTTAAGTTTTAGTTTTCCTAAACTGAACTAAACACTTCTGTAGTCTTAAGGCAGTGGTTAGTGCTGAGATGGAGACTCCAGCTCAGGAAAGCCAAGGGTGTTGGTTCAGTTCTTGGATCCTTGTACTTTAGTCAAAGTTGGACGAGGAAAAGGAGAATGCTTTATCGTGCCAGTGTTGGTCAGGGATACACCATCATGCTAAACAGAGCCAGCCTTGCAGCTACCGCTACCAGGATCCCAGGTGGGCCCCGTAACAGGTTTGCTAGTTTTGATTCATGAATGAGTTACCAAAGGCTAGATCTAGATCTAGTGACCTCCATCTGAGGATGGAGGTTGGGACTGCAGACTTGCTTCTGCTCTTTGCCCGGCCTTTCAGGTTTAGGCTGGAGGCTGGGTCTGTGGTTGTCTAGTGACTCATCCTGGGGCAGTGTTTGCAGGTGGGATTAACACCGGATTAAGTAAAGATATGGGACTAGAAGGAATTAAACACCTTATTTGTTCAATTCTTCCCATTGTTTCCCATTTCGGGAAATTTACTTTTCAGCCTGTCCCCAACTCACTCGGAAGCTCCTTTTGTGGATGATACGTGCATCTCCAAGCACAGCTCTGACCCTTTACATTTCTTTTCAATGGTAAATTGTTATTTATAGCAAGGACTTTGACAGAGGCTGTGGAATTATTGGCTGTATGTTTTATAAAGCAAGCCAAAAATGAGGAACAAAAATAATTCGGATTCAAATTCCTCTAAGCCCAAGCTCTGCATTAACTCTGCTGCTATTCATGGGATCCATAAAAATCTGCACTAAAGCCTTTCGGATTTTTTGAGTTCTTGTGTTATCTTGCAGAATTTGGACCTTTAGCCTAATTAAACCCTGGAAAAACAAGAATTTGGTGTAGATGGAAATTTGATAGCAGACATGGAAGAAGATGGCGCATAAACTGTTAAATTGCTGCCACGTGAGGACAGGGACAGGAGGAATACATGGAGCGAAGGGGACTGCGGTGTTACCATTTGGGAAAATCCGTTGTGTTTTACAGAGCGTTTCTCCGGGATGGGGAATGACCTGGGATGCCCCGGAGACATACCTGGGCACCAAGTCAGAGTCATGCGCAAACACGTGGCGAGGGACTGACTTGCACTTGGCCCTGACTCTTTGCATTTCCATTTGCATAGCAAGTAGGTCGGTCACCACACAGGCAAATTAAGAGGCTGCCATCTTCCTATGGCACAAAAGCGAGCTCCTGGGGCTAGGAAAGTCACTGAGAGGGCAGTAAGAAAAGCCACAGCCAGATGGGATTGTAAACTGCTAGGAAAACCAGGAAGAATGGGGAAAACAGTTGTAATATTTGTAAATATTATCTGCATCAAACTGAATGTATCTTAGTGTTGTGAAAAGCTTTGTCACGGCTTTGTGAAGAATTAGGTCTGCAGTGAAATGGGAGCAGATGAAAACTGGAAGAGATCATGCTAAAACTTGTGAGGTTTTTACCCTTCCAAATACTTATGTGGGACAGCTTGTCCCTGTTTTGATCACCTGCTTGCTGCTGAGTATTTTCCCTTCCCTCCTTGGACTTTAATGGAGCAGCAGTCTAATAAAGGACTTGGATTTCTTTTCCTCCTCTGTTCTCCCTGTTAGGAAGATGAGTTAAATGTCCTGGCAAGCAGATCCAAAGCGCACCCTTGAGTTTTTGGGAGACCTAGAGAAGGGTCCCTGTGTTGTGTGTCCAGCACTCCCAAGGGTCCTGTCAGACTAGAAATGGGAGTTTCGGTGTTGCTAAAAGGTGAGAAAAATCCGTATTTAGTTCCTTTCCTCATAAACGCCAATCTTGCTCAGCCCTGCATGTTATGGTGGACTGTGCTCAGGTCCTTGGTGAGGCTGGGCTTTCCCAGTCCATCCCCTGTCCTGCCACGTATTTGGTGTGCGGTTGGACAGCCCAGGGCTGCATGTGTTGAACCAGAAGCTCCTGGGGGCCGTTCCCCCCAGTCTCCCCACGGTGTGCATCGTCCACACTTTCCTCACCATGGGGGGCACTTCTGGAGGCCGGTATTTCATATTGCCACATTGTCACGACCCTCCATGACAAGGAGAAAATTTCAGTCACTTGCCTCCTTGGGTTGCAAACCTTTATGAATACCGCAACTAATAGCCCGGGTAAGTGGAAGATTAATTTCTATACCACCTGGCGGCAAGCTGTGGATTAGGCTGCTGTCCCTCGTGTGGGTTTAATGTTGGAGGAATGGGGCACTCGAGTACCCAGACAATTGGCCTCTTGTTTAAACAATGAGCTTCTCGGTCTTGTTAGCCAGCGCTCCTAAATTTTCATTTTATTTTGGTATGCAGGCTTGTGTGATGTGGAGAATTGCTTCAGCTCAGAAAGACTGCAAACCTGTTCAATTAAAGGAAATGCTCAGATCCAGCTGTTGGCGTCCCATGAATGCCAGCACTCCTCGCAGAGTAAATAAGACCGACACACTCTGCCCTTGGAACAGATACGACAATTTGTGCCTTAATTCTCCTGAAAAAAAGAGCCTTTGTTAGGGAAGGACGGTTGGGGAAAAGGGGAGGAATGCAAAGCTTGGTGCAGAAAATGCCCAGCGAGACAAAGTCTTCCGCAGATAACAGTGAGGTCTCTATAGCATGTGCCCAGTATCAAGGCGCCATAAGAAGCACGTACAGTACAAGCTCCTGTTACAGCTATAGAATTGTCTTGTAAATTTTGAACGCTTTCCTCTCATGAAAAAACACATGTTGCAGAGTAACTTACCCTATGCTTTCACTTCCAAGAAACTGGCTAACAAGCGTAGCTGTGGTTGTACACGCACTTGCCGTGTGTGCAGGACCACACTCAGCACCATTTGCATCTGGTTTGTCAGTTGCGTTGGTTTTGGTGATGTGTCGGTGCACTCGTTTGTGGGTGACGGGATTGTTTGGGCAGTATTGGATGGTCAGTTGGTTATGCCAGAGGCCTTTGTACAAGTCAGGAAAAAAAAAAAAGTGTGTGTATGTAAAAGGTCTTTTATATATTTTTGGTGTATCTACATATATGAACATATATATATTATTTTTATATATAAAAATTATAGTATTTTATAGAGATATTTATTTATACAAAGGGCTGCAGCAGTTTCAGTACGTGCAGAATACACTTCAACTACAAACGCACAGCAGCTGACCTAATGCTTTTGGCTCAACCAGGAGCTGAGTACCTGAGACTGGGTCAGGGGAAGGAAGGTGTTGAGATGGGACAAACCACTGGAAGAAACATCCATCTTCATCTGTCTATCTATCCATATAAGTGTATATATATGTAAATAAAGATATATGTACTTGTGTGTGGCTCTGTGTGTATATATATAGCATTTATGTACATGCACATGTTAAAAAATAAAACAAAATCAAATGCCTGACTTTCTTGCCAGGCTGAGAAAGGGCTGCAGTGCTTTAAATTGGTGCAGACAATGCAACAGCCTTTGGGTCACTTTTGCATCTTTTCTGATGTGTGACGCTTGTTTCGGGCAGCAGCCGAGGACACTGCTTCTGTGCAAGGAGTTTTACCTCTTCTGGTGGATGGTGAAACACTGGAAGACCTTTGAAGGACTGCAAAGAAGGGAAGGAAACTGTTACTACACGTCAACAATGTGTTTAAGGTATGAATAGCACCTCTCGTCCCTCCATTTATTATTGTGTATATCTATTTATTATTATCGTGTACTTTAAATACACATTACTAGTAACAAAACGAAAGAGCTGCGTTGTAAATAAAAAATAAATACTTCTGACATTCAGCATGACATGATGTATATATGGGTTTTTTTCAGCTAAATTAAAATAGCAAAACCAGAGAAGAGCTGTGGTCCAGTTGATGAGATGGTGTAAGTCAGAGTTGTGATGCTATGGCGAGTGGGCTGAAAACAAGCACTAAATGCCCCTGTGTTTGCATCAACTGTTACTGCATAAGAACACAGAGTAAATAGTCAAAAGCATCCAAGCAGCTCCAGAGCCAAAGCCCCATTGAGGTTTTTGGTTCCTGACTAGCGTAGATGCTTTCAAGACTTCTCCCCCAGCAGGCAGCAGACTGACACTACCCTTAGACAAACAGTGGCAGACTGTCGCTGTGAGGAACGTCTCTAACCATCAACCTTGTTTGTGCAGATATGCTGCCATGAGGAGGAAGAGCAGAAGGCTTGGTCTCAGGAGCCTACAGTTCTGTCCCACAACACTTGGACATGTTCCTGCCCCCTCAGCATCCCTCCTGCTGTGATGCAGGTGCTGCACTGGAGCAGTCTGCCTTGTCTGCGCCTTCACCTCTGGGACTGTGGCTGATAGGGTGGGTCTTGCTGTAGCAGAAACATGCACAGAGGGAATGTAACCCACCACCTCCCTTGACAGGCCTTCAGCTCAGGCAGAGCAGGGCTGTGCAGTGGGGGGGGAGCGGGACACACAAAACCCTTTCAGCCTTGAAAAATGCCAGTGGGGCTGCAGGCAGGCTCCTGTTGCACAGCAGCCAGACTGGCTGGCACCCCAACGGGGTGCTTCATCCCCAGACAGCTGCAGCCGGCCCTGACGGCACCCGGGCAGGAGGAGGGGGATGCGATGGCTCAGAGCAGGCTGGAGGGCAGCTCTGGGGAGAACCTCTGTGGCACCTGGGGTGCTGCTTCATGCGCCGCACAAAGCACTCACCCTGCAGATGTGAGACACCAACCACTCATGCACCCCCCATGTGCACACCACACCTGAGGCACAAAACACACACCTAAAACACACAACACTCACTGGAGATAAAACCCACTTGTGCACAGCACTTACGTGCTGCACACATGAAAAACAGAATTGGTGTATGCTGCGCACTTGGGATACAAACCACACTGGTGCCACAGGGGACACAGGACCTGCGTGCTACTCGTGAAATGCACAGGTGCGTCACAAAACAGTGGGGTAGGGCACCGGGTGTGCCCCACACCACCTCTACTCGCTGCACAACACGCCCTCTTGCACCACAATGCACTTGTGGGTACACATGACGCTTGTGTATCACACACATGACACACAACCTGCATTGCACACTTGTACCACAAGACACTCAGGCATTGCACACTTGTGCTCCACAACATTTATTACACCACACCCATGATGCTGCACGTGTGATGCGCACCAGGACATACCACACCTGTGCTGCACATGTGTAACACCACATTTGCCACAGACCTGTGACACCACACAACACCCCACCTGTATGATGCTGCATGCATGTCAGACCCCACATGCATGATACAACGTGACCACACACATGAAACACACCACCTGTTACACCACATACGTGATGTACCACAAACAGCACGTGCTGTACACACCTGACACCACTCATGTGATGCTGCACATGCATCACACCCCACATGCATGATATATCACACGTGCTGCACACCCATGACACCACCCTTGTGATGCCACACACACGTTTGCATACCTGACATGCCACAAATAGGTGTGTTATACCACACACGTCACACTGCACAAGCATGGTGCACCACACAGAACACTCCACATGCATGTGCCAACATATACGCTACTGACGACACAAACCTCACCACACAATACCAGTCCCCTGAACACACACCACATGGACACATGACAGAACACATGCCCGTTGCTCGCTCACCCAACATACTCACACACAGCACTCCTGTGCTCCACACATGCCCTGACTTCTCATGTCTCCTTCCATAAGTATTTCCATAGATGCTGTTCCATAACTCAGGCTCAATAAAGTCTTGCAACATAACCATAGTAGGTTGGTTGTTTGGTTTTTTTTAAGACATGTTTACTTTATTATTATATTATTGGACACTTTGCTCACATCAGATACATCACTTTGACAACATGCCCACACATTGTACAGACACTCTCAGTCTGTCCCCTGACAGCAGCCCACCCCATCACTTACCTGTCAACCCCCTCTGTACATCCGTGGATGCTTTCACAGTTCAGGTCTCCCAGCTACTTGCTTCCTTACGCTGCTGGGACTGACAGGAAGAAAAAGCAAAGCACATCACCCCCAGCAGTAGAGCTCAGAGGGCAGCATCTGTCCCCCTTCACTCAGATATAGTCCTTTCCTCTGCTCATCCCCTTTAACTACACAACCAAGTAATAGCCATAACATTTGTCTTTAACTATCTCAGTCTTTTACCTTTCCCAAGGCATTTATCCCTATGACCCTCAGCAACACCAGCTTGCTTTCAAGCATCGTTTGAGGCAGTGCTGCAGCTGGCAAACCAGTATGGAAACCATGCACAGAAATAGAGATGGACAGCACAGCACTAGAAGGCTGTTAGAAACTGACACTCATTTCCCCCAACTACTTAACAACAGTGGTTAATTTCAATTGACCATAAAGTGTCTGCTCTGCTTCACGTTTGAAGAAAATAACCAAAACCAATAAAAACTGCCAAAAGCTTTTATACCTTAGCATTATGGTACAGCAACCATCCCTCTGCTGTCTGGGCTTCAGTTTGGCTGAGTTAAGTCACAACACTGGTCAAAGCTTCAGTTTTATTTGCCAAGTGTGAGTACTCTTTCACAAGCAAAGCAATTCATCTAAGCGAGATGGCTATCAACACACCCACTCCGCCATTTCGGGAGAGGGAGATACACACCCCAACACCCTCAGCTAACGTTACCTCCACAGGCGCGAGGCAGAGGTAGCCCCAGGCAACTCAGAGTGTGCTTGTGCTGTGGCACAGCATCTGCTCAGCCCTGAGAGAGTCAGCTCACTGTTCTACGTGACCCAGCCTCCCAGTGCCACAGCTTGAGTGCTTCAGTGGCGAGCGTGCCTTCGCAGGAATGCTGCAGGACACTGCTGCTGGCTGCTAGGCATAGCTTTGATTCACTGTCTGGTGACACATCCCCTTCCTGCTCCCCGTGGGCACAGCAGAGCACAGCATGCGGATGCTCTCTATGCCCAGCTGTCTCACATCTTAACCTCTCCTGATGGTGGTAACACACCAAGCCTGGAGCAAGAGCCGTACTTTTATTGAGCCTGGACAGAGTGAAGCACCAGGATTGCTGTGCTGGGCTGAGGAAACTGGGACCTGCTCTCCATCTTTGCAACTGAGCACTGTATGTAGCCAGGCAGCCCCCGAGCTGCCTCCCAGTCAGGCAGACCTCACCGGAGACCTTCAAGTTTAAGAGCAGTAGCTACAGATGTTTCCCTCTATGCTCAGCCAATTTCTGCCTCCAGCATCCCTATTTGAGACCCACATTATAAAAGATCCATGAAACTATTACATTTTGCTTATCTAGAATGCATTTCAGTTACAATACTTTTCTTTTGAAGATAAGGTACCCATGTGCCAGCCACAGGATTTGAGCGTTAATGCTTATGCAACATCAGGGAGCACTACCAAAAGATACCAGTCACATCCATCACACCCATTCTGGTCCATAAAGCTTATGTCAAGATCAGTAGTTTCCAAATAAGCTACCACATTAATTATGTTATTAGGCTCATTCATCAGGTTACTCACTCATTGTCCTATACAGGTGAATGCCCCCTCGGTTTTGGCCTTTTTAAGCTATTTATTTATTCATTGAGTCAGAGGCAGGTGAGTGCACCCTCCTCCCATCTGGAGTCCTTCAGCATCTGAGAGCCACTCTGTGCACCAACAGCCATCCACCAGAAGCTGCTCGCTTGCAGCTTGAGAGCACCAGCAGTAAATGTCCATGAGAGCTCATGGGGGGAGAGAGGAGGCCTTCACCTGCAGAGTTGATGAGAACTGGACACACTGAGCAGCTGGGAACTGCCACATAAGGAGTACAGCTTTTCAGTGCATGGGACTACCTCCCACTATACCCCTCTGAGGCGCTGCTACCAAATTAGCGGCTATTAGCAGTGGGGTGGTACAAGGTAGTTTCTGCTATGCCAGGTCAAAGGGAAAATGCCGCTTGGATACTTTGTTATAGCTGAAAAAATGTTTTTAAATTACACATCCAACTCCTGTTTTAGAAGGGCTTTTGATATCACTGAAAAAGAATGACACTGCTGGTAGGGGCGAGGGGGACCTGCACACCTTGCTGGTGAAGGGTCACACAATGAAGATGGACAGGTAACACAACATGCACCGGTGACTTTTCCCATCCTAAGACTCAGGCAAACCTGCTGCAACCTGCCGGCCATCCCAGGAAGCCTCACAGGTGTGGAGGGGGGTGGGAAGCAGCTAGAGAAACCTAAACCAGCTACAATCACATCAAGCAGTAAGTGCTGCCTTACATAAAGCTGTACAGGTAAGACAGTCCAACCGTTGCAGCTGTCAAAACCACGAGCTCTTCACGCCCTTATTCAACATCTCTTCTTCCAAGGCAGAGGCATGGACAGATTATACCACAGGCGTTGAGCCCAAGATTTTTTCTTCCAAGTTCGTTATGTTCCTCTGTTGCACAGAGCTCTTGCAAGTGTCACTCTTATTCAGACATTTACAGTGATCAAAGTACAACTCAATTAATCTAAACCAGTTTTCAAACCCAGCAGTTTTCTACAGTTTTCGCCAAAAAAGTTGACTTGGACCCACTGTCTGAGACCACTTTCAGTCCAACACTCTACACAGAATGATTACAGCTAATAAAGGTACTTTTTCTAACCTAGGAATAGCTTTGGACCAGCTGCCCTCACTAAAAGAAAAGCCAGAAAGACTTATTTTGCCCTCTTCCTCCCCAGCATGTAGATACGTAATCTGTTCTGGAGACTTTGAATATTTGAAACAAGAGATAGTCATTTGTCTTTATGGGCTGCATCAAATGGTGGATCTAAAACAGTTGGAAGTACACAGAGCAAGGCTAGGAATGAGGAAACTTAGTTTGCCTCCTTGGTAACAAAATCTACAGCACAGCAGGAGAACAGAGCATGATAATTAGGGAATTACAGCTGTTAGTCACAGAAAATATGCTGCAGTTGCAGGTCAGGGACCTGAGGTTGTGGCACAGGAAGGAAAACTGTAATTTAGAGTCTGCGAGGAGCTCATTGCATGCATTAGACTTCTTGCTACTTATAGCATCTCTACACCTGTTTTTCAGGGCGGAAATCAAACAGACAAGAACATAGATCAGCAACAAGCACCAAGGAAACCGAGTTTCTCTGCAAGAGTCGGGACAAGAACTACTTTCATAAGAACAATTTTTAATAATAAGAAATTGCTATTCCATCAGCTCCTGTTCATGGCAACCCTCTTTCTAAGCAGGGCAATCAGGAGCATCGTAAGATGAGAGAAAGGACTAAACTTGATCCAAGGCGTTATGCTGGGAGATAGAAGCTCCCTTAAGAAGCACCAGTTGTTACAAGGGATGTATAACACAAGTCCCACTAAAACAGGGCTTGGCTTGGAGACTTCTCTGTGTTAAGCCAGAGCCTTGCATTAGTGTCCTGCAAGTGGTAGTTGTTCCTCAAGGGGGCTGAGGATACAAAGGGAAATACAAGCCTCAGACAGAAGATAATACCACTTTATTTTCCTAGCTCTCACCTTAAAAAAACCAAACAAACTCCAATCAAAGGCACAAGAACAAACCCAACAGGTACCTGCAATGACATCATTAAAGCAACTCTGATCATATTTTGCCCAAAAGCCATTTAAAGGAGAAGACGCGTTAGTACAGTTTATAACCAAGACACTCGCCAAGCACCTTCTGAGAAATGCTATGCCACCTCCTCTTCTTCCAACAGGAGCTGGTCCCATCCCAGAAGAGCAGGGTGTGCTACAGCTACTGCACACCAGAAACCTTCACCTGACTTCAGCTGCCTCCGAAGCTGGACAAGAGGCTGTCACGACTGCACGCTTTCAGAGGTGGATTTTTATCTGGACAGAGACCTTATGCCATTTTCCTCATCATACTCCAAGTGAAGTCGTATGCAAACAATGTCCAAAGCGACTTGAAAACTGGACCCCCGTTGAAGTTGAGATGGAGTGGCTTTTCCAGACCTGGGAAGGTGTTAAGTTTTAACATTCTTTCAACTAAGTTAACATGTTCACACGGCACTCATATGCATGACTCTTGGAAAAGTTAATCTATTAAACTTGTGTGCTTTACTGCAACCTTTGATCCAGCCAAATCCTCCGTAAGGAGGTCCTTATGGCCATTACACTTGGGAAGGGAATTTTTATTTGTTTATTTCTCCAAATGTCTTCCACCCTGTGTTCCACACTGGTCATGTTCGGGCTTAGCTTTTTAGACAACCTTTTTTACTGAAATTTTAGTGCGTGGAAAAGCATCTTCCTTATATCTCTGTCCTTAAATCAAGCTGCTTCAGAGAGAGAGAGCTGACTCCTACAGGTGAGAACTGGAGCATAAGGGAACTTGAGGAAACCTAAATGTACTGAGGAACAGAAGAAACACCCACCACCCCCTGAGGCTGACCAGGAGCTGGCAGCCTCTTTTCTTCAGACCTGCACCTGCGCAGCCTGACCACACAGCTCAGATTCAAAGGCCAATACCTGGAGACCTCAGGCCGTGAGGCTCAAAGCTCTCCACAGGGCATAACTTGCTCATTCAAATGTTAATAAACAAGACGTCCAGCATTTGCTGGCTGTACCAGCTAGCAGCTTCGCATCACATCTAAGCCAAACTCATGCTTTCCACAGAAGAGCAGCTATTAATAACTTCCCAGCCCAGCCTGATGACCAGTAGCCAGGCCTCCCCAGTTCTCCTTGAAGGCTGGCAGCACATCATGCAGATCAACTAATTCAAAATATTTTGGGCAGGAAAGTATTTCGATGTCCTAGACCCTCGGACTGCCCTGTGTCAGCCTCAGTTTCAAGGTGATATCACATAAATTCACTCACTGCTCACAGTTGTGCAAGGTGTCACAGCAAGAGCTCAGAGCTGAGCAAACCCCGTGGGCGCTGGGGTAAAACCCATCCCTCAGTACTCTGTCAGCCGTCTAGATGTCATGTCTTTCTGACCTCGTGAGCTCTGGGGACAAGTGGCAATTGCTTACCCTCAACCAAAGGGGCAAAACACTTTTATTCTCCTTGGTGAGTTGCCCGACCTAGGACCTGTGCCTCACTCAGGGGTAGCTGTCAGACAGGTGGTCTACTCACTTGGGGGCTGGGGAAGTCATGCCAAATGCTTGATGGAGATTTCCTTCCTGCCCTGTTTCTGGTTATTAGCAGACTGGCAAAGGCAAGTTGGCTCCTAATCTCTACTCAGAAGACATCCTGTATTCTCTGCCTTATTGAGATACAGCATCTCACAAAGAAGAGGCATTGCTGCCATTTGGCATGGAATTTCTTTACATTAAGAACAAATAGTAGCTGAGATGCACTTCAGTCTTGTAGCTTTTTCATGAGAGCCACTTAACCATAATAATGTGATATTTGGTTTTAAAACCTTCCAGAGGAAGACTGTAATTTGCATTTTAGAGTCCCATGCAGTGACTTGCCCAATATGTACCTACACCCAACAGTTTTCTTGCTGGTACTTGTGCAGTTGTTTCTCTGGGGGAGACAAGGATTCACCAGGTCTTGGTGCGATGCAGCCAACACATCTCAGTAAAGTTTCAAATCCACCCTGATAGTGCCAGGTGCTTGATGCCATTTTTAGCAAGCAGAATAAGTAAGTATTTAAGGACAGATCCTTCTCCAAATAGACAAGAGCCAATCGTCAGCTGTTTCTCTGGAAAGATTTTGCCAGCACTACAAATGCTCCATATGGAAGCGGAAAGATGCTAGTTCTGAGCAATAAATGCATGTCAGATGACACTGTCACTAAATATACCTGGTGACTATTAGCACAATTGCTTTGCTTCCAGTCTGGTTCCCCCCCTTTGGTGCGGGCAGCAAGGGCATCTTAAATGAAACAGCCCCAAGATGAATTTAGTTTAATCACTGACTGAGGGTGGGGGGAGAAGAGGGCAGAGAAGAAGGAAGGAGAACCAATATTAAGTGTGAAAACTAATACAAAAAGCTGCTGGGATATTAATAGTGTGCTGAACTAATAAGATGCAGTCAAAGCTATGAAGTTTCTGTAACTCTGCAGCAGCTGCTACTGTGAAGTAAGAGACTAGAGTGGATCCGTGTATTTACAGCAGTTATCTGAAAGCCTGGGCATGTAATTCCACTCAGAATCCCCACCAACACAAATACATTAAAAGCAGACTCAAAAAGCTCCTGTAAACCCACTAAGCACGATAGCTAAAGTTTCCACAAGAAATAATTCATAGCATTACAGCTATTCTCACAGAGATGGGCTAAGAGCCTTGCTGGACTGAGCACGGAGCAGAAGCTCTTGCCCAGAGCAGGCTATACTGTAGCGGCCCAAATGCCTTCCAGCCCTCTTGATAGCTTAAAAGCCTTCTGGGACAGGAACCTTTAACAGAAGTCTGCCCCATATAAGTTTATACTAGATAGTGACTGTTTAAAAACCTTAGAAGCGTATCCGCTTTTTTTTTTTTTTCCCCAGGCACTTACAGGGACAGTTGGTTTGCCTACTAACGGATGAGACAAGGCATCTGTTTCCTTCAAGAGTTTGATTCTGGACACAAGAAACCCCTTTGGCCAAACACTCAGCCCTGCTACAGCTGCCTCAAAAACTGGGAGCCAGCAATGCCTGCACCATTCAGGGATACACCAACCACGTGGAGAAGGAATATCAAGGCCCAACTTCACACCTCTGAAGGGAGAAATCAAGTTTTTCTTTGGAAGCATTATCTCCACACTGTTTGTGGCAGAGAGGACAGCCATACAAGGTCAAGGACACAGCCTGCACAGACTGCTGGGCTAGCAAGCTGCAATGCCACTCACTAAGTCTTTCAAGGGTTGGTGCTGTAAGCAGTCCCTCAGAGGCAGGTCTGCCTGAGAGCTTTTGTTTTGGAAAGAGCAGGGGTTTGTAGCCTAATGCAGGCTGCCGAACATTTACACATCTGCTGCTCAGCTCTTGCTCTTCCCCAGACAGAGTCATTGCAGTTACACTTGCGGATGGGGAGTGACTCGGCTTCGCTGCCTGGCAAGCCCATGTTAGACCCAGCTGCAGCGCCTTGGTGCTTCAGATTCTTCCATCTGATGGACATTTCAAGGTCTTAGAGAAGGAAGAAGTAAAAGGCTGTTTTGGACACAGTCCTAGCAGACAGCTCCCACCCAGCTATCCAGACGCTTTAGGCTCATGGCCCTTCATGAAGTAACCAGGACACACGCTTTCTTCTGTCAGCAGATCACAAGGACCCAAGTGCAGAGAACAGGCCCCGGCAGAGACCCATCCCCACAGAGCTAGGGCAACGCTCACAGGACTCACCACGCAGGGTGGCAACTCCCTGCGCTAGCTGGTAGATGACAGCAACACGCTCACTAACAGCTCCGTAATGCCTTCTGTGCTCAAAAGCCACCCATGGGCTTTTATACATCACCACAACCTTGCAAAAGGCTGAAGCCTACATGACTGAGATCCTTTCACGAAGCACAAGAAAGGCGGTATTCAGTGAACGCTATAGAACAGGGGGGGAAAAAACCCAACACGCTGTACACATGGCACCTGCCATGCCAGGGGCATACTAGAAGAGCTGCAACTGAATAGCAGAATAAGTACTGCTACTGCCCAGAAATGCTACAGACCAGGATGCCACTACAGAATGAGTGGATAAGCTCATAATATGTTATGGATTTGAGAGTAGATGAACCTGGTCTCTATACGAGAAGACTGCAGTCAAACAAACAGGATCACCGTGATCCCCTTGGACTTCTCAAGATAAGCAGTAGCCCTAAAGTGCCTAAAGTCCTTGCCATGGTTAACTATTCCAGTGAGAACTCTCTAAAGGCCGAGCCACAGTCTAATATTAAGAGAGTAATAAGCGTCGTTTTGTTCATGAAGATTCAGGGAAGAGTTACAGTTTTGAAGGCTCATTTTAAGCTTTCGTCACTGGCAGGGGAGGGGAGAAGCGAGGTTACTTAACTGCTGTTGTGACAGCTATCAAATGGAAGAGACCAGTGACTTGAAGAGAACATTGCAGTTCATAGCAAAATTCCGCTATGCCTTTCATTAGGTGTGTCCAATTACTGCCAGTATAGATTAGCCAGATAGTTGAAAGCAGGTTTGCAGAAAATGAGTTTAATGCTATTATCAAGTGGAAAAAAGAAAACAGGGAGAGATTTGTTTCCCATGAAATAGTCACAAAAGTCTAAAGCTTTGGAGCTCTCTCAGATCCTGCAAAAATCTTTCAGGTTTCCCATGTGCTTCATTGGCAAGATTCAGGACTCCAAGACAGCACTTGATGTTAAGTTTGTGCAACAGTTCTGGGAATAAAAACCCAAGAACTTACTAGGGTCAGCTCTGGTAGAGCTGACTTCAAAGTGCACTTTCAGGCTGCTGAGCAACTGCAGATGCAGGCAGATGGCTCATAACAACACTATTCTACCAACTTACTCATTCGAAGTGTTGCTAATAGAGCCATGCAAGTAATATTACAGACTCTCTTCCCAGTCCTACTACAGGTTCAGTGACAATTCATGTTGCAAACTAACAAGTCAGCTTCAGCACCTTCAGTTAGGCCGGAAGGCAAATAGGGAAAAGAAAATAGGAGTGATACCATGCAACTCTACCACTGGTAGCATGGACTGTAGGTTTCTCTAAATTTTTAGGCAATCCTGCTGACTCAAACAAGTTTCTTCCAGAAAAACTTATGGTTTCCTATTGCCCTGACACACAGAAAGAGAGCCTCATCCTATTTGCAATACCCCACTCCAACAAAAGCAGAGAGTACCTCATCCCATTTGCAATAGGAGACTTCAAAAGCAGAACAGGTTATTATTGAAAAGATGCTTTAACCACTTTACATATGGCAAAATCACAGAGGCCTATTCATTTTATCTCTACTCCAAAACAGAGGTAGGGAGCGGTGCAAGCGCTAACCTGAGGACAGAAAGTTCAGAAGAGCCTGGCCCTCGCAGTAACCCCAGGACACCTCCACAAGCACCCTGAGGCTGAAGAGCACTCCCACCTGAACCCAGTGCCTGCTCACCCCAGCCTTCCCTCCCCCCATCAGCCAGAAAGGGCCAGCCCTCACCAAGGCAGCTCTCGGGAGTGCTTAACAGGATTATGAACAGGAGGCAGTAAGAACAGCAGCTCTGCATTGCAAGGAGACGGGTATACCATTGGCTTCAAGGCATGCTGCTATCAGGTAACCAGCAGGTTTCTCAGTAGCAGTTTATCCAGTCTACCAAACATTAAGGGTTGTTTGTGCTCCAAATGTGATCATTAGCTGCCTGAGCACCATGCAACTTAAGACTATTCTCTAGAAGCAGACCAACTGGGGCCTATTCTTTCCATGGCAGAAAAAAAGGGAGAGGGATCTACAAGAAGGGCAAATAAGCGCCCAAAGCACACCTTTGCCTAGTTCCCCTATTGCCTGCATCTTATCCTTACTGAGGGGGATTGTCTGGAAAAAGCTCAATTATCTGGAATAGTGCTGTGATCCTACACTTTGCCTTTTTGGAGTTGGGTGGGACCAGACTGGGCACACAGCAGTGCGGGGTGAGCCATGCACACATGACTGAGATAGGAAGAGACACTAGTAAAACCTCCAGGGCTTTCTCAGACCATCCTGTCATTCAGTATAAGAATTACAGAGGAAACAACTCCGCCTTACCTGAGCTGAGCATTGAAAATAGTCAAGCTCCAACATTAAATGAGTAGACACTTCCTCAAGCACAAGTTAGCAGTAGAGAAGCAAGCTAGGTGGTTTTTATATTAGCACCCAGTTTCAACCAGAAAACATTAACAAGATCAAGAAGAGATAGTCATGTTTTACAGTGGCTAACATAGAGTTTAAGGAGAATTTCACTATCGTACTCCTTTGTTCAAGGCAGACTTTCAATCAAGAGGCACCAAGGACAGGTTTTTCATGGCAGAAAGCTTATTCTTCAAAGCAACGTCTGTTGCCAGTTACAATAGCTGCATGAATACTCTGAGCGTTTACTACAACATACTCATAATACAGAGTTAAAGGTTATAATATCTAGACCATCAGATATGGTAGTCCATGACATTATCAGCAACATGAGTGAACAGGATGCCTGCACTGAACTTCCAGCAAAACAGTTTTCAGTGATGCTATCCTGACTACACAGGAGCCAGGAGAGAACATTAAGATTTCATAGACTTTTAAAGAAACTACTTTCCACACGCTTCAAGGAAAAATCCACCACTGCACCCAGTGCCAGGAACCAAGTGCCGCTGCAGCAGATCAAAGGTGTCCCAGCCATCCCAAGGAAGAGCGTTTCCATTGCTGCTCTTACCTGCCACAGCACCTACCCAGCAAGGGCAGTGGAATTTAAAACCCTTTTGCACAAGGGCTGCTACAATGCACCCTCTCCACCCATGTAGCTTTGTAGCTTAATTGAAGTTCAGGCATATAGTTCTGAGCTAGAAACAATTGTTTTACTATTCAAATCATTATTCCTCTGATATATTTGCCTTTATCCACAGACAGATTTCAGCACGGACCAAACCTGTAAGCTTTTCCCATCCTGTGTTTGGACCAGCCACTGCCTAATCATCAGAATCCAATTAGAGAAGGTCTTAAAACTAGCTAGGAAAAACAGGTAATGAATTTAAACCCTACATACGATAAACTTAAGATGTGGGATCATGAACTAAAATAGGTGTTGAAAGCACAAGTAAAAGGAAACAATGTTTACTTTTAGTTTTGCCTAGATTTTTTTACTAGTAGATTCTCCTAGATCTGGGTCTCTTGACCGTACTCGGTGACCAGCAAGAGCAGCCATCAGGGTCCAGGAAGAACCACAACAGATGACAGGTTCAGTGTTCTCCATGCAACTGGAGGTCTACCCCAAGTGTTTTGAGTCTCAAACTGAAAGTACTTGGAAACGTGTGGGATTTATTTTTCCAGATAGATACATGCACCAGAAGTAGAGCTCCAGTAGAGATGAGAATATACAAATACAGTAAAGACTCCTAGGCTGCTGTACAGCAAGCTGACCATGATGTGACTCTAAAGGCTCTCATTACAGAGACCTGCAGTTCAGTGTCTGAATCTCACCCCTGGTCTCACCATCCCTAGATGTCCAGGACTTCTGTGAATGACTTGATATTCCTCTAATTCTGGAAGTCTCTCCATCCAGACTTTCTGTGCTTCTATTTTGATTCCTGTAGCATCTTTTACTCGATAGCCTAAAGATGAGCCAGAGAAAACAATTAAATTGCACCCCCTAAAAAAATTTCCTACTGAAGACCAAGCAGCAAGTTACTGGAACCAAAGCTGAGCGCAAGTGGGAAAACAAAAGGACTCTTTCACTACAAAAGTGGCCACACAGTCAGGTCTTGCATACAGACCCCCTTTCCATGTTGTGAGGAGATGATTAGCCAAGAGAGACAGTTTCAAGGCAGATGCGATGAGCACAAAAGCTCCATTTCCCTTTCCTGTGAACCAGGTGGCTGCAGGCCTGGATTTTTGGGGTTACTCCCAGGTCTCACCCACAGCCTATTATTGCTCCCCATCATTTTGCTCAAAATGCTTTGATATTTTTACCATTTCCTAGGGGCTGACTATGACGAGCTATCCACTGTAAAGCCTCAAGCCTGCAATGGAAGGAGGTTGTTAGGGGGAAGAAGATGGTTTGCACATGAGCTCAGTACCCCCATTTCTGAGCAAGCACCCAGAACTGGGCAACTAATTGGCCGCTGGCAATGAAGGCAGTAAACTTGCTTGTTGCACAAGTGCATGACCACAGAGCGATAGAGTCTGCCCCTTTCCTCGAGTCCCCAGCTCCTCCCAACTATGCCGGGCTCATCCGTCAAGAATTTACCACTCACTCCCTCTCCACATTTTTGCCAGTGAGGGAGAAGCAAGGAGACAGAGAGGCTGCTTCTTTGGTATTTTTGCTCACTGCTTCCATGGTGCAGTGACATCCTAAATAATACCAACCAAGCTCTACCAGATTTTTGGAAGTCTTAACTCAAGAGACCTTGCAACACCCCCGTGCGGTTAAGAAAAGGATATTGGCTCATGCCACCCACCAGTGAAACAGACACCCCTAGGCTGGAACGAAGCAGCTGTATGACACCATGCAGCAACACTTCACAGCATTTTAGGGTAGAAAGCAATTAACCTTTGGCTGAATCCCCTTAGCTCCAAGCTACAAAAAGAGTGTTCTGTTTTCTTCTTTACCCCCCACCTCCCCCAAGTCTGAACAGCTCTGGTGTTCTCATTATCTCACTGACCTGGCTGCTTTCTGAACCCTGAAATGGAGAACAACAGTTGTCATCAAATAAATGGGCTGTTTATTTAGATACTAATTTTGGTTTTTTCTTGCTTCTGCTCCATAGTACTGGCAGACGATTCAGATAAAATTTGGATGAGGCTGTAGTGCATTGTTTTTCTGTTCAGACAGTAAATACACTAGAGCAGAGATGTACCCAAGATCTCAGCTGTACTTTAAAGCAAGTTCAGGTCCTTTTTATAGATCTGAAAAGAGCAACTACTTCAGCTGAGGGAAGACATCTTTCTGCTCACTGCTATTTCCTTCTAGGTCTTAGAATTTAGTTCTATTTTCTGTACTTACACAGAACCTTCATCTTCAGGTCCAGCCCTAAGGCAGAGCTTCCCAGGATCCAAGTCTGCCAGCTACATTGTGGAAGCGTGGAAATCCCAGCAGTCAGCTGTCCCTTGGATTTTAAGCCCTGAATGAATATCCTGTATAGCACAGGCAAAGAGTGAATGATCTCAAAAATCAGAAGGAAGATAAGTGAAGATTTAGGAATAAAATCTGGGTCTGAGTCAACAAGTGGGATGCCTCAGAGGCAGAGAATGGGTTCACCTCAATTAAAGACTACCATTAATTTAAGACAGGCCTGGTGAGTCCTGCCCTTGAAGGACCAGTACCTTCATGATCTAGGCTCACTCTAGTCAACTCCTGTGCCACACCAGCATGGCCACCTCTGTGCACTTCAGCACAAGCTCTCTGCTTCTGCTGAGGCAAAGATTGGGTTTGTGTTGTCCTGAAAACACGCACCAAACTTTTCATAGTTGCATGCAAGCCCTGAATTCAAGTGAGGCTAGTTCCTAGCACACGTCAAGGAGATGCATTAAATGACTTTAGGGATTACGTTACATAGAGAAAAGCGGCACCTACATAGATAAAGCTGCTAATCAGCTTAATTCTATTAGTCTTCCACACTCTTCCATAAAGCACATTCATAAACAGCTATGGTTTGTAACTGCATCACTTCAAGCAATTAAAGAAACCACTTTATTTTTGATGGTTTCATTTTGGTGCATGTGTCTAACAGTAACCTTTCCCAGAGCATGCTCTCTTCTGAGCCATCAGAAATTGGAAGCTGAGGCTGTGGTCACCTGCGGTAGCACTGGGCAAGCACAGCCAGACCAGCAGCAGTTTATGAACTGGGGGGGAGGAAATGCAAAGTCAGCCTGACACAGGAGGAAACATATTTGTAGCTTTGGAAGGCACCCTCAGGAGTGGTCTTTCCAGTAACCTTCAGGCACCACTAAGGTCACAGGACCAGCAAGTGCATGCTCCCTCCAACTTGGTGAGAAGAGCAAGCCTACTGCAGATCCTCAGCCCCAGGCCAAAACCTATTTGCTACCTTTTGTTTCCATCACCCGATTGACATAAGACCTTTCACTTGCCCTTCCCAATTAGGGTTCTCAGCTAAGGAGTGAGCCAGATTAGAGCCACATAAAGCTACCTGGGTTTAACTCTGCCTCTTGGGTTGGCTTCAGGTAGTTACTCATGTGAGCCTGTCAGCCCCAAAATCTGGTCACAGGCAGCGCGGGTCCCTGGGCCATACTATGCCTGGCCACTGTACCTCCCCTTGGGCTGCACAACAGCACAGGCGGTGCCCGCCCAGGTCAGCAGCAGGATCGCCACTGAACTGCTGACAGCAGGTAACACCTTTCCTAGGTGTTATAAAAGTAGATTTGAGTATAATCCAACACCCTCCAATTCCTATTGTAGATTTGCTATCATAGTCAAACATGAGTCTGTTGTTACATTCATCCTTTCCAATACCTGAAGCCCCTTTTGCCTTAGTTATCTACAGAAAAGGCTGCTGTAAGTGCTCCTTCTGGAGGTAAACAAGGAGTCAGAAGACAAAATTAACAGTCAAAAGAAAGCAGTGCTTTCCTTTCTTAACAGTCAGAGAGTCACTAGAGTGATGCAGGCAGGAAGAGAGTCTGCATTATCAGATACCCTGCTAGCGGGCTTAAAGGAGAAGGAATCCATAAAACCTCCAGGAATTCCAGCAGGCTGGGTACCCGGGATCACTTTCACAGTTTAGGAAACAGTTTCATCTCAACCCCCACAAATTGACCTTGGCAGAACATAGAAAGTTTGCACATAACAGCCATGTTTCTGCTGTGAGTAATCCAGTAATCTAAATTAATGCTCCATTTTGTTGGTGGAACAAAACATCTTATTATCATATGAATAAGACAATGGCGGGGGGGAGGAGGTGCAGGGTGTGGGGGAACCCACTAAACCACATTAAAATGATATTGATGAGAATTTCTTAAGTCTATTTAACAAGATCCTCCTACCCATGGAATTTCATCATTTTGTGCATCTTCATGTCTTTCCCACATAATTTTCAGTTTTACACATTATCACATTTTTCCAATACACCAGAAGCAAAGTATGTATGCTCAGGTTGAAACGATGTATGCAGAGCAGTTAAATGGGGGCGTATCTTCTTCTGAAACAACCTAGCATGAGTCTTTTGATTAGTCACAGCTCAGAGAAAGACGAGGTGAGTGACTCTACATTTACAGACAACATATATAGCCTTACAGCGATATCTTCCTTTTGCTCTCCATTTTGTCAAGTCTATCGCATACACTCAGAGTTAATCTCATTGAACTCCGCAGTTCAGGACAGAGACCGACTGTGCACCTGACCATGACAGGAGACCATTGCCTGCTGCTGGCCAGCAAGGGGAGGAACCGCACACTGGGACACGCAGAAGTGGAGAGTATTGCTTACATACCTGCCATCTTATCCAATCAGCTAGGGTAAAAATATAGAGTACTATATTTAGGGGGTTGTAGCTAAGTTGTATTTCTGGTTTTCACTCGTTTTGTCTTCCAAATTAACTAATTACAGCAACTCTCCAAAAGAGAGTCTAAGCAAATGCAGACTTAAGCATCTAAGGAGGACAATTCAGGAGTCTCATCTGTGTCCTATAAAAGCTCTAGGACTGCACACCGATGCTCTGCATGGCTTGCTTTCATCTCTTAGAAAAGAAAGCATCTTCAGCAAGTAATCTGGGCTAATTACATGAAAATTAGGTCAGGTACCTTACCTATATTAGTCACACTTGTAATCAGTTCAGATGCCCTCTGAGATATAGCAGTTTCTGGAAATAAGAACTAAGAGATTTGGCCAAATAAGCTGTAACTTGGCGGGTGGGAGCAGTGAGAAATATTTCAAGACTGATGAGGAGTTTAAGTCCAGTGGATGAGAGATGCCTGCTTTTCTAATGAGACAAGGTGCCTACTTCTGGCCCAGCTGGGCCAGGCAACATGAACTGTTACAGTTTGCTTATATTTAAAAGCCTGAATCTAGAGCCAGTGACAAACTGGCTTTGCCACAGCAAAATGAAGGAAGTGAAAGCACGAAGGACAGATTTAAGTTGTGGTATGTCTTTGAAGCTCTTATGTGCATTTGGTGTTAGAAGGATCTACAGACAAAAGGAGAAATGATGCATTAAGTCAGTGGCATCCAAGTTCATATAGCTTGTGGCTTTGCAAATTCTCACAGAATTAGCACATTCACATGCATTAAAGGGTGGGTATATAAATACCTTTGCCTGCATTAATACAATGCTTATTAGTACCAATAGTATTCATGGGCAACCCTTTTCTCCTGCCTCTTCCACCCAGACACTGTAATATTCTGAACTGTATTAAAATCAAGTAATTCATGGGAGATGCTCCCAACAGTAGTTGAAGCTTTTCCCTTCCAAATCCTCAGTCACTGTCCTGTGAGCTCAAACACACAGGAGCACCTTGCAAAGGACAACTGCTCAGCCTTCCAAGGAATTTGACAGCAAAGACAGCAGCTGACGTAGTGATGAGGAAGTTAAAGGTGACTGATGGTTTCCCAACACCTGAAACACAGCAGGTAAGGTCAAGGTCATCAGTCCTTAGGCAGCAGACACAGCATAAAACCCTAGCACAGTTTGTGCCTGACAGATGCACATAGATGGGCAGGCTGTGCCCAGAGGGGTGAGCAGTTACACACACCACACTTGCCACCATCAGAGGTTCTGCAGCTTTTAGGTTGACATCATGCAACTGCAGCTTTTCAATATGGAAACAGTTTGACCCCTTATGGTTACTCATACCTCCATGGTCCAAACCAACACAAGGAAAAGAAAAGGAGAAGAAAAAACATCCTTTCTCCCAGCTGTTCCCATCTGAAAGGTGAAGCCAGGCATGGATTCACTGCTGAAAGCCAGAGGCTGAAGAGCAGTCCATCAGGACTCCATGCACACCAGCTAGGATAACTAGCACAGAGTGAAGGTGAGCCACTCCACAGGAAGAGGCAATTAACTCTTCTGGAGCAGAAAGAAAAGGCACAGCTCAGAAGTGTCTGCATACAGGTTCTCCACAGAGTGTTCCCAAAATGGTGCAGTAGAGAATACCCCATCTATGCTCCCCGCACACACACAGATGAACCTTGAAGCGGCATTCCCCAAGATGGGGGTGAAAGTGTTATTCCCAGCTCCCATGCTTAGGCTCACAGCTCCTACCTGACAGTGACTCATGTCAGTCACACATGCAGCACAGAGGCTTCCACAGCTCTCCCCATGCATGTATATACAGGCTTTTTGCTGTTGCAAAGAGAGAAGCAAATCAAGGAGAAAATGCATTCAGCCCTATGCTATTTGGCAATGCTGAGAGTGACAGAACACGTATTAAGCCGCTAGTGTGAACCCACTATGCAATAACTAACAAGCTCCTGGAAGATCTATAAAGTGCCCTTTCATTCTTGCCTGCCCTCAGATGGGCAGGTGCAGGCAGTAAGGCAGGAGTGTAGAAAGAAACTCTTAGCCCTCCAGACAGTATAGTCTCCAAAGCTGATATTATGGTCAAACAGTACAACCCATAAACCAGCCCTTTTCTGTCTGTCATCATTCTTGCCTTATTGTCCTGGGCTTTGATTTGTCCGCTGTGAGCGGGCATGCTCCATTTCTCAGCCACATGCCAGCAAACATGCTGGCATGCCGCCCACCCTAAATACCGTGTAGGCAGGATGGCGCCTCCCATACTTAAAACAATATTTAATGTTTTACATCATTGTGGGCCTGTAGATTATTTTCTAAACCCATGAAGCAACAGTGGATCAGCATGTGGCTTGCTAATGCTGCACAAGGAAATAATGCATGAGGGGAAGAGATTAGTGTGGAGCACTTGAAATTACAGTTGGCATTAGCTATAGAATAACGCATAGCATGTGATGACCTACACATCTCAGACTCCACTGTGCATCTAACAGTGGACTCAGAAAGGCACCTATGGAAGAAAGCCTGCCCACGCAGCAGACAGTTTCAGTATTCTAGTTCTACCCTCCCAAATAATTGAAGAACAGTTTCTTTAGGAACTGCTTAGATGAATAGAATTGCTAAATATTAGTAGAGACATTGTTTTCAGAAGAGAGGACACAGGTGTAAGTTAAAAACCTCAAATAGAAGCCTGCTTCTCATGCACAAGGAAGAAAATAATAAATCAACATGACAGGCAGGGAATGACACACACTGGGTGATGCTGACATACCACAGATGTTCTTTCTGCCACTAGTGTTAGAAGTCACCTTAAAGACCTGAGCAACCACCACTGAAGTGATTAAGATAGTGGTGTAAAATGCAAGAGTTCACAAACAGTTATCAAAAGTGAAAACTGTTAGCATTTGTTTATAGGAGAAAGTTGCCTCAAACCACATGAGGATATCTTACGCTGTCTTCCCATCTATATTTGCTTGTTCAGTGATCAACTCTGTTACGAAACTAATTTTGGAGGATTAGTGATAAGTCCCTTTTGGTTGCCTTATGTTTGTCACTGCTGAGGGTGACGGCAAGGAGCATATTGGCATTTCCAGAACAGAAGTCTGACAATAAAAAAAGAATCCAAGATGAACAGTGAGGTCCACTGACCTCTATAGTTCAAGCAACACTTAAGTCTCAAATACTGCAGTTCAAGAAGCCACCCATACATTTGCATAGTAACTCCTTAGTAGGTACTTAAAGCTGAAACTAACACAGTAGACACTGTATGTGTCTAGATTGCCCCCCACAGCCACCACAAGGAAACTAAGCAGCAAAGGAGAGAAGTTTCTCTTAAAGATGAGGAGCTGACAAAAAGAGGGATTAGCCATTTCGCTACGCCAGCGGCCACCTCTGAAATCCAAGTGCCTTGGTCCCACTCAGATCCTAATACAAATAGAAGCTATCCTTGTCACGGTGACTAGTCCTTTGCTTTTCAGTAGAGTCACTTTAACAAGATGCTGAAGATTTAGTCCTGGCTATGGGATTGCGGTCATTGACCAGAAGTGACCAAGAGCACCACAGACACCAAGATCAAGTAGACCATAGCAGACAGCTCTTCCCCAGAAGGAGACACTGATAGCAGAGCAGCTTATCTTTGTTCCAAAAATCTTTAGAACCAGGCTTCAAAAAAAATTTAAGCATATTTAAGTGCATTTCAATTCAACAGCATTTAATTATTTATATGAACTGACCGTAAACTCAAGTAGCGTTGGGCAAGGTTTAACTAGGAGAGGCTTCCCAGATTATTTGGGGGTGCCAGTCCTGCCCTGTCCCCATTCCCCTTCCCCAGTGCTACAGAAAGCACTATATTTTGAAGTTACATCTGCATGGGAACTCAGGTACTGCATGACTGTTATGCTTGTTAGCTTTTCCAATTCATATTCTTCACTCAGGGGTCAGAACTATTTTTGGATCCAGAAGCTTGAATTTGGAGCCCTTTTTCAGCTCTGCCGGGCTCACAAGACAGTGTCAGCAGTTTTGTAACATACATGCTCACCCTACTGGTCACACATAAAGAGGTAGAGACCCCTATGCTCCCTCCCACAGGTACCAACGTTGCAAACGACTTCTGAATTCTACTCTGAAAAAATTTCAGAGTAGATTTCTTGCTTTTATTTAGAAAAATAAGTTTAAAAATCCCCAAAATTGAAGTGGTCTCCTGTTCTTAGAACACATTAATGCTTTCTTCATTCTCTAAGAAGTTTTTCTGGCCCCAAATAATTTTCCCCTGCCTGTCCAGACACCAAACTGAAGAAAATAACCAATTATTCACACACCTCCGGTTTTCAGCAGAAGTCTGCTCAAAGGAAGTTTCACCATGCAGCCTTCAGTACTCGTGCCTTCTCAATACTACAAGAGCCTCCCCACATACACTTCTCAGTGCTTTTCCTCTTCAAAGAGGACTGACTTCTGAAGTCACCGAGCAGCATCTTCTCTGCTTATTTACAGTACTGCAGAAAAATGCATTTTTGAAGTTATCTGTACCCTAGCAGGTGTCATTACCTCACATGCAGTGCAACTCTTATTCTTACACTGAACTATTCTATTTTACTTAGTGCCATTTTTCTATTATTTCTCTGTGGAGGCTTGGAACTGTCGCTGAATACAAAAACGCATCTACAACACTTGTGCTGCAGAGATATATGCCTACCATATGACTCCAAAATTATTTCCTCTAAAATTTGATAGGGAGATGTGTACTACTTTGTAGTATGATCCGTTTCAACTGTGTTACAGTAAGGTAGGTAATCCTACACTGTCCCAGTTTTATAAGAATCCAGGCAATTTGAATTAATAGCATAAAAGTATATCACTTACCATAAACATGGAACAGTTGCTTTATTGCACTTGTCAAATGCATTCCTCTCTTTGGTCACAGCTATGGTCAAAGAATTTAACAAAAATTAACAAGCAATTCATAATAAAAGGGAACTCAAAAAAATTCAAAGCTGGAGAAAGCATAACATACCCTACATGTTTGAATTCTTATGTTTTTTCCAGCCTGGGTCACACTCCTAGTTCAGCAAGTTTCTTATAAGCCCCATCCCTCATTCAATACAAATTCCAAAGTGGAAAGGACACCAGAGAGGCTCTTCCCTTCAGCCTCCCAATAAATACAGAGTGACTAAACAAGCCGTTCTAGAGGTGTTTACCAAGCTCATTTCAAACTGTTTTTCTGGCTGTAACTAAACTGCCCCGTAGACCAGCCAGGAAGAGAGAGCCATCCTCACCATCTCACCTACTGAAACATGCTTATGACCAGCTTTATGGTGGGCACCACTGCCTGTGGCAAGTCTCAATGCTCCCAGGGCTTAGAGCACCTCTGGGTACTTTGCATGGCCTCCAGCTACTCCCCATCTGCCCTCCAGTGACGGGGGATGACAGCTTGAGAAGTATCGCCTCCCCCAAACTCTTCCAAGGGCCAAGTGGGATCTGCAGACAGTCTGAGCTCATATTGAGTGCTGTCTCCTTACGTGAATAGCAAGACAGGGTCCAGGCACCAGCTTGGCAGAGGACTGTCCCAAAATTTACATGCTTCAACAGGTCCACCTTGGACAAACCCCTAAGATCAAGACATTCAGAAGTATTCCGAGCCCTGACACAGAGCACCACCTCAAATCAACAAGGAGCACCACACAATTTCCTTGGGACCATCCACTCTGGAGGAAGTCATCTGAGACTGGCAGTCCACAGTTTGGAAGAGAGGACAGTAACAATTGCACTGTTCCTTTGGAAACCACTGCTGAAGGCAAAAGATTAGCAGCAGGTGTGGCTGGAAACAGAAATGCTCAATTTTGAGAAAAGTGAACGGATGCTGCACACAGGATAAAGATCTGCCCTATTTGCTAAATAGAAACAGAAGTAGTAGTTCTGCACAGAATGTCTGACAACATCATTGCCCAGGTTATTAACCTAGATGGCTCATCATGTGTACAGCCATCTGCCCACAGCTTAGCTTCAAGTCCCAGGTATCTGAGGGAAAGCCCACGGGCTGCTGTGCCCACACGGAGCATGGCTGGAGCAGACAAATCCTGCGGTGCTGCCAGCCCCGCATCCTCACGCTGCTGCCAAGCCTTGAAGCTTGGCCACCTCATTCCAGGCTGGCCACAAAGCAAACACTTTAATGTTCTATTTTCCGGCAGCAAAGAACAACAGTGGATAGAAAGAAATCTCTAACATGATATTTAGGAAACAGACCCCTCTATTTTTAAAGTACTACAACTGATTTGAAAAATTCATGTGTTTGCTATAGTAGAGACAAATAACTTGACAGACCCACTATAAAATAAACAATTTCCCATTTTGATGTGGCATGGTGGTGGTAGAAAGCATAATTTTATCTGCTTTTACTGCACTGACCTCTGAACTTTTGCATTATAATTTGAGAAGCAGCTGTGTATTTAGACTCACAACACCCCGCCACGTTCCTCGGTCTGTCCGGCCAGCACAGCGAGTGTCTGTCACTCTCGGCAATTAGGCTGCTACGGGGGAAGACCCAGTGCCCCCTGCCCAAGACAGGTGCACACCACTGCCACATCCAACACATGTCCTTTGGGCTTGTTACCAGTGTTGTCATCAAAGCATATTATCAGTTTATTTATCAGTAAGCGCAACATCACACAAGAGACTCACAGTAGTTTGAATTTAATTAACATCTTAGTGGTGCCTGTCAAAGGCTTCTTTTCTTCCAGAAGTGTAGCAGGAAGAGTTTAAAGATAAGGTACTAGGGTCAAAGCAGAAGATGCTGCAGGAAGCTTTCTTTTGTTATCAAATGGAAAAATAAAATATCCTACTAAATAAAAAGAATTTGAAGTCATCAAATAGATTTTTCTTCAAGTCTGCCACAGGCCTAGTCGAGAATTATTCTTGTGTGCAAAGTGTAAAAGCCATAATATAGCAAAAACTCACGAAGTTTAAAAATGAAAAGTTTAAGAACCTAAGTGTCTAATACTTGTCAGTCATGGGTGTGCTTCAGCAATCCTGCAGGCTCAGGGGTCCATATGAAGGTCCCAAACACTGCCTGTTACTTGAGAAAGCAAGGGAACCTCCAGCACATTAGCATTTTGGCCCTGATCCAAGAAAGCACTTAAGCACATGCTTAACTTTAAGCACATGAGTGCTCCCACCCACATAAAAGGACCACTTATTCACTGAAAATTAAGCATCTGCAGAAATACTTTACTGTATCAGCTTCTTTGCTGAGCATCTTACAGGATTACACCCTATCAAGTGACTCTCTGGAAAAAAAAAAAATACCACCTAAACAGAAGTTGACTTCAGGCAGGACTGATGACTGCCAAGAGCTGCCTAAGCACATGTGGCACTCCCCTGCAGAGGCCCACGTCCTCCCCGGCTCTCACAACAGCTGCACAGCAGCAAGGAGCCTCTCCCGAGGGCAGCGCATGTTTGGAGCTGCTGTTTCAGCCTTTGCCTTGCGCTTCTAAAAAAAAAGTTATGTTGAAGCTGTTCACTCTGACCAAAAGCTTGCCTGCTTCACTGAAGGCTGGGATGTAAAAGCACAGACCTGCTACAAGGCACTACACTGCCTACATGAAGTGAGACTTGCTTACAGTTAACATGAACAAGGTGTTAAGATGAAAAGCGGCAGTCTCCTCCAGGTTGGTTGCTTTGGATCAGATCCTAGAGACCTTAAATTATTTACAGAAGGAGGTGGTGAGGGGATAAGAGCAGCACAGAAATTAATGTATACAGGCAGAGGGGAAGCCAGTAAAAACCAATTCTAAGCAGGCTGTGGAAAGAGATTGTGTCATGTCTCCTACGTGCGTTTTTGGAGGGTCATCACAATCACAAATATTAAATATGGTTCAGGCTTCCACAGCAGAGTAATACTCATCAGTTCCTCCAGCTACATTTAGTTACTTTGAGAACTTTGGAGAAGTTACTCCCAGTGATAAGAAGTCCATGTCCAAACACCCTGAAGCCCTTCCAGGATGAAGCCTGCTTATGCTTCCCTCTTTGCATCCTGGATCTCCCTCCTTGGGTAACAAACCTGGGTGCAGAAGGCAGGACCCCACTATGAGCAACTAGGGAACTGCAGGCTCAGGTGTTCCACAAAAACCGCTTGTCTTAACACTACAGGTTAACCTTAAGGTTATCATGACTGTTACAGAACACAGAAGTGGTTTAAAGTAACAGTTTGTTACTAATTACAAGCTACTGATACCAGTTTGTTAGTGGCAGAAGTTTAAGACGCATTTGAGGGAAGCGATGGCCAAAACAGCGAGACAGCAGTTTATGGTTTATACAGAAATACTAGTGCAACCAAGGCTGCTGGATCTGTCTGAGCAGCTCGGCTTTGAGATGGAGAATAAATCCCTCCTTCGCAGTGCATCTACATGGTGCTGCCAACCCACCCTGAAGTCAGAGCGTAAGCAGTAGTCAGTCCACTTTAAAGAAATTTTCTGTTTCTGCTCCAAGCTGTGCCACAGGCTGCTCCTGAGCAGAGAATTTGAATTATTTGTACTGAAGTCACAAGCTGGCCACCCACCACGCAGGTTTCCTACCTGCTGCTCCACACCAAGGCACACCCTGCGTGCAAGACACCAGCACAGGCACCTGTCAGCCCCCATGATTTGTGACCCATCTGACAGGGACGGCTGGAGCCACTGTTTACAGCCTGGTGTCACTTTTGGCTGTGTGTGTTCCAGCTGCTGTTGTTGGGAGCACTTTCCTTACCGATTCACATCAAAGGCTGCACCAAGACAAACGCACGAGTTTTCCAAGTCAGTCAGCTGTGCGCTATAATGAAGGTGTGCTCGAGATGCTCCTTAACATTTCTCTCACTGTGCCTAAAATTGGCACCAGCTTGTGCAAGGATTAAGATCAGGTAGACGGGAGCTACCAGCCACAATGCTGGCACCAGAAGAAAAGGTGACTTTAAGCGAGACTTTCTAAGTAGTTTTGAATGCACATAAAGGACCAAGGCATAGTTCTTACTCAGCTTTCTATAGTGGACCAATTGCAAAACAGCTTTTTTTACTACCTGAGCAGATACACAGAGTATTTCAATATCTAGATACACAACCTCATGGCACACGACAGAGGGTTTCAAGTGCCCCTGTAAAGAAATCCTTCATGCTTCGTAAGTACACCATTTTAAAATCAGAAAAGCAATTAATCTTGCACACAGATCCAGCATGCACGTCTCATTAAGCAAGAAACAGTGATGCACGAGGTGTGGGGTGGAGTCACTGACCAGGCTGAAGTCAATGCAACAGCAGTCAAAGTTTCCTGCACCATTATCTTCCTGGTGACTCCTAACTTCAAAGTTTTACAAGGAATAAGACAACAATTTCCACATTTGACTGTTTCACTTTGAAAGGAATGTAATCTAGGCTTAGCTATTTTCTTTCCACGTGTATCTGGCATAGATATATTTATCATCAAGAGATTTTTCCTCCTTCTCTTCCCCCTACTTAACAGCTCTTGACTTTGTGTGGCCCCTCTATGCCAGTATATTGTTTGTGCTTTTTGTAAGACCCTACTTTAAAGTATGACATGTTTATGTAGGAGGCGTTGATGGCTAACACAGGCTTCGGCTCAGTAGGGCATTTGGGATGGTGTCACAGAGGAATGCTCTCCCCTGATTTATGAGCATGTTATAGTTATTCAGGTGGAGTGGCAGGACCTGGCAGTAAGCACCATCATACAGATCAAATGTGTTTTAAGTTCATAGATCAGGTTGAAGCACTGACAATTGCCACAGAGTTGTGGCAGTGGCAACTAAGCCCTCTATTTTTAAGAAGAAAGCAGTCTCTGGAGACAAGGAGCTGCCCTCCTCCTTAAGCCTTGCTAACCAAAATCTTGCACTGTTCTTATGAACGCTGTTCTGCAGTTTGATGATGGCCTATGTGCAGATTCAGAGACAGATGCTTATGCTAGCCTACAAGTTTGACATATTACAACATTCTTTTCTTAAGATTGGTCTGATTCACTTGACTGTTTCCAGATATTTAACTACTTGAGGAAAATCCTTCAACCCTTCCCCTTTTAATCTACTTTATTTATAAAGGATAGAAGTTGAAGAGATGTTCTTTAGAGGCATATGACTGAAGCTTTCATGTTTATAAGCCCATTCACTCTAGACTATGCTCCACTATAGAAAAAAAGCTTTGGAGCATCACCTGCTTCCCAGCAGCAAAGTCCCATGCTCAGTGTTTGGCTGGATCCTTTCTACGCAAGGGTTTGTTTAACATCTTCAGCTGTCAATTAAATAAGTTCCCCTCATTTCCTTTGTGTGAATAGCGTCGCAGCTTGTTCGCATTTGTGGTTTGCACCTTTCACTGGTGTGCAGCTCTATTTCTTCCTTATGCTGTTATACCTTCCTTTGATATTGTCAATTCGGCAACACAACTCTGTAAACCTATTCTCATATGCGAGCCTATGCTGAATTAACACACCTCCCACCAAGTAACAGGAGTGCAAGTACTCCACATTTTTGTAAGAAGGGGAGAAGAAAAGTAGGAAAACAAGTTCTTCTCAGCATTTCTCATACTAAAACTCCTGGACTTGTTTAAGTGAAGCCATTTAGGATATGACCTGTTTCTAGGAGAAAGGTATAATGACTTTACTCCTAAAAGTCTGTTTAATAACTAAATGAGCTTTATGCTGCTGCTGTCGCACAGCTAATGAAGAGGTTCCCTTGGCATGCATTGTTTCCACTTAGGGAGTTACTCATCTCTACAGTGATCAAACAAGTGATACAACACATCATGAAGAAGTCTTCACTAATTTTTGCTGTCTTGACCAACTCAAAAGTCCTATAATCTTTTAATGAAGGCAGAACAGCACTGCTTTCCCTGCTCCCCCTCCCCCCCACCCCCACCCCCCTTAGGGTCAATAAACAGACACAGAATTTAGCTCAAAGAACTCAAAAAGACCCAGCCAGAAATAGGGTGATGAGCAATTCCGTACATAGCAGTTACACATGCTGATAACCAGCCTGTGGCACATGACTTCAGCCATTCCACCCAGGTTTCCAGACAAGCAGTTCATGTTTACACAAATAAAGGATGATTAACTTCCACACAGGTACCACTTGGGTAATAGAGGGAAATGACAACATAGTCAAAACCTGAAAGAAACAAACTAAACCCAGGAGAAGAACCAAAGTCTCAGTGCATTGGAGCATACCTGATTGCTCTTCTGTAAGACCTTCAGCTATTACAGAGCAGACTTTGGAAATTATTTTTAACTTCCTTTTCATCAGCTCCAGAACAATAAATCAAGCTTCAAGGGTCGGTTACATGCATTATAAGCATAATAAAAGGCAACAGAATCTGTTACCATATTTTCTTACACTCAGAAAACCACCAGAACCACAACCCCCCAGAATAACCCCCACTGGCCATACTGCTATTTTATCCTTCAGAAATGACCTAGATCATTAAAAAGAGATCTCACCTAGACCTAAAGAGATCTAGAAGCTGAATGGAGAGGCCTGGTGAGCAGGTTCCTCTGGCAAGACTCACAGCTGATCTCTATCAGTTCCACTGACATTCACCAGAGGGTGCTTGTGAGTTTACAAGGCCAGGCTGTGTAAACCTGGCTGGCAATCCCATTTTGGGTCCAGGCTGTGGGAAAGGAAAGAAAAGTTTCCTTTTTTCATCTACTGAAATGCTTTTAGCTCCTTTCAGATTTGTCATAACAACAATATACTTAAAGAATAATCTAATGCTGGCTTAAACCTGTGTTCATACAGACTGCTAAAAATGCCTTTCTCAATTTGATATGCTACACTGACGTATTGCACCTTTCTGTATCTCTTTCATTCCCTTATGGTGGATGAAATTCAAAGGTATTTCACAAAGTAATAGCTAGCCCCAAGTGAGGCAGCTAAACCTACAAATCTGGATGTACAATTAATATGATGCAGTGAAAGCTAATTAATTGCTCTATATCCATCATCATTCTGCCATTACAAAGTTCCTTCCCCTTCCTCTCAAGGGCTTTTTTTCTTCACTCTATACCATTTCGGACTTCTTTCCACTGATGTCCAATGCTCTAAGGCTCTCTTACATGAACGTAGGCTTTTTACCCAGGCCTAGTAGCATCATTTCCATGCATGCTTCTCTGAACTGAATACAACTCCTCAGTGCCTTCTGGACGTGGCTCTGTAGATGTTTTCTGCTCCTGCTTCACTCTCTGAGGCCTGTTCTGAAGTCAGCAGAGACAGGAGCAAGATGCTGCAACTACCTTCTCTCAGTACTTCCTCTCCTTCTGTTTCAGTGGAGGGATGACAAGGTATGGAGCAGACTTGAACCTTCCTCATGCCCCTCTCCTTTCCGAGCAGAGGTCTAGGCACACCCGCAGAGAGGCACCACACTAACTGGCAGCTGGCACTGTCTGTCTCCCAGCAGCAGGGCATTAATAACCATTAACAAAATGCTATACAGTTCCAACATGATGTCAGTGGTATTAACCTCTGTCATTCCTGTATCAGCACTAGTGAATGACTGGTTTTCTTTTTTTTCCTTTAAAACTTACCTTTGAAATATTCCGTGCTGTCAAAACCAACACTGGCTACTTAGAACAGCTCTTATTTTCCAATTTTGAAAATGAACTACCAGTTATCAGTAGTGACTATGTGGAGCGACAGCTCAATTTATCTCACTCATAATTTCTTAATGAGCTTTAAAAAAAATGAACCAAAGCAAAGCCTTCATACCCTACAGACTTGTGATCAGCTTTTGGGAGGTACTAAGGATTTGCCATCTATTAGAGAAAATAGGTGCAAGAGATTTGGGAGTTTTCTGGAACTGAAAGTTTATGAGCAAAGTACTCCGAACTGCTGTATTATAGAAAATCTGCTACTGCTTTCAGGAGTATGAAATACAAGCATCTTTTCTCAGCTCAAACTAGTAACCAGAGTACACGCAATTCTTTTGAAATGGTATACTCATAAAGCCTCTTACAATCTTACAGTATCTAGGTATGCATTGCTTCCCAGCTCAAAATAAAATAAATGCAATGCTATAAACAAATGAGATAAGATCTATAGGGAGGGAGAGTTAGTATCATTTATTGCAGTAATAGAGATAATTGGAACAAGATACAGTCTTCTGTGTTTTCAACCACATCTACATTCTTAGATCACTAATAGGAACACACCTGCTGAATTTCACCGTGATGATTCAGGGTCAATATGCCTTAAGATGATTTGAAAGATTGCTGGATTTTCAAGACTGTCCTTTCCTTTTTTTAGTTACAGATTAAGAAGGTTGTATTTCCATTGATCGTATACTTTGGTATTTACTGACAAACTCCAAGATATGAGATATGAGTAATCCAAACTCAGGTTAAGTGCAGTTACATCCCCCTATCTCCTACAATACTTTAAGATGTCCACTATCACAGTGAAATCTTTGGTTCCAGAATATCGGATGGGGCCATCAGGTAAATGTCTGCATGGCAAAGTAGTCCTTCCCATCTCCGGGTCTCATGTCTAACAGCTATCACATTTAATAGGTACAGGGAGTGGATGTACAAGACCAGATGGAATGGGAATGCAAAGTATCAGCCACACAACGCAGTTGTTTATCCAACTTGGGTTCACTCTGTTTTGTTTTGTTTTAAAAAAAGCTTTACCTCTCCAAAAAACCCAAAGACGTTCATGTGATGTAGACCTTCAATTGAAAATTGAAAAAGGGTATAGAAGATCTGCCACTTTTGATTCCTGTGTGTAGAGCAGCTGGTCCCAGAATAAAGGCAAGGATAAACCCATCTTCTCCGTGAATGACATGGCAACAAGGGATACTGCCACCAAAAGCAAAGTCCGCTCTGTACCAGCTCAGTACAAACCTCCATCACAAGGAGCGTTTCAGGGCAAGTGAGCTGAGAGCACAGCACAGATACTGCAGTCATGGGGAAGCAGATGACTGGAGGGAAAGGATGCAACATTTGCAATTCTTCAGCCCTGTTGGAGACCTCCTGAGAAAGTGTATGCTTCAGGTTAAATCAGGTTTTAGACACCCTTTACCCGGCAGTGAACCAGCCAGCAGCACCTCAGTGAGAGGCAATCCGCATCCCTGTGGAAATGGCAGAAGATTGATTAATTTAATCCCATGCCCTTTCTCAGAAAAGATAGTAAGAGATAGTTACGGGCAAAATTTGTTCAAATGTACCAGTGCCTTCTTCCTTCTTTGGCAGAGAAAAGGAGAAGCAGATTCCACATGTCCACCCCTCCCCTGGTCACAGCAGTCGGTAGAAGCAGGGGGGAGAAGGGGTTTTCTGCAAAGCCTGTGCCTTTGAGGCAGCAGAAGGGCAAGGGCTCAGTTTTACGACTCTTGGCCCCAACACAATTTACCATTTACAAACTAATCCTCCTCTGCTCGAGAGCACAAGGCCTGCTAAAGCTCTCATGTCCACTTCTCTGATTCTTCATTGTCCACACTAACAGAGAGAAGCCGAAGACCTAATCGGTGTGTAATTCAATCGCTGTCCAGGCTGCGTCACAGCACAATGCTCTGCTTGTAGTGCCACGGGTTAAGTCAGCCAGCTACTGTTATGCACCACAGCAGGTGTGAAGAATGTCACTCGGTCTAACTGTATCTTACCACTCTGTCAAGGTCCGTTTCTGACGCTACTTTCACTCACCACTTAACGATTGTTTTTCCTACCAGCAGCAAGCTAATTGTCAGCTGTATGGTAAAAGGGCACTTTCAGTATTTTTGACCCTGAATTGGGAATTCCCCCACAGCATAACATGGGCCTCATACAAAGTAAAACCCCCTGTTCTTCAAATCCCCTAAACATGGAGGCCTGCTAAAAAGCTCTTTCTTTCTTTAGTCTTAATCCAGCAATTAATAAGTTATGACTTATTACACCCAGAGTGCTTCACTCTGTTGTTCCTCACCAGACAGCACATTGGACACTGCCATGCACCCTTTTGAGAATGGCTTGAATCCACAAAGCTCCTTGGTACCTAGTTACATTTAAATCAGCAAGAGACAGGCACTTCAAAAAATTCTTATCCACATGTAGGTGGTTAAAAATCTCTGGAAAACAAAATTAAATGTGCTGCCATGCTTAAATACAGATCTCAGGCCACTCTGAGAATGGCAGTTGTTTGGGTTTTTTTTTGAGATTTACTACTCCAAAAGGAGTAGAAAGTTGCACTTCCATTTTTTCTTGAGTCATAGCACAGTGCAAGGAAGCTGAGGATGAGCATTACAGAGGAAGAAGGCAGGGCAACACCTGCCACTTCATCGCCAGCAAAGCAGCAATGGGTGTGTGTATCACCCAGCCATGCCACAGGGCAGATAAGGAGACAGTGGGGAACTATGGCTGATAAACCCACAGCAGCACAAGTGAACTGTAATTTACTCTAACTGGCAAAAACATAGGGACAGTAACCAGAAGCACATAGGAGGATGTCTTCCCCTCGCACAGATGTACATCATGCACTTTGAACAGTCATGTGTGATGTTTCTTTCCATGTATAACAGTGAAATGTCCAAGGGATGTGAGCACAGAATGAGAACAGAAACCCTCTATTTCTAATGAATCTATTTTCTTGACAGCCTTGAGAACTTCCTTCACATGGAGTTTCTGATGCTATTTCTCTAATTCCTTAATTTTCATGTAGAAGCAATACAAATAGGAGAAATACCTCATGGAAGAGCTACATTGGGACAGAAATTATACAGGCCTGTACCAGCAGGAGTAGTTTTTCATCTGAAAGAACAAACAACTGAAGTCATCTGGATAACTTGACTATTCAAAGACGAAGATAAACAAAATGGTAACGATTTCTCTGCCACCACATAGATGATCTTACATCAACGTATTTGGCTGTCTAGAGTATTTCTATGTAATTCTATACAAAATTATGGTTACCAATCTTACCTAATTCTGTAAAGGGATGAAATACTTTGTCACACTCAAATCCTGTGAAGGCAGCGAGAAGATGAAGAAAGACGATCCAGCTTCTTACCACTTGCTACAGAAAAGGTCATAATATTCATTATTCAAAATACGAATTGGACATCTGTATCTACAATGTTGAACAAGTCTTGCTTAGTGCTGAAGCCAAGCTGCTCATTTCACCCATACTCGTCTACTGTCATCATTGACGGCTGATTTCCAAACATGGCCAGACACCAGTTTACATGCCAGGGGTCAGGAGACATTCTTGCATCCTGAATCAGGATTTAGAAATGCCATGTGCCAAGCCTTAGAAGCATGCAGAGCATTTGCAACTGAGCACCTGCAGAAATCCCATTTCCTGACAAAGAGAGGCCTCCAATATTCATGTTTTTCTCCTGCTCTTAGGTCATGCTGTTACAAAATGCAGCCTGAATAATCCTTTTACAGCTACACAGGAAAATGTCCTTACTTCGCATTTACTCCTACTTATGGAGGTTCAGTGGGAACTTGGTTAGCCAATCAGCAAAGATACACAGACTGAAAAGCCTGGCTGATGGGATACGACCAAAACCATTCACAGGGTAGGGATACAAAGTGGACATGCAGGTTAGCAGAGAAACTGAAAGGACTCTGGTAACTTTAGTGAATACAGGTAAGAGGAGAGGAACCTAAGAAGTCACATTGAATTTGGTGTTAATGCTGACAGTGGCATACACAGACACGGCCAAAAGAATGACTAGTGGATGCACATGGAAAGGTAGGCCAGGAGGGCTGTTGCTGGTAGCATGTAAATAATCAGAGAGTGTGGGACTGCACACAGACCTCTCCCAGGTCAGTGAGAACAGTCCAAGGGGAATAAATTGAAGGCAGGTTGGAAGGGACTTAGAAGGGGCTGGTTGTGAGGCCAGCAGTGGGAACAACTTTGAACAGCTTACACTGTAAGACTCCCTGCACTGCAAGGCACTCCTAGAGTACCTCCTGCTGCAGGTCTGGGTTGCCCTTGCTCTAAGCTGCCATCTTCCCTTTGAAGGCTGTGATTCCCTTAACACAAGAAACCTGCATCCTTGTCCTGTCCCTTCACTCTAACCCTGGGCTGCTGCTGCTTTACCTCTGACATGGGCTATCTGAGCCCCCTCCTCGTACTCTGGCTGCTGCCTCCCAACCATCCACATCTCTACATGCCCCCACATTGTCTCCTCCCCCTCCATTTCCCCGACACTGTCCCCTGTGGCTGCTTCATTACCCCTGATGATCTCTGCTTTTGTTTTCGTCCCTTGCTGCTGGCTTTGGCAGTGTGAGTGTGAAGCCCAAGCTACCATATGTAGCAGACTATTAGCCTATACACTGTTCTGCGCCTAATCTCACTTTTGCTGGGCTGCTCACATGGAGCTTTAGACCAATGACACTGAACAACTGTGAAACACTATCAGCCCTCAATATTTCTCACACACCGCCATGTACCTGTATCCTGTCTTCAGCTGACAATCTTGGCAATTTAGAGATCAACCATTTGTCATGGCCCTGCTGGTCTTTAGTGGTCCCTCAGACTCATTTTGGGAACCTCCATCCATCACGGTGCTGTGGAGGCTCAGTGCACGCAGAGTGACAGCCACTATTTCTCATTTCCACAAGGAAATGCTAGAACAACTTTTGTCTGCTAAATGCTGGCTATAAAAATCAGGTCTCTGTGGCACATTCCCTTTTCCTTCCTTCCTGCTGATCAGCTCTTCCTCTGGGTACTCCAGGGGACCTACCCCCTCCCCTTGGCCATGACAGTGTACGTTCAAACAGCTGCTAGGGCTGGATGAAGCACCTGCTCTGGGCAACAGCAGCTGGAGTTCATTTTGGGTCCAAAGGGCCGAGGCCAAGCAGGCTGACTGCATGTGTACTAATCCAGTGTCATCACCAACTCCACCAACAACAGGTGCCTCTTTGAAGAGGGAGGGAAAAACTATTTGGGGAGGAATCAGAGCTTTATAAAGGACATTATGGGCCAAATCCTCAGCTGGTAGATGCTCAGTTAAAGCATGTACTCTCTTGAAGTTATATGAGTAATGCTCATATACACCAGTAAAATATTTGGCCCACTCTCAGTGCTGCATCTCTTCTCTTTTTGGTTTTCCTAAGGATTTTTCACCTTCTGTCTTTGCTGTGCACTGACCTTCCTCTAAAAAAAACAGAAAAGAAACCTTCCTGTCCCTTGCTTTAGACCAAACAGCTGAAAGTCACAAGCCACATATACTAGACTTCAACATCCTCCTCTACATAGGTAACACAATCTTACTGTTGCCTGACGTGTCCCTCAGTCCTGCTTGAGTCCCGGAGTCTAGATCATGAGCAGGCATCAACAGGAACAAGGGTGATCCCATTCTGGAACAAATCAATTAAATTAATGAAAGCGTCTATGTTTCTTCTTTCCTGAGTCCTACCATTCTGAGCTCCAAAGGTCAGTTCCACAAATCTGGTCTCACTCCTTGCAGTTACTCTTGTGCCTGCTTCTAGAGAACCTGGAAGCTCTCTGGAGCCTGAGAATGGAGCTGGATTCACAAACGCAGCACCACACAGCACTGCAAAAACCACACTGCTCACACAACATGAGTAAAAGCAGGCTTTCCAAATTCCTGTTGATGCACTATTAGAGGAAAACATGACCTCGCTAAAAGCTGCTCACGTGAACTGGTCACAGCCTTCATAACTTTGTATGACAAAATTTATTTTCCTGAACTGTACACCTTTTAATTCATGACTTTCTGAGATTTAGATTTGTTTAAGTCACTTTTCCCTTGGGACCATGTCTCAGCTGGGTTATATTACAAAAAGAAGCAAAGCGGACACAACTGAAGGAGCAGAGCTGGTGGTGAGAATAGCACAGGCAGAAAAAACAGTCTCCAATCCATAACAATTACCAGCATCTCATCCACAAGTAGACACAAGTGTAAACTGTACTGTGTTGGCTTGCCCATTTAAATAAGTCTCGGAGAATTTCCCTCAACAAACACTGCAGTACAGGCTAGACAACACTGTTTCCTCACCAATGAAGAGACATTGACACAACCACACAGGAACGTCCAGTGCTGCAACCATGTTCTCAGCTGCTGCAGACTCACGGATTCTCTTTGAGGCTTTAACCACAGCTCCAAAGTTGGAAAACATCAAAGCATATACATACAAAGAAGACAATATTGCACGCTTATGCATAAGTTTTGTCCACATATATGCCTGAGGGAAACACATGGCAATCACCACTTTGCACACTTAATACTAAACAGTATGGATACCTATATGTTACTGCCCTTCACAGTCAAAGCCATAAAACACTCCTAGCATCTGACAGGCACAGAGCTCCTCCTAACCCTCTGAATCCTCTCTGCGGCTTGCTGTCACTGGGCACATTTCACGCAGGCCAGCTGCACGGATTTATTCAACCAGTTTTGGAATATCAAAGCTAACTCTTTTTTGTCTTTGCCCCAGGCCGGCGCTTGGTATGCAGGATTTAAATCAGAGAACAAAATGTTCTGTGAAATTTGTAAATACTCAGCACAGTAGTTTCTAAATTCTAAAAAAGATAGCAACTGGAGCTAGTGGTTTAAAAATCAAAAAGTAAAGCATTTCACTGCATCACTGTGAGTAATGCCACTGTGTCCTAAAGACCAGAATAAATAACTTCCCAAGATTACCAATTAATGGTGCTGACTGCCTTAAGTGATAGGAACCAAACACACTCTGAGTTACACCTCATAATTCCAATGAAATCAGGAGAATGCCCAATTCAACAAGTGCTCTGCTCAAAGACGCTGAAATTTAAAATAATTTGCTTGATCCTTGAAAACTGGCACAAAAGATTTTGCCTGGGACATATTGCCACAAACAGACTACAATCTAACACCTACTATTGTAAGATTTTTATGATGTATTTAAAGCCAGTAAAATGGAATTAGGGAGAAAATGATAGGGAAAGAGATACCCTAGGGAATCACGACACTTACACTATGAAGGATAATATGTAGATGGCCTGTAAGAGGTGTTTTGAGCAGAAAGCAGCAATAATGGGTCATTTGTGACTGGAACTAGAAGAATTACTTCATCGGAATTTAGCATAGCCTTTAAGGTCTATGATGTTTGAGTAAAATTATCCACTTCTGTTTTGTCTGATTTACCACCACCGAATCCATATTAATACAAAATTTAAACCAAACATTTAGCTGATGAATGTTCACATTAAAGTTTCACATAAAGAACCTTTTCATATTTTTTTCTCAAGCAGTTTCATTTAAACTTTGAAAGGATTCTTTTTCACACAAAAACTGTGAAAAGGGTTCATTCATTATATTTTGGTGAATACCAAGGCTAAAACATTTAGAATCATTTCCTCTTCACCTGCAAACATTTCACACACCTCTCACCACATCTGTGGCTTTCATTTCTTCTCTCTCAAGCCAAGTAGCAAATGGCATCAGTCAAACCATTTAATTCCCAGGAGTACCTGTACTTCAGAAGCAGGCGCTCCCGGTACTACCAGGGACTCTATGAGCATTGATTATCAGTAGCATACAGCAGCAAGACAGTAAATGGTTTCTGGATCTTCATCCCATGCCGCTAGTTTACTTCTGCTAGCCCAAATATTCTGAGTCTGTACAGAGTGTATTTGCTTATGCTCACCTCGAAGATATAAGTCTGATGCTCCCTCAAGGGCCATGTGGAGCAGAGAGTGCACCTACCAAAGTCTACACTGCCTGGAAGGCATTACCTACAGTCACTGATTTCAAATGGCACAGACTGTACAAAACAAGGCACTGCCTTTTTCAACACGTCAAGTCTTATTTTCTCATTTGCCCAAAAGTAGGTACAGATTCTTATCCACAGCTGTGGAAAGGAAGGTAGAACAGAGAAGCAAGGTATACAAATTAAGACAGACTTCAGGCAGTTTGGGATTGCACAACCTCCTTATGCAACATGTTGCCTGGGGTGTGCCACATGTTTTCAGAAATGCCACAGAATCTCCTTCAATTTGCTCCAGTGCAGAAACCCAGTGGCTTCAACCTGCAATAAGTGACTGGACGTATGATGCAACATAGATTGCAAGGATGAACCTTAAGTTTGCTGGCCTGTGCTTTTTGAAATGTGGCTTGAAATAACAATTGCAAGGCAGATGAACCTTGACAATTTATTCTAACTTATTCCTAAACACAGCTTCTTTAAAAAAATCAGATGGGTAGTATCAGCCAGTACCGCTTGAAGTTAATAGTCCACTTACAGCTTAAGTGTATTTATAAGAGAAGAAATGGAGACTGAAGGGCCAAATATCATGCTGCTGACTAGGCTGAAGCTTGCTCAGCCTGGCTGCCGGCCTTCTGCCCAAGCCAAACCAGGGCTTCCCGAGCGCTGGCAGAGGCAGGGATCTTAAAGACACGGATGAGCCGAGAAGCCTAGTCAGCACACCTAACAATTCTGTACATACAAGGAAAAAAGACATGGGGAGAACAACACAGCGTAGGTGAATTGTCAACATTTAAAATTGCATTGGAAAGAGTGATACATTTTTAAGATAAAATAGTAATATATGGCTCCTAGACACAAGTTAGTAGAGGTCACAGTGCAATTTTACCTGCAGCTCCAGCATTAAGAAGTCTATGCACATGCACACAGTCACACACACACACAGACACGGCCATATGCAGCTTGACTTGAGACGCAACGGTATAGCTGAAGGTATCAAACATAAACCAGGTTGAGCAGGACAACAGCCACAGCCAAGAGTCTACCTGTGCAGTTAGCTGAGATGCAGTTACATCTTCCAGGCCTGACTGCAGAGCTCACACACACACACGCAGTCCCCAAACCTGCTGCTGGGATAGAGCTTTCTTGCAGGCCCACAGAAGGGAGGGTGGCGAGCAAAGGGAGAGGATGAGTCTGCCTGAGCACTGTGGTTGTGGCAGCAGCTGGAAAGAGCCTACAGGGAGAGAGAGGAGAAGGGAAGGGCGCCCCAGGGACTGGCAGGAGGGTGAGGGCAGGGGCTACGCAGGCAGGATGTGCCCTCAACATCCAAGTCCCAGGGCAGCTCTGAGCATCAGCCACAGTGGCCACGGAGGCTCCGTGCTGTGCTGCAGAGCAATGGGCCTCTCCGGGACCCTGCAGCGCCCTGAGCCGAGGCTGCCTGTCTCCTCACAGCATTACCTGAAGCAAACTCTCTGCTACCGGAAGGGTCCCATGGTAAAAGCAAGTGTTAATTACAGATAAGCTAATTTAAGCACTACAGAGAAGAAAATTAGGACACCCTGCTATACCTGTTCTGTGACACAAGGTTAAAGATAAGCTTTGCTTTTATTTCAGAAACTCTTACGAGCTTGTCTTCTAGGTTTGTTTTAGACACGGCACAGACATGCCCACAGGCTGTGGGCACATTCTGTTTGAAGGACAGATTTCAATCAGTAAAGTTTCAAAGAACGCTATATATATCACAATGGTTTCTATTATCCAGTGTTTGGAAAGTTCCTTAAGGAAGAAGTTCATTGCAAAAGAAGACAGACAAATGAGCCAACTTCTCAGTATCTGTGCCATGCAGACTTGTGTCGAGGAAGCCTATGGAACTGAACTGCCCCAGATAAAAGTTACATCAGAGGAGCAGCGTCGCAAGTTTATCAGGCTACTGATACAAACTGAACGAAGACAAAAAAGATATGGCTGTTTCCAATACAACTGAAGAACATCCTCAAACATCTCAAACGGCTTTAAACAATGCAGTAATGGATGTTTTGCAAATACAAAAGTATCAATGAGTGGAAGAAAATTTTTTACTCTCTAGAAAAGGAAAGCAATGGAAAACTACGCTTTACAGTATTCGGGGTGAGTGCCAAAAAAAAGGCACTTCAAAAATTACTTCCAAAATCAAAATTAATACAAGTATTTTACAAACAGGATTTCATTGCAATACCTCCTTTTGGTAAACTGAATATATATAAAATACATGTAGATACAGCACCGTATAGTAATTTTAAGTACCTATAAGCCCAAAAAATAGGCTCCTGTCTGCTCTGATACCAACAAGATTTTGACTTCAAAGGGACTAGGCTTTAACTTTTACTTTTGGGAAAACCTTCTCTTGTATAGGAAAAAGATGCCAATTTCACAGCACAACAACAAACTGGACCTTTCCACTTTCCCAGTGACATACAGGCAAAAAGCATTTTCCAGAATGTCTGCATCACAGCCTGGTCACAGTGCTATTGTCACCCCAGGGCCATCTCATGTTTTGCTGATGACTATTTTTACTGTAAGGCAGCTAAAAAAAGTTATTTTTCTATGCTTACTTAAGTAGTAACCTCCCAAATTTCAGGCTGCTTTTTTAACTTAAAGAGTCACACAGTGCAAAAAGGCAACAAAACAACCCAGAAGTCTTGCTGTTTTTTTCTCCATGCAAAAAGGAAATAAAAAAGAGTGGGATCAGATAAAATAGTGAAATGAAGCACCTGTTGAGAATAGAAAGGCATACAGAAAAATGGGTTAAGTGACTTCAAGTCTAACATAAGCAATTGTGAATTCATTGGTGTTCATATGAATCATTCTCTGCTTCCTGCCAGAGATCTTAGGTTTCACTTAATTACAAAACAAACCCATGAAAGAAGGCGGCTAATTCACAGGCATACATATCATACATTTTATTTATTACTTTTTCCTCACATAGCCCTCTGTTTTCATCATAGCTATTGATGGGCACTGAATGATCACACAAGAAAAAAGTTTGGCAGCATTAGACACACTATTTGCTAAGCCCATGAAAAATCTGTCACAGCTAGAAAGAAGCTTACAGATGGTAGCTGGATAGAAGCAACAGCCACAGCTCTTGCTACCTGTGGTTAAAGAACAAACAATATCAACTCCAGATTACAAAGTGCATCTTAAAAAGCCTGGCTTTAAGTGAGAGAGAATCAAGGTAGAAAATGGCCAAACACAACTGAATGTTTGCAAAGCAGTCTCAGCAGAAAAGATGTTTTCAGATGATTTCTAAAGCCTGCTGACAGTAACAGTCCTCTCTGCTGCACTCTGCCAAAGAATGAAAAGAAACAGGGAGGGAAGGAGGAGGGGACAGGAGGTGGCTGGGAGTGTGTGTAAGAGAGATTATTTTACTGCAATTTTAATTGCAGTTCTGCATACCATGCTGTGGTTGTTTGGCTTCCCACTTTGCCATACACTTTCAACACTCTTTAAAATGTGTCATACCAAATCATAGAAATTAATAAACACATCTTTCATCAAGGCATGTGCCTAACATTACGCAGTTAAATAATCCCAGATTATGGGAATAAACAGGGTCAATCCTGTCACCAACCCTGTTTACAGATGTCACCCACCCTTTTTGCACATAACTATCTGCTCTTGCTTTCCCTCAGTGAAGATCGCTCAGTGTCCAACCCTCTTTACCCCAACATCAGTTCATTGAGGAAATCTGTAAAGTACCTTCATACTTCAGGATTTAGTGAGAATAACCCAGATTCACTTGTTGTATCAAAGTCATGTACAGATACTGCTACCCCAAGTGGGTAGTAGCTTTTCTAAAGCATACAGGCTGGGAGAAAGATGCAAGACTTTCCCCTTCAGTTTAGGGCATGTAGGAAAAAAAGCAACCTATCTTAAAAGCAACCCTAGCTGATAGCACGCAGCTGCACTTATTCCACGCCATGTTGAAATATTGTAACTAAGAAAGAAACTGAATAAAGCGCTTGTTCCCCAGAATACAGAATTTCTTGAAAACCAAGACTTGAGATCACAAGTTTTTGGAACAGACGAGCTTTTCCTTAGTCCAGACACAACTGGCATGTGACACCACCTCACTCTATGTAGCAAGAACCCCTACATTGCTTTGTAATGGAATTTTTCCACAATACATTTGATTACAGTACAAATGACAGGTATTTCCTTTAGTTCTATGATGCACAAAGCAAAATAAATTGAACAGTGTTCTCATAAAAAGAGGGGGTTAAAGAACATACAGAGATTAAGGAAATTTAGCGTCGGTTTTCAGATCAGGCTCATACATCATAGGTGGCCTTAAGAAATGTCTTCGCATCTTAGTTCTCCATCACTGAAATGGGATAACTTAATACTGACTTCCGAGGGACCAGAAGTCCACTAATACAGATAGAAGCATCTGTGAGCTGCTAAGATCAAAATTTATTGTCATAAATGCCCAACTAACAAAATACAACTATAAACTTTTCCACAGAGACACTAGCTAACTTGCTTTCTATTGTGATTTCACACTTCAGATTATCTGGACTGTCTACAGAAAGGAGGTCATCAAGTATACACACACGCAGACACCACGCTTGCTCTTCCTCTTGTGAGGCTGTCAAAGGATTATTCTGGGATCATAAAATACTATTTTACTGGCTAAAACAAAGACAGTTGTAATGGAAGGAGCTAAAAGGTAACTGGTAGAAGTACGTCTTCCCAGCAAACGTCCCTAGTGCCCCAGCAAAAGGACCCTTATTGAGAACTTCAGAACATGGTAATTTATTGTTAAACTGTCTTGTCAATGAATATATTGCGATTTATGAATTTAGGTACTTACTTTAGCCTTGCAAACACTACAAGTATACTTTACTCACATGCAGTTTTACTCAAATGCTTAAAATAAGCATATGCTTAAATGTGTTTTTTTTTTTTAAAGTGAACTTATCACAGTTTTACATTTTAATTGCTGAAATTTCTAATTTGACTTAACTACAGCATGAAGAATAAGAAGAATGAAAAAATGGACAATTACAGTAAACAGAGAGGGCTGAATAGCATACAAGATAGAGGCACCGAACTAGAAGTACTTAAGTTTCTCATGAGCAATTTTCTCACATCTTTACGTGACTACTCCCAGATGATGTGTGCTCTGCTCTAGGTAGTCAGATCCAATAACAATTAAAACGCGCAATGGAGTAACAATTCTGCCCCTAGCATCCTGGGTTTGTGGGGGAGTGGTGTGATCTGCTAGAAAAATATTCCACAGAACGGCATGTAACATTAAACTTACTAAACAGAAAGTCACTGAACAGAAAATTAACAAATTCGAAAGGTGTTGAGATTACTCATATTTCCACTCCACTGGCTTGAATGTATTAAAGGTAAATAAATGCTCAGGCAGTAACACACAGAGCTCCATCATATGCTAAAGTAGTTGAAAAAGTCAGAAACCTGTATTTTGAAGTTACTGCACAAACTGATGATTATTAAATTACTCAAATACTGAAGGTGGTTTAATCTGCGCAGATAGGACCAGACCATAAACACTTTTCGGTCTAAATCAAAAAAGACAGTATTTACGCTGTAGCCAAGCCACATGTAGATACACTGTTAAATTCCCAAGACTTTTTTTACTGATTGCTCCCTCCCCACGACAAGCCACGATCAGCTGCTCCGGCCTGGACTCTCTTCGCACATCCCTCGCTATTAAAAGGAGATATTTAAGCGTGGGCGTCCCTGGCGACCGTCCCTCAAACAAGCTGTAGAAATGACGGTGGGCCCTTGGCGCCCCGGCCACCGACGCCTGGCAGAGGGAGGGGACGAGTGCTGGGGCCGAGAGGCGACCTGCCGCACCGCTTCGTGGGCTGCCGTCAGCACCTGCCGAGTGGCCCACCGCCGGCTGCTCGCCGCGCAGGCCGGCGAGTGTCAGCGAAGACCGCCCAGAGAGACGAGGCTCAGCGGGCGCAGGGAGCGCCCACGGGCACGCACGAAATGGCGGCGGCCGCCGCGGCCCCCCCCCCCCCCGTCCCCCGGCGAGGGCGGGCGGCCCCACGCACCCCGGGAGGGAGGCGGGGAGGGGGCGGCCCGGCGCCGCCGTGCGCGGCAAGGTGTGTCCCAGGTGCCCGGGCTATATGAGGCGGCGCGGCGGGGCGGCGCGGCTGCCCCATGGCGGCTCCCGTCATGGCCGAGCCGCGCTCCAAGCGGCCCCGCGTCACGCTGCCCGTCTGCCAGGCGCACCGCCCGCTGACCGGCAGCCGGGTGAGGCAGAGCTTCCCGCTCGCCGTGGAGGAAGGCCTCTGCGGTGTCACCGGCGCCCTGCTGGAGCTCGCCTACTGCCTGCAGGCGATGGTAAGGCGGCGGGCCGGGAGCGGGCGCGGAGGTCCCGGCAGGCGGCCGAGGGCCCTGCCCGGGCGGCGGGGAAGGAAGGTGCCCGGGGAGCGGGGCAGGTCCCGCCGGGGCTCAGAAGGGTTTCGGAGTCGGGCGGGGACGGGAGAGCGGTGCCTGCCCCGGTACTTGTCCCCAGCGGGATTTGGGGTCTCTCTGCGCCCCCGGAGCCCGCAGGCCGGGCGTCCGCGCCGCTGCCCGGGCGCTTTCCCCGGGGCGGCCGGTGACGGGGCGAGAAAAACAACGGGCAAGGTCTGGAACAAGCGGGTGATGAATCGGGCACTCGTGTGTTTTGGGTAATTCACAAACAGAGCTGTGCCTGTGCAAAGAGGGACAGGAACAGGGAACGCTGACAGCTTTAGAGTATAACTCTTGGGTGTCTCTTTCACAAACTTTGTATGTAAAATAGTTGTGTGTGGTTAACTGATGAAATAAGAGTTTGTGGGCGTTACTGTTGGCTGAGGGGTTTTTGCTCCACAGGCAGGAACGTTGGACATGAATTAAAACATTTCTCTCTAATACTGTGTAACATACATGTGAAAATTGTGTCTGGCTATATATAAAATATTAAGGCAACATATATCTTAACAAAGCCATTAAAATCAAAAACCAAAATGATCAATGCCATCCCTTCTGATGCCAAGCATCCACTGAGAAGCAACACAAACTATATTCAATATATCCCCAAACTTTGATCAAGCTTGGTGTTAAGTATTAGTCCAATAAAAACTTAAGTATGCAGTAAAACCTCTGCTTGTTAAGCATATGGATTAAAATAATGCTAGTGATTGGCAGCTGTGTGGGGTGGAGAAAGCCCAATTAGAAATTGACTGTGGATAAATCAAACCCATAAATGTGAACATCTTAAATGGTTAATGATTGATATAAAAGATTTACCTTAACAGTTAAGCAGGTGCAGTAACTGATGCTCTGCTTGAAGTCAGGCAGCAGGCTTGCACTGAGGAACTGGTTATAAAACCCTGAGTCTTGACTCTTCTGTCAACAGAAACATGAATGACTGACTTCAGGAAAAGGATTATGCAAATATTGCAATGAATGTTCTTAATAAAACATTCCAGTATGTACTTTCTCTTGAATGGTTTAAGGTCACACATGTGTATGTGTGCCACAGGTTTGGGGTATCCCAGATGGCCATAAAAATATAAGAGAAAAACATAAACTTGTTTTGTGCATGTAACTTTTCTGCATTTTTTCTAAACAGAGCAACATAGATGAAACACAGGTATTTAATATTTAAGCAGGGTAATAGATGAAAGCAGTGAAGAAAGTAAGAAGCAGAAAAAATTTATGAAATGTGCATACTTGTTCCTTACCCCTCCTAGGCAGGCTACAAGCCAACAGCTGGATCTGCAGTACTCCAATTGAGTGTGTCCGAGAGACAAAAGCTGTGCTGCATTGCATGTGCATGTTTAGGCAACCAGCAGATCAAGATGCTGTTGCTCCCTCAATTCAGTTCTTGGCATATTCCCAGCTGCTGCCTCTCATTCTCCTCAACACGGGAGCTGTGCAGAGCCAGTGCTGAAGCTCTAGTATAACCTGGTGGCTGGTAGCTCTCCTTCGCTACCTGTCTCTAACACATTCTTTTTATGGAACAGCAACGCCATGGATAAAATTCTTCTAATGTAAGAGCTGATAGATCTGTTAGTGTAGTTAAATATTGCAGTGGCTAAAGTTGTTACTTTCCCATACAGAGTAAAACAAGGCCTGCGGCGGGTTTAGGGCTATATTACTTCTGAAGTATTCCTAGGCATAAGCTACATATGATATTAAAGGTGTATACAGTATAGTTCAGTAGCAGTATTCTTTATTTTGGAATAACGTTATCCATAATGAAGCTGATAAACAGATGCAAAGTTGTGCTTGTTTTCTTTTTGGTATTTGTCTCATCTTTCTCATACCTTTGAAAGCTAACTTTTCACTGGAATGCTGGCCTGAAGGGATAAATCTTGATGTTCCCTGTGCTGGGACTACATTTAAAAAAAAAAAAAAAAACACCACCAGAAAAACCGAACAAACCCCCTCCACAAAACACAACAACAAAAAAAAACCCCGACACCTCCAACCACTCAGAAATAAAATATTCTGAGGATCTCTGACTGCTGCTTAGAGAGGACATCAGTACTAGTTACCTGTCCAGTATTAAAGGACAGAAGAAGTTCTAGTAGAAGAGATTTTTTTCATTTAAGACAAGAGGTAACAGGCACAAACTTGAACACAGGAAGTTCCACCTAAACATGAGGAGGAACTTCTTTACTTTGAGGGTGGCAGAGCACTGGAACAGGCTGCCCAGAGAGGTGGTGGAGTCTCTGTCTCAGGAGACATTCAAAACCCGCCTGAACACATTCCTGTGCAACCTGCTGTAGGTGACCCTGCTCTGGCAGGGGGTTGGACTAGATGATCTCCAGAGGTCCCTTCCAACCCCTATCATTCTCTGATTCTGTGACCATAACTACTTACTTTATTTATTGCAGAAACTTGGATTAAGGTCTTCAGAGTGATTGTGCTCGTAGAACAACTTCCATTGGAAGAGTCTCTGGAGTTATGATAAAACCGTGTTCTGCTGCAAGTCAGTCCCATCTCCAGCAAATCTTAACATTCCTGTTTTGTGTGCTTAGGGTGAATATTTTCATCAGTCCCATGTGGCTCTACCAAATGTTTCCAAGTTCTTTTTGCATCAAGCTCTGGAAGAGAGAAAAGCTGCAGAGGCTTTAATGAAGTATCAGCAAGAAAGAGGTGGCCATTACTGTTCTAAAACCATCCAGGTGGGTAATAGACAACAAGCTTTCAAGAAGCTGCCATCTGCAGTGATCACTCTAACTTCTTGCATTATATTGTTAGTACTTCAGATCTCTCCATTCATCCACTATTGGATTTCCAGATATAATCTCCCTGTCATATTAGTGTACAAGGTTTTGTTCTTGATTGTGATGCCTAGAAGCTGTCAGACATACAGACCTAACTCTATGTAGTTGCTTTCTAGTCCAAAAGAATATGAAGAACAGTCCCCTTTTTATTCACTCAGCTGGAGACTCCTCTGTTTCCAGTGTGCTGTAATGAATTATGAGACTACTTAAACTGTGCTGGAACAGCCCACTTGTCTCCTTCACGTTTAAACTAAATAGAAGCCTAGAAGCCATTAGCACCTAAGAAAGGTGGCAAGGAAGCAGGTAGAAGAAACATCCAGCTTGGGGCAGTAGTTGATCTGTTGGAGCACAGCCCAAGATAGAATCTGAACTAGAGATCTGACTCAGGCTTGCACAGGTACAAAGGAATAACCCAAAGCTATCAGGGGAAAGAACCCACCTCATTTGTTGGAAGACCCAAGGGTCTGATTCTTCTCTACCAAATTAGTATTCTGTAAATAGTTAATACAGAATGCTCTTCTTTGGCCTATCATAGCAGTTGTTAAGATGTAGAAAGTAAAAATAAAAAGGCCATCTTGAAAACTTTCTGAATATTCAGTTTGAATCAGGGAAGACCTTATAGCAGCCTTCCAGTATTTAAAGGGGACCTACAGGAGAGATGGGGAGGGACTCTTTATCAGGGAGTGTAGTGATAGGACAAGGGGTAACAGTTTTAAACTGAAAGAGGGGAGATCTGGAGTAGATATTAGGAAGAAATTCTTTACTGTAAGGGCGGTGAGACACTGGAACAGGTTGCCCAGAGAAGTTGTGCCTGCCCCATTCCTTGAAGTGTTCAAGGCCAGGCTGGATGGGGCTTTGAACAACCTGGTCTAGTGGGAGGTGTCCCTGCCCATGGCAAGGGGGTTGGAACTAGATGATCTTTAAGGTCCCTTCCAACCCAAACCATTCTGTGATTCTATGGTGGGGCTTCCTGGTGTAAGAACTCTCCTCAGGCAAAGCTGCTGCTCTCTAAATCTCTCTTCCTTGAAAAAGTGCTCGGGTTCTGCCACTTCTGTATGTTTACAGCCATCCAACTCTGCAAAAAACAATGGATGCTCCAAACTAGACGGAGCTGTTGCAAAATCCTAGCACATCTTGTTGAGAGCGCCCAGGTAAGTTGCAGGAAGCCATCAATGAATACAGTAAAATGAGCTGTTCTGAATAAATGTAATTCTGTCTTTGTTTTTAGAAACCAAACTGTGAGCATGCAGTCGGTCTGATGAAAGCCCTGGAATTAGCAATGATACAGTGGAAAACTATGATACGGTACTTTGAAGAGCTTTATGCTCTGAGTATTGAAAATGCAGACCCTCATAGTGCAAGCACTATCAAGAAACAATTTATCGGGCCCAAAATCCAGAAGATCAAGATGATGGGAGATCTACTGACCAACGCTCGCAGGCTTGACTGTTCCCAAGATGGCAGAAATAGTCTTGGGGATTACTTTATGGACCGGTTGCAGAAAGAGTTCAGAACAGGCATAGAGCCAGAGTCTAGTCAGCACTGCAACCCCTGCCCGCCTCTCCCGCAGTGCACAGGGGGTGCAGAGGGTCTGAAGCGACCCCAGAGAGAATCTTCCCAGCATAGAAACGGCATAGGGCCAATATACGCAACCATACACTGCACTACCACGCTGCCACAGTGTAATGATGGGACAGCAGCAAAAGCAAAGCAGGGCAGGGAAGGCCTTTAATGCTGTGGCTGTTGCAGCTCCTAAGGCAGACCTGTAGAGCGGGTGGACTTGAGACCAGAACTCCGGAGACATGTATCGTTCCTCCTGCTTTACACCCTGTTCCCTCGTCATCTGTTGAGCCACAGCTCAAAATTTAGCCCACACCATTATTTTGGTTAAATCATAGCAAGGTTGCTAGTTATCTAAATTGCCAGCATTAGTCACCCTTTTATCTATGCAATTCTTCCTAGAAGCCAAAAGCTTTTAAGCCTCCTTACTGTTTTAAATTACTAATAGGACTAGTTAGTGCAAATTATTTTTAACAGTATATATAACTTTTATTAAAAATAAATAAATTAAAATGTAACCTTAGTACAAGGAAACCTCTATGTGGCAGAAAATCTAAAAATTTAGTTTTATATTATTAAATATTTTATATTACTGTATAACAGATAATTTATATTACTAACAAGTATACTAACATAATGAACTTTTTTAAAAGACTTGTTTTAAAACAAAGTTATCTTGTCTTCTTTCTATCACAGTAGCAATTTAAGTAATCAATCTAATTTACTTATCACCCAGCTATTTTCAGTGGTATACTTCTCCAAGATGAAGGATGAAAACATTTCCTCAACAGTGGGAATAAGACAACGTGCTGGGTTTCTCTACAGTTATTTGCCTAGTTGGCTTTTCTCATCAGAAAGCAGATAAAGGAGAAATTATGGGTTCTTATTAGAAGAGATCTTTACAGGTTCTAGTGCATATTTTGCAAGTGTCACTGAAGACACTAACTCTAGGGCTCTGTCCAGACTTAACCTAGGATTGTTGCTTTAACTACCATACAGACCCCTATTTCAGCTAGCTAAATTATGGTACTACTATGGTACTACTGCTGTTTCTTGTATTCCCTATCTTGGTCCTCAGTAGAGGAATAGGATCCTAGTGAAAATGCAGCACGCTTAATTAGAATTGCATCATAGAGCATGGCCACTCATTAGTTTTGCATTTCAATTTGGCCGGTGTTCAATTAGGGGGGCTATTAGCACCACCACATCTAAGGCTTTTACTGTAGCCAGCTTGGTTAAAGTTCAGAGGTGTCCAAATTCCTTCCATTCATCTCCTACAGGGGAGTGCCTCTCTTTCTGTACACTGGCTACCAAGGTCACCTAAGAAGAGCAACTGGCTAGATCAGCTGCCTGCAGCTAGCTTTTTTGGTCATTATGTACAAATCTTCTATGCAATTAGGGTTTGCTTAATTGAAAGACTGTCTCATACTTTTATGTAATACTGTAAGCAATACTCCTGTTATGCTTGAAAATAAATTCAGTTAAAAATGGCACTTTGCATCTACATTATATTCCTCAATTTACCACATAGGCATGCTAGTATTCTTCTCCAAGAGATTTCTCATATGTATGTAGAACCGCACCAGTACTTTTCTACTACTAAGAAAGTTGCACAAGATGGAAGAGTAAACCACAGAATGAAAATAAATGTCAGAAAACTGCATTAAGATAAGAACACTGCACAATGGAACATTTTCAGTAAACTGGCTTTTATAGACAGCTGTAGTTAAGTAGCCATTTCTGCAAAACAGCCTTAGCCCACCTACTTTCTGTTGGTGTTGTAACACAGGACAATTACGATGCAAATGTTTTCCCCATCTTTCTGCTAACACAATTCAATCTTGGGGGCGTGGGGCATCATTTTAAAACAACCCCTGTATTCCTCTGTAAAAAAACCTGCAGTGTGCCACAAGAATGACTTGAAGCACTTTTAGCAACATGCTAGATTTGTCTATGTTGACATGGCTGCTCTCTAATACAGCAGTAGTTTAAAATATATTTCCATCTGGGCTAGATTCCATCACCCATCTTCATGCTGAGCATACCTTATTCAACAATTAGTTCCACTGACTGCAACTCAACATGAATAAGAGCAATGGAATCCCTCCCTCTCAGTATTAAAATACAGCTCACTAAGTATGAACAAAGCAAAGCTACTAACAGAATTGTAAACTAGTGCCATATAAAACCACTTCAAATACTACTGGTAACGTCTGACCTATTTCTACACCAGTCTTCTCTTTTAAGAGTTGGTGACCTTCTGAAATGTAGGTACAGCCTCCTCCGTTGTTTACAGCACTCAAGACTTTTACTTTAAATGAATTCCAACATAACAAAGAGCCCAACATTTTTCAAAGCAAGACTTACTTGCCTTTTCTTTTTCCCTGATACACTGCCATGTCTGTTTCTCAGAGACTCTTCTCAGATTCACCTTTCTAGCCAAATGTATCCACACATTCTTAGATTTTAGGTTGGTCTTTCTCTCTTTTCCATACGCGTTCTGGGCCCTCCAACTGAAGAGACAATTCTGTTCATTTCAGATAAACTCACAATCAGGTATTTTCCCAGTCTCTATCCTCTGAAAAAGAAAAAAGAAATCAATCAGTTACTGTAGATAACAAGCTCTTCTTGTCCACATACTGCTTCTGCTGAGAGGGCTGATGATGCTTGTGAATATGATCTCCAACTTTGTTAACAATACCTGTCTATTGTCTATAGGATGAGTCTATCCATGCTTCTCAGCCTGAAAAAAAAGGAGATGAAGGATGAATGTGGAAGAGGTATAGGGGCAATGACACTTAAAGAAACTTTACAAATTCTCTTTCTTTGCTGAATGCTTGTTTACACACACACATTCTGTATCTGTACTTCCAAAGCCATGCCCAAACCATCCAAATGCACAATCTGGGGCAGCTCAAAATAGCTACAGCAGCACCAGTACCCTAAATACAGCATCCAAACTGGAAGCTCTGGAGGGACCTAATCTTTCCTGAAATTAAGAGTTACAGCTGCAGAGGCTGCCAAACAGGTATTAACTACGGCATACTTCTAAATTCTTGCCATAAGCACTACCTGTGGTTGCATGGAAAGCGCCCTTGCTGCTGCCTACTCTCAGAGTGAGGAATTCACTGAAAGTCTCTAGGTGGACATCACACTGTCCCTCATCCTCTCCACTGTGGCCACACAAAATTGAGAAGAGTACCTCAGGATTTCTTCTTTGCAAGGACCTTTTTCTTCAGGCCGCACCACATAAGGCAACATCTTTCTGTACAAACCCATCTTTGGCAATAATACTGGAAAGTGAATGTTAGTTCTGGTGGCAGCAGCAGGGAAGGAGTCCTCAAGGGCACCTTCACTGGAAGATTGCTCCAAGTGGAATTCACCGTCTGGTCAAGGCCTTCTCCTGATTTTTTTACTTAGGTGAATTCATGCACTTAAGCGCATTCAGGGCAATTATTGGCAGTCTCTTTGTACTGCTTGACCAAGTCCCACCATTTGTTACCACTTTGCCCAAGGTAATCATATGCACACAAGTCTCAGAGTGCCTTTTCCTGGGGTCAGATATAACCTAGTGGCACTTTGCATCTAATTATATTCCCCAATTTACCACATAGGCATGCTAGTATTCTTCTCCAAGAGATTTTGCATACGTATATAAAACTGCACCAGTACTTTTCTACTACTAAGAAAGTTGCACAAGATGGAAGAGTAAACCACAGAATGAAAATAAATGTCAGAAAACTGCATTAAGATAAGAACACTGCACAATGGAACATGGCAGAATACACTACAGCAGTGGCTAAATATTAGGTAAAACTACCTTGTCCACAAATGAAACCAATGATCTGGGGAGGATTTAAGCATCTTGAGTGGGTCACACAGCGAGCACTAAGCTTTGATATCCCAGTTTACACACTCAGTTGTTACAGCATACAACTATTTCTCATTTATACTTATTATGCATTATTGTATAACTAGCAGTATTTCAAATACAAATTATTTTTACTTTTTAAACTGTTCAATAAAGATTTAAAAATAAATAATAATAAGCTGTTCATTCCTTCTAGATCAAAGAACCTCTGTAATAACAGTGAAGTGTTTCCACAAGTTTGCTACTCTGCCTCTCAGAAACAGCTGGGAGATACACTTCTAGATGTGTAAGGGTGGTCAATAGCTGATCTCCTTGGGACATATCGCTTTTCAGCATTGGATACAGTGAAAGAACAAACTTGTACAGAGTCCAAAATATATACTTTTTTTCTTTAAACAAAAATTTTATCTTTTGGGGATAATGACAGAATGTGACTAACAGTTCTTATCTTCGTACTCAAAGACACTTAAGTGTAGAAAATGGGGACGGCACATTAGGACTTTTTGCAAAAAAAATATAAATCATATAACAACAGAAGAAGCCACCATCATGACAGCCCCTCTAAAAAGTCATGAGCACAACGACTGGGGACTAGACCATTGATGGATGTTTTCTACATTTTCAGATTCTCTCAGTCAGCCCTTCGTCCCACTGAAGAGAGAGCTTTGCCTTTGATTTTGAATTAGTTGAAATTTCACCAACATTTATAACTGCAGAATGGAGATTAATTTTAGCTCATGGTACATTAAAAATACCCATAACTATTTGAATCATGAAATCACACAGTTGCACTGCTGAAGTGTTTCCATATCGGAACAACAACCTAATTTCTCATCTCAAATGATATTCCAAAAACAGAGTAAAAACTCTAGTACCCTTGAGAGATGTTACCAAAAGCCATCCCATTTCTCCAAGGTCCAAACTCTGCCACTGCTTGTTGTCGGAAATAACAAATTCTTATTGCACAAGCAATCCAGCAGTGCAACTACGTGTGCAGCAGCATGCTACTTCACGAGGTTAAGTCAATCTCTTCAAAGATTTCAGAATAAAGGTAAGCAGAGGCTTGAGTTGGAAGAGGAACCTGAAACGCAAATTTATACATCATAGCTCACGTGAAAAGACTCATTTGCTAAAGCGATAGCTGAACGTAACTCTGGCCTCAGCTCGCCTCCGGTACGTCATGACTGAACCATTACTGCATCGCTTTATTGGAGGAATCGAATACTTCCTATGATAAATATGGTTGCAGCTTGCTCAGGCAGTAGCTGGTCTCAGCCTCTCCAGACCTCACCCTCCCACACAGCTTCTTTTTGCCCCGAGGTCAAATAGTTTCAATAACTGTGCTTGAGGCTTGCTGAACATTCTCCATCCTCGGTGCGTGTCTCTGACCTGTACCTGGCTCAGACGTGGGCAGGGACACCCCGATCCCTCAGGAAAAGCCTAACACACTCCAACGGGACGCAGACACATCTGCTTTTCCGGCTGGGAAATTTTTTTTTCCTCAGGTGAGAGCTGAGTAACGGCCCTCCCGGACGGGCCCGCTCCCTCCCTCACCTCCCTGTCCCGCAGACCCGGCGGCAGTCGAGGCCCTAATACCTGTCCCAGCCCGCAGCCCCCGCTCAGGGCGCGGAGGTGCGGCTGCAACCCCCGGCCCAGCTGGGCCCAGGGCGGCCCAGGCGGCGGATCCCGGCGGGCCCCTACCCCCCCCTAGAGGCGGCCATGTCACGCCGCCGCCAAGCGCCCAGCGCAGCGCCACCAGGCGGCCGCCATGTTTAGCGCGGCCGCCCCGGCGGCTCCCCCCGGCCAAGACCTTTCCGTCCTGCCGCTGCCCCAGTACCCGCTGCCCCCGCGGGGCGGGCGCGGCCCCGGCTCTCCGCGGTGTCTCCGGGCCCTGCGCGGCCGCACCCCGGCCCCGGCGCCTCGCTGCCGCCCTGAGGTGCCGCCCGCACCGTCCGCCCTTACCATCGCCCCCGAGGTAGTTACCCTGTGGCCGCAGAGACGCACAGCCGCGGCCGGCGCGGAGAAACCTGTCGCGGGGCTGGGGGGGTTTCTTCCCCGGAAGAAACCAGCGGAGCGGCTGCCGCTGCCCTGCCGCGAAGCGTGCACCGCCGCCGGCCACCGGCCGGGACGCGCCGGGAAACGCGCCGCAGCGTGCGGGAGAAGCGGGGAGCGGCGCCGTCCCCCGGGGCGAGCCTGCCGGCACCTTCGGGCATCGGGGAGCCTGGCTTCCCCGACCGGCTGGGCAGGGCGGGCTGCTTAAAGCGGAAAAAAAATAGAGGAAAAGGGAAAAAAAAAAGGCAGCCGGGCAGCGGCTGGCGTTAGATCTGCGGCAGCCCCAGCGCCCGCAGCTGCGCCCCGACGGCGCCCCGCGCCCGCGGGACACCGCGCCCCGCGCCCCCCCGGGGGCTCCGGCGGCCGCGGCCCCCTCCCCTCCCCGCCCCGCCGCGCCCCGCCCCGTCCCGACCCGACCCGCCGCGACGGGGGGGCTCTGGCATAAATACGGCCTCGAGTGGCGCTCCCAGGACCGGCGCGGCTGGGGAGGGGGTCGGCGGTGGCAGCAGCCAGCGCTGGTGGCCTCGCCTGGCAGAGGGTGCGAGGGCGCCTGCTCCGCACAGCCGCCTGGCTGGTGACAGCCGCCGAACAGCCGGATCGAAGCCCCCTCTCTTCTGACCTCCTCACTCACCCTCTCTGGCCCAGCTGCTGTCTCGTCCGCTGCCGCCCCCATGGATTTACTGGGCCCCATGGAGATGACGGAGGGCTCCCTCTGCTCCTTCACAGCCGCTGATGACTTCTATGATGACCCGTGCTTCAACACGTCGGACATGCACTTCTTCGAGGACCTGGACCCCCGGCTGGTGCATGTAGGGGGCCTGCTGAAGCCCGAGGAGCACCCGCATCACCACGGCCACCACCATGGGCACCCGCACGAGGAGGAGCATGTCCGGGCGCCCAGCGGGCACCACCAGGCCGGCCGCTGCCTGCTCTGGGCCTGCAAGGCTTGCAAGAGGAAGACCACCAATGCTGACCGCCGTAAGGCTGCCACCATGAGGGAGCGGCGGCGGCTCAGCAAGGTCAACGAGGCCTTTGAGACCCTCAAGCGCTGCACTTCCACCAACCCCAACCAGCGCCTGCCCAAGGTGGAGATCCTGCGCAACGCCATCCGCTACATCGAGAGCCTGCAGGCGCTGCTGCGGGAGCAGGAGGACGCTTATTACCCTGTGCTGGAGCACTACAGTGGGGAATCGGACGCCTCCAGCCCCCGCTCCAACTGCTCCGACGGCATGGTGAGTGCCCTAGGGAGGACACCCTGCCACCGAGGCGCCCCGGATGCTGTCGGTTCAAACCTGCGCAGGGCGAGTCGCCTCCTCCTGCCTTTCCAATAGCAGCTGCCTTCCGTACCTTCCCAAGGCAGAAGACAAAGTCCTTTCTTATGCCTTGAGCTCCAGTAGCAAAGGGAGGTGGGGTTCCCGCATGCCAGGATCTCTGGGAAAGAAGAAAAAGTCTCTTACACACTTTTTCCCTGGGATGAGAAGTTAGACAGGTCCTTCTTTGTCTTGGGGGAGCCAGGGGAGAGCTGCTGGCTTTGGGAAGCTGCCTGGGATGGATACCTTGGGGCATGGTGAGGTCTGAGCCCTGCCGGTGCTCCCGTAGCTGCTGGGGCATCTCTGTTTCCATCTTCTGCTGTGTTGTTACCTTTGAATCCTCTAAGGACAGCAGAGAGGAAGGTCCCCCTTGGTCACGGTAGTTACAGGGGGATTGATTTAAAGTCTGGGGTTTGTCTTCTGCGATTTGTGATAACAGCAGGATGTTCTAAGCAACAGGAGTTGTTTTTCTTGACCCTTAAGAAAAAGGTTCTCCATTTCTCCTCTCACCATCCCCTTCATAGACATTTACCAGCAATAGGAAGGAGACCCCGGGTTTTCAGTCTTGCTTGTACACTATGGGGAGGGGAGAAGAAGGGTGGGTGCCTCATCGCTGCATCTTTTCAGTGGGACTGTACACTCGGACTCTGGTCTGACTCTGGGCTGGTGGGACGTGGTGACTGGAGTGCAGGACAGCTCTCTGGGACGGGATATCCACAGCACTTTAAGACCTGATATTTTTTTTTCTGTGCTCTGGTGGGCATGATCATTAATGAGTTGAGTATCTGCGATCATGAGATAGTTGGCAGATTGGAGAGAAGATTTACACAAATGACCTCTCCTCAAAATACAACCTTTTTCTTTTGTCAGAAAGAGTAATTTCATTGCAGGTTAAAGTATTAGAAACAAATATATTGGTAAATGTTTGGGTATTTTTTTGGTACAAAGTGGAAATGGGAAAAGAAACTAAAGGAAATAAAAAGGGACAAAACTAGACAGAGGCTTTTTAAGAGGAACTCATGTTTGGAAAAACCTTCAAAAATTAAAATCAAAAAAGGACTTGTTCCCCCTTTAGTCTCCCTGTTGTAAATTGAGGCAGTAAAGTAAATTGTAAAGTGTAGGGCAGTATCTGATCAGAATGCTGGAAAAGCTCATCTCATTTGTAAACCTACAGCATTCGATGCAACAACAATGGTAATTTTCTTTTGCAACAGCTGTGCCACATAGAATATTCTGGGGTGAATCCCCTTCTAGCCAAGTTAAGTTCTACCTCATTCAAAGAAACTACAACTTGCTGGCATTTCAGCCAGTACTGGAATGATGGCACAGACTAGGGACTGAAATACGAAATTGGGGTTCCTGGGATTTCAGTAAATGTTGTCCCCAACCAGTGACCTCACTCAGATTGCTCTCCTTTCCAGATGGAGTACAGCGGGCCTCCTTGCAGCTCTCGCAGACGAAACAGCTATGACAGCAGCTACTACACAGAATCACCCAATGGTGAGTATGTGCCGTTAACGGCTGTGTGAAACATGGAGACAGAGGCAGTCCAGGCAGCAAATTTTCCCGTGCCTTTTCTGTCCCCAGTTGTTTAGCTGACCCCAGCTGGGCTGAAGGAGAAACCTGCCTTTTCAGCCAGCGAGCTGGCGATGCTAACAGAAGCACGGGATTTCCTCTAGATGTATTTGCAAGAATGGGGACATGTTATAGCTGCATTTCCTGTTTTGCCAATATAACAGCTGGATAAAAATATATTTCTCCCTGCAACTAGTTTTCAGTGTTAACCGTGTTTTGCATGAAGACTCTTCTAACTCTTATCTGTCCTTGATACACACTGGAGAAACTGCTGATTGATTTAAAATCTTCCCTTCCCTTTCTATTGACTGAAGTGAAGCCCTGGATCCACCCTGCCCCAAAACTAGCATACTTTAGTTGGGGCTCTCTTCCATTTTGCAATTACAATATCTGTTTTCTGATTATTGGTGTTCTTCACCAATATTCATTTCCTCTGAATATTTACATGCTCACAGATGCATACTGTCAGGCACTTACTAGGGTTTTATGAAAAAACTGCATCCTACTGACATTAAGTATCCATTGGATAAATTGAGCACCTTTTTTGTCTGTTTTTTAGATCCAAAGCATGGCAAGAGTTCTGTTGTTTCCAGCCTCGATTGCCTCTCAAGCATTGTAGAGAGGATTTCCACAGATAACTCCACATGTCCTATACTGCCTTCAGTGGAAACTGTTGCTGAGGGGAGTCCCTGTTCCCCCCCAGAAGGAGCAAGTCTGAATGATAGCGGAGCCCAAATTCCCTCCCCCACCAACTGCACCCCACTTCCCCAAGATAACAGCAGCAGCAACCCCATCTACCAAGTGCTATAAAGGCAGGTCCAGCTGGACTGCAGTGAAAACAAATTGCTCCGTTCGGCCACGCTCCGAGACCTGCCTTCTAAGACTGAAGAGACAATTCTTAAGACTTGTTCCAGTTTTAAAATATCACTCAAAATTCCTTCAAATGTATAACTTTTCAAACCTGTAGTACTTCAAAATACACCCAGTTATTTATTGGTTGTTAAACTAAAGTTATTTAATATGTCTAGAGATAAAATTGTATACCATGAAATGGCCAATGTTTAATCTGGGCTTTGGGGAATAGGAACCTGGCTATTGAAAGCGGAGGAGAATAGAAATCTACAACAGTAGTGGCATGACAGATCCTTCCTATTACTCCTGTTCTGGCCAAAATAAGGTTGTGGACCATTTTTTATAAAACTTTTTGTATAATTGTAAATAAGAGTTGCTTTGCAAAAAAAGGGAAAAAATAGGAAAAGAAAGGAAAAAAAGAAACAAAAGCAAAAATTAAAACAAAACAAAAAGGGGGGAAAATTTAAAAAATATTTAATATTGCTTGGTTTGTTGTGTCAAACTTTATATATTTATACGATGTGGTTGCCAAGAATGTTTTCAACAGTATTCTAAATAAAGACCCTTATTTATAAAATCTGTGGTGTTATCTTGACTTTCATTAGCGCTTCTAGAATTACTAGTGCATTTAGGAGTGGTATTAAGATCGCTGCCTTGGCAGGAAGAAGATACAGGCTCTGATTCAGCAAAGAAATCAAGAACATAGTTCAGTTGCACTACTTTCAACTACTTTGCATAAATACATTGCTGAAAAGGGATCTATTTTCTTCATATTCTATCTTGGTGATTTCTAAACCAAGTCTTGTGCATCAGAGGTCGTTATTAAAAAAATCTGTAAGGTAAATCAGCATGTCTCTCTCCCTTCCCCCAAAGTTTAGAATTACATTATAGGACTTGATCTTACAAAGATGCGTTAGAACTAGGAATCACTAATAAATTAGACTCTCCAAATTCCAGTGCAGCTACCATAATTTAAAGTCATACAAGAGTATCTCACAAGACCAAGTACTACATTCTTGAACAAACGTTCGTATTTTTCACTCAAGTTCTAATTTTCAAGTCTTTGTACCATGTTCATATGTTCTCAGGTGTTAGCAAATAATTGCAAAGGATTTTTTTTCATAAAGTTCAAGGTATAAATCACAGTTTTCCTCAAGTTCAGGTTGGAATTTAGGCCAAAGATAGGCAGTTTTAATTTGGATTTGAACTTTATGCATCTCTGGCAGCACTACTCCAGGGATTTACTTCTTGTTTAGAGCCTCTCTAAAAATAACCAGTGGGCTATGTTTCATTCAGTATATATGTGTAACCGTGCAAGCTTGCCATGAAACTGAAAAATGTTAAGCCCTGAGCAGGTTGTCATTGGTAAGTAACCAGCAGGGCATTTCTGTACATTTGGACAAGAATAACCAGCAGCTACAGCCAATGTGAAACAACCCATTCCACGGAATCACGGAATTTTCAGAGTTGGAAGGGACCTCTAGAAATGATCTAGCCCAACTCCCCTGCTACAGCAGGATTGCCTAGAGCACATTACTCAGGACTGCATCCAGGCGGGTCTTGAAAGTCTCTGGAGAAGGGGACTCCACAACCACCCTGGGCAGCCTGTTCCAGTGCTCTGTCACCCTCACCGTAAAGAAGTTTTTTCTCATATTTGATTGGAACTTCTTGTCATATCCCTGTGATTTATGGATTTTGTTTGAACATCACAGAAAAAAAACAATGCAACCCCAAAAACCAACCCAGATATCATCATCAGCTCTAAATACTTTGATGACAGATCAGTTGCTGTATTTTCTCTCAGGCGACTATTAATGAGGGAATTTGTGCAGCTCTTACCTCTTAAGCAGGAAAAAGAACAAGGGAACAGCTAATGCCATAGGAATGTTTCCCAATCCTTTAGTCATGGGGGCCTTGAAGATCAGTGCTCCGTGGAGAAGAGAAGAGTGAGCCGCCTTGTGTCAAACAGAGCAATGTGCTTGCTTCTCCTTCCTCCTGGGGCAGAGGCATGCTCCGAGCTTGCTGTCTTATCTGAAGCCAGATGGGCAGGGAAGGTAGCAGCTATGGGGATTCCTTCCTCATTCGTGTGCTTGTGACCATGGTGGATGATAAATCGGCGTTGAGGCGCAGGACCACTCTGCAGAGCAGGCCAGGCTCCTGTGGATCGGAGGGGACTCTGAGGGACTGGCCCCTCAACGCCTGCATTAAAGTCCAACTTTGTAAAGGTCTCCCATTGACTTCACTGTGGGCAGAAAACAGTCCAGACCATAAAGGCTGAGCTTACCCCTTTCATTTTTCCATTAAAAATAAAAATAAAATGAACTTGAGAATGTGCTAATTCATACTAATGTAAATCAGGAGGGTCTCTACTAAGGTCAGAAAAATGCCCCAGGTTAGTTTGAAGCCAATATCACTAACTTACAAAAACTAAAGAGAGACAGTTAGAGCCTCACAAATCAATGCCTCGCACATCAACAATAAAATTTTCATTGCCTCCAGCAAACACTCAATCAGGCCCACAATGCAAAAGACCAAAAGAGGCTTTTGTAAAATACCATAAACCTTGCCATCCCCATACTCTGAGGCTGGTAGAAGTATTAATTGTACTGTCAGGTAAACGGCAACCAAGAAATATTTTGCCAGCTCAGGAAGTACGGTGACTCTAGACACACTGGCAGCACAAAGTTCATGCCCACCTCACTACAGCACACTTCTGCGGGACACAATAGGTTTTACCTGGCTGTAAAGCTGGCACAGCACGGTGGACATGCGGCGCTTGTGCTCAACAATGTACATGCAGTTCCATGTGAAGTCATGTATATTGCATTTCACTGATTTATTTTAGCAACCCAAGTTTCCACATACTGATGTTAATGTTACAACAGAGAACAAGCATTTAGCACATCCCAAAATAGATGGATGGATAAAGAAGAAAAAAAAAACATTCACAGATTTCCTATGCAGAGCCCATCTTTTTCCCATTGATGTCAGTAAGAAAAGTCCACTGGAGTAAGGCCAAAGGGCGTCAGTGCTGATAAATACACGTTTAGGTTACAGCTGTATTTATTTTTGAACTTAAATACGGAAAATGTGTTCCCTGTGCAATCTCTTCCTGTCTATTTCTAAGGTAATATATTTGAAACAAATGCCTGAAGTTACTCTACTACCCTGTATATCAAGAGGACGGCATGTTACTGACAGAAGTATATCCCAGTCTATGTGCACATATTTCAAAGCTGGAAATATTTGGATTCAGAGCTTTAGTTTAGTTCCGACAGTGGCAGGGAACATAAGCAGAGCTGAGGAACGGATACATGACTGATCCAGCATTAACAAACTTTTGGTTCTTAAATTGGGCTCAGATACACCTTCAGATAATACACCTTCAGAAGGTGCATTTAGGCATTTAGGGCTGATCCTACAAGACAAACTGCAGTCTAACTTGTCTAGGAAACACTCCCGCATGGGTTACAAACACACACCAATAACCTGAAATCACCAGTTTATACCACACAGGTTCCAGTTCAATATTCTGCAGGATGGGGCACCTAAAGAAATACAGTCTGATTTTAAAAAATCTGAATCCCGCAGATTGCACTGACTTGTAGAGCCTGGGAGAAACAGGGGGTGACTGCAAACCAGACCGTTCCTTTCCCCGAGCTGCCTCGGCGGGACAGTACACAGCCTGCCTCACCGTGGGTTTGGAGCTCTTCACAAAAGATATCAGCATTGTCTGATGTTTCCTATGGAATGCTACCTTGAGAGGGAAAGTCATGCAGCTACAAATAATTAACAGAAAGTAGCTGTCTTTTTGAACACAAAGATAAATGTGTATCTTAGGAATACTTGATTTCATTTGGTAACTTAAAAAAGCCCCACTGGGGTTGCATGATAAAAACAGTATTATCGATTACCTTATTCAAACTATTGCTATGGAAAAAGTGAAGAGGAATACATTTATACCTCACTTACATATACTAAGTGCTTTGATTTTAAATTTCATTGGATGATTTGCAAATACGAGAATGAAGAGGATCCTTTTTCTACTTTCAATATTTCACAACAAAAAAGTGCAATAAATTTACTGTTTTTTAAAAATAACAACGTTATACACCATTTCCCACATTATCATTGAGGCTGATACAGAAATTTTTAACATACTGAAAATTTAATTTTAGGTAAAAGAAATATATGAACTATTCCTTGTATGTTGGTCCTTTTGAAATATTTTATCATCTGTATCCAAAAATATTAAAGAAATATTAAGTTGGCAGTTGCTTTGCACCAGATGCTGCTCTTTTAAATGATTTGTCATTTAAAACACAAGATAAAGACCTTACAAAACCCCACTGAAAGTGGAAGGAAAGACAGTTTTCATTTTACAGCTTGTATTTTGCAGAAATATTCGAAAGGGTCAACTTGTGAAGACGGCAAAACCTGCTCATTTTACTCACAAAAATAGTACTATCATCTTCAGAAGAACTACATCCAAAAGTGAACAGACAAGCAAACATTTGTACCTCATAGCACCCAAATGGTAATGAGAAGAAATTTATATTTCCCTTTTGTTTAAAAAATATTAATTTGTTCCTTGAAATCAGTGGGAAAACTTCCAGCTTCAGTGGGAAGAGTTTCAAGCTACTACATGTAATACTGCCTGGGATAGTGTTCATGCAGCACTGCAAAGCCACGACATAAACTCCCTGCCGTGCCCCTTCGCTCGTGCTCTGCTCACTGACCCATTTCTATCCCAGCCCCTTTGGGTATGCTGATCCCGTGAGCACAACCACGCTGAACAAGCTGGCAGGCTTTACCGCTCACCTGGTCTTGAAAATACAAACAAGAAACCATTCCCATAATAATGCTGCAAATCTACAACATTTCCAAGACGTGGGGCTGACATGGAGCCTGTGATAGCAGGAGATGGTAGGAAAGTCATTTCGTATAACTTGCATATGGCAATTTTGGCTTTGCTAACAGTAGGTAAAATGGTCTTCGTACAGAGTGCAAATTTTTGACGACACGATCTGCATTCAGCGTGTGTGAGAGAGTGTGGGACGGAGAGAACAGGCCAAACATCCCAGAGATCATCTCATGAGGCATACCTGAGTACCTCATTAAGCACTATTTACTAATGCTTCTCAGCTCGCCCTCCCTCAGCATTTCAAATCACTTGTTTTCCAGTAAATCTGTTGAACAGTCATGACTTTCTCTCCTTGATCTATGCAGCACGCTCCCTTCTCAAAAGGTTTGTTGCACTGGGAACGTAATTAAGTGGACACCAATAGCTCTCCTTTCAATATTTGAGATTTTAGGGCTAATGAGGGAGAGAATGGTCCCTAGTGTAATACAGAAGAGCCTCCAGATAGTTCTTTCCCACCCAGGTCCCACCAGGAATCAGGAACGTCTGGCGTAAAGCAACATGGGCCAGTAGAAGGAACCCAGAAATTTCCCTGCAGACCCAGAAATTTATCTTTTGCATACACAGACACTTCTGAACACAGACCTTAATGTTGTAAGCTTAATAGTAAAAATTGACCTATCCTGTAACCACGGGGTGATAGAAAACCTCAGGGTTTTCCCAATAATACAGTCAGTATGGCATTGAACATATTTTCTGTCTAAAACATCAATAACTTTTATCTTCTACACGCATCTTAGCAACACCAACAAGTGTGCTATTTGATGTAAGACTCGATGAATAACCCAGTGCAGGGTTGAATAACACGATGTGTGAATGTGCATCAATAGGGAGGCAAATACTGTCTATGAAGTGAAGCTTTCCATTATTTATAAAAAAATTATTAAAAACTCTGACAGACAATAACCCACTCAACCAGCAGATTGAGGGAGGCCGTGATTGTGGTTGGGGAGTTGTTGGTTTTTTGCTTGGATTCAGATTCACTTAGAGGTCTGTGTCAGCACAGTCACCTAGTGTTGCAAGTCCGTGGCTGTAAAAGGGGGTCTTCCAGTCTCAAGGGACCAGATCTGGTCTGGAGATGCTGGATAAAATCCTGGAACTGTTGAAACCTGAAATACAGTCCCCCCTAACCCACCTGAACTGACCTCGAGCCGTTTTTTGGTCCAACAGCAACATCTGCTGGATGACACGTAAATTGCAGTTCTTTCTGAACTCGGTGAATTCGTTGTTTTCTCACCTTTCTATAACAGAAAATTTGTTGGTGGGGAAACAGTAAAAATATTCAGTCTTCAGTCAGCACCTGGAGCCCCATAAACTAGGAAAAGCAGGAAAAATATGTTGGAAAAGCCAAGCTTTTCCCTACCAAGAGCCTTCTACAGAAACAGAGAGAAATACTGTAGGAATAGTAAGGGTTGGGTTTTTTTTATTACTGAACAAATTTTGGGGTACCACTATATTTATCTTTGTTTTAAGTAAAAAAAGAAAGACAAAAGGAGAAAGAAAATGGAAGGTCTTTGAAGGCGTTGTATTGCCTGTGTCACAAGCAATGGTCCCGGGGGGAGATAGGTTGCTTACTAGAAGGCAGGTGGGGCAGATGCACAGGAACAGGAGATGACAGTGGGACCAGGCTGCGATTCTCTGGTGCCCAAGTGTCTCAGTGGGGTGCAAATCACCTCGACATGCATGGTAACCTCCGCTTAACATGCAGGTGTAGAACAGGACAAGCTGAGAAACAATCTTGCACATTTGGAAAGAGCATTTGAAGCCACGCAAGGGAAAGGTAAGTAAGGGTAGAGATGACATACCTAAAGATCAGCTACCTTATACTTTGGCCATACAACATTCCTTTCTTTCGTATTGATGCTTTACTTCTGAATCCTAAAACAAATGCACTTGGCTGCCATGACTGAAAGAGAAAACCTGCAGAACTTGTATTTTTTCTGTGCCTTGCGATTCGTGCTCTGTGAAGGATCCTCATGGTTCAACGACAACCACTCTGTGCAGAACTCTCTGTCCGACTGACTGACTGACTGGCAGGCCAGGCTTGGTTTTTTCCATTACAATTCATCACATTTGGGAACAAACATCCTGAGAGACATGTTCATCCAACTTGTGACCATTTTCTTACATGTGGTTGTTTGAAGTCAGAGGTTTCGTCTGTCACTGTGGGGCAGACTATTACAATCTTGCCATTTGTGAGAAAGAGTTTTTATTTTTAGCTGGTTCTTTACAAAGAGAGACGGTGGGACTGTACTGGTAAAGTAATATCTTTTTGTTAGGAATACCTTTGTTACGAATGCCACCTGTGGGTTTCCTGAGGCTGGAGCCTAGACAACCCATGTACCTGTGACACTAAGAGGTACATTTGATTGCTACTTGCAGCAGCGTAAATGGAAACTACATTATTGCAATAAATAAGCAATATGTCTGCTCTTTTCCTAGACCACTGGAGGGCAGTATTGTTATGGAAAAAGAGGACTTGGTCATAATTTCGTTAGTGCATACATATATAGTTCTTTCCTAAACTTTTATATCTAACTCTTCCTCAGTTCAGGTACAGAATATCATTTCACACCAAGACAACTGAAATTCCTACCTAGTGTAAATTCATCAGTCTTATTGGCAGTTGACATAGTATTGGCACCCAATGGCTGTTGGAATTACCACAGCAAGTGGTAATTCATGGCTTGCGAAGATGCACTTCTATGTGAAAAACCACAGGCTTTTGTGCCTATGTGCCAAGGTTGCCTAAAGGTGGTTAGGACAAGGATCATCTTAAAGCAAAGCATTTATACAACAGCTTGTAGAGGGAGTCCTGTTCTTCAAACAGGGCATGTAATAATCCCATCACAAATATAATACCATAGAAATACAAATGCATGCAGGGAGAAACATGTGTCATACTGGTCACTTTGCTCCTTTTGGAAAGGAAGCGCGGTATGTGCTGAGCACACATGCTTTACGCTCTCGAAGGCTGTCCTCTACAGAGCTAGACGCTTCAAGCAGCTTGCAGTTTAAAGCCAGCTGCACAAAATGTAGTCCCAAACATGCCTTTCAAAAGCTTCACAAATGCCAATTACATTAAACAATATGAAAAAAGCAACAAAGTAATGTGCTTAATTAACAAAGCTAGAGATGGAGCCAGCCATTTGGTTTGAAGTACTTCCAAGAGAGATGTTAAATCCAATGGCCAGGGCAACTCTGGAAGAAATAAATTAACATGCTGGGTTAATATTTCAAACTCTGTGGGAGTAAACAGTGTGTGTGGTGAGGGGAAGCAAAGGTAAAAATATCATAGGGTGCTATTTTCTTTGTTTATTTGCCAAGGACACTTTAGCTTTTGCCATTTGTTATTCTTCATGGTATGCTAGAAAATATGCAAGAAGACATAAAAGTATCAGCATTGTGTCACTGGATTTCCTAATTTTATCTTTTCCCCACCTGTTAAACCTTAGCTCAAGGTCAAGAGAAACCACCATTTTGAGTGAATGAATTATGGGATAGACACATTCACGAAAAATACATTAGCAGTGTTCTTTTCTCTTTAGTACTATGAGCAACCGCAGCTTAAAGATTCCTCTCACCATAGGACTTCTCTGAGAAATAAACTCTGATGGCTTGTTCAGAGAATGCCCTGTACATGTCTTTTGTTCCCCAGTAGTTTTTTTCTGGTTCTCATAGCTAAGAACTGACCGATAGCTGTCTGGTCTAAATTGTAGATACCTCTCAATGGGTAAGCTCAGGCCATTACTAACTCTCAAGTTCCAGCAAGTACCGTGGCTTGAATCTTTTCCAGCAGGCATCTGTTGGCAGCTGCTTCCATCTGCTCCTTCTTGAACAGTCCTGCCCGGTCCCTAGGGAAGAGCAGGAAGATTGTCACACACTGAACTTGCTTGTTGTAAGCTGGCTGCTCATGTTTTACCTGAATCTGTCATTTTACCTCGTCTGCTCTCTGGCCTTTTTTTTTTGCAATAAGAATTCTGAGTTCTGCTGTGCAACAAAGACAAAAAAAAAAAAAAAAGGTATTCCTCAGATGTGGATGACAAAATATTACTCCTTATTTTAAGTACAAATAATTATTATTAAAAAAAGATACAGAAAATATTGATCAGATCACTTAATCCTCACAGCTGCTAGGTATGTAGTGATTCTTGCATGTATGTTCTGTAGCTGAAGCAACGTACCTTTGACATTGCTTTGCTTTGTGGTGAGCGAAGGCATATGCCCTTCAAGCACTCCATGATCACAACCATTACCTGTGGCCTTTTTTTTGTTTCTGTTTGTGGTAAACTGCACAATGGATAAAAAGGAAAAAAAAAAAAAAACAAAACACAAAACCAAAACCCCCATCTATTTCCATGTCTTCTATTTTAGACACCAGTGGTTAGGTTTCCAGACTTGCAGCTGAACCTTTAGGAACTTTGGTTGGCTGAGCAGATGTCTATGCACATAAAACTCCTCTGTTAATTTGTCCCATTGCTATTTATGTACTTGTTAATTTGCTTTCTAAAGACTAACACTAATTGATCAGAGTGAATCAAAAGATTTTACTTTTTCTTAACCAAGATAATTAGTTTTATATTTTCAGCTCTGAAAGTTTTAATTCATAATTTGATGTACCGTCTCTAGCCTGATTTCCAACTGGATCAAATCCTCTTCAAATCCCCTGGGCTTTCAGGTGTGGCTGAAAATGCAAACTTTTGTGCATAAACATAATTGTTTTCTTTCAAAGTACCTCACAGTACATCGCTAAATATAAGTGACATTGTGCAGATCCTACTCAGTCTTAGCTTGGGAGGGGAGAAACAGTTAATAAGACAAGCAATATAACATAACATGGAAACAAAGCTGCAGAAGAATCCACTAGAAAACCAAATGCAATCATCTGAATTTTGCCCCAATGAAAATTATATATATTTGTGGACATATAGGCAAAAACACAGGCAAAACCACCTCCTAAGGGCTGTGTAAGTATACACTCAGGAAAACTGACAGTAATTTCATTGACTTTGCACATCATGTTTTCTGCGGTGCACTGTCCTGTTGAGCATACATCTCTCTGCTTGGATTACACAGTGGCCAAACTGGGCTACAGAAGCACAGCACCACTGTAGTACTTCTGCATGAAGACCTTTTCACATACTGAAGAGTTCTTCAGGGGTTCAGCATGATAAAGAAAATAAGAAACTAAAATACTTCTAAATATATAACACAGAACGTAATCTTTTTCTCCACTTTTTAACAGGCAGAACGCCTATGAGATAGAGAACAATTTTAAAAGAACCTGTAGAAATGTATTTTATTTTTGATTACGGCCTGAAAAATTCCATAGAAAGAAGGCCTTTATTATGGATTTGAGAACTGGGCAGCCCTTTTCTCTCATCCCTTCATAGGAAAGCCAATGAACATGCTATGGTAGGCTTTCGTATAGCTTAGGAATCCATTCTAGAAGCACAGAAAGGTGCAATTTTACATGAGAATGGAGCATCTCTGAAGGAAGATCCACTTCTGATTTCGTGTTGGCGAACTCTGAGTATCTTGTGTCACTGTAATCTTTCTCTGCTTCCTCATTATTCTGCAACCCCTTCTACTTCAGGAATACCTAAAGGCAAGGAGTACAACTGCAAAACCTGGCAGAATCCACAGATGAATCAGACTGAATCAGTAAACAATGACTAAAAGTGCGGTGTCTTAGGAGCAAGTGTATCACTGTGCTTCAAAAGCTAAACCACTTAAATACAAACCTGATGCAAGTCTTGTGTGTTAGCAGGAATCCCAGCCACAATCTGGGGTCTAGTACCCCCTTTTGCACTGAGATTCCAACAGAAAGCTTTCCCAGGTCCTGGAGACTTTGAGTAGCACATCTTCCTGTTCCCTGGAGTGCGCAGACCATTTATTATAGCATATCCCAGAAAGGGAAGGCTGAGGACAAGCTAATAGAGGTGCCATCCTTTCACTATTTGCCCTGATCTATCTCTCAACACCTCATTTATGTGGAACAAAAGGCTGCTGTTAATGCTGAGCCACAGGCTCAGGCACAAGCCAGGATCAAGAAACCTGCATTCCCAGCAGCTGGCCCAAGATTTTTGACAGAAGGTGGATTTTGCTTTCCATTCACTCACTTACATTGTATAAATCCTGGTTATTGACAAAAGAAATGCAGCAGATTTCATCCTTAGTGCCAATTATTTAACTAGCATCCCTGGAACTATTATACTTTATATCTCTTCATATGCAGCATACAAAGAATTACTTCAATGGGATTAAATATCATATTTCATGGGAGTGGCTGCATAAATATTTACAAAGCTAGAGAACAGCAAAGAGATCTCGGAGTCACTGATTCATGTCAAATACTGAGAAGCTGGGTTAATCAAGGGATTTAGGCAATACTTTAAACCTTTGAGTCAGCATTGTTGAGATTTATTTGAACTACTCTTACCTTTCAACATTCAAAGTTTTACAAACCATTTATAACAATAAAGATTTGCAGGCCATTTTCCCATCAGCTTGTCTGAGAACATTTCAGTAACTGTTGCAAACTCGAAGTAGGCTGGAGAAGTACTAATAGTTGTGGAAAGTCAATCATTCAATAAAAATAAAGTTCTTGCTTCAGTTTAAAAAAAAAGAGAAGAAAGAAATGTTCTAATTATTTTGAGAAATAATTATTAGAGAAATAGTCAGCTGATAGGTGAGTATATATATTGTATAAAATGGAGCATGTTCTATACTCAGTCAGAAACAGACGCTAATTTTTTTTTATATGGTTAAATAAAAAGATATACTTGAGACACTGAGAACTGCATGCCTTGTTCAAGAAAAGACTAGCACCTCCTGTTTCGTATTCTGTATACAGTATATGTGGCATACATATGTCTGTATCTATGTGTTTGTGTCTGTTGCTATGTTCACGCACCTGCAAATTGGCTGAGACTTCAAAAATGTAGTGACAGCATTAGTAGAGTTTTGTTTTCAGAAAAAGCTGACTAGGCCAGTCTCAGAAAGTCAAGGACCTTTCAGGACTGCGCCAAACAAATCATCTAATAAAATAAAGCCAAATCACTAGCCATTTCTGAAACGCCAGTTATAGTACATGGTAAGAGTTAAATAGTTCAGATATATGTGCACTCATTTACTCTTTTAGAAATGTAGATTTAGAGCCTTCAAGATGACTGCACTCAGCTCATAGTAACACATATTTAGCAGCTTTCATAACCATGTTTTTTGTTACGTGTTGACATGAATCTTCCAATTGTATAAGTTGAGTTTTCCTTCTCACCAGCTGCTTGTTTTTCTGGATGACACCTAGATCAGCACAAAGACGACAAGAGGCAAATCTATACCCTTGCTATAACTACATGTTGTAACAAAGAGCACATTCACCAAGCTGTATGTCTAATTTCAGTTACTTAAAGTAGATTTTGATGTGATTTAACACCATGATTTCTTGAGGAACTATTATTTCTGTTTGGGGGAATGCCTCATCAAAGCCAAATCCTGACACTTTTACTACAGCCTTGACTAAAGTACGTCTAGAAACTCACATTGTTTCAGATCAATATATGTGCTCCAAGACAAGCACAGTGCCTGACCCAGTCCAGCTATGTGCTGGATTCCAGCAGGTGCTGGGTGTAAGACAGACAACTCCACAGTTGTTTGCAGTGCTTACTGCCCCTCTTGCCAGGGAGGAATGATCATCTCTTTCCCTACAGGAAAGACAGTTTGGAAGCCTCCCTAGTCCTTTATCAAGCAGCAGAACACTCCTTCCACCACCTCGCTTTGCTCGTGTGCACCATCCCAGTCATCATATTTACTCATTTCCATCTCCCATACATTTTCAGGAAAACCTAATGAATTCACATGGGAGTTTCTCTTAGTTAATGGAATAAGTAAAGATCAATTATGATCTCTAAAATATCACAATATTACTTCCAATTTTTTCCAGAGCAACTTCCATTTATCTCACAGTTTGATATACATTTGTGCAACACTGATGTTTCTACACCAGCACTCTTTCTGAAGCATCCTAAAGCGATTTCCAAAACAAAAAGAACCTTCACTCATAATCAAACACAGCCCAGTATCAATGGATGGAGGACAAAATGCAACCCAGCAGGCAGAGCGTAGCAAAAGCTTCTCAGCTCACAGCAAAGCCATGTAACAGTTGAAGAGCATGGATGAAAATGAAGTACATATTCAAGCAAAACTTAGATAATTAAGAAAAAAAAATCAATCTAGATAAAAGTACAGGAACGAGCATTCAATCATTAGTTCTGCTGCTCTGGCAACTCTCATTAAAAGCAGTATGACTTCTTTGAATCAGGCTTTGGGCTACACAGCTCTTCAGACATGCAGTACCTCTATGACTCCCTCAGTCAATATCAAGCACCAACCCCCTATTTTCTCCTCCATTCTCATTCTTTCCATGGAAGGCTTTTGTCCAACTATTGACAGTTCAAAGGGGTAAATCTAACCTTTCAGAAAAGTAATATCATCTATGTAATTGCAGCTTGCTTTGTTTTTAAATGAGTTTCAAGGACAAAGTGAGTACATTGCATGCTGAAGTGCATCACAGATTTCCATTTGAAGACCTGAAACCAAATGATTTACAAGGATCAATATCAACAGATAGAGCAACTCACAGCATGATGTAATCTAAAACTGATAAATAACTGCATTGAAATACTGTTGAGTTGTCATGAATTTAATACAAGAGAGCACAGACAGAGTTATAGCATTCAAGCATTGCAAAACTGGTGTTCCAGCACTGGCTGCCTTTTTTTTTTTGACATTATAACCTTTATAAATAAATATATCTCTCTCTCAGCTTCCTCCAGCTTTAAAACATTTTGAATGTGCTCTCCAGTTGTATTCAGAGTTGCACACAAAGTCACAGGTTCTCTCAATATATCTTTTCCCTTTTTATATTGTTGAGTTTGTTAGAATTGGTCAACAAGTTTTTAATAATAACCCTTTTCTTTGAATATAACCTGGCTGTTGAACTCAGAGTAGGTAAGCTTACATTTCAGGAGTGAGTGCTTCGTTAGCTGTCACCATTGTTGGTATCCTCGCTAGGAACACCAGTGAATGAAGAGGCTAAAGAGGTGTGCAGAATGAGATACTCTTGTTATACTAGCAAAGCACCAAAGCATAAAGCAAAGCTTCCCTATGTGCTCTCTGTGCCTATACAACACTCTGTGATTTTAATCTGTCAAACCAGCATCTTCCATACATGGTAAAATGTCTTCATACAAAAAATAAAAATAAATAAATAAAAGTTAAAATTGCACTCTAAAGTTATAAGTTACCAGCTTGACAAATATTAGGGAATATATGCTCAGTCGTCCCTCACATTGAGAAGAAAGCTCCTTTGGAGTTACATTAGAAATCACTGCAGTTCTCAGCTAAAGCAGTAAGTAGAGAGCAGGGGGATTAACAAACGAATACTATGTAAACCCACAAGCTAAATTTTTCTTTGTAGACAGAATTTAGACTTCTGTCTGAAAGACAACCTACCTTTCATTGTATATTATTACCTTAGGGATGCTGAAGCAAAGGGCAATAAAGGTGATCCCAGGACACCAGATACAGAGGTGGAAGAAAGACTTACTCTTCCTGTGTCATCAGAACAGAAAAGACAGTAGGGTGACCTGGCACAAGTGATAAAATTAGTAAGGGGACTCACTCTCTTTTTCTGCTACACAGTAGTTTACAAACTAAAATAGATCTATGCCTTAAAGCTATTCTTCCACTGTCACCATTAAAAATGTTGATTTAGAAGAACAGCTAAGGTCATAAGCAGACCCAATGAGTTTAACAGGACTGCTTAAAGCACATCTAATACACTCTCCTGCATAGCAGCTGTGTAACTCTGGCTTCTCAGAATGCTCTCAAAAGGGAAGCCTTTAGAAAGGCCTTTCTAAACTCTACAGCTTATTTGTCCTTAATTATGCAAGGTTTTGGTCAGGCCAAGCTCAGGATAGATCATCATCAAAATCTCTTGCCAGTTGTGAGAATCAGCTTAGGAAACAAAATGTAACTCCCAGACTAATGTCTTTTAATGCATTTTAAGAATTTCTGATAACATTACCTGCTTCTGCTGTAGCAGAATCCTTTTTCAAACAGACTGTGAACTATTTGAACAACCTACCACCTCCACGCCTCTCACAGAGGTCTCCCAGGACTATTAAAGTTGGTTTAGTTCCTTTTAACAAGTAAAACTTAGTAAGGTTAATTACTAATTTAACTTAAAACAAGAGATATTCCAGAAAAACTAGATAATTCCTGGACATACACATCCCCCTTCACATTAAGTCCCCCCTGCCTAACTTCTCTTTCCAGTGGGAAGTGTAGAGGTGACTGCTCTCAGTTCGTTGACAAGGGACCTAAACTTTGAATCACTTGTTTCATTCATCCTTTAACTCCACTGAAGTCAATGGAGTGACCAAATGCATGATCCTGCTTCTGCAAATTACTGCGTTGTCTCTAAGGAACTCTAAAGGCGTAGGGGAGACACACAGCTGTTTTGAAACCGAAAAGGCTGAATATGGAAATGTCTAACTGTGGAAAATTCATTCATATGTTCATCTCATGTACACAGGGGATTACAGAATCTCATTATAGCATTGGAAGTCTTCGTAGAGTGATGGGAGAGCCTTCAGCATCCCAGCACCTGAAGATGGAAGCTTCTAGTTTGAGATATCGAGTCTGCATAAGCAGTTATTCTGCATCGAGAAAGAATCTTTAAAGATGTCAAATATAAATCAGAATAAAAAATAGTTATCATATTGTTATTTTTCAGTGAGACTAGGGGGTCAGAAGTGACAATATACAGTTTGGGATTAACCAAACTTCCATGAAAATTTTTTTGTCTGCAAATTAGATATTTGAAAGTTATTTGGTTTGTTTTGTCTATCATAGTCCAAACATTTCCAATTATGGATTTATTTATTTTTTAAATTAAACCAGAATTTTATATCACTATATGGCAGGCTTAAAGCAAAACTTTGCTGATAAACAGCACCTTCTGGACTGACTTAAGATGTTCATTTTGTGTAAATCAAAAAGATATCTGGTGACATCAACTATCACTAATTAAAAAAATGTAAATTATGCTATAATCTACAATGCAAAGCAAAATCTTTGTGTCTTAATATGCAGTTCTGTGCCATGATCCTTGTTTAATAAAGATATTGTTTTCTAATACATTCCCTCTCAAACTTCAATATAAGCTTCAAACATGATGTTATTTTCCATTTGCCACATCAAAATACCATATAAACTTCATTTACCAATTTATATTTTTAAGACAGCTTCCCACTTCAGCATCTGTCTTGCTCCAGATCTCACAGCTCCCCCCTTCCCATCAATCTCTGATTTGAGTGCCTCTCACACATCTTTTGAAATATCCAACTCTTCCATGTCTACCAAGGCTCCTTTATCAATTACAGCCTTAGTAACTTCAAAGAAACCTCACAGGTCACTTCAGTATGGCCTCCCCACCTGAGTCCATGAAAACTACCTTTAAACAAGCTTTCCGTTTTTTAACATACACTTTCAGATGACTTCTAAGGTCCTGTACAACCCTCTTGCAGATGCCCAGATGAGAAGAGAAACTGAAGTGACAGAAGCTGCAAGATATCCCTTTTATCCACACAGTCCTCTTAGATCTCAACACTGAAATTCCTAAAGAGGAATCACTGATGTAGGGTGAGGTAACATGGAAGACAGGAGCTAATGAGCTGGGAAAGAGCCTCTACAGTTGTGGATGTGACCAGAAGGACACACTGGCCTAGGATTCACAGGTCCTTAAACCTTGTTCCTGGATCCCCTGCCTCCCTCAGCCTCTTTAACTCACAGAAACTACCCTAACGGTGCTTTCCCATTGATCCCCAGATCTATTATTATCAAAAGTAGTGACTTACTATGATTACAAAATAATTGTCACCTTTATTATTTCTGTCAATGGGTCATCATCCTCTTTTTCTTCCTTAATGCCAGGCTTGGGTTCACAGACTTGCCCTCTTCTCCCTTTGTAGCAATTCTTAAGGATTTTAGATAGCTTTTCTGTACTTGCGATTCTCACGTTGCTCCCTCTGTCATCAACCTTTCTCCCTCTGTTCAACCCCAATGCTCAAGTGGCTGTCTGGCACCTCTTTCTGGAGATTTTGTCATCAGTTTATGCTAGCTGAAGTGCAGGGTTGCCTTGGTTTAGCCTCACTTTCCCTTTTCTCTTTCACTCTTTTCCCACAAGTCGTGCACAAACAGCAGACAGCTCCTGGGTTTTCCTTCAGCCTCTCCAGATTCAGGACCAATCTGTTATCATTTTCACAGGCAACTCTGCTGTTTAGGCCTCAACAACTGGACCACAGACTTAGAGCTCAACTATTGGAAAGCTCTCTTGTCTGCCTCTCAAACATACGCAACGCTCCTTTGCAACCCAAGGAAGCTGTGCATGGCCAAACACCTCCTCTCACAAGCCTGACCACACCACTCACTCCTTGGCAGCCCTCCACTTGTTCTTCACCTGCTGTTCCAGCACATCCAAATCTCTGTCCTCCTTCAAGGCTTAACCTAACTGCATTCCCCCAGTCTACCCTCTTCTGTTGGGCACTGTGTTGTCCCTACCACTTCTGCACTCCAGTAGCATTCCTCGACCGTGTACCCTTCAATCCTATTCTATGTCTATTCCATGACTGTATATGTTTCTCCACCTCATCCACTCATCATGACATGACCTCCCAGCTCACGACAGTGAGCTTTCAAGTCTCCCTCATAAGCCCACTCCTCCTGAGATGCTGGCAGCAAATAAACCAAATTACAGCACATGTCTACATACCTCTGTTACTTCCCCTCCAAACAACCATCTCCCTGCTTCCCTTCTTCAAGCTCCTCCTAGGGCGCAAACTGGTCTTTTTGCAGATGTGAAACTTCCCTTTGCAAATTAATGAGAATATAAAAGAATAATCACGAACCCAAATCACAGCCTCCTACCAACCCAGGCTTTAGAGAAGAACCAAGTGAACAGTGGAAAAATAGAAAAAAAGATGGAGAAATTAAGCAGGTGTGCGGGACCAGGTAAAGGTGCGATGCAATAGGAAATGCAAACCCCGGGCATCCCTGCTCATGACGTGAGAATTTTACGTCTGAGGAGATCTTGAATTTTGCCTCTTTACCCTTCAGTGAGTTCAGTCCACAGAGGACGGGAACAGCCGTGAATTACTTCAATAGCGCTAGAGAGGGTCATTCGAAACCGAGTGCGGGGCACCACCAGAAAACCCAACGGATCCTCCGTGCGACAGACAGACAGGCCGGTTACTCGGGACGTGAGCGGAGGGTGAGGGCGCGCTTCCTCCAGTCGGGGCTATCAGAGCAGGGAGCCCCGTCCCGGCGTCGGTACGGAAGTACGCGGGGCGGCGGGCGAGCGACGGAGGGGGTCGGGGCGGCGGCGGGAGTCGGGGACGGCGCCCTCGGGGTGCGGCCGGCGCTAGGACCCGGCGAGCGGCGGCGGTGCAGGAGCAGCGCGCCTGCGCGGCGCTGTCCGGCGAGCGGGCGGGCTGCACCGAGCCGCCCGGCAGCGGCGGCGGCGGCGGCAGCGGGAGGAGCAGCGGCAGCGGCGGCGCCGCGGGTCCCCGCCGCCCGCACCGGCACCGCGCTCGACCCGGCCCGACCCGGCCGCAGGGGCGGCGGCGGCGGCGCGGCGGGAGGGCGGTGCGCGGCGCTGTCCCTTCAGCACCGGCGGGAGGGGCGCGGGCGCAGCGCCGCCGGACCCCTCCGGGGGCTGCAGCCCGCCCCGGCGCCCACCTCCGCCTGCTGCCCGGCGCCCCGCAGCCCCCGCCCAGAGCACCTGTGGGCAGCGCCGGCGCTGCGATTTTTCTCCCCCCCCCCTTTTTTTTTTCTCCCCCTCCCCCCTTTTTTTTTTTTTGTGCTTTTGGCCACGTCCAACCAGGGAAGGGCCCTCCCCCTCCGGCACGTCCCCGCACCCGGCACCGCAGCGCCCGCGCTCCCGGAGCATGGCCCCCCCTGCCCCTGCCCCTCCGCCGCGGCTGCAGCTACCACGGCCCCCGAGCGTCTGACTTCAGACGAAGGCGGTGCAGCGCCGGGAGACACCGGCACCGGCTTCCCCTCGGAGCGGCCCCCGGGGAGCAGAGCTGGCCGGGGCCCTTCACCCCCCGCGGGCCTGCATCGGGGCTCGGGTTAGGCACCGACTGCCGCCGAGCAGCCGTCCCCTTACGGGCTTGCTGCCTGCCGTGCTTGCTTGGATGAGTCTGCGACATGCCTAATAAGAGACGAGATGGGCCAGGGCGACGAGAGCGACCGCATTGTGATCAACGTGGGAGGGACTAGGCACCAGACTTACCGCAGCACCCTACGCACCCTGCCCGGCACTCGGCTGGCCTGGATCGCCGAACCCGACGCCCACAGCCACTTCGACTATGACCCTCGCACGGATGAGTTTTTCTTTGACCGGCACCCGGGCGTCTTTGCCCACATCCTGAATTACTACCGCACTGGCAAGCTGCACTGCCCCGCGGACGTGTGTGGGCCCCTGTATGAGGAGGAGCTGGCCTTCTGGGGCATTGATGAGACCGATGTGGAGCCCTGCTGTTGGATGACCTATCGGCAGCACCGCGACGCCGAAGAGGCTCTGGACAGCTTTGGTGGGGCGCCCCTGGATAGCAGTGCTGAGGACGGAGACATAGATGGCACCGGAGACTCTGGTGATGGTGAAGAGGAGCTGGAGATGACAAAACGCCTAGCACTTAGTGACTCTCCAGATGGCAGGTCTGGGGGCTTCTGGAGACGGTGGCAGCCCCGCATCTGGGCACTCTTTGAGGATCCCTACTCCTCCAGATATGCAAGGGTAAGCTACGCAATCAGCACCTTCATCAAAACACTCGAACCTCCCTTCAGTCCCACTTCCTCCCAGCATCATCAGGGTTATCTCCTCTGTCAGCACAGAGCAGCCATCCATGTGTGTAGCCATACAAAATTCATGCATAGGCTATGGAGACATAACCCATGCTCTCAAGCAGGCCCCATGCATGGGCCACGAGTGGACACCAAGGCATGAGCTCATGTACTCATATGTGGGCTTTCAGAGACCCTTATTCTCTAAAAACCCACAGCCTGGGGCAAGGTCCCGTTCACGGGCCAGGGAGATCTCCATTATACCAGGTAATTTCCTTCCGTGCACAGATTTTTACAGTCAGTCATCCCCCACTAAAGAGAGACACCTTGTCCATCCCTCTTATGAGCTAACGGCTCTCTCCCCTTTACAAGATGGAAAAAGGATCACGGGAGCACGCAGTGCCTGGGAGGCCAGGGGATTTGGAGAGCTTCTCAGCCTGGACTGGAAAGGGACTCTGTTCCCTTCTCTTTTCTCATATATACCATGTTAAATATTTATGATCATGCTTGTCTGAGAATGGGTAATTCAGTTCCTCACTTACCTCCTCACTCTGTCTTTTCCCTTGAGGTAAATGCAAAGTATTAATCAGAGAAGAGGGTTCATTCACGTAGAAGGGACACTGTGTTTGACAGGTTTCTTGCCTGGCTACTGAAGGGCAACTCCTCCTCTCCTGGTGCCTGCGGTTGTTTTGGAAAGGGAATGCACACTGGTGCAGTTCACAGCATAGCTGTGGATAAAGATGGTCTTAAACAATCACTCAACTCCTCTAAGGTGGCACCTTTCATGCTGTTACATATGAGGATAATTACATTAATTAGGGCCTGATTCTGCTCTTGAAGTCAAAAGTAAAGAAAACATTTCCTTCAGGAGCAGCATCAGGATTAGCCCCCAAGATACCCATATTGATAAAAAGGAAAACAGATGAAGGATAGTGCCTTCACAAAGAAATTGGTTTGGATAGGTTCTACTCCTCTCTTAAATGTAGCTTTGTTACAGCCTAATTGCTGCCAGCCTTCGGTAAGGATGAGTGGTGCTTTGGTGTGGGAGGATGATCAGTGTTTCTGAGGAGGATCAAAGAAGCGAGATCAGATTAGGAGCAAATTGGATGGATGGAGGAAAGAGAAGTGGAAATGCAGGGAGCAGGGACAGGGAAGCTGGTCATGTATGAATGGGTGGTGGAACAGCAGCTGCTGGAGACTTTTGGTCTGAGCAGAGATTTCTAGCAGGGAGCCACCAGGTCTGACTGAATGAATTGGGAAAGCTGGAGCAGAGCCTGGAGTTATATCTTGGTGCATTTCTAAAGATTCTTTTTTGCGTACCCTTTGGAGATTTCACTGCTGAACAAAGAAGTTAATATTTTAAATGAATTCCTTTAAACAGCATGGAGGATAAAGGAATAATAAAATATTTACCACGAGATGAAAGGATGATGCTGTTGAATTGCAGCTTTCAAATCCCTGATTTCTGCCAAGGGAACATGGAAACGGAGAGGGAAGGCTGGAGGGTATCCTTCAAAAGGCTTAGTTAGCTTCCTTTAATCAAGCCCAACGTTAGCAGGCATTGATTTGAATAGCAGATCTCTCTGGTGCCCAGGAATCTGTTGGTGAAACACATTTCAAGTCAAAGCAGTGTGCTTGTCCAAGACTTTGTGGAATGGTCCAAAAGCCAAATAGATAATGCTGTCCTGATGAAAAGGATACAAACAGAGGCTAAAACACCCCTTTGCTTGGAAGCATTATGATACTTTAGGTCAGAGGACAAAAATCTATAACCAATACTAAGAGTCTTTGTGATGTACAAGCTGTAGGATATAAACTCCATTTTCTAATTCTCTACAGGTATTTTCATTTAGGAATAGGCATCTATATAGTGACTTGGGGGTTTGGGGTTTTTTTTTTTTGAAGTGGATGTTATACCATTTATTCACAATTACGTATGCGTACCTGGTAGAATTCAACCCCTGATTTACCTCTAACTTGTTCTTTCCTTAAAGGATTGTTAAACTAGAGAAATATGAATGAGAAAGTTGAAGTGTATACTGAATATTTCATGGGTTAAATATGATTCTTTAACTTGTATCTATGGAGACATAGGCCACAGGCATTAATATTTTGCATGAAGGAAGATGGCTTTCATCATCAACACATGCACACACTGTCCATTAAGAAGACATTATAAGACACTTAACATTTTCTAATAAAAGCCGTATGTTATGGTTATGGATGTAAAAGGAGATGGGAGTTTGATTTATGCTCCTGTAATCTAACACAGACATTGCAAAAAGACCTTAAACTCACAATAGCTAATTTACAGTAAAATAATTGATAGCATCATTAACAAGTGAACGGTATATTAGAGCAATCATTAGCAAAGTAGAGTCAGGCAACAAATCCACTGTTACCTCACCTTTAATTGTGTTTGCTATTTTCAATTGCAAACTGTATTTCAGTCATGCAAAAATTTAAATTCACATTGCCATTTTGTCAAAAAAATACATCACAAAAATTTGTCATCCTAATTGGATTTGGGACTTCTACTAATGGTGGTTATTATATACGTTTGGTGTTTACATATGGCACCAAAATGTATGCCAAAATAACACCTTAATACAAGCATCAGATTACATAACCATCATACTGTTACACTGGGGCAAGTAAAAGCAATACAGTATATGAATTTTAAGATTAAATGAAAACCTGCATATCTGAATAAAGCAAGATTTCTCTGGACTAATTCAGTGAATGTTTAGTAACTGTCTGTGGAAAACTCAGCATTTACTCAAATCTGTCCATTCTTGGAGCATTTTGATGGATACTGCTTACAAATACATTTGACTGTGTTGCTTCACCAGCACCTAACTTGTACTAAATTACATCTGTTCTCATTGTAGACGGCCAGGGGAGACTGGAAGAGCATTTGTGTACGTCAGGCAAAATCAGCTAACTCTGCAAATTTTGTCTCTTTCTAAACTTACTTCAAATAAAGCATAAGCTCCCAGTCACTAATCGTTTGTCTTTAGGTGCAACATAGTCAACAGTTTCTTGTTAAAACAATAGTGGCTGAGTTTAATTAAATTCTAGTTTTCTAAACACTAATGTCTTAAATAAGGTAGTTCTTTCTAAAAATATTATATACTTCTAAAAATTGCATTGTCTTCTAAATTTGTAATAAGAAAAGGTATCTTGTTTCAAATCATATATTACCTTAGACACCTACCTTAATAAGAAAAACGGATTTCACACTTCTCCATAACTTAAAGAATCTACATTTGGATAACGGAGGCAAAGTCTGGTACCTGGAGGTCTGAACAGAGTAATAGATAAGGTGATGGAAAAGATCAGATTTACAGAGATACTGGGGGCATATGCAGACAGACAGGTGGATTTTCAGAAGCATCTGATGAGGCAGCTAAATATCACTACATGTCAATGGATATCGTGCACCTAAATTAGTGAGACATTTCTTTAAAGCTTATTAGAACTGTCTTTTTTGCATGGTCAGGCCACTTTGTAAATGTATTTTTCATAAGTAGCGACAAAGGGGGAAATAGAGTCACACAGAAAGCTACACAGATACACTAAAGCAGCGTATCTCAGACTTACGTTGTAATAGAGTTCCCGCCTTCTGCACTCATTAGACTTCACAGGCCCCTCAGTACACAAATGTGTGAAAAATATTTTCCTAGCATCTTGTCTCCTTTATATTTATGTCTGGTCATGCTGTTCTTACACTAGCAAAACTCCCACTGACTTCCTGGGGAGTGTAGCCTGCAGGTATCTAACATCTTTGCTCCCTTCCGTCTTGTTTTCCCCAGCAGGATAAGGTTGTGTTTGTGTTAATTCACAGTCATTAGGTTTGTCAGTGCTTGGGAACCAGGAGCTTTCAGCTGAGATTCTGCGCTAGTGCTCACATTCAAATTGGACAGTTAAGCTTCATTAGTGAACCCTCGGGAAAGCTTTTGTAGTCCTTCCAAATGAATATTTTTACTGTTTTTAAATAAAAGCTGCTTGGGATCCTATGGAAAGTCCTCAATAGCTTGACTTGCCATCCTGGCATATGCTATACAGCTCTCATCTGAAAGAGGAAAGGCTTATGGCAAAACTCTCACTCACCCTTCCCTCCTGTTCTCCCGTCACATTCTGCAGAAGGATCTGCTTTTATCAGCGGGTGATTTTTGAAGGACAAGTTTCCAACGCTGAGAAGGAGACAGGAAAAAGGACAGTTGGGAAGAGACAAGGAAAAATGTATTCCCCAGGGATTTCTTCCAGCTTTCTTTTGTACACTCCAGAGCATTTCAACCTTGCTGTGTTCATTTAAACTGATTTTTCTCTATATAAACTACATCCCGTAGGTACGAGAAAGCTTATGGGATTCTAGTTCCTGAATAACCATAGTGTCTTGGGTTATAGAGAGACTATAGAGTCTGGGGTGATTTCTGCTCATCCTTTACCCTGGCCCAGTACAGCTAAACTCAGAAATTGGGGAAGTATCAGGGAGTGGGAATAGACACTCATCGTCTTTCACAAGGGGAGCTAATTCTGCAGCTGTCTGACGCAGGACATGTTTCGCACAGGAGCACTCCACAGACAGTGCTCCGGGGGGTCCCACCGAGCACGAGCAGACAGGGAGAGAAAGGAGGAGAGCTGCTCCCCACGCTTTCCCCTTCCCACAGGCATCCCGTCTCCCCAGGGAGAGATTTCATCAAAGGGGCCCTGATGGAGCTGCCCTTCCACCTTGGGCCTTTCTGCAAGGTCTCCCCTGCAGAGACATATCTAATCCTGCACTGAATCTTGCTGCAGTAGTTCTCACCATATACTTTGACAATTAACGAGACAGCCTAATTTTAACTGCACGCTGCATTACAGCTCTTGAAAAATGAGAATCTTTCCACATTAAATGAAGTTTCCCCTGCACTTGTAGTATAATAATGGAATTACAGACAGACATCTATTAACAACCATTCTGTCATTCATTATTAATATAGTTCCTAAAATCCCATTTTATTCCTATTTTCTTCCATCAAGGGACATGTTACTGCAAATCCTTATATAACCCATTAGTAAGCATGGTATAGTCTTCTCTACATCCTGTCCAAAGAAGCCTTTGCAATGCCAGCTAGAAAGTGTTCACCGCTCACACGAAGTCCCATGTTCAGTCCCTATCGAGTTAACCAAGGTGGGAGCAGGCACACTCATAAATAACTCCTGGGAATTGTCCCTCTGACTTCAGAAGTAATACATTTTAAAACCATCACCAAAAAAAAGATCATAGCAGCCGTGCAGGATCATGACTTCATTGGTCTGGGTTGTTCAGAAACACATATGAAGATATGATGTTGGCCCAGAACATCTCACAATCTCTTTGAAGTCACAGCCTCAGAGGGAGATGAGAGGGATGATGTTATCCATCTGAAAAATCTATGGCTGGCTAGTACAGACTTAGCAGTTTTAATTCAAGGAAGGTTTTTTAAATCCATTTGCCTATTTCCAATTTTATTTCTATTATTCTAAAACCTTAAAAAAGAACAGCATCTGTTGCCATTTTATTTTTTTAAATCTTACTTAATTTTAATGTTTCTAGGTTACAAAATTTACTTGATTTAGCCAAGGCTGTGATTGTATGGATCATACCATCATATGCATACACATATATATGCCTTCCTATCACTACCACCTCCTACGATGATGAGTGGGATTTCCATACGAGGAAGGACTTCTAAATTAAACCATCCTGAAATACTTCTGAAAATGTAACCTTGGTGCCACTGAAATCGATATGAATTTACTGACTGGTTTTGGTATGATATTTGGCCCTTTCTCTCTTTAATTCATCCCTATGTGCCTTCAATTATTTTCTTTGCCCTTCTCCTGACATTTGCTGTTTTGGCTTTGGTTAGGAAAAAGAGGCAACAAAATATTGGTATCCTCTGTTGGTATATCATGAGACAAAGGATAAAAAGATCTGTGGATCAATTATAATATTTCTATTTTAGAGCTGCTCACAAAAATGTGATATATTAGACTACACCTAGGAAAACTATTTTTCCATCTTGTTTTTCCTTCTGCTGTGCAGTCTAGTATTCATCGGTATTTGTCTTTCTTATTTTTAAAAATAAGTGACTGATCTGTGTTTATTTATGGTAATACTTTAGTAAAGTCTATACATATTGCCTTTCTTTTAACATAAGGAGAGATTTTAGCAAATCAGCAACAGAGGGCCCAGCCTTACTGTTATTGAGATTCAGTGCCAAAATTACCACCAACTTCAAGGATAGAAATGATTTTTCCTGCAGTGTTGTTCAGGATAACAAATTATTTGCAGCATACTGCTTTTTTAATAGATACATTCCATATTCCCATTCCAAAGCATGTAAGCGGAATAGATCTTAGCAATTTATTAGGAACATACATATTCAAATATATATTTTCATAATTATTTAAAGACATGAGCATCTTGAGCACATTGCATCAAAACATGGAGCTCTAATACTGACAAAGCTCTTCATGATCGTACTGGCATTTTTTACTGCAAAGGACTATGGAATACATCCCTACTCAAACCACATGACTTCAATTAATGTTCAACCAAATCATATCCAAGCACTGTATTTCATAATAAAGAGGACAAGCAGCGGTATTCAGATTGAAAAATAGGGCCCTAATTGATAATCAAGCGCGTAATTCTTTCTCATGCAAATACAGATGGCAAAACTGAGTTTCCATTTTGTATAGGCTTGATTTTATGAAATTTCAGTGCATTTTGGGGGGATAAGACTAATAGAACAGCCATTTTGAGATCTTTGCAATTGTATTACTATGAGCTTCTCATTTACTATATGCTGAATTTGATCTGAGGAAAGAACAGTATTAGAAGGCTGACTTGGCTTTCTCTACCGAATATTGCATTACATAAATATGTGATTCACTCCAAATGGTACACAGGAGTGTTAGGATCGGATGAAATCAGAGAAATCTATGAATCCATGGAGAACCACCCCCTCCCCCTTGGAATATAAACCGAATGCTGTCATTTCTGGAATAATTTTTACATCTCTCTCCTGTGCTCAGTAAGGACCCAGATTTTGCTGTCTTCACTCCTACTCTTGTAGTGATTGCTTACTCCAGGAATATCCGTTTCCTTTGGGCTGAGAACAAGGTACTACCCTACACGGGTAAAGGTGAAAGGACATAGCCCTAATTGATTTTCATTTCTTTCAGATATGATTTATAAGATACAATGTGGGCTCTAATAAATCATGCTATAAAAATTATGAATAAATCTCAGTCCAAGGCTTTTTGCAGTGATTGCTTATGATGTAAGACCCTTTAATGACAGTAAGTTAAAATTGCATTGTAATGGCCCTTTGTAAATGCAATAAATCTCCGATTTCAGTGCACTGCGGACAGCCAGCGATGTGTGTGCTGCACACGAGCTACCAACACAGGCACACGCTGCTGGCACACACTTACGTAATTTTGTTGATACTTCAGGAGCAGCAGCACATCTTAGCACTGCTAGATTTACTTTGGGAAAATGTTCGGTCAAGACCATTGTAGTGTTGTGACCACATGAAACGGTTTGAAATGTCCCACTGGCTGTTTACTTGAAAAACTGGGAAAGGATGACCCTTTTAAGAATTAGTAAAATGGATTATCTTGTTTTAAATAACAAAGGCAAAAGCTCTTCCTACCGACTCTTAAAATTTCTCGGAAACAAATATGAGTTAAAACAGGCGTTTTGGTCTGCACAACCAAACTGAATCCATCTATTTTCCTGAACTTCCTGCATCACCTACTCAGCATTCACAAAAAAAATTAAAAATGTGCACAGAAATACACCAACAGAATAATAGCTCTTTGTTTCAACTGCAGCAGAATCCCTAATCCTGCCCACTTTGGTCCTCCAAAAACACATTTAAAACATTACCTGCATTTCCTTATCCAAATACAGAAAGATCTGGTCAGTTCAGGTCCCTTGTTATTTGACAGGCATCAGAAATGCAGCTACAGATTTCACTTTGAAAATTCATTCCAATAACCATGTTCTGTTTTTCCGTTTGGATTCTTGCAGTCTTCATTATGCTGGATCAATTGACAGGTATAGGCGGTGGAGGCCAGCTTTGTGATTTACCCAGCTATTAATTAAATGAAAACCTTCCATCAGAATGCTTCTAAGTTGACAACAAACTTCAAAAATAGGGAGAAAGCCCTAAAAATGCTGAGCACCTACAACCTCCAGTGGAAGGGAAATCATGTCTTATAGCAGAAAAGGACATGGGCAAGGAGTTAAGAGACCGTCAGTAAAATCCCACCCCACCTCATAGGGCCACTGCCACAGCTGCCACTGATTTTAGTGGGATCCAGTCAGGGACCCATGCAGACCTATTTCAGGCAAAATTTTTCAGGACAAGGACAATTGTGTAATTGCCACAATACTCAATGCAAAAGGGCTTGCCTTCACAGCAGTCCCTGATCTCTACTCTAAAAACATGACAACATCCTATCAGCCACATCGTGCTATTCCTGTTTCTTTTTTTAGCATGGATCTCCCCACTGCTTATAGTGTGGAGTTTTGCAAGAAATCTAGTGACAGTACGTCTTAGCACTTCTCGGGAATGTGTCCCGCATACCGCAGAACTGATTTTAACTCAGGCTTTTTCAGTAAAGCGCTTTGTAAGGACAAACCAAGAACAACCTATGCTAGCTCAACCACTACCAAACTGAGTCAGTTGCTGGGGGTGGTGGTGGGGAGTGTTTGGTTTTCTTTTTTTGGGGCGGCAGCAGATCAGCTTGTATCTGAATTTTGCTTAAGCGATATTGAAATTTAGTGTTCAGCTGATAGGAGTTTCAGTGTTTATCCTACCAAGAAGTCCCGAAGGTGCCAGGGATTTTATTAAAAGACCTAATGTAAATTTCAAAACTGTATAGATTACTTGAAATGTTAGTTATGTCTAAGCAGCAGGAAATCAATAGTGCAAAAGTGCATTCACTGTTTTGGAGAACCTGCTCCTCTAAGAAAAGAAGCTCATTTTACCTTGTAAGTGTCAGTGACATGAACTAAAGGCAAATGAAAAGTTTGAAATTCAATATCAATTCTATAGTGTCTTCAACTCCAAAACACAAATTTATCTTCACATATGTACTGCCATCAGCTACAGCACTTCCTCCTAAAACCGCACATTTACTGTCCTCAAAGGATATCTTGGCTAGGACAGCAGGGTAAGCCTTTGTTCTTATAATGTGATCTTCAACATTCATTCAGAACAGTCCACACATGTCCACAGGAATATACACAGATCTGCACGGTCTGAATTTACTAGAAAGAAAGAAAAAAAAAAAAACAAACCTAAAAAAACCCCCAAAACCTGAGATTTGGACAGATGATTGCAAGCAACTGAATTAATGCAGCTTGTCAAGCGAGCATTTCTTAGCACATCTGACTAAAGTCATTATTTGTGCACCCTACTTGCTTGCATATGTTAGCTCTGAAGAATCCTCTCAGGGGTTTCAGCTAGTATCTACAGCATGCCAGTAGTATGAAGGCAGGCCATATTCGTATAGCTCAGCAAATGAACATTCGCAATGGCACAAGCTCACAAACAGCATATTATATTAGCTCATTAAGCCACGTCATTTGGGTATACTTCAGCCCTTCTCATTTTCTATGCATTTTACTGTGTGTGGAATCATACAAGACATTTAATCTTAGTACGTCATATTCAAAATAGGAAAACAACTTTTCTCAGGTTACTTGCTTTGCGTTATTTTGGCTCTCCCTTACTGTGTGTTTATTGCAGTGACTAGCACAATAAGGTTATAATCTCTGTTTACACCTCTAAATGCTATTGTCATAAACCCAGCAAGTTAACAGTAAGCATCTCTGGGAAGAATTTACACTATACCCAGATGCAGTGTTTCCCAAACCAACATGGACTGGAGCAGAAGACCACCCAAAGCTATGACCCTTCAAAATGTGTGGTACGCGTATGAGCTGTGCCAGCTAGTGCAAAGACAGCAGGGGTGGGCACCCACCATCTCTCTCCATCACTCCAGTGTCATGGAAATCTAGCAGTTAGTTCCTACATCTTCACTTCTGAGGCCAGACTCATGAAAGGATGTAGCCATGTGAGTTCAAACTTACAATTCCCAAAACACTAACCTTGCAGATGTAATTTTTTAAAATGCATATTAAAATTTCCCAGTGCCTACAGTATTGTTTCTGCCTGTGCCCAGAACTGCTTTAGTATTGTTGGCAACTGCCTTATATCAAAGCCTTGTTAATGCCCATAATTTTTCTTCATTAACAGGCACAGTCTTTTAAATATACTTGCCGGATACAGGCCAAATATAAGCTGTTTTCAAAAACATGCTCAAATGAAAACAGGAGATGTTAGTACTGTGAAACAGTTCCCCGGATGCAATCATCCAGTGGCTACATTTTTTTGCTTCAACTGTGATATTTCAGGTTTAAATATCCTCCTTGAACTGTGGGATTTCAAATTTTCATCCATCTCTGCTCAAGAGACTTCCCAGCTTCAGACAGCTGCATAACCCAGGCAGTTAGTGAAGTTGATCCAGCTTGCACGGCATGAGGAATTCACAAACTAATATACTGGGTATGTGGCAAAGCAGCATTTCCCAATAATGTTCCTGTGTGGTAATTCTGGGCTACTGGTAAATCAGCAAGATTAAGGGCAGAAAACAGATACATGCAGTGACATTGTCAGAGACATCACAACTTTAGCATGTGACGATGCTTGTTTTCTATTTTCAATCACTCACTAGTTCGAAGCTGGTTCCTGTTAGGAAATAACTGAATGTTGTCGTCATGCGGTTGACTGCAGGATGACCCAGGTGCAACGATTTAGTGATCTCTGTGCAGACCCTATGGAGAAGGAACGTACAAAACACACAAAAAAGTATGAAATGATACACAGTAGTAGAGGATACACAGAAGTAGAACTTTTTCATCCCAAAGTCTGAGCAGTTCTGCCACACTGGAAAGCGAGCTCCATGTCAATGTAAGGACACATCACATAATTTGTTTGAAAAGACCTACGTTTCTCAGGGCTATCAATCTGTCACCTTTCAGTCATGCCATGTAAATACAGCATTCTTAAAATCTTTGAAGATTGCCTTTTCATCAATATTTTAACATAAACATTCTTTTAATTTAAATGGAAATTGATCACTTACATTTTATTACTTTTTAATATTTCAAAGTGCATTATCACCATTAAAGGAAAGTGATCTAAATTAAACTATTGTCAGGATAAATTTGACTTGGAAAAGCATTAGAACAAATCTTTGCAAGATTAAGGCCTTTTACAGCACGTATGCTTTAGCTCTGGCGTTAACAACCAACACAGAAGTGATCAATAAACATTCTAGTTATTACATTCACTGCCTTTATGATATGTATAATACTAGTTCAAAATCTGAGTGGAAACCGTGCAGGGTATATTGTTAGATATCCCTCTCTACTGTAATTTACCTTATACATAGGAGTCTTGCCAGGGGCTCTAATGAAGCAGAGGCGGTTTTGCAGTTTTACCATCTGCTGTCAGATCTACTCCTGCTGTAACCGAAACACAATTGTATTAGAATTTAGAAGTGACAAATATTGAAAAAAATATTTTCTTTCATTGTTTAAATAGCTTTGCTGTGCAGTCTAAAGAACAAAACTTTTGGACAATAAATAAAACATTTTAAAAACTGATTTAATTAAAAAACAAGATACAGCACAAGAATAGAGTTGTTCTGCATAACTACAACACAACAAAGAGGTATAAATAAGAAATCATGTTATATTCCACAGCCTTCAGATTTAGATTTTAATTCAGGGTAACACATCCTAGTTTTATATCCTGCAGAAGAAAAAAAAAGATCAACAAAAAACCCCTTTAAAATATAAATGGCATTGCAAATTTTAAAAATGCTACATCTTTGCTATCTTAATATAGGACCATAGCATCAAACTGCAGAGTACTCAGGAACTGAATCCTCCTATCCCTCTTTCCATCCTAAGGAAGGACCTGCAGGGTAAAAATTGCAAAGAACACTACAGTTTAGCTTCACTTATGTGCAATGGACTAAAAATTAATACTTAATATTTATATGAATCATTGTCAGTGTCAAGTAAAATGAGGCTTATAAAAATAGAACCAAATCAGGGAATGAGTTTTAAGACTCAGTGGGTAAATGCTTCTTTACGTACGGTATTATTTATAGATATTTTTCTAATCTGTTCTGTCATCTTGTCTCTTAAATTATTAGAAAGGGAGAAAGGAGGGACTACGGCAGATGTAGATGAAAGAGTAGTCTTACTGGGAAGTGTGGCAGGAATATGAGCAAAAGCCAGGAAGTTTGGAGCTGTGTTCCTAGACCTCTTGTTCTTTGTATGTTCTGCATGAAAACCATTCCAGCCTCTTTTGTGATTAAATATGTACAGTTTTTTAACTACTGTCTTGCAACAAGAGGAATAGTGTTTTCAAGATGCTGTGTTTGGCATCCAAAAGGCCCACTACCGCATCTGAAAACATGCTGAAAACAAGGTAATCACAAGCAGGTTTTTAGACATTGGGCTAACTGCCATGTCAATGGGCTCACTAAGCCTTGGAGACCCTGCAGTAGCACAATTCCTCTTTAGATATAAATGTCGATCTCACAAAGGAGGTTGCAACAGGAATTTCAGCACCAGATCCCGATTTTCATAGCTCCCCTTGAAGTCAATGACAGCTGCAGATTATCTCCTTAGGTTGATCCCCAAAGGTTCTTAAGCTAAGCATTGAAAACTTCTTAAAATGTCAATTGTGATAGCTTTGTGCATCTATTTATCATCATCTGATAAGGAGACTGAGATAAGAGATATCTCCTTGAATCATGAAGGTTCTGTGAGTCGTAACTATTTATGAAAATACTTTAAAAAACTTGTACAAGAAGGACAAGAAATAAACAAAATATCATTAGAATTTAAGCAATTATTCAATATTGAAGTGCAAAATATCCAAGACAACTAGGATGAAAGTCACCTTGTAAGAAAATTCAAAGGAAGGGGGCACATACACAAAGCTTCCACTGGGTTCTTGCAAATAGGGGAAAATTGTCTTTCACATGTAGCAATCTGGGGAGGTCATCCTTATTTTCATTCTGACAGGAGGTGGAGAACTCTGCTATGAAGCAATTAAAGCCATTTGTTCCCTTATGCAGAGACTCATGTTACACAACCTCCACCAGACAGGAATTAAAAAGCAGGCATCTACTCTGTTCCCTGGATCTACATGGTTATGGAATACTCCACAGGGGGACTATGTATCCATAGGCTTTTTTTTTAATCATTCGAGTACCATTTTTATAAGCACCAATATGAAGTACTTTTTTTGTACTCTTTTCACCCATGTAGGATTTTGAAGTAGCTGTGTATCTGCTGAGGACACCACACACAACTGCTCTTTGATTTTATGACATTTCCTGCAAATATAGGGTTTTCCTGCTCTTGACTTCAGCATCAAGGTCTAATTCAGACCAGCGAGAAATTTCATCTACTCTCTTTTTATCCTGATTGTCCTAAATCTATTTTGGAAGTAAGATGTACATGTTTACAGGTATTTTAATTACAGGAATTGTGGTAAATTTAAGCAGAGATCCTAGAAATGAATTTTAGGAACAACAGCTCTTTTTTTTTGCCACAAGGATATCTGACTACATTGTTCATCCCAATAGCCAACAGGTTTCAGGCTAACAGATGTAATTTCCACTTACGGTAGCTGTGGGCACATCGTTAACTGTAGTAACTGCAAAACTTCTAGGAGAAATCCCTTTCTGTGGCATCCTTTGCTCCTCACTTTGACAACTTTAGGAAAAGAACAACAACAAAAAAGACATTTTTACTATGAGCTTGTACATGACTGTCCAGATACAGCAGTAGTTTGGTCTAAAGATCTTCCTACAAGAGCTGTAATGTACGCAGATGGCAAAGGGCTCAGAAATACATTCAGAAAGATGCAGTAGACAATTTACGTGTGGGAACTACATTCACAAGTCCTGTACCATGTTTATTGAGAGACCAGAAGCTGTATTTTGAGAGGCATATCAATAAAGATTTGGATACAAATGGAAAAAAAATATATTCTCAGTCACTACCTGCACTGCACTGATACTAGCTGTAATCAGGAAAAATTTCAAGATGCCACGAAGCTATCAAGCTGCATAATTCCTGCTAGTGCTCACCACAGTCCTGCTATTAAAATGCCCACAGGCCACAAAAACACTAGCCCAAATTACGAATTCTTCTAGTTAACAAAACTCACCACAGGCTTGCAGCTTAGGGTAGAATACATTTTTTCTTGAAATACACCTACCTGCATCAAAATGCTACGTAGTCATTCATGGTTTTGAATCTCCCATCATGCTGTGGCAGCGATTTTATTTTTTAAACACACACATAGAAAAAGATGAGGCAAAAGTAAAGTCACCATGCATGTCTCCAGCCCCTCTTCAACATTTATTCCGCAGCTTTATTTGTCTTTCAAATCCTGCTACTCATGAGGGTTGCGAGGGAGGGAAAAGGTTGATGAATTTTTTTGGGTTTGTGTTTTTGGAAACTTTGCAGATGATGTTTAGGAAGCCTTCTCACAATACACAGATTTTTTGGCTAAGAAACAGGTTTTGGCGTATCAACAGTATTATGTGTATTCTGCAGTTTCAGATCTAGAGCTGGTCAAATAAATGTAGATACATTTTCTTTTTGGCAAGGAAAGATTTTTTTTTCTCCCATTTCCCCCCCCTCCTCTCAAAGAAGGTTTATTCAAATTTTCTTGCTTTTCACCATAAGATAAATCCCAAAGTTTTTTTCCCCCCAGTATTAGTTTCCTTTGTCCCCTCACACTTAATAAAAAAGGGAAAAAGTAAAATGGTAGTCAGAAAGAAAGAACAAACCAGCAAAGTTTAAGACAGAATGACCGAAAGATAAAAATAAAATCATTTTCTGCACAAAATTTTGTTAAAATCTTTGGATAAGGAAAAAGCCTTGCCAGCTTTAAGTCTGCAGGACAAATATGACAAATTTTGTTGAATGTTTTCAAGGGAAAAAGAATCTCTTTTTCCCAGATTGCTTTTATAATTTCCATTGAGTTATTTACAAATACACATCTTCTGCTTGCAGTCCTTTTTAGCCTGTTTGAAGTGGGGGTTTATTGTTTATTTGTTTTTAAATCAGTTGAGAATAAAAACAGGTTTCCATGTAGATCAGGAAAATACAGGCTTGCTCACGAATTTTTCTTCAAATGATTCTCAGCCTGGCTCTGTGTTTCTCTAGTCCTTTCTGGACACGAAAGCACTCGTCCTTTTTAGAAGGATCAACATCTTCTTGTCCTTCAGATTGTTCCTCTTTTACCCAGAGGCTGTGGCACCAATTCTTTTTTTTAAACATTTCACTTGTTGGATAACTGATCTCCTGCTCACAGAGCATGGGATGCTATGCAGTGGAGGAACTGCAGCCATCATCAGACATTAGAAGGACACTCTTGAAGTGGAACTACAGAAAATAGTGGTTCCAATGTAAGCAATGAGAAGGAAAATGCCTGTAGTAGGGTGTACCAACTGTAAATAGCAGATGGGAGGAGGCTTCAGAATTAGAACAAATCACTGCAGGGAGAGGGAAGTCTCACCCTTCAATGTTCACTAGACATTGACAAACAAATAGTGTTGGGACCCTGGAAAGGGAATGTAGGATGACAAATCACCAGCCTACTAGTGGAGAAACAAGACTGTCAAGAGCTTGAAATCTCAGTCTGTGGCAATTTACAGCAAATCCTTCTCCGGCAAGGTGAGAACAACCTAATCAGAATAATTCAAATGAGTTAGCAATATGCCAGTACATTCTGCGTGTGCCGCAAGCAAGAAAGCAGCCCTCACAAGAGCCCAGGAAGAAGGGAATTTGCAGTAATAAATTTTGTGGTCAAAAGAGCACATTTTGCTGTTGTGAGCTTGCCAAAGAATAAAAAAAAGGGTTAGGCTCCACAGTGAAAAGCCTCATGTATTATCACCAGTGCTAGCACTGGAGAAGCCTTTGCTGTAAGGACATTAGAGGATTTTGGACGGCATGTTCTGATTCACTCAGTTTTTTCTGTGGCCTGTGAAGGTCAAACACCTTAACAGCTGGCACAAGAGCTTGGCAGGAAAAAAAAAAAAAAAGAAAAAAAGAAAAAAAAAGGCCAACTTAATCTCTTTAAGAGCTCTAGGGCAGAGACTTCCGCGTTCCAATCTAGCCAAACCAGCTTTGCCTCTTAGGAGTCCTGCACAAGAATTATGGCCTTCACCACACACACAGACTCCTTTCAGCTGTGATTCAAGTCTTAATGGGATTTCAGGAGAACAACAACTGGCCTAATATATAGGGCACTTTTGAAAGTGAGAGGGAGCCACATGCTCTTGCTCTGTCAGATTAAAAGATGCCATGCAAGTTTCCACGGCAGTCCCCATTCGGGGGGTGATTCTCATTGTGCATTAAATCCCTGGGACAATTAGCACCCCTTCACCCTTGTTTGATGACATCAACTGAGAAAAAAAAAAGTCTAGAATAAATGGGCAATCTTTAATTGAGAATACATGCTGTCTGATATATTCTGTTCACTGAGGACTCCAATATGAATATACATTTAAGATTCAGTAGCAGATACAGTGGTGGAGCTGACACAACAAGGAGAGGTAGGGTAGCAGACAGAAGTGGTATGATCTTGTGTAGGAAGCACGGGAATGCACCAACTCTTGATCTGACTTCAAATGTGACCTCCGGCAAATCACAACTTCCTGATAGTGATTTACATCTATAATCAGGATAATGGAGTATTAGTTATGCACCTCTTCTAGGTATTGTGGAGATTAATTAATGTTTGCCCAGTAATGTGGAGATAAATTGGAGATACTGGATGAATTTCCAGTATCGTGTTTGCTTTAAGCAGGTGAAGTGAGGACATCTTTTTGACACAGAAAGAACTGAAGTTATTCTCAAAATAAATCAGAGGCATCAGAAGGCAATCTTATCTTTGCTTCATTCTGATTATTCAGCATTCCTCAATAAGATTGACAGGAAATGAGAAGGCAAAGCTTTTGTGAGTCAGGGATGTAAAATTTAGGAACGTTTAATACTGTATCTACAAAAACCTTTCTAAACAACAGTTAAAAAATGCAGAAGAATCTTTTTGCTGTTTCAGATGAAAAATTAACACAAGACACACCCAGCAGAACGTGCATAACACATTATTGACAGATCTACTAAATAATTTTAATTAAATAATGACAAAGTTTAAAAATGAAATACAGATATCCCTACATAGACATTTTAAAGCAAAACTTACAAAATTAAAGCACTAGCAGACTTAATCATACCCTACATTTTAACTGGCCCCAGTTTGCAGCAACCTCATAAGGCCAGAAAATAGTCTAAGTGAATTAACCCATCGTCTCCATAATCTGTGTATTCTGAATAGAGATTTCAAATTGAAGGAGCAAGTTACACGTCAGCCCTGAAGTGGCAATAGAATGAACCCTTGATTTTTATCTTGGCTGTTGTCAGAAAACACATTGCCTTCCCCGAACAGGCAGACTAAGTATGGGCTGAGAGCTGTGTGTAGCAAAGTGGGTCTCTTCCAAGAAGACCAACACCCTACAGAATAAGATGCCAGAGCAGATGCTGTATATGCTGAAGCCTGACATATGCTGAAACTCCCTGAACAATCGCAGAAAGGCACAAGGCAAACTGGGAGCAGTCACCTTTTCCTCAGCTGCGTTGGCTTTAACTCCAGGATCATCTTTGTATTATGAGACCTCTGACTCAAAGGCATGAGACAGATACTGAAGATAAGCTATTCACTTCCTGAGGAAACATTCAGCCAGAAGTGGCAGAGGTATTGTTACAGATCAGGGTGAAAGGCAAAGAAGTCAGAACAGACACGCAGAATGACACTTGGACCTCTTCTGTCACTGGCAGTTTGTTCGGACAGGGAGTAGCCTAGTTATTCCCCTGAAGACTTAAGGAGCAAGGCAGATGATACAAGAGTTGCACATCTGCTTTGAAGACACCAATCTCTTCAAAAATACCCTTTGACTCGGATGCAGACCACAGAGCGTGTTGGAGATATGTGAACAGCACAAGACCCACTTGCTGGTGCCTCCTTCCACTGTAATAGCCTGGAAATTCTTGCTATAGGTGAGCAGAAAATGGCTAGGTGCCTTTGATACTGCTCAAGGGCCATTGTGTTCCTCAAAAAATGCACTGTTTTGAAAAATTATTTCTAACTCATATTTACCATGGTTTTGTTTCTTTATGACATACAGGGATGGTCGGAAATTGCTTATATCCTTGTTGTCTAGCTTAAGGGATCAAAAGCATCAAATTTGACCTCCCTGGGTTTTTTTTCCTCCTTTTCCAAATGGAAGAACAAGGGAAAACTGCTGGAATTTTAACAAAAAAAACCCCTTTCTTCCCCAGCGTTCACTGATTATAATTAACGTGAAGTTAATCAAAACTCAAAGCAAAACAAAAAAAAAGGTCAGAAAGCAATTATATTAGAAATATGTTCCCCAGCCAATTTCTTGCTTTTCAGGCTTTATAATGTTGTAATTTCAATACTTATGCAACCACCACAGAATTTTCTAGGTCTGAATCTTACTTCAAAAGCAGAAACTTCTCACCAACCAACCCATTCAGGTCCAAGCCCAGGAACTTTTTTCTCATAAGGGAAAAAAAAAATAAAAAGGAATGAGTTTCCTTTTAAGTCTCCTTCACACTTTCAGCCTCCTCAGATGCCACCACTGCATCACAGAAGAAACTATCAGGCACTTTCCTTCCTGCTTACTGCAGATCAAGTCAAGGGCACTTTGAATCATCCGGGAGACACTGCCTCATAGCACACAGCCCTTGCGGAAAGAAATCCTATGGGGAAATCAGTTTATGGCAGATTTCGTATTGTGCCAGGTTAAGAGCATAGGTATCCCTGTCCTTTTAGCACAGGCTGGAAAAAATGGTATTTGCTAAAGCTACATAGCCACAAAGCATACTTTTAAAATCTACACTGTAATCAAATGTCTGCTTGTAACATTTATGACTTGGCAGATTGACTTGCACATCAGGCACACATTTTGATGGTTAATTTTGAGCCCTAATGCAGCAGAGCAGTCTTCTATCTGGCTGGTGTCTATCCCTTTCAAAAGGCAAAGGAGTGCATAAATTATGTTTAAAAAGAGGTAGGCATTTTCTACCCACAGAGTGGAGTCACTGTAGGTGGATTATTATCCAGGAATACCGAAGAAGTAGGAAGTCTTGTGATTTAACCCATTCTTTGTAGTCTTCTTGCCTGCTATTGTTTTTGCTGCTGACAGCCTGAAATTATCCATATGATAGGATTTTTCAGGTAGTTCAGCAGCACAGCAGCTGCATTTCAGACAGTCAGCAGGAGTTAAGCCCTAAAGCAAGGATTTTATTCTGAAAGAATATCAGGTAAGCCCTGCAGTAGCATCCCGTTGCCTCTGCTGCTGTTGGCAACTACAAGGTTTTTCCAGTTTACTCCTGTTAATATTTCCTTCACCAAACCCTGCACTACAAATGCCATACATTAGCAGAACAGGATGAACTCTAAACCATCTGTCAGATGACCAGCAGAATTTTGAAGCCTGTTTCTTATGCAATATCTTTACTACTGTGAAAATAGAAAGCAATAGCTTTCACACTGCAAACTGAGACATTTATATGTCAGGGTACGGGCATGACCTTTAGCTAATACAAATAGGCATACAGATGTTCAGCTGAACAGAGCTACCTGCACTTACTACAGCTGAGAACTTGGCCTTCTACACGGAGCTCAAAGAAAATATTCTGAATTGTGATAAAGAAAAATAATCATCATCAGGGCTGAGCAGCCCTAAATTCCAGTGATTTGCCTACAAATTGCCGATAGTAAGCATCTTCAGAAATAGAACCTACATGAATAGCCAAAAAAGAGGAGGATTTATAAATGTTTAAGATGAGTTTTAGATTGTCTTACGTGTCACCGTTCAACTTCTACATTTAGTATTTATGCAGAGAGAATATTTTGCTTATCCATTAACATCTCTTTTTCAAGAAATTCAAAATATTTCACAAAAATTACTTAATTCTTTCAGTACCTCTAGTGAGATATGCAGCAACTCTTCCAATTTTCTCACCAAATCTGCAAACCGAGGCATAGAAAGATCCCAGTTTTTTCTTGAGCTATTCAAAAGAAATCATTAACAGAAATGAGAAAGGAATCCTACTTCCCACTGCTTAAAAAAACCCCAGGATTTCACCAGACTCACCATTGTAAATAGGTCTAAATAGGTCAAAAGCAACTGTGCCATGCTTAGTTCCAATGGATGCTGCTCTAAAACCTAGTATTTCTTCTCCTTGAGAATGGTAGCAAAAGCTCAGTATTTTCCAGGCAGATTGGCATCTGTCACAACCTTGGTCTTCTTCCCCAATTACTGATTTTTGTTCTCTAGAAAACAAACAAATGTCTTACTAGACTCACTGAGTGCTACCAAGATGCAGGCAGGGACATAGATTTGTCCCATTGCCTCCTGACCACACTCAGGGAGGAGGCCAAGAGCTGCTGGCCAATGCAGCTTCCAAGAGAATGAGACCAGGCAAGGTTAGCCAGACGCACCTTTTGAGAGAGGAGAGAGGGGATATTTTGGTATTGTGATGAAAATAAAAGCTGCACTATGTTAGTCAACAGAGTTGGTCATGCTTGAGGACGCTAATGAGAAAGGAATCCCTCAAGAGGGGAGAGGAGTCCAGAAACATTTCATTCCTCTCCTTGGCAGCAACACAGCAGCCGCCTTTCCCACCTTCCTCTTTGCCATCCTCTGTGGGTGCTACCCTTACTGACTTGGCCATACTGGCTTGCAAGCTGCTCAGTTTCAAACTTGCTGGCGTAGCTGAGCTGAAATTCTTACCTGTGATCTTGTCAGGGCTGAAATTTTTATTTTGCAACTATTTCCACTTTCCACCCAAATAAAAGTGAATAAAAAGAAAGGAGAATTTTATTTTCCCAATCTTTTGTAACACATATTACAGGGAATTATTTTAAGATAGCATATGAATTAAGGGCACCATCAGCATAAATCTAAATTCTGTTTCATGACTGCCAAATGCTGCTGCTCAGGAATAGATAGATATTGAGATTTCCAAAAATAATTTTTCTACCATGAAAAATTCACGCAAGATTCCCACAAAAAAACCCCCCAAATTATTTAAATAGCATACTACAGCCTTTATTACTTTATCGTCCTCAATGTTATTCAGTATTTTCTTGGAGGAACACCCAGAGGCCCCATTAAAGAGCAAGGCTGTGCTATGCTAGCTCATTTAACTAGGGAGACTGAGATTGCTTTCAGTGGTAATCGATATGAGCAAAAGACCCTAATTTATATAGATACATACATCCATATATATATTCAAACTCTGAGAAACATTTCCTTCTTTTTTACAAATGTGGAGCCTAGCTGAAGGCTAGAAAAGACATCTCTCTACAGAAAATAGAGCAGAGATCCTCTCGCAGCATTAACCTCTGGGAGTCATTACATTTTTAAAATTAGGAAAGTTACTGGTATTTTTAATAAGTTTTCGTACTCTGCTTGAGCCCTGAAAAGATGAACTGATAGAACCTATTCATTTGTTTCTATAGGTGTGGCTTATTAATAATTAAATAATATCTACATGTTTCCAAATATTTCTAAAGCACTCAAAAAATAGTTGTTTAACATACTCCATACAGCGATTTGTGGTAATGCTTTTGGCCTCCTAGATCAGAGTCCACCACTCAACCCAGTTTTCCCCTTGCATATTCCTAAGTTTGTGCCTCTCTAAGGATAACACCAGTGGAAACAGGCATTTAAATGCTATTTCTCGATACCTGTAGCTGTAATTTCTTTTATTGCCTATATACTATACCTTTTCTCAGCAGAATGTTTTCCTATCATAGGAAAAACTAAGGCAGTACATTAATGCCAATGTATCCAATTTTAAATCTCATGCTACTCCGATATATTAAAATCAATTTTGCCAGCGAGAAGGATATTTTCCCCAAGGCTGGCTGTCATCTTGGGTCTCATCAGCTTTCAGATCTCTTGGCTGACAAGTTTTTACTGATAATTCAATTATTTTTTTAAATTGTCTTTTGTCAAGGACCACCCCAAGGAAAAACAGATTGAGAAGCTACTGGTTAAAGAAACTGAAAACAGAAGGGGTTAGGGCTTGCTAAAGCATCTGGTGAATTCAGGCATATACTGTAACGTGCTGCACTATTTCTATAGAAGAATTAGATGCCACATTGCTTATATAGTGCACGCAGTTGTTATGACTTTCTCAGGAGATTCTTATGACTTTCTCAGGAGACTGACTTTACACACGTCTAGTTTGCACCCTCCGTTAAGGGAAACGAATGAGGAAGCACAGCTTTCGGTTTTATCTGACTGAGGCAGGACACATTGGCAACCACAATGCTGGGAGCTCAGAGATCCAGCACAGCAGCCTGGATGTTATCCATCTAATTTCAGTATCTAATCTCTCTAGACACTTATAATATGCCACTCACTGGTGTGCTCCATCTTAACTGATAGTGAAATCATTTAATAGAAGTGGGTAGTGAGGTAGGTGACAGGCTGATTGATGGCAATATCTTCATTTAAAGCTATCCAACAATACCAGACAGAGGTCTAGAGCAGCTCAGGAGTAGAGCTCTGCCTAAATTTGTTGGTATCCGTGCAAGTTTATCATGCCAAAGTGTGGCTTATATGATCTATTAAATCGCTTTCCTAAAAGGAAGTTGAGATACATCAAACCCATTTCTTAAAGCAAAGAGCATCAGCATCTCACAGGATACATAACAGTGAGATTATGGTGAGAATTATCATTTCTCCCTCTTGACAGTGACAATCTGCTTTTCCACTACCTTATGGTAACCAAAAAGAATACTGGCCTTTTGAAGCTACCTGTAATACAAGTGTGGTCTCTAATGCCTCAGTGGCAAAGCTGGTGCTGTCTGACAAGAAGCATGTACACACACTAACACTGCTCATGCTCGGTGTCACAACTCTGTCCTGCATATCATGCAAATGGGAATCAGAAGGACACTTTGAGGCAAATTTGGTGTCTATCATTTGCTACAAATAGATGAGGGAAGCCAGCAAGCACCAAAAGCACAGATGGAAATATAAAGATGCTCCTGTAGTGAGTGGTTCCTGCATATTAATACCCACAATTAAAGCTTGGGAAGGCCTTTGCCTCTCTCTCTTCATGGCACTCCTGCTCAGAGACCCGAGAAGGACAGACTGGATCCCACAGGGAACGCCATAAAAAGTCCACTCTTGATATGCCTCCAGTCAAAGCCTAAAGGCAGGGTTTCATGTAGATGAAAGGGGGGGCTGTACTGAGTTTAGGGAGCAGGCTGGGCTGTTCCTTTCTTTTCCTAAGGGCCTAGAGCACATCAGGTTAATAATTTGTGGCCACTTTTCTTCTCCATTCCTCAAGCCCAGCTGGTTATAGGGAAAGTGATGGCAGAAGAGTCCCTGTCCACCCTTGTATTGCCACAGAGACACAACCTGACCACAACCACAATTCTCTCAAATCCAATGGGTTTTTAGTCCACAGCCAATTTCTTGTTCTGCCTTAAGGAAAAAGATAAAGGCAAATTAGGTCCTTTTCACCTCCACCAGCACTCTCATGGAAACTGAGCCCAGACAGTTTCAAACCCTCTGTTCAGGAATGACCTGCACGAGAACTTCTGAATGCATATTTATGTAGCTCCTGTGCAAAAATCAAAACATGTTCCCCTTAATTCATAAAAGAATATCTGGAGGTGGGGGCTAATTCTGTCCCAATTCTTCCGTGCTTCATTCAAGCTCTACATTGTGGGGCTGCTTCCAATCCAACAGCAGCACAAAGACAAGCTTTCAGGAAAACCTGCACGTCCAAGATGTTCGAATGGGCATAATTAAAAGCATTTCTTGACAAAAGGCTGAATTTACATTATTTGCAATGAGACTGTGACATACCAGCATTTTATACCCTTCGAACAGCAGGGATAAGATGAAAAGAATTTTTATGCTAGTGATTGTCTTTCTTAATGAGGGAGCTTTATCTCTTCCAGTGCCTAGTGTTGTTGCAGTTTCTGTGGTAACGACTGACTGCATCAAGAAAAAAGTGGTGGCACAGAAGTCAGTGTAAATTGCTAGCACATAAAAACTGGCTACCTTGGGGTCTGTTTTACATACATACTTTTTTGACTTGGTTTACGTTCAATTTCTGGAAGGTAATTGTTACTGTCTACAATACTTATTACTTGTATTTTGGAAACCATTGCGTAAATGTCCTATATGACATACTTTATATGCCATACTTTGCCAATAAGTAAATGCAACATCTAATTTAGGATAAACTCCATTTGATTTTTGTCCATACAGGGGAAATTCATTCTTTAGTCCAGCCTAGAAAATCAGATGTAAACTCTCTCAATGAAAAGCACAAAATAGGAAATATAAAATTATAGAGTATAAAATATATACACATATACAATAGCAAACCAAAGCAAATAGAAGGTGACAGGACTTGAAAGATAAGAGCAGGTAAAGCTTTTTTCTGTTCTGTTTTCATGGAAGAAGTTGATGTGTGTCAATCTCAGGGAGCAAACTCAGGTCAGAACACCAAAGCTGTGTAAGTGCTTCAAGTGACTGAAATGAAGAGGACCAGGCTTAATAGCTTTCATTTAAAACGACAGTTCATGTTCAGAGTTAAGGTTTCAGTAACCATACGCAAAGCCTTTAAAATAACTCAGGAAATGCCTTCAGAAATCAAGACTGCAATAGTTGGTGCCATTTCTTTCACTACCCACATCTACTCACACCCTACTTCTCTAGAAACACATTCTCAAAATGGAAGCAACTTCTCAAGCACCAAGCTGTGTTTCTGGTTTACTGAATCCCTGCAGAGTACTGAAGTTTCATTGAGTAGAAACTAAGGCATCCAGACCAATTTGTTTAGTCATGAAAATAACAGAAGAATGGAAGACAAACAAGTTGCAAGGATGGAGACTCCTGAACTAGTTTTCTACCAGATTCTCACAATCCACATATGTTTTATGAAATGTGTTTGTGTTGGCTAGGATGCAGGACTAGCTGCTTAAAAAATGGGGCACAGTCATTCATTTCTCTCAGTCCAGCTCTGAAGAGTGCTCTTTAACTCAGAGATTTCAGGCTGCTGTAACCACAGTGTTCTCAACTAAATTATTTTCTTACCTGAAGGATAATACCAAACATCCCAGGGAAAAATGTTGACATACACCAACCACTTTGCAGCCCAAAACCTATTGCAGTCAGTAACAGATTTATGGAAGCAGAAGCAAGATTGAACTATTTATGGACATAACTTGATGTACTGGTTACATGGCCAAAAAGAAACAGCCCCAGAACAATATATTGTGCTTGAAAACGCCAGTTGTTCTGCTGTTAGATCTGACCATTGCAAAGCTGACTTCACTTGGCTGTGGTACCCATGAGCCAGGGCACTGTAATGGAGGTTTCCAGCTCATCCTGCAGCACTCAGACTCAGCGGTGCTACAACTGCATTTCCAGCTGGTACAGCACATTCTTTAATATTACATTACTTCAGTTTCCAAATGAAGGTGGACCTCGGGTTGCTTTTCACAGAGGAGTCCTCCTAGGCAGTGTTGCTCTTTGGCTTTTAGCATTTCCTTTCACAACAGGGAAGAGCTATTCCCATCACCTCCTGGCTGTTTGTCGTTGCTCTCTGTCGTATCAAGCTGTCACCACCAGGACCGCTACAGAGCTGCGAGCATATTGCAGTCAGCGCTGCTCCACAGCGAGGGAGATGGCCCTTGAAAGGCAGGCAGCAGCCCTGCTAGCGCAACAGCTGCTCCACTGGGGACAGCCTCAAGTCACCCAGAGCTACTCTCACACCAGAGGCACCGAGGCTGCCCAGTACTACGGCATAGGCAAGGAGGAAGAAAAAAGCAACGTCCCGAAGGCCACACTAAAGATGTCCCCCATGGATTAGCTTTGTTTTAACCAATTAAAATTACACATCTGCCATGTGTCAACAGAGCCTTCATTTCTCTTCACTGTAGCTTCTCCGTGGACTCTCTGTACTATCACATAATCTCCTCAGAGATTATGTTCAGAGGGACAAATCTGTGCCCAATCCACTTTCAGTTTGGACCTCTTCCTACTCAGAATTTTTAGATAATCCCATGTTTGAAGGCAACTAGGATCCAATCCACTTCCTTGGAAAAGGGTAATCAGCAGCTTGTGTATCCAGAGGCCTGATTCTGAATGAAGAATTCAGTGCTCAGTTCAGGCACCCAATTCCATGAAACATAGTACCTGGTAGATGCTGAAAGACAATGCTTAAGGCAATGGATAGTGAAAGAGAGTTTTAAAGCACCCTAAAAGTACTTGGGTGCTTACATTTCCCAAATTTAAATAATAAAGAATGATTTCAAGAGGTATTGGTACCTAAATTAACAAATCCCATTACAGATTTGTCAATTGAGAAATGATCCTCTGGTTAGATTTTTTAACTGTAGAACAACTTCAGCAGTTGATATTTCCTAAACAAAGGAAAGAGATTAATATCCATTCTTTTATGAATTGCTAACTCTGATTTTACTGAAGTTAACACAACTCTTTCAAAGAGAAATGAAATGTAATTTGCAAGTTAACTACAAATTTGCTAATTATTTGGCCAGCATTTCACTATATCAAGAGAAACACCACTCCCTGATTTTATCCAATTACAGGGGAAATATTTCTCATTGCTTTAGTGCATAAACCATCCCCTACCCTTTGGTTTAGGAGATAAATGCTTTTAAATTATGATTGACTAATATTTATCCTAGAATTAAAACAGTGATAATATTTATGCCATTCCTCAGACTTAAATAATCAGACCATTATCCCAATGCAAGCAGAAAGAAGAAGCAAGGTATGTGCAAAACAATCAGGCATTTCAAGATACTAATGAATATTTCAAGATGCTATGGGTTTAAACATTTCCCCAGATATTAATTACACTGCCTTTGGAGATCAGCAAGCATTTCATTATTGACTGCAATGGGAACAGAACCTCACCTGTATTCTGATCTCCATGCTTAACCAAACAATTCATCTGGTATTGACAGATGTCTGGGACAGCAGGACTTTTATGCTGCACTGATGCTAAATACAGCAATTGGCAGCATTCTCTCTGGCCAAGTGAATTTGGGCCATCAGAGACAACACTTCTGTAACTACTCCTGACAGGAAGAATTATTTTCTTGAGTATTTTGCCCAAGATTTTAAAGCCTGTATTAATAATTTCCATGCTCCTAAACTGAATGACACATGGATGCCAATTTTTTCTTACGGTACTGTTAAGTATCACTTAGCAGTCTAACTTTTCCTTAAAACAAATATATTCTTCACAGCTCCCTGTGATTTATGAAGAAGACAACATGTCCTCAGCATAACATCCCCAAAGACTTTCAAGACAATGTCCCTGGCCTCCTCTGCTTCATGTGCTGTAAGGAAGAAAGGTCCTCAGGTCCTCAGACCAGTGCCAGCTAGGAACAGACTGCTGCCACAACTATCATAATTTGTTTAGCTGACAGCCCGTTTCTCATGTGCTCAGAAGTCACCACCAGAAAAGGAGACTGCTTCATGCTGCTGCTGACCACACTCCATCATGGAGCTATGCCAGGGCACATGGGGACACCCCATGCTCTTGTGGGCAGGTCAACAATAAATGAACACCTCAGGAGTACTAAAGACATGTAATCTACCTTTTCTGCCCAGCTGGATGACCACTGGTTAGAGTGCTGTCTTAGCCTGTGCTTCTGGCTTAGGCAACTATTTCTTTCTGGGAACAAAGATGTTTCGTAGAACAATATATTAACGACCAAGGTTTTGCGTTCTGTTTAGCTGGGAGGCTTCTGGCTAGAAGCAAGCCTTGGATGCCAAAAGATCTATATAAAGAACGTAGCCTTAGTGATTATGTCCTAGGATGTGGGATGCAAAACAAAAACAAACAAATAAGAGCAAGAAACAAAGATCTAGATTTATGATCCAAACCAAGAAGCCAAGAGTACTTGTGGAGATTCCCATAGCAAAGGAAGAGCAATGAGTGAGAACATAAAGTACTACAAAACTGTCAGTTATTTAAGGCAGAACTGGTAAAAATGAATTGGAAAGTTTCCAAAGGATGCCTTTTTGCTTTATTATTTATAATGGCAACTGCTTTGTATAAACTACCTTACACAATTATTTTTGCCTTCACCCTGATTTATCTTACTTTCCTTGACAGATTCTGCCAGAAGTGTTTAAATAATAATTTGATGTGCTACATGCAGATTTTCCTCTGTCTACCCTCCACCCTCACACGCACACAGCCCAGCAGTCTTTTCGCAAATTGCACAGGGATCCACCATGCAGTTTCTCTACATAAAAGATGCTGCTTTGCTTTCACACAGAAGAGGTTCGACTTTCTTGAATGCCATGCAGAGACACAGGAAATTAAAGGGGGGAGAAAAAGACATTACCACTAGGACACTTAAAGACAATTGTCTCCTTAGGGAAACTCCACACTCCCCATTCGCTTTCTCTGCTTCATCGCATGCAGAGCTTTCAGTGACACTAGAAAAAGAGCCAGATAGGGAGAACAAAATCAAAGAATGTAAAACTGGTTAAGAAAGTAGAGGTTTTTGCCTTTTGAGCACATTACCCAGTTAAGAAAAGAAATCAAGTTATTTTGCATGAACTCTTTAATTGAGTTTTCTAAAGTGCTTTGTAGTGTTCAAAAAATAATATTAAAATCAAGGAGATTGAGGAGTACAACGAGATATAAATTCAACAGAAGTATTAGTTCAAATTCAATCTGAAATCAAAAATCAGTAAAGTAAATACACAAAAGAGGATACAAATGACAGGAGCTACAGGAGCTGATAGCAGTGAATGATGTAGAACAGCTGAGACTTAAGTCCGTTCTAGGACAACCGGAACAGGCGTTGACATAGAATTTGCTGGACAGGCTGGAGTAAAACATGAGACAATTTGCAACATGCCAAATATAAGAAAAGGACATAACTGAATTTGTTTGTAATTCTGCTGCAGTTGACAGGCAGCAACTGTTCCTGACAGTAACAGGAAACCATTAGCCGGTTCTTTTAAGCAGGGTGGGCACAGAAGGGCATGCCCAAATGTTACATGCAATTTTTTCAGATGTGTGTTCAAGTCACACATATGTGCTCCCCCAATTAACTGAATGAAATTGGTTGGACAATGTTTTAATTTACCCATAGAACAGTGGTCTGGACTAGGCATGTGATTTTTGCGTGATTCTTGGTTTTGTTTTGTTTGTTTGTTTATTTTTTAATACACATTGAATTCAGATTTTCTAGGATGGAAGTAAGTAAAACAGATGCCAGATCTTGATGAGACACTAAGTCAAGTAGGACAACAACGGTGCTTTCATATACACAACCTGTTCGCTGAACTTATGGTTAAGAGTTAGCAGCTAGGCTGTTAACTTCTGCACGGTGCTTTACAACAGAAAGCTTTCTTCCCTATGTCACCTCTGTGAAGCCGTGACTTCCAGATACCCATAAAGATTATTCAACCAAAGGCTAAGAGCTTTAAGTATACTTGAGACCACAGCACACTTCAAAGGTCATTATTTATGACCATTCATCAAACAGGAAGCAATTAATTTTTAATGGAAAATCAAGTCAATACATCAAGGGAGTTTTTTGACATGCCACAGCTTTATGAACTGCTGGGAGAAAATGAGGTAGCCTGTAGGGAAGCAGGAAACCTTTTATTTACTAGTGAGGAGAATCCTAACAGGTCTCTCTTGTGTTGTGGTATATAAGGTAAAACACAGCCATGTATTACGGCAACATTCAGAACCACATAGCTCAAATATTTCCCTCTCTTACACAGCCTGTTTTCCTTCTTTCCAAATATTTACAGAGAAAGTTCATTTTCCCTCCTGCTTACCCTTTCACCAAACAAAAATAATGCTAGCAAAACACACCGCACACAACCAAAATGAAAAAACAGCTAACAATTATAACGTAGTCAGAATGAACCAGGCTAGTCTAATCTCATTCTGATTTAATAAGGCTGGTTTGTTCAACAATTATTCAACTTCCTTAGGAAAAAAAACAAAAACCAGAGAGAAACAGTGCAACCACGCTGCTTCCAAGAACCAATTCACTTACACAACATGAGGTGAATGGAAGAGTCTTGCAGTCTCTCCCCTCTTAGGATATTCCTTTCTAGGCCAAGTGCTTTCAGAGGAATGCTAGCCTGGAACATAGCCACAAAGTCCTCCTGCCTTGGGTCTGGCCCTCAGGCCTCAAAGTCATTAATGCCTCCAGAGGTAAAAACTCTCCAGAAAGATCGCATTTGTATCAGCTTTGCTTCAGATAGCCCCTGCAATTCAGCTTGAGAGACAAGCAGAGAAAGAGAGAGAGGAAAAGTCATTTTGCACATTGGGATATCACAGCTTCTGTTGCAGATGTAAAGAGACACTGGCAGCTCAGGGACCGCCAGATGTGGGGGCAGGCATTTAGCATCCAGCACATGCCAAACAAAGGGGATGGACAGTCACATGTTCCACAAATGCTGTATCAGAGACATCTGGAGATACTCCAAACTCTGCTGATCCTCCCCCAAGATGCAAAATGAAATGCACATTCCTGCAAAATAGAAATGATATTTCTGATTCCTCCTGGCTGGGGAAGGAGGGAAATACTGCACACAGAGTAAGATAGCTTTTTATCTCCTAAAACATCTCTAAAATATCAGAAACTGAAGTATAATAGAAAGCCATCGAGGCTGCTCTTACCAGTGACTGAGGGGCTGTGGGTCCTGGGTCTGGCAGACATACAGAAGGGCAGATGAATATAAACACAAAGGATGAGTCTAGCAGACACCTGGGACCACAGGACAGAGAGGTTCAGAAGCCAGAGCCACGGCCCAGTGGTGGGCAACCACATTCCAGAAGCAGGCACGAGGTGACCACTAGAGTGGGCACAGTTGTCCAACTATGGAGCTGACGGATCACGCCCTACACTGGATGAGTGCCCAAGTAACCAAGAGTGAGACGTGCTCATGATTGCTGTCATACCCACATGGCTAGGGCTTGCTCACCGAGCAGCTCCTGATTGTCTCCAGTTGACAAAAAAATCACAGACCCTGATGGTTTTCCATGCTAAGGCAGAAAACTAAAAAGACTTCTAAGCTGGTAAGAATAAAATTATTAGCTGTATTGGAAGGAAGTCTTCCCTTCTGCCCCATCCGCCATCCAGCTTTCCTACCGTCTTTGGCACTTCTAACATTTCTGTCTCCCCAGAACAGCTATATTGCTGGGACAGGATGCAAAAACATGATACCGTATTTTCCAGCTACAAAGATAAATAGGATGCTAAACACAGATTAATTCTCATTAGGATCATCCAACAAAAAAAAGCAGCAACGAAACATTTCTTAGTCCTTCTATGTGTGTTGCAGAGAACATCTAAATCAGGGTCTATGTTACTGGGCTCAGTGTTAACCATTTTGACACAGACATCGTAGAACAATTTTTTTTCAGAGCTTGCTTTGTGAAGGGGCAAAGTCCTGAAAATATATTAGTGATGATTTTTTGACACAAAAGGAGAAGAAAGTAATTAGGAGTAAGACTTTTCTTCATTTTAATCTAGCTGGAAGTGATATTTTGGGAATAAAAAAGTAGAAAGCAGTTCCACTGCCACCAGCATATCATCTTTATTTTGCAGTTGCCGCTCTGTAGTATTGCACAGATCCTCCTAATACTTAAACTGGTTGGAAAGCCGGGTAGGCAGACAAGTATGCAGAAGTGAGTACTGATGGTGTTGGCTGGAACAGCTGGGTATGAACCACAACTGAAAATGCAGCAATGCATTTCACAGTGTTTTGAGCAAACTCTACAGTCTCATCCCTTCCATAGTGACTGGAATTAGGAGTTAATGGATCCGAGTACGTTCTCACATCACTATTACCATGGTTCACTGCATTAATTTTAGATTATTGCCTTACTGATTTACAGGGAGTCCCAAGAGATCAAAACCAAACCACTAATCTCGCTGCTTCTTCCCTTCTTATATCTTACTGCCAGAGAATCCATAACAGAGCTGGTCAGATTTAGCCCTACCATAATTCTACTAAGTTCAATCTGAAAGCTCTACTGTAACATGAAATTTGGTCTTGTTTACTGTACTTAAAGTTCTAAAGAGATTATTCTAAGCTTAGTATAAATCACTATGGAAAAAGTCTGCACGCAAGAGTGGGGATTTACAGGCTACTTAATGACTTATCTGTACTCTCCATTTCATTATAATGAAATAACTGGAGCTCTCTGACCCTATGAAATGTCTTCAGTACCAAAGAATCATTATTAAAGATACATAACTGTGATGTTACAGAAAAACCCAACCCCAACCCTGTGTCCCTTGTCCTGCAGTTCTAAAACTAACTTAAGTTCAATGTAGTCCATAAGCATCAGACAGTATTGAAAGTCCGCCAATGTCCACAGGAAGATTAGTGCTAATTGGTAGTGATCTTTGAAAAGAAATCAGTTTGGAAATGTTAAAAGGCGAAATATAAAGTGGTGAATTACCACTAAGTAATGGGAAATATCTTTGCTAAGCAGTTGCACTAATTAGAGAGAGAGGGGGGAAAAAATGACCCCAATCTACAAAAGGGCTCAAATAACTTAAACCCATATGAACTGGGCATCAAAGTTATTCACCCTTCGGAATTAAACATGTACTTCTTTCTTAGCTGGACCAGGGCCCAGAAATAGGAGATATAACGCATCTCTCCCTTTCATTTTGAAAACTGCTTTAATTATATGTTGGTGATCCAAGTAAGGATTAACCCTCAGCTCTTTGGAAACAATCTTCATGTTTTGCAGTTTTAGACCCATAGTACAAAACATTATGCCTGGTACTTTTTGGCATACATGGCCCAAATGCTGTTTGCCACATGGCACAGCACGGCACTGCAGACTCTCGGCAAGTGTCTCCTCCCAAAAGCCGAGACTGCTTTAAGCCATCAGCCTGTCCCTCATCCTCACTGACAGGAAAACAAAACTCAGAAATCTTTTAGCCCGCCTCTGGCAGGAGTGCACCTTGCCAAGCTGAGGGGCATCTGTCTTCCCTGCCTTACCCCACCCACCTGCACCCCACAGTTGGGTCTGCCCAACTGTGCCCATCTGCCTCCCAGGAACCCAACACGTTTCCTGTCATTCTTCTCTCTTACAATTAACCTTTCCTGTAGCTTCTGAAAGATGTGGCTGTTCTCCTCAGGCACCATAACTTTGGTTAAAGGGCAAAAGCCTGGGATGGGGCCCTTCTCCCCATTAAAAAGCCAGTGAGAGGCATTGAAGGTGATTTTCTGATGCCAGTAAGAAGGGAAGATACTCAACCGTTTTGACACGTGTCAATTTTTAGCCATATACAAGCATGCGTCCCTAAGAGCTCTAAAAGACAAATTAAAGGAAAAGTTCCCTGAAGTGGCATCCTATTCTGCACTCTTGATTTCAAAGGCAGGTATTCAGGATCCTGTAGTTCACTATATTCCTTTGTCATTTGGCAATTCAGAGAGGATTTTTCACACTATGTTCATTTTACCAACTATTTTTCCCCTTTCGGAAGGCGTACAGTGAAAGACAAGTTTCACTGGAATCAATGACAGTACTCAATGATTTGAAGCTGGGTCTGTATTTCAATTCACTTCTTGTCTTGAGGCTAATTTCTAAACATGCATAAGGATTGCATGATGGTGTGGCTCCTTCATAAGAATGTGAAAATTCAAGACTAGCAATAGGCCTGACACTCTGGTTGTGCCCTGGTCAGTATTTTTCATATAAAATGCAGACTTCATTCTCACCTCTAGCACAGAAGTGTGGCCAAAACCACTTATCTGCTTATTCTTAGGCACAGGCATATCGGTGTTCTTGGCTGTGCTTATGAGATAATTTCAATATATTGTAATACCATAAAAATCACTGAAATGCAATAACATTGTTGCACATTTATTGCTTTTAACCAACTATGAAAACTAAAATGTAAGCTTTGTTTCCCTCCGTTGGTTTTGGGAGAAAGCCAACCCTCACTCCACAAAATGTTATTTGCAAATCGCTTCTACCTTGCCAAACCATTAGATGTAAACCTTTTTAAACAGTGCACAGGATGTGATAAACCCTAGATTGGCTTTGAATGACTCTATATCTCCATTCTTTCCCTTTGGAGTCATACAAGTGCTATTTAAACATGATACATGTTTTAATACACCATCATTACTTCATATCTTTAGTCAATTACTTCCCAAGCACAACCAAAGTAATCCTTTTCGCTTAGCATTAAGGACTTGGAGACAAGGCCGTTATGGAGGAAGAAGATCTGATTTAAGGGTAGCCTGAGATTTTCTGGATACCCCGGAGAGGCGGGATGAGGTGAGGAGTGGGATCTACAAGTCAACTAAACCACTTTAAATCCACAGTGTTACATTAAATCTAATATTATATAAACTGTGCATTAACTGGATTGGTCAAGAAACCATCTTTTCCTTATGAGGTATTTTTACTTCATCACTTTAATCAAAAACAGAAAGAAAAGGAATAGAACCTCAAGTGCAAATCATTTAGCTTTTAAAGAAGCTTGACATTTATTTCCAAATTCAAACCCATAACCAATATTAATTTTGCTTCCAGGTTCCACATTTAAAGGTGGAAGGAAGCATACCTACATTTATTGAAGAATCTAAGAGATTTATGCTTATATATGCAGAGCCCTAACACACAAAACATAGCTGGCAGGATTTTAATTTCTATCAAATTCAAATTGTAAAAGATCCTTCCAGCCCGATCTAGCATCAGTACCAAGACCTACTTTGAACCCAATCAGGACTCTAAAATTAACAACAGCATCTGGTAGGAAACTTGAAAAACAGCCATTCAAAAGGTAAGACAAAAACCACTCAGTTCCAAGAAGATTAGCAGAAATATCCTATCAGTAATATTTTCTTGGCTTTCAAAGAAAATGCTCTTCCTGCTTGAAATCCATTCACTTGGCAGACCGGAATTGCCTAGATGCCGTTCCCTATTGGATAAACTTTACGTTTTTAGTCTCTTTTAATTACTTTGATTTAGACAAAATGAAGCCACTTAAGACCTGGCAGAAATAACCCAATTAATATTTCCCTACTCATCAAGTCTTTAGATTAATTATGCATTCTAATAAAGGCTTAAGGACTTGTTTCTAACAGCTGCTGACCATTTTCATCTTAAACCAATGCCTTTAAACACATGCTTAACTTAATTGCCTAAGAAGTCCTTTCAGAGTAAATGGTTCTATTGATAGTCGTAAGAAGTTAGGCAGAGATGACAACCAGAACCTGAGAGCTTGGAACCTGGCAGAAAATAAATTTTTTAAAAAAAAGAGATAAAATGATCTAACTTGAAAGACGTAATGAAGCAGGCAATAATTTCAATTTTTCATGTCTTAATACATTATAACACTTGTATCCTCTAGTCTGTGTATTCTCTCCAGTAAAATTTTCTAAACATTTTGTATTCCCAATTTATAAAGGAGAGAAAGTCATAGAAAAAAATGATGCAGTAAGAATTAAATATACTCATTTCTTCTAAAGTATCTGAATAGAAAATAACCTTACCAATTTTTAATTATTTTTTTTTACCACAATGAGATATCTAGACACTGTGGATCTCATCTCATTGTCTTTTGCAAAAGGGAAGTTGACACTGGCACTACTGAGAATTTCAGCCAATCAAATACTCCATGTAAAGGATGATGAAAAAATATCACTGCCTTATCCTTAAAATAAAAAACTAACTGTGCAAGTCTGTTTGCAGCCCTGAAACCAGGTTACCTAACAGCCAGATCCGATAAACAGTCTCCTCATGAGATTAAGTACTCTCTTATATGCTTTTAAAAAAGAATAACTGGTAACAGTTAAAAAAAACCCACAACAACACAAAAAACCCCAAAACACAAAAATCCCACAACTTTTTGGCAAATGTAGTTTCACATGAGCTGTTGGTACGTAGGTAGCAGCTCTAATCCTGGCTGCGACTGCCTTCAGCTCTCTTAACCAAATCATTTAGAAGTGACCCAAATCAGAAACACAGGACATTTTAATTTCTGTCCTTTTTCCTTGCTACAAAATGGGGATAACTAATCCCTGTAACTTCCCCATTATTAGAGCAGCTAAGGCTTTGAAGCACTTTAAATATTAGAAGTTTTGTATGAATTTTAGCAATGGCAAGGTCCATTGAAACAGGGCTGAAATGAACCCGGGCTTCGGGATTTTACCAGTGCAGTTCTGTGGCATCCACAGCTGAGTGCAGGAAGGTAGCAGATAGACAGTGCTACGAGCAACACCACCGTAAGAAAGGTATGTCTGCCCTACACACAGATTAAGACAGTGAAAACCCTGTATGATTTTAAGAAAAAAAAAAAGGAAAGCAGAAGTAAGATTACCGGGCTTGTGATTTTACAGAGTAGTTGGTCTGATTTAACTTCATTCAGGAACTGATATGGAGCTTGCCGAAATCAAGGACAGTCTTTAAACCAAGCATTATGAGAGCTCTGCTGGACATGTGCCTGTGCATTAATGACAGTTATTTTCTGGAAGAACTAAACTTTGTACGTTTTTGTTTGTTGCTGAAGATATCTGAAAAAGATCTGCTGGTGGAAAACATGAGGCAGCGAATGCTAAAAAAAACCCACAAACACCAAACCAAAACCCAAAACCCAACGAAAAATCCTGACACCCCCCCCCAAAAAAAGCCCCCCCCCCCCCGCCCCAGTGCAGACACTGCCCCAACTGGAATCCTCAGTTTTTAATTTTTACTTTTCATGGTGCGAAATATTTGGTTATCAACCTGAGAGAAAGATCTTGGTGTCAGTACACGATTACCTAATAACTGCTCATTACAAGCTCCAGTACAACTAAGAATACCTTGATAAAACCAGAAAAAACAGTGACTTGAAATTTGATTTCAAAACCCTGCCAGTGTAATAAAAAATCCCCATTATTCAAGAAATATTTTGTAGTTTCTTGATCCAGCCTTATGCTTTCAGTGTTTGCAGTGCATTTCTTTTTAATTAGGAATAAAATAGCTTTCCCTCCTCACTCTTCTACATTGTATTAGCTCTCAAGTTCAACATTGCATGAGCTAATATGAGGTGCTTAGTTTATGCCCTGGTATTTCTATTTGGTACAAAGCCACTGCTGTCGGGTCATTACTTGTTTTTGTTCTGTGTTCCAAATGCTGCTCATGGGATGCAACCTGAATGGGAAACAGCAGGTGCCTGAGATATAATCGTGGAAACTCACATCGGCACTGAAAGGGAAAAAAGTGTTCTGCACTGCTATTTTTAGTGGTTTTTTAAGGATCCTAAAACTGATAGGAACCGTTTTGTTTTATGCTAAGACAATATAGTGTCCACTGCTCTTAGGAACAGTTGAAGATCTCTTATGCTTCTTCAGGAGGGTATTGCTGGAGAAGAGTTTCTATCAGGAAGCTCAGTTCCAGTCTGAACTGCTAAAATTCAGCGTCGTCCAGATATGAAGGCGTAGCTTAGGATCCATATGAAGGGCAGGTGTGGGTCACAACATCCAAATCTCCTTTCTTAAAGATCTAAGTGGGAAGAACGACAAATCAGACTTCATGTCTCCACACCCATCTCTAACAGAAAGTTTTCAGATCAATAAAATTATTCTGTCACATGACTGGATGTAATTTAAACTACTTTCCTAGGTTACAGAAAATAAAATCTGTGCAGGAAAGGAAAATCATCTGAATTCACTGCAGTGACTAAGTCTGGGCTGAGTTCCAGTCTCATTAAAATCAGAAAATCATGGACCAGTTCAATGTGTTGGCACAGACACATGAGCAATAGAGAAGTTCCTCCCTGCTTTCCTCATCTTGACATTCACATATGAGGACAAGGACGAGTGTCAGCATTGTCCCACAAATAAACATAGCAAGAAAGACAGTTGTCCCAAACCATGACAACGGTACAAATAAGCTGGCATAAGGATTTGTAACTGATGGTCAAAGAAAGCAGCAAGTAGCTCTTCTGCAGGTGTATGTAATTAAAAGGTAGTTTGGGTAGTTTGCTATTTTGGAGATCCATTCTGTATCAATGTACACAGCTTTAGCCTTTTGGAAATCTGAAGGTTTGGGGGTTGGGTTTGGTTTTTTTCCCATTTACACAACTAGGATACAGAGGGTGAACATAGGCAGAGCACGGCTTTGTGGAAAACATGAGCCTCTAAGGATCAGCTTCTTTCTCAGCTCTGCTCAGGGAGATGCAGCTGCCCAGACTCAGGGCTGTTTGCAAAGAATAGCATTCTAGCATAGAGAACATTCTCCTCTCATTTGTATGGTAATAAATGAGCTTCAAATTAACATGATCAAATTATCAATAGCTACTTTTCCTGCACAAATACCATTGATCTTAACAGACAATTGCTTTCTCAGTGCCCTGCACTAAGAAAAGATATCAGCATAAGAAAGTTGGGTATGTTGTGTGCTGCTGTTAGGATCATTGCTCCTCTCTGAGTGGAGATCCCTGTTGAATTAGAGCTAGTGATTTCTGACAGATCAATGCTACTGTGACTAGGCTGGTTGTGAAGTTGCTATGGAATATCATCCCTTCAAAGAATCTAATACAATTACTATTACTATTCTAATTCGCTTTCTTATGACGCAGTTTTGTAATGGAGAAGAGCTTTTGATGATTGATCCTTAACTAATGTGAAGGAAAAAGTGGTTTGCTTTGTCCTTCAAGCAGCTTCTCCTTTCATGTAACATTCAGAGCCATTCTCCAACTGGAAACAATTCCTTAAAAAAAAATAAAAATTAAGATGTCAAAGGCTGTTTCTGATACAAGTGAAAAAGATCCTTTGAAAGACAATCCTTACAGATGTACCCTGCACAGAGCACTTGCCATTAATAACATCATAAACTTGAAGCTGAAATTAGGAGCAGTTTAACATGCAAAAGGAATCTGCAGATCAAATACAAAAAGGAGGAAAATATAATGTAGCTTTCAAACAGATCTAGATGAAGTTGACAGGAGAGAGGCTAACTTGGGTTAGCTGACTGAGGGGAAGAAAGATCAGGGCACACAACTTAATTTTTTTTGTTAATTTCTTTATCCAGGCCTTATTTAAGTGATTCTTTTAATTTAGATACTTTCACTGTAAAAAATGCTAGTGCTGTAAAATGAGAGGGGGGAGGAGAGAGAAGTATTGGTTAACTGAACACAATCTTTGATAAAACTCAATTTATGTAAAATTATTCAGCTGAAATTCTTAAATTGTTTTCAAACATTTAAATAAGTGGTTAGAGGCTGTGACACTAATAAGAGATATTACACCAATTTTGCTAAAGGGAATATACAACTTAGTTGAAACTTGGTGGCAGAGCTGGGATTAAAGGAAGAACCTCTCTTTGCAACAAGGAAGCTAGTGAAGTCACTAATTTGTCAACAGCATTTGGCTTTAATCTTATGAGAACTATGTGAGAGCTAGTCTCATTCTGCTCTCCAGGTCAGATCATTTATAAGTCATGCTGCAATTTTTACCTTTAAGGTCCGGGGAAGAATATCCCAATTCTCATTTTCTCCTGTAATGAGATAACCCTCGTAGGAATTACAAATCTTTGGCCTAAAAGTTAAAAAAAAAAGCTCTTTTCAATCTGTAGTGGAACTTCTACCATATTTACAAGATCTTTACACCACCAGCCCCCAAACCGTCTATGTGCTGTCAAGATTTGCCTTTGACTAAAATCCTGTGGCTACAATCAAGAAGAAGCTTTACCAGTCAGAGGGTGGGAGCCCATCTTGATCCATACAAGTTGCGAAAGTTCACCATGTAGCAAAACAAGGACAGGGCAAAAGCATCACAGTGAACAAAAGAACAGTATGGTGAGAAGAGGTTATACATTTATCCAAGGGAAAAAAGGCAGACATTTATAGGAGAAATAGATACATTCTCTATTGCTGTGAAATGGTTTAAGTCCTGAATTTACAGCAACGCTTCTACAGCTCATTTCCTGTATTGTTAGCACCATAAGAATGCTGAAACTGCTAGGTTTGGGGGACATTAATGGACCTTCTAACCCAATAAAATGCAGCTATTTCTGAGGACTTTAAGGGGCGCCCTTTACTGGGAAGCTGTGGGATATATTGCATGCTTTTAAGTTTAACGCAGGGTTTTAACTGAATTTTCTTGGTGCCAGCTGAGTGGGTCAAATTCATTCTCAATGCCTTGTGCAATACCTACTTTGTGGCTCAAGCTAGGAACACAAATGGAGCCAAACACAGCAAAGAGAAAAGTGGAAAAAACAGTGTAATAATGGAAAACTGCAAATTAAAAGTAACATTAGAATATTACGGACATAATTCTACAGATATTTTTAATAAAACTTCCTCACTAATTACCCACTTCTCTAAAGTTTTCAATGCTATCTTTTCTTCAGAACAGCTGTGCAGAATCTCAGCCTCCAACTATTTGCAGGCTGGTTGTTGGCTGTGTCGTAATGCATGACAGCAAACCCGCTTGCCGCACACCAACAGCTGTAGTTTTTGTGCTGCCATGACCAGTCCATCTGCCACCACCACCCGTGCCAGTACAAAGGGCATGATTATACAGCGCTGAATAAAAAGCCAGAGGAAGGAAATACCACTGGCAGCAAAATGCTCCTGCTCTCAGTGCTCCTCTTTGCTTCCTCCTTTTCATCAGTGTTCAGTTCTCCATCTGCTCTCCAGGGGTGCTATGGCGAACGCTGGAAAAATAAATGCAATGCAACATAAGGCAAACCACAACCAAAAGGGCATGCTTGGGTCATTTCCACTCTTGCCCTCAGAGAGGAAAGCAAGCAGATGTCTTCATTAGTCTGATGCTTAAGGTCTAAATGAAGGTACACACCAAGAAACGTGGGAAGGATTTGAGGCATGTCATCATCTCCCAGAATCCCCAGAGGAGGGGCCTGGTAAAGCTGAACACAGCAATTTTTCTCTGCCCCAAACTGAGAGAGATCATGCGTTACATCAGCTCATGGAACAGCTTGTTTAAAGAGGGACTGTTGTGTATCGTGAGAGACAACGTGAGACCTCTAAGTAGACTGTAAAAGCAAGAGTCAAAGGAAGCACCAGTACAATTCCCACCAGGCACTGAACTTCTACCACATAAAGTGTAATTCATTTTGAAGAGATCAGAAGTACTATACTTCAATTGCTGTTTCTCTGAGAGAAGATTAAAATATTTAATTGGAATTGAAATTTTCTGGAGTAATACGAAGAGGAATAAAAATCAGATTTTCCAGAACATGCAAATTTAATTAACTGAAATCTATTTCAATGGAAAATTCCTGAGTGTTGCCACCTAGTCTGGAAGGACAGACACAAACCCTACACTGCTGCCACTATTGAGCTCTTGCCAGCTACATGTTGTGCACAGGGGTGCAGGAAACAAACGTCCCTGTCGAGCTCTGCCTTCCCCTTCCCAGGGCTGTCACTAGGGCTCAGATGGAGGCAACCAAACCTTTCTTCCCCTCTCTCATAGCATACCTCAGGATAGGACTGTGGAGCAGGAAATTAAAAGAAATAGTCATCTAACTCACAGGCCTAAGCAACAGCAAATCCCTACTTCTAAGACTGGTAATCCATAGTGTCCCTACCAAAACCACTCTTTTTATTCCTTCATTAGTAGGAATGGCATGAGTCAACAGACAAATGCATTCTCTTTTCAAGAAAGGCGACAAATGTTCTAATTTCACCTTTACATTGCAGATTCCCCCACTTCAAGAAACCAGCTTTGTCTTAAAGCTAACTGAAATGAAACAACATTCCCCTTAGAAACCAAGCCTCCCTTGCCATGGAGAAGATTTGGATTGAGATAAAAGCTTAAAGCTTCACAAATCACTTCCAAACCTGAAGGCTAAGACATCTAGGGCTGAGGTCGATACAGCACAGCCAGCTGGAAATTCAAAGAGAAAAACTAGGAAGCTATGGCAATTTACAGTGATTAAGAATCTGAGACATTGATTCCATTTCTTCTTTTCCTCTCACTAATGGAAAGCCAGAAGTTGTCTTATGAAAACAACAAAGATAGGCATGCAAGCATAATTGGAGAAACGGACCCCTAGTTTTTGATAAATAGTGATCCACTCTTCTCTACGTGCATTGGATGAAGTATTTTAAGTTGGCAGTCAGGAAATCAGTTCTTTTTGCAGTTACAGTTGAATAGATTCAATGCTTGGAAAAAATTGGCCTTGAGCAAACTTTTTTTTTTTTTTTAAAAAGTATTTCCTTGCTAAGTGATCCCAAGAGGCATATGTCTCTATAAAACAGTTAAAGGGAAGCTGCTGACTTGCAGTCAGTGGGTTCAACAATTTGAAAATGATTAATTTGGTTTTAAATCATCCAGACCTACTTATGCAACAGACAGCAAGGAGAGAAATTCAATTTTTTTTTGAGAAACTTCCTATTTGGAAGATTAAGAGATGGAATCAGTAGTACATTACAATGAAATTTTAATTATCAGAAGTTTGGCACAGTGATGGATTTCACTGCGTTGCTTAGCCAGTGCACTCTGTCTTCCAGAGACTCAACTTCACATCCAGCCTTGAGCTCCAGTTCATGCAGTTTGGAGCTTTCCCCTCTTACAAGGTGTTCTGTTTTGGAACTGCTGAGGAAGGAAACAGTCATTTGTCATCAATAAAGGCCTCATAGTAGCTTTCTCAGTGCAGCTGTATTGGCCCTCCTGCAGTCACAAGGGAGAAGGACTTGTGTGCCTCTGATTTTGAGGGCTGATCACTCTCAGGAGAAGCTTCTGCGGCATGAAATGAGATCTACAGCATGATCTCTATACTGACAGAGGATTCTCATTGCATGCACCCTTGCTCTCCTCTACACAGAAAAGCAGTGGGACAGCTAGTGCAGTAAACAGCTCCAACAGCTCTGTGCCAGCACATTACTCCTTTCTGCCAACTGAATTCCCAGATGGTCATTAGCACCCAGCTATCTGACTTGTATACTTTCAAAGGCTCAGAGCACAGTGTCTGCACTCACGCCAGATTCCTATAGGGTAACTGTAACCATACCATGTTCACTTCAGCTCTTCCAGCAGGTTTGTTCAGATGTGGAGCATACTTAACAATATTCAGGCCTTAATTACAGTGGCTAAACATATGCTATGTTCATGCCATTTGATTTCAGAGGTGAGAAAAATCACTTGTGTATGTATTTTATGCAAATGTCTTGTATATGATTTTTGTGTTTATCAGGGTAGAATTCTCAGTTGAGATAAACCAGAGTAGGTTTAGAGATGCTCTGATTTATGGCAGAAGAATTCTTGCAGATAGAGGCTTTAGGATAAAAGGCGGTACAGAAAAGACGGGCATTCTTATTAGTCTCTGTTTTAGCCCTCCTACGTAAAAGAAAAATTCAATGATGTGGAAGCAATTCAGGAGAAAACACTGCTTTAATAGTAAGGGCTAGAGATTAAGTATACTATTAACTACATATTCTCTGCGTGTTCTTTCAGAGCCTACTGTGCTTTTCACAGTCACTTTGTCTATTTAGGACAAAGCTCACCCAAGAGGACCTCACCCAAGAGTAAATAGAGTTACTTCGAGAATTAAAATAAACTGCTGGAGGTATATCACACTTTATCGGAATTGCAATTTTCCTCCCAGGTATGAATCAGAGAGACAAAGCCAAGGGCTGCAGTAGGAGTGGGGCTGGAAAGGGGCTGACCGTGGAGTAGGTAGGATGCCAAAAACATTGTCTCTGGAGAAGTTTTTCCTCCAGACCATCTCTAGGGGTCCTGGGCTCAGTGTCAGTCCAAGTGCTTGCCTGGAGTTGGAGCTAGGATAGAGACAAAGCAGGAAGCTGCTTTTGGAATGGTGGAAAGGGGCCGCCAACCCCGCTGTTAAACTCTGGGTTTGGTTAAAGTAACTTGAATGGAAGGGCAAGAAATGCATACTCCCTCTTAGGCCATCCCAGAAAAAATAAACCTGGAGAAAGGATGTTGATAAGGTTTGATCTTGAAGCTTTCTGCACATAAGCAGAGCTAAGGAAATTCAGGTACTTTTCCCAGATTGCTCAGAGTGAAGAAAAATAGCCTGTTATATTAATAAGGAAAGGCAAGTAACCAGAGGGACTTACAGAATCACACCTACTCACCTGCAAGGAAGGGCAATTTTATACACAAAGCAGGAACTAAATACAATTGTTGCTGACCTCCGTTAGAGCTGGAAATAGAATAAGTCAAGTGGATCTGATTGTAGCTTCACAATCTATATAAAGAGAAGCCAATTTCTTTTTGAATAACATGCTTATATTTAGGATCCTAAATCTGTATTTGGAAACCTAAGGAACTGACCTGATTTTCTGAAGTGTTCAGCACCCACTGAATGAGTGGAAACATTTTTAAGAGGCTTTGTGGGAACTGCTGGATTCAAGAGCTTTGGATGGGGAGAAGGAAATCAAAGTTTCACTCTATTTCTTAACTTTGGGCTTACAAATCTAAGACTTGCATTTTCAGAATTCATCACTCTGCAGTAATGTCTGGGTTTGCTTTAAATATTGTACTGCTAGAACTACTAAGTGTGTGCATTTTTAAAAAGCTTTCAGACTCTTTCGGTACCATTTAAATAAGGAAATTTAACACAGAGTAAACACAGCCCCACTTTGCTGCCATGCTAGTTTGGAATCCGGATAAAATAATCCCTACGGTAAAAGCAAAGCTGTATAAAAATGCCATAGCAAAGCCACATGAATACCGGTAGCAAAGTACATTTTGTGAACATTCATGTTACGTAAAAAGTAAATTTCTAGTATCTCAGTTGAGGAAAAGAGAAAACTTCTAATCATTAAGTAAACTGTGGAGGCCTCTATTTCCCTGAAAATGGCCTTTCCTCAGCAGATTCCCAACTTTTTTGAGGTCACTCTGTTCAGTGTCTTAAAAGGGCACCAGCATCAGTCTCTTTTCCATTCAGAAACTTTCTTTTATCCTCTCAAGACCACAAGACTGTATAACCCTATTTGGAAAAGAGATTGTGTGTAAACCTATGGCCTAACCAATCCATATCAAAACATAAGGGTCCATCATGAATTACTGCTGTATTATTTCCTCTAATGGTGTGAAAAAACGTGAAAAAAATAGAGTTCATGCTACAGAATATTTGCAACTACAAACATTTTTAAAGTGTTACTGCCTTTCTTTAAAAGTTCTGAAAATTGGGAGAAGAAAAAGACATATTCCCACTGCATTCTTATTTTTATTTCACAGTGAATATTTCAAAGTTCTAGTGCTCTTTATAATTCAATTAAGATTTGGATAGAATTCCACCAAGAAAGTCTAAATACAGTCACTCCTCTACTCATGCCCTTCACAGAAGCATTGGGTTCTACAACTCTACAACACAGACCTGCCTGATCAATGACTTATACATTAAAGCAACTTTTTAGAAAGCAGACACTCTAAATTAAGCACTTTTCTGCAGAGATAACTTTTACAGTTTAGTGTACTCTTCATAATATAAAATACTCATACACCCAGGGTACCATTATCAGCAGTCATGAAGCAAAACTCATTAAAAAAAAGACAATTGTAGTCTTACTTTTCTCAATGCAGAAATGCAACTACCCAGAACAAGAAAAATGCCAAGACTATTATTTTCAGCATAGAAATGTCTACAGGCCCCAAAAGCAAAGTTGGCAACCCTTTATGTCAGACTCTGCGCAAATACCAGCTAGAGGTGGTCGTTACCAGCAGTCGTTACATTTGTAAAATGACAGACAAAAACCAGAAAGTGGAGCAGAACAGAGATGACCCATCAGATCAGACCAGTGAGGAATTACACAGACCCCCCAAGTCACCCCTCCTGCAATGCCGACAACTTTTAACAGGCCCAATTTACCCCCCAAACAGGCTTGTATCATTTCTGCATTGTCTGAAACTGGGGATGTCTCTGTGTGTGTGAAGCGCTTTCAACACCAACTGTAACAAAAGCAAAGAAACACAACTGATTTTTCTACATCAAAGCCTTCTTTTGAAGTCTTATCACCTGTTTCCAAATTCCCTATTGACTGTGGATTGCCACTATACCCAGGCAAACAATTTTCCACACTCTTCAATAATTCAGTGGCATATGGATAGTGAATTCAGGCTCTCTGCTGTCTGAAAGCTTTTATATCACTCTGGGGCAGAATTTCAAGGCAAGATTTTCAAAGTACTGCAAGGAATATAATCACTTCGTGTTATTTTCAGTGGAAAGCACATGAATCAAAGCCTGCAATCCCTCAAAGAGCTCAGGCCAGGCTTTCGTTCTAATTCCTGACCAATGCTTAATTGTACAGAGTCTTTCGAGTAAACTCGCCAATCCTGAATCTATACTAGATTTACTGTTCATAAAAATGTGTAAAAAAGAGATGACTTTTAAAAAAATTCTTAAGAATTTTTTGCTTTAGTCAATACAGTTTTCCCTTAAAACAGCCCTAGAAGAAATATATGATCATGACATCTACAATTCAGTTTATTTATAAGACCAGTTGTTCAGTGACCATGGAGAGCTAGAACAAAAACATCTGCATTCTAGGGCAGGCGATATACCCAAACACTGGCTGGACAGCATAGTTACCTTGCAATTGTAAAGCTGCTCAAGAGCGTGATACTTCCAGTAGTATAGCTTTCAGGCAATGTAAAGCAGTGATTTAACAGAAAAGCTGGCTATTAACAAACTTCATAGTCTTAAGACAGACAGCAAGTTTCACCATTAGACAGCAGGGTCCCAGCTGGGACTGAAAATTTCCTCCCTGGGAACCATTCAACTCATAATTCAGCAGTGACTGCAGTTTCTGCAAGGAGGTAAGAAGTAAATAGCTCCCCACTGCTGCCTCCTGACAAGGGTGTCACAGCACACATGGCAGAGGAGAGGGGAGCTCTTCCGCAGCCCCACAGATGGCTGAACACCTTGTCCCTCCCTAAAATGGGGGCAGAAATGAGCACTCCTTAGCAGATGACATACACCCTCAGGGACTGATACATCCCCAAGTGTCTGAGAGCACTGGAGGAGAGGCTTGAAAAGGAAAGGGAGAGGAATAAGAAGGACGCTGTAACTCCTTGGTTTAAAGCCATTTCCTAATGCCATCCCACCAAAGTACTGTACAGCCCAAACCACTTCTGTCTCCAGGATTAACAGTATGCACTGCAGAAGACAAGTGGTCTTGTGGATGTCAATAAGTCACACACACAAAGCCCAGAGGAAATGCATCAGAAATAGCTTGCTGTTTATAGAGCCTATGCAGTACTGATTTGTCTACTGAAATGCACCAAAGTTTTCCCTTAAATTATTGACTGATCTACTGGAAGGGAACCTACTAGAAAGGAAGTAGATTTCACTGTTCAAAGGTGCAAAAGTTAAATGACAATGCTGTTTAATTGCAGAAAGAAATGGTAGAATACATAAACCTATAGGATTAGAGTCCACACAGCAATGCCCAGAGCTGACCACCTTTCATTCCATCCCTCACATAAAATACCTAGTGAAAGGTATGGAAATAACAACTTCATAATCAGAAACCCATTGAAATAATACTGATCTAGACTTTAAGTGTCAGTTGCCTATAACTGTCCTTCATATTGTACGTCAATTATTTCCAAATGGACTTCTGAACTCAAGCTCACAAATCTCAGTACAGAAAGAGGACCAGCATGATCTACAGATACAAAGCTCCCCACAGCTGATAACAAGCCATAAAGCTTATTGTCCTCTACCCTGCAAAGGGGTAGTTTGTGGTGTTTAAAATGGTTTAGTAAGCCACAGTGCTTCATACTGAATCTTCTAAGCAAAGGGAACTTCTCTCAGGCAAAACTGCCATAGGATTAAGGTTTGCCTGACTGAAGCAACAGCCTTTCTTCACTGTGTTGATGGCACACAATCCCAGTGTAAGAAGAACAAGATGATACACACAGTGATTTCCTCCTAAAGATACTTCAATACCATGAAAGAGAAATTGCAAAATAGGCAGCCAAGTTCTGTTTTCTGCTGGGGTATGTCTACTCAGCTGGTTCTTCAGGGTACAAATATGACTGGCAAAGTCTATGGAGAATCAGCTGACAACAAGACATTAGTCAGGGGAATGCACAGATGTTACAAACACCTACACTTCATTCCAAAATTAACTTTTCTATTAGCAAACATTTGACAGTCTCAGGTCTGCCTTTGAACAACAGCCTGCTCATGAATGCTCATTGGGAAAATGTTACCTATTAGTTCAGGTAATTTGATCTTAGAAGATACATGTATAATATTAACTTGAACCAATAGGTAGAGGGGAAAAGAAAGAGCTATTTAACCATATACTCAGCACCACTAATTACTTCTCCCTTGCCTACTACCACTGATCACAGTCATTTATTGCACACGGTGATGTGTCCTGGATGGTTCAGATATATAATTACAGTGATAAAGCCATTTCTGATGAAGTTCTGAAGGCAGTTTTCCTGCCAGATTTAGTATTCACTTATGGTCCCAAGGTTTAGGCTCTCCTATACTGATCTTCTATACGCACTGCACTGTCTTCCGGGACATTTGGTCAGACTCACATCTGATGTAAGCGAACCTGGCAGCACTGCAGGGAAGAGAATGATTTCCTTTTCCACCGGCTGAGTGTCTGGCACATGCTTTCTTCTAATTAGTATTCATCTTTAGGTCTGTTGAATTTGTGGGAAGGAGTTAGCTGCCCATGGAAGTCCTAATTGTTTAGAAGCTTGGACAATTTCCCTTGTAGCCTGCAACCCTAGCTGAGAGCACCTTAATTATTAAAAAATGAGACTATTATATCAATTGTCCTCAGTAAACTGACACTATGCAAACTAACATGGATCTAAACAAGTATTTGTGCTACCCTTCACCCTCTCACCTCACATAGTTTAACAGCTAAGCAAAAAATACTGCAAATGAAACATTTTGACAACATCTTCAAATGGACATATATTTAAGGTGCTGAGTTTGAGTAGCAGAGCTGCCAGATGTTTTCCAGGTAGAGTCATGGACCGTCAGCACTTCCTAACTAACATGGTTATGCAAGCAGCTCTCTAGACAGCAACAACTGGAAAATGTTGATGGTAACTATAGAACCTCCAGTCCCCTGCTCATTTAGCAGCTTAAGAAAAAAGTGAAACTTGTCATACATTTTGTCTTGAAGTCAAACAGACCTTTTTCCTAAGCATCTTTTGGTTACAAAGTTAATGAAAATGCACTGGCCCATGCCCTTGAAAGTGTCATTACATGCACCAAATACAACACATCAAAACTCACATAAAAGGAAGAAGTGGAACACAAGCCTTCAAGAAAATACAGATCTAGATAGTTTATGGAGTTAGATAATCCTCTACATGTACATGTACTAAGTTATGGCTCAAAGGAGTTCATCAAGATAGATGTATCATTTAGTAAGAATTAGAGCTCTATGCAGGAAAGGGAAAGAAATAGGTAAAGAAATCACTGAGGAACTTCTTAATTAGGCTCTCACACTCCAGAAGTCTAAATACAGCTAATTGCCAAGGCAGTAACTGAGGGGATAGAAATCCACTCAGTGCCTGCTGCCCAGGATCATTTCTGTATGAAAACAGATTGATCCAAATAAAATATAGCTTCTACATAATCCAGTCGTTTCCAGGTCCTAGAAAATGCCAACCATATTTGGAGAAAACCTGTGCCGGTTTTGGCTGGGATAGAGTTAATTTTCTTCACAATAGCTACTACGGAGCTATGTTTTGGATTTGTGCTGAAACCAGTGTTGATAATACAGGGATGTTTTCGTTATTGCTGAGCCGCACTTACACAGCCTCATGGCCTGTCCTGCTTCTCACACTGCCTTGCCAGTGAGGAGGCTGGGGGTGTACAAGAAGCTGGGAGGGAGACAGCTGGGACAGCTGACCCAACTGACCAAAGGGATATTCCATACCATACAATGTCATGCTTAGCATATAAAGCTGAGGTTAAACCATGAGATTTCATTTTCTTAAAGCAATTTGTGGGGAAATTATTGCAATTTGGTAAACATAAAAGTAAATAGTTCTGTAAAGATTTAGAATGTTTTCTAGAAGCACTGAAATAATGGAAGAGTCAAAGTCCAATTATCAAAAAGTGACAGACCTCTAATCCCACAGGTGTTCAGAGAAATATATCCTAAACCTTCTTGAAATTGCTCATAGAGTCCTAAGTCACTTGGGCACGTTTAACATTCTGTAACTGGATACACACACAGTACTCCAGACTTTCACAATCACAGAGGGAAACATTAATGAATGAAGAATTACAGAAACGCTCAGGAATTCTGTCTGCTCTCTCTCACCTCCCGTCAACACTGTCATGTAGTATCTAATCCACAAAAATATTCTACATTTTCATCTTTAGTCCACAGGCCATTTATTTTTCTTCCCAAAGAAATACCTGTCACAACTTTCATTCCTTTTAAGTCATTATTTTCCCTGCCTTTTCTTTTTCACTTTCCTCTCTTTTCTCATTTTTGTCCCTTTAGCTCCTCCTATCAAAAGAAAAAGACTTTCAAAGCCAAGGGACAAAGTCAGTCCATCTATAACATGGGTGATTTGGTGCAAACCCTGACTCCAACAACTGGTCAGAGTCAACACAGCTGGGAAATGCTACTAGCTTCTTGAGGCTTGGTACTAGATCTTAGACATTCAGCTGTGACTTCTTTCTCTTTCCTCTCCCTTTCCCAACATTTCATTCACTGTGAGATTTGAGTGAGATTTTTATCTCCAATTACCCTTCCAAAGGGGGCCACTGAGGCAACATACAGGGTACAAATTTTAGAAGAAAGTGTCACTGAATGAACTGCCAACATGATTTCCAGCACCAAGGCACACCTACATATAATGGAAGAATATTTCACTTTATACAAGTGGTTTAGAAGGCAACCAAGCCTTTCAAAATGACAGATCTGCAGCTCCATCCGAATGAATGCATTGGATACCACTGCAAAATAGCACTGATTTTCAAACTCTTTGAAAAAAGATCATTTGCTTGCAGTCAAAGAGCTCAAGACATATGCAACAAAAATCCTGGTCCCAAGACAAACTTCAGATATTTCTTTTATCTTGGGTACAATCACACACAGCCGCATGTACAAAGAGAAGCTGTTAAATTCAAAAATGTACATTCACTATGAGAAAATAATAAGCCTGGGATAAAAATTCAGAAGGTAGTAGCTTCCTTCAAGGATTACCTTCATAAAACTCAAGCTTTTGCTTAAAACAGGAAAATTGCAGTGATTTGTGTGAAACGTTCTTCTATGAATGACAACTGAACTCTACTGTATATTTTCTCAGGGGGAAATAACTGCTGTACCATATAGTTAGGACTGATTTAAGGATTTTGATTCTGGATATCTCCAAATAGAGGCCTACATGTTTTTACATTAAAAAAAAAAAAAAAAGTGCAGTGCCTGTATAAACATAGTCCCATATTTATAGGCATGGCAAGGCTCCAGACCTAATACAGGATTCTAATTAATGGCTCCTTATCTGATAATTACCCACGTGCATTAAGTTTTACAATTAATATTTTATTTTGGTTAAAAAAATGTACACATAATTATATTGAAAGATTCATAATAAGGATTTACTTTGGTCTCTATGACCAAACTTGTACTTCAGGAGTCGGAATCATAAAATAGTTTGGGTTGGAAGAGACCTTAAAGATCACCTAGTTCCAACCCCGTGCCCTGGGCAGGGACACCTCCCACTAGACCAGGTTGCTCAAAGGCCCATCCAAAACCTGACCTTGAACACTCCAGGGACATCCTCAGCTTCTCCGGTAAACCTGTTTCAGTGTCTCACCACCCTCACACTAAAGAATTTCTTCCTAATATCTAATTTAAATCTACCCTCTTTCAGTTTAAAAACCCCTTGTCCGACCACTACATTCCCTGATAAAGAGTCCCTCCCCATCTTTCCTGAAGGTCCCCTTTAAGTACTGGAAGGCTGCTATAAGGTCTCCCCAGAACCTCCCTTCTCCAGGCTCATCTGGTCCAACTCCCTTGCTTAAGCAGGGCCACCTGGAGCCAGTTCCCCAGGAACATATCAGTCACCCTTGCATTAAAATTGTTTCCTGATGTACAGTGGGAACCTTTCCTTTGTTTCAGTGTGTGCCGTTGCCTCTTGTCCTGTCACTGTGTGGCACTGAAAAGAGCTTGGCTCCATCTTCTTTGCATCCCCCTCGGCTTTCTCTTCTCCAGGCTAAACAGTCCCAGCTCTCTCAGCTTTTCCTCACGTGAGAGAGGAACTATTCCCTAAATCACTTTTCAGATGAGGCATTCCACAACACAACATTTCTTATTTTCTTGCAGGTAAAACTACTTAAAAGGCTCACCTGAACTACCTAAGCATTTAATACAAAATGAGAGCAGAATGTTTCCTCTGAATGATATGTAGCCTATACTACTTCAGGCATGAGAAAGGAAGAACAGAAGTTCTCCAGAAGAATTCCCTCAAAACACCCTACAACAAATAATCATATTTTGCATCTGTTTGTTTTTCTCCCTCACACTTAAAAGAGAACTTTTAAGCAGAAGGCATATACAATTTGTTAAATCTACTTTTTGGATACTTGCAATTAAACTATGAGGATACATTTTTTCATCAAAGAAAAATTATTTTAATAGCCATAATCAACACAATCAAATATAATCAGTCTGTCAAGTTAATCACAATTTAGAATCATTTACAATAATTTTGTACCTTGCCAGCTCACATCTGTATGAAGATGATTACACCTGGAAAAGTTGTACACCTCTCAAAGTTTCTACCTCTATTTTAATAACTGTGTTATGTTATGTATTTTCATTTTTGTTCTTCTGTATCCTTACCCTCCCCTCTCTCACTCTGTTTTAATTTTTTGAGAGTTTTATTCTTGGTCTTTTCCTCCACTCTCTACATTCTCCTCTGTTTTACGCATATTGATACCTTTATGCAAATGATTAAGATAATACATGAAATTTTCCCAAGAAACTTGAGAAGCATAAACCTCATGAAAAGTGAGACAAACATATTAGGTGTGCTTCCTCAATCTGTTATTTTGGATTTTTTCCCCAAATCTATGCACCAGCCTTCCCCATTTATCTCCAACCATGTCTGAGACATACCCAATTTCTCTATTTTCATTTTATTCCAAACACCCCTACAGTGCTCTTACTCTGAATCTGCCACAACACGGGTATCATCTCCTACCTCCTACCCTTCATCTCCTCAGTCTCTTACTGAATTCTGCTCCTCTGTCTTGCTGTCATTTTCATTGCACTCTTCCACTCTTGATTCTTACTTCCTAAAGAAGTCTTACTCTACTGCTTCAGTCCCCTTATTCTGCCCTCCACATTAAGCCGCCTTTGTTTTCCATTGGCAACCAGCAATGCTAAAGTCAAGCTTACTTTCCTTCCTAAAGTCCTTTATTTTGGCCCTGCTTTTGAGCCTGCTCACACTCTCTAGAGGCTTCCCTGACTGTGGTTCAGACCTTTACCTGTCCTCAGTTTCTCCTAAGCTCCTCATCTTTGCTCCTGACATCCCATAAGTCTTTTTTTCTACTTCTGTCTTCCACCTCTCCTTTTTAACTAGAACAGCTTATATTTTCTTGGTCAAAAAGCACTCCCTTTTTTTTTTCTTCAAACCAGTTCTTAAAATTCCTCGTGGGAACCCTTCCTTAACTTTTTGACAAAAAGCCTGCATGTCTTGAATTTAACAATGTCACAGTCTCTTTGGAAGGACCTAATTTCCAATGAAATCTGAGCACAGACATTTCCAAAAGATGCTTCACACTCCAGCAAGTAGAATCCTCCAGTGTATAAATACTGGATGGACCTCAAGTCCATCTGCAATAGGTCATCTTAACATAAGATGCAAAATATATCATTATTATTATTATAATATAATAACAACAACAACAACACAATTGCAGCTTTGATCTCCTGTATTTTGAGTGTTTCTTAGAGGCAAAATATTCCAAGGAGGCACAATTTCTTACCACTTCCCATTCACAGGGCATTTCCCAGACTGAGATAAGTTTCCATGAACAGATGACTTTTCTAAGCAAAAAACCTAAACTTAGGTTAGCAGTGTGCTGGAACCCCTCTACATCAGGACAGCCTCCTGGTTGTTACTGTTCCCAAAAATCTACATTTACACTCCTACCGTTAATGAAATTGATAATTTACGATAATCTTGTCAACAGTTTTCCTAGCATAGCTTTCAAAACCTTGATTTAATTAGGACCAAAAATTATCTGTTTACGGTCATAGGTGAAAAAGAAAGACCAAGACATTATGATGTACAAGATACAGTTCTCCTTCCCTGAAACCATTAGATTTACTTCAAGTACCAAATAAGGAGCTTAGTCTTCAGGACAGCAGTGTATCTGGGTATTCAGTAGCTTTCATGACAGAAAGTTAAGGAGAAAAGGTTACTTGCTCTGATTTAAATTATTGTGATTGCTGAAGAAAGTGGAACTAGGTTAATTTGTAACATGAGGAAAGCTAGTCTTCTGTCCTTACTGCAGTCTACAGATATTCAGCAAAAATGTAGCTGTTTGCCTCACCTTCTGAAGAAAACAATTCTATTAAAACCATATGATACAAGCCATGGTAGGGCATATTTTCATACTGAGAGCACAAGCACAACAGAAAAGAGAAAGGACAGGAAGGAAGCAAGAGTACACAAAGGCTACGCTGAAGACCAATGTAGTTGTTCTTCAAGGGAGCACCACTATGTTTGTGAGTTATCTGTTGGATCTACTTCTTATGGACATATAATTTCATAAAATTGTTACATTGATGGAAAAATCACACATCACTGTCAGACCAATATTGTGCTATCCTTTTTTTTTTTATCAAACTTAGAACTCCTAGACGCAGTCCAAGAAACATGGCAAGTTTTATGGTGACATTTGTTATTCTTTGTTATAATAGCCTTCTTCCTAGTCATTCAATATGCAAAAAATCTTAAAATGCATGCAAACACTAACATATATCGATTATTATTGATCCTCCCCTATGGTGAATGGGAAGGAACAATGAGTATCATAGAAACTGTCTGGATATAAAAACTGATGACAGCACAGTTGCAAGTCTTGGCTATAGTTCCCTTTTTGCTCGAAGGAGTGCTTGAGTTCTTCCGAAATCCTGTTGCCAAGAGTAGACCTAAGCTTTTCTCTCCAACTGGTTTTAATTTGCAAGAGCATCTGCCCTAGAAGCTCAAAGCACTGAAAGCTAGAAAGGAAGGTCTGGACCGTATTTTTGAGGGCTGATGATAGCGCTGATGATAGCATATCATGAAAATGTACCAAAAAGCTTCAGATGTAAACAACTTCTCTGTATGTAATTCACTTCCATCTACAGGTAGTAGAGCCTTTCCCTAGCTCTTTGCCTGCTTCTTCCTCTTTTGCCATCAACCCTGCTTATGACATGAACCTATCCCTCTGCCAACATGACTGAGACGTTTTATTCCAATGGCAATAACATCAGCTTCTGCGTTTCTTATTGACAATGTCTTCACCAGACAGATGATAGATGCAGTTATAAGTTCAGCAAGACATAGCTAGACATGGACTATATCTAGAGTTTAAAATCTGGTTAGGCCTGTCAAAAGGTAAGAAAAACAGAAGTAGTATGAATCAGAGTTTACCAATAAGTAATGAAAAAGTCTGAGACACTGCCAAAAGGCAGTTTGTTGCAGAGCTACAAAAAAAACCTTTACATCATTTGAGTCTTGGTCTAGAACTTTGACTGACTCTGTGTACTTACTTCATTAGAGGCTTTTGTGGGGAGAAGGATCTCAAAGTGAGAAGGAGGGTAGCATGGAAGAGAACATTATGCATTGCTTCTTCAGCCCTAAGCTAAGGTCATTTACAACAGCATTACCTAACCAGTGTTTGTTGTTTTTTTTAGAGAAGTTCACACACACACACACACAGACACACATATACAAAAAGTAACAAAAAGACATTAAAAACAGTACTCAAGGAGACGCAAAGGTATATAGCAGCCAGTCACAGCCCTAAGAGTTCCTTTGAACAGGACAGCGCTGTAACAGGCTGGGTTGTATTCTTTGTAAAATGCATCCATTTCACGTATGGGAATGGATGGAGAGCTTTTTAAAAAAAGCCACAGTGATTTGGGCATCTCATAAACATTTTTTAGACCCAGGATGATCTCAACTCAAAAGCACAGGTTCATATTCTAGATGTGACTGCATTTGAAATGTATCTTTGTTTCCAGGGTACATAGAAGCAGACGTGCAGACATAATTATAAATAAATCTCTACATATTTCAAGGAAACAAGATCTTGTCATTAAATCACAAGGCAAAGAATCAGAAAATCTGGTTTTACTTCCACTTAATCTTACACTTCAGCAACTCTAAATAAGTGGACCACATTCATTTCAGTTTATTTACTTTCTGCTGTCTTTAGACTTCTGATATTTAAAAAAAACTTCTGGAAAGGGTACTTTCCTTGTGCCTCAGTTTCTTCCTTGAGTAGTCAAATAATTCATGGGAAGAAGGGTAGAGGATGGATGACTTCAAGTTTGTTTCTTTGTTTAAAGAACTCATGTCCATTGTTCTAGGGAGATTCATGACCAAGGTCATTGCAGTCATTCTGGAGACAAGTCATTGAATTTGTGTCCTCAACCTGGCAAAATGGCTTTTCAAAACACAATCTATCTCTAGCAATGAAATCCGTGTAGAACTTAAAAATATATTCTGAACCGTAAGAATTAAACCTGCCAGTTAAGATGAAAGCTATCAATGCTAGCTTAAATTCTTAATATTCCTGTAGAACACAAGACATCATCTAAAATTTGAAGGTTACATATTTTCTTTCAAACTCATTCTCTTTTGTCACCTAGACTGCCCAATGTAGCACCTGGCTCCCAATTAGAAAGGCCTTTAGATATTGTCAGCACCAGTTTTACATTACATGTTCTGAAATGTTTAACGGAGTGTTAACTAGGTGTTGAAAGCCAGGTGAAATCACAGCACTACTGAACCTTGTATTAAGCAGCAGGGACAGCTTTTACTGCAGTACTTTTGCAAAGCAGGCAGAAGGCAGGAAAGTCTGACTGGGAACACTGAGGGAAAGCAACACTACCATTAGCAGACCCAGGGGACTTGCACAAAAGACCAGAGGGAATCCAAGAAAGCATAAGGAACAAAAGAGGATAACAAATAAAGGGTAAGATATGCTGACCACTATATGTTTAGCAAAAGCCCAAATTCTAGAATAAAAAGAGGCAGCAGGGGGGAAACAATCGTTTCTACCCTACTCACTGGACACTGCAAATATAGGAAAGCTTGACTAAGGATGACATTTTATCAGAAGTGAATCTTCAAATGTACCAAATCAGATCGTCAACCAGTACAGGTCAGCACAGTGGAGCTCCATACGCACACAAGAAAAAACAACCAAAATCACCATAAATTACCCACCCTGAGCACACCCTGCCCACAGCTTAGATTATGAACTCCTCAAATCCATTTCAAAATCTTTGCTCTCTGACCAATTTCATTATGAAGGTACATTGGTGTCACCTAGACATTCCCCATGCACTCTGTTAATGTTAAAATTGCCATTCAAGACAGCTTCAAAAATTAGGAAAACATAATAAGAATAGCTTTGGTCAGAAAAAGAAAACCTACAAGAATAAGTGCTGACTTTCCCATATTTGGTTTCATGGCAAAAGAACCATCTTAATTTTCTATTTAAGTAACACATTTTTCAAGTAAAGCCTTCAATATATGTTTCAATTTTAAAAACAGCTTAAAAGCAAGTAAGTTTTCTGAACTTAAAAGAGAGCTTTGAATTTTCAAACTGGAATCTGCTTTTCAAAAAACAACCAACTATTCTTGGTTTAATACTTTAGAATATAACTGTGCATTTATTAGTATCATGGAGGTAGACAGCACAGAGCTTCACAATATGAATTGTGAATATAAACACGCACTAAAAAGTAATTATATCTAAAATGACTTGCACTCGTCTCTCATTTGCATACTGAAGTGAGGTGCAATGTTTCTGCCTTATTAATGGCAGAAGCATTTTGGTCAAAAGCTGCAAAAGTCCTTATTCACTGCGTATGCCCAGCATGACGATCCAAAGCAAGGTGAACCTGGAGTTTTTGCAACTGCCATACATGTTCCTTCTGTCAGTTGGGTGCCTCATCTTGCTGTATGTAAAATCCATTTCACAGGTCTTGATCTTTTATAAGTACTGCAGCAGTTTTATAGATGGGTTTCTACTTGATGATAATTTTATTGGAAGTGGAAGGGGCTGTCATGTAACATCACTGGTTTTTCAATGATGTCCATATGGTTGGCAACAATGTCTTCTAAAGAGAAGAATTTAATTTCTGTTGCTTAGCTTTAATGTGTCTTTATTGTTTTAATACACCAGACTCATTTTTACATGTAAAAATAGTATCTGTGCCTGTTTGGGAGCTGAGAATGCAAAGGGAGAGCTGAACATTCAAGTCTTTGCATTGCCTGAACAGACATCAGTTTTGAGAAGGCAACTGAATATGAAAATCTACTCCTAAAATGAAACAGATTTTCTAATTATGTGAAAAGAGTTACTATAAATATAGGAAAGAAGAGTTTAAGTCCAAAATGTGTTCAGTAGATAAGCAATTGCTCAGTTCTTCTGCCTTTATCAATCTAAGCAAGCATTTAATGCTGAGATGGAGTATCAGAGGTGGTTAGGTAGAACAGAGATAAACTTGAAGCTAATTAGAAAACGTGCTTCACATTACGCATCCACTCTCTAGTAACAGCTGTTTTGAGATATTGCTATAGGGATGATCCCACTGCAGTACTGGCTTTTGAAAGCCTTCCAAATCCTGTAAAATGTATTAATCTCTCACATTCATATGAATAGCACAGACAAACGTAATCAATTACTTTCTCCTCTTTATTCTGATTCGTTATCTTTGTTTTATATGGGTAGCCTATGCCAAATATCTGTTCATGATACTTTCATGATTTGATTTAAGATTTATTTATTTATTTATTTTAAATTATTATTCTATTTTGGGGCTTTGGCTAATGGAAAAACGAAGAAAACTGAACAGCCTTACTACATAAGAAAAAATGCAACTGGCTTCCTTCAATACTCCTTTGGGAACCCCAGATTTGGAGGTCTTTGTTAAGCTGGTTGTGGGAATAAAAAAAAAGATAGGGGTGGGAAGGAAAAGGGAGGAAAGATCTTGTTCCAGAGTCCTGCAAAATCTGCTAGCATCGGCAACCTCTACAAAAGTCATAAGAGAAGGGGAAATACTGCATATCATAATTGAGATAAAGTTTTGTAGAAAGGGGCAGGAGAACTGCAGCAGAGTCTGGCTGCAGAATTCCTGAGCCAAGCCAGGGGGTATCCTGCATACTTTGGTTTTTCTTACATTCATTAAATGTAATTAAGAAGAAAGAGAATCTTCTGTCTATCCTGAAGACACAACACAAGCAGTAGCAGCTGCTTGGATTTGGGGGACAAGAAGGAATGGCACCACAGATGACTCTTGCTGCTTTACAGTACTCAGGATGCTCTCAGAGCTGTTTTGAAACCACGGCTAACTCCAGGCTGCCCCACAGCATACTGCTACGGCTCTGCTAAAGCATATAGGGGATGCTTGAAATCCCCAGGAGTCCTGTTAATGTAACCCTATCCCCTAAGGATATTAGCGAGCTCTGCCATGCTATCCCAGCAGGGCTGGGGAGGAGGCACAGAAATTAAGTATGCCCAGTCCCACTTCACAGTGACGAGGACACACAGGCTGCCCCAGAGGTGGCTAATAAGAGCTCTGGGTTTTGGCTTCCCATGCCACAGCAATGAGACCTCTCCTCTTTGGGAAGCACCTAGAAAAACCTGAGAAAGGTCACTGGCCATATTTTGAAATAATAGAAGCAAGAACCCTTTCCTAATAAGCAAAAGTGTAAGGAGTTGAGAAGAAAAGAGGACAGCAATAAGGAGGGACCTGGAGGAAGACAAGAGAACAGCAAGCTTAGAGGGACCTCTCAGGCGTCTGAGAGCCCCAAGGCTCCTGCTCTTGCTGCTTATTTTCTTCATCCTTCTAGAGCAGCCACATTGATCGGCCTGGCTGCAATTTGGATGCTAATTCCTCCTCCCTCCATCCTCCCAGTTTGTGAAGAAAAAGAAGGAAAAGGGAGAAAATGTTTTGTTTAAAAAGCCTTCTGCCTGCATTCTCCTCAAGAAAGCCAACATGCCTGAGAGATTACTGGCGTCACAGCTACATGGACAAGTACTTCATGAAAACAAATATATCAGTGACCTGAAGCCACGCTTGCTCAGCACAGAGTCCCCAGCATTGCTGCCAGTTTTTAAAACAGAAAGATTTGATCCAAAAGCCCAAATGGCTTTGGATCATACCCTAAGCCTGCAGCATATCTTATGTCCCTGGCGCTTTGAAGCGCCATGTGAGGGGCAAGGCTTCCAACTGCCCTGGATCAAAACGCAAACAAATGGTGGAAAGGGAAGGGGGAGTCCAGGACAGGAAAATCTGACAGATGCCAGCCAGTTGGGAGTGCTCTTCTCTATGGACACAGCCAAGGGGCCAGGAAAGAAGGGGGCATGAGCAGCAGGGAGAGGGGAGGACGTGATGGCATTAAAAATATAAATAGTTGTGTCGCATACTGTGTACAGGGCTTAAAGATAAGTGTTTGCTACTGACAGGGGTTTCATGAAGCTTTTTTGTTGCGGCTTTTTCTTTTTTTTTAATGCATACATCACATTACCCCAAACTGACAACTCTAGTCAACCGTTATGCCAGAGCGGCAACCCTGCAGATCCCCTTCTGTGCATTCTGCTTGCCTGGGCACCCTGACACTTCCTTCGTGACAGCTCTGGAGACCTTAGGACACACTCTCCCTCTAATGCACATACATAACTCCCAGTAATGCTGATCATCAGCTACCCAGGCAAATTGAGCTTCCCGCCTACCCTCTTCTTTTTTTTTGATCCACAGCAGGTATCCTTTCATGGGAAATTGGAATCCTGTGTTGGTAAGTCACTCAGTCTTTCACTACATGCTGGAGAGGACGTCTGATGTTTCTGTCTGCTGGTGCTATTCCTGGACCAGTTTTCTCACAGAAGCTTTAGGAAATTACATCCAAGAGGTAGCTGCTCATAGTCTGCCACAGAAGGCAAGTGCAGATATAGAGGAATAAAATGCATGACTGGCTTCTCAGATTAGATTCCAGTCATTATTTCAAAACACCTGAATGCATCCATTTGCATCTTGCAAAGTTAGAAAGAGTCAGATTTTGCGAGGAATCTTCAGAAATCGCATGTCCTGTCCCATTCCATTAGGCTGGGAAGAGTCCTGGGCTCCTAATCCACTTTGCTTCACTTACAAAAAATCCCAGCTCCTGCAGCTAGCACCCTCAAGTCTTTTATTCTGTTTCTGGGGCTGTCACCACCTGTAAATTTGGACAAAGCCAGAATTTTCTGAATGACTCATCTCTAACAACTGGGAGCAGCAAAAACGCAGTTTCCATTGCAGGAAAAAAGCTAACAGTACCCCCTAGTGTTCTGGGTGCAACCTTAAAATTTGGCCAGACTGAAACCAGAGATAAGCTCATTTTAGAATACGGCCTTTAGTTGCTTGGCATCCATTGTTTCCCTCTGGAAAAGGACACTTGTTGCAGTGTGATTATCTGAATGTGCCTCCAAACCATCATATCACCACAGCTTAGTGTCTCATCACTTGTGAGCAAAGTCTTTACTAACTACCCTTATGATTTAAATATAGTCAAGTGGATTTATACAAATGAACCCTTCTTTGCATTTGCAATGGGTTAAGGGTAGTCACAGTCACCTAGAGCTGCTCAGATGACACGCAAAAGTCATTAAGGTTTTGGTAACTCCACAGCTTTTGATGCTCTACAGATCTCCTATGAGAGTTGTATGTCTTAATTAATCTGTCAAGTGCTTCGATATCCATGGAGAGAAGGTGCAGTATAATGCACGAAATTGTTATTTATAACTCTTCCTCCTTTCTGCACAAAAAGCCACATTACCTCAGATTAAATACTATTTTAAAGACAGCAAGGTTAAAAAAAATAGTGCAACTTGTGTTCACTGAATCCATTCCAAACATCTAATTTTCTTGTCCTGACAGGTCAGGAAACTGGCAGGTTCTGCCATTAACCTCCTGCTGCGTGAGAACAGCACGTCTTTCCACTTCTCTGGGCTTCTCTTCCAATTCATATCTCTAGAGATGTTGTTCCTGTCAGGGTTTGTCACTATGTGCATTTACTAAGTAGTAGTAGTTATTTTGTCAATAACAAAAATTTGCTGTTGATCTTAGCAATATTCTTAATATACTTTGTCTTCATTGCTCTTCTGGAATAATGGTAACTGGAGGGCAAGTTTAATTTAAATCCAGGGAGGCACACGTGGAGTGCAGCACCTAGCAATACATATGTAGATGATAACGTGCTTGAGCAGCCTGACCAATAGAGTACTTGTAGTAGCCCATCCATCAAGACTTAACTTCTAGCAGATGATGCAAATTTAATGATGCAAAATAAAAGCTTAACATACCAGCTAGTAGCAGCAGCTTACGGTGCAAAAACAAACAAACAAACAAAAAAGTCATGAAAGCTTGTCACCTAAACTTCATCTTACACCGGAAAACTACCTTCCTGGAGCAAGGCAAGTACATTAATAATGCAGCAGTGCTAGCCGAGGAAAACGGCTGGTTTGTAAAAGTAATTCCAACTGTAAGGGTTCAGGAAATGGAATCTCAACAGGATAAGCAACACTTACAAGCTCCTGCTAAGATGACTCCTTTAGCAAGAAAACAGCTTAAAAACAGGTCACAGTTTCAACTTCTGCAGCACACTTAATACCTGTTCGAAGTACCCAATCTGGAGGGAGAAACATTGTAATTATAAAGGCAGCGTAAACTGTGCAGGCCAGGCCACAAAATGCCCATTGTGGCTCTTTCAGAGCTTCCTCGAGTCTTACCGGGCATGACATTAACACAAAGCTCAGAGTGGTTTTTACTGCAGACCCTGTAAGGCACATTTTCTGTGATTTTTGCAATTACTAATTTTTGGGATGTTACTTTTTCTGATAGGCTGTTCTGCAAATTTCCTGTGATTTTAGCTAGTCCAAAGATGTTTTGCTATTATTAAGCTATTTGGTTGTCTATGCTTAGACTATAAGTGTAACTCTGTGATGTTAACACCAGGAACTGAAATGAAATGCAAGGCTGTCTGAAGTAACAGAAGATGAGCTGAGTTCTCTTGGTTTTCCCTTAGTTCAGTTTGCTCTTTACCTGTTTCTTTTTCATGATCTGTCATATAAGTTAACATTTCTTAGCCAGCAATCTCAGAAGGCAATTGTAAGGATGAGTTTTCTCAACACTCACTTAAATCCATGTAAATTGCTTTGAGGATAAGAAGCACGAAGATGCTGAGCAGCTTCACTGATGTGGTACCAAACTGGATCATGCAATCTATAAAGATGCAGAAAGGATGAAAGCTCTGTTGTTTTGTTGGGTTTTGTTGTTTGTTTTGTTGGTTTTTTTTTAAATGGGCTGCATAAAAATTGTTTTCACCTAACATAATACACAAAAATTCTTGGAAAAATAAAGTCTCTATCCCTAAACATCATCAAATAAAACTAACTGCTCCCTAGCACATAAATGGTCTGATGTGGGTGCTTCCCATCATAATCAAACACAAAAAAGTGGGGAGGAAGAGAAAAATAGTACATACCCAGAAGACCTCTCTCCAGAGTTACCAGCTTTCTTTAGCAAACTGGATTATTTTTTATTACTCCACTATTTGGTGAGCTTACTTCCCTGGGCTGCCAGGTGTACATACCACAGTGCCTGAACGTGTGTGTCATTGTTCAGAATTACACAGCCCTGAACAAAACACAATCCAGCCACGGTTTGTTTTCCTGTCAGGAAGCTAAGCTAAGAACAAACATGAGACTTGCATAAAAAGATAATGCAGCTTCTCTAGCTATAATAAAAAACAAACAAGCAAATGGGATATGTCGCACCACTTATTTACACTTAATTCACTTGCATATACCCACTGCTCCAGAGTATGCTCACAGATAGACTACCTTTCTCTGCTACTTTCTCTACCACACACTGCACAGAAATCACCACTTCAGTTCCACACTAAGCCCCTCTAAGCTCTTAGTCACTCCCGTGCTGAACTCCACATCACTAGAAATTCTGCTGTGGCTTCAAGAAAATTAAGGAGAAAACATTTTTGTCAAATGGAGTCACACAACAATTTATCCAATGCAAAACTACTCACATCACTGTGTGATATCAATTTGCTGTGACAATATCTGCAACTATGCAGGATGCTGGGAGAAGGTGGTCTGTGTCAGGCAGGAGGCATTAGAAACGAGAAATTGTGGATCGGGGTAGGTGGCTGAACCTCTGTGTTGAGAGATGGGGTCCGGGAGGTCTGAGGGGCTGCTGCTTCCACTGTCAAATTTTTGTGCATACAATTGCAGTGGTTCTGGTCTTGTTTCAATGACCCCTCCTTCCCACACCATCACCAATTCCAATTTAACAAGGATTAACAAGGCTAGAGCATGCTGGAAAAACACAGAACTTCTCTAGGTAACATTTAGGAGTGTTGACTTGTCTCAGACTCCGTGGAAGATCAGTGCAGCAAGCAGTGATGCTTCACTGGTGAAAAAGGGTGCACGAGCTCACGTAGAGCTTCACGTATCATGAAGCTTAGATATTTCTCCTAGTTTATTGAGATGATCAGCACACAGGCAAAGTATTAGCTATAAAGTTTCTGCCTTCTGCTACCTGCTGTCAAATGCCCTAGTTTAGCTAGCGAAAACCTAATGCCAGCTGTAACCTAATAAAGAAAAAGGCTTTGGACTTTGCATGCATAACCAAAACCTGTCTGAATGACACTATAACCCTGCTGTTGCAGCATTTGTTCTCTCAAGGATATATAGTTCAGCATAAAATGGAGGACAACAGGGGAAGAAGATACAGGTATCTTTGTTGCACAGACCAACAAACAGATGAAATCCAAAATTTTGAAGCTGAAGTCAACAATGCCAACTTGCTATATGAATTGTGAAGTGAGAATTGTTAGCACATATGGTATATGTATCTTTGCTTTAACTCAGCCTCTCTGCAAAAATCAACAACTGCCAATTCCCCACCTCCCTCCTACCAGGAACTGGCCACTTTCCTCCATCACTGGCATTGCCCAGTCCTGAGCGTGCCCAGGAATTTCACTGCCTGCCTCACTGACGGTATTTCTTGGCAGTCCCTCATAAATATGGGACATCATGTTCTGCCCTCAGGAGACCCGCACCATGAGAGTCAGGAACATAGTTTAAAACTATAGGTATTCCTTTACCATGCAGGGACAGTATTTCTGGCTGGCTATACGTATTTGAGTGCATATTCCCTGGCAAAATAAGGCAGTGGAGACGGGATGAAACCAGGACTTATTTGACATTCTAGTGCTCAGGCCTGGTAAAACCAAATGTTTGACAGCTCCTCTTAAGAAGGGAGGGAACTCACCAAACTGTTAGGTTTTGGTGTAAGAGCTCACAGAAGGATACATCTGTAATCTCTTGCTATACTGCCCAAAAGAATGACAAATGGCATCCACTACTTCTTTCCATGCACTTTCCATGCACTGCAAACTCAATTTCAAACACATGACAACAAGAAACTGAGAAAGGGAAAAGCTATAGACTGAGTTTTTATCAGTTCATCTGGCTCAATAACAAAAGGTTCACAACTGTTCTAGCGACTGCAAACAGCTTCAGATAAGAGCATACAATTCACTGCTCCATGGACACCAGAAGTTGAATTTTCCACACAATGAAACAAGCCACAAAATATCTACCAATTTCAACAACAGCATGATTCTTGACTAGGTGGATGTTTTCTCTGAAAGGAGGAAAATACAACCAGAGTAATAGTCTTGCAGCTAAAGCACTGAACTCTAAGGACTTGCATGTAGCTCCTGACTTTGCAAGATGCTTCTTGTTTCACTCAGGCAAGTCACTTCAGAGTAAAGTAACCTCCCCTGGGGCGCAATTAAAAACAAAAATACTGATAAAGTGCAAAAGTAAAGACATACATGGGTTTCCTATTCTCCCATGTGAATAGGAATAAATTTACCACAAAAGAAAGCATTCCTTAAATTGTCTTTGTGTGCTTCTAACCATGTAGTTCTATGCAATGAGCAGACAAACTCCATAATGTTTTTTCTTCAGCCACTTTAGAAGGGACTTCTTTTCCCTTTTCTGTAAGTATAACCCTCTATGACAAAAAAAGTCTATTGCGAATATTTTGAAGCCCAAGTTAAAAGGACAGCCTGCCAAGAAAATTGTGATCATCCAGTTTGCAAAGTTTTTAACTACTTCCATAAGATCTATTCTGTACACTAGCAAAACTTGAATTTTCCCAGAATAAAGTCAGTAAGCAGACTCACAAACACAGCATATGCATGTACAGTTGTCCTTTCTCTCACCACTTGTTAATACCTACTTGGGAACTGATTTCCTGTGGGGCTAAATTACCTTCAATTGTGATATTCCTGTTATCTCACCAACCTCCTTGTCACCATAATTTGGTCTAATGTGGACATTAGGGAGATAAAACATACACACTGTACATAATTTTAAGCCCACAGTTGAGAGCTGCACCCTGAATGGGGCCTTAAACACAACAAAGTGCTTCCCTGAAATCTGATGGATTTAGGATCATAATGAGGATTAAAAAAAGGCTGTCTTGATGAATTTCATTGGACAACTATGTTCTTTTAAATAAGTTACAAGCCTACAAATAAAATTGTGACATGAAGCCCGTATCTTTTACCAGTCTTACCAGTTCTTTAAATAATGAGTCAGGGAAAAATAAGCCAGCAAGCTGTATCCTTTTCTGAAGACACAACCTTGGAGCTGCATAAGAATGTTCTTGTTCTAATTTAAAAACAGCATGAAATGGACTATATTACTTCGTTTTCTGAATGGCCCTGAATTCAAAACATGTTTAACAGGCTAAAGCTAAAGACTGATGTTTGCATTTTCTTTTACTGTCCCATTAATGCAGCAAATGAATAGAAGCATCATAAGCCACAGGGCTCTGCTATTTAGAAGCTGGCTGGCTCTTGCCCGATGTACAACTTCTATCTTACCAGAAATTTTGAAGAAACAGACTTAATTAATCATGTTTAGTCATGCCTGAATGCTCACTGACATTGTAGCTTAAAAGCAATACCCGCTCTCAAGGAACGTTTTTGGCATATTCCACACTAAGTTCTAGGTTGCATTTATTTATTTTCTAGAAGCATTTACACCTTCACTAGTGAGCAAAACCAATTTCAGCTCTGAGGCTTAGCACTCCCCATCCACAAAAGGGGAATTAATGTTAGTCTGTCTCTTTTGTAAATCATTTTGAGATATACTCAAGGGAAAAGCTGTTTAACATAAAACTATTCATCCTTGCCACTGATTTCTAGGGAAATCTTTCTTCTCCCCTCTCCAACTACCTGCCATGCTCCTGCTTAAATCAGGTTGGAAACCTACAAGTAGTCAATTGCAAAAAGTTATTAGTTGAAACTGAGAGGCCAGTTCTGCAATTTGACTCAACACTGTAGAAGTAAGTTCCACTGGACTGAGGTTTATGTGAGCAGATCAGAACCTACCTAACAGTATGCGAGACAAGAGACAAAGTAATAGGCCTCATTAATATAAATCCATATGCACTACTACTGAACTTTCAGACACAGTGTCTCAAGTTGAGCTTTTACTCAGGAATCCTGATGCCTCATTACACCTTGTTCCAGGTACAGAAACCAACAGCAAGAGCGTGACTTTCAGTGCCAGCAGGAAAAGTGTCCAGAAGCATCAAATCCAGCAGAGGTGCTTCTACTTCATATGCTGTCAACATGGCCTTCCAACTGAAAAACTGATTTCTAGAGAAAATCACTGAATATCAAAACCTAACACTGGTCTAAAAAGCTTTCAGGAATGCTTTGTTTTACTCACTAATGCATTGTTTTCCAACCACTAAGAGCTGTTCTTTAACTTTAGTGTAGTTTGGTTGCACTTGTTGTTCTTTTCACACAAACATACCCTCGCCCTGCACACTTTTTTCTTTTATTTAAAGCAAAAAAGCCCATCATAATAGATTAAAAAAAGCCACTACTTTCTGACATCTGGTAGGCAGCCTCACATATTTGAGATTGTACAAAGCATCCATACAAAAAACTGCCAGAAGCATACCTTTTGCAGTAGGTTTTTAGGAGACTGAAAATTAAAGTGTCACTTGCAAATAGTAAAGGTGTAAAAACTGACTAATGTCATTCCACAGTGCAAGGAAAAACTAGAGCCACTGAGGGCAAGGGGTGTGAAGGGAGTGCCAGCCACATCCTTCGCTGGGGCATCACAGGGGAGGTGGGCTGAGAGTCAGCCTGGGGCATTCCAGTGTGATGCAGATGCCAGCAGGCGCAAACGTGACTGCAGGGAGTCTCTGTAATCCTCTAAGTCTCAGTGGCATGTTCTAGATGATTATGTGAAATAGTGGTGAAGATTTTATTTTAATATGTTTTCTACTTTGTCAATCTCTCTTTTCAAGCAAGTTATATCCAAAATAATTATATTTCATTTCCCATTCTTTTCCCAGAGCCACAAAGCACGTGGTCATTTCTAGACTGACCTTGCTAATTTCAGGGAGAAGAAATATGGCAAATTTTCCTTTTTCTGAAAGCTCTCTCTGAGCAAGGGGCATAAGAATACAGATTTACCCAATAAGCTTTACTGGAAAAATGAAAACAAAACAGATAAAGAAATAAGTTTGGACAGACAAAGACAAGCAAAACTCTATTAGTAGTAATAAGTAATCCGTATCTAGACATATCCGTCATTCTGGAAAGGAAAACCACATCTCATCACACCTCCACCTATGTGCAGTCCTTGCTCAATGCACAACACAGTATACTATTGAACATACACTATTTGGAAATTATATTTTGTCAAACAAAACATGCCAGGATAGGGAATAATCTCACTCAGCTTCTTATTCTTCCATTTATAAGTTTAAAAAAAAAAAAAAAAAAAAAAAAGAGTGAGGAGCAGAGGATAGGTTAAAAAAAAATATTTGTGTCAAATCCTAACTCGGTTCAGCTACCTGCTTTCCTGCTTTTCCTTTCAGTATTACTCCTGTTGCTCCCAAGTAGTATTTTTTTGTTGCCAAGCAGCAGAGAGCTAATCAGTGCAATGTCATGTTTCCTTGTTTTCATCACTTGCTCCTTCCCACTTACATGCACACTGCTCCTCCACTCAGCTGTACAGGATGAAATCCCAGAATAAAGAGAAAGGGAAATGGCTGCAAGAAACACGAGAACTGAAAGCATAGTCTTGCACTCAGCCTGTAGAAATACCCGCTCCCTCAAAGTACTTGCTCTTATTAGTGAAAATCACCACTTAAGCCTTGGCCACAGAACACGCATTAAAATATCTAGCCAAGCAACTGGCAGGCTTGGGCTGTGCTGTGTTAGCCTATCCACTAAACCAGCCAGATGAAAGCTACAGCAGGTATTCCCACAGGAGATACAGTCACTGCAGTACTGGTAAAGCTCTGTTGAGGGCAATTGAGAGAATTTAGTATTTGTGCTGTAGTGCACATAGGAAAAAACGCTGTCAGAAAAACCTAACTACAGGTTCTGTCAATCCATTTGCTAGAATGAAAGAGATGCCTTATTTCAAAGCTACCCACTATAAACCATTAAAACACACCACCTTCTCCCCATTTTGTATTTCTTTGCTTCCTTACAATAGTAATCTTTTTCAGAGCAGGAGAGCGCAAAAAGATTTTGTCTTCCAGTATACAGACTAGCTTTGCATCAGTGCTCTTTTTCTAACCCAGGGATACGTCCCTGGTATTGTAAGAAGTATTCACCGCCTTCTCAGAAAGCTCCAGTCTATTTCTGTATTTGAAACAGCAGAAGAACCTAAGAACAACTGCTCCTCCCCTTTCACACACACATGCAGAGATGAGAAAGAGATTCCAGAATGCAGAAACTGACTGCACATACAAATCAAATAAAGAGAAGGAGTTTAAAGGGTCAAAATAACACAGCCATGGCAATGCCTAGCAGAGACTGACAGCATTGGAGACTGAGATCATCTAGTTACAGCACATCAAGAAAGGTGGTTTTCCAGCTCCCACGACCACCATTCTTCACCATGTTGTTTTCCACCCTTAGCGCTTTTGCCAAATGCTAGAAAGTTATGATAAACCAGAGGCTTTGTCTGAATTTTTGCTTACCAGAGAGGCCTAGAGAGTCAACCCAACAGCCATTCATAACTTAGAAAATCAACAGTTATGGAACTCATTGTGTCAGGAGTGGAAGGAAACTCCACTGTCGTCTTTCTGCAGGAGATCAGCAGTTAACCTCTCTTTTAAATAATTGCTGACATACCACCTTCCACTACATGAGCTTTTTTTGAAAAATACAAAGGCAGGTGTTACAAAGTAACACGTCTCTGATTCCCCATCTATGACCCAATTATCTTCTATTTTAGCCGTAGCCTTAATGACCACCTCACATCCAGGGTCCCTGACCCACGGGATTAATGAAACCAGGCCACTTCCCAAACATCTTCCAAGTAACATTGCCAGTTGGCATTTTCAAAGCCCAGAGAGGAATGTTCAGCCACATGGCTACCATTAAACCTAAATGAGAGCTGGGAAGGGAAATTCTCTAGTCAATGTTGAGAAAATTTAATCCCGGAGAGCAGTTAAGAAATTCAAGTCCACTTATAAGAGCATGACACTGTATTTAAAGCATTGCATGATAACTTCTTGCATTCATGAGCTACTGAATCAGTCTAGACGCTCTTTATGTTTAGGCAGCTCCACTATCTCGATACAGTTCCCCGTCTAGCAGGCAATGGGGAGGGCTGGGTAAGTGCAGCGTATCTGTCAGTTGAAGCAGACAAGAACATCTTGTACTTGAGCTGCTTGTTGAGTAGGTTTGAAAGGCAGACAAACCGGCAGACTAATTAGATTTTTTTAAACCGTGGTATTGAGAAGTAAAATCCTTATAACATGCTATCAACTTAAACATGTCAGTGCGTGATACCAAATTATCCCCAACAATAACAACAATAACATTTAAGCTTCAATGCAAATATCAGGGAAAGGGTTAAGACCGAAATTAAAAATACTTTGATCTAAACTGAGCTTTGAAGAGATCACAGAATGGTTTAGGTTGGAAGGGACCTTAAAGATCATCTAGGTCCAACCTTCACTGCCATGGGCAGGGACACCTTCCACTAGACCATGTTGCTCCATCCAACCTGGCCTTGAACACCTCCAGGGATGGGGCATCCACAGCTTCTCTGGGCAACCTGTGCCAGTCACCACCCTCAGAATAAAGAATTTCTTGCTAATATTAAATCTAAACCTAGCCTCTTTCAGTTTAAAACCATTACCTATCACTATCCTATCCTATCACTACACTCCCTCAGTCCCTCATGGACCATAAAAATCAAAAAGTGGCATCCTACAGTAAAATAAGACAAACTGTTTTTGCGTGTAGCCTGCATTCTGGAAAGGACACGCGTGATTCCCACCCTGGACCAGCACAGCACTTCTGAACCAAAACAGAAATTACTCCCCTTTCATTATTTTATCTTTTTTTATTTGGGGTAGTAGTAGTCAGAAAAGTAAACATAGTACTCACAGAAGAGTAAGAGGATACTGTCAGTGAAGAGGCCAAAACCACCCACAGAAATGCAGAGTGGCCTCCTCTAGAGCTGCACTACACTAACTGGAGGTGCACGGCGTGTTCAACACTCAGGCAGGTGCTCCGTGCAGGGCCTGGCTGCTGCTGTTTCTCACCAAAGCCCCACGCAGTGTGGGATCCCTCTGCCTCACCATCCCTGCTGGGCTGCCTGCAATGCTCTCAATCCCAGCATTCGCCTTCTTTAATTTTTCAGCAATCATCACTAAACCCAAAAGGTACCTCTGCAGGCTGAAATAAGTGAAACTAAGTAGACAGATTGAACCAACTCAATATACCCATCTTTGCTAAGCAACTGACTTAGTAAAGAAGTGGTTTGCAAAAACCTGAAGGGCACTTTGACCAAAGAGGGCAAAGCTGAACAAAACAAAGTGGCATGTAAATAGGAATAATGGGATGAAAGAGCATGATGAGGCTTAAAAATATATTTATTCCACTCTGGAATTCTCCCTTAAATGAAGATAATTTAATGCTTTATAATCCTCTGAATAACCCTGGAAAGGCCTCCCAGTTGCAGCACAGACATACAAAATATACCTTTCAGTGTTTCTCACTTCCAAGATTTGTAAGAATGATGTCTCATTTGATATGCCAAAAACCTAGGGTTAAAGCAACACATATTAACTGATTTGCTCATCTTTAATACTAATGGGAGTTGTGTATGCATGTGAAGAATTAATAGGATTTTCTGAGCAAGCAGCAAGAATGACTCATGCTAATGGTCATTACAAAAGAACACTGAGAGGACTGTAATGTCATGCTCAAGAGCAAGCATATGCTGTTCAGAGAAAATAAGCTAAGCACCTTCAAAATCCAATGGCTGTCTTAAATCCCATGACATCTGCCTAAATATCTATGGGTTTTTAAAGGCAGCTTCTTAGCCTTGCCAGTCTTACAGCATTGCTGACACCACTACTCAAAATAAACAGATCTGAGGGATCTTTCTACAACTCAGCTTTTCAGTAACTCAGAATCTTACTTGGTTTCAGACTGTAAGCTTTTCCATAACTATTGAAATAACATGGCTATAAACACAAGAAATGAATGCAGCAGGAACTGCATATTTCTGAAGAGCTATATTTTGCTCCCCTCCCAGCGATATGCCCACTCCATGTCCCTGAATGAGTCATCTGTGCAGGGGAAATACCTCCAAATTAGCAGATTAGCAACAGCAGATCATACAGACTTGGACACAATGTCATGGCTATGATCCTTCCAGATCCAAGCTCTCTATGCATATGCAGCTCTGATGACCTTGGACTGCGTGTTCCAGTACGTCCTTCTTCCAGAGTCAAGCAGCTCAGAGTCTCAGCACAATGCTCCGCTTGGACAAAAAAGTGTTCTCCTACAAAGAGGAGAACTTTGAGCACTTTTCCTTGTGCACACAAGCCAGTGGCAAAGTCTGCCAAGTGGGGAGTACAGATGGGGGAGAGGAAAGCAAAGCCACATAGTGCTGTTGCTCCCACCCAAACCAGCAATGCCGCCAGAGGCATGGTCAGAAGGCAGGTCCTGACCTTCATTGCACACGCATACCAGGACACAGGTGTGTAAACCTATTGCATAATTTATGCTGAATTATGCAATCCCTAGGTGTTCATTACCGATCAGATGCTACCACAAATCATTAGCAAAAACAGGGAAATCCTGAATAAACATGACCTGTTTTAGTAATAGGCAAACTATGCTTTTGGGCCAAGAAATTATGCATATTATCCCAGGAATAAAAGTTACTGAGCAATAAATAGTAATAGGTCCACTACTAGTACTACAAAAGACAAACCTAGGAATACACTTGTTTGCATAAATTGCAGTTGATCTTATTTGGTAAGACTATAAATGTCCTAATTTGGTTTTAAAAGTAAAATCAATTGTAAATTTATTTAGACCAATTTACCTGCCTGCCTGTTGTACATCACTGTGCCTGTATTGATTGTTTGAGATGGAACTCATTCCAAATTGTATTGATTTAATTCATTAGCAAATTTTTAGTGAAACATATTTTGTGGTTTCAGGACAGAAGTACGTAAAGCTCCATTTAGAGACTGCAGGACTGGAATGGGGGGTATTGGGAGGGGGCTCAAGTTTCTCCCATGAATAAGATTTACAACCAGCAATAATATGAATCATCAGTTTCAGACAGAAGAACCATTTTCTAAACAATAAATAAGAAAAACTAGGAATGGAAAAAGCCTAGATACATTGATAGGGGAAAAAAAAACCAGTCGGTGAAATAAGAATGGTGTGAATAATTCAGAAATAGTACAGTGTATTGGTCATTTTAATGGACATTTTGATTTATGGATTTAGGTGCCTAAAATAGCTCAACAATTTATAAAGCATCTTAAAATCAACAAATCATGAGTAGATTTGTCTGGCTTTACAGCAAGGCAGTTGAGCTGCATTTGTTACCTTGGTAACTGAAGATACCTAGGTTACCATGGCTACGGCTCCTTTAAATTATGTTTTGCAATTCCTCACTCCCCAACTTTTGTGACTATTTTGAAAAAAAAAAAAAAAGATCCTAGTATTATGTCAACACTTGCACTGAGACAAAAGGTCTGTAAAATTTGAATTTTCTCAGCCCACAAGGCCATGTTAAGAATAAGCTAATTTTTCTGCTGCAAATCTTTAGCTTGCTGAGAGACTGTGTCATGAAAAGCTTGATCATCACATACTCAGTGCAACACTTCCTATCAAAAACCAGCTCTACTGCTCACCAGAGAAACAGAGCAGAAATTAACTCATACCATGTTGCAATTTCTCTGTGCATCACGGTTTCCCACAATAGGGCAGATGCCTGGATTGATTAATGAAACTTGGGGAAAAAGAGAGTCAGAAATCCTGGGTTCTTGTTTCTGAGGCAAAGGAGGTGGCAACAGGGAGTGCATTCACCTCCCCTGACTCCAGACAGTACCCAAGATAGGCTTCCTATACAGCCCAGAAAGGACAGCTTTATGCAGGAAACAATTCACTACACTCAAATCTGTGTCCTCTGTATTATCCTGAGGTTAGAGGGACATTTATGTTGCAAAATTGCGAGTAATGTGTTTACGGAAGTTGCTTTCATCTAATGCATCAAGAAGAGAAAAGGCCTTTTCCACCTTTCCAGAATATTGTACAACTTGATCTGAGGAACAGGGCATTCAAGGAAGATGTCACAACAGAAAGCTGCCTCTTTCTCCTCATTGAGGTTATAGTGCAAGTTAAATATAAAAATACTTCAAACTCTGATTGAGAAATAAATAATAATTTTTGAAAAAATAATCAGAAAGTTTGATTTTGGCACCTTTTAATTACCCAACTAGCTCTATGTTTTAAAATAATCTTTAACTTTTCCTGCCTGGGAAGCAGTTTCCTGTGCTCTCCTATGACGCTCCCTTGCACATGGTTCGTGCCCTAAGCAGGCCTGTGGCAGCACACAATTGCCGCAAATCACTCGAGAATTAGAAATGGAGTGGGTGAAAATAACCCCTCTGGGGTGAATGCTATTTTCCATCCTTGCCAGCTAACAGAATATCTAGCTTAAGCACAAGTCCCGGCTTTCTCTGTTCTTCAACTTCACCCCCAGCCCCATCTCCCCCATCTCTTTGTTTTCTGTAGCTGACTGCATTCACCATACTTACTACCTACAAGTGTATGAATTGCTTTTTTCAAACAAGTCAGCATCACAGACCACTCTTTATTTTTAAAGACCTTCTTTCTAAATAGACTTCTGTATGTAACCATTTGCCCAAGGGCAGGCTGCAGAAAGAACATGGGACAGCAGTCTGTCTCACATTCGGGAAAGAAAATACAACTCATCCAGACATTCCCAGAGAGAAGTTACACTGTTGGAATCAATGCATGTCCAACGCCAGTTCATTTCACCCATTTTCCCTTAATTTTTGATGCAGTTTTTTACCTATTATATGGCAATACTTGCTAGAGAAGATTTCCAAAAGTGATTAGTGATTTCTGGTGATTCACAGTTAATGAGTCTCCAAAGCAAAATCTCCTTAAGGGCCAGATTTTCATAAACTGGCAGTCCAATCCTGTTAAAATACCTGATAAGAAATTTTAGTGTTGAGGACTTCAGTATCATGACAAAATACTGAAGTCACTAGAAAGGGTAGTGGAAAAGTTCTCATCATTCTCTAACCCAGAATGGCCATTTCTAGAGGTACTGATCTAGCAGAGTTGCGCAAAGAAGAACAAAACCCTGAGAGCCTACACAAATCTACAGCACTGCCCCCCAATCATTAAAACACCCCCACACCCCCATCACCACCACCACATTTGCTATGTGTTGGGACTCACTGCACTGCAAGGTTAAAAAGAAGAGCACGGCTGAAAGACTGAGCTGGAATTTCATGACCAGATGCCTTTGAACTCTGCAAACACGAGTTCTGAGGGACTGTATCTTGGCTGGCAGACACAGCTCAGCACTCAGAATATGACAGTCCTATCCATCCCTGTGGAAGTCTGGATACTAAGACACATGTCTTGAACTGTACTCCCTAATTTTGCCCCAATCTAAGACCTCAATATTGGTAGCTGTGTAGTCAAAGTTAAAACAACATACTTCAGAAATACAGAAATACTTCTAACCTTGGAGCCTCACAATCACCTTGGCTATGGAACAGGAGCAGCATCTACTTGTTTTGCCTTACAAAACAGTTGCAAAGATTGATACCTATACTAACATTTCAACAGTATTTTCAAAGCATAAGGAGTTCCACACTGTTAAATGCTATGCAATACTTCAGGTTCTTTGTAGCACAGGTAGATGCATTATTCAAACAAAGCTCAAAAAATGAAGGATATTTCCTTTATGTTGGAGGATAGAATTCAGAAACTAAGTTAGTTCTTCAACCACAGTTCACATCATACCTGCCTGTGCACTTGAGTAAACTAAATAAATGCAAATACACCACAGATGATACAGACAGAATGTAGCAAACAATAAAAGATGAGAGGATCCTATTATCCCACAAGATGTTGAGTGTACTGCAGCACACAAGCTAAACACGGTTGCATAATATTGCTAGTAAATCCCTTAAAATATTGTAAATTCCTTTCATCTTATGTAGAAAACAATTTTGCTCTAGGTTCAGGCTGTGACTTACCTTGTCTTTCTTTTCTAATCTTTCCATCTTTCTTTTAATCTTGACTGCATGAGAGGTTGTTTTTAGAAGTGTTTGCTTGTTGCTTATGCAATATACCTCACAGTAGGTGTTTAAGGGTCTCTTTCTCTCAGAAATGCTGAACCTTTTACATCCCCAACTAGAAGGGGTTAACAGAGAATGGTACTTAGTGCAGCTACCCAGCTCCAGTTGAGATGGTGACTCTCACTGTAGCTACCTACAAAGGGCTATTGGGAGCCCTTTTGAACTGCTGTGAGCAAGACAGCAATGCTGTGCAATGAGCCCTGAGGCGTTACCCCTGGAACTCCTCTCTGCAAGAACTTCACAGTTGCTAACGCTGGACTGGCTTAAGGGGAGCGGTAGTCACTACACATAACTGATAGCCAGGTTAGTATCACAAGTCTGATATGTGACTCATCAATTTAGCCTTAAAAATATAATAATGAAGACAACTTTTTTCTGTCACTGTCCCGCGTATAAGCACAGTATTTACATGTCTGTAGATATGCACTAATGTAGCTAGATCGGGTACAGTGAATATACACAGTAGGATAAAATATTTTACGAGGGAAAGAAAGGGTGGTACAACCCTCTCTTTCAAATCAGGATAATGCTGTCATCAAGGGGAGTAGGAATGTGCACTAACTGCCCTATACTGTATACCATCATAGATGCTCATGGGATGGCAGATGCCCTTCTGAGCTTGGTTGTAGCTGTCCTATCTCTTCCTGAGGTTCATTTGCTGGCATGGTAAATTTGCAAACACAGCAGAGAAGGGATCTGTAGGTAGTAGACTATAGCAAGTATACATCTTATACCTGGGAACAAGTGAAACAGAACTCCACAAAGGGAAATTATTATTAGTAAAAGCTGGCTTATGTTCAATTTTTGGAATAGGAATCAGAGTGGGTCTGGTGCAGCAACACTGCACAGGAGATCAACCTGCATTCAGAGAGTAGAAGCAAACCTCCTGTCCATGGCATGGTTACTTTACAGGGCAAAATACCTGGAAGCCCACGCTGCATCCTGAGTGCTGGGAGTGAGGGAGGTGATCCTCTTGGCTGGCCCCGAGTCTGTCCTCCTGGTAAAGCCTCCTTCCAGAGAATGGTGCCCCAGCATGATGCCTCTCTGCCTGGGAGAAGCAGCCCTGGCAGACCTGGAAGAGAGGAAGGGGGCTGTGGCTAGCAGAAGGCAACACGTAACAGGAGTCAAGGGCTACGAAGAGCCCTTTCTCTCCTTTCTTATGAGATGAAAAGCCCTGGAAACACAGTGCTTGGTTCCCCCAGGCAGCCTCTATCTTCCTCTGGGTGGCAGGTCCCTCCCTTTCAGGGGGTTCTTAATCCAAGGCCACCCCTAGTAATAGTAGCTACCCTGGCAGGCTGTGCACACGAGAGGAGAATGGGCCCCTCCACCAGTTCTGCATGCTATAGCCAGGCATCCCCACACTGCTTGAGGCAGGTATTAGATACCTAATATACAAACATATATTTATGTTGAACATATTTCTATATGTAATTCAGCATATTATAGTTTATATATATTATATAATATTATGATGTTTACTACATATTATTGTATGTACATTATAAATATTACATAGGACACTGTATGTAATATATACCATATAATATTGTAATAGAGTACAGTATAACTAATCCACATACAAATATATATGTGTGTCTGTATTTATAATTTTTTATATATATTAATCTTATTCTATATGTATGTATATAACAAAAGGTTGACGTTCCTTATTCCACCATTGGTGACACACATCTTCATATGTACTTAGGATTTTATTATTGAATGGAAATTTGCAGCCACGCTGCCACAGCAAGTGAATTTGAAATTCTTCAGCTGTTTGTGGGACTAGAACTGGGGAAGAATTCTGTATTTTGGGGCATTACATTGGATTACCATTCTTAGGGCAAGAGATCCTGCCCTTGCTGAGAACTTACTCTTGAAAAAAACAGTCAGCACTCACTGAGTTCAATACCCTCAATATTGCTGGTCTGAGCCAAGACAGACTATATGACAAAGGCTGTTTTGGAATTTGCCTCCACAAACCTACCAACACAGTTTTATAAGTTATTTTGTCACTAATTTGGATATCTAAATTGTCTCATAACCAGTCAAAATCTAGTATTTGCAAAGATTGCTGTCAATGGAGATTTTGTATGAGTGAGGATGCTCCCATCCTGTGTATTATCCTTGCACAAATTAAACTGTGCAATAGACTCTGCCTAGCTGGGGAATGAAACATTTTTTGCTTTCCAAAATATTTTCTCATTTGCTTTAATAGTTGTTGGAGTTTCTTAATGTTTTATAACAACTGACTAAAGTGATGGGACCAGATAATTTAGATATTTGATACTTAGGTTTTGAAGAGCAAAGGCACAAAAGGACTCAATATTTTGAAACATATTTAGACCATCTAGGAGCTTAACAGGGCTTTTCTGCTACACACTGCACAGTAGTAAGGAAAGAACTGTGACCATAGCGCTTTAAAAGCACAAAATGGCAGCTATGGCTTAAGCTAAATGAACACTATGGGAGGAAAAGTGTCTACAGCACACTGCTAGTCATAATCTGGAAAACAAAAAAGTTAATGAAAAAAGGTTTTCACTGAATAATGTGAAATTGTCTAAAATGAATCAGTCATTGAAATGCCTGGGGTTTAACACCTCATTTTCAGCCACCTTGTGAAGAACCCTGGCTTTTCAGGGACTACATCATCTGTCACATCCATCCATATAAACTGCAGCGAAAACAGGAAACCCTGAGCTCAACAGGTAGTGGCACCAAAGGGATCCCAGGGCTTCCAGTTTTTCAGAGTGATGAGTGCCTCAATTCTGAGGTGCTCAGCTCAACTATCAGAGGGTAAACACAGCTGTTCCTGGAATTTAAAGCTCTTTGGAACATCTCTCAAGAGTGGTCAGAAACTGAGGTTTCAAAATCCATGGTCAAATAGGAAAAAGGCTGGTCTGTATCTCCAAAGAGGAATACTATCACAACTGCTTTTGCTACAATATTGCTTTGGGAGAGAAATTGGATTAAGGACTCCACCAGTGTAGGCACTGCAGACCCAAACTGCTCACCTCTGGGGATGATGCCTTCTGGATCTTCCCATAGTCCTACATAGGAGCTGTCAGCTTCCTATTGACTAACACACCCTACAGCTATTGCTGAGTGCACGTGGAAGATGTGCAGGTAGATTTCACACCCTGTCCATGTGAATTAAGCCACCTCTGGGCAAGTTACAGTGCAGAAGCCGTAACAAAAAGGGGAAAAAATAGTCTGTCTCCCCCACAAAGAGTCCCAGGACTTATGTAGCCTACAGCTAAATTCAAGTCAAAAGAATACCTAAGTCAGCAACTTGAAGAGAGAGAGTGTGTGTGCATGTGTGTATGTATGCAAGAGAGTAACACCTGTAATTATCTTTGTAGTTTCACATTTCCAAAATCAAAATCAAGGATTGGTCAGAGATACATACTTACCTTCACCTGGCTGCACTTGATGCTAACCATGAGCATGTGTGTGATTTTTTTATTCAATTTGGAAGGAGAAAAATAAGAACTACTACTAAACCACAGGAAGCCTCAGGACAAAGCAGATTTTGCAAGTCTTTGGGTTTTCCCAGTTGGATTCTGCTTAGCTCTAGTCAGGAATTCCCCTTTGTCAAGGAATTGCATAAGAAATGCCTTTTCTCTTCCCACAAGGAAGGACAGGCAGCAAGTTAGAGAGGGAGGAAGGGTGATTTTTCTCAGGAGACAAAATAGCATCCAGAACAAAGGTGGTGAGGTGAGATCCTGAAAATCCTAATGCATGACACTATCACCAATCATTGCTACAAAACTCTCCTTTTCAGTTTAGAACCGAAAGTGTGCAGAGTCCAAAAAAAGTTACCAAGTGCCTAACAGAAAAAGACTGAAAAGCCTAGCAATAATGGGCAATTAAACTTCCCTGGTTTCATTTGTCATGAGTTAGTTTATGTTCCAGTGTATGAGATGTTACATGACTTTCTCAGTATCTTTAATTCTAGAGCATTTGACAGAACTGACAGCATAAAATTGTGTGGCACCATCTGAAAATAAGATTAATAATTATGTTGAATTTATGCAGCAAAAGCATGAGCATATGAAAACAGGAGTCTAGGACTCATGGAACATTTGAATGTTTAGTGCTTATTAACTTACAAAAGAAGGAAAACATCTGCAAATTTCTAAATGCTTAGCTGTCTGTAATGGATAGGACAAAAGTAAACAAGCTTAAAATGCAGCAAAGATGATTTTGGTTAGGCATTAAGAAGAAAAAAAACACAGATAAAATATAGTGAAGCACTGGGATAAATTTCCTGCAAAATTTCTACAATATTCACCATTAGATGTCCTTAATAAGAGTCAATATAGCTAACTTTCAGGAACGATCAAGGACTGTGCTTTGGGACAGGGGAACGACACTTGGACGCCCCTACCCAATGTACATTTCCACAGCCCCTCGAAGAGGTGGGAGACTTTCTTTCAACACTTACAGCTCCTTCTGCAGTGTCCCATATAGCTAGCTGCAGAAGTCCTGGGGCCCTTTTAGATCAGGCATCTATATATGTTAAGATGAGAATTTCCCATTGAGCTGTTGCTGAGCAATATGAAACTTACTCCCACCATACTGTCTCCATATAGTTCTCACTACCAGCCAGACTAGGGAGCTAGCAAGGAAGCCTGCAAAATAAATTCACATCTCTTCTGTGACAGTGTTCCTATTAAATCACAAGATTTAATCTATCCTAGATGAAACTGGAAAACTTGCCTGTGACCTACAAAGAACCATTCCAACCTTTGCCTGGTGACCAGCTGGCTGTGGTCACAGAGAAACACTGTACACACCATGCTTGCAGTTCTGATGCAGTCTTTCTTATCCCAGTAACTACCTTGTCAAAGCACATGGCTGCCTGCTAGGACTAACATTTGAGAGATCTGCTTCTAATTGATTTATTGCAATGTCAACACTGAATAGCTTAAGCATATTTTCCACAGATGACTGCACTTTTTTTTTTTTTTAACACACTGTTTCATGTCTGCATGCCACTAAGCATTCCAAGATTTTTTTGCAAGCTGTCATATTTTTTTTTGGCATTACATAACTATTTCATCCATGGGCTGCTAGTGGACTTTTTAGCTGACTCTGGAGCAAGCTCTGTCTATCTGCAAGCCTACTTCGTCCAGTTATCTCAGCTAAGAAACATGAATTTGAATAGTTGTGTGAATGACCCAGGATGTTTGCTGATGCGAGCTTCTGTATCGAGTGTCTTATCCCCCTGAAAGAAGACAGACAAACTGCCAAGATGGTCATCTCTCCCTTCACAGAGAAAAGCTTGGTGGTAACATCAGATTGTGCCCTCATATATTTATTTCACACCTACAAAAGCAGAACTGGATTTTTCCCCTTGCAAATAATTTCAGTTTCATAATCATTGCTCAAAGGATCTCAAAACATCTTACGTTAGGATTCTTAACGAAATGTTGAATGAATGCTTTTTGACAGTGTCCTTGCTTTTGCTCACTTTCACAGCATTAGCTGGTTGCTAGTGTCATGTGCCTACATTTAGTCATTTGATCAGTCATAAAGATTCAATATTTCTTTCAAAAATCAGCAGAGTTACTTGCACATTCAAAATGAGTCATTTTTTTGAATCAGAGTCCATATCTCTAAGAAAGCCTGGAAAAATTGGTCTTGACGGATAATAAAGTAGTTATAAAGCTAAGTACTTTAAAGCAGCTTTCATTTAACCCAAACTTTGGCTGAGCTGCAGCAAAAAGATTTGTCCCTATTGTTACACATTTTGGTGATACATGGACTAAGTTTTAAATGAAGAGTGGTTAAAGTACAGTTTTCAGAAGGCAAAGCTTTGTGATTCAAGTCACAGATAGGCAAATTTTGGCAGCTTCATACAGGTGTAATAGTTTTCAGAGGCAAACCTCAAACAGAAGAACTACTGTAAAAGGAAGCTGGTAAAGTATTTAAAGAGATACCTTGTGAATGGAAATCATGGAGTTTTATGCTGGTCTAGCAAAAAGCACAGGACTCTGGTTGTATTTGAATTACCGATGCTTTGTAGAACACCACTTCATATGTTGCCAGCACTGATGTGAAACTCTTCTGATCCTAGGTTGTTCCTGCATGATATACAGCATTTACCAATCATAGACCTACTGAAAAATTAGTAGACCTGGGATTTTTTTATTATTTTCCTCACTTGCTCCCCTGCTCCCCACCCTCTAAAAAGAAAAAAACGCAAACCAAAAAACCCAATCCCAACATATTGGATCTCACCAGAGTCATAACATACTTTTCTGGAAAGCCCACAGCACTAATAGCTCCATCATTTGTCCTTTGGAGACAAAGATGGATGGTGAGAGTGTTCTCATCTCTGATTTCAGTCTTGGCAAGCCCTGGGTTCGCCTATGGGAGAAGTAGCAAACTTCATGCTGCTCAGAGGCCCTGCTCGTACAGACTAAGATGGCAAAAGCTTAGGTCCTGTGCTTTGTGGGTTCAACAGGACCAGGAGGGTTATGATGTAGTGATTTAAATGTTTTTGTCATTAAAACCAAAACTCACCGGAATAGATCAATAGAGAGGGTGCCACTTCTATAGAAAATACCCTGATGCTTCAAAAGATGTAGTTCAAACAAAATGCCATCTTCCTCTGCCTTTCATCCAGAGATTCAGGGAAGGGTAGAATTTCCTGGATTTCCCTGCAAAAGGGTAGGGACTAAGAACCACTTTTTAAATATTTCTGTTAGCAGTTGCAAAGGGACTTTTTGAGTGTGATCTGTTTCTTTTCTTCCTTCTAGCTTGAGTCAGGATTGTCAAATGATTCTGAGCAGTATCAAAGGAGAAGAGCACCTGTCTGTGGCATGCTGCTTCTACTACCTCACTCTGAACATGTGATCTGGAATGAATTATGAATGGTGTGTCATGTAGACCACTATTTCCTAGAAAACAAACTCTGAAGTTACTGAAACTTGACTTGCAAAAACCATGCTGCTTCCAGTGCCACCACACGCTTTTCTTGTTGTCTATGGTCCAAGAGTGGTGTCTCTCTTATCAAAGACTCAGCCCAGGTCTCCCTTCCCAGGTCCCCACTCCAGACATACACTGGGCTGGACACTGGGCAGACATAAACTGGGAGACAGTCCCAAGCCCCAAAGAGTTTACTATCTCAATAAAAAAAAAAAAATGTAGACAAAGGATGGTGCAAAAGATGCAGGCACACATGCTTGAAGACTAAGAATGTGTCAGTGGTTGAGGTTGGAAAAGAGCCTCAGTCATCTGATTTCTGTCCCAGTGATTTCATCACCACCCTTCACTGTCCATCTGCATTGAAGTCTGGCAATTCCAGGCACTGTATCAATGAATTCTAGTAGGTTACTGGGCTTATTTGTTTAAAACAAAACATAAAAAATGTTTTTTATCTCCAAGATCATAACTATCACAGAAATGCAAGGTAAAGTGCTGGTTTAGAAACTGATTCCCAGAAGTAAACAGTCACACCTGTGTATTTAATACTGTCTGGTCCAATCCTCAGATCTTTATTCTGAGTAAGCTAGCCTCCTAATCCTCAAGTATTAGAAGGTTTATTTGTGTTTTTAAGGCTGTTGGACTTTTGTTTTCTTTCCGTGCTGAGTGGAAAGATACTGGCACGTTATTCATGAGAGGCTAGGTCTTATTCTGTTACCTTGCTCCTTTTACAACTACGTAAAGCTGATATGAAACACTACTATTCTGAATTAATTGGCACTTCATATTCACACAGCACTGGCAAAAATGGCTAGTTTGACATAGGGCAGGGGAGAAGCAGGTCTTTGAGATTAGATAGATAGATAGATAGATAGATAGATAGATAGATAGATAGATTTAATCAGAGGCAATAAAAATTGGATGATACAATTCTCCACTTATGGGCAAATGTCTTTTAGATTCTTTCAAAATAACCTTATTAAAATATATCTGCTATTAACAGAAATTATGCAGGAGTGTAATTTATTCTCTCTCCAGAATGAAGACATTTTAATGTAACTGATATTTTAATCAAAATATCCCATTTTAAAATCTCTTCTCTGCCTTCTCTTATGGCTTCTGCAGTTTTGGACAATCTGAGATTTTTCTTTGTTGGTATTACAGCTAGAAAAAAGCAATGGCAGCAGCATCTCTAGTGAAATAGGAATCATTCACATGTGTCAAAGCAGATAAAAGAGTTTTGATCAGTTCAACACTTTACCTAGGTATTTTCTTTAATTATAGAAAATTTTAGCTGCCATTATGTAACAGCATGTGATATCACTTCATAAAATCCTCACTCCTTTCCCCCAGCCCATTCAGATCCTAGGAAGAAGGGAAATTCTGTTGTAAAATTTAAGTAAGAAGATTAAGAACCACTAAATAATACTAGAGCAATCCATTGGTTTGATTAGTGTTCACACCATTATTAGTGAAATAAAAAGAGACAGCCTTATTTTCAAAGATGTTAGAACATGTACAAGTCCATAGTTTTCACTAGATTTTACCAGCGTTGCTCATCTCTGGACTTGACAACCTATCACGTTAGGCATGATGGCTGATCTCTGTTGGCCTGTGATGGTGGGCCAGAGAGCACTCATTTATTGACCCCTTTGGCATGAATGAATGCTGGTCTCCTTAGAAAAACATACTCACTGAATTTGGTGCTATTGGATTTTGCTTACAGGTTCCTAGATCTTTTATCAGATAATTAACAAAGAAAAATATTCAGAATGAAAAAAGGGGTGGGGGCAATATAAACTGGGGATCACAAACATAAAACTGTGCCAATGATACATTACGCATTCATTTGTGGCAAGCTGCTGAACTGCTGCATCCCAAGAAGCTGCAGGTGATAAATCTATCAGAGATGGGTGCCAGTGAATGAATTGTCAGGCCTGATTCTCAGGCATTTCTGCACTTCTTTGGATCAGCCAAGGCACTGGGGAACTGTAACAGCACCTTTATTAAAGGGCTGCTCTCCTCCTTTCAGTCTGTGCAGATCTTCTTCTAAAACAGAAAAAACAAGGGCCTTTCAATATTGAAGCATGGAATGACTAAAGAGCATTTTTACTTCCCATATATAAAACAGGTTTTAGGATTAGACAGTCATTCAACACAGAAAAAAAAATTAAATTGAAGAAGAAATACTGGGATTCTTTCTGTCAATAACAATGCTCAGGCACGGTTTTATGAAATCTTGAAACCACTCCTACAACTTCCAAAGCTGAAAAGCATTCAGGAACATGCCCATCCCTGGGAAAGGTCTCTGGATGTTGTAAATACAGATAGGAGAAAGCAAAAGCTTCACGTTCATTTAGCAGGTGCTTCCTGCTCTGCTGAACCATGGACTAAAAGTTCTCAATTCACCTCTGAAGCCAAGGTGTGCACACACAACGGCTAACAGCAAGAGAGATCATGGGTGTAATGTTCTCTACGGGTAACACTGCTAGTATGTACCACTGCAGAGAACTTAAATGTCCTGTCAGAATTGGTTATTTCTTCCCTTCAATACAGCAAAACATCACTTTTCAAAATACTTGCTGTGCAAGGTCAGCCTGAAGGTTGTCCTAAGCAGGAAAAACTCACTCAGGAGAGATATTCATATAGACCAAGAGGAGAATTGCAATTTGAGTCAGCATAAAGAAAAGGGCCTTCTTCACAGATCCCCTAGAATTCAAAATTATTTTTTACCCCTCTCTGCTTCTTATCCGTGAGTGCTACCTGACTTAATGGCATGTCAGCGTTTCCTTCTGCTGCTTGAATTCTGAGAGCTCTACAACTCTATGGTCAAAATCTGCTGCAGGCTGAAATGAAGCAGACATGCTGAGGCTGCTAGGACCATTTTCCTGAGTTCTTGGTGCAAGGTGCCTTTTGTTTCTCATTTTACTCATATACAGACAATTGGGGTACTAATCTCTACTTAATTAAGCTTTGAGTATTAACTATATCATACACAAACTGACTTTGACCACTTAAAAGACTCTTAAACCTGTTTTTCAGGGAGACTGTTGATATACTAAAGTCAGTAACATTAAAATGAAAGCATATAGAACCTGTACACATTTATCTACGATCACAAAGCACAAGACAAACATCAGCTGGTATTTTTTTCAACCTATTTTACAGATGGGGAAACTGCATGGAGAAATTTCCCTGTTAACAGGAGAATCTGATAAAAAGATACCTGCAGTCCTGCTTCTCAATTTCCCTAACCTCCAGACTGTTTATCTTCCAGATAACTATTTATATTAGACATTGACTTCAGCACATATCAGCACATATATTAGATCATCACGTAGCAATGCTATGATAGCCTGAAGCATTTAGGGGAAGGTACTGTCATTTTTAAAATCTCTGATAATGGCTAGGTTCTGATCTCTTTGGAAAGAAAGTTGGACTTGAAAAGCAGAAGAGCCTGTTTGCTTCTGTATTCTTCCAAACTGCTTTACTCTTATTGGCCAAACACTGGCAGAGGCTGCCCAGAGAGGCTGTGGGATCTCCAGCCTCAGAGGTATTCAGACCTGGACTGGACAAGACCCTGAACAGCCTAGTCCAACCTTGAAGTTGTACCAAACATCCTCCAGAGGGCCATTCCAACCTAAACAATTCTGTGGTTTTATTCTCAGCCGGTTTCTCTATATTCTATTAAACAGCTCACCTCAAAACGTGGCAAATCCTTCTTTTGACTTTGTTTGCTAATAGGGAAGGTAACGTCTAATTCTGCAGTAGGTCTACCCAGGAAAGAAACAGGAGGAACTTCTTGATTGCAGGAGAGCTTTGGTAGCTTGAAGCATAGGTTATTTTTACCTGGTCTAGTCCTGTGGCAGCAATTTCTTTTAGATTATTGCACTGCATTTACTGGCAACAGACAATTAGAAGAAACTAGTTCTTTTTAACCCATATTTCGTCTACACTGCTGAAAAAGGGATATTATGAATAACAGGTCACTATAAGAATATTTGAACATTATTTTAATTACCACAGTTGCTCATGCTCATAAAGACAGTGAAATATCTTACATAACATCTCTTGTGAAGGTGACACACAAGAGAAACAGGAAGATAAGAGATGTAGGGAGTGAAATGGAAGAGGTATTACCATTACTGTACCACTCCAACAACACAGAGAATTGTTAGATATACGTGAACTACTTAACTGATTAAGGAAGGACTGAGCAGAGGAACTGTGGTTACAAGGGCTGTGAATTTTGGCCTGACTGACCCCCTCAATTATCCTGGAATACAACCAAGAGATCTCCTTTAGGCTGAGGAAAGCCTGAGGAAGCCAGAAACTGAAGCAGAAGAGGCAAATGCTCCTAAGACAAACACTCATTGACTTTGGGGGCTGCTACCACCTTCACTGTAATGATTAACCAAATTGTAATCCAACATTCTTTAAAAATATTTACCTAGTTCTGGTACAAGTCTTACATTGTAATGAGAATCTCTTCAAGAAAACCTTGTCTTCTAAAATTCAATAGATCTGTCTCCTTTTGGATCAGCTGACAGGCATACCTGAAACCTCTTTCTTCCCCTCCCTGCCCCCTGCCCCTGAAACATCTGGAGAAAGGAACTGAGAACAGAGATGTTTACTCTAGGAGAGCTTGGTTTGCTATGTGACTGTTCCTCAACCTGTCCCTGGGATTTGGTAACAAAGTCTGATGATACCAAGCAGGACTGTTCCTTGCGGTAAAGCCCAACTGAGACTACCACTAGTATTTACTAGTACCTTCCTGAGATCTGAAATACCACAACTGTCACTAAGCTGGCAGCAGGAGGTGACCCCATACCACTGACACAATGCTGCAAAAAGACTCTTGCATGACAATTGTCCTAGAAGGTGTGCTCTATCTTTAAGACCAGGAAGTAACAGAAGATCAAGTTCAGGAAGGTAGAATTTCAATATGTCCTTAACCTTAAATCCCACAGAAAGCTCTGAGATTTAAATGCTTGCTTGCTTAAATTTACACTCAGACTAAAGTGCTATCTGCATAGGAACGGATGTTAGCACGTACTTATATACTGCTCTCCTCTGAGTTTGAATGTTAGGCTGTCTTTGCAGGTGAGACATGGCTTCTTAAGGCCACAGGAAGGCTTGGCATTATCTTTAGTTTTAATACAGCTCTTGTCTCTCCCTGATGCTTCAGAATGAAAGCTTCTGTATATTTACCTACTGTTTACATTTCTCTCATATCTTTCTTTTCACAGTATGTGGCATTTGCCTCCCTCTTCTTCATTCTGGTCTCCATCACCACCTTCTGCCTCGAGACCCACGAGAGATTTAACCCTATTGTGAATAAGACAGAAACTGAATTCATCGGGAATGACACCCAGGTGCGGCACTACAGGGAAGCAGAGACTGAAGCCTTTCTCACCTACATCGAAGGTGTCTGTGTGGTCTGGTTTACATTTGAGTTCTTGATGAGAGTCACTTTCTGCCCAAACAAGGTGGAATTTATCAAAAACTCTTTGAACATCATTGACTTTGTGGCCATACTGCCTTTCTATCTAGAGGTTGGACTCAGTGGCCTGTCTTCCAAAGCTGCTAAGGATGTCCTGGGCTTCCTCCGTGTAGTCCGTTTCGTACGAATCCTGCGAATTTTCAAGCTGACCCGCCACTTCGTTGGGTTGCGGGTCTTGGGACACACCCTCCGCGCCAGCACAAATGAATTCTTGCTGCTCATCATATTTTTGGCATTGGGCGTCTTAATCTTTGCCACGATGATCTATTATGCCGAGAGAATAGGTGCTAAACCAAATGACCCTAGTGCCAGTGAACACACACACTTTAAAAATATCCCCATCGGCTTTTGGTGGGCTGTTGTCACCATGACGACCCTGGGCTACGGAGACATGTATCCTCAGACTTGGTCAGGCATGCTGGTGGGGGCCCTCTGTGCTCTCGCTGGTGTGCTGACCATTGCCATGCCTGTCCCTGTCATTGTGAACAATTTCGGAATGTATTACTCCTTAGCTATGGCTAAGCAGAAGCTACCAAAGAAAAAAAAGAAGCATATCCCGAGGCCACCCCAGCTGGGATCCCCCAATTATTGTAAATCTGTCGTAAACTCTCCACACCACAGTACTCAGAGCGACACTTGCCCACTGGCCCAAGAAGAAATTTTAGAAATTAACAGAGCAGGTAGGAAACCTCTTAGAGGAATGTCCATCTGACCGTTAACCTCCATCCCGCGTAGTGATTTAAGATTCAGCCAGACTGCTTTCTTAGAGCAATGGGTAGCACATTTATCCATTCTAGTCCCACCATCACACAGTGAATAATATGTGTGAAGTCTAGGTTGCAGGGACAAATGGTACAGTGGAGGCTGATCAGCAAAACTAAGCATGAGAGCATGCTCTAGGAGCCCAAACTTTGGTGCTGGTTAAGGGCATACAAGTCTCAAGATATTTTGAAGAGCTGTTACATCTAGTGGAAGAATTTTGAGAGTTCTACAGCTATGTTGCTGGACTGTGTAATGCATCTCAGAGGCTCCTGAGAGCTGAATGCTCCATAGAGCAGAGTAGGAGCCAAGTACTCAGCAATTACAGAGTTTTCTGACAAAACAGGGCTGGAATTTGAAACAGCCAGATGCTTTCTCATTTGTTCCCATTTGGGACCTTTCAGCTGTTTTAAATGGCAGATATTGTACATCTCATTACAGAAACTAGGTGCCTAGTAAGTTGAAGGGACAACTATACCATCATGCATATTCATGAGACAATGCCGTCTCTTTCTGATGATTAACTGCAAAGTAGAACAACAGCTCAAATTCTTGACACTAATGCAAAATGACTCACTCTGAGACAAGACTAGATGTAAGGATGTTTATTCCATGGCATGCAAATCAATCTATTCTATAATATTCCACTAGAATTTAGCATTTAGAACTACGAAGAGTTTTGAACCACATTTTCTAAAACATGCTCCTTTTGCAAGTATGGGTTAGTGAGTTACAGCTCTTTCAACCTTCTAGCAGCAAAGGCCAACTGGAAGAGGTCTGACTGGTCATTACTGGCCATTTTGGCCTGAACAGCGATCACCTCTTATTCTTATTTTTAATTACACTGATTCATGTTAGTAATGAAACCAGAGCAAAATTAATCATACTAATTCTACTGAGAGGGGGGAGGGAAATGGAAAAAATACTAGTCACCATGGAATATATTATAATATCCCATGGCTAGTGGTTAATTATGGGAATATCTCAGTTTTATGAGAATCCTCCTATAGCATATAAAGTTACGGGGCTCCAATTTGATTATTTAAACCCCATAATCTACCTCTACCCATGGAATATCATGATTTATTCTATGGAGGAATTTCAAAGTAGATAACCATGTTGAAAACAAAGCCAACTACATTTTTGGCAGATGTTCCAGCCAAGTTGCATGGTAGACATTCTTCAGCCTATTCAGAATATCCCCTGTGTTGTATTAGATAGAGCAGATTGCCAGTCAAGTGATTTTAACTGACATGTAGTCAAAAAGAGATGTTTTGAAAGAGCTAGCATATACCTATGATGGTCTTGTGTTATCATTTTTTTTACTTTAAAGAAAATCCTAATTTGTTACTCATTGTGAGTGAGGTATTCTCTCATCATCTCATAGCCATGCATGTTGATGTCATTGTGAGAGGCACAAAGAAAGTGAGACTTTCCTTTGTGTGTGACTTCACCAATGCCAGTGCTAATTTTGGAGGGGAAGAGCTGGTGGGAACCTTTCTCTTCTTTTCTATTCTCTTTTCTCTCCTTTTCTTGCTTCTTTTCCCTTTTGTGCAACTATGTAAAATCCATTCAAAAGGTAAATAGCTTTCATTTTTCTGTTAAAGGCTATTCCATTGCAACAGGCCAATCACAATTCACGTGACTGATAGACTGTGTCTTTCTTATTGTATCTTTGGTGCATAAGCGTATGGTTTTATCATCCATTCCCCTCAGGTTGCAAATGCTTATCACAACTCATATCCAAGCAGCAAACTTCTCATAAGTAGATGTCTTTGTGGCATCACGTATGAAGAGGGAAACAGGGCACAAACAATATTGTGTGTGAGCAATATGCCAACTACCCAATTGTAATGTGCAAGAGATGCCAGACTCTTGAGTACTTTAGCAGTCAGCCACAGAGTGACTTTCTTCTCAGAAATCCCTTGCTTTATAAAGTTCCTTCCATTACCTACCCTGGTCCTCTCTGGGTAATAGAGGACTAAGAACTCTACGAGTTCAGTGCAATTCCACACTGGTATCCTGAGAATACGTGTAATTTTGGTTCATTGTGGAACTGTTTTGCCACCATCAGTGCTCTAAAATCAGCTGTTGCCACAATATCCATGAAGTATTGATAGTAACAGCAACTTATCTATTTCTGCAATAATTAAGAGAGACTATTTTTATATATGTATACTAGCATATATATTTTAAGAAGTAACAAAGCACACTTATACTTCAGCTAACAAAATGGACTCGGTAACACTGTTGCTGGAGTTCTATTTCTGATATTATTATGCACCACTAGCAGCAAAAAATATTGCCTGCATGTCTTAGCTTCCTAATAGGGAAAGATCTATACAGGGGCAAGAAAAAAGTAAAAAATAACAAGTAAGATCATAACCAAACTGTTAAAACAAGATCTGTGTTGCCTTGGATGTTGAGGTTCACTTATGTAATGTGAAGCATTCATAGGCACTGACTTGTTCCTGAAACTATAACCTGCACATTATATGAAAAAACAGAGACTTGCAAGCAGTGAATGTTTCCCATACTGCAAAATATTTGGATTGGTTAACAGCACCTAACTGTAAACAACCAGGTAACATTGCATTAGTAATGCAGAATGGGTGCAAAATGTTTCTAAAATAATGCCTGAATTGTCCAAGATATTTCTTGTAATTTTTAACTGGAAAGGTTCAGTGTGACAGTGTCTAGGTGATATAAGTTCATATGATGTATACTTAATACATTCTTCCAAAAAAAGTCTGTTTACCTGCTCAGGTGTAAAGGATATCACATGAAGTTATTAATTCCATATATTATGTGTGGTGGAATGATTAAACACTTCACAAAACAGTGATGAGTATGAAATAGTTACACATATGACTATAGCCCTCTCATGCACCAAGTCAGCTGTTCACAGCTGTTCTCGGTGCATACACACAGGGCCAAGGGGGCTCTACAGAGAGCTCTGCACAGCCACGTCCCAGTGCCTCCTCTCAGGCCAAGGAGCACTTTCCTGGCACGGACATGCAAACAGCAGAACTTTGCCCACAGGCTGCACAGCTGCTGCCAATGATGCTATGGTCATTTGCAGGCAAAGCAAAGATGGTTTGAATTTAAATTCTGCTAGGTTTGAATTAAATTTTTAAATTGTCACCAACACTCTCAGCAGCTCAGTCCTGGGATAATCTCCACCTGGCAGGAGGGTATCTTTAAATAACAGCACTTGATTTTAATTTGATATAAAGAATGCCAGAGTTTGATTCTACCATGCCTTCCCTTTCTGCAGCAACCCCTTCCGCTCCCCTTCCCATCCGATCCCGTCAATGGGTGGCTGGGAAAGCAGCAGAAGGGGAGGAAAGGCAGTTCAGAGTAGAGGATAGCAGAGCTACTGCCGCAGGCAGGCCTTCACCAGCAGCATTAAGAAAGCAGAGATTTCCTCTATACAAAAAAGTCTTCTTCAAGGCAGTTTCTGATGACCATAAATTCTCAAGATACTGCTTATATAGTGCCTGGAGGAACTGGGCCTGATACAAAGGAGCAGATCTCACCTGACCAATTTGACCAAAACTTCTTGACCTGGGGATATCTCAGACTATAGAGGACCAGGTGTCCCCTCACTTAAAATATACACACCGAGTTCTAGCATCACCGTGTGAAAATATTAACTTCATTTTGTTGCAGTGTTGTTTACAGGCCCCATTCAAGATCAGGGCTTCATTTGCCATTGTCGTATATGTGACAACCACTATACTACAATCAAATACCCGACAGGCTAAGTAGACAGCAAAGAGAAAATGGAAGTAATCTCCATTATTTTCATTTGACACAGGGCTTAATTTAATTGAGCAAGATCACTTGAAAGGTCTGTGGCAAGGCCATTAGTTGAATATAACTAAATAACCATCAGTCATAACCATAGTCTGCTGTGATGCGGTGTCTTTTATCTAAAGGCTTCTGAGTATTCCAGTCAGTATCGTAACAGAAGCGAAATAGAAAAGCAAAGCAAAATTTGCTTCAAACAGAAGTAAAACAGAAAAAGCCAGTTTCAGCCAATTAAACTTATCTGATTTCTGTCCCAAACCACACACTGGTTATACTGTACTACAAGTATAAGTAATTTATCTTAGTACACATAGTGAAATACTTTAAGGTACAAGTTTGTAAGAAAACCTCAAAACACGCAAAACAAATCTTGAAAGCTCTCAGTTTTGTTTTGAAAGCATTACTCAGCTCTTCAGACCCCCTCTTCTGTGAGCTGTGTGCTTACCTGAAGGGTAGGTTGACTGCATGGCTACATCTTAAAGTTGCCATATGATGAAACAGGGAATGTCATTTTCCAACACTGTATCAGAAATTTAGAATATCAATGGAATTCATAACTTCATTTGATGTCTACAGCACTGGCTGGTGACACAGAGCAGTGGTCTTAAGAACGCATCCATAATACATAAACACAGGCAATGGGTTATTTTGGTTTTGTTCAGAGATCTACCCCAACCTTTTACTCTTTTCATATGTATATTTATAACACCAGCACACACAGTGTTTATATTGACTTTAATACAGCCAAAATAAGAATTTCTCACCTCTCTGATCCCCTCTGCATGCAGCTTCACGTAATCTATACTCCAAGCATATTGTATTTTTATACAAATGTATTGTGCAGCCTTTTTCACAGTGTACTGATGGCAAAATTATCTAGTCATTGAATAGCTGTAAAATATGGAAGAAATATTATTAGAATTCAAGTGCCTAAAAGGAGAGGGAAAATGTCTGTCATTACTAATACAGTCTTTAGCTTCAGAAAAAACTTCTGTGGTTGTTTTACTTACCTGCCCAAAAAACAATTTTCCATAACCCACTCCTCGACTATCCCTATGTCTGAATAGCTAAAGCAACCCAAGTCTGTCACTGACAGAGGGGAACTACCTAGTTATAGAGACTGCGGTGTACTCCGTGGTCAGATGAACTGGAGCAAGCTGTGAGATTAGAAACCTATTATTTCAATGGAATTTCCTGAGAGAGCGCTGATCTCCTTTTAAAGAAATAATGTGGAATTACCCATTTCAGCTTTATCACTCATGCTTTCTGAAGGAGTTGCTCTTTTCTCAGGGCTTCATTTTTCATCCCTTCTGTCACCATAACCTAAATAACCTGTATTCCTTGTGCAACACACTGGTTCCAACGTCAGAAGTATGCCGAGCACTATAATTCCAGTGCCAATGCTCAGTGGGAGCTGGAGACTCTTGGCAGTTCTTCTCACAGGCCCATTATGCTGCCTAATATTTCGCTGTAGTTTGTGAACTTCAGTGGCTTTTATGGATAGCAAAGCATTGTTAAAGCCATAGGTATGTAGTCACTGTGATGGTCCTTCAATCCAAGGGAAGAAAATTCTCTGATCAAATGCCTTTGAACATTAAAAAACCCCAAACCCCGTCTAATTTTAGTGTCATAAAACCTTTGACCCTCTCTGTAAGACAGACAGTGGACAGCAATGTAACTGTAAAGAGTTTAGGCCTGGTTTAGCTCAAAAGACTTTGATGTTTAAATGTGTTAGATATAAAAAAATACTAAAAAGGCTGTGGAAAAGGTAATAGGGAGATGTTTTTTTCTTTCCTCCCTACATTTTGCCTTTCTAGCCTTTAAAAATCCAAAATTCATCATTCCAAAATAGCAAATGAGGTAACAATCGCATCTTAATGTCACTGAAGATGGAGTCCTCTGAATCTAATGTAGAAATTGTAACAGCTTAAAATAAAATAAGTAACACTCACTTCTTCTCATCTAACTTAAGATGCATTTGCCTGAAGTCCCCCTTATATTGGAAGAAGAGTCAGGCGGTCTCAGAGAGCAATTCACTCATTTATGATCTGAATTGCCCTCTGGAGGTGTCTTTCTTCATAACTGATCTCAGGTGACTGCAGCTCTAACTTAGGATCCTCAGTTAAGTGCCTACAGTTAGGTGGAAGCAATTTGGATCTATTCCTTGCCCCCTGCCCCACGTGGCATTTCTGCAATCTCATAGCTGTGGATCACAGGCAAAGCAGAATTTCTAACTATAATGTAATACTTTGATGTACAATTATTCGTCATTTCCTGTAGAGATATAATTGGTAGGTGTCACTCGTACTACGGTGCTTGTTTACCTTAGAATTTGAGTAAAAAATAACTGTACCAAGTCATTTGAAAACAAAAAGGAGGAACTATGAATTCAAGTACAGCGCTTTGGGTTTCCCGCTTTTCTCTGGCACTCTGTGAGACATAAAAAAGAAAAAAAAAAAAATCTCCCCACACAGCCCTCCGAAGTCTGGCCACAGCCAGGGATGAGTGCATGTAGGGGCAGGACTGCACTAAGCTGAAAAACAATCACAGAACTAAATAAAGAATCTTAGGACTTTTCATGCCTTAACAACTTAATGAGCATGAGGCACTTTTAGTGATGGGAAAACACAGATACAAGCATTCCAGCCAAATAAAGCCAATCTGTGCCAAACCTCCAGCACAAGGCAGATGTAAATATGGTAAATCCTCTTTCTCAAGCATGTGCCTGCCACTGCAGCTCCCATGCCATCCAGTGCAAAATGCATTCCGGGGATATGAAAGAGGTACTCTTGGCATCTCTCCCTTCTGCTGGACTGGGTATGATTGGTGTTTGCAGGATAGTTACACAAAAGGCACCTCTGTGCAAGAAGTACCTCTCTGCTGCAGCAGAACTAGAAAAACGGGATGACTTACCCATTACTACAAAAGGCCAAAGACAAAAGGGTCTAAGGTGTGAGGTCCCAGTTCTGTGCCCAGTCCACTTGCTCTTACTCTGTACTTGGAAATTTTCTCCAAGCCTTTTGGCTACTTGCTTTTTTGTTTATAAGCATAAAGCCAAAATAACAAGTAATCTACCATTCCTGCTGTCATTGTTCTTCGTATTCATCCATGCTCCATGTCTCAGACACCTTCCATACTGTACAGATCATCATACTGTATTCCTCAGTCAGAGCGGTAATATAATGCATTACATGTAGAAGTGGTGCTTAGGGACATGGTTTAGTGGTGGACTTAGCAGTGCTAGGTTAATGGTTGGACTCTATGATCTTAAGGTCTTTTCCAACCTAAACAGTTCTATTAATCTATAAGATTGTAGCATGACCCACCTGAGTGCATCTTCCTGCAACCTCTACCCGACCTGTCAAGGACCTACTGTGGTCTACAGAATATGGTGTTAGAGAGACTCTCAGAAGACCAGGATGGGCATAGGTGAAACCCCAGAAGTGTCAGGATAAAACTAGAAAGGATCTTCCAGAGCTTTTTGCAATGCAGCTCTTCCAGGAGCAACAGCTCTCAGCACTGCATTAAGCACATACCCAATAATACCTGTAATAGGAAGATGCACTGGGTCTACTTAACTAGAGCTCCTGTATTTCTTCTAGCAGTACTAATAGGTAGGTAGCCAACATACTATCACCTCACTTCAAGAAGTAATACCTCTCAAAGGTGATATTCTCTGGGAGTGATGTTACTATGTTGGCCAGTTAGTACTGGGAGAGGCGGTCACCACTATCACTGGAGTACCTTTACTGGGGGACACGGCTTCCTGGAGGGACCCAGGTCAACATGGTGGTGAGTAAATGTTGAAGAGGTAGGTTGGGTCAGAAGGATTGTGCGTATTCATGTAGCATACTAAATTCTGCTCTCGTGCCAGTGTGAAGTCCATCAGTGTGATATCTACTCAGAAGAGCTTCATAGCAACTTTCAAAATATGCAGTAATATAAAAATAGGAAACTTTATTAAAGATACCTAGAACTTAGAAAGATTTTTATTTTAATGGCCTTAGAATACTGGGGTAACTAAAACTGAGTTGTTATATAGGAATCTTAATTCTTTTACATGTTCTTCACATTTTCTCTCTCTTTTTCTCTTTCTCTCTTTCGCTCTGTTTGTTAACATTTACTTGTTATTACTGTACGTTGCTTGCGACTTGTGTATGTTACAGACTGTCACATTTTATTCTGTGAAGTTTTTCTCCAATTCCCATCAACCTGAGCTCCATGTTGGGCAGCCGAGGAGATTACAATACAGTTCTTTAATGCAAAAGAACAAGGAATGTCACAGACTATAGGTAACTTCACTGAGGTTGTGACACAAAACCCGATGCAAGGTATTAATGCAAAGAGTAAGTACTTGGTATGACAATAGAACTACTTAGTTAAATTACCTTTTTTTTTTTTTTTTTTTTTCAGATAGTCTGCATGGGAAAAATTAATTTTGATTACTTTCCAGCAGAAAAAATTCCCAAACCTACAAATTTAGGATTTTTTTTCACTGCCATTTTGAAAACCAGTGATGTCCATGCTGATGCATCATTACTCATTTTCAAAGGTTTAAACCCATATTTTCTATGCTGTTCTTCTCTATGCTATACTTCCTTCCATACTCTCCAAACTGTAATTTCATCATTTCATCATCCTTTGTCTGTGATTTAATATATCTTCTCCGTAAGTCTTCTTCTAATTTAATACAGTTATATCCCTTTCACTCCAAGGACCTGATTTAACAACAACAAAGACAAGGCCCTACCCATGGGATCCATGTTTCTTAATCCTGCATGAGGCTCTAGAGCCCATAAAAATTATTTTGTGTAGCCAAAGATGCTCTGGCACAGAAGCATAATTGTTATTTTGCTGAATCAGGTCCTGAGCAAAGTATTTTGTTTACAGTCTCCCCCAGTTACCTCCAAACACTACTTTGAAAGAATAATAAAAAATAGCTGATAGACATTTGTGATCATTTTTAAATCTTGTTCTCAATTATCAGCAAATTCTGTTAACTCAGAAATCACTATAGCCATGTACTAACTCAAGAAAGGATATTTTTCTGTGTGCAGTTCCTTTACTTTCTGATTCGCTATTATGCTCTGACCCTCCCTTAATCAGTGAAGAAGCACAGCAGAGTTTAGATAGAGTCTAGTATAAAAAAAATAAAGTGATTTACACTGATGCAACTGATGAGTGGCCAATGAATATTAATGGGCAGTAAACACTATCCAGGCAACTAAAACAGAAACAACTTGCTAACAGGAGTGAAATTTGAATTAAAGAGACTCAAGAGAGTAGGGAATTGAACTGTAAGAATCTCCTTTCCATGCAACATCTCAGAGAGAAATTTAGGGATATAAACTCAATGGGTATTTTCAGGTGCTGAGCAGCTCTTAACCCACAAATCAGAGTAAATGCCTTTGGATACTTGGATTCATACTCTTAACTTCATCATAATTGTTTGCTTAGCACAAGAAGTATCAGGCAAATGTGATGCTGCAAAAATAGGATGCAAAAAGGAATGCAAAATCTTTGCATTTTCTCTAGAATAAAAACCGCTGGGAAATTCTGTCCACCACCAGCAACTACAGCAGCCTCACAGATGCTCTACTTCCCAATTCCAGCTAATAAGCTTGTAGCTAAGAAAAGCTAGAGCACAGCAGTTCTCCACCCTCACCTTGGCCATGCCACCTCTGGTCCTGTACTATTCTGTTACTAGCCCAAGAGCCATGGAAAATGGCCAAGAGAGTTTCCCGTTGCCAACATAGTATGACACAACTAATATTTGCCACATTAACAGACCTTTTATATCACCATTAAAGTGCAAGAGGAGTGAAAAGCAGATGAGTAATTAATTCGCTCGATGGACAACGTACCATTACTTTCTTCAGGGATACGGTTGGATTTAAGGTCTCTGCTGTGAGGGACCTCATGGAGATTGTTCTTCATAAGAGACTTCAGACAGCTACTGTGCATGTTAGGGTTAGTGACAGGAGTTTGAAATAAGCAAATGAAAATCACCCTCGAGCTCTGAATGAGAATCAAAGGACACTCAATTGGTCAGAAGTGGGACTATCCACAGACCATAATAATGGTGATCCCAGGTTTGGGATTAGGGCTATAAGAGCACAGTTGAGATTTAGACAAGCTGTAGATTCATTTTTAGGTGTATATGGGGTGGTGGTGTGGAATGTAACTTTAGTCAGACAAGGTCTCCCCAGTAGAAAGATCTTCACCTTTCAAGCAACTTACTTTCTCAGTTCTGGCCCTGTTTTGCATTCGGCTGTTCCTACCTCCTCCCTATTTGTCAACCGCCTTCCCTTGTAACAGGGATGCAGAACCTTGAAGTCCCCCGAGGCTTTGTGTAATGGAAAATGGCTATTCAGGGAAGCTGTAGGTACTTAAGCTGGGTCCTTGTCTCCTTTAATCCTTAAACAAGGGTAGCTGGGAGGAAGACAGTCTGTGTTCTTCTGAGAGACATTGCCAGTGACCTAATGTGACCAAAGGAAACAGCACTTTGTCTCTTAATTGCTGTGTTTCTGATCTAAGGCTGAGAAGACTCCATCTTCTTTAGTACAATGTCAAAAAATCTAGCATGGTTCGTGTACTCATGGGTAAACATGCATGGATACCATGCTATGAATTGTGGAGTTTCTTTCAGCCCTGTTTCAGTCAAAGTGGTTACAACCTAGAGAAGTTCCTATAAGGACTAGAAAAGGCATTGGATTTCCAATCCTGAAAGGACTGAAAATGGTCCACCCTGAGAGTGCCTTTCAATGCATCCAGACTCCAGTCTGGGGTAAGTGACCATTTCACGGCTCTGTAGACACATGGGAGACAAAGCAGAGGGGGTGCTACAACCCCAAGAGGAAGTGATATACTTTAAATGAGTTGGGACCATTCCCAGCCCCCCCCACAATTTATGAAGACATCTAAGGTAAGAAGGGTAGACCAGGAACTTGTTTCTTGGCAGCTGTTGGGGAATGGCAGTGTTTGCTTAAGGGAAGAGGACTGGGGTGACTTTCCCAGTGTAGGAGCCACTTCTGTACAAGTGCCACATTTCCAAGCATAGATTGAGGTCAGTGAATATATCATACAATTATTTCCACTGATACTCTGAATGCCAGATGTAGTTCAAACAGGTGGAGATTCAGTATCAAGTTCTAGCTTATAATCAAAACCAGCAGCACTAGTGAAGTCACTATGACAGTGTGCAACCATTTGCCATGATAAAAGAGATGAGCCACGCAACAAGTACAAGGGCAGTCTCTACTGTGCTTCTCCACAATAAGCAGAGCAGACTAATGCAAAATCCAGCAGTTCTCCTAAGTTTTTTTTCAGAATCCCCTCCCCCCATTTTGAAATTCAGTGTTTGCTTAGAAACAGCTGCGGCATTTTAATAGTTCTTTTCTGCAAATGGAGATAGATGAGACAGGAAAAAAAGAAAGTGGAAACCATGCAAACAAGGTAGTTGTGAAACAAACAACTCACCTGGGATACCTGATGAGTACTTTCTTTAGCCTCTCAGCCAGTTCTCCACAGGAGAATGTTTAAAGCTGGTGCAGTTAACTAGGTATTCACAGATAGGACAATTATGGAGATAAGGTGCCAAGCTGTGAATCAGAAGATTTTGTTGTAAATAACCTCTTACATAGCAGTGGGCAAGTCACTTCACTCCATGGTAGTTTTACCCATCTGTAAAACAAAGATGATAAAATTGACTTTTCTTCATGAAACAGAACTCAAAGAACAAAAATGGCTGTACAAGCCTAACTCAGATTATGCTAGCACAGGTGGAAAGACTCATGTAAATTTGGTAGGCCAGAATCAAACCTTAGAAGTTTTAAGCACCTAGAATTAGTCATTATTGGTGTAACTAGACCAGTAGTCACCAGACAGTAATGGTTTCAGTAGTTTTGATTTATATAGAGTTCTCTCAAACCCAAGGTATATCTTGGAAAAACCAAACACGCAAATTGAAACTTGACAAATCAACCTAAAATAACATCACTTCATTCCATCTTTAGACCTCATTCCTGAAATTGTTCAGCATGCAGATCTGCTAATGAAAACAATGGAAACTTCTGACTGTGGGCTGATGACATCAGTGATGTTTTCTTTATTCCCACAACAGATTAATCACGTATTAAATATTATGTGATTGCCGAGTCCTACCTTCAGAGAATTAGGTGCTGCAGACAGTGATTTGGAACACAACTACTCTACTTGAAAATTACTTATATACACCAGCAAGAGATGCAGTCTTCTGTGCTGGCAATCTCTGCTTCCTAAATACTTAGCAAAATAGTCATTGTGGATTAGCGTTGCTATCTGGCATATGATCCTTAAGGCATGGTCCCATGCAGGGAATATTCATGGGACATTAGTAGGACAGTTCAGTGATTCGTCCACATGTCCAGCTACTCTGTTTGCTTCCTAATGAATAGAAATAAAATAATGAGGTTGTGGATTTTCAACACGAAGTACAGAGAAAAATTCATCAGTGCTAAGGGACCCTGAAGAGACTGCAAGAGCAAGTTCCAGCTCAAGTTGCTAGGGATGTACAATGCAATTTAAGAAATTAATTCCAAGAAGGTCAATTTTCTTGTCATTCAAGCACAACCGAGCCTGCAAGCTGCTTCCAAAAGGATTGATCCTGGCTGTTACCAGTGAGGAGCCTGACCCACAACAACTCCGCTCAGGAGTGTTTTGAGCTCCAGAAATGGAACAGCGCCCTCTCCATCACCAACAGTTTAGTTTGCAAACCCAGGCTCAGGTGTAGCAGTGGGAGTCTCAGAGATTTCAATGCCGAGCTGTGCTGACACAGCTGCCTCCATCATTTCACAATTAGAGCCCTCAGTCTGTAGTAGTAGAGGCTTATGAAGAAACCCAGTTCTTTACTCATCCCCATGAGGACAGCAGCTCTCCCCAAACACAGTAAAGTGATTTTTAAATCAACAGCTCAGTACCTGCAATGTCACGGTTACTATGGCAGCCGTGCCAGGTTTTTCTGCAAAGAATGGTATTAAATAGCAGTGAGTATTATGAACAGAAAGGAACTGCAACCATCAGCACAACCTTAACACTTTAGAATCCTATTGAAATTAATGCTTACAAGTATTAAAATGCACCTATAGCTTCTACCAGTTCTTCAAACATATTGAGAAACCTAATTATTTCATTGCTCTCCAAACAAAATGTTACTACTTCCCTCTTTGGGGAAATAATTGGCTAATTCCGCACAGAGAAGAAAGGTGTCAGAGCTGAGATCTGCAGAAAAGGCTGTTTATGTTGTGAGAAACCAGGGACGTCTAAATAAAACAAAAGTAGAGGCACAGAATGCAATTACTGGTGCATGGATAGATGCATAGTATGTGTCACATACATCTGTGTGTGTTTGTGTGCGTGTGTGTGCAAAGCAACAAATATAACTTGAAAAGGCTTTTACCTACTACTCATCTATGTTGTCCATCTGAAACCAGAGGATCAGAACCGTATCTCCGAATGTTAACTAATGTATTTTTTCTTTTGGGCTTGTTTTATTACTTAGCTTCAAAACCTTGAAAAATAAATGACAGTATCATGTTGCATTCAGAACAAGGCATTACGCGAATCTGGAAGAGGCACTGAAATTAAGTCTATCCATTGAGTTTGGTTTTCCTTAAAGACTTGCAGGACCACCCATTGCCTTACAGTGTCTAGGTAATAAGCATTGTGCAACCGAGGTGTAGGATGCTGCCAATACCACTCAGTTAACATATCTCAGCATTGTGAAACTTCAGAAAGCACATTTTGACTTTTTTCCTCCCTTCAAACAAAATACTCATATCAAGCTGTGCCATATTTCGAGTATATTCTCAATACACTAATTTGCACTTTAAAACCCTAAAATAAATCCTACACTAAATAGCACTTTAAATTGTTTTATAAATGTCAAACAAGTCACACAGAGAAAACATCCTATTCTCAGTCTATCCTCATGGGAACGTGTGTAGCAAAATGGGCAAATCTGACAACCTATTTTCATGATTTACAGCCAAGAGTAAATTTTACTCTATTTTCCAAATTCATGGCCTGCTGTAGTGTTTTCTATATGTAGTGTCCTGTGCTGGCATTACAAATACTGTATGTTTCAGAGCAGAACATCAGAAAATGGATTGCCTTTTTTAAAATCCACATTCTGCTGTTGTATTTCCATATGTAATGTACTCTGTGTGTCTAATATGTGTACAGCTGTTCTGCATGACTGATAGAGAAAATGCTATAAAACAATCTGGGTAAATTTTGGGGAGGGGAAGAGCAGGAATTTTCCCCTCAGTAATATTGCACACAGGTATAAATCAGCACAAACAGAATATACTCAAATACTAAAACACAACTCACAGTCCACTGCCTCTCCAAAGCTCTGAGCGACAGTAGGCTTCATGACAAACAGGTCATTCATGCACCATCCGATGTCATGCAAATACGTAATACGATTTCTAACCGCAGTCTTCTGCTCGCAGGACTAGGAACCAATGCACGCCTGTTTCTGAAACTGCCCTTCTATGTGGAAGTACAGGTGGCTGCTGTTACACCTAACGCGATCACGTTTTGTTTCTCCTCCCACTTAACAGACTTTATTTTATTTTGGTGCAGTGCACATGAATGCAGTGTCTAGGACAGATGTGCTACCTTTTATAGTGTTGCTATAGAACTCTTTAGCTGTGAACCCTTAATTTGCAGCTGGAACTCTAATAAACAGTGCATAGTGTTTCAATAGCCTTCTGCTTATATGTTTGAAGATTCGAAACTGAATGGTGAGGTGGCCAAGGCGGCGCTGGCAAACGAAGACTGTCCCCACATAGACCAGGCTATTACGCCTGATGAGGGCCTGCCCTTTACCCGCTCTGGCACTCGGGAGAGATATGGACCCTGCTTCCTCTTATCAACCGGGGAATATCCCTGCCCGCCTGATGGAGGAATAAGAAAGGGTATGTAGCTGGGGTCCTGTAACCATGTAGTTAGCGACCGTTTTAAATAAATAAGAGAAAGTCAGCTATAGTTGTAGCACGCAATAGTGCGCTTGCTGTAGAGATGCACGTTTGGGCTGGAAACCACCACCTGATGTCTGCATTTGGAGTTTCTAACCTATTTCTTTCAGAAAGAAAAGCCTGAGGAGCTGTAACTACCCCATGCAGCTATGCTAGGCAGTCGAGTCTTCCACCCCAGCTGGTGCAGTAAGCTTTACTGGAGGATGCTCTACAATGTCCTTAAATTAGCCCATCCTCCAAGGAAAGTCTAACATTTCATAGCAATGAAGGTTTGCCACTTGGAAAGCTCACAGATCTTACCAGACTCTGAGGAGCATAGATTTGCAGGTGGCAGACAAAAAAGATAAAAACAAAAGCAAAATATCCTCAAGAAACATGAAATGATTATTCGGCTACCTTAACAGAGCACTAAAAAAAATTATTTGGATATTCATAGCTGTTTAGTTCAACAGAGAAAGAGAAGCATACAAGAACATCTGTTAGCACAGGTGTCCTGCAATTGGAAAATAATTCATCTAAAATCACTTTCCTTTCATAAATAAATCATTACTAGTTAGTTTCTCAGATCTCTGACAGCTACAGATCTCTCAGAAGTAACTGTGTTTTAGTTTGCTAATGGTCAGAATAATGTATTTAGCAACAGAAGTCGAATCAGACGAAAAAAACCTTCCCATCTTAAAATAGGCTGTTTTGTTTAAATAATTTAACATGAGGAAACCATACAAACCAAAATTAGAGTTACATATATATGCATTAAAGTTGATAAGGAATGGGAAAATTGGAAAAGCAATCTCTTCAAATCAGTGTTTATCACTGGTGTACTGTATATAGTATATGATATAGTCAATATTTTAAAACTGCAAAGATTGTATGATGTAACCATACACTGAGTATGGAGTATAGAATTCCCATGTGCCATTGTATGATGGGCAATAGTTATAGTAAATGCCAGTTATAGATAGTGTATGTATTTATAAATTTAAAGCTTATCATCAACAAAGATATAGTTGGACCACAAGACTTTCATATGAAAGTATATCCTCTAAAATTTACCTTTGTAGCAAAGTGTTTTACTTGATTCTGTATTGGATAAGCATTGGCCGCGTTCATTCAGCCTGGGCGAGTTCGGGTGGTTCCAGTGGATCAGGGGAACACTCCAAATGGCACATCCTTTGGGATGAGGAATGTATGGTTTTCACGATGCACTGCAACCGCCTCTCGTTACTGAATGAAACAGAGGCTGGTTGGCTAAAGAGTAATATACGTCAGCATATTGTTGGCCTGTTTGAAACACGTTGAGAGCATCTTAATTGTTGTTCCAACAGAATTTCATCCATAGTTTGTGCAACTCTCTGTACACTTGCTGAGCTGTTTACATGCATGTTTGAAAAAGAAGGGGGGGGTGGGAGGGAGGGAGTGAAACTGAATGCATGCAATTATTTTCTTTCTTTTTTTTTTTTTTTTTTTTTAAAATGCTGAGAACAAAGGAGTAGTATCTCTATAGCAACACAATCAATTCTATGGATTTTGCTGCCTTTCCCCCCAAGGATACCACACACCTTAATTTTGCCTGAGGTCAAAATGCATGAAGTAGAAGGGAGGGGTATGGGTGACTGTATGACGGAGACATAGAAAATCCCTCCTACTGATTCTTTTTTTTTATAGGGTACAACCATGTTGCTGCCTGTAGGATCAATTACATAGCCTGACCATCCTTGAGAAATCATGATGTATTTTTTTTTAATACATGTATTTTTTAAACTTGTTCTGTACTTCAATGGCCTTCTGAGTCTTGTTGCAAGCGATACTACTCTCGGCATGTCCATGCATGCAGATGCTATTGAACTGGCTACAATGTTGACCTCATTCTTAGTCCATTCTGTCATTGATCCAATGCTGTACTTTGCATTTTTCTTTTAAATGAAGGTTACGAAATGTCACGGAGCCTTAACAGCATAGCTGGCATAAGTGGAAAAGCGATAGGATTATCCTCAGTGTCTGCGCCCTACAGCTCTCCTAGTCCAGTGAGACGTTCTTGGTCTCCCATCCCATCTATTTTGTAGCATGGATCAGTAGCAGAGAATGGTCTAAAAAGCTTTATTTTCAATTAGCCTATGCTATGTTGCATAAAATCCAGGTGACTAAGTCTGAAGATGCAATGTCTCACAGTAGCACCTGCTGGGAATGGTGTTACTACTGATGCTAGGTGACAACACTCCTAAATAGCACTCAGATGACAATAGGCAGGCATTTATGTAGTACTGGTGGGCCATACACGCTGCATGGTATCAGTACATAGGATGAAGGGTAGATGCACCAGATAGCTTCCTTCCTGGTGCATCCTGCTAGTATATGCTTATTTTGGCTAATGGTGGATCTACTGGCTCTGTATGGAATGGGTTAGGCATTTAGTCGATGCTGAAACGTGCCAACGATGGAAGATTTTGCTTTTCTCAGGATATTTTTGAGCCATAGGAACCCTGCAGGAGTTTGAGCAAACAAGCACAGTAGGATGAAACTTTGCATGGGCGCCTATTTTAAGCTGAAAGCAATACTCAGACACGCTGTAGAGAGGTCTCAGTCTGGCTGACTGCATGGGAAAAAAATCCTGTTGAAGAAGAATATGGCTGCCTCTGCATGTAGCTATTTCACCTTTTCCTCCTTCCTTTAAAACTAAGATGCCAAGCTTGATGTGAAAAGCACAGGGAAGAAGCTCAAGTACTGATTGTATTCTTTACATGCAGATCTTTGCAAAGAAAGTCCAGTCATTGCTAAATATATGCCAACAGAGGCAGTCAGAGTGACCTGACAAGGCAAGATGGAGATGAACATTGATGGCTAATAAACATCTGTGTGGAACTGTGCAGGCATAGAAGACCTTCTCATTTGGACAAAGTTAACTCGCTCCATGCAGGTTTTATGGATGATTCTTTGTGGTTTTGGAGTTGTACTAGAGATGCAGGCTTTTTCTACGGCCAAAATGTAACAAAACTGTAGAAGATTTTTTTTTTTTTAATATTTTTTTTTTTTCCATAGCATGAATTGCATGAAGACAAAAATTAAAAAAAAAACAAAAAAAAAAACAAAAAAAAATCAAACAAAAACCAAGAAACACTGCAAATGTATGATTAAGGAGAAAAAAAGAAAAGTTATATATTTTCTTTCAAAGCTCTTTACTTTTACATACATTGTTGTAGCCAAAATGTAAAACATTATAAAACTGTACATTTCTTTGCTATGGATCGCTTCTTTTTGTATACAAGATACAGAGTAATGGTTTTAAAAAGTGCAATCAGGCAGTCATCGGTCATATTGACCACGCCTTCACAGTTCATCACACCAACATGGAAATCAAGAACTTTTAATCCAACTAGAAGTGTATAAAAATAAGAAAAACTTTTTCCTGTCTGTTTTTGTTGGCATGCTTGTGACACATGGGACCTTCCTTCGGACCTGACAGTAACAGCTGGTCTAGATTTAATTTTCCAGCTCTGGTTATGTTGTATTTTATTGATGTATAGATCAAACGTAAAGACCCTTCATAAATTGTTCATATTAAGTAATCAGTATGAATTTTAAACAAAAGAGGTGTTATTTTAAAACTGGGACTTATAGTGCAAAATCAGGAAAATACTCAAGTATAAATCGTCTCAAAGTTTAAGAAACAAGACAACAGCATTGTATGCAATTTAGTACTGAGTAAAATGCATGCACAATGTTATGCAAAACAATTCTAGCATGAAATAAATTTTGTATCATGGTTTCAGTGCCTGCTGTATAGTGTAAAGGGGAATCCTTTTCTGAAGCGATCAGGGGTTTCCAGAGACTTGCTTCTAAAATCTTGAATAAATACACTGTTCTCAACAGAAATGTAGGAGAAAAGCTTGGTATTGCTTTGGTTCTACAATGCTAATTTTGGTTAGTAGATAATAAATGAAGCCTGCAAACACTTGATACAACCAATGTCTGAAGAATTCACATCATTAGTAATTTTAAGAGGGAAGAATAAAAAATCCTATAATTATCTAGGTATCTTCCTTTTCCCTTCTCAACAATAATAAAAGTTTGTCTTTTTAGCTGATTAAATGAATTCAGTTTTTCTTACTTCTTTGGGCCCTGTCCTTCACTTGTTCTTCACTGAGCGACGGCAGTCCACCTGATATGAAACTCTGAAAGAAACCCAGGTGTCCAATTCGCACTTTATTTGCCACACAAAACATGCAGCTGTAAGAATCGAGAAACACTAATGGGATTAAATTTCATTTTAGATCCTACAAATGACAAATATGGACTATGTGTCAACAGCAATCTAGTTCCTTGAGTATTTTTGGTAAAGTACTTCTATAAGGAAGGATACACCTTTATCCTTATGTGAGGAACTTCAAAATTGCTGGCAACCTTCTAGACAAGGTACGGCCTCTGCGACTACTGATGGGAATGGAAATGTAAAGGAATAGCAACCCTATGGTCTGGAGGCGGTAGAGATTAACCCCCCAAAACCAGAAGAAACACTCATGGCTCCGGTAAGTGCTAAATTAAAACCATAAAAACAACTGCAGCTGGACCTTGTCTTCACAAAACTCTTCTCCAAAAGGAAAAATCAAGGAAGACCTCAGGCTGTGTTTTAGGAATAGAAGAAAGGCTGATAATCCGAATTTGTATGTAATTAGCAAACTCCTTTGTAGTCCTTGATGTCGCATTATGTACTTGATTTCTACTTCAGTTGACTATCCTTTCTCCTGAGAACTATTTTTCTCCACTGTTTCTATGCTGTTATTCTCAACCGACAAAAGAGCGATTTCTTACCTCCAGAGGTAAAATCCAGGTTAATCCAGGATCCAAAAGTTGCCTAATGAACAACATTTCCTCTTATAATGTATTAAGAATCCAGAAATAGACTTATCTGCCACATTCTTTATTTAACACTAACTCAAGGGCCCAGCGCGAAGGCTGCTCAAATTCTCCATTACCATAAGGAATACTAATGATTCTGCCCTGTAAATCTCACATAGATCTCCCCCTTTCACTGCGCTTTGCATATATATGAGCCTTAGCTAACAGGTTGGGTACACAGGCCCTAAGGCAATTGTCATTCTGTGCTACTTTTTACATCTACCAGGCCCTTTTTTCATTTAGGTACTCAGCTCAGCTTATTCTGATTTGAGGTAACCATGTCTTTTGGGTGACTTTTATAAACCCTTCAGAAACAGAACAGTGCTTCCCATCCGTTGCCCCTTAGGAGATGCTCTAAAGCTTAAGGTCCGTCTGACCCCTGAGTTCTCCTTGCACAACATTTGCAGTTCTGACAACACAGGGAAAGAGGGAGACAACTGGAAAATTTCAAGAGCTGTTGCACCAAGTCCTAACACTGAATCCTAAGAGAAACTTACCACTTCATCCCATCTGCCTTACATTTAAGGAGTTTTTACTGGAGTATTATGATTAAAACATTAATTCCTTCAAGCCTGCCCACTCCCACCACAGGGGGTATATATCTTGATTAACACATTAAAACTATACACGTGGCTAGATTCTGACCTCAGGCTTGTGATAACGCCACCAACTACTTCTGACTTCACACCATGAAGAGCATAAGCTTAAGCATTAGCTTAAGTATAAGCATAAGAGCAGAAGCACGTTCCGTAGTTCAGTTACACTCCGTCCATTTCCTGCTGGAAATGAACATCCAGGTTTCTTCCTCTGCAAACTCAGATTTCAGCAATGGACCCCCAGCTATAGGACCCAATGCCTGTCCTTCATCTGAACCCACTGGCAAGTAGTGGTTTATTACTCGCTAACATTGAAAGCACACCTCAACCACAACTTCTACACATATAGCTCTTCCTCTGACTGCATGAAGGTACTTGTTTTTTCTGGACCAACCTGACATGTAAAACTGTCTCCACAACTACGATTTCAGACAGCAAGGATCTGAGAAGTGGCTTCTGTTCTCTCAGTCCAACAAAAAACTGAGCTAATACCACTGTGATAACAGTCAGGAGCAGCAGTCATTAATCTGGATAAAGTGATTTTTCAAATAAATTGCCTTCTCTCTCCTTAAAGTTTCAGGGCTAAAAAGAAAATACATCACTGAAACAAATGGCTACCAGGACAAATGAGCAAACGGAAATACAGAGGAGAGCAAGCAGGGCTAAGGCAAGGACATTCAGAAAGGAACTGAGCACAGAGCTGCTTATGAAAAAGATACCCTGAAGAAAAAAACAAGTGCAGTTATTACCCTGCCACTTTGCATATCCTTTTCATAGTTTCAAAACAAGGCAGCCTACCTCTCTCTACCTTCCATATATACCCTACAAGCAACTTTGTCTCTGAGCTCGTACACAAACTAACTTCATTTAATGAAAATGTGCTTAAATTATGCAGGTTATTTTTAAGTCAGTCACTTAATTTGGTTTGGGTGTAAAATACCTGTCTGTTCGTAAGTCCCGAAGTCTCTGCATTCACCTGGGATTGTAGGTGCAACATTTCTCTCTTAGGGGAATAAAAATGCTTATTTGCAGTCAAGAACAATATTTGAATGAAAATTGAATTTCAAGTTAGAAAATGCATCCAGAACTGCATCTCTTGACTTTCTTTCCTTATCTGACAAAGCAAATGCTTTAAAACTAAACACATTTATCTGCCTCCATGGAAAAATATATTTCCTGGTTCAGGCTGACAAAGCCAGACTTTCAACCCTCAATGAATAATCACTTGAGCATTTAAAAAAACTTTATGCAATTACATAGGTTCAAACATCTCCAGGTTCTAAAAAGTGCATGCTCCGAGGCTTCCATTATTTTCTCTACTGCCCATGGAGCACAGGTTAAAGATTCCTCAGTAAGCAAAAGGCAAAGTATTGCAGTTATATTAGCTCAGATATCACTCTAAGGTACAGCTTCTGGAGCCAAAGGGCTTAGCAGGGACAACACAGCCTACGCAGAGGCTGCTGACCATTGAGTCACACCAGCATGAAGAGGAGATATGTGTCTTGAGCCCAAGCAAATAAGCTCAGTAGAAGCCATGCTTTGCGGTGGCGGTGTCAATGCAAGTGGGTGACTGGAGAAGAGGCGGCAGTAGCACAAGAGGTGGGAAATGAGGAGAAGGACACAGGATGCTTCTGAAAAATGGGTTATGCAAGTAGGAGGGAGGAGAGCATATGAAGAAACAGTAATCAGCAGTGGGGGAAAATAAGAGCAAGGAGAGAGGGAACCAGTACCAGTGAGGCTTACCTGAAAAAACACCAAGGACCACTAGCCTAGAAGGTAGAGCCTTGGCCGGGGACTTGGGAGACAGGAATTTTATTCTTGGCTCCGCTGTGGACATGCTGGGTTACTTTGGTTGAGCCATTTCAAATTTTTATGCCTCAGCTTCTGTTTCTGTGACATTATCCCCTTTTTAAAGTGTTACGAGATCAAAAGAGTAAAAGCAGTATTTAAGTAGGAATAGTTATTATAATCTGTCTACCCACAATCAAGGTACCAGAGGACAGAAGCATCTCTCTGTTATTTAAAAGATGCCACGTTGCCTCATTGTCTGCAGATGAGCACAATGCCCCTATAGGAATCTCTTCTCTTTTGTATTTTAAAGCAGAGGATTATTATGGAAAATGATTATGCACCCACAGAGTTAAAATGACAGAGCATCTTCATTACTGACTGGCAACTCCTCTACTGCTCTAATTTAGGTACCACATGTCTTCATGCATTCAAATCAGTAAAAACAAAACAAAAGCTAAACTTGTTTGACATTTGCAGCAAAAATCTAAAGTCATGTCAGAACATTAAAAATCTCCCAATTCTAAATATTAAAAAAATGTAAAAATGCAGAGTCTTATAGCAAAGCATTCACATGCACTTAAAAGATTATGATGACCAGGTGGTATTGGAATCATATTGAATTGAAATTCTGCAATTTCCACTAACAAAGCCTTGATCCCTAAACTCCACAGACAGAACTCCCCCCAAGATTGCATTGTATCTGAATAACAAGGTGGTCCATAGGCAAAGCAACCTGGAAACAGATGAGAAAGATGAAAATTGGTTGAGAGGCTAGCCAACACAGGAATTTGACTTAGATTTGGCCCCCTCCCAATCTGCAAAGGCTCATCTAAAAATGAACTGAAATCCAACATGTTGCAAAATGAAAATGCCTAGAGGAAGTTTTGCAAAATAAACATCACCTCTGAATTTTCTCATGCCCACAGACAGCTTTTATTCAGGAATAATTACTTTATTACTCTTGTTTCTAATCAAGCTGAAAAATGTGTTCTCCCAGTAATCTATCACTCTCCCACAAGGTAACGCATGGTTCATCCAGGTCACGATTCAAGACCATTATCATTGCTGAGTATTTTAAGTCACATACTCTCTTTGCATGTTCTACAGAGGCATTAATGAGTAAAAACTGCCTCTGCATTAAAAACAACTGACAGATGAATCTGAACGAAATGCACAAACAGCTAAAGAATGTGCCTTACTTCAGTCCCATCAATCTCTAAATGGGTTACAAAATAACAATGGCTTCACACATGCAGTTTCTCCAAATTAACTTAAAAGCCACATATGGTAAACACCTCCCTTTACAGGTATTTTTTGGGAGATTCATCCAACAGAAGGCCATTTCCACACAACCACAAAGCATTTTAATTCAAGGCTATTAAATCATTCTTTCTAACATGGAGCAAAACATGCAAGACCAGCATTTATCAGGAATTAAGAATAGCACAAAAGCTAAAAGAAAAGAACAAAGCTATTACCTTTCTTTTTTTTGCACGTAAATCAACACTGATACATCAAAAGTCCAAATGTCCAATTATTTTTGTGTCAGCTAGGGTTTTCATCAAATTCAGTGTAAGCTCCACTTTTCTATTGTGCACATCTTTAAGTGTAATCAAAACCACAGAAGACAATTCTCTACCACAGAGTGCATCCATCCCCAGCCTTTGGGAAGCAAGACTTGTGCTTTCTGCTTCAGTATCTTCTTCTCTCCTTTTCAGAATTTTCAGATGCTCTGAACTATAAGCTGGTAGTAAATAACACAAGCGTGACTCAAATACTGATGAAAAACTGGAGCTTTTTTTAAGAAAATATCTAGCTAAAAGAAAAAGCACAAGACTTGCCACATGCTGTAAAAATATCAAAATTGCTAAGAGAACACAGGTGACTTTTTGGTGAAAACATCGCAATTTCAGTGTCAAAGACCTGTCATCACCTTGATTTCTAATACAGGGGAAAAGGAAGTGGAAGTCCCAAAATTACTTAAGTCTTGTTTAAATCAGATCCAGAGTTCACGGAATTCAATAGAAAAAATAGTTAAATATTTGATTAAGTGTTGGACTAGGTCACAGGCCTGATCTAAAGAGTTCTGAGACTGAAGGATACAGATGTTGCTGTTCCAATTGAAGAGAACTGGAAATTTCAACATGTCCTATGAATGAGAAAGAAAACCCACTGGAGGTCAATAATTCATACTATTAATAAACAGTGGGAGAGGGGGAACAATAACATCCAAGAAATAGATAGCTTGTCCCTCATCTCACTCCCACCATGCTGCTATCCATGTGTGACTTCAGTCTTCAGGAGCTGTATCGTGAATCTGTCTTCCCCCTCTGCCCTCTTTTCCCCCTACGTTTTAGCTGAGTACGTCAGGCTCCCTACTGCCATTCATTTAAATGTTTTCCTGTGGTCACCTTTCTCCCATACAATCAAATGATCTCCTTTATCTGTTTTCCATCCTCAAGTCTTATGACTCAAAAAATGTCATATAAAGCAAAATTATATCACGTTCTTCCCCTCCCCCTCAATTTCCTTGTGCTCAGCCATGCAGCCGAGCAAAACCTCCTGTCACTCATGCAGAATTGACCTTTATGGCAGTTGCAGATGGCAAGAACTAGTTAGTCACCAACAGGACTGACAACATACAGATAGGGGAGGGAAGCCAGTGTCATGGAAGTGGCAACTGGGAAAACGGGAAGAAAGACAGGACTGAATTTTTCTTTCAAATGAACACACTTCAAATACAGGGTCCGGCATTCTAAGCATCAAGTCACTCAGGAATGCTACACAAAGTCAAATAACATCAGTGACTGCCAAGTGGCCTAAACAAATCCTCCAAGAGGCAGAAGCTTTTGACACAACACACATATCTTCCTACCAACATTCTTCAAAATGGAACAAGAGCATCTTGCACAGGTGCACATGGAGGTTGTATGAGTAACAACTGCAGATCTCCTAGGACTTCAGACAACAGAAGTACACACAACAGCTTCCTTCTCCCCCTCCGCCCAAGAGCCTGACGGGTCTCTGGACTGAAGGGCAACAGTTTACAACTTGTTCTCCAGCAAAGCTGTGATATTAGGATCACCTCTTCCCCGTCATGAATGTCAGCTCAATGGCAGGTTTGCTTATTTTCAGAAAATGGGAGGGGAGAGCAGCTGCACAGACACTTGCTTAGCTTGTTACAGTGTTCCAGATTACAAATTTTGTCAGTTTATTTGCATCTGAACGTGAAGGCAAAATGCTTACCTAAAAGGCTTTTTTTTGTTTAGCACTGAAGACCTGTATAAAGAAGTCTGTCTCTGCATGCATTGCAGAAGCATTGGCATAGTACACTGGCTCTGCATTTTGCCTTGCAGTCTGACCTTCTCCATCGGGACACCAGCAGGCAACAGTCACTAAGCTCTGGCGAGCAGCAAGGAACGTGGTTTCTTCACTCGATTAGAAGCTTTTCACTGTATGCTCCCTTCCTTACAGTAGAAAGCCTTAGCTGATTTTGTACAATGTTTTATTCTGCAAACAAAGCATACTGACATACAAAACAGGGCATTCATTTTTGAATGAATGAGCAACAACTTGTTTTTGACATTCAACCATGTACCATCTACAATGAATTATTATTCAGTCTTTATACTACAGCAGCTTCTAGAAGTCCTAACTGACGACAAAGCATTTAGTATGACAAAGTCTCAAGACAAGTCATTACTTCCCAAAGTTTTCAATCTATATAGGCAAGACAAAGGAGAGAAAATGTAGTTCTCACCCTTTCAAAAATGAAGATCAGATGCAGATATGGAACACAAGGATCAGGACCCGGAACAAACGGAAGTACTCCTTTCTTTCCTTCTTATCAACCTAAATCATTCTTTGCATTTCCAAAAGTGTGTTCATGTTACAGATGTGAAAAAATGAACAACATTTCAAATAACAAGTTGCACTTATTTGTTATAATTTGTTGGATTCCTCTGAAATGAACTGCTGCAACAGCATACAGATTCAAAACATGCTCAGTACGGCAACCCCTATGTTATAGGGCACACGTACTAGCTGCGATTAATCAAGGAACAGAATCATTTAGAGGGTACGGTTACTGAAACAAGATAACACGTTTATTCGATACACAGATTTTGGAATAAAACAAAGGTAGAAACCTCAGACAGAACTGCCAAAAAACCATGAGAAACTATTCAGTGCATATAATAGAGACGTTCTAGTATCTAGAAAGTAGCATTAAGGAGAGTCAATAAATAGCAACTTAGGTAAGTAAAAAGCGCAAGAGGTCATAGCCCAGAACAGTATACTGCGATGAAGAACCACAACCAACACATGGATTAAAAAAACCCCACTTTACAATAGAAGTCTCAATTCTGAAATTTTTGCAGAGGATCCATCTGATTGTTCTTACAGATTCTTCCAGTATCAGTAACACAGTTGTTATAATCAGCTTCACAGTCAGTTCAAGTTTTGCGTAAATTGAATAGAAAAAGAAAATGCCTTTAAAAATTAGGTCATTTACTGCTGTAAAAATAAGGGGCGGCAGGGGGAACCCTCACAACCTATATTACCACCTTAATGCCTTCCCCTTCATGTGTAAGCTGATACATCATTAGAAAGTCTTCCTGTCCTATTTCCCAAGAGCCCTTCTCTGAGTATTTTGCAATTCTGCATGTCTTCTTCCCTGGCAAACCTGCTTTAAAAATTAAACCACTGTTTAGCAAGAGTAGGTCTCATTAAAAGGTGCATTTACCACACAGTAGTATTCTCTATATTTAGAATTTGAAATACATCAAATACCACAGCAAATGTAACTATCGTGGGTGGCAAACATCCAGTTTAATGGCTCCCACCGTATTTGTGTGAAAAACAGTTTTATAAATAGTTTCCAAAATTCTGCTCAATATAGGCAGTTAATAATATCTGAAGATAATTTACACTTTTTCATTTCTCCTACCAAGTGTTAGGCCTACATTCTCTGCCAAGCACTCACCTGGAACAAGTACTGTGGGCATGCTCCGAACAGTAACTCAGCTAGGCTGCAAAACAGATGTGAGAACTAACCTGAAATTACCAGGAGCATTCTGGTCTGCCTTTTAGGCTGGAGAACTTGTAAAAACTTTCTGGTTAGACTTTGAAGTCTTTGTATTCAAAGGCAGGTGGAAATACAGGAGTTATATCAGCTCAAGCTGTCCTCAACAGCTACAACTGACTTATGCCCTTTGACAAGAATTCTTCTATTTTTTCAAGGTACTCTTAGAAGTTTTTCTTCCCTAAGCAGTAGCTTTAGAAACTTCAGGTTTGGTTTGCAAGTTAATGATAATTCATGCAGATCTGCACCCCTGTAAATCTATAATACACTGATGTTTGGCACAGAAGATAATTCCTCAGAAATATTGCTCTTTTCACAGTTTAATCAAGATATAGCTAGTTCAGAAGGGCCTCATTTTCCCCTTTTGCCAGCCTTCTAAATTATATCTCCTTTTTTTTTAATCCTAGTCTTCTGTTTAAAATGTGTGTATGCATCTATTTCTGTTCTCTGGCATTTTCTGTGATGCAAACTAGATTTTCTGAGATGCTGGGAGCTCACAACTCCACCAGAAGTTGGCAGGCACAACACATGCTCATCATGACGTAAAGATACAATAATAAAAGACCTGACGGGTCCCTACGTCTCCACCTTCTCAGATCATTTCCTCAGGCTGAATTTATACACCAATGATAAACAATTAAGCAGTCAGTTTCTTCCTCAAAGACTTCACAGAACAACAAGAAAAAGTCATTATTTCTTCAATGGTACTGCATCAAGGCAAAATGTTTGTGATTCTATCTGTGGGTAAGAAAGTCAATTCCTGTGAAAAGGACCCATGAAACAATTTTTAAAATATATTATTTTTCTATGTGTGCTTGTTCCTTTTAGTCTTAGAAAAAACTTCTGCGCTTTCCAATTCTTGTGTTAATCATGGGCAATCCTCTTGTAGCACTTCTGAGCTACACATTCCAAAGATGTCCATCCACATCCATGATGCTATGATTTCAGGTGTGCTGAGTCTAATGTGGAGTTTGACAAAGAGCCATGGAGTGTCCTGCCCCACATCCGATTAAGATCTGTTTTGCATCACCAAGAGCTTTGACTGGCTTCGGGACATGAACATTTGCTTCTGTGCCATCACCACACATCCCATGTTCGTTCCATCCCCAAGAGAAGCACTGGCCACCTAAAAGAGAGGATACAAAATATAGAATAGAGACCATAGAAACATAACAGCTTTGGTTAGTTTTAGGAAGCAGATTTGTCAAGTCATCTTCTAGTTAGCAGAATTTCTTAGAACCTAAGGTGGGGGAAAACGTTCGGGTTCTCTTGAAAATGTAAATAAACACAAATTAATTATTCTCTATCTTGTTCCATATTGTTAACAACATAGGAGAGATTAAAATAACAAAGACATTTGAAAATCACTTAGTAAATACATGGTTCAGTATTTATACAGAACCCACAGATATCTCTCTGTATTTTAAGGACTTTCCCCAAAACGATGTGGAATCCCTCTCTTTCAAGTTCCCACTAGTAAGCAAAACTATCACAAACCAAGCCTAGCAACTTAAATCATTCACAGCATGATCTGTAGGACTGGGGAACACAGAGCAGGCAAAATACATTTCAGCCCTACTTTCAAGTTCACATCTCACCTTTTTCCTTTAAATGCAAGTCTCTGACAGCTTGCCTTACTCTTAATCATCCTACCTCTTCTGCTTGCTTTGACATAATTTCACTGTTTTTATTATCCTTATTTTCCCTCATTATTATTTATTTTGTAACATCTACTCTTTTATATCCCAAATCATGATCCCTGTATTATTATTACCCCATAGTACTCTTTCTTGAAGCACAATATATAAATTTCATTCTATAAATGGCTGGCATAATAAAAAATCCACCCAAAAAAACTCTTACTCTCAACTACAGGAGATATTTCTTCCCTATTTTTTTTCTTTATTTGGCTGTCACAGACTGTGAATTTCTGTAATAAAAAAGAAAGCCATCCTGCAATATAATTATGTTTCTGATGCCACTGTTATTTTTGAAAAGCAGCAGGTATTAACAGCATGAAGTACCATTCTCAAGTCCAAATAATGAGAAGAATAGCACCAAAATTCACAAAATTCAATCCCAGCCATAACTGTAAAATAATTCTAATTTTCAAAATTCAGAAACAGATTATTGCAAAGCTAGCGGGACCATCTTTCTCTACTGCAAATCCAGTAACATTTCATTGTTGTCTGTTTTCTTTACATATTGGTATATTAAAGTTTTCCTCTTCTGTAATTTAATGTAACCATTACTAAAGGCAGATGTAATTAAACAAGGACCTTTAATTTTTCCTGACGATCTCTAAGGCAACAGAACACAACAAAACAAAACAAAACACCACTAGAACGTCACAGCAGGCTAGATACATCTCATCGAATACACCAATTCTGTTATTCTTATCCTAGAAGGCACCAGATTTTCTTGTGACTACACATGCACAATACTGACAGCCCAACCTTATCACAAATGCACATATATGTGCAGCAGAAAAGTACCAAAAAGTTAAGTGTGCAACATAATCCATTTTAAATATCACCAGATCAGAACATCTAAGAGGTTAACAGGAAATTTTTTGGTAAGGACCTAAGTAAAAATCTTGATGTAAATATTAGCAAGCAGGAAAAAGACATCACAAACCGAGACTAAAGACGCATCACAGAACAATTATTCAGGGGAAAAATTCAAAGAAAGAAAACCAGCTGCACCTAGGAGAAGGCATTATTTTGCAAAGTTAATAGGTGGAACCTGCAGAATAAGCTTACTTAGAGTGGGAAAGCTTCCAAGTTTAATGAAGAGAGAATATACCATGCCCTTACATTAATAAGATGGCTGTCGCAAGCTTTTTGTTATTAGACCACTAGCAATTAGTACAACAACTTGCCTATTTGTATGGAGACTCATTACGTCTGACTAAAAGATTTTTTTATTTTTTTTCGTCCTGTCCCATTAGGACAGGAGAGAGGAAATCAGAAAGTTTTTGGTCACCTTGAATTACAAACTGCTCAATGGCAAAATAAATATTTAAAGAAACAGCACAGTAGAATATTAACCTACCAAACTGATAAATATATGTAGTCAAACAGCTTTTGGAAAAAATATCACAGAAAAAATTTATGAGCTAGGAAACCCCCAGACAAGAACATCTCCCCTAAAATAAGGATCAATGAGTCTTTTCCAGCCTTTTCTTCTCCAAGCATGTAGAAAGGCCACGAAACAGATCTTTCTATGCGACTCCAGTGAGCTCCAAGCCAGATGCTAGATTTGCGTCAGAGAAAACAATTTGCAGAAAACACAGAGTCCATTTTTATAATAACATATTAACAAAACTTGGAGGAGGGCTGGGCAAAATGACTGCGGTGACACTGCCCAGGAGGCAACAAGCAGCTATGTGAATCCCTGGCACAGAAGCTGAATTCAATGAAGACCAAAGATAATGAAGCACCTATTAAAAAAATGACATAGAAGGAATATCTGCAGAGTTAAGGAAAGACCTTCATTAATGGGAACTAATGGCTAGCCTCTGGACAAAGGGCACCATTTCATTTCAATTCTTTTCCCTTCCCCCATATTCCCCCTCCTTCTTTTTTGCTTGTTTTCTTTTTGATTGCTTCTATTCACAGTTTATTGCTGATAAAAACCTCAACACAGCCCTAGCAGCCCTACATGCTTTCATGAGAAAATTCAATTTTTATGCCTGTGCCAGACCTTCCCAGGATGAAAGACCATTAGAATGATATGTATAAATACAGCCACAAATTCCTTCTAACTAAACTTAAAACAAGCATTACAGCATGTTGTCAAACCAAATTATTTGTTTGGTGAGGTGAGGGGGCAAAGTTGCTCCATGATACTGGTTAAATGAAACAGCATAATACATTGCATTCACCTTTTCCCTTTTAAAACATAAATACACAAAGTACAAATGAAACCACAGCACTCACACAGCATAATCCCATGGAAATTTCACTTGAGTTCACAGTCACACTAATGAAAGTCTAGAGTAAGACTATGCAGGTTTCTCCCCAAATATTAAATATACAAAAAGTGGGGAGAAAAAAAAGCCTTAACAAATCTGTCTGTTTTGGTCACACAAAACAAGAAGGGACTACTGCCCTCCATCTATTTGCAATAATTATCTAGGCTTTTTTCAAGGTAACTGAAGTGACAACTGCAATCCAGAGGTAGATTTAATTGGAGAAAAGTACTTCTAGGTAAAATAAAGCTGCAGTATATTGGACAGAGGACAGGATTCTGTGGAAAGTAGAGGATTTAGAGTTGCTCTTCATTGCTGAGTACTCTGTTCTTCAGATGAGAAGAAGCAATGTTAGCAAATAAGATGCTCTGGGTGAGATTCACTGCACATAATAACTTCATTCACCCAAAAATCAAGCAACCTAGCTATAGATCATTATCCCTTACTTTTCCTCAAAAGCCAATGGAGTAATCTACATTTCTCCAACAGGCAATTCATCTTATCCAAACACTGGTGTCAAAATCAAATCTATCTCACTCTGGTGACTACAGTGGAAGACCAGGTGATTGTCTCAGCCTAGGCAGTTTTAAACAGCTGAAGACAGGTTATGATAAACCACATCCTTACAATCGATCTGAAGGTAAAGCAAGAAAAACTGGAAACAAGGAAGCTAAAAACATCATTGCAGCCTAGTTTCAGGCTACAAACAGTCTGCTTCTAAGCCAGCCCGTGCCCTGGAGGCTTATCACTGAGATCTTTAAAAGCTTGTTTCTCTTCTGCTGCTCCTCTCCCACTCTTCCAACCACACAAACAAACAAAAGTTGGCTTTAAAGACAACCCAAGTACCTTGAAGCCAAGATATTAGTCAGACAGCTTCACATTTTAAGGATCCCTTAAGACATTTTAGCACAGCTCTACTGTATAGGCTTTGTGTTCTTAGCAACACTCCACATTACCTCAAATTATTAAACTTTTTTAACCTTAAATTAGTACTACTCTACAGATGGTTACATGTAAAGTTATAGTAGGCAAGAGATCAGATCAGGGCAAGTCAAATGACTTTAAACAGCATCAGAGCTGGACCATGAACAAAATTCAGGTGGCTCAGCCATCCCCCCTTGACTATTTGAAAGCATTCAAAACCCCACGAGGAGCAATGTAACACTACACAGAAGGAGATTTAGACCATACTTCTCCCAAGGATTTGTAAAACACAAGTGAATAAGTCTTCCTATGTTTTCAGGACATCAATCCAGAGTATCATGTAAAATAAAAGGAAATAAATACCCTTCTAAACTTTTGTATTTTTGTTAGCAACAATTCTGTCATTAGCACAAAAAATCTGCAATTTCAGAATATAAGAAACAGGGTTGATAGCAATTGTTTTATGCAGAAAAACACGGAAACGTATTAGTAACTAAAAGGGAAGCCTAAGCATTCTGCAAAATCTTACTAAAGGCAAAGTTTGGTAAATGGAATATAAGATGACATGATCCCCAGACATTAAATGGTACCTCCAAAAGCAGAAAACAACTGAGAGATTCATAAAGTGACAGTTTTATTTTATACCCACATTTTCAAGGAGCAAGCTGTTGTGCGCTCCAGGCAGCCCATACAATTGCTGCTGGAGTTGCTCAGGACCACAACCCTCAGAAATGCGCATCTGACTTTACAGTGAGTAAGCCAGATAAAAATCACAGGCATTGCAGCGCTAACACAATATGCAGATAGGAAACAACATACATTTTTGATATTAAGTACAAAGTCATGGTGCTAAAGACATGCTGATTTCAAAGTTAGCCTCCAATAAACAATCTGTCTTCGCTCTGCCTTTACATCATCAGCAGCTCTCCCCAGGCAGCAGACCTAGACCACTCAGTCCTCACCTCAGCAGTGGTTTTACCCAAGTGAAAAATCAGATGACCTTGGATCACTTGCTTGTGGTCCATCCTGGTACCTGGAAAGAACAACTTCCAACAGCCTCAAACAGCTACTCATTACAAACGCATGAAGCCTGCATGATATGGGCTTCTCTGACTTGGTGCTCTAAACTAGTATCTTATGAGAATTATTATTTTTTTACAGCAGAAGCACTGTCTTGTTAGTTAGACCTTCTCTCTGCCTTTACTTGTTTATTATGTACTACAGCAGGGCCTTCAAACTGGGTCAGGACCTCAACGGCAACTGTCAAAATATCCAATTACAATATTACAACTAACTATTGAAGAGAGTCAGAAAATCAACTTGAGTATACAAGATGCCTAGTATGGCTTAGCAAGCCACAGTGGTATGTGGAGTACTGTAAAATGGAGCAATAAGGCTACACATCTCCTTCGAAATTAATTTCATTTGGGAAAGTCTAATTTCTAGTTTCTCCTTCAGTATCAGTACCTATCCTACGAATGGCAAACAGAAGAGCAGTACAGAGCACATCTAATCTTTTCTAACCTCATTTCCATAGCATATGACTAGTCGAGAGTTACAAAATAGGAAGGGGAAAGAATCATGTTTATGCTAATATAATTTCTGAGTGCGCAGCAAAGGGCAATGTAGCACATCTGTCACGGCCTGAAAACTGTATATGGGGAGGGAGTGCAACATACAGCAATGCAGAGAAGTGGTGAAAGATGCAGTAAGTATGATACTTACCAAAAAAAGCCTTAGGGGTTTCATACAAACATGCTGTACATTTTCCTATGCACTGTTTTAAGCATCAGGCAAATAACTGAATCTGTTCACTAGAGGTAGTGCTATCTTGCTAATACATAATGACAATAGAAATTTTATTCTGTTTTCACAGGGCACCTCAAAGCAGGAGCTGAAGGAGCACAAATTAATATGCATCTATTTAAAAGAATCATTCTACATTACACCAAACAAGCCATAGTTTAAGTTAGCATTCAAGCTAGTTTATGGTGGATTTTATTTTTTTCCTTCTCAGGTATGCATTGCCATTTTGAAGACAAAAACATGAGGAAGAGATTCACAAAACTATACCCTAGGATTCAGAAACAACTTACTTGTAACTACAGATTTCTTAGGCCGCTGCACCTTCACAGTTTCTGTGGTAAAACAAGTCCTGTAAGATGGAGATGTTTGCTTTGCTGTGCATAGATAGCAAAGAGAGAAATCTATTGCAAGGATTAATTGTTCACATTTCTGTTTTCAAGGGGAAACATAAATGGTACTTATTATAACTAAAGCTCACGGGTGCTGCACAATGTTTTCCTCTTGGTTTTACTCAAACATGTCAATTCCTTCCCAACAGGAAAGCATCTCCAACTCAACACAGAACAAAACCTGAGCTCACGACTTTGTGCAAGACTGAACGTATCTGGTCCACTGACAATACATGAGGATTATATCATACATGAAGCAGCTGCAGTGCAGAGAGGATTAAGCATTAAAGATGCTTTTTTTTACACCTGTAGAAGACAAGAAAATCTTTAAATTTTGATCTCAAGTACAAGACAAAAACACCTGACATAAATTAGTTAACAGAGATTTTTCTTGAGGCTCTGAATGTGACACTAATGTCTGCTCCATCAGAATACCAGGCACAGCAGAGAGTGACATTCATTCAGAATTTACATCCCTATCTCTCAAAATGACAGGCATTAAGTGTGTCACAGCGCTTTAACTTTGTATGACCAGAACTAGACAATCATGATCTCATGACGGAGCCAGAGACTGCAGTCTCATGACTCTCTGTATGATGTGAAACAGAACATACAGAAAATACCTTATACTAAGTGCTTAGTAAGAGGTCATCCATGCAAAATAAAATGGATGAAGCAGTATGTCAAAGTACATCTAGAAGGGTGCGAGTCATTCAAGTGTCCCATAGGACCATATGGTGCCATGGCCATTTGCACCCATGTATTCTGGGTATAAAGCATTAACCATTTCAAATTTACACACACTTTAAACTGATGTAAATGATTATACAAAGAAAAGGAGGGGACAGTTGTGATTCATTCTGACCTAGAACATTACATCCTAGACCTAGAATTGAAGGTCATCTTCAGCACAGGCCTAGGAAAAGCAACAGACGATAAGAAGTTCAATGATGAATGCAGAAGCAAGAATCCGACAAACCCCTCAAACTGCATTACAGTACTACATGTAGCTTTCAAAGCACTAAGCAAATCCTAGAGCAGGAGAAAGTACAGACAGCAAGATGAGCAGCAGCATGCAGGTGAAATGGTGCTTCCTCCTCCTATTTTGATGGCTGAAGTCAGAAAAAAGAGATCCCCACCGGACTCTTAGGAACTCTCTCCTCAAGAAAGAGCAGCTAAGTTGGAAAAGAATATTTTGGAAATGCTTTGGTGTGTAACACATTTTATACAGCAACTCTTTGCATCATACATTGGTCTATTTACTAGTACATAGTTTTAAGGTGATTGTGCAGAATAGGCTGTATATGGCTGTCCGTCCTTGGCAGCTTATAGAAAATATATAATACAACAAAAGGTAAAAAAGATATTCCATATGGTCACATTTACCTTCAGTTTCTTCATATTTGACCGCTATTCTCTTCCCCTTAAGGGATGTTTGCACTGAACAAAAGTGAATGTTTTGTTGTAGGGTTTGTTTCTGAAGGTGTCCTTTTCTGCAGAACACAATTCTCTAACTCAGAACGAAGAAGTGAAACATGTAAACCTTCCATATGGACATCTTCTGTAAAATAGCTTTGTGTTTAAATGGGCTTTAGTTTGGACTTTCCCCCTTTTGTTTTCCCTTATCAATTGCAAGGCTGCATTCTGGCCAAGTTTCAAGACACATGATATGAACGTGCGTTACTGTTGAGTGAAGTCTAAAAAACCTGTTTCTTGATATTAGACAAGTGAGGGTTTTTTCCCCATGCTTAACAAGCAATCTGAGGTGAAGTCCAGAAGTCATAAGCTAAAGTGTTAGAAATGCAAGAGAAAAATCAAGGAAACAAGTGGTCACTGAGTTTCTCAGTTTCCCTCTTACTGATTGAACTAGTAGATTTTCTCACAGCTCCGGAAACATTGCCTCAGAACAAAAGTAGTTGCAACTCAGCAGTGACATTATTAGGATGCCTTACTTTGCAAAGTTTCAGGTTGTAATCTTAGCACAACACAATGGCTCAGATGATGGTTCCCCTGCAAGCATCACAGTGCGGTTTTAACAGTGATGGCACTATAGTACGTGTGTACCCATGAAAGCTTTAAAATACCTAGCTTGATACAAGCTATAGCATAGCTGTAGTCGGAGAGAGTTCAGGGTGAACTAACCCTCCTGTCTGGACAGGATTTGCAGATTACGTTTCCTCTGTGCTGCAACTGTTGTACTTGAGTTAACCTACTTGTATTTGATTCGAGTGTGCCTATACCACACTGTACTGTAGTGCAAGCGCACATCTAATAAAACTCCTATGGGTCATGTATGTTGTCTGTCTGTCTCAGTTTTTGTGCCTATTGTTACAGGGATACTTATATCGCCACTGTGTTGGGGTTTAAATGGGGTAACTCAAGATCTACTCAGATACAACAATGGCTGGGTCATTGGAGCACCTAGAAAAAAAGCAAAGAGTAAATGACTTGGTAACATCGCCATGTTAACATTGCTGCCACTTAAAATCATCACTCCCCTCTATCTCATATAGTTCTGTGAACTAACGGCATCCCTTTCAAAGAAGAAAACAGATAGCTGACAGCTGTGACAAAAGATAAAAGCAAGAAAAATATAAATCATCCCATGATTCAGACTTCAAACACAGACCCTAAAGAGGTTTACTTCCAGTGTGTGCACCAAAGGCAAGTCACATTTGTTCAAAGGGGCAGATGAAACAATGTTTTTACCTGAGGCTGGCTCTGCAGGGCTGGGCTTGTGTTAACTTTCAATTGCAAGCAAAACAGTAACTGAATACTTTAGAAAAAAACTGGAAAAAAAACCCCACCAAACAAACGAATTGCAAAATAATACCACCATAAACTGCTTCCTCAGTCCCACCTATGCTGCTAAGCCATTTCTCTGGTTTCAGACAGGGTTTTCAGAGTCTACTGTAAAGCAGAACCCAAGTATTCTAGCTCTTCCCATTTCTTAAGGGCTAGAAAAAGATTGGAAACTTCAGTCGTATCACCCAGTCAAGAAACTTACGGAAAGTCCTGAGCCAAATAATGTTTACCAGAGGGGAGACACAAATTTTCTTTTCTTTCCCATGTAACCAATATCCAGGAAGAGCTGGACCTTAGGAATAACACCTGTGTTTTTTTAAGCTGTACTATTAAAGCAATATTTTATATTTTAGTAAGTGCTCTGGAAAAAAATAAGCAAATGGTCAATATTGGATATAAAAGAAGTAGTAGGAGAACAGGCTTTGTCGAATATAATTAAAAAATATGCATCATACTGTAAGAATTAAAAATGATCAGGAAGAGAATCAAAGCAGAGAGCTCCAAAAAAAAGAAGTGCCCAGAAGGCAGGACTGGATCTGTTTCTCCAAACATCAGCTCAAAATCATACATGACTTGAATCAAGTCTGGAGGAACTGCGTGTTGATATTAAGCAAAGGAAGAGTTCTGCCATCAGTATCTGTTAAAAGCAAAGACTAGTTTCCTTAGATAAAGACAGATTTTTACATACTTACTTTTCTAGTTCAGAACAGAGATTCTCGGCAAGATGTAAAGGACAGCTTGCTAACTTTTACCTTTTTCTATCTGTATGTACGAATTTCCCTCTATCCTCTTTTACTTCTATTCACTAAACTATTTAATTACAAAGCCATAATTCTTGTTGTAAAAAAAAGTCGTTGAGTTTCAATACCGAGCTGGCAAAAAACAAGCATTTCAAGCAACACAGGGGCTAAAGAGACCCTAGCCCTGAAGTGTAATGGAGTACATACGGGTGTGCAAACACATCATTTACAAATTCAGGCTGTTTAGTTGGGGAATAACCCTACTGCAGCATGGCTTCACATTTCGACCTTCAGCCTCCTCTGTGGGTCAGATGTTCGTACGCTTACTCTTCACACCACTCCTGCCTTATCTTCCCTGGAAGTGAGCAAGACTGGGAAGTAAATGCAGACAGAATTTGGGATGCCACTGGGTGCCAAGTGGCACCATTTGAGTTGTTCTGATTAGGAAAGGCAAACAACATCTCTGCTGCATAGGGTTCAAGCTGTATTTTGGGGCCACTCACCACTTTGCCTCCGTCAGCGTTAAGATGCACCTGAATTCTGAATTCAGGGCAGCTCCTTACATAGAGGGAATGTATTGAATCAGTCCTTGGAAGAGGGCAAGCACAAAAGATTGTTCTGAGATTAAAACCTCCTGCAATTAATATGGCAGAGATGTTTTCTGAAAGTTTCAGCTCTGGCACATTTTTCTGGAGCCTGGCAAAATAGCCATAGTGAAAACAGCATTCATGCATCAGGTGCAAGGAACTGAGGTTGGAAAGTAAAATCTGTCTTTGGCATGGTGACAGGAAGAAGAGCTGATGGACAGAGGGATTCAGAGGCACCATGCCAGCTCCAGAAGGTCAGAGGACCAGAATGGACAACGCAAGCTGGGTCCCTGGGCTGCCGTTTGGCGCTATCCCATCTGATCCTCTGCATAACCTCAGGGAGAAGAGGAAACTATCTGGAATCAAGACAGGAATATCTGGCACCATTTTAGAAGGACGATATCTGACAGAGACCTGGGATAACAAAGTATTCTTGAGAATATAAAAAACCAAACCAAACAAACAAAATGCTCCAAAACCAAAAAATCCCAACTATATCTCTGAAAGAATATCTGACCAAATTAAGACTTGAAGAGCTTTGTTCTCCTTGCTTTGGAGGAAGCAGCAACACTGGAAATATGGGGTCTCTTTCATGCATTGGCCTCCCTGTTCTTTCCTGTGTCCATGAAGAAAGCCTGTTTCTTCCATCTTACAGTTGGCACTAGGCTAGTCACAGAGTAGGAGCAGCTATAGAAACCAACCTAGACAGAAAGCTAGACAGAAAAGAACTAGTTAAAATTTAAAGCCACATTTGGCACTATGACAAATATTTATCATCACTCCCAAAGAAAAAGTAATAGCATGAAAGACTTTTAAGTTATGGATAACATTACTGAGAAAATAGCGTAAAAGATTAAAAGCAAATCAGCCCAAACTTATGGTGAAACAGCAAGCTTCAGTTTGCAGGGAGAAAAGCAATACATGATATGCATGCATGTCCACAGAACTATATTTATAACATACAAACAAATGAATGCCATATAAAGTATTTCTCACTGAACTGCAATATGAATATGAGAGAAGTTGAATTTATTCTTTAAACTGCTGGAAAACACAACAACCAAATATGAAGACAACAAAGTCAGACAATGTTGAGATGTCTCCTTAAATAACTTTAAACCTGTTTTTCTCTGACTCTGCCTCAAAGGTTGTGATAGCTTAAAGCCTGCTGAATACCAATAATGAAAATATTTCTTGTACAGTACAGCCAAGAGAACTTTACTCTTCAAGATCACGTACTAACAGAACTGTCTCTAGTCATGGGTGAACCAAAATGCCAATCTCTTGACTCTGGAGGCTTCTTAAATCCACCCAGAAATAGCCAAAGCAAGAATAAGAATTTTAAGTGTCCAATCAACTTCGCAAAAGTGACTCATGTTCCCAAACCATTCAAACACTTAAAAATGCTGTCTTTCCCCAAATGAGAGCCTTTTTGTTTGGTTGGTTGGTTTTTTTGGTCATGATCAGCATTTTAAAGCTCTCCATATAGCTTTTGATACAGAAATCTTAAAAATAAAGACCATTATCTTTATTTAAAAATACTACAAAGGACACAGGAACCAATCAGGTAAAGGTATTTTAGGATGACCACAGCCACGCATTGTCTTTATCAATTCACTGTCCATAAAAAGAGAGCAAAAAGAATTACAACACAACTGGCAATACTACACAACATTTGTGTTTGTATGTACATATATATATACACACGTGCAGACATGTACTCTACAGAAAACACACATATAATTATGGATCTTGCCTAGGCAAACAGAGGAGACATATCTAGTATCGACATAGGCAGACGTAATGAAGCAGCCAGCATCTTGGCTGCTGCCAGAGAGAGTTAAGTCCAAATTGTAAAAAACTGTTTTCAACAGTGAAGTGACATAAATTTGAAAGATGCACTGCCCATTTGCCACGGCTTTGTTACCCACTCACATCGCACTCCATCACGCTTCACAGCCAGTAATGCCTGCCTGAGGTCTGGCTATCTTTGCAGAACTTTTTGCTTAACAAATTTCATGCTTTCGGACCTTGCATTAGTAGCATCACACAACAGGATTTCTTTTTCTGCACACATCCCTCTACAGATGATCACTATTGATTTGGAGTACCTCAGTTTCTGGAAACGGGATTAAATTTGACTAAACCCAAAACATCTATGGTGCATCTACTTACAAGTACGTACATAGGTATGCACGTATCCATCCTTCACCTAGGCACCTAACTCATTTCATACTTAAGAGACAAACAGGCACTATCAGAGTTGGGTTCATCTCATCCAAGGCACATACCTGAAGTCAAAAGAATCTTTGTACCATCCTTTTACCCATCTCTTCCTCTCCACTGCCTACAGATATCTGACTAGCTCAGACATAGTTTAGAGTTATAGCAGACAAGTCTTGGCCTAGCTTCCCAACTCAAGCTGCTTTACAAACTTATTTTCAGAAGACATTGAGCTTTCTGAAAAATCAGGTACTTCAAAGGCAAAATCAGAAACCCATTGAGATTTCAAGTGTCCCAAACAATTTTAGACAATTTTGAGAATACAGATGTAAACCAATTTTCCAAAGTGTCATGTATACACAGACAACTCTAAATGTTGTCCAGTTAACAAAGCCTTCTGTAGCATAATGATCAGCACTGCATTAGGTGCCACTTCAGTAAACACCATGCTCTTTTTTTATAGTTTTATTGCATCTTTGGTATCTCTTTGGTTCAAATCTACATTATGGGAAAGGAAAAAAAAAAAAAAAGCAAAGTCTTTTATTCAAAGACAGTTAAGTTGTGTATGATTGAATTTAAAGAGGACTTCATAAGTTTATTCAGCTACCTGATAGATTAGGTTTGTTCCCAATTTCTGCATGAGAATGTCTATTACTACGGAAGAAAAACATTACACTTCAGTAATTTCTTAGGAATTATTGTTATGTCTAAGTAGTAGCATTTTATTGTTTGGAACTGTCTTTAAATAACTGTGTTAAAATATGGTTCCATTACTTTCAGCAGCTCTGATTTTCAATGCTTTCTCTCCCAGCAAATGTGTCTTTACTGAAAGGTTGCTGATGGAACTTCTACTTTCCAGCATGAAAGGCTATTCTTTTTAGAACTTTCTAAGGAGATCCTTCTAATTAATTAGTCTACAGCTCCCACACCACTTTATTTCATTCTTTTTTTAATCAGGGAAGGGGGGGGTGTTGTTTGGTTGGATTTTTTTTCGTTTGTTTTAGAAAGCTCCCGAAGCTCTTGCAGGCAGAAATATTTCTTGCCCTGTCTGCAAGACATGCTTTTTGGATGCTTTTGCTACTTAAAAATTTTTTGGCTCTCCAGAGGACAATTAAACAATGACAACTTTCTATTCATTCCAAAGTGTAATTCTACTTTTGAAGATTTCATTTGACTTAACATGACACTGACCACAACTTTTCATCCACAAGCCAATATAAATCAAGTTCAGCCTCATGTCAGTGTGCACTGGCTACACCCAAGTCCCAGGAGGTGCAAAAATTACTTAGCTGACAATATAATTAGGTAACCAGTTCTCCTTCAGGCTGACTACGTGTACGGATTCATAGCTGCTTCTCTAACTGGTAATCAGCAAAGGTCTTAACAGGATTTAAGCAGCGAAGGCAAGCCTTGATGGGAACATCATGGGCACCAATTGCTTCTCCTTGAAATGAGAAAAGAAGCCATGAAGAAAAAAGTTTGACTGTAGTTGAGAGCAAAAACCCAAGTCATGACTAATACCTTCATTTCCAGCTATCAGGTTCCGTTACTAATGCTTTGGTCCTCTTAGCCCTGTGACTCTAAACCTTCTCATTACAGAGGGAGAATTACCCAGCACACAGCAAAAATATAATCCTCCTTCCTGAGCTCTGAAGGGATCTGGTCAGACCTGCCCTCCCAACAAATGGCAGAAACCATCACAAGAAGCAGCTGACAGCAGAGGACTAAACCTCTGAGTGCTGCCTGCATTACTGGCCAAAGGCTACTCGACGACTCTACTGTTCCTACATTTTCCCACCTTGTCTTGACTATTCTAGCTATTAATAGTGTTATCTCTTTAGGCCAGGGAACATCTTTCACCGCCATCTCTACTACACGGTCTGACCTCTCCTTGAGCCCGTGGATGTTGTGTAACAAAAAAAACTCTAACATCCATGGGATTAGATTCACATTGCTCTGTGAGTCTGGAACTTAAGAAAAAAATGAATAAAAACCCTGCAGTGAAGGCGTTATTGGGTCCTGGAATCTTGGCTCATCTGTATATTTAGAACATAGTTGAAAAATGAACATTCAAATTTAACATAAGATGAGACATCGTGCACTTACTTAACTGTCCTTTCTCACATGGTGACTGATATGAAATAAACCCGTCCTACTTTATTCAGTCATAAAAAGAACTCAAGGCAGAGAATCATGAAGGTAAAGATGACTTTTTATAGGCTGGCTTTACAGAGCAATTCCACAGGCAAATGCTTCTTAGTGCTCTTGTTTCCCTGTCTACAGATCAGGTATATTTGTCTATCCCAGGGAAGATTTTAAAAGTCTATGGTTTATAGCAGCATTTCATACCAAGTCCTTAAACTAATGGCCATATAGGAAAGAGAAAAGACAATAACATGTAGTGAGGGTAGAATTCAGTTAAGTAAGTTCAGTACGAAGAAGCCATCTTAAAAGCCATTTTAGGGCTCCTCAATGTGTGAGATCTGTTGAGACAAAACGCTATTCCTAAGAGCCAGCGTTGATTTCGACATTTGTGCTGTGCAGATCTTGAGGATTAAATTAAGCAGTGAATTGTGGAGTCAGGACAACAGCAGCATCCTAGGAGTGTAACATTTCTGTCTGTACGGAGGGGTACGACTCAGAGGTCTTTAAAAGGCAACTTAGTCCCTCTTTTCCTGGAGCTGAGATATGCTATGAACTGAGATTCTTTTTAGTTTGTTTCGGTACTTATTTCTTATCTTTCATTTTCTGCATGCAGCACCTTCCCCGCCCCCCCCTCCCCGATATCTTTTGTCCCCTTTCCATGCTGTCCTCATCCATAAAGCATTTATACAGACCTCTGCATGAAGACAGCATTAGCTGCAAGGATATCAGAGCAACCCAGAATTTGGTCTGTACCTGCACACCAGTACTGCCTCTTTCAATCTTTCTCTGCCAATAAAGGATTTTATGGCATTGCAGGTGGTTTACTTTGTGTGCAGGAGGCTAAGAGCTGCACCGTGTAACTATAGCAACAACTACTGTGAAAGCTCTCGATTTTTATTGACATGCCTCACGTAACCTCATGGAAAAATTCATACAAATGGAGAAACAAAAACTTAAACATCCTAAAGGCCAATGGAAAATATTGTGGTGATGTGCATCTTTATGCATTGCTTAAATACTTCCCCCATGGTAATTTGCTTCTCTTACTATATAGTACTAACATTAAAATAGCATTTTAAAATTCACAGTTTAAACAGTAATTTAAGCCTCCACAATGCCAAAACAGAAGATATACATGCAATCAGCTCAGAAGACACTGTAGCACATTGCTGTATTTGACAAAGATTCATCACTGAAAAACTGACACTACACAAATGGAGAGAAGGCACACACATTTTTTTCATAGAGATTAATAAATATTTGCATTGGGTTATACTGAATTATTCACCTCTTAAAGAAAAGACAAAAGATGCATCTTTCTAAAAGATACTTCTCTATCCAAAAGATAGTCTCTTAAAAGGATTTGCCTGGGCTCACAGCAGCTGAGAACTGTGTGAAAATGATAGCAAGATGCTTTGTCCCAGTCATAGAAATCTATGACTTGATAGACAAGTTTGACATTACAAATCCAATAGAACAGTGTCAAACTCGCAACAAAATATGAATATGCTGCAGTCTGAAACGGCCTCAAGTATCCTGGAAAGCTACCAAATCACTTATGTTGAGCTTCAAAATGCCACCTCTAAATGAGCTTCCAAGGCCACAATCCACAGTGCTGGAAAATTGGTCCTTGCTAATGGCCACCATTTATAGCCTTAACCTTTACTACGTTACTTCAATTCGCTCCAATAGCTGAAACAATACGAACCAAAAACAATTCCAAAGATTTTAACAATAACGACCAGACCAAGAACTATTCCTGCTAAAATCTTGACCTTATTGACGAAGTGCATTTGCATGGTGACAGGAATAGCCAGTTTTGCAGTCAATTAATCAAACCAAAACACTTCACCCTGGTTGCCAGTTATTCCCCATTTTCAGCTCTGCTGTTATGATTTATTTCTCTAAAAAGGCACAATAATCCCAACCACTTTTATTCTAATGATCATCCAAACCAAAAATATTTAATAGCAAGCTTTAGCGAAAACTACTGAGCTGTTAATATACCCCTTCTGAATCTAATACTCTTGCAGTACACAATGCAATCTAGGCTGCCTGTAAAGGATGAAAAAGATGTGTTGCTATGGAAACAAGAAGGCACATGTTTAGGTTGCTCATCCCTGAAGAGCTGCCCCACCAATATCTTTAAAGCCTGCTAATAAAATTTTAATCAATAATTAGAATAAAGTGAATTTCACCTCCTGTTTGACACCAGAATCTTGGTTCAGACATTGTCAAGCTCTTTTACCGTTCCCTGCATCCAACTATACCCTACAGCACTAAGAATGAATTTATGCACAAAAATGTCAACATGCGCTTATCTAGTTCAGCTACTTAAAATGATTATTCCACCCAGCAATAGATACTAGCTTCCCAATTTAAAATCCTGTGCATGTAGGCATGCACTTTTTGATTTATTAATTGATGTGCTATATATTCCCCTTCAAAAAGGCAAATAAACAAAAAACAAAACAAATAAACTCTTCTGTTATTACTGGCTTAAGGCCATCGATCAGGGATATGCTCACTGAGAATGTGACAATTACCCCAGTACTGGAGTTATCACTCACCAACTCCCCTAAACATCTGCTATTTCCTAGAAATGATAGTTTCCATCTTACCATCACTTACCTGCAGATTTATCTACAGACAGATCTTCCAAAACACTGGGGTGTACGAAGTAAAAATGCATTTCCAGACAGCCAAACAGAAAACAGGCCAAGTTATTTGCTGGCAAAACTCCACTTGTTTCACCATTATAATAGCAGAGAATCTGGCTCCAAACATGAAGCCATTAATTCTCTGTACAGTTAACTATGTCAGTACACCTATTTGTTATTACATTGGGAAATCAATAAGCAAGACTTTGTTAATGATATTTTCTAACCTATTAACTAAGTACGATGTTAAGAATATCAGACTATGCTAATAAACAGTTAACAAGCTTTATATTCTGGATCACAAAACAGTAAAGCAAAGCTGAAAAGACAAGAAATCCATACTGTGAACAAAAGAGATGCACAACAGATTGGGGTTTTTTATGTAGTCATACATTATAAATTATTTTTTTAAAAATTTCAATTAATTTCCTGAAATGTATACAATGTTGGTCTTTTTCAGTATTCCTGGCAGAAGGACTCTAGTGGTCCATTCTGACAGGAAGAAAACCAACTCCCATACCTACCAACCATGAATCTTTACTGCACTGAGATCCTGAATCAGAAATATTAGAAATGCCAATGTCAGAAGAGATACGAATGACAACAGGAGCAATACGTCCTTTAAAGAGGACACACTTAACTGGTTTCAGCTTCAGAGATTTACAGCAAGGGTGATTTTCCACATTCTGCTCCTGGAACATGCCAGCACTTTCAAGAATATGGCAATCTCTCCGTCTGCTGGTGAATTTGGGCTTGTTCTAGAAAAACCCTGATGCTAATCTCCTTTACAACTGTACCAGATTTTTAAGGTGTTTGCTGTTTTTAAATTAAACTTGAAATACACTGATTTCCTCAAAGAGGAGGAACAAAACTCCCATTTCCTTTTCCTGGCTTTGTAATTAACGTGAAGACATAATAATTGCAGGCACAGCCCTCCTCCAAACCAGGATCCCACTGTGTTGGCATTATGCAGTAGCTATATACAGAGCTTCAGCTTGCAACTGAAGTTGGAGATGTTTCCATTTTTCATGAGAGCACTAAAGTATTTGAAAAACTCCAAAACCTTTTAGGACTGGCATTTCCAAAAAGATAAGAAATTGCACTTTGCCCACTTTGGGAATGCTTAGCACATTCAGAAATCCATTTTCAAATTCTATTTTGTTTTTATAACATAATATATAATACCAGATGAACAGTAAGTTAGGACAGTTTACCTTTATAAATCTTTTTTAAGAGAGGCTTCTAAAAACATATTCCGTCAAAAATCTTCAGAATAAACATTCAGTTCTTGATGGAATATATTTATCCAGAAACTTAAAGGAACTATAAGTGTTTTGATTTTCCAGTTCTACTTTTGAATTTAGACATATTTTTGACATATCACTGAAAAGACAGCATTTTTTCAAGAGAAGACAAAAATAACAAAAAAGTTTTAAAAAAAAATCTCGATTTTTTTTTTTTTAAAGGCTACAATATTTTCCAGTTGCTTTCATTTTCAATGCACATGTTTCTTCCCCTAAGGTATCCACTGTGATATTTAAAAGAATTTATTTGCTTACAGCTAAACAGATGATATTTACTCACATTACAAAATGGTCATACAACTCTGTCATTATTTAACCACTGACTCCTTAGGAGACATCTTATACTAGGGTCAACAGGTAGGGACAGAGTCACACTGTCTGGAAAGGCTCACACACAGTCCACACATCAGGTTCCTTCTCCAACCACGCAAAAAAACCCAAACCCTGAAAACAGCCATTATCCAGTTTTATCAGCAGGGTAAAATACAACCAAATCTCTGAGCATTTTGCTAAATAAGTATGTTAGTATATCCCTTCAGCAATAAAAAACAGGATCTCAGCAATACAGTTCCCCTTGGCTCAGAGGGTTAAAAGGACAGCATTTCATTCCTGTTAGTTTTCAAGGGCTTGGCTGCTCCCTGGGCGTCTGTGCTGGCTACCAAACTATTTTGAAATGTCCTTCCATCCAGGCATCTCTCTCCTGAGCGTCAGTCACAGTTATGAATCACAAAATAAATGCTTCAGATGCAACAGTGCTAGCTCTGGCTTTCAACAGAACATTTTGGAGACAGTCAGCTTACAGAAAACAGAGAATGACACAGAGACATCTGGAGTACAGTGCCCGCAGCCTCCTTTCCTCAGGAAGGCTTCCTTTTAGTCATGATACTTTAGCTACTTTATACAGCTTTTATTGCCTAAAAGCCAGTGTGTGGCTTCACCATTCTCCATTTTTCCATGTCTGTATTTTAAACCAAACGTTTTGTTCAGAACTTTCATGGATGCCAGGCAGGAACAGCCTCAGCACATCGAATAACTTAGGCTGGACCTCTGGAGATCACCTGCCCCAGCCCTCTGCTTGAGTGCTTACCACTGCGCTACTCCTATGCCTTGAAATTACTGCACTGCTGTGATACACTTTCCACCAGACACTGTATGCTGAGAAACTGCCAGGTGCAACAGGGTAATCTGAGGCAGCTTTATGTTTGCTCTTCTCAACCAAAGTTCCCATTTTTCCAAACTCATAGGATCTGACTTTTCCTCCTCTAGCAATTCTCTGCAGGCAACAATCCTCTTTCTTTGCTGAGAAACTCAATGTGACTCTGCAAAAAATCCTATGCACTAGCCAACTCCCAAATTATATAATTTTCCAGGAGGGCTGGGTTTTCAGCTTTTTCTTTTCTTTTTTTTTTTCTTTTTAAATTTAAAAAGCACATAGGAAGCAAATTTCTGCAGATGGAGTAAAATGTACCACGTGAACCGGGCAGATTGGCTTTCTCATTGGACACTGAAGGGTTGCTATGATTCAGACATTATGCTTTAATATTTAAATTTCCACAAGCTACAGATATGCTGATGTAAGAACAAACATCGGAAGGTTGATCCATTCTGAGACCCATGTCAGAAGAAGGTCGACAACACACTTTGAAATCAGGTTCTGTTTCTGTCTATTGGAATTTGACAGATTTCAGTCATTTGAATAAGAAAAGATTGCCAAAGAGGAATACAACAGTACAGTGCAGCTTTCAATGATCACGAGGAGACACTATACTGCCATTTTTGTCCTTGGTGGAAAATACAAGAAATAGTAAATTGATTTATTTATAAACATTGGGCCCCCATTTGTCCTCAGTTTTTATTTTCAATGTACTCTTTTTACAGAGATTTACATTTATTTACTGCTTGAATTTTGCAATAGCACCATACCACTTAACTCCACCCAGGAAGGTTACTCTGCAGTGTTATTTTTGCCTTCTCTAAAATCTGGTAGACCCAGCAAACGAGGAGATTTGACAAGCTCCCTATAGCTTAGGGCATCAGAACCGTGAGGCCTCAATATGTTTGGGTTTGGTTTGAGGGTGGTTATTTCTCCTTTCTTTCTTAAGGAAAGAAACCTTTATGCTGATCCCAGACTTAAACACTGCATCCTGAACAGTGCGACAACTGGGGAAAACAAGATCTACAGTGTCAGCCACTTACATGTGTTCTCACATAGTCACCATCTGTTTGGTAGTCCCAGAAGTCAGCAGCTCGTATCACAAAAAGCACTGTCATATTAAACACCCTGCTGACACAGAGACCACGGAGTGAGGGACCGAGGCCGCTAGCTGCTGAGCCATCAGGTTACGGCCTCAAAATATACCAGCAAAGAACCACTAAAAGATAGTCTGTCAAGGTCTTTTCCTTCTCTTCCTTTTCCCAACTACAGGTTTCCCACTGATGATGAAACTGCTGTAGTTCACATTGTATACATTTGCTAAACAACTGCAATTTTACAAACTTGCAAGTCCACAAGTGTCTCTTATTGCATCTGTTTGCAAGAACGAGTCTATGTTGAGAGAAAGAAAAAAAAAAAATGTAGAAACAAAAGCTATATTCCTTGTCAAAAGAAGCCATTTGTCCTTTATTCAGTACAGCAACAACTTGTTAAGTGAGTCAAACGGAACTTGGGAGCCATTTTGAATGGCTGAACAGATTGTCTCCTTGGGTTTTCATGGAGCAACACTCCAAAACTTTGCTGTATGGTAGGATGCGGTTTGCTTTCACCAGCTTAACTGGTGTACATACATGTGTGTGTGTAAGCTCAGGCCTCGGTAACCTGTCCATCCAGAAGGGCTTAAACAACACAGTGGGTCCTTCATGACCATATTGCTCAAGCGCTGATCCCAGGAGAAAAAAAAACTCTGATGACCAACCTGCCAGCACATGATCAAAACATATGTAGTCCCAGTGAAGGACTTGGGACTGACACCTCTGAAACACAGTAAAAAATTCTGTGATCTCAAATGCGAAGAAGAACAAGCTTAAAAGGGATAGCCCGCTCACTCCTCTATACATACACACATATACAAAATATATATAGGTTTAAATCAAACTCTGGATTTATCAAACCTTTATTCCTTGGTATAGCGTCTTATTTACCTTAAAAGAAGCCATGAATTCTTCACATGTGCATTATTTGTGACATTTTAGGCTTCTACTTGGAAATCTTATCATGTCAATTTGTTTCCCAGAAACAAGAGGGCCTGACAACCTCCGTCCTCATGCTTGGGTTGATCTTGCCAGCAGAGATGATGATGTAGCATTTGCTACATTTCCATAATTCCTTTCAGCACATAAGCAGATTTTTGTTTTTACATAAATACACCCATTATGTTTATGCTATATATACATACATTTTTTTTCTAAGGCTAGTTCTGGAGCACTTAAATCTGCTCGTAAGTGTAGAATGAAAATTTTCCTAGGCAGGCAGTTCCTTTTCTAGCAATTACTATTCGATAGCTGAACTCTTCCCTTCTTCCTTTCCAGCCTTGTAAAAAGAGCCATGTGGTGGACTCTGCTCACTGGAGGTATCACCAAACGTAACCGTTTCAGTAACAAGAATCTTGTTTCACCAAAAAAGTAGCCAAGCAACTTGGAGAAGTGTCAGCATGGAGACATAAGCACAAAAACCTGAAGAAGCCTTCAAGATTGTTCTGACAAGTTTTACATTTTGATCACTGAGCTCTCAGCTCCTAAGTGGACTACAACAGCAGACAGCTTGTGCAGTCTCAATTTATTGTGACGTAAAGGTCATACTGGAACAGTACTAATACTATTTCTCTTTCGGTAGTATCAAAAGGACCCCTGCCAGGAATACCAGACACTGTCCTACCCTGTGTTCCCAATGCCCATCAGCAGAACGTAACTGAATAATGATGGCAAAAGATGATCATTAGTAATTCAGAATCCATTTTCATGTTACTACAGCAAAAAAGCCACCGCACTTCATGCTGACACAAGGCCTGGGCTGCCAGGGGGCTCAGACCAGGCACAGAGCTCCACAGGAACAGTGTCATGTTTCTCCCGAGAGTTGCCCTGTGCTGTGCGAGATCTTTCACCACTTTGCGCACTGGCCTGCCCTCCAGGCATTGCTGCTGTTCCCCTAACTTTCCTTTCTAAGGTAAATGCGAGCCTTGATCTTGGATCTGCTTTCAGGGCTACACAGACAGCACAAAGAAACATATCTGAGATGGCCAAACCCAAAGGAAGTAAGACAACCCAAGGGTAGACAGACAAAAACAGGCATTGAAGGATGAGGTGCAGCCAGAGAGAGCAGCTTCACAATTAGACGTCCCTGGCTGGAGACAGACATGCACAGGACTGACAATGAGCAAGCAGAAGTTTAACAACATAATATCATCTAAGAGCAGCAGAAGGAGACAAGCAGGCTTTCTTCACACTGCAGGGGATCAGAGGTAATCCTGAAAACAGAGACAGATTCAATTTAATATAGTAAATTAAAGGGAAACCAAGAGAAAAATTGGGGTCAATCTGGTATGCACATGGCATTCTCATTGACAAACAAGTAGACAACAAGATTTTTACATTTCAGAGGTCTCCAGAAATGAGCAGCACCCAGAAGCTCAGCAGATGGCCTTGAAAAAAACGGCCTGTTCACTTCAGAGCCCCAGTGGGAGCTGAGCCCTTTCAAAATAACTGGAACAGTCTCTAGATATCAAGCAACCACCAGCAAAAGAGGTGAATTTGCTTTCACAGCATTTCCTCTGGTTCATTCCAAGTTTTCCCTGCTCATTTGTGTATCTTCAATTAAAATAACATTCTTTTTTTCCTAACTGGTCTTGCAGTTAGCAGCAGGGGAGGAAGAGTACAAACAAAAGCACTCAGTAATTCAGCCTCAGAAATGCATCTGAATCTGCAGCTCCAGGGCTCTGACACAGCAGCACTGAAAAAGCCTGCTGCTTCCCTTGATGTTCAAGGACAGCGGGGTACATTGGTCTGTGCATTTGTATTCCCTGCCACTCCATTGGCCTGGCCTTTCTCCTCGCTCCCCCAAGCACAGACATCATCTCATCATTGGAGAGATGACCTGTAAGCAAGCTGCATTGCAGCCTGCATTAGCTGGGAACCGAGCCCGAGGTGAGGGAAACAACATGTAACAGAGCTACACGAGTAACAGTCATGTACAGCTCTTGACATGCCTGGATGTCAAGACATACAGTCTCTCTGCTGCAGTGGGGACTCACCAGCAGATACATAACATTGCTGCAATCTCCAGAAACACCCTTTGTCTCTGCTGTATACATAGTACCAGAGTGCGGGCTCGTTTATTTTAAAAAAACAACAAAGAGAAATGGATGTATTGGTAGCAAAATATTTTCCTGTGCCTACTGCAAATCTGGTTTCTCTCACTGACCACAAATACAGAAAAGAAAGCATCTGGGAGAGAGAAGATAAGGCTTTGCTAACAGTCTAATTTTCATTTGGAAGTGAAGGGAGCCCTCATTGAGAAAAAAGGCAGAGGAGATAAAGATAAGATCAGAGATGGTGAAAAGGCATTCGTAAAGGGCAAGAGGGAAAGGGGGGAGGAAATCAATCACAAGTACAGACAAGATCAAACGGCAGCATACCAGTAACAGCCGTATTTCCTTGGGAAAAAAAGCTGCGGGATGAAGAGGCAGTACAACACCATGCTGTGAGGAGTGCTGCTATCCGCACCCACTGCATAGGAGAGAGTTGCTCTTTCTCCATAGCAACAAGATACTTAAAAGGCAATCTGGAAACTGAAGACCAGATTAAAAACAAAACACAACATGTATCGATTTATTACCTCTATTTTAAGCCTCATCTGTGAAGTACACAGGATAGCATTTGTTTAGCCTAAGGAAGCATCTTCACAGAAAGCTCTCTTCTCCTTTTATACCTCCCTGTCTCAGAACCAACCCTTGGTGTGGAGCAAACTGTGGCACCTACACATGGTCCCTACTCTTAGGTAATGCCAAATGCATTAGGCACAAACGCACCTTGTGGCAGCCTGAGGTGGTCACAGCTGAAGCCTACCAGCTTCTGCCTTTTGCAGGGACTGCAGGAAGGCATCAATACCTCCCAACGTTTCTCAAAGGACTCGGGGATGACAGAGTCAGCCTTTTGCTGAAAAAAAAATACGTAAAATAACAATAATTTAAAAAAAACCAACCAAACAAAAAACCCTTGCTGTTAAGTAGTTACCAGCTCAAGGCACTGTTTGCAAGGGCTTGGGATATGCTCATATCCTGTCCTTGAAGTCTGCTTATACCTGCTTGGAAACAGCTCTGCTAAGGTACCTGAATGGCTTCAATAAAGCCATTATGCTGACTGCATTGGCAGAGCTCTGGAAACATTACAGACCTCGTCTCCTCCTCAAAGGCACCGAGGGAGCCTGCACAGCAAATTCCAGAATGCACCACGATTATTTAAGAAGCTCATCAAGTTTTGGGTGAATGGATCGTACTGAAAAAGCTGCAGAATAGCTAAGGTTTCAGTCCTAGCCTTGGTTTAGCTTAGATGCTGAGATTATCTTCCTCATGGAAGGGGGGCAATAAAAAAAGCTATCAAGTCACAGTTCCTTAACCACAAATAGCACAGCTATGTTTTGGTAGTTAATTATTCCAAACAGCTAAAAGTGCATCTTTACATGCCAGCTCCAACCAAGAATCTTAATAAAACAAACAACCTTCCATTACACCCTCCTCTATTTTACTTCCCCAGTAATGAAAAGAGCTGGAGCAGAAAAGCTTACTCAGAATAATTACTGCTCAGGCCCGGTACCACTCAGTTAACTTGAAGATCTGATAATGGGAATTTCTACTCTTTTCCTGCAAAGGACAAGCATGCAACAGTATTAGAGTTATCTAGAACAAGCACAGCTGAACATAACACAGAGTAGCCCTGTCTGTACTCAGCTAGGAGTGCTTTACAAAAGGTAGACAGATAGGGGTAGTGCAACCAAGGCAACTCATGCATTCAGTGTCTCTCAGGGCATGGCTTTGCAGGCAGCTGAGGACAGATCAGTGCAGAGAGGTAAAATGTTTACGCAGCACCTAAGCAGGGAGACTTTTGTCCAGTGGAAGTGCAAAAAACATGCTGAGGGATTGGAAACACAAGCTTAAACTCCTTGCTGGCGCTGAATACTGAAGAACTGGTAGGAACTGGGTACGATGAGGCAAACGGAGCAAATGCAGAAAAGTTGTTGATTACATACAAGCATGCCAAAAATATGCTACAGTGTGCCAATTTTGTTTGCTTTAAAGCTTCCCTTCCACTGCAAAATGTTATCTTATTTGAACATCCAGAGAACTATGAGGAGGAAAGAATAGCCTGCTTTGAGATTATCCAAAGACCTATTTCCAGTGCATGCCATGAAAGCCATCTTTTGAATTTCATATTAATATTAAACATAGTTCTAGCTTAGATTCACCCATGAGTCATACGTTTAAAAAAAAAAAAAAGCACTGTACTCAGCAACTTTGCCTTGGCTCAGCACTATTATTTTACAAACTTCATCTGTACATCTGCTAAATCAAGAACTCCAGAAAAATCTGATCCACATACACTAAATATCCATCTGTCTAACCATTTCTTGTAGGGCCAATGTATTTGAACGAATATTTTTTACTTAAAATATAGAAATTTTCAAATCAGCCAATCCTTAGCCACTGTATTTATTAGCAAAAAAAAATTTTTATGGATCTTGGTTTTTCATTTCCTTGTGCAACATTTTATTCAAGAATAAAATATTAATTTTTAAGCCACTGACTCAATTTACTCTTACTTTTGAAAAAAATTACTTTATCTGACTAGAAAAGGTTTCTAAAAGAGCTTCACAGAAAGGACAAGAGTAATTTTCATCTGCATAGATTATGAAGTAGAAAGAATATTATGAATCAGCTTGTCCTCACAAAAAGACATTTGCTAACCAAAGTCTGTTTCCTATACAATTAGTTACAAATGCGGAAATATTTCTTTTAATAAGTGGTTTCAAATGTTGCCAGCAACAAATCTCTGTGGAATGCATACAAAATTGGTCTGTTTTCTTCTGCATAGGTTACCTTACTGAACTCAAAATGGAGGTATCCAAAGAGCTTTTTAGGAGCTTAGGAAGCAACACAGCTAAAATATATGACTTTTTTTTTTTTTTTTTTTTTGACAACCCAAGTGGAAAATAATGACATTTATGAGTCTTTAGCTCAGAGCTTACAGAAGCTCTGGAAAAGCAGTGTTTCCTATGCAGCCAGGTTTTACCCCAGCTACAGAAAATTCTCTTGCATCAAAGAGACAGAAATGCTTACCCCAACCACCACTCCTATGTTCTTAAGCACCCTCCAACATGCAAACAAGACTGAAGATTAACACTTAACCCCTCAAATACACTTCAAAATGCTGTGGGACTGCAATGCAGAGAGCAGCAGGCAACCTTGGTGAGCTGCTCTGGAAGGGCTGTGTTACACTGCTGGCAGCCAACAGTTCCTGTGCATGGCCAGTTCCACACCCTGCTACGTCCCACCACTTGCATTACAGATGAAAGGTGAAAAGGACAACAATGGCTGGGCAGTCTGAGCATCCAGGATATTGTTTCCTGGATCCTCCTAGGCAAAAATACTGCATCCACAAGGAACCCCAAAACACAGCTCATTACACACCAAAGTCCTGGTCAGATCTTGGAGCATATTCTTAATAAAAGGAGTCTGTAAAACTCTCCAGGATGCTTGCTTCTGCCAGCATCACCTCTGCCAGCATTACCTCTGCCTTGTGAGACTTCAGCTTCAGCCAACCCCACACCTCTCCCACCACTGAGCCAGGTTGGTGGTCACACTGCGATCAGACACGGCATTTAGCAAAGCGCCCTCTCAACATTGATGTCACTCACGCACGGGTATCCGGCACAGAACAGAAAATCACAAGGCACAGGCTGTAAATCACAAGGGCTTAGTCATTCCATCTTAGGAAGTTTAATTATCCTGATTATGTTATCTTAATTAAATGGTAGTTAATCTAAGTTTATATTTAAGCCTGAAATGTGAATATATTTTAAAAACTCTTGATGATAGCAAATCTGAAGAGACAGAGGAAGGAAAGCAAAAATATCAGAGAAAGAAGGGTTGGTCGAATTTGATAAATGCAACCATGTTTCTAAATACAGGCAACTGCAGCTCAGGTGTTTCCTTGTTTAGGGTTGCCTAGGTGAATCAGACTTCTAAGGGGGAAATGGAAGGCTCTTCAAACAAAATTTGAAAGAAGATAAGCAAAACATAAAAGGTAAAATCGACGGTGAGAGAAGAAAAAACAACCTGTCAAGTCAGAGGTTAGCAGAGAATCTTCGAAGAGTCCTGCTGTGTGCATAGTTATTTACACTTTTCTGTCTCACAGAAAACAGTGGTGGTCTTGTAAAAAATTCACAGCAATCTAGCAACGTGCCATGCATACAAGCCAGAGGCCAGCTTGAGCAAGTTAGCGGGGAATGATAACCTTTCCAAAGAAGGAAGAAAAAAACCAGCTAGCCATTTAAGAAACTGTTTCTTGTTTCTTCAAGGGCAAGGGAAATCTAACATCGACAGCACAGAGAAAAACTGAAAACCAGGAATTACAGCTGTAACTCCTGTTAAGCAGCAGTTAACAGCTCCAGCTGTAACTGAATAGAGAGGACTCTACTAAATGCAGATACCACCATCTCAGCATCTGAACAGTAAGACACGTTAGATGTCTTAGTCCTTCAACTTCACCCCATCCTACTTACAGCTGAGATCCTCTCTGGGATTCTAAGCCACAAACCAAAACTGTGAGGACCTTTTGAAAAGAAAAGGGGAAAAAAAAAAACACAGGAAGAAACAGCACCGACACTGTTTGGTGTTACCAAGCATGTAGCCTAACAATGCCTTTAAATCCCTGGTATGGGGAACAGCAGGACTGCTTTCTCCCATTGCCTGCTCATCAGACAGCACCTGGAACATGGGCTGTGCCCTGTGACCTTCATGCCCCACCACTCTGCACACCAGGTAACAAGCCTTGCAGCGGAAGCCGGGGGCACACACAGAAGTCCCATATGTAAGTAGCACTGCTCTGGAGATAGCACGCAATCAAGGCTGGCTGTAAAGGTACTGTATCCAGCTCTGGGAGCCCCCAACACATTGCAGCAGGTCTAGAGGAGGGCCACAAAGATGATCAGAGGGCTGGAGCACCTCTCCTATGAGGACAGGCTGAGAGAGCTGGGGTTGTTCAGCCTAGAGAAGAGAAGGCTCCGGGGAGATCTTATAGCAGCCTTCCAGTACTTAAAGGAGCCCCCTTTATCAGGGAGTGTAGTGATAGAACAAGGGGTAACAGTTTTAAACTGAAAGAGGGCAGACTTAGATTAGATATTAGGAAGAAATTCTTTTCTCAGGGTGGTGAGACACTGGAACAGGTTGCCCAGAGAAGCTGTGGATGCTCCAGTCCTGGAGGTGTTCAAGGCCAGGTTGGATGGGCCTTTGAGTAACCTGGTCTAGTGGGAGGTGTCCCTGCCCATGGCAAGGAGATTGGAACTAGATGATCTTTAAGGTCCCTTCCAACACAAACTATTCTATGATTCTATGATAATGTGCTCATCTATCCTGACCCCTACACCACAACACACTCCCACCCCCAGGCCTCAGGCTGCCCTCCCAGTGGCCAATGGGCAGGAGCAGGAAGGACTTCCATACTCCTCCATCAGAATTCTCATTTGTTTCCTGCCGAAGTCCCTTAAAATTGAGAGATCTTTTGTCCTTCATATCTGAAGGATTTAGGTATCATCAATAATCAAATATTATCATAAGGTGTGATAAAATACAACCACGCTGCCCTCTTCATGGCAGGATGATCTCTACCTGAACACCTACATTTTGCAACCAACATGTTGAACTTTGACACCCCACTTATAGGCAAGTAGGCTGTTCATGGGGTTCTTTCCTTCTAAGCAGAGCTAGGAAGACCCCATATCCTCACATGCCTATTAGTAATTTGCACTAATAGTTTTGCAAGGTAACATCCTGCATCACTCTAAATTGAATTCCAGCCTTCCAATCAGAGAAGCAAATCCACCTATAACCTTCACAAGCAATTAAATCTACTGCCCTTGCTAACTTTGGCAATTTCTCCAAGACTTGAATCTTAAGAATTTAGTAATTACTTCTGTTGGCCTTTGTTCTGCCACAAGCTTTAGACAGCAAGTTTCACTTTCAATGTGTGTCAAAATCAGTTACCAAAAAAGAAGTCTCTTTTAAAAAGATACTCAGTAAAAACAATCATGCTCCTGCTTTTTCCTTTTGGCAGTACAGAAAAGTCTTTATAAAACTAAGATCTGGCTTCTGTGACCTCTGCAGTCTCTGAGACTTTTGTCAATCTTGTTTGCTAGCTTCCTTATTCTCACTTTAGACGGGTTTGAGTTTGCCTTTGGATTTTAAGGAAAGTATTTCTTTACATACACAGATTATTTTGAAGTGGAAAATTCGTTCCTTGAATCTAGACAAAAAAAAATTCTACAATACTCCATATTTTTCAACAAACCAGTCACTCAGGAACACCTTACAAATTCACAGCTGCTATGCATACACAGAACTGAGATGAGGCCCACAGACAGTGGGTAAGATAACAAGGGACATTTTTTTCCTCAGATAAACTGTTTTGAATCTGACTAGAAGTCAGACTTCACACTGAAATGCACTTAACATTTATACAAACCCTGGAAACAAAGTTGCAACTAAGGGTTTGACAACACAAGTACCATTCCAAAATGAAAGCCAGCAAAGCGGGATTCATACGCTGGAAAATCATGAATGTTACTATTTATGGGCCATTTAAAATATTACTTCAGCTATAAATACAGCAATTACATTAGTCCACGAAACTAACTGAAACCGAAAGGAAGAAAAGCTATTGTCCTCCATGTGTATCACATTAGTAAGCAAGCCACATTGGAAGTGGAAAAGTGGGAGTGTATAAAACAGAAGCACAAACCTCTCTGTCTTCACTAATGTCTTTGAAAACAGAAATACAATAACTAAACCCAGGAAAGGGAACTAGAATACAGTATGCTAGAAATGCTTAATAAAGAAGTTCATCTCCATGAGCAAGCATGATGGTTCAGTGGTCTATGTACATGCAGAGACATGACTTGTGTTGATCCACATGTGTGCATGAGAGACAGTACACAAATAAACTAATTTGTGTTCAGAGCTAGATGAGGCTAGGGTCAAGTGAGCATTTTAAAAATTACGTAGCTATTCTTGGTGATCAATTTGAGATTCATTAAAGGATTACAGCTTTAGGACAGGCCCCTCCTGCCCTCTGAAATCAGGCACCTTCATCGCCCTTTACTAACTCTTGTAACCAAAAACTGAGGGATTCCCAAAAGCATTAAGTCACTTCTGGAAACAATGACCTGACGAAAGAATAAAGCAAGCAAAACGCAGCTTGTGAACAGGGAGCTACTTCTAATGTTAGTGTGAGTCATTATTATTATTATTATTTTGTTTTCTTGTTATTCTCATCCAAAGCCATTATCTTCAATTAAGGAGGCATATTTGGTCTTGGAGATACGGCAACATTCAGTCACATTAGATAACAACTTGAGACCTGTAAAAACCTGGGAGGTTTCTCTAGGAGTTTGCACTGGGTTCTTGGACCATTAACTTGCTGGATGAACACAATGGAAGCTGCCCAAGAAGGAGCAGCACAACAAGTAAGAAGAGGCAAGCCCCAACTGAATGGTGATGATCAATATGCTGTGGCCGTTATCTCCCAAGAAGCTGTGTGTAAAAGTAGGAAACACTGCTAGGTTTCAGATTCAAGATTGGTAGGAAAATAAAAGTGATACAGTTAAAATATTTAGGTTCACATAAAGAAAATCAATTGTGAGACTGAGTGCAATTACTAAGCAGACACTCATTTCTGTAGTGTTAGCTTGGGATATTTCATTGAAGGCAATTCTCATCTCCCCCTCCTTTCCCCTCAATACACTTGCAGGACAGAGTGAAAGGCCATACTGCATTAAATCTCCATCATCCATTTTTAATTGCTGTTGGCAGCAACTATTCCATTTGTTCAAGCTGATTGCATAGTGGAGGGATCGGTCTCTGTTCTTAAGTGAGCTATTTGACTGTTTGGAGTCCTGAGTGTTATCAATTTGTGCTTTACTATATGCAGATGTCAGAGCATTGTGCTCCCAAACAAAACTTTGTTAGTACTGGCTGGTTGCTGCTAACTTATCTGCAGCACCCTGAACAGGCCTTTGAGTGTTGACAGGATTCTTTATGAAAATTACATGGGAACCTATAACTTAGGCATTTGAAAACGTGCTGCAGCCTCAATTTAAAAATTCCAACCATGTGGGAGGATACAGCTTTAACTGTCACACATTGGAGATGCAAGACAATAACGAACATCTGAAATCCAGAATGAGCACAGAAAAAGTGGGCTTCCACACTTGGGACAAACCATTGTTTGGCTTTACTTAAAGTTTGAAAACAAATTTCATATAGATTTTTAACCTGTCTGCACACATGCAAACTCCCACAAGTGGTCATCACAAAGAGACTGCACAGTCTCATTTTTCATGGTACATTTTGTTCTTGCCACCCTACAATTTTAGCAATTAAAAATCTAAGGTAATTTTAGGTAATGGTCTTAAGTCCTCCTTTTTCCTCCTCCCTTCAGTGCTCCTGTCACCCTGCATAAGTTCCTGAGATGAAGCAAGCTCTGCCCTGAGCTTTGGGAACACAAGATGAGAGTTCATTCTAATCTTGTCCTGTAGGCTGTCACCATCCTGGACTCACTACTGAGCAGTGCTGTCTGTAATCCAGCCCTTCTGGAACACTTGGTATGTGGCTTGTGTGTTCCTACCTGCCTACAGAAGGGATAGATCCTTGTGTCAGCAGTTTTCCTAGAGAGAAATCTGGTAACAGCAGCACAAAGCCATCATAACACGTGGCTTGCCCAGAAACTTCCTTTTATTTGAATAAATGGAATATTGGAACAAAGGAACAGAAAAGGGAAGTAGAAATATGAGTTCTTTCTAAAATGTATCACTTTCAACACGGAGCAGGGGATTTTTGTTTGTTTTGTTTTTAAATAAAGGCTACCAACTTATTTTGGAGTATAAGAGGAGAGATTGTAGCAGAAACCTCAATTAAAAAAAAAAAAAAAAAACCAACCAAAAGCACATGATAAATCTGGCTTACCTCCCACAAACACAAAGCAAACTGTCATTAAGTTACCCCTCTATGCACAGGAATTGAAGTTGAGCCCAGTCTCTCTCCTTTTTTCACACTGGATTAGGTGATAAGTTCGCCAGAAACAATTCAAAAGAGCTCCAAAACTGTTCCTTATACGGCAGATATCTTTGAAAGCTCCATTCTGCCACCGATTTTGGCAGTTGTGAAGAGAATCTGTCCCATTTTTCCATATCATCTTTTTCCTCACAGTACTCTGACTTTGAGGGGGTGCACCTCTCCTGACATCATTACACACCCTGGAAGTCAAGGCATTACGCCAAGGCCTACATCTTTACCATTTCTGCAGTTGTCCTGGTATGATGATATTAAGAAAAAAGCCTCATAAGCAGTCCAAAATTATAGACAGGTCTCGACTGAATAAATATTTTTAAAGCAACTGACATCAAAACCTACTCAACAGGAGGGAAATGTATGTAGTGAAATGCTGCAGTTGCACTGAAGAGGTGGAAATAGCTACATTTCTGCCATCCTCATTGCTGACTCACCACATTCCGGCTGCAGGATCCGATACCCTTAAAGCTGCTCGAGTTTCTAGAGATGTCCCTAATGCAGTCAAGTGCCTCACCACACAAATACATCGCCTAGAACTGAGATAAAAATCTGTGTTCTTGAGTCCATAAGAAGGTGGCTGATACCCTTCAGGGGGTCAAGACAGCTATTAGGGGAAGAGTGGAAAATAACAGGCATTAAACAGGGCTTTTTGTTGCTAAGGGCAAGTGAGGTCATATCAAGACAGCTGCAGAAAATGATGACTTTGTCCAACTTTCTCATCTTCTGTCTTCCCTGGACTGAAAGCCATGTTCTCTTATTAGTATCCTAGTCCTTCACCCCAAACCAGCAATCAAACACTTCTCAGCAAAGAAACAGCCAGAGGCCTGGGTAATGGAAGCAGCAGCTGGGGAACAGCAGGGACATCTGCCCCTTGCTGCTACATTCCAGCACTGCTCCAAGCCAGAGGCATCATGGGGCGACAGGGACCTCATGTACTGCAAGTAAGATCTCATCTCAGGTTAGAAAGACAAAAGACAGTCAGAGTATTCAGCTATAATGAAGCCAAATGAATACTAACAAAAAAAAATTGACATCCTAGATCTCATGAATCCGAACCTTCTTTACAGTACGTGCATGTCCACATCTGTGTTTGTAAGTTATATGCACACACACACACAATACTCACATACATGCCAAATACATTCCCTAAAAGAAGCTTTGACATTTCCAGTCTTAATCCTCTCACCCAGAACAGACCAAATTTCATGATCTTCAAGGCTAATTGCTAAGCTCATCTGCTGAAACTAACTTTTCATGATATGTCTATTTGCTGGGAGGACAATACTGGTTTGACTCAAACTCACTCTGATTAGCCCTACACCACTGAGGGTCATTCCTGCCTTTGTCTAAATTAGTATGTCTCTTAAATTATGGAGTGAAGGTCACTTAACAGATCCTGGAGCATGATGAAGCTCTGGATAAAAATAGGATGCCACTGTCACTGTATTTATCATCTAGGTTCAGATCAGTTGTCATCCTTTATGTCTTTGCTGTGTTTTGTTATCTAAATATATGATTACCAAGATAAAGCTTATTTACAAAAAAAAAGTTTATAAATAATACAAATCATCAGATGAAGGCTTTAGAAACCAAGCAATATACAAATATCACCCTTTCTGCTACACGGTTTTTTCTTCTGCATAATAAACTATCCACAGACATGCACACATACAGCAACAATCCATAGAGTGACTGCCAAAGAGGAGCATGGACCATTACTCCAATTTTGGACAGTAGGTGTAAATGAGAGCTTGACATTGCAGATATGTATCAGTAGGGTGAAAGTAGAGAAAAAATAAACCGTGTAAGAGGGATCACGAGTGATTAGTAATTACAACTTGCTGACATTGAATGGAACCAAGCCAGCTAGCAGGACCAGTGCTTCTTGCCCAGGCTCCTGCCCATCACATTCATGTTTATGGGAGGGTAAGGGTTACCTCATTCACCTTTTTTCTTCACAAGACCTTTTTTTTGTATTGCATAGGCAGAGATTGTTCTCACAGAAAACACATGAAGTAGTACTGGAAGTGTCAGAGCCCACAGGCAAGAACAGATTTGTCAAAATATCACAGTAGCGTCTTCTGCTACAAAGCTGACTTGGGGATTCACCCAGCCCATCTGCCACACACTTACAGGATCAGGGGTCAGCAGAAGCCAAAACTGAGGGGGAGAGAAGGGATGACATAGTCCTCAATCTATAGTCTTTAACAGCTCTGCCTTCTACTTGCAGATGCACAACCCAAAGATGTGGGCTAAGAAAGAAGGAAGCACATGAGAATTTCCCCACGCTCTCTTTTCTTCTCACTTCCAGAAGCTGAAATAAATTCCTAATAGCTATATCCACACCACTGTTCGTATGGACCTAGGGCCCATACAGGGACTGCTGCTCTCTGGCTAGAAGGACCAGCAAGGCCACAGAGGTTCTGCTCTACTGCCTCCCAGGAGACGGACCATAACCTGGAACAGCATCTTTAGCTGTAGACAACAATGGTATTAAATGCTTCTTTAAGTGCTTCTTCTCCGTGCAGCTGAAAACATAAAGATCCTTGAAGAGAGGAGTGTTGCAAACTGTACTGTTTGCAAGCTGTCCAGGAAATGAGTCTTTCCTATAAAAAACAGTGTTCAAACTACAAGCCAAGATGTTCAGCATCTCTCCTAAGTCACTTGATTTCTGACAAATGTTATCTATCCTTATCTCTCACTGATCTGCGTATCTAGACTTCTCATTCTAAAAAAGTAGTTACAATGGTGTTTGAATGTTGAGTACTTTATATACATCTAAAGTGTAAACAGATAGAGAAACAAGTCTCTGTCTCATTCTTCGTCATCTAATAAAAAAAAGAGGTTTTCTAGTTCCACACCACTATTTCAAAAAACGTAAAATGGAACATGGCATATATGCAATAAGAAGAAATCTTTGTGTCAAGTAATGAGCACATGCAGAAAAGACCTAGGTTATTGCAGCCTAAGTGAATTTTTCTGCAGTTTATAAAACCATAGTATGAAAAAATATCGATATAAAAAGGGAGTGCTGAGCCTTCCTAACATTTTCATGTATTTAATTTTGGATGATAAGAACATCCCTACAAAAATCGCATCCAGTAATGAGATCTGAAATGAAAAATGACCACCTAGAAGTAAAAGTAGTCATACGCAATTAATGAATTCATTCAGCCAGCCAATAAATCAAACCAGCAAACCAGACTCTCTTAATCATGCAGAGAAACATTTTTCAGTGCTTCTTACATCGTAGTTTGCTCAAGGCCTACATTACCAATTGGTTGTTTCTTTAATTCTTAACCATTTACAATATAGTTTAATGTTATTCAAAATTTAACCGTCATTCAAAAATACAGTTTAGGAATACATTGTTCTTTCCAGGGTTCTAATTCTGAGTAAAATTAATATCAGAAGGTTTACTTTACGTGTCAAAAAAGCCTGTGAGTATTCAACAAATTATTAGAGCATGGATAACTTTAACTTTCAAGAAAGGGTCCTAGCTCTTCCCTTTGTGGGTCAAACTTGTACAAACAGATATCAGACATTCAGAAAGTTATCACTGCCTGAAGCTCTCACACTTTGTTTCCATCAGGGACCCATGAAGTCCTTGGGTTATAGAATCAAGGATAACTTCTTAAAATTTTGTCAAAGACATTTTGAAAATTTTCACTTACTATTCAATATTGTGTGCAACAATGGACTAAATTAAAAGAAACAGTAACTCTGGAAAAGCTCAAAGCAAGAGGCTGTTGAGAAAAGAAACAGCAGCTTGACTGAAGGCTGAAGAACCAAACCAAACTTCCTTTGCCTTTCAGTTGCAAGTGTTATTTTCCCCCAAAGTTCATCTACTATCCTCCAATAGTTCCCTCATCTTTCTCCAGTTTTCACAAAAAAATTAGGAACACCTAGATACTGCTTCTGTTGAAATTTGCAACCACATGCTTCAATGCAGGAGCTACGTGTGCTTTTCATAGAAACCCATCACCAAATTTAGGTAGAAGAGGCGAAAGCCAAGACTGTTCTCCTATTAAGACTGGATTCTCTGCCAGCTCCGAACGATGTTCCCACTCAAAACTTTTGAAATGCAGGGGGCTGCTGAAGGACAAAGCTGCCTGACACTCCCCGGCCTTTCACTTCTACCACACTCCATGCTGAAATCATGTTTATTGTTTTGCTTTTTTCCCTTTGGATATAGCTTCTACACACCTGTGACCTCAACTAGCACCAACTGAGCACAAAGGACTGTGCTGATTCTCCAGGCCTTTTCCAACAGCAGGGGCTAGCTAGTGCCAATTTCTAGTGCCAGCTTGGTAATGAAAGGTCACACAAATTCCTTTCTTCCAGATTTCCACTTTCTCAAGGAGGGCAGTGAGGAGAGCCCCTACAAGGTGAGTCATGATCCAAACCCTGCCTCCCATTACAATTATTAAAGCTATGATTCCTGAGTGAATTTATTAATTGAAGTCTCTGCACAGGAAGATCTTTAATTTGACAGAAATCCCTTCAAGTCACCTCCAAACCTGGGAATAAAACCAATTTTCCTCCTCCCAAACAGTTTCAACAATAGCCAAAACCTTCCCCGCACACAACAAAATGCACATGTACTCTCATTCGTAATTGATATACCATTTCTGAGCCAAATTTTCAAAAGGTAGTTTCCACCTGCATGCATACACTGCTGCGATTAAGTCTTTAGTCCACACTTACCCGACATTTAACAGTATTGCATGCCAGCACCTCCAAATCCAAACATGAACCAGGACCCTGCCACATTAGGCCCTGTACAAATACAGGAAAATAAATGCATGTTCTCTGCTCCAAGAAGCCCACAAATATAAACCCAACTAGAAAGGGGACGTATCTGTACCTGAGCATAAAATCATATGTAGCAGATACACTCGGGTATGTGAATCTGAACCCCGAGAGTGCAAAATCAGGTCTAAATGCAAACACAACACCTTTAAACATGCTTCTTTAAACATCTTGCCTGTGGTACTACTGACATGGATCTTGGCCTGAAGATATATATACAGTTTTTGAAACAAAAATTTTTCCAGGTGTCTTAAAACAGGTAAGGCAACAGACCCACAATAAAAACCATAGGTTAACTACACATATTAAATAGCAGCAAGGCAACTTTGCATACTCTGGACAAACCCCTGATACTCATCAATTAAGATGAGGCACAAAAATAGCCTTTCCCTTTTCTAATTCAAACTTCTTCTGGGAAGATGGTGAATTGCAGTTTGGAGAACTGTGCCTGGATGCTGCTAGCTCTGTTTGTCCCTGCAGATCAGCAGGGCAGCAGGCAGGAGAGCAGGAAGAATCCACTAAAGCACAAACTACTGCTTTTGCTCAAAAAAGCCTTAACATCCCCAATTCATCTGGCTCTGTACCAGAACGGTAGGAATTAAAAGTGATGAAATACAATGGGGGATGGGAGGAGGGAAGAAAACCCCCAACAATGATTATTTTGTAAAACACTTTATGTTAGGCAAGTCAATACGCTTGCTGCTCCAGCAGGATTTGCCCTGTATATTTTGACCCTAGCAAGGGTTGCACAGCTGCAGACAGTCTGCTCCCCAGGTAGCAAGTAAAGACAGTGACCTGCCCTTATCCCAGGTGCAGCTGTTCTCCAAAATGACTTAAATATAAGCAAATCCACCTACAACTGCCTTGGAGTTCATCAAAGAATTTCTTAGCTTAGGCACAGCAAAAAAAACCAACCCAAAACCAGTTATAAGGGTCGCCTTGGGACACTGTGACTTTGCTGGGAGGACACAGTCTGCTACCACTTGCAGCCACACAATGCTGTTCATCTGTTTCTTAGACAAGCTGCCTCCTTTAGGCAATACACCTAGGAGTGCCATGCAACACCAGAAACACTTATTTGCAGGCACTGCTTTGCCCTAAGAACAATCAGAGCCTAAAGGAAGAACAGAAATACATTTTGTATTTTCCAGCTAGCATATTAATTTTGCAGGTCCTGTCATGCTACCAGCAAACCTCAAGAAGCCATTGCTTATGCCACACCATGGGGCTACACTTCCACCCTCTTCTGACAATCTACCCCCTTGTGACCCTATTGTGATGGAGAGGGCTGGAACACGGTCACCTCAGTGAACACAGGTGGTCACTACACAAAAGAGCTGAAAAAGCAACAATTAAGGGAGAGGCAGAGGGACAAGTTTTATCTGTGACTTGACCTGAAACTCAGACATAGCTTCTATTCCTGACATTCCTGCTGAACTAATAGTAAGTAACATGGGCAGATCTCATGCTCCTTCCATGCCTCAGTTTCCCCATTGCTCAAATGTGTGTGCAGGCACATAAAGCAAGAGGAAAAAAAAGACAGTTTAAGTATAAACTGGCTTTGGACATGCCTAGTGTGAAAATTCTGTGTTTTCCACCTCTGGATTACAATCACATTGCTCAAGTAAACTTTGGAGCTACTTCTTGTGGGAAGTCTTTGAGCTGAAAAAGGCCTGAGATTTTCAGAGTGATGACAAAACTCTTATTTTTTCACTCTTAGCTTTTTGGCTGGAAAGACGTCTAGACTACAGAAAGCCAGGCTCTTCCTTTTGAACAGCAGTCAGCCCAAACCACATGGCTCCTCCAGGCTAAGGCCAGTCCAGAAATCTCCCATTAAACCCTATATTGGAAAGATTAGATTAAAAGTTTGGGGTTGATGAATATATAATACTTCCCCCTGAAGTCCCCAAAGGAGATCATGTATCATTATCTCCTTTTTTCAAGTGGAAAAGGGAGGAACACATGATGAGGGCCACTTGCCTCATGTCAACCAAAACACTAGCGACAGCACCAGGTACAAGATCTACTTTTGCTGTATCTCAGCCTAGTGTGTGTCCAAGCGGTTTGGGTTTTTGTCTTTTGGTTTTGTTCAGTTTTTAAAACTACCCATTTAAAGATCCACGTAACTCTGCTGCTGCTTCAGACACTGTCTCTTACCTCTGTGAGGTGCTGCTGCCTCAGAGTTGAACAGAGTTGCCACCTGTGCCCGGGTTTCGGCAGCAGCGGGGCTGCAGGGCGGCCGCTGTGAGGAGAAGGGCCAGCTCACAGCCAGCCGGTTCCAGCCGGTTCCTCAACGGCCCCACCCAGCCTGTCAGAGGAGCTGGTGGTGCCCTTGGTAAAACATTCTCCTGAGAGGGCACAACGCCACGCAGGCAGCCAGGAGTGAGGGGAAAAGCGTGAGGAATGGCCCTGCCGGCAGAGGGAGCTCGGGCCGCCGGAGCAGGGATCCCCTCGGGGCCACCCGGGAAGGTGTGAGGGCGAGGGAGGGCGGAGGGGGAGCGTTATGGCGGGCTGCAGCCCCGCTCACCATCGCCCGGCGCCTCCCCGGGCAGAGGAGGTGGGAATGAAGGAGCAAAGATGAGCCTGGGGTGGCTCAAGGGGAGGTGGTTTAGTTTTTGCCTTTGTTTCTCACCATCCTACTCTATTTTAATTGGCAATAAATTACATTAATTTTCCCTAAGCCGAGTCTGTTTTGCCCATGACAGTAATTGGCAAGTGATCTCCTTGTCTTTATCTCAGCCCACGAGCTCTTTCGTCTTATTTTCTCCCCCCATCCTGTTGAGGGAGGGAGGCAGAGAACGGCTGGGTGGGCGGCTGGCAGCCAGCCTGGGTCAACCCACCACATCAAGTTAGCCTGCTTTGCAGGCATGCACATCAAGATTAAAGAAAACCACAAAAAATCACCCACCTCTGTCAAAGGCAATCCCTAAAAGGGACTGGGCACAAAAAGCCCACTGCACGGCCAGTTTTGCTTCCTTTATTCAGGAACGACAAGGCCAAGGGGTCAATCTTAAATTTAAAGCTCTACTTACACTTGTCTATAAAGCAGAAAGAAGCTGTAATTACTCATAATCTGAAGAGACAGTGGGCATTGTCACAGAATCACTGACTTTCCCACCAGACATTCTGCTGTCATACTGTCAGACGCTGCAGTTCATTTCTCCCTGCCAACCTCCATACCCTCCCAATAAGCAGAAAATAAATTCCAGAGTAAGGCACTGTAACACACTGCAAACAATCAGATTAGTGATACCTACCTACACTAAACACGATTTCACACTAGAGAAAGAAAGCCATCTTCCCAGCTTATTATTTTGGCACAAATTGGTTTTTGATGCAGTCACGCTGAGAAAACACAAGGAAACAAAGAAAAGGAAGAGTTTTCAAAAATTAATTAAAGTAAATTAGTTCTTAATGGAGAACAAAAGTCTTCTGTTAAATGCTAATAACAAAAACATGGGCCCAGCTACCTTTTGCGTACAAGCTTTCCATTTCATGGTATTTACTTTAAGAAACAACACAGCACGTCAAATACTGGACAGGCCAGTAATCTGTAGGGTGGGAGAGATGGAGAGGATGCACTGTAGCGCTGTAAACTCTTAAGAAGACAAGCTGTGAGTGTTTGTGGATTTCTCCCCTTGCACACCTAATAAATGAGCTCCTGGCTCAGTGTGATTTGCTCACACGTGTGTAAGTGAACGGACTGTGAATTGTGAACTCCCAGCTCGCATTATGGGTAGGGTAGACAGATAAGACCAAACGACTCAGTTCTCCGAGTTATTATATTGACAAGCTTTCCTTCGCAAAACCAGGTTAACAAGAAAAAAAAAAAAAAAAAAGAAGAAAAACATCACTAGCCTTTTCTGTAGAAAGGAAAGTGCAGGATAGTGTATTCTTACTAAAAGATGTCTCTTAGATGCACATTAAATTACACTGATTATGGAACAAGAACAAAAGGCCCCTCAAGTTTCTTAAGAGTGTTGCTGAGAATACCTCCACTACATTGATCCCACTGGAAGTCTTTTTTACATTAATTTCAAATATCAAGTGACATGGCTCTTTATTGGTTGTCTGAGGTATGCAGTGCTTATTTACAATACAGAAACAGACTTTCTCCATAGAAAAATACAGGCATTAGAAATGCATATTACTTAGCTATTTTTTATTCTAGAGGATGACACACAACTAACTTGCAATCTAAAAAAAAAGGCCTACAATTTTTATGCCAGTGATCAATGTTTAGCTTAGTTTTGTTATAAATATGATATCAAAGTGATATTATCCAAGGATTTTTAAGCACTATAAAAACTCTGCTAGATGGTACTTCATCATAGTCCTAACCAGACAGGTCAGAATGTTAAACACATTTTGCTAGGACAGGAGATGGAAGTAAGGGAAAATTAAGGGCATCTCTCTCCCATGTCATACAATCATATCTGTGCTTCACAGTGCAGCATAAGGCAACAAATAAACAAATGAGCACCAGCACAGGCATCTACGTTCACAAAACATTAAGCAGCCCCCAGGGAGATATCTGCTTAGTTCCAAAGCAGGAGAATTTGGCATCCCGGTGCATCTCACCAGGGCTCATTAGGGCTCATTAACTCATGGAGATAGCTTCAGCAACAGCCTGAGCATCCCACAACTGTACTTCGATACATGGTGTGACACACTGATACCGATTCAGCTACAGCCAGGAGTGGAGACTGCTTGCTTCCTGCTAAGCATTCTTTTTCCAGGGTTAAAAAAAGGCTTTAGGGCCAAAGCTATTGTTTTTCTTCTGTTTATATGGCATCAACATGCACTGCTCTGTGACTAGAGCTTATAGGGACTTTGACACACTGCTAATTAACAACAGGATAGTTTATATCAGCACACAAACTGGCAAGAGGTGCTTTCCAAGTTTGCTCTGAAATTTAATTTCAGAGAAACCAAAGAAGCGTGGAAATGCAAAGGTCAAGTAACATAATACTAAAAAGAGACTTGGACTGCTCAGTGTCACAAGAACCGGCTGCACAGATCCTTCATGAGCTTCCTCCAAACACCCATAGACTCAAAGGAACAGAATAAAGCCATGCTTCACCTTTGACACCCTGAGAAGAAAACACTAGCGCCCATCTGCATAAATCACGAAGAAAGCAAACTGGTAACAGAAGCAAGCTAAAAAAAGCACATAAAAACACCTAGTAGAGAGGAAAGAATAAAAGAGCAAGAACTGCTGGTGACATGGACAACACCGCGACATAAGATCTCCAGCAGTGTTAAAACCAGCTTTGAGCAATGGCTTCAAAACACCCTGCTCCCTAGTTGGTTTCCCTTCCATGAATCCCTAAGCAAAGTAGTTACTTGTATTCTTTCTTCACTAAAATAAAACTTAGCACTTTTCCTACGATTGCTTCACAATAAAAAAATTCTAACAGTAATCACGTGACAGTATTAAATCTCATTTCCCCCATCACAGAGCTTTTATACTGGAGGACAGAAACAAGCCCCACAAGTGAAGGGAAAGACTGTTCATTTATCAGTCTGCACTACCACATCCCCTGACCTATTTCATTACTAAAAATAGTCCCTCTTAGGTCACTGCTGCAAATTGAATTCTGCTGCTTCATTGCCCACTGCAATCTCACAGAACTGCATGCTGCCTACACACAAAACACTAAGTAGGTTAACTTATTCACTGCCAGGGATGCAGCCATTCTTCTCATATGGATAAAAAGACAGACAAAAATAATTTCGCTTAAAACGTTTGAAATGTTTGCTGCAACGCAGTGTAAGCCCAAACCCTATTATTTATATAGCATTGTGAATATAAACATATAAATGGTTGGCCTGGCTTCCATTTGCCCATATTTACAATATGTTTTTCAGTATTTTTCTTGCAAAATATATTTTCAGAGACATTCAATGTCACAAGTGATGGAATAGCAGCCTCAATAACCTCTAATGATCAAAAACCCTAAGAGGAACAACAGTCAAGTCTTTCTCATTAAGCCCCCTCACTAAGTCTAAGATGACACAAAAAAAAAGAAGGAATAAGTCAAAATGTTCTGAATTAAAAAGAAAACACCTCCTTTCAAAAGGCCAGTACTCTGTATTCGTAATTCTCAATCCAAAGCATCTCATGATTATGACACCTTGAAGCGAGCTGGCAGTTTCCGACCCAACAGACACAACATAAAAGAGAGAGGAAGAGGAAGGCATGAATTTGACGGAGCAAGAACTTATTACAGGATCCTAAACAGGAGACTGAAATAGGTATTATCAACCACTTCATGCTTATTACTAAAAAAACATAGAAATATGTGATGTCCTTGCTATCTGACTTGAGCTACACAGAATAAGATTAGCATAAGCATGTTTCCCTGGGCTATTATCGCATCTTCATTTCATTACTTCAATAGCTTCCCAATCTTAAACAAACAAACCCAAAAACTAAACTCGAAGATCAAAGACAACTGACTTATTTCATGTCAGCTTTTTGCTTAAACCACTGAAAGTACTGTTGGGAATTTCTTAGTGTGCAGCAGAGGCACACAGAGCTGAACCATTCAAATGATTCGTGGCCTCATTAACCTAACTTTATTGTTATTTAGTTATGAAACCAAGTTTCCCACTTCCTGCTATTCTAAAGATAACGTCTGCCAAATCTGGGCTTTCTTGTCAGAGAGAAAATCCAATGTCTTCAGGAGACAAAACAGCCTTAGCTCTGCCTGAGTTTCAGCCAGTGTGATTTCCTGAGATGCTGGGGGCACTGTGGGTGACAACTTGTGTGAGAAAGCCATGTCCTCCTCAGCTGATAAAGATGAGCTGAAATACATGCAACCCATCACTACAAGGAGAACCACGTAGCCTCTTATCAAGGATATATGAAATGTGCTCACAGAAAAAAGAGGAAACCAGCCTTGCCAGCCAAAGTGCAATTTCCTATTGTTTGAAGAGTCACAGAATACACACTGCAAAGCAGCCTGGGTCCGCATCTCCGATAATCCTGAGCTCCAGATTTTAGACATCTTGCTAGGGCTTGACTAGGAATTTAAAAAAAAAAAAAAAAAAAACAAAACCAAAAAAAACCAAACTATTTTCTTATTTCTAGCTAGTAGGTCAAGGTGAAGTTGGTCTGTTGATATAGATTTTTCAAAGGTATATTACCCACTTCAGTATGATCACGTCATAGGGTACAGGTGGCACACCGGAGATGCCTGGCATAGGTGGACAGTTGTTCTTAAATGAACCTGTTCTTTTCTGAAAGGCCGGTTAGTAACCACAATGCAAGAGAGATGGGTATTAAGTTATTTACAGGATCTGGACATGGCGTCCTCATTACTTTTTATGAGAATAACCATGTTTCATAGTTTCTGTCTGCATAACTAATGAGTCCTCTCAACAGGATGTTTTTTTAGACCTTTAGATTCTCCAAGATGCTATAGCAGTAACTGCCTTTTATTTCTTACGAGATTAAAAAAGAGAGTTAAGTTGGAACTCAGTGCAGTCACTGCACTTCAAAGATACATTAGTTCATTCTCTTCTTGAAGTCTGCCAGTAAAACTTCTGTTGTACAGCACCTTCCTCTATTAGAAATCCCATTTATAGAAATAAGACTATTCTCAGAGAGATATGATGAAAATACTCAGAGGTCCTATAATAGATATTCAACAGGTCAGATAACTAACAGGAATGTCAGCTAAATTAGTATTAGCAAGATAAACAACAACAGCAATCAAGTAATGATGCTCAATACAAATGACAATAAACTACTTGCACCACTTCTTTACAATCATAGCACATGAAACTAAGACATCATTTGCACAAGTATTTAACTACCTAATTAACAGTATGGTCAGCAGTGTGGAAGTATCTTAACCTTCTTGACTATAGTTAATATCACACTTTGCAAGTAAAAATTTAGTGTAAGTTTGCAAACCAGCTGAGTACTTGCCAAAAAAAAAAAAACAGAACGATGGTTTATGAAGCTCTAAAGTCTTCCAAGACCTAGCTAAACTGTTCTTTATGGATCATTAAGATAAAATCTGTGCAGCTTTCCAAAGTCCCTGGATCTACTAACATGGATTTAAAAGTGCAGTAGAAACACACAGGCACCACTGCTACTGAATTTTGGGGGAAAGAGTAGGAAATTCTATGATTCTATGAAATATGTAATCCATTTTGGGCTAAAGGTAAAAGACAAAATGAAACAATATAAGATTTTTCAAACTATATTTCAGTCCCAAACCATGAAGTTTACCATTTAAAACCTCAACCAGTTCATCATTTAGGCTGGGTCCTGTATGTCACTATCTTCTGACTGTAGGGAGCTGCAGAATCAAGTCTTTTGTGTTTCAGCATCTAAGAAAATTTAGGACTGTTACCAACCATCTGTTAAGTCCACACCAATCAGAGGTACTAATTAAATGAACTGCCATATCTTAACTTCTATCACAGCAAATTATAAATTACAGAAATATTGGCACAAAGATACAAAAGGCACTTTGAGACCTGAACGAGCACTCGGGTTAGGTGAAGTGGCATGTGGGTACCTAACTCAATATGACATTTTTACACCCACAGCCCACGGTGCCTTCCATGCTTGGGCCACTTTTGCAAGTGGTGGGCACCTAAGTTCATCTGGCTGAAGGCCCACATAAAGCCACGCACAGGTCGGTGCATCACTTGGGTATTCCGCAGTTTGATCAGCAACTGAGCTGTGAAGCTGTTTTGAAACATGGGTCAAGTCTGGGAAGAACAGAAGTTGCTCCTTGCAGCCAAAACAGTCACATCACCTTCTCGTCCAGGAAAGAAAAATCCTTGAGGTTGAAGACCCCATGGAACTAGCACTGCTCAGAATATATAGAAGACGCTGTCAGCTCATATTCACACTTGGTGAAAAAAAAAAAAAAAAAGAATTAGTTTGCAACACACACTCCATTTTGAACACCTGCAAACAAATGCTAAACCAGCAGGACACTACCTTCTGCTATCAGTGTTTTACCTCATGCTCGCTCGCTCTCTTTCTCCAGAAGCGTTACTTCAGTGAAGAGACCCCTTGGAAACCTCCACATTTCCTAACACCTATGAGAACACTTGTAAAGTAGCGGCATGATATAGGTGCCAAATCATCAGTTGCAAATCCATCTCATCTGCCTTAGTCTCCAGCAGCTGCAAAATTAAAATTAGCTGTCATAGGCAAACCACAACTGAAGATGAGAATGTTTGTTCATTTATTTCAGGCTGATAATGGTGTCACTGTTGACATGTTTGGGCTCTGAAAGGAGCACTAATGAGGAAATGGACAAAATTATAAAGGCAGAATAAGGAACATTCTAAAATAGGAATGGGAAAATTACCCTCCTTTTAAATTTACATGGAAAATCTGACTAGCCATGACAAAATAATATGCTTATTTGGCTCTTTGGGATGAATTCCTGTTAACTACAAGCAAAGCAATCATTTAAAGTAGCATTTTCAGCTCTTAAGAATTTTTTCTCACCCTAATCAAATGAGAGTATTTTATCAGGTATCAAAATTATATGCCTTCATTGCCTCCTCATGACTCAAGAGAGACACGGTGAATAAGGAATGGAATAGTATTACTGCAGAATTTACTCTCTCGCTTTTAGTCACTTCCTGACAAACCCTGACATTTACAAGATACTTTCCATTCACAGAAAAGGAGCCTTCTGCAAGAATGAGAAATTGCATTTTATCTCATGTAGCAGCAGTATTACCTATGTACCCTGTGTATTTTTGCTGTTATGTTGTCTATAAAACCACTAAAATATAATTCTCATTTTGTGAGCCAAACATGGGGTAGGGAGTGTGCACAAAGACTGCTGTGGAGTCCGCCTGCTTCATTCATAAAACAGCAGTAGTTGCTATGTAGCTAAATGCTGCAAGGGAGCTATTTGGGAAGGAGAAGGTGTTATTTTCATTAGGTGAATCCCTATGCATTAGTCACATATTTATCAGATTTCCTCTAGTACTAATTAGGCATGTAGTGGAACCTTGGGTAACCCAAGGTCAGTCCTCTCTCTTGGGGCTGCAAGACAGGTTTCTTAAATCCTTGGCATGGTAAAGAGCCATCAGTGCAACTGAAATTTCCAAATCATTTCTGAGCTACAGCTTCCCACCACTGTGCCACAGGGAACAGATACCTCTGGAAAGGGCCAGTTTCACTGAAAGGATACCTGACATCCAGGAGCAGGAAAACAGCCAACTTTCAATTATCTGCATCCAACCATGAAAGGCATCTCTGGAGGCCTCTGGAAAAAGATGCTTCTAAAATATACAGAATTAAATGCTGCTAAACAGAAAAGCATCAGGCACAGTTTAAGTTGATCTACGCGCTCACAGGTACCCGTAATGATCTTATGAGGCATTATACCCTAGCAAAGGCTTGCATGTTCAGAGATAGCTGAAGAGTGGCCACTGACAATGCGCCCCTTCAAACTGGATCCCTGCCAAGTCTGTAAAGAGCACAGATATGGCTATGGTTTTCGGAGGGGAAATTCTGCTGCCCTGCAGCCAACGACGGTAACTCTCAGGGCTGCACTGATGCCTGAGGCTATGCCCTCTGCACAGGGAGCAAATTCAGAGCAAGGTTTGCACTCAGCCTCGGTCTAAGCTGAAGCCATAAATATAAACCTTAAATATGAAATCATGTTAATACAAACACAGCTTATCACTGGGATTACATGGGACTACAACATTTTTTTGGCCATTGCTACATGCCAGGATAACACAGGAGTTGGTATTTGGACCACAGCATAACACAGACGATTAAAGAAAAACTTGCCACTGAAGCTGTTTTTCACAGTCACTTCCTCAGAGGATGTTCTGACCACTGTAACATATTTCACCGTTTTAGTTTCATGACTGCACTTAAATATTGCATTTGAAGAGCAGAAATACTTCTAAAACAGGTGAGAAATAAGCAGGATCATCACTGAGATCCACTTACTATGCATTCAGAGTTGAAGCAGAATCTTGGTTTAAGATAAGTATTTTAAGGTACTAGACTTTTGGTCAAGTTTGTATCACTCACTTGTTAGTTAAATTTGAGTATGACTGCCCCAGAAGCAAGAAGCTATGTAAGAATTAATTTTAAGAGCTTTATGGAAAATAACCAAGATTTGCATACAGTGCTTAAGTGCTCATGAAAATGTTGCTTATTCTCAGGATTCTAACATGCATGCTAGAAGCCTCGCTACGTCACTTCAGCTATGCGTCTTGAATGTGGCAAAGATACCCAAAGTATCTGCCTCTTGGAAATTACATATTCCACCTCTCTACCCAGCAGAAAGTGCTGAATTTTCAACTATTACATTTACACAAAGTTTTTACATGTTTCAGACACAAAGCCAGTATATTTCCTTCTTCTTGGTCGCCTTCATGATACCCATTTCAACCTCACGTGATAGAGACAGAAGGCAGAGAAAATTTGGTTTGATTGTCCAAAATGAAATGCCTTGCTGGTTTATCAGGAAAGTGAAGCACCTTTTGTGCTTTTTACAAACCTATTCCGCCTCCTTCTCCTTCGTTGCTGCTGTTCTGAACCAACCCACTGATGAAGACAGAGGATTTGCACATGCTGGAGGCTGAAATGTTTCACTTATTTACAGACCACTGCTCCTTTTGTGCAATGCAGTTTGCGGTACTCTGAAGAAACATCCACTACTCTGAATGATTACATACTCCATTCTCTTTCTGGGTCAATACATCATGCACATCTACAAAATGATCCAGTTGCTTCCTCTAAGGGTTAAAGTAATAAAGCAACTGCCTCGGTATACCTGTTTCTGACATTAGAATTAACATAAATAGTTGACAATTACGTAACAAAGGGTCTGCAATCTGGACAGAAAATAAGAAGCAACTGAGGAATATTACTATATAATCATCCTGCATCACCAGAATATGAAAACAGTAAAAAATCAAAAAGGAATACCCAAAGCCAGTGATCAGTCTGATACACCATAAGGACCCTATCGTCCACTGTGATGGAATTCAGACTGCCTTAAGAACTCAAGAAGTTGGACCCCCAAAGACACATGTGTACAGAAAATGAATAATCTTAAAATAACTCTAAAAATCTTGGCTGAAATCACTCCGATTCCATGCAAGTGTCACACATGTCAGTTACCATGAAAGCATACACCAGAAACATTCCAGAGCAGTAAGACAACTAACACGCACCATCCGTGTTTAAAAGCTGCCAGACACAGGTTCACTAGTTCTGAAAGAGATCAAGCCTTAAACTTATCCTTACAGTTATAAATTGTTGATGGCAGCTGACTAGACTAGAAGTGAGTGAAGTTCATTTCCAGAGAGACTTATTTGGCACAGTTCCACAGGGGCTTTTTAGCTATTGCTCTTGCTAGGGACAGCCTAATAGCTGAAATCCAGCTCCTCCAAGCCAAGGAACAGCTTTAAAAAAACCTATAAAAAAAAAAAAATACAAAACCAGACAGATCATTGCACCATGCAATCCAAACTTAACTTTCCCACTGTATACTGATGTATCACATGTTCTTACACTGTTTTGTCAGCAATTTCCTTCAGCGTAGTTTCTCTATATTTAGGGATAGAAATAGGTACATTAGAGAAAGTACCTACTAGATCTACCCCAAGCTGAGGGGAAAATATTTAATTAGATGGAAGCAATTTCTGCTTAACATTTGCTTGCTTAAATTAAGGGAACAAAACCCTTTTTTTTCAACTTCTGCATCTAGAAATGCCTTTCATTTTGCACATCACGTACAGAATACCAAATGAAGGCGTGTTATACTATAGAAGGCATTTATTCATCAAGTTACAGCTTTGCTGTACTGCAGCATCATCAAGATTTTACTGTCTTGGCCAAGTGTTTAACAGCTTACAACGTGACTCAAACTTGACTTCAAGCTTGATTCTTCTACCCAACACTAATGCAGCTCAGTAGACTATTTTACAGTGCTATATAACAGACTGGAAACCAGCTCTTCACAGCATAAAATACCTGCTTTGTGCCTGGGTTTTTTTCTGTGGAGCCGGTACACAAGAAAACAAGCCATCCCACTGGATAAAGCAGAGAAACTGGACTTCAGACAAGTTGTATCTACAGAGTTGTCGCCCATATAATCCCTGCCATACTTGTCCTACACTTTTGTAAGGAGATCACAAAATTTTGATCTATAATTTTTGCCTAGGCTTTAGGGTTGGAGGGAGGAGCACATATCCTAAGACTTTACACTGGACAGTAAAACAAGGTTTCAGCCAGCCAAGCAGTGTGGATCTAGAACTCTGTTAACAGAGGAAATGAAAAAGCTTTCTAATTCACAGCCACATGGACTCCAACAAATGTGTGATGAGGGTAAGATGGAGTGCCTGCAGCAGCAGGGAGCGTGGCATGGTGACTCAAGCAGGTTTTAGTTCCCCTGGGCCCACCACACAGTTCATTCAGCACTCTCAGCTGTGCAGCCTGCAGGCTCAGCATCTCCAGCAGACAAAGTACTCTCGATTTCTGCTGCCCTTGCCCCAGATATCCAACTGAGTATCTTCCAACGTAATTCCAAGCATAAAGAAAGCACAAGCACGTTTACTATCATTATATTGTAGGTGACTAAACTGCCATACTTTGGTATCTCAAGCTGAACTATCAAGAACAGTCCTGAAATTCTCTAACCCTTAACTCTTATGGTCAGAGATCGCCAGTTGTGGACATACGCTTCCTAAGGACTAGGGTGAAACTCAGCACATTCGTTTATAGTCAAGACAATTACCAGGTTTGAGCTCCAGCCCTGGGGACTTAAATGAATGCACAAAGTCCCTGAAATAATACAAGTTCGTTGTTCTTAGGCTTTAACTGCTCATACTGAATTTGCAAGCCAGCATCAGGCAGAAGCTACCAAAAGGTCTTTGCAGAAGGAAACAATCCTCAAAATTAGAAAGCAACAGCTTCACAAATCATAAGGAAGCTAATAACTGCAAATATACAGAAATACAAAGCCTATGAAGTGGGATACTTGAAAATTAGGTACATCTCATACTTCAAGAGAGTTACAAAACATCCACATTTCAATTATGATACTTTAATGGTAGCTACCCTAATTACCTACAGGAAAGAAAAAAAAACAAACCACTCTTGTTCGATTTCCATCATTTAATTTGCTTGCTGGGGAATCCCTTTGCTTAATAGGTATTTGTGCTATTTTCCTTCCAAGGAACATGTTGCCATGGAGCACTGATCATGGTCATTAGTAAGTGATTCTGCCTTTCTGCTTCCCTTTTTTTCTTCTGCCTCTTTGAACTGCACGTCCTTCACTGGAGGGACTGCATCTTATGATGTGTTAGCCTTAACCTTTTGCTAGATATGCATGCCAAATTTATAGTGAGCTGTGATTATATTTGTTTTGATTTCAGTAAATGGTCTCATCCAAAAGCTGCTCTTAGAAGTCTTTCCCCATTTTTCATTGGCACTTTGCTTTGACAGAGTGGAATTTCCTTTCCTTAGAGTGAGAAGGCGGCAGATGGGAGGAGGAGGATGTGAGCAGACAGAGAAGCATTGCACAAGACTCATGCTGAACTTGTCAACAGAGCAAGATTTCTTTACTACAGTGCTTTAAAAAAAAGCATTGAAGTGGCTGCTTCATTATTCAACAAATCTACAAGGGCTATACAGGAGCATTCAGGCTTTTTTATTTTAGGGTATCCAGAATTTACCTAGGAAGAATCTTGCCTTGCAGTTAACTCAATCAACAGCGTACTGTTGAGAATGAAGGAATCCAAGTGACAGCAAGCCATCATACTATTTCTGCTGTAAACGGCAGGCAACACAAGGCTTGGATGTAAGCAGAATATATTTGGACTCCTGCCTCCTTTCATTAGTAGGTGGCAAAATGAGTCTCAGGGCCCCTCAAAAAAAAACCAACTCAAAAATAGGGTGAGGGGTCTTAGAACAGCAAGGATATCAAATCCTGATGCCTTTAACATTTTTTCTCTTTTGGGCCTACAGAAAAAATTCATGTGAGCATTAAGGTTATGACTGGACAGATGCACCCAAAAAAGCAGCACAGACTAACAACCCTGATTAGGTCTCCATTCTGGCACAGGGGAACAGGGAGATTTGCAGCTGCCTTCTTCCTGCCTGGCATTCCTGTATAGCAGAGGAACAGGAGAACTTCACTACTGGGACTACAGGAAGACTCCGGATTAAATAAGGATATCTAAAAGTTGCCTCCAGTACGAATCCTTTCATTACCCACCAAAAAGTCCTGTAGTAGAGGAGACTAAAGTCATGTTCAGTGACCACAAATCAGACTGTGAGAGGGCCATCCAACTCACGGTAGGGCACAGAGACTAGTGAGACTTTTCCTCTCCTCTGTACAAAAATAACATAAATAAGGGACTTACTTTTCTTGCCTACACAAACATCTACTTCTAGGAAAAGTCCAGAATTACGCATGTACTGGGTCTACATCATAGAGAACCAGTGAGTGCTAAAAATTTGTCATACGTAACACATCTTCTTGCATGTTCAATGTGAAGCACACATTAACGTTATGAATTCATATGCAACTGTGATTTCAGAAATAATCCCATTTTGAGGTATCAGTTATAGAACTCTCCTTGAAGTAAAAGTCACAGATTTGATCTACAGTATTACATCAGCAGAGAACAGTAACAAATTGCGAATTATTCCTATCAAAACTAGGGAACAATTTCTTTTATAGGAATTGCAAGTAAGCATTTATTAAATCATTAACACAAAAAATACACATGTTGGCAAATGTAACAGCTACCAAGATTCTGTTAATACAGCAAAACTCAGCAGGTCACACTGAAAAACAGTCCTTAACCATTGAGCATACATACATCTTTCACCATTGACACATCACACACCAAGTGTCCCTTGTGCTCATTTAGAAGTACAACGTGTTGCAGGGCTTTAAGAGATACACCTTCCATCTCATTCAATTTAAAAAGACCTTGAAATGTTCAGAACTGGAAAAAACAGTACAAGAGCAAGTATGTGGGAGGCAAAAGTTCAGGGAAAAAAAATAGGAAGTTTGTAAGCCAAAGCAAATGTACTTTTCAAGCCAAGTAAGCTCCCTATTCAGAAACAAACTATTACATGGATTTGTGTTGCTGGTCATCCTGCCCATTATCCCAGATGTCTCAACTCAGCAAGAGAGCACCTGGTGTCACTGAAAATCAAAGACATAGAGAAGACAACCTCCAGTTTACTATCTTCGACATTTACAGCTTACTTGGCTACCTCTTGGCAACTCAAGATTTGTCACCAAGGTCATGATGCGTTAAATATTTTTTAAAAATAACAGCAAAATGCCTAAAGAAGAGGAAGGGGAGATGGTTAATGATGTATCCTAATAGAAAAAATTCCCCATATTTTATTAAGTTGTTCTTTGGAGCATCATCCACAAGTTAAAAAAAGAAAGCGCATCAGGTTCAGAACCCTTTCTATTCAAAGTTCTTTCCTACACAGAAAAATGGAAACTGAAATCTTATAGTTGTGTATGTCCTTCACTCATCAGAAAAGGATCATATCTTGCATTACAGAACATCTCATTGGCAGTGGTACTCCAGGGGATACAGAACAGCCTGATTCTCTTTTACAAGGTAAGAGGAGATTTGAGAACAGCTTATAGATTTTTAAACCACTAGCACTGCAGGTCACATAATATCAAAACTCTGATAATCAATCTGCTACATTTTGTGAAGTTCCCCAGAGGAACCCACGTCTGGGATACAGGCCATATAATTTTCTTAGGGTAAGAATATAATTTCATCTAGGCCATAGAGAACATGGCAGTCACTCTCGCAGCTGGTATAAGCATTGGAAAGTTCGCTGTGGTACAGCATCAAATGAGCTGGCTGAAGGATTTCAAGAAAAGGTGTACAACGGCTGTAACCTCACACTGACAGAGCAGCCCAGCAGTTTTACCTCTTCCACCTATTGCCTTCCACCTTGCCCATCATAATCACTTGATAGTAATCCAGTAATTTGTTCCAATACAAGGCTCCAGAGCAGGGATATAGTAAGATGTTAACTCTGAACAAAAGGGAGAGAGAAGAGAGCTAAGCCTAAACATGAATTCATGGCATCATGTAAAGGCCTTCCTAGAAAACATTTAATTTCGCAAAACAGTGCTATAATATATATAAGCAATGTTTCAGACAGAATCAATACATTATATATTATCTTCTCAAGGTAATTATTCCATTAGATTTGTGGGGGGAAGGAGTATTTAGGCCAGAACACTTATTAAGCTAGGTAAAATGTCACTTTCTCTTCTGAAGAAGAGGGAAAAAAAGGCGGGGGGGTAAAATCTATGGAGAAGGACTCAGCATACTGGTTTTTAAAATCACTATAGTTTTGGTGGCTTTTGTTGCAGTTGTTGTTGGTCGTATTTCTTTGTTTTTAGGAACACTGACAGGTGTGCTACCATCTTTAGCAAGTTTAGAGCTATCACGATCAAATACGTAGGTAACACAGGCATTTCACTCCTCAAAGACTGATGGTCACCAAGACCTTTATATGTAGCAGAAGTCTCTCACTTCATTCAGCTTCCTATTAACTACAGTTATGTTTGAAACCGTGCCATAAACAACTACAACACACTTGACCTGATTCCTGTTTGATTTACTTCATCAGCATCCTTCTCGCTGCTCCACAAGAAATATTAAGTGCTGCGTTAGATGTCTCTTAAAGCCCTGTTCAGTATAGCTTTCAGTTCTCACTTTCTCGCTGTTCAAATAAACCCAACAATCTAAAAATAAAATGAGGCGAAGACATTTCTCAGAAATAATAAAAGTCCCTCACAGAGTCTGCAAATAGTGCAATAGTGAAACAAGTCTCAAAAGCACTTTTTATTTTAATTACTTTGTTACCTCGCTTCCATAAAGAAATGTTTGAGCTAAACAAGTTCAAATAGCACAGACAAATAAAGGGTAATTTTCACAAATATGCCAACTTTTTATCTCTGGTTTGACTGTAAGGATAGGTGACATTATAGTGGGTATCTGCTACAGGCCATGCAACCAGGAAGACCAAGTGGATGAGGCCCTCTACAGACAGATAGGAGCAGCCTCACATTCACGAGTCTTGGTCCTTATGGGCAACTTCAACCATCCCAGTATCTGTTGGAGGGACAACACAGCAGGGCATAAGTAATCCAGGGGCTTCCTGGAATATGCTGATGATAACTTTCTTCTCCAAGTGACAGAGGAGCCAACAAGGAGAGGTGCCATGCTGGACCCTGTTCTCACCAACAAGGAGAAGCTGGTGAGGAATGTGAAGCTCAAGGGTAGCCTTGGCTGCAGGGATCACGAAATGGTGGAGTTCAAGATCCTTAGGGCGGCGAGGAGGGAGCACAGCAAGCTTGAATGGCTTCTTTTTTGTTACTAGCAAGTAAAACAATGTTTGCTTGCTAGCTAATACCTCCAGATTTTCTCTACCAGAATTTCCACTACCTTCAAGTTCAAAGTCCTAATTCCTAAAGTGGGAAAAGAGGGTCTTGCCCTTATGGAAAGCTGGAGGAACAATTCCGCATCCACCTTCGTTTACAAAAGCTTCAAGAAGCCTGCTTTCATGCACGTATTTAGTCCTGTGCAACTACAGTCATGCAAGGGATGTGTATTGTCCCAAAAGCATCCCTGTTTCAGCACCAGCCTTACAATATTTCACATGTATCCTTATGGCATCATCTCTCAGACTTTAGTTTTTAAAAGCTTTTTCTGACCTTCATAACTAAGAGAGCAGTTGGAGAATGTGACCAAAATGCATTGTAAAATCCAAAAACTGGGCAGCAAAGATGACAACTTTGAAACGTGCATCTGTGAAAAACCCCTACTCATGGTCAAGCCAATTTCAAAAGTTAAAAAAAATCCCTACTTCAGATGGTTTTATTAAGCCGAAAGCTACCTACAGTATTTAAGATGGTGTTAATAAGACACACACACACACGCAAAATATCATAAGACAAAAGCTTCAGAGATTATTCACTTATAGCATGTAACTACGGTAAGTCACACATATTTATTTGAGCACTGACAGGAAAATTTCTTAGTGCTCCATAAAGGAGCTGGATAGCGAGTACACACAAACATGTGGGTGTCAACCCAAGGCTGTACAGCAAGATATTCACTCCTGGAGAGCCACAAATGCCACAGCACGCTAAGGGCACTCCTCACGCCAGCTTTCTAATATACACCACCTTTCCCTCCTGTCAACCCTTAAGTTGCAAAAATTTCTACTCAATGATACACTTTCAAGTGTTGAGGTTGTTGCACGTACAGAACCCAGAATTATCAGCAGAGCTTACTTAGGCGTAGGACAGTACTGAAGCCTTCATTTGTTGTACTTCCAAGTGCTCTCAGCGCTTTGCTGGCCTTGTGCTTTTATTTTGGTGAGTATCTCTCCTGCATGCTCTAGCTGATTTCCTGAAGCCAGACAATCTGTCCTTCCTTTTATTTCATTCTGTAGCCAACAAATGCTTAATCTTTCTCTGGTGAGCAAGGGTGACTACTTTTTTCACTCCTGTTTGCTTGCTTGAAAATTAAGATAAATATACCTTAGGTATATTGGATAAATTTTTCTTCTCCTTTAAAGTAATTGCTACACTTGAAGTCTGCAAGCAAACAAATACGATAAAATCTAATTTGTTTTCTAAATACTTAGTATCCACCCAGTGAAGCCTCTGACAAAGGATTGCATGCATCTGTACTGCAGCTCCTACTCTTAAAAAGTCTTCCCATCCTCCATAATTTCCTAAAATCAGGTGGAACAACTTCTCCTTTTCACCAATACCTGCAAGAAAGAGCTCTCTACTCATTCTGTTTCAAGTGAAACTCTTGCGTGGTAGCATTTGCTGGTTGTATGCTAGCTTCCTAATGACAATTATCTCCTCTAACTGCCACTCATAGTTCCAGCTTGATGGTTTTAGCTGTCACCAGAGGTTACTATTGCATGCTTGCCTCTTACCCATCTTTTGCAGGGTTCTTGACACAGCAGAATTATCCCTGTGGATGTGATACGGTGTCTCACAGGAAACATGACAGTTAATGCACAAGAGCTCAACTCTAGACAAACTATAAGCTGACACCACAGCGATACATAAAGTTCAATTAAAAATTTTACAAGAACTGTGAGCTTTTTATACAGAAAAATAACAGCTTTTATCTTCAGAGCCTAAGCAGCTCTGTATCTGGTAACGTCAGGAAGCCACACTGTAAACAATATGACAAGCACTGCATTATTACCTGTTTATACGCTAAATGATATAAATTAAGATAGACACCCCACCCCCCCCCCGATTAATTATATTTTAAAATTGCCTCTCTGAGGGGAAGGAAAGTGATTGCCACTATTATTAGTTGTAATGAATGCAGTATTAAAAATAAAAAATAAAAAAAATCAGGTCCCATTATGCTAGGCAGTGCTAAAATATGCTAAGAGGCAGTTTTTATTCCAAAGATTTCATAATATGAATTGACAAGCCACACAGAGAAAAGAGGAAGATGAACAAAGCATTATTCGGAGTCAAATCACCCAAAACATGCATCAATACAGTGACAAAGCCTGGAGGAGAAGGTAAAATCTAGACTTCATTTCAGTCACAGAGGATGCAGTACAGCCAGATCTTATCCTCAACTCTGGAGTTTCTTTCTAGGGGGTCAATGCGATCCCATTTTTTCTTGTGGATCTAATTAGCTTTTCACAGCAAAATATCCTGCCTTTCCTATAACCAATGGCCACTGACTTTAGACAATTTGGTTGATACAAAACTTTTTTTACCCCCATCGGAAGACTTTTCCAAATACTCAAGTTAACATTTCTTCATTTCTCTCCTCATCACCTTACATCCACAAATTCATAAAACAGTTGGCAGCTTGGCTTTCCATTAGCCCGTGGAAAAGAAGCTCAAAGAGATCAGAGGATCAGATTTTGTGAGGGTAACTTGCTGAAAAAAAAAAAAAAAACCAACAACAAAAAAATCAGACATTTGAAATTCATTTCAGATTCTATCTTACCAGAGGAACAATTAGTTTGCCTGGAGCATGAAATAGTCTATGGAAAAGAAACACAAAGCAAAGAGACATTTGAACAGCACTGTTAGGGCTCGCTGTTATCTAAACATGACATCTAAACTGTGATGTCAGATCTGTATCTAGCTATGTAGAAAGCACACAGACAGGTGCTCGGTTAATGATATGAGCAAGGCTGCTTTTTTACAATTAATATAACCAAAGCAGCTTATATTGCAAAGAGCTATTTCAACAGTTATAGCCACATTAAGAGCTAAATGACATACAAAATGGCTCTGCCAGAGAATAAATTTAGAAGGCCGACATATAACCCCCATGAAAATGGCAAGTGATGGTTACTCGAAGTCCTGCCAGGTGCCCTTTAATAAGCAGAGAATGTGATTAGTGCTGCAATGCAAAGAGACAGCATGCTGCAACATGACTCCATGCTGGTGTGCCAGGAAACCTTTACAATAAAGACCCTGGCTGCACTGGGATTTTTCATGCATAATAAATAAAGCAATAGACAAGCAGACTGGGGCACCTTCCTGAACACCAGTGCCCTCCACTGTGTATGCTGAAGATTCCTCCAAATACTCCAGCGATATGAAAAACAAGAGAGGGAATTTATGATGTTCTCTTCATGACAGACTGCTGAGTCCCCTGGGACCGAATGTCAGACACATGACTACATCTGCCGCTTCGCAGGGCTACTGCGAACATCTAAATAATACTGTCAGCATAACACAGAGAGCCGTCCATCAGACTGCACAGGCTCCTCTCCCCATTGGTGCTCACTCTGCCATAGAAATATGCCTTTCATAATCTGTTACAGTGCTTCCTCAACTGATGCTTTATACAATAATTTAGTTGGAATCATGGAACTTCACTAACAGAACGTGACCTCGTTAATTAAGAGCTAGTGGCTCCTATGTAAAAGCCCTTCAGCTTCCTTATTACAAAATGTGGAACCAAAGCGTCTGGGATGCCATTAACACCACCACTATTTTAGGATGTGTATCACCAGCTCCCAAAGTTTCGGATCACTTTGATCACATTTGTTTTCCAGCTTTTAATTGCTATCTACATTCTTCCAGCATAAGAACATAAAGAGCAAATTTTAACAGGTCATGAAATAATTATTCTTTTACTGGTCCTCTAACACTACTGCACACTTTAGTTCAGAGCATTTGAAGCACAGTCTGCCATTTGAATGCAGGGATGTTTTATCCTAGTTTCCTCTAAAAAAGGCTATTCTTTCATTAAATTCAGTATTACTGTTTACTCTCCAACTGGATGAACTGCAGCCTCAGAGGGACACGAAGCCAGTGTCATGACATTTACAGCAGTGGTTGCACATGAGCCACAGAGAAAACCGAATCTTGAAACAGATCACACATTCTAAAATACAGCAAACAAAAAAGGCTACAGGAGACAAATCTGTCCCTTTTCTAGAGGGCCCTATTATGTAGTGGAAAGTTGAGAAGTGGTTTTAAAAACATTGTATGAAAATGCTGTTGTACTGAACACACTGAAATGGGGCTCCATGTGATCAGACAGAGACTTGTCTCCTTTTATGTCCCTTGTGCTTCCAAGTGCAAAACACGTTTATGGTTGGGTGGCGAGCTTGAGTATTTTTGGGTTGGTTTTTTTGTTGTAACATTAATTACACAGTGCTCTCTCCACTACCATTACTCACGGGGAAAAAGCAGCACTTAAGTAGCTAACCTGAAAAGAAAGAAATCCAGAGGAGACAAAGACAAGCATCAAGGGAGTAACTGCGCAAGGACAGTAATCACAAAGCCCAGATTCTTCTTGTGATTGCTGCTGCATCACCGTGACCTGCACTGAAACTGACCCTGTGGCGTGGGTCACCACACAGCAGCATCAGAGCCAGGATTTGTGGACTATCTCGCTGAAGGAGGTTTTAAATCATCCATGCAAGAAAACAACATAACCCTGAGCAGAAGTCAGAATTCACCATGCTGACTATGAAAGTGTAGGGAAGCGCCATTTGCACTACTTGAAGTAGCCACACATCGAAACATTTTTCCCCTTCAAGACACCATACCAGAAAATGTTTATTTGACAGGTCCGTGTCTTTCTCTTCCAAACACATAAAAATATTTAAAGCATCCGAATTACCCATTACATTAGCAGAAAAATCACAGATTACTAAAAGCAAGTCCAAAAAGAGACATTCTACTTTACCAAGGTTTTGGGGAGCCAGACTATAGAAGTGTCATCCTTGTAATGATTTTATTTTCTTTTTAACACTACTTCAAGGAGGCTTGAATAAATTTTCTGTGTTTAATTTTTATTAAAATAAGACATTTGCATTTGGAGGCTCTTCAAGGCATTCTGTCCTGTGCCCTGTAGTTGCAGCACAGTCAAGAAATGCATACATTTTGTAGCAACTCTACTTCTGCATAGTTAATATTGCTTGATGATTTAAGTTGCAGCATTGCATGAGCTGCATGTGACACGCTAAGTGTTCTCTCAAAGGACAACTATTCTCTTTTTTAAAAAAGGAGTATCAAAGTCTCAGTGTGAAGCAGGTAGGAACCTGATAAGAGCCTTCTCCATAAATATAATTTTTAATCACATGCTCTTTAGGGTAAGAATCAAACCTCCTTACTTTTTCAATGTTGAAAACGCTATAGACTCCGAAACCCGGAAAAGCTCAACTTTGTCACAGTGATTTAGTTCCATTATGTATTTCAATTGTTCAAAGAATGTTTTCATGAATATCATGAAGTTCAGTGCTACACAGTGCAGCTATCGTACTCAGGTTGAAAAGCCAGCCTTTGTTGTGCTCAGTAAGTACATATAGAGTTCTCAGTGTTAGAAGATATTTTTCAGATGTGAGATGTTATACAACATTTATTAAATAACTATTCATTTTTTTCAATCAAAAATAGGCTGGCTCCCATGATGATTAATCCTTGATTGAGGTGAAAAGTGCAAAGTTTTTTATTATTAGGCAGGGATTTTCATTTTCAAGTGAAAGGGCATACAAACATGAAAAATATTACAACACTTTAGAACTAGTATCACAGGACAACCTTAAACCAAAACAAAAATTAAGTGTTTTCACCAAGAGCTAGAAGTGAAGATGTTTACACTTTTTCATGTACAAATTATTACTTTTAACTCATTGTGCTTAGAAATGTAGGTACATTTGGAGAAATCCCACACCTCCTTTTCCTTTATACGAAACATTTACCTCATTATCAAGTGAAAACTGAATTTCTTCCAATTTACCCATGAAAAAGGAGTCAGTGCCATCACAGTGAAGAGAACAACCAAATTTTGCACTGACTTCAGTAGAAGAAAGCAAGAAAAGAGAATTCAAGTAACTGAACCGTACAAATGGATGCAGACTATATAAAGTAACACGAAAAAACTAACTGCTTGCTAGCCCTACAAATCAAAGAGTTTGTATCATCAGCAAGATGACTGGAACACAACTTCAGCATTTGTGAAATGAATCATAAATCTAGCCTCTCTGGCTTAAAAATGTTTCTATCTGAAAGATGATGCAACCAAAAAAAAAAAAAAAGCACAAACACACTTGTGTATACAACCAGAAATACTGACTTGAATATTATACTGTTAAAGGTCTGCTTTTCAGTTTACCTTTCATATCAAACTTGTGCTATTTCAGTCTAAAGGTCAATCATTCAAGCATTTACTAATCAAGAAACCATTGATATAGTTGTCCTAAATAAACTCTTCTTGAATGATAAGGTATTAAAAAATTGTACAATCAAGTAGACATATTTACAGAAATCTGTGCGGTATCTTCTGGGAATATAACAGTTGAAAGCTTTGAACTAAGAGTGACAAGCGATCAGAGAAATCCTACCACAAAATGTTCTAAAAAGTCAACCTTTTAAAAGCACATGTAAAAATTAATTTCAGGAATATAATGTATTATTGTTCTTTAGTTAAAAACCAAACCAAAAACCATCACATCTCTGTTGTCCTTAAAATAAAAATCGACTAGCTTCCAGCACTGATAATTTTCCCATTAAATTCAATGAGCGTAAGCACACAGCTTAGGCATATGATGTTCTTTACGTATGCAAAGTTCTTAGTTTATTGTAACTATTTCTAGAATTTCTTTCTGCTACTCATTTTTTCCAGAGATTTCTGCCTAGAAGGCAGAAAGTTTAAAAGGACATAAGGAGAAAGAAGGTTGTTCAAACTCAGTGCTTTGCTTTCACGCACACTGGAGGAATCTGCTAGCAGCACACTTTCACTTCATCAATTCAGCAAGAAACACAATGTGATTCTTCTGATTGCTCTTCAGTCGACATTCAGAAGCACCAGCCTGACAATTAATACAGGCCTGTGACACTGAACGAGTAGGTAAAGGGAAAATCTTTACTTAAAGCCAGCCATAAACTAAGTAGAACTTAACAAGTTCACTACAAGGTTTAGTTGTCAGAGGATAATTACAAAATATACTGTAGTATACACAGAAATATACTACATATACACAACACCACCTCTGTATCCACTTAATGAAACTGATAGGACATGGAGCTGAAATAAATACCTTAAAAATTAGGGCATGGAATGCAGGTTGGATACCAAATAGGTGATTTCTCCACACCTGTCTACCACACTTAAGAAAATCGAGGAAATTCTTCACTTAACATCTCAACGCATCAGTCATGGCAACCAAAAGTGTCTACGTGGATGGAGTGCTGGACTGAAAGGTAGAAGACTGTTTCATTTCCAGCTCCAATTAGCATAGAATTTTTTTCTTTATCTTTCTCACTCTATTAATGGGGATAATTTTGCTGACCTCCTCTATAAAGCACCTGAAAATCTGCAGTTAAAAATGTTCTTAAACATTTAATTATAAATAATAGCAATCACGTATCAAACTTCAGTTATCAACTCATCACATGAAAGCAAGAATCTGATTGTTCCTGAAATTAATACACAAAATTCCTTTTTTCCACCGACGTTAGCTTCCTGGTACTTTCATTATTATTACAACAGCTGCATTGTACTAAGATGCACTGAAGAACCTGACTACCATTGACTGACATTTTGAAGTTTTTCCAAGCTTCGAACAACAAAAGACCCAGGATTTTTTTTTTCATTGAAAATTTCCACATTAAATAAAGATACTTTTGACCAGCTTCAGGCTTAGATGCTATTCTGAATCTGCAGCTTAAATTGTTGCAGTGGCTCCGTTCTAAAACAGGCTGCAGCACTTTGCAAATGTATTTTGCTGTTACATCCATCAACCCCTCTCTCCTTACAGGGGCTGGTCAACAAAGGCACCTTTTCACCATCACCACTTATGCTACCAGTTTCTCTTCTTTCCTCCACACCTATATGTTACTTTCCTCCTTCCAGCTGCACACAACGCCCTTAATCACTCAGTATGCTTGATGTGCACGTTTTTCTTTCATCTTCTGCTACTTAAAAATGAAAAAAAGGTGAGAGGGTTTGATATAAAATTAAGCTACTTACCAACTACTGCCAGATTATGCTCTGAGCCACACGCAATCTGAAAAAGAAGTATGAATGAATAAAAGAGAACACGCTTACCAGCAGGAAGACAACCACAATTATGACAGGAAATTAAAAATTAACCTGAAACAAACAACTACAGTTTGTAGGATGCAAAATCAAGACTGCAGTACTCTCACTTTTAAATGAAATTTCATTTGTAGTCTCACTTAGGGACTTAGTGGCAGGGGGGGCATGTTTGTTTGCTTGTTTTGTTAATAAACAGGCATATTCTTTTCAAAATGCAGTCACTGCTGACATTCCAATCTTTAGGAGTAAGATTGGCCACAACTCTGCAAAAACTTCACACCCGTGACAATATCCACTGGATCTAACAAGACTATTCACGGGCATACAGCAAATGCAGATTAAGCCTTTGCAAGATCAGAGCCACACAGAGACAGCTGAGAATCAAAACGGCGATGAAGATCTCCATTTCTCTTATCTATACTGGTTTTTTTCCAGATGATCCCTGAAGAACTGCACAAAGTATATAGGCTCAGTGTGACAAACCTGAAGTGATATGATCCCTATGGTCATTTGTCTAGAATGGAGAAAAAATACCATAGAACTCAATTCCTCTATTAGCAGCAGGATGATTTAATTTTTAAAAGCTGCAGAAAAAAAAGAAACCAGGGCAAACATTTTCTTCCAAGCTCATTACTGATGGAAATCAGTTCTGCAGTTCTTTTCAAAGCAAACTCATAGTCAGTGTCTTTTTCTTTCTTCTTTGCAGCTGCTGTGAACACGTCAGATGTTTAAGTTGCTTTAGCATCTATCACGTAGTATCACTCTCTAAGCTTTTGTAAGTTACTCACAAATGATGGTACCACAAGCACCAAGAGCAGCCCACTGCCCTACTGCAAGGGCTTGCCTCTCACATTGAATTCTTTTGCAATGTTGCTGCTGGCACAATTGTCTGAGGTAATAGAGACATCATCTTACACTCTGCTGAGTGCCCTCAAGTTTTAAATTACAAACACAAGCAACCCCCTCAAAATCCTGTATCTGGTTCATTGTCGTGCACCTACTTGCCCATTACACATACTACTGAGCTGGAGAAAACTAGTAAGTATATTATTCTACTTCTTATAAGTACATCTGCAATGATAAAATATAAAACTGGAGTATATGTTCAATTATATTAAAAAAATTGAAGTCCATAACATTTTATATTAATTTTATATTGTTTTGTGCATGTATAACTTTATAGTTTTTTTACGGCCAGAGAAACTGCTACAATCACCTCAATGTCTGCATAATATAAAGCCATCAAAACAGTCACTGTACTCAGCTCACTGTGCTTGAGCATTTACCAGAAAAAGAGATAGCCAAGGCTGACCCACAGACTAGCTTGAGCAATTGTGTTACGAATAAACACTCCAATCACTACTACTCACGATGTACCCGCACCACAACTGTGACATGAAAACATTTGGTCGATGCCATCCTAACACAACAACGGCAAGGAAGACAAAACAGACTCTTTAGGAGAGAGGCACTCAGCCAAGACATTAAAGCACAGGGCAAGAGAAGTAATTCAAGTCACAGCACACTCCAGGATGGCCTCATCCTCAGAAACATCAAGGCAAAGCAGCAGGAAAAGCAAAGCCTAGCAATCCTAGCAGGACTGCATCAAGTCTTCTATTCCACAATATTGCAGACAGGCAAAGCTTTAAGCCCTGACCGTTAAAATGCATAAATCATCGCCATATCCCATATCATTATCCTCACCACAAGTCAGAGCCCTACATGGGAGCAGGGCTGGTTCCTAATGCCTATCCACTGGCTAATTCTCCCACCAATGCTTCTCGAGCTTAAAGATTGATGCCATGGAAACAAGATCCACACATGGAAACACACACAAATGCTTTCTAGCAAAAAAGCAAATTCTGCATCTCCACCAAGTGCTGAAAATTGGAGATACTGAAGCTGCTGCTAATGAAATAAAAGAATTTTATCTCAGCTACTTCCCTAGGAAATATGCTAACGCAGGCACAGACCCAAAAGCATTGGTACGAAAGAACTGCTCAGGCTGGTGGCTCATACTTTACTGCCAGGATCCCCCTCAGAAACACTACATTTAAGAGAAAAAAAAAAACCCAAACAAACACACACGTCAACACCAAAAAACCCCACCCCACCAAAACAAGGTGGTGTTTAGAATGTAAAACGTCCTCTAGCAAAGAAGCATTTTCTTCCTCTAATAGCAGCAGCTACAGAGCCTGCAAACCAGATAAAAGAATGCTGGTGACCTCGAACAGCATTGCACTCCATTCATGTAGCTGTTACTCTGCCTCCTGCCATTCAGAGCCACCCGCTGCCCAGCTTATCAGGTTGTAAGGGAGTCAATCAAATGGCACTGGGTACAACCAGACCAGGAATTGCTGTACTGTACAGACTCGCCAGTTCTGGGGAGTTGCCCCCATGACAGCCAACACGTGCAGAGGGACTCGCTGCAGCTCTGCAGCCCAATGGGCTAAAAGCTACCGCGAAGCACAATAACTGGTGCTGCTGCACCCCTTTCGGTCGGGTAAAAGCCACCTCAGTGGAAGTGCCAGCTTTGCCAACAATGACTGAAATCAAGCAAAATCGCAAGGCATTGCAATTGTTGAAGGCATTGCCCTGGATTCACCTTTTATGTCCTGGAACGAGCACAGCACACGCCATGTACCAGCAGCAATATGGTGCTCCAAAGAAGAATTTGCTAGATTGAGAGCACAAGGTTCATCACTTCCACCTCATCACAGGGAGTCACCACCTGACAACACAGACAGACTTGGTAGGAACTCCCAAATAAAAAACACCCTTAGGGGGGACTAAAGTTAGCTTTCTGAAACAACAGCTTTATTCATGATCCACGCTGCTTGCTACAGGCTACACCATCCACCCGCAGGATTCCTACTGGCCTGCACACCTCTGACTCTGGAGGTCAGAAGGAACCACACCAGAGAGGTGAAGCAAGGTTGCCACTGCTTAATGGGCAGTGCTGCCTTGCAGGTATGTCATAACATCTTTTTTACAATAAGCTTGAATGTAAGTGTGACACCCCCTTTTCTTCACAACTCCCCACAACAGGCAACAATTAGCCAAGAACACATAATTTGCTGGTACAAATACAGACCAGCCAGAGAACAGCATTGCTGAACAGATGTTTTATGCTTACGTTAGATGTAATAAGCTCTGCAGTCAGTACAGGTCACTGGGAGAAGCCTAGTATTTACTGCAGCAACCATAATTTTCCGGCTACTTCCTTTGTGTCTCCACCCCCAATGTGCTGCAGAGAAATTAAATTCCAACAGACATCTGCATGCTCCCAGTGGATAAGTACATTCAAGGGTACTTATAAACACACAATAATGCTTTCTAATTGGGCAATATTTTTACATTCTGCTTTAATTGAAAAAAATCACTAATCTTAAAGACAAATCAGAGCGACTGCTAGTGAGCGAAGCATTCTGTGAGCCTAAGAAACACAGAAACAATGCATATTAAAGTTTCTTCTCTGGAGAAAAATTTGAGAAGAGTTGTGCAACGATATTGTGATCTCTATTTAAATGGTCTCACAACACTTTACAAATGCCTGTGAGGCAGGAAAAGAATGCTTCGGAACCATTTTACTCAGAACTTATTTACCTTATTATCTGTGCCCTTTCAACCATACATAAATTGTTTGTTTCTTCCCTTAAATTGTGTGTTAGCAAGCTGTTTTCTACCTAGCAATGGCTGCAGTTCAGATCCATCCATCCAGATTTAACACATGTGGTGAGAAGCAGCCAAGGGACCAGCATTTTATTAATCATAAATAGTCAGGACATAAGCTGCATGGATGGTGAGGAAAGACCTTAGCACAGCAACCACGAACACTGGGCAAAACACCAACATCTTTCTGCAGCTTGCAGAGATGCTTATGGCCCAGTCCTAACAAAAATTAATTGATTGAATGTAAGAGCAGTGGGTTACACAAAATAGAGAAAATACTTCACTTAAAATTAAAATATTTTATATATTAAAAATACTATATGAAGTATGAAAATAGTAATGTTTATTATATATTATATATACATTCCTATATATGTATGTCCATATATATATTTATATATTTACATATAGATATTTATATATATATATAAAAGACAATGTGTGCATACATAAATATATGTATGCACATTAGGAAGAGAAGGTTATCTGCTCGAGGAGATGTTATCAGGGAAGAAGGTTCAGAGGAGAGGTGAGGGTAAATACAGAGCACCTCCCTCTTAGATCTGGGATAGAGATCTTTCTAAAGAATAGCTACCCCTCCTTTTGCTCCCCCCCAGTTCTATGAGGTAAGAAAGTATTGCTCTTTCCTTTGTAGACAGTAAACAAACATACAGAGGATAAAACTCATGCAGATATTTAAACATACAATCTCCCATTGATTTCAAAAGGTAATTAAGAGACAAAATACCTTTTGTCAATCATCCCTTAAGGGACTTCCGAGCACTACAACAAAACAAGTCTGACAAAGCGTATAAAAATCCGTTTCAGGCTAATGCCTTGACCACAAGGCTATTCTTTGTTTTCTTTCTGTACTCTCAGCACTCCAACTGAGGATCTGTCATGCAACCCATCAGGAAAAAGATGGAGTCAGAACTGCAGGCAAAGCCAGCCTAGTGCTGCAGCAGAGGGGAAGGGACAGTTCGGGGGGGGCGCAAGGAAGAGGCACAGGGAGCTGGACTCACAAGGGGGATTGCAGTATGAAAATTCACAAGCATCCCAACATCAGGGTGCTTCGCTAGAACAACAAAAGGACCTCAACATCATTTACTTTTGGTTCACTGCCCTACAAGTGCACCTTAATTCCCTACAGTGCAACTATTTCCCAAAACATTCAAGGACATGGAGGCTTACATCACTTCTCAGAGATAAAAGCATGACACACAAAATAGATTTCTGAGGATGAGTTTAAGTTGTTTAAGTTGCATCCAGATTCTACTCACTACTATTTCTAACTTTTAACCTGATGAAAGCATAGCTCTTGGGGCGGGATGGGCGGATGACACAAGTACTTCTCTCCAGGACTTAAGCCATGGCATCTTATGTCTTTTGACAAATTTCACTGTAAGGAAATTGCCAGGGTCAGAAGACGGCAAGTTTTATTCCTTCTGGGATCAGAAGTTCTAATGGAAGAAGATGAGGTGACCGAAGACTGCAGATCAAAGCTTACGTAAGACAGGGGAATCTTCTCTCCCAGAGCTGTTCTTCCGTGCCCTTGATTAATGGATCATAACAATGATTTGTACTGTTTGACACACTATGCCCAACTACATTTGTATGCAGAATTCTACTGATGCGAAAAAATAAAATAAAAGGAATCTAATTAGCAAAGCTGTGCTGCTTCCAATGATCCTTCACTAGGAACTCTGTGTTCCTCTTCTGGATCATTTGACTCCTGATTGATAAGAAAGCAGCTTGCTAACCTAGTCACATTCCTGGCTAGCACAAGACTAAGTGCGGTTTAATGCAACACATATTAGCAGCAAACCAGTACAACCTCACCAAGAACAGCACAATAAATCTGTTCCTAGCTGTTGTCTGTAACAGTTAGAAAGGCCCAGTGTCCTATAGCTCACAAGACATTTTCCATTTTTCATCAATCTAATAATCTAATCTTCTACTTAAGGTGGACTTTTTGTTGTTGTGTGATTGGCTTTTTAGTTTGTATGTAGTTTTACTTTCCACTACAGCAAGAAAATTCATAACAGAATTTAAACTGAAGCCTGTGTACCAAAAAGAGGAAGAAAACATTCGTCCTCGAGACACACCTGACCAACAGCTAATGTGCCATGTAAGTGGACCTTTGCAAACATGGAGGAAGAGAGGAAGCATTAAGACATTGGCAGGATGCAGTAAGCTTTCAAGAGTAAGATTTTATAGCCCTCTATAGCTTCCAGAGTTACAATCTATGCCCTCCCTTGTCTGAAACTAATCCCAAGCCTGCCTCACTTGCAGCGCAAGACACACAATGCTTTTTCCCTTGTAGCATTTCCCTTGCAGCGTTTCCCTTGCTTCTCCACTCACCATTTCAGAGTCCCATCTCCAATCATTCAATATCCTGCCCTGACAATTGTCTTATAGTCACCAAAAAGCCGGCTTACCAGCCCAAGACCTTACCTTTACACTCTCCATGCTGTTAGTGACGTATATGTGTCCCTGCACACATTCCCCCTTTATGACACTAACCATCCATGAGGAACTGCTCTGCTATCCACCAACTCGCTGAGCACCACACTTACAGGAACAGCTTCTTGTGGCTAATAGGGCGCAGTTGCACTTCCCCGATTCAGTTAGTGCAGCTTGGGTCTCAAGTGCTTGCAGGAGATGGAAACAGTTGTAATTCCAAAGAAAAACAACAACAAAAAACCAACGACAACAAAATCCACACAAACAAATGAAAAACCACACATGCAAAAAAACCCAAAACACATAACAAAAACCAGCCATCTTTTAATACCAGGTAGGAAGCACCAAAACCACATAAAGCTATCATAAAAGAGATCAGGCCCAGGGGAGGAAAAATAAAAGGAGGAAAGAAAAGCTAATTGTTACAGCAGTCAGCATTTCCATGGAAGATTTATATCACAGCAACCCATATGCACCCACAAAGTCTACTTGCAAGGCAAGTGTGGTCGTATTGAAAAACTTAGATATATACTGTTTGCCTCAAATTGAGGATGGGTGGATTGAGATGTCAAGACAAAGTAAGATCCATGTCCACCAACAAAATAACCTTGTCATCAGATGACTCTAGGACAATACAAAAGTTGCTGAGATCCCAGTAAGAACATCCAGTGGGATTAGGTTTTATTGGATGACAAGAATGTAGCCAAGACAAGTGTGATAAAAATCTTTACAAGTCAGCAAGGTCAGCTGGCTCTTCTCCATTGCTTGAAGATTCCAATTAGTTCTTGTAGTTTCAGACAGGGAGGGCATAGATCGTAACTCTACAGTTCCCTTCCTTCCTTGGGGTTCAGAAAGCATTAGCATCTTTCACTCCAGAAAAATCAAGCTCTGTCACTTTCATATCTCTCATCTTCACTAGTCTGTCAAAGTTTTCCATTTTTATAATCAAGACCTGAGACAATTTTTGTTTATCCTTTCATTATTTTTAAAATTAACCAAGTCATGGTCATTTGATGCCAGTTTGTTTCCTGTAACAAGATCCCATTCAGTCTTCATGATTTTGTGAAAACTAAGACCAAAGTATCCCTTCTGATTGATAAAAAAAAAATTGTCAAACACATCAGGCCTGACTGTTAATGCATACATACTCCCAAACCTATGTCTGTGCACTGCAAATCCCACACGGCCAAAACCCTCGCTAGCATTACGCACATCTGTCTGCATCCAAATATGAACTAGAGGAACGGGGTCTGCAGCAGATGCACAGTTTTACCCCAAGGGAACTTCTTCACCATTTTTCTCAAAATTATTTTGATTTAGACTGTTTCATCCACAATTCCCAGCTCCAGTGGCTCTCTTTTCAAAGTTAAATGAGAGGCACTAAGATGAATACCTTGCAATCTATTTGGGCTTGCTTTGGGGACTACAACTAGTTTGCTCTTCGTTTGAGGCCACAAACACCACTTTGACAGAAGAAATGAAAGAAAGCAAGACCACAGAAACAAAAACTTTCAAACCCTCTTTATACACTGATCTGACTATACCATCAACACACACATCCTTACCATCAGATTATTCTGATGTTTTCAGGTCAAGAATTGTAGCATGCCAAAAAAAACTGGTATCTGTCTTTTCTTCCTATGCTATTTTACATGCAAAGAGCAAAAAGAAAAGTGTTCATTATAGCATGTAAATGTCATTACCTATCTGAATTTGCTAATTTCTGGTACTGTGAACTTAATGAAATGAATGGTTCCATTAAACAATGATTGCAGGCAAACATTCTGTCAAAGTACATATCATTATCCAACATTTTATAGACTTAGAATAAAAGTCATGACAGCAAGAATTATTTGGCAACAAAACATCAAATTCTACTTAAACAACTATTGCCAAGGTCCTTTAGTGGATGTATGTTGGAGGCTGCCTTGGGCACAGCAATCGCAAAATGACAGTTTTGGGTTCTCGGAGAAGTAAGGACGGGGGTCAGCAGAACTGCTACTTTGGACTTCCAGGAGGGCAGACTTTGGCCTGTTTAGGACCTGGTTGACAGAGTCACTTGGGAGGCAGCCCTGAAGGGCAAAGGAATCCAGGAAGGCTGGACGTTCTTCAAGAAGGAAATCTTAAAGGCGCAGGAGCAGGCTGTCCTCATGCGCTGAAAGATGAGCTGGTGGGGAAAAACACGTGCCTGGCTGAACAGACAGCTTTGGCTGAAACTCAGGGGAAAAAACAGAGTTTATGACCTTTGGAAGAAGGGGCAGGCAACTCAGGACTACGAGGAGGTCGTGAGGTTGTGCAGGGAGAAAATTAGAAGCCACAAAGTCCAACTAGAACTTAATCTCGCTATGGCCATAAAAGACAATAAAAAAATATTTCTGTAAATATATTAGCAATAAAAGTAGGGCTAAAGAGAATCTCTATCCTTTATTGGATGCAGAGGAAACATAGTGACTAAGGATGAGGAAAAGGCTGAGGTACTTAATGCCTTCTTTGCCTCAGTCTTTAACAGTAAGACCATTTCCAACCTAAATGACTCTATGATTCTATGGTAACTGCAGGTTTAAGTTTTTCAAAAGAACCTGGGCTTCACATCTCTTTCCTTGTGGTAAAACAGTCCATCATTTTTAATCCTTTTGGAATATATTCTAGAGTATTCAGTGAAGCTGGAAAGAATCACAGAGCAATCAAACGTACATATTGTGGGAACTCAGCTCTCCCCTAACTGTGGTGTTATTGCAAACAATCTCACTACAATTCTTCTACATAAAAATAATGCAGAGAACTCAGCATACACAGCCCACAAGATTACACAATAGCACTTGCATTTTTGTAGAACTGAAAGGAAAAATAGCACTTCTTACAAAGTTCATGCCCTCAAGACTGTCTGGGTTTTCTATTTGGATACTGTGAACAGGCAGACACCGTCCCTAAAAGACCCTCTTTAAAGGAGATAAGTGCTGATAGCATGGCCATGGCTGGGGCTATCCTGCCTCAAGACAGAAGCCATCACTTGACTGGCCCTGTCCAGCCATACTGCCCACAGGGAACTGGCCCCACCAATGTGAGGTCTGACTCTGCTGACACTCTACAACCCTTCTTTTTCTAGCATGTGGTTTTTCGGAGCCTCCTTACAGTATCTTCCTCTTCTACATACTTTTCACCTACACTATCCTTCATTAAAAATTGCATCCAAAACACCTGACAAACACCTACCAAAAGAATATTATCAATGATATCATTAAGGAATACTATTAATTTTCAAGTGCAGAGGCTTTTTTGCTTCTTCCAGCAATAAATCCGAATTTATGATAGAATTTTGAATGTCTCACAGTTCTTCAGCACCCAGCACTGAGATGTGGGAAGACTAATTTTCAGAGAAATTATTAAATGTTCAAGGAAGCTCTCATACACAGTTGGACTTTCATTTCACTGCTGGCCCTATTGGCCTCAGTGAGCACTGCTGCTCGCATAAAATGGCACTACACAAATACGCTGTCACTAAAGAGAATAAAAAAAACCAAAACCACTATTTAATCTCCAAAACATTTTATGTCATTTGAAAGAAATAAGAAGGTTACTGGAAGTACAGAACCACTACTGTGTAATATAATTTGAAGTGTCCTTCATTGGACCCAATGCCTTTGGAAAATGCTATTTAAGATGAGCTGTTCCAAAAATGCAAATCTTTGCCTCATTTCCAGCACAACCCTCACTGTCTCTCCCTCTCCCGCATATATGCACATAAAACCAAAATTGTTATTAACTTAATTTGTAGTCTAAAAAAACACTAGCACATTAAGAGCTCCTCCTAAAATAAGACAAAATAAACATCAGAGGAAAAAAACAAAAAACATTTTTCATACACCAACTACCTCAACTTGAGGACAGAATTTTCTTGGTTCATTTACTTTCCAGCAGAGCTGCAGGCATGCAGCTTCCATAAGGGTTAGTCTTGTATAAAAACATCAAGCCATGAATTTTGCTGACTGTCCGCTCCTTTACCTCTCCAAATAAATAGTGCTTATGCCTTTAGGGTGTCATGTAACTCTGCTCTTCAATGTTGGATTCTCTGTTTCTGCAGTACTTCGTAACAGTACAGCTCCCTGCAGCAAGCTTGCTGGAAATAAATAAAATGTAAAGCTGCTAAGGCTCCAATGCAAAGATGAATAGAAAAGCCCTTCTGGATAAATAAGGGTACCATTTTTAAGGAATCAAATAGAGAATGAGCCTTAATGCTAGTCACAAAGGGAGAAACAGGAAAAAACCACATCTAAAGTGACTCTACACAGCTGATAAAGAGGCATTTTTATTAAAGAGCTGTATTATCATAAAGCCTTCAAAGTTTTAACTTGAACTTTTTGAATAAGACTGTAGCCAGAGCATATTCTGTCAGAGAACCACCCATTAGCTCAAGAAAACAGCTGTAGGACAAGAGTAGAGAGAAGAAAAAGTCACAGACCCTTGCTGTTGCTCTACTGAAGTGAGGTCAGAACACATCTGCTCTTTCCAGGGCTGGAAAATAAACTGCAGCTGGCCAACACCAGGTGAGCCAGGCAGCCCACTAACGGACCTCCAGCTATTCATGTTCAGGAGAACCATTCATGCTTCTCAGCTGGGTTGTTCTTTAAAACCACACATTCATTCCAGTTTATTTTGACCTAGCAGCTGCCTAATTACAAGACTTTTCTATTATGCAGCATCTCTCACACACAATATCCACTCCTTTCTCTCTCTTTCATCTGCGCTACCTTTGAGGCATGATTCTTTCACACCAGTACTAGCACATCAGTTTCAAATGACCTTTTCTTCTCCTGTTTTCTCAGGGAACATGTCAGCCTGCTCAACTTCAAAGGCTCCCAGTCTTGCCAGGGGATGAAATGCTGCAGGGCCAGAGTAAGCTGAGAGATGTGTCCCACCTCCCAGGCCAAAGGATGCATTGACTGGGCATTTAATTCACATCAGGGAAGAATTTTTCTTATGACCCACTTCTAAACATGACAGCATTTTTGCAGTTTGAAAGAATAACGCAGACAACCACTACAATACCATTCAAGTCTAATTGTGAAAAGAGTGGTTTCACAAGACCTACTAAATGCATGCTAATTTATCCACAGAATTTGCCTATATATGTTTTGACCAGTGTCTACAGGAAAACAAAAGAAAACAACCTTTTCTTCCCAAAATTTCATGCAATAACACTCTGTGCTCAGTAAACCGTTACCGGGAATGGGTATCATACAATACCAATCATCTGCAGTTGATGCCAGAGAAGCACTAACCACGCACTAGCAATTTTTTTGATGCCTTCATAGGCTGAAAAACAGGTCTGTCTTTCTCAGGAGCAAAGACTTCCTTGATTAAGAAGTCAGGAGATGAGGTGTAGCTGTAGAACTGTAAGTGTAAAGGCTTTAACCAGTTACAGGACAAACAGACTGCAGCCTTGGAACCATAACAAATTGAGAACCCACTTGCACCAGTGAGCCCACTCCCACAAGTCAGGAGATTCCCACTACAACAGAAGGAACTAACAGGGATAAAACCCCACAAACAGCAGTCAGAGAAATGTGAAGCCCAATTCATGAAGAACTGTGGTTATGACAGCCAAATTCAAATATGGCATTTTGTCAAAAAGGACTGGTAAATATTTTTCTTCTGTATGGGACTCTAACAAAACTCACAAGGCAAGAAGTTCTTACAAATTTAAGCTTAGTTTAAGTCTACATAATATCCATATTTTTACATTTTTCCTAAAGTTAAGAGTTCTATTACAGCAGCATGGCACAATGGTTCACAATTGGCATGAACTACAGTAAGTATCTACGTTTGTGAACTGTGGCTCACCAGAGTTTTATTCTGGTCTCCCTACTACAGTTATACATGGATTGCATTTGACTGCAAGAGATTTATACCCAATAATTATTTCTTTTATTTCCCAGCACCACCACAGATAGAGCTATATCTTCTGGGATAAAAAAAAAGAAAAAATGCTTTAATAGAATGAATTTTGAAAAGCTTTCATTGCTCACATCCACTTGCACACTGACTGCAAATACATGTGTCAATCCGTGTTTGTTTTTTGAGAAGGGGTCCTATTTTCAACTCAGTGTAATCCCTTGCTCCATCTGCGTTAAAGACATCACACACATTATTGAAACCTGCCTAACAAAGGAAACAGGATGGATAGTGAAGGTCCTGCAACGTGAATTCATTTAGAGTTTTTGAAATTAAGGGGTTGTGAATGAATCAAAACTCCAGAAAAAGCTAATAAAACTTGAAAGATGAGCAAGACTGAGACAGATAAAATTTACTGTGGTCAGGTACAGCATAATAAATCTTTCTGGATACCAAAAAGAATCACTTAGACTGTTCGCATATACAGATAGATTCTAAATTAGTTGGAACATTTCAGGGGAACTATCTAGCATCACTGTGGATGGCTCACCAGAAATACCTGTTCAATGTGTAACAGCAACTCAAAAAGCAAGAAATTAAACTGGTTCAGAAAGGGAGATGATATTGTTGTCTTTTCACACAGACCAATGACATTTTACAGTTTCATTCTGATACTGTCAGGAAAAAGGGACAAGTACCCATAAAAAGAAAGACTAAATATCTTAACAGAAGCAATAGGAACATGTAAAAAAGAGCCCCAATCCTGCTGCAGACCAAATTATTTATTCTTCAAAACAGAGGAAACTAATAGCAGAACACAAGTATTTCAAAATCAAGCCTTATACAAAATCCTAGTTAGGAGTAGCTTATACGACTACTCTTAGTAATAGCAAAATGAATCCTCTTCATTCCAGGAAGATTACTTTGGTTCAACTCATTACAACCCCGTCTAGCAGCCTAATTCCGCCATGCCCATTCTGTTTTCATACTACTAGGACCAAAGAGATTCTGCTAAGGCAGCTCCATGGCACTATGACTGAACCAATGCCGTTCCCAGAAGAAGAGTATTTTGGAATGGAATAAGCAACAAGGGGATGAGGTGTCATTACTGGGGATGACACCTATAGTTATGTTACTTTTTTTTTTGTAAAGCAAAACTTGCCTCTTTCATGATAAAATAATTCTACTTTGTCAAAGGAAGGACACAAGAGCTGATTTGCTTTGCACAAGCATTATGGATCTCTTACTGAAATGTTAACTTAAAATCTACCATGACGTCAAATGAAGAGGAAACAGTTGCAGGTCTGGTGGTTTAAGACAACATCTGTCTCATCTAGAAGAGACACAGTTTTTATACCAGATGTTTTGATTGAGATATTTCCAGCTAAAAAGAAACCAAAACCACATAGCCACAAACAAACAAAAAAAAAAAAAAACCACAAGCCTTTAAGCACCCCAGAACAACTTCCTATGATTCTGATTACTCTCATTGTATCTCGTTGCTCCCCCTTCTCCATCTTCTCACTCACTTGTGTTGTGAGACTATCATATCTCATCAAGATAGGCCTCGTTCATCTTCCTAAGGCTAGATCATATTCCTTCCGTATTTCAGCCTAAGCCTTTGGTTTTTCTCCAATGTTTTAATCTTTTTTCATAGGTTTCAAGCTGTTTCTTCTTGCTGTTCCTGAATTGTTCAGATCAATCCCATACCGGTCACAATATAAAAGCGGCAGAAGCTAATGCATAGCACGCCTTCATGATACTCACCCACCTGGATGGTCAGACACTTGAGAACAGAATTAACCCTTTCGACCACATTATAATGCCACAAACCAAACTCAGATGATGCTCATCCCAGCCCTCACATCTTTCAAAGATGTTCCTGCCTGATGAGAGGTGACTCCCTCCTTTTGTTACTATGATCTGTATTCTTGCTCCCAATATGCATGACCATACACTTGGCAAAGTTCATCTGCCTAGTGTCTGCCCTTCCAAAGTACACAAACAGTCCACACTTTTTTTTTTTTTTAAATACTAGCGACTCCACTAGAAACATACATATTTGATAAGATTTCAATTTACGGTGATATTTCTAGGACTTCTTGCAGGCAGTTTGTAATTTTTTTAATGGCTTTTTCTCATTTTTTAGTGGTTGTTATTGTCATTTTGTATCTTCATAATTTCCTGATCAGAATGTCATACACTGTCTAGCCAAATGCCTGACAGAAATTCAAGTATATTACATTGGCATTTGAAAATCTGTTACATCTGCATTTGACATTGATACATTTATCAAACTTTCATTTCATAAAAAATAGGTATCACATTTGTTTGACAAGATATATTTTCCATAGCCCCATACTCACTGCAAGTAAGTACATTATCATCCTTTAAACCTTTATTGATCAAAGTTCATGTCAGCCATGCCATTACTTTGGCCAAGGCAAATACCAGGCTGACAGGCCTATAATTATTTGAGTCATCTCATTCAACCTTTTAAAATATTGGCAGAGCACTGTCTTTCAACCAGTCTTCTGAAACTTTCCTGACGTTCTGGAAAAAAAAAAATTATCAACATCAACAACCTAGAAAGCGCTTTGGCCATCTCTCATAAACTCTGAAATGGAAATGTTTCAGCCTTGATTTTTAAAGTTCTACCTCTAGAGGTTGAGTAAATGTTAGTATGGAGAAGGGAATCTCATCACTGTATGATACTGCTGCTTTTTCCCCAAACGCAAAATAGAAATTATTACTAATGTAAAATTTGCATTGCCATGGTTTGATGTTTTGCCAATAGATATATTTAAGATGTTTTAGTATTAACAGTGCATAGTCTCCTGTATTTGCCTTTGAGAGCAAACTCACCCACATTATCACAGCTCTTTTTGTATCCCTACTAGATGGAGCTGGTCATCCTGTGATGTGGTGGCTCATGGCAGGCTGCAGTCAGTGCCTTATCTTATGTTTTGTTTCAGGGGAGTGGAGAGGATTGGACACACCTGTTGGACACACCTTAAGACCTCTTATTTCCAACTTGTTAATGACTGAGGAACAGGTAATGCAGTTTTTAATATGAAATGCCCCTTTCACTCCTCTGAGTACACTTGATTCTTCCTAAATAAATTGTAATCATAGACATTGACATTGCAATCACACAACTTTTTCCATAAGGTTTCATATTGAAATATTTTGTTGCATAAAGGCTTAAAGGAGAGTATTTTAATCTTTGATACAGACTACAAGGGAGTTGGCTAACCTAAACAAGGTGGGGAGGGCAAAGATACTATAGGTGACTTCCTGCTTTAATTCATCTGTCCTCCTGCTACTCAGTAAGATTACAATATTCCCACATGCACAGAAGTCAGGCTCCCATCCTCTTACTGTTAAATCACATTTTTCCTTCCATTCTCACAGGGTGGCTCTGTAACAGCATACAGGAATCACCAAGACAGACAAGACAATTTTTCAAATAACATTTTATGAACAGTGGTGTATACTCATTATAAAAAAGAATCAATACTTCAAAATAACTCCCAAAGACAGGAACACATTCTTCAATTAATACATCTAGAGAGTCACTGTGAAATACACTGATCAGAAATCCCTTTACAAGACCTGTTTTCCTTTCAGTTTATAAAATACCACCTAAATAATATGCGGTTTTAAAATTCCAGCTTAATCTGATGCAACAGTCTATGCCACTAGATAGAATACAAAACTATAGAAACTCTGAAGAATGGAGATTTAACATATTTTATTAAAGTAGCAGCATTTTTGCAACAGATGAAAAGTACTACAGGCTATATTAAAGTCAGCAGCCCATCAGATTTCACAGAATCACCAAATGCTAGGAGTGGGAAGCCACCTTCAGAGATCATCTAGAGTTCAACCCCCCCTGCCAAAACAAGGTTCACCTACAGCAGGTTCAACAGGAATGCATCCAGGCAGGTTTTGAATGTCTCCAGAGAAGGAGACTCCACAACCTCTCTGGGCAGCCTGTTCCAGGGCTCTGGCACCTCCACAGTAACAAAGTTTTTCCTCATGGTCAGACAGAATTTCCTGTGTTCCAGTTTGTGCCCATTGCCCCTTGTCCTGTCGCTGGGCACCACTGAAAAGAGTCTGGCCCCATCCTCTTCACATCTACCCTTTAGATATTTATAAGCATTGATGAGATCCCCACTCAGTCTTCTCTTCTCCAGGCTGAATAGATCCAGGTCTCTCAGCCTTTCCTCTGGAGAGAGATCCTCCAGTCCCTTGATCATCTTTGGAGCCCTCCACTGGACTCTCTCCAGTAGTTCCTTGTCTGTCTTGAACTAGGGAGCCCAGAACTGGACATAGTACTCCAGATGTGGCCTCACCAGGGCAGAGTAGAGAGACAGCATGACCGCTCTCAACCTGCTTGCCACGCTTTTCATAATGCGCCCCAGGATACCCTTGGCCTTCTTGGCCACAGGGGCACATTGTTGCCTCATGGTCAGCTTGTTGTCCACCAGGACTCCCAGATCCCTCTCTGCACAGCTGGTGTCTAGCAGGTCAATCCCTAACCTGTACCGGTGCATGGGGTTATTCCTCCCTAGGACCAGGACCCTACACTTGCCCTTGTTGACCTTCATTAGGTTCCTCTACACCACAGCCTTCTGGTGTGTCAGCCACTCCACCCAGTTTTGTGTCACCGGCAGACTTGCTGAGGTACACTCTGTCCCTTCATCCAGGTTGTTGATGAATATATTGAGTAAGACTGAACCCAGTACTGACCCCTGGTGATCACCACTAGTTACAGGCCTCCAACTAGACTGAGCTGCTGATCACAACCATCTGAGCTCTGCCATTCAGCCAGTTCTCAATCCACCTCACCGTCCACTCATCTAACCCACACTTCCTAAGCTTACCTTACTTCACCACTAATTACAGAACACACTTACCTCTCATGCATTTGTAATTCAAAGCGGCATCCACCTTTAGATAGAGAGACAGGTAGACAGTGCTTAGAGATAGAGTTTAGTGATGGCTTTTGTCAGAGTTATGTTGATGGCTGGACCAGATGATCTGAAAGGTCCCTTCCAACCTAGGCAATTCTATGATTCTAAGTCAAGAGGCAGCATTTCTGCCTATCTGAGATTTCTGAAAGGTTCTCATTTAACCGGAAGTCACATATGCAGCCAAACTGAGAAAAGCAACAACAATAAGGAAACCCCTTCCTGGATATTCTCAAACCTGATTAAACTGAAGCTCACTGCATGACAGCTAAAACCCATCTCATCTGCCTTGAGTTCTCAGGCCATCAACTTCAGAAGCACTTTACTCTCACAATGAAGGTCATTGCATGTGAAAGACTGAGAACTACCGCTTAAGCATCCTGTGAAGGAGGTGACATGTATGTACTCACACATTGGCAAATACCATGAGTGTTGGAGTTTGCCAGTAGGCAAAGTTTTTGCCATTCTGACTTGAGTGCACTGTGGCCAACGTACCATTCCTGGACACAGAGCTTACATGCTGTAAGCTTACATTACGCACACAGGCTTACACATTTACTCCTTTGCCCAGCCTCCCCAATATCTGCTCTAAATACAAGCTACTTCCTCTTAACAGAGGTGGCATCTGTATGGCATGGCTGCCGTGCTATTACAATGTTCAAATAACAATGGGAATTAAAGCATGTCGCTTCCAATGACTCCAAACACACTTAACCACTGCATCTGTAGCAAATGCCACAAAGACAAAATAATCTTTACCACATACATTCATGTATTTTCTTCTTTTTCTGGACTTTTTTCCTTTTTCCATTCATTCTCTCCTTTCACCTCTCCAGTCTCCTACTTCTCTTTCTGTGTGCTCATATAGGCATTCTGACATAAAGGGCACCTTCCATTCCTTTGTAAGGACTGCAGAGCGCAAGTGGAAAAACTACTAAGCTAAGCTATTGGCGGCGGGGGGGAGGGAAGGGGAATCTAATATATAAGCAAATGGTGTGTGTGTATGTTCACTTGAGATCACTTGAAAGTGAAAATAAGGCAGTAAAATATTCTGCAGATTTTCATGGTTGACTCTACTCTGTAGTCTGCAAGGGTAGAAAGATGTCCTAAAACTGAAAGGGAGCAAGGACAAAGTAAAGGGGTGTGCAAAGCATCTCTTCCCTTCCTACCTTTGAAAATTATCAGGCTTTTTAAAACTCCATATATATTGTTTCTCCATGCCCCCTCAACCCAGTTCCTCAATAAAGACCAACAAATCTTGTATGCAGGAGAAACCAGACTACAACTGCTAATTTACCCATATAGAGGAACATATTTAGCATATCCTTGAATTTATCATTATTAGGAACATATACAAGCCCATACATAGAAGTTAAATTTCTATTTTGGACCTTCCTGAGTACAGAAGGCACTGCTAATTTTAAAACAAACAGAAACACGAACAAGCTCAGAATTATGTTGCACCTTTAAAAAGAATAAATTCAGTATATGACTGTGATCTACAGAGCACACAAATTATGCTTCTTAAAATAATTTTTAAAGGAATGATTTTCCACGTGCTTTTCTACACAGGCTCTCTCTTGACTTAAAGGGAGCTAAGAAACATCAAAGGCTAAATTGTTCATGAGACTGCCTGAAGAAAAAGGTTCTTTCAGGTCAGCACGAAGGGTAATAACATTCACCTCAGCCTCAGCAATTAAGGAAATTGTTTCCATCTCTACAGGCATCAGTCTCTTGAAAACTGAAGGAACAATGTATTCAACACAAACATGAATGAAATGTTGACCAGATTGAAAAAAAAGACTAAAAATACACTTGGATAACAAAAGACTCTTTTGGAGGGGGGAAAAAAATGAGTAGCTAGGCAATGCATTAGAATTATTTCCCTGGCTTCCATTCAGATGCTGTCCAAGCACAGCTTCATTGTTTGGCACGTCGCTTGCATCTCCTCACGTCACCTTCATTCTCTCACTCAGATAACCTACAGATAAAAATATACAGAGCCCTAATTCTAGGATTCAGAAACATTAACCCAGTAGCCAGCAGCAAAAACTGGGGACTTCTTGATTCATAAAGAATTTTTAAAGCCCCTGTGAACTACAGACCGTAGGGAGGGTGAAAGCTCACATCAAACTGAGGCATACGACTCTTGCAGGTTCGCTTACAAAGCGGGACGCATTCGTTACTTGTGGTGAGAGGGGCTTACCAGCCTACTGCGTCTACGACTTCCTACAGGAAGAAGGTGCAACGGAGGAAAGGGAATGCTCAATCTGAAATTCATTTTGTCAGCCTACTACATTTTAGATTAATTACAGAAAGTTATTTCCCACTTCACTTCCACATCAATGAAATTTTTTGCTTCTCAAGCCTCTTTAATGCACAATGCTGGTCCCCCTTGGTCATCTACCCCTAAAACACAGCCAGCACAGAATAGGAGTGCACACACCTCAAAGTGTTCCACAGAATATATATGAGGAAAGAAAAAAATAACTACGTCCAGGTGAAATTGCAGAAGGGGATTCTCGTTGATGGAACCCCCTGAGCACCCTCTCAACGTAGCAGAAACAGCACCATCAAGTAGATGGGGATTATAACTATTATTAATACTAGTATTATTTTGGTTTCAGAAAATGATGACAATTTATGGTTACAGATCAGAATAGCCAGCTCACTGTCCAGAGACGTGGGTGAAGGCCTCCTGCTGATGAACAGTCTTTCCAGCCCACCTTTCTGGCATCCCTTGTGTACTCCTTTCTGAGCCCTCCTCCACTGTGCAGCACATATCTTTTCCAGTCTTCTTCTATTGCTCATCACTGCCGCCTCCCTGTCACAGAAAAAAGGCTCCTCTCCCTCTGCAGAGCAAGAAACGGGGCATACCCTGCTCTACTGTTATGTTGCTGCCTGCCTCTGCAAACCATCCTGGATTATCACTACAGAGCAACAGAGACTGAGCTGCAGCAAGACATCAGCTCCCCTTCCATTTCCAGCGTGGTTCTGTTTTATTAAGCCACATGCCTAAACTCATAGCAAACTAAAAGCAAAATAGGAAGGATGAGTTTGATAAGGGAGGCCTTATCAGCCTTTGCTGCCTTCAAACCTACCAAAAATGGGGGAAGGGAGGCACTTTTAAAGGCAATGCTTTTCCACACTGCAGTATCTAGGGGCCGGACTCAGCTACACGCACACAGACAATAGACACAGTTGCCCTAGCAACAGCATCGCAGGGAAATGTTTCAGTAAAGCTTCTCGCTTTCCACCAAGGTTACTTTCAGATTACCACTTAGCACAGAGATCTGTATGGATCAGACAACAACTTGCATCTGCCTTGAATATGCCTGCATGAAATGATGTGATGGCCACACCATAGGAAAGACTAAGGCACTCCACAAGGTTACCAGGGAACTGGGCTCTTAAACCACCCATCACACCATCTGACAGCAACAGCTTGCAAGCTAATGTACTGTCACCTCACAACAGAATAAAACTGTGATCTGTTGTAATCAAATGTTCTTTAATCTTTCGTTTTCTTAAAAATTGCTAGCTTTAAATAAAGATCTACAGCATGTTTCTGCACAATTTTTCTCTGCAATAAGAGACTAAGTTTCTAATACTGATCACCTCAAATAATATTCCAAGTAACAAATAAAACCAGAAAACACCTAAGCTGCTTGTTTTCACACTTGCACACACTTTTATCCTTTCACTAATGCCATTAAAAGGCAGTGAAAGTATATGGTGCAGCATGTGTCTTGAAAAAAGTTTGGTCACAAAAAAAAAAATCACTTGAATAATTTGAAAGCTTAAACTACACCAGTGAGATGGTTTACCTTGTTTCCTTTGGTCCCCTTAGTTTTTCAAATAAAGAAAAACACATTAATTCCACACACACACCGACCCCACCCCGAGATGCAAAAAAATTTTTCTCACATACACATTTAAGCTGTGATCAACTGTCACTCCCTGTGTCAACTGTCAAAAAACAAAGAATGAGGAATTGTTCAAAACATAAAACAAACACCACTCAAGAAAACACTTTCTCATCCACTCTTTCTACTTAAAGAAGGAACAAGTTTTAAACTTTGACTTTTTCAAGTTTTTGGCCCACAATCTGTTTTGACTGAAGAGCTGCAAAAGTAACCCCTTACATAATCAAACAGCAAGATAGAACTTTTTCACAGCTTACTCACAGCATACAAACATCCAAAAAGAGAAGAAGTTGGAAAAGAATCAAAACTAATCAAATTAGATAGGACTGTTTCTAAATCTATGTCTTGCCATATATAAAGACAACAGTATGTTCTTGAAATACATATTTATGACAAACAATAGATAATTTCAGCATCAATTGTTTATATATAGTTCCAACCAAATGGCTGTCACCCCATACCAGATAGCGTTCTTTTCTAATGAAGCTTCGGGCCCCACTAGAAGACAGGCAGTTCAGAAACTGCTACTGAGAGCTGCAGAAACCCAATTATACATCCAAGTCTTGACAGTTTGGGGAAAAGGATCATGTTAGCTCTGATGAGTTGTAGAAAGCCTCCAGTCTTCTTGGCCCTCTGTTAATAATGGACATTGCAAAATAATTATTAACTTTATCTCTGGAAGATCAGGCAAGTATAAGGCAAAAGGAGCTACTGCAGCAATTAAAACAGAACCAAACCGAATCCTCCACCATATAAAGTCATGACTGGGTATCCAAAGGGAGATGCCATTACTTAAAAAAACCCACCCTATTCCTGTTGTAGGAATAATTTAGGTAAAGGTGTCCAGCTTGAATTAAGAAAATATGACTATATAATCACAGTTGTCCCTGTGTTCTTAAAAACTTTACATATACAGCAGCATAAGATGAAACCGAACCTCAGAAGCAACTCTAGATAAGGACACACGAAACAACTTCACCCAGTTGGAGCAGGTTTTCTGGGGAACTCAGGAAAGAATTACTATTTTCTTTTTCTTTTAAGAGATGTAGCTTTTTACTTCTCCTGCTGTCTTTCAAAGCGGGTTCTGCAAGGGACTCCCAGCCTCAGAGCTGCATAACAAGACTAACTATTCAAGACTCTCCTGGGGTAAATCAGACAGGTGTCCACGTACTGTAAAGATAATTTCTCATTTCAAACCAGCTTTCTTGGGATGCTCCAAATCAAAGAAGCAGAGCTTCACGCAAAAGGCAAGGATGATCTAACAGAAAACGCCTGGGACTGCAATTCAGAGAACCTAGCTCTAGTTCCAGATCAGACAGAGCCCAGCGTTGGCTCAGGCAAACCAACGAAGCTGGTGTCTCTGCGCATGGCTGTGGAATGCCAACCGCACTGCTTCTGAAGTGTTTCCATCCAAGGCAGCATCACTGAGAACACCAAAGGAGAACCTATACAGATCAGGAGCAATTAATTCCTAAATATTCATTCGGAAGGACCTAATAAATTGCTTAATAACTGCGCTCTTTTTTAAAGAGCAATACCTTTTTTAATGTTTTCAGCCACTCATTTACAGAGAGATAGAAGTGGATAAGGTTTAAGGTTCTTTCATTACCATTTAAGAAAATAATGGTAGAATAATGCCCACTTTCAAAACTGCCAACTGTTTTGACCAAGGCCTTACAATTCACTTGCAGTTCCAGTCTGTGTCAAGATCAGCAACCTCCCGGGTCCCTCTTTCCAAAGTGCATTCTCATAATCACCACCTTCACCCACCTCACAGGCTACTCCCAACTGAAGACGTTCCAGCCAGGAAAAAAAACAAAAACAATCAAACCCAACCCATAAGTTGTTCAAGGAATTTTAAATGAGCTATTTGCAACATCAAAAATTGAAACGTGGTTATTAACAACCCTTTGTAAAAGGGCCATTTTTATGTTTCCACTTCTCTGCTCATCTTAAAGCTTTTGTGCATTGTCCAAAGTGAGCTCAGCATGAAATCAAATACAAAGCTTCAGGATACCAAAAGGTCACAGAGGAAACTGATGTTAAAGAAGCATAACACAACTACCTACTAAGCTTGGGTTGTTTCTGTTGCTGTTTTTAAAATCACAGACATTGAGAATTTGAATTAAGGTTTATTATGGAAAAGATAACCTACCTCTTACAACAGAAGACATCTTTAATGAATAAAACTGGAAGGAGACAAAGCAAAAACTATGTAGGCAGAAGCTAACTCTTGGCAGGGTGGAAGAAGGGGAAGAAGGTAGTCTTTTTTTAATGTACATTTACAGTGTCAACACTGGGAGCATGAGAAAAATCCACATGAAATCTGTGGGGGAGAAAAAAATCATCTCTTATCATCAACACCTCTGCAGAAGAGGTGCACATTTGCATATTAAGTTATCTACTGCATTTAAATCTGAGTATATAAGAAATTAACTCAGAGAGAAGAGAACAAGTAGCTTGATTCTCCACCTCCTCACTGAACTCATGACCATGGTTTAGGACTGCCTGGAAGCCTTTCGCCTTTAGCCTAATTAAGACAGTGTTCCTCATCACTCAAACACACATCCTAAAAACAAAATACAAGGAAGAGAAATGTTCGCTTATAACAGAAGTCTGCCACTTCTACTCACATATTTATAGCACTAGGGTTGAGCATAAGGGTAGTAGAATTAAAAATAACGATAAGGATATTAAGGACTCTGAAGTCAAGTAATCAGAAGTGGTAGCATACTAGGCACAAGGGAAAACGTAGTCTAACAATGCAACTATTCCTCTATCTGTGAAAACCATCTACTTGTTAATAAAGTGTCCAAACAAAATTATGATCAAGTACTGACAATACAGCTTAATACAGCAGTTTTGAAGAGTAAGAGTTTGCATTCAAAATTGGAGGGCAAAGGGTTGTACGTTAGTTATGGGAGAAGTTCCAAGTCCATAGGGCCTGAAATGAGGAATTACATTAGAAAAATTTGTGATTGGCCACACAACTTTTCAAACAGACTGTTCTAGTTGCAAGGTCAGAAACACCAAGTACAGACCATCTGAAGCACTGGGAGCACCATCATCTCCATTAGCAACCAAAGTTAAATTATTTTATAAGATATTCTTGGCCAACACTGTGTTATGGTAAGTGTTCTTATGACAAGTTTTTGCTGAGAACAAGGGTTTGCATCTCTGAATTCAAACTGATGCAAAATTTCTTGAGGAAATTCTTGGTTTTAATTTTTCAAGTTTTTGATTTGTGGTCTTTAAGTGACCAGTATTGTATTTTTAATATCAAAGGCAATAGTTAGTAAGCTGATATGTTTTGTTGGGGTTTTTTTTAGAGATAAAAATAAGGTAAGTTTTGTGAAACACTATTTTATACTACAATAAGAAAAACAAGGGAGGAATTTGCATAATCCAGCATGAAAACACAATCTTTGACTAAAAGCCAACTATAAACTCAGGAATTTAGCAGAGAAATTTCCAAAAATGGGTATTAAAAGTACTTTTTTTTTTTTTTTTTAAGATGACATGAACCTGAAAATTTATTTTCAGAGGCAAGCTCTTGAAGAACTACTTGTGGCACTCTGATGCATGAAAAAATATTGAGAGCACTGCTCTCAGCAATCAGAAGGGCACATCCACACATTCATTCTTACATTCACATGTATCTTACGCAATCTGTGTCACCCCAGTCCCAGACAGCACATTTCAGACCAACTTTTCGTAAGGGCTGCTGGGACTGGGTTGAGCCAGAGGCAGTGACTGAGGCATGCCATGCAGCCTCAAGCTTCAGTTCACGAAGTACAACCCTGCTGTGGGCTGCCAAAATGAAAGCCAGAGAAGAGGTCAGTCTCTCTCCTTATGGACAACATGCACCAGCTGTCAAGAGCAAACAGGACAAACACACTGTTCACCTCCATGGCAAGCCTGGAGAAGTTAATTTAAACTTCTGAAGAACCCCTCTACAGGTCTGTCTGCCATATTGTCAAGGGATCTAGTCTTTCCAGAAGGAAAGCCAAAGAATAAGAATTTTTTTGTTTTTCAAATGAGGTCTGATTAAAATTTAACAGAGTTAAATAACATATCTAGGAGCTCAAATAGCCTACTTTTAAAAGTGATGGTAAGTGGAAACTGCAAGACAAGCAGCATCTTTAAAAATCAGCTTCTTAAGTGTCTAAAACAGTGCAATACAGTACGATTTATGCCAGAGTTTTAAAAATTTGGGCTACTACCTGCTCATTCTTATCCAGGCTGTCACAACATACTGCACAAATGCGATGGGGTTTGGGTGCCTTTCATTATAGTAGTGCTATTTTAAAACAAAACTTATTTTCAAAAGACTTTGACCAAGCCAGTAATTGTAATCAGCAAAACACCGCTCAGGAGAAACTCTACTTAATAAGTGAGACAACTGCAGGCCTCAGGAACAAGATAGGAGAAGCAGCCAAAGTCCAGAAAGTGGGCAAAGACCAAATGCAGTCAGTCTCACCTCCTTTGGTTACCACATTAGTTCCATATCCATGATTAAAAGCAAAACGAAACAGGAATTAAGGGGAAAATCCTTGAGGGCTTAGGAACATCTTTACTCAGTATTTAAGCATAAATACCACGTAAGGCACTATGTGATCTTGTCCACAGCCTGTGGTACATGCTGTAAATTGTCTTCTGGAGGTGAAGTAATTTCCCTTCAGAGTGAAAGCCAAGGAATGCTGTCATTGCTACAATCAGCATGTGCTTGCGTACCCCTCTGTGTTTACGCTCACTGTTTCAAGGCTTTTGAGCCAGAATGGCTTACAGCACTGTATAAATGCAGAATTGGACAGGTTATAAAAATCTGTTTGATGCAATTTGTGAAAGCGGGGCAGAACATGAGGTGTTTAATCAATTCCCAGATCGGCTGATTCTGAAAGCAGCAGTGACACTGAGCATTGCCCATTTCAGTAATCTGCACTGGGAAATTCATGAGATTTATCTGCAATGACCATAGCTGGGAAAGGAGGTTTGTTTTTTTTATTTGGATTACTCTGAATTATCACATTAGAACTGCTCTCAGATGTAAACATAAAACTAACACTGCTAGAGTCCGTGATTTTTGATGTATTCAGCTCCCTAAACTGTCTATGCCACTACAGTAACTGCAGGTGTCTCAGTCTGAGGCATTTATTCTCCTGTCTTTGAAATGCTATTAATGTTATCATTCATGTATTACACAGACTGGAAATTATGGCACTGAGGATGACTCTTTTTTGAGTATCCAAGTTGCTTACAAACCAAAGCCTTGTTTTCCAAAGCATTTTTCAATAGCATTTTATGTGCATCTCATAATAAAACACAGACTCTTCAGTGGTCTGAGCACTCCACACAACTGATTTGCGACAGTCACAATGAGAAAGAGTTGAGTTACTGGCAGAATAATCATTTGCCCTGTCATCATGCTGTACCGATGTGGCTGTATTACTTCTGGATAACAATTCAAGCTAACATTAATGAAAGTAGATTAAAGATATATGATCACACCCTCTGCATTGCTCTGCTTTTCTTAGTACAGACGGCTGCAAGTGTCCCATCTCCCTCTTTCATCGTGTCTCAGAGATCCAAAGCTTAAGACAGACAGGGTAGGAAGTCATAAGCTACCTTCTTTCTCCTCTGTTTTTTGATTTTAACCTAACCAAAGGCAATCCTTCGACTTAAGTTAACAAGCATTTAGATATACACCCTTCACCAATGCAGTGGAAGCTTCAGGAGAAGCTGAGAACATAAGAACCTTGCAGGCTTTGGCACCTAAAGTCTGAAGGCCTCTGAACCTAATCCCTTTCCTCTTTCTGTATGAATAACGGATTCATACTCCAAAAGATTACTGAAAAACATTCCCTTTCAGTATGGACCTTTCCCAATGGAAAAAAAGACAACTACTTTTCTGGCTTTCCTTCCTACTCTTAGGTCTCATATCTCAAGTAAATCTCAAGAATAAAACAAAATAAAGGGCATTCCTTCCCACATAAACCAACTATAATCAAAACAATTATGCCTAAAGATAAAATACATATTCTTTTTTTCTGTTCAATTAGTGTCCCCTGCTTTAGATCTCCTCTTATGGTCAGGACATAGATGAGCGTACAGTACACCAAAAGACTTATAAAATAGCTTGTTTTGAGCCACAGTAATTAAGCTCCACAGAAACAAAGGCAGGCAGCAGAGGAAATAGAAGAACTTTAAAATTATCTGTTTTGGTTCATTTCACCATTGTCTCTTACACTTCAGCAAAAATTCTTATAACTGCCCTTTTGGGATTTTTTTTTTTTCCCCTCCCTTTCTTCTGTGTTTATCATTCAATCTATGTAATTTCCACTTTTTGAGTATGTTTGGCAGGTCCACTGGTTGCTTAGAGATGCTTCATTTTTTATTGCTCCTTTTCTGTTTGTACTGTAATTTTATTCTGAATGTCACCTCCAGCAAGACTGGATTTGCAAGTGAAGCAAGATATGCTCAGAAAAGCCCTTTTAAACAACCACGCCAAGGTCTACAGAGCAGCATACTACATGCCTTTTTCTCTCGTACATCTGAAAAGTGTAGGAAAGACTCCTTAGCAACAATTAACACCGTCTCACACGGAACAGCAAGCATGTCTCTAGCAGTCTGTCTTACAGGACTGGATGGTTTTGACCTCTGAAGGTGAAAGAATGTTTTCGTGGACATTTTTGTGCAGGGAAAGAAAAAGTAAAATGGGCACTGCTAAAATCACACAGCAAAACAAGTGTGTATAGTGGGGGGGGGGGGGGGAAGAAGGGAGAATAAAAGCAGCTGCATCTTTAGCTCCCAGACATGCCCACTATCCTAACCACATCCTCAGCCACTCTCCTCTCCTATGTTTTGTAAGACAGTGCCATGCTGTGGACACTCTGCTCCATTGCTTCTGCACTCTGCAGTCTCTGCAGGTACAGTCGGCCTGTTTCCTGACCCACTTTCCTCACCAATCTCTATTTAGCTCTACGCTAGTGATGCTCCTGGCATGACAATCAGATACTGCAGCCTGCAGTGCAGTTCGTTACAACACATTCGCAAGCTCCTAGTAAATTCAGTGGAAAAGTACTGTGTCAACGAAGCCTAATTAAACTGAAGTCATTTTCATAAACTTACGTCAAAGGCAACAACAAAAAAGTGTTCCAGAGATTTAAAAGATGCCTTTTTATTTTAAATCGACAAATCTGCTTGGCATAAAGCAAATCCAAAAAATCTTTTCTGCTCAAGGACTGTGAAAGGAAAAAAAGCTATTACAGCTAGTACCTTTTCTCTGGATTACCTAATTAATCTAGTAACTTATGCCACTTAAAACCTGCCACAATTCCTCCCACTGTCATTTATTTCCCACTAGAGAAGGGCTCCACACCTTAGTGCCCAGTGAAACTGTAAACTTAATCTCACTACAGCTATTAAAATTATCTTCTTACATGCACTAGAATAAAATTCCTCCCTCAGACACAGCCACCTCCAATTAACTTCAGATTTTACTTGCCCATACATGTGTGAGGGTAAAACTTGTTTTGGGACATTCACTGTTACACCAGACAGCTAGGACTGTTATGGCTCCAAAGTTAACATCTAATATGCAGATACTTCAGAGACCAAGTAATTGGAGGTTGATTGTATTCCATTTACCTGCCAAAAAAACCAAACCCAGTCATCTCCCTTTCTTTATAGGGAAATACTGTAACAAATTGCCATAACCTGGGCCTCCTAAAAAATACAACTGCCAAGCCCATAAGTTATATGGCAGTAAAGTCACCATACTATGAATCTGTACTTCCTTCCTGGGCACTTAAGTTAACCATAGAGTTCTACAGTGAATATAACCAATGCAGGCGCACCACGTGCACATGAAGCATGTTGCTAATATTTCGCATGTAGAAGGGACTGAGATATGAAATATGTAAAGGTCTTACCAACTCTTTCTTTGGCAAGACACTGTTTCTATTCAGCGGAGTATTTTTGTACTTGCAAAACTCAGGTCCTTATCAAAAACAAGTTTTGAGATTTATTCAGAATCATTTCACCAAAACATTTAAAATTACTCATCTTAAGATTAGAAATACTGAATTTGAAACATTCTAAAAACAGCACAAACTTTTGTTTAGCATTGACAATAAATAAAAGAAAAGCAGCAGCAGAAAATTAAGTATGGCGACATCAAATGGTTCATAAGAGACAGACACTTTGGGGCAACGAATGAGTGGATCATTAATAGAGGGTATTACATACAGCAGGGAGCATGAGGAACAATTATTCACAAAGCAGTCCCAGCGTACACTATGGACTACCATAAATGCAATCCTTTGCAGGAGTTTATTCATGTGCAATACGATCAGTTTTGCTGGGGAGCAAGAACTATTACTAAAAAGTTCTTGTAGCTTGGCATATGCCGCACAAACTAACAGTTTTTGCACTTGCGCTATCATAATCACACTAATTTACTGAATCAACTACAGATTCCCAAAACAGACCCCAAAATGCTTATGTAAAATCTCTGCAACAAGTAGCCAGATTGTCCATTAAGTGGGGTGATACCAGCCAATAGCAAGAGAAAACAAAATTAAACATCCATCAGAATGTGCAATTCATCCAAATTTCATACCACAGGCACCTCTAAATATATGAGTCATTATAATAACGTACAAGGTAATTATATTTCATCACTCATTACCTTGACCTGAGGAGGACCTCTCATCCTCAGATGGAAGATGCAATCCAGACTTGCATTTTTATGACTAAGGAACCCTGCAAGAAACACAGCTTACATAAAGCAGCACCCTTAGACTAGCAGCTGTGTAGACACAAAAGAAACTCAACATCACAAATGTACTGAAGACTCTACCTTTTACCTGCCAGTAACCTACACCACCACCAATAAGCAGCCTACCTCTTAGACTAGAATCCTCAACCTTGGGTTAGATAACGTACTCTTTACTCACACCAAGTATTTCACATATAAACCTGAGACAAGACGACAGAGTTCAAACGGGACTCTTCAGGAAGGACACAGTTACGACAGATCTACCATAACTCACAGACATCTGGCAAACAAAAAGGCATTTAGAGGGATGTAGCTTCTTTGTTGCTACCTATGGACAAGCCTCAACAACAAAACTAAGAGATTATTTTGCTGCCTTGTTACTTATTAAAGAGATGACAGGATCACTCTCAGGACAGTCCCGGGGCAAAGAGTCCAGCAAAGCAGAGATCCTCTTGACTATTTTTCCCTAGGATTAAGTTTTACATCTCATTTGATTTTAGCTTACTGAGCCATGGACCACAGAATTAAACCTAGACTTTTGCAAGTCACTTCTCTAACCTCACATCTACTCAATTCAAGTAGAGAATATATAGTGAGGCCTGGGAGTTTAGGAAAGGCAAATGAATTACTATCCTGGATCAGCCCATTCCAGTGACAGATGTTTCACAGGCACATAACAGAAACCCTCACCGGACAGTTAGAGAATCACCTACAAAGTCTATTTTTAGGATCCATAAAAGTTTATATCCTTTCAAGAGATCATAAGAGATTTTTGTTTGCTTTTTCTATGTCAGCTTGGAAGTTCTCGATACTGGCATCCAAACATTCATTGAGTCCTGCTATGATGTATTTCCTTCTTAAAAGCATTTGTTATTATTGGGCTTGGGTTTGGTTTTTAATCAAACAAAAGCTCTCTAGGAATCCAGGGCTCTAATTTGAATTGTTACTGCTTGAACATCTGTTAAAAAAATTCTGGCTGTAAAAGTAGAACAGATTCTGGTTTACACAGAAAACTACACAACTAATAAGATACCTGGCAAATCAAGAAAGCGCTTCAGGGGATATAATCTAAGATGCAATTGTTAAATTGCTTCTGAGTCCCAGAGTATGGAGTCAGAGGAAAACCACAAAAAGAAACACTGGTTTCAATGGTTACTTTCAATGTTACTGTGTTTAGTAGGCTGATTCTTGGTTGATTTGCAAATCCTCACATGCCCATGGGAGTGGGATCTCAGATCATTTAGCATCATGGCAGATTTCCAGTTCTTGGCAGAAGGGTTGTTTTTCTCCATGAATCAGCAACTGTCCATCACACTACAATCTGTGAAGTGAAAAACCCACCTCATCAGCATAAACTATATGCATGTATGTGTGGATGCATCAGAGAGGACTTTTTGGTCTCTATATATAGCCCACATGCGAGGATTGCCACATGCAGACAAACACGTACATACTCCTTGAGGCCAACCACACAGCAAAGAGACTTTTCTCACCTTCTGCAGTCATACAATGCTTTTGATAACACAGCACATTATTTGCATTGTAAGATTCTAAATGTTATGGTAAAGAACAAAAACATCAACCTACCCCATTTACTGCTTTCTCCCCATCAACAGGCAACTCCAGGTACTGACCCCACCGTGGTCAACTGCAGAACAACTGACTGGTTGCCTGCTGTGGAAAAGCAAGCTACATTCGCATTTTCAGGTAATGCTTACCAGCAAATGCACTCTAAACACCCGTCAGCAAGGAAAGCAAGAAGCAAATAAGTTATGTTTGAAACATCTTCCTGAAACGTGCTCCAGAATTTTAACAGCTCTCTATAATAGAGATACTACTTCTAAACACGATAGCAAATGAGATGAAGGCTACCCTAGGAAAATTAACTTATTCTCAGAAATACTCTGATAAGCAAATCATGCACTTTGGAAATACATTACAGAAAAGCATGTACTAATAATTCCTCATTTTATTCTTTCTGTGTCTGTCTCTCTCCCTGATACACAAGAGATTGCAGTATTCTTATTGTACGGCATCATTGTGCTAATATTAAATAACAACAGATTTGCTTGCTCAAAAATGCCATTTTTTAAAGGAGGCAGGGGTACAACTCCTATGTTCAGACATTCACTGTTAAAATTCAGGAATCAATCTTCCTCTCCCCCCACAATGATTCACAATGTAAACTGCTAGCAGAATTATAGCCTGATCCACTAGATGAAGTAGTTCAGTAGAATGCCTGGCTCTTCATTGTTTCCTCTGTTTGAATTATACATCCAGGGCATTGCAAAATTTACCAAAACCATGTGCCTTTTCCAGAACCTAATCGTAAAACCTTCACCTCATGCATATAGATTCATGATTTGAGGCTGTACATAAATTCACTCAGTAAAATGGTTTTGTTACTTGCAGCATTAATTTGCACATGGACTGAAGATCATTGAATACAGAACAGCCAAGTTATCAAACGGCAGCAATACCGTTGAAAGGGAAACATTTTTTTAAAAATGCAAAAATGTATTTTTTTATTATTCGTTGCATAAGGGTGATCTATGTTTACACAGCTCAGAGCTGGATTTAAAACCAATTTTAACAGCCAACTGTTTCAACTTGCATGTAAACAAACATACTGCATTTCTTCATTAGCTGGAATTTGCTGCAGTCTGTCAGCCATCTGTACTGTCTTGCATTCTGTTCTCTATTCAGAGCACCACTATCAAATGTTGGTGATATAGCATTGCTCTCTTTGGAGACATCATGACTACACTATAAATAGTTTAGAGACATAAAACACTATTTCTAACAGTTGTCTTAATATCTGCTTTCTCAGAATGCATTAGCTTGTTCTGTTTCTCATCCGATTTTGGTTCTCCGTAGCTTTTTGTGGATACCAGGAGAAGAGATTTTATTTTGGCACTCTCAGAGGTGCAGAGCAAGAACTGCAGCCCAAGCACAACTTTATTCAACTTCTGCACCCTCCAAATCATGGATGCAGAGGCCAAACCCCAGAGCGTAACCCTGCAAATATCTGCACTGCAGTCACAAGGGTGACTGCATAGTGCAGAATAGCCGGGCTCTGGGCTGTTGTTAAACCAACTAGTTCGGGTGCCAGCAGCAGCCAGGGAGCAGGGCTGCAGAGAGAAGAGCAGACTGCCCCACACTCCCCTACCCACACACTGAGATGGCACCCCAGCCAAACCCAGCCTGGAAAACTTGCACAGCATTAGCGCAGCTCTGAAGGGGAGCTCAGGAGCCCCCGGAGCCTTGCAGAGCCTGGCTCACCTCCAAGTACCTCAAACATCAGCCCATCCCTCGCTCTGGCAGTACGGACCTTGGCACAAACTGATTTGTGCGGCTTCTCCCCATATTTTTTTCCTAGGATCACAGTGCACGTAGACATACCCCAGAGCAGCCTTACAGTCCCCTGAGCTTTGCATGCCAAACACCTTCCCCGTGGCAGCACTGACCTCTGTACCCCGGACCTGTCAGGGGTCCCCCAGAACCTAGTGCTTGCGCCGCATGAGTCCCCTCCAGCCAGCAGTCAGACACAGGGCTTTTTGGGCTGCTCTAATCTGCCCCAGCTCTCCCAGACAATTCAAAGGGGATGGCAGCACAGCTGAGGATATCATCCAGACAGTTTAACTACCGATTTGAGCAGTGTGCGCTAGTTTCAGAGGACAGGTAATAGTATCTTTAGCAGAACGCAGCTCAAAAATCCAAGTCCCTAATACGGGCTTTTATAGCTTGCTGAATCACCTCTCTTTTAGGAAGTGAGGAGAAACAGCAGTAAGACAGGAAAGCTCACACACACCTTAAACTCCAATTTTCTCTCTTCTAGGGACAGCAGAGCACTGGAACGTTACTTGTATAATCAGCACCACTTGACAAGTGATGCAACACAAACCATATAAAGTTACCCAATATCCATGATAGTTTTCCAAATCAAAAGATGCCTATCCAAACATGCCTTTTTAGTTCACCCAGTGGATGAGTTTATAACTTTTCAGGAAGGACTTGATGCTCTGCTTTCAAGTTGACTCCCAGGCTTACATTGTACATCTGATTTCAGAACTGCAGTGCTATAAACCCACCTTCCTATAACAGAATAAATTTGCTGCCCTTGAGGAAGATACTAGTAGCATATCTGTGCGACACAACAGACCTATCCTTGATCAGGGGTATCAGAATTCTGAACACTAACTTTGGGTGTAAAATAACTTAGCGAGAAGTGAAGATGGCTTATTAGATCTTCATTTCAGTTTCATTTCTCAGTTTCTGATTGAGGACAGCGTGATGAAACACTGTCTAATTTTATTACCCTGTCAGCCATATACAAAGGTGAGCAGGACTCACTGACAATCAAACTGTAAGAGTGAAAGTTTGCCATCCAGTACTCCCCAATAAAAACAGATACTTAGCATGTAACCCAGCAGAAATGTTCTATAGGTTTCTAAAGACATCACTCTGGAGAAGTTTGGGGGGTTTTTTATAGCCATAGCATCTAATAAAGCTGCCACTGGAAAACTTTTCCTTTTCCCAGCTTGTGGTTCCTTTTCTGGAACAGCAGCAACAAAAATGCCTCCACCCTCGCATCCAGATCATTTTCAGCAGAATTTTGTGTGCATTAAAGTAGCCAAGCTACAGGCATGAAAACAAGCTGCCAGAGAGGCTCCCAGCCATAGCATGCTCCTCCAGAGCTGCAGCACTGCCATTACAACATGAGGAAAATTAACACAGACATGCAAGTATTTAGGGGGACAGGATATGAAACAGTCCTTCCAACGGTATTTTTTCCTATTCTATAACTACACTTATCAGGCAGCAGGGGCTGGGGGGTTACGAGAATACAGGTCTGTTCAGTTCTGTGACTGAAAGAATGAAAAAAATGGAACACCATTGTCAAAATTTTCCAGCTCTATTTTGGCACATCATATCTCAAAACCAGCCCGGTCTAAAAATTTCAAGCATGTTTAACTCAAGAGCCCTTGACAACATCTAATGCACAGGCTCTTTATCATAAATTGAGGTGCTTATTTTTGGACTTCACCTTGGAACAGGAAAGAATGACTGTTTTGTCAGCACCCGAAAAGTTTATAAATCCTGCCAAACATATCAATATTATGTATTTCAAAGCTACTTCACATATACTGCAGAGATATCCACAGTTCTGCAAAGTTCATTCAGCATTACAGAGAGATGTGCATACTTTGAACTCAATGTGAAATCAGGTCGTATTGGTAGCCACCAAGACTTGCCATTTCTACATGAATAATTACTGCTTTTAAAGCTTTTAAATAACTAGTGAGGTTTCTAATGTACTTTTTACATGTTAAAAAAGCATTAAACTTTTTCGGAATGTTTCTCCTTTGCCATCCCGCAGTTCTTCCACAGACAATGATAGTACTAACTGCATTAACCCTCTGGAGCTCCAACAGCTATGGAGAATTTTGGAAAGTTTGCAAACCTGCTAGAGACATCCTTTATAGCACTAGATATTATGTATGAAAAGATAGCAATTTTGCACTCTCTTTCTCACTTGCCCCAAACATGTTCTACAGAAATTCAAATTAATAGGTATAATGAGGAATTACAGGTCCAATAGCAAGCTGCATTCATAAAACGCCTTTTACACTGTCTTTGCCTTTTAACAATCTCCAATTTTCTCAAACACTTCAAACAATCTCACTCCACTGCAGCACCCTTTCACTGCCTTCAACTAAATTGATAAGGCACCTTTGCAGCTACATGTGTAGGATGTATCACTTTAGTGCTTAGAGCTGTTCAGACTCCTGATTGGCTTCAGAGCAGGCAACACCAGCAGTCACCATGTGTGCTACCAGCACTGAAAGAATCAACAACTAGGACTTTCCACACCTGGAAGTAGTGCTGGCCCTGCTATGTCACTCTTAGAAAGTCTTCAATAAAGCAATTTCCCTAGTCAAAACCACAGGACGGTATCTTCACCAGCAGCGAGACACCCACATCAATACTTTGCCACTTGCTCTATACACACAGTAGTCAGTCCCTTCTTCTGCCCACCCTTGTTTCAGCCAAAATGCTACCTGACTTTTTTTAATTAAAAAAAAAAAAAAAGCTTTCTACATACATTCAGACATCAAAATTTTTCTCCTAAAGTTTTGACACTGTTACAATACCTACAAAGGGTGGGGGGAGGGTAGGAATTGCAGGCTTCATGTTGACTGCAAACCATGCTAAATGACAATGGTACTGTTTCCTTCCTGTGTCCTGCCTACAAGCATCTCCATATACTTAGCCTGTAAAGACCCTAAGAAATAGTATTTTTGCTTGCATCTGAGCACTGCCAAGTCTAAGAAGATCATATTGTACGCCTCCCAAGCCACCGGGAGAACATAAATAAAAGATAACTTATTTTGCATTGTTACAGACTGAAAACTCCAAGAAAATAAGATTCTTCTGTTCAACACCAATGATCTGCATCATTTATCAGACTGGGGCTCCTTGAGCTTTATTTTGTTGCCTTCCACAGAACTAATTCTTTTGCAGACGGTATCCAAGCGCCCCCACAAAAGTGCTTTCTTTACCTGCCATGGAAAAGTACCAAGTACACTTCCATTCCTTATCCTCTTCTGCAGGTGGAAACTACAAGGGAAGTAAATATCAGCTATACACCATGCATTAACCCTTGAAAAGCCAAGGCGGCTTGTAGCAAAAGCCTGGTGCTTTAGGTGGTTTGCAAACACAGCTCTTCAAACCCCAGTGATTTCATCATGCCAAAACCACACCCACAAGCAACATGGTTTATAAGAACAGCAGCAGCAATGCTGCTAACACAAAGAATGGAAGAGATTCCTTGTAGCCATCTTGCAGATTTCAAAGAAAAGTAAAGTTTTGGGCTATATGCTGGTTTTCCACAAAATTGATTGCGAGGCCTTTAATTCAAACCCAAAGTAGAAAGTCCATGCATAAGTAGAAAAGAAATAAATGAAAACCAAAAGCCTTATTTCTAGCAGTTATTTGTGGATCGAGCTGACTTAATGTGTCAAGAGTAACTGAGGTGAAAAAATTAGCTTTGTGTTTAAAGGTTCACATATACCACTCTGAGAAAGAATAAAAATAAAGGGAACTTCTTCAGACAACCAAAGATCCTTAAAAATAACTGCAGAGAGCATACATGATTCTAGATGACTAATACTGTAACTCAGAAGAAACACTCAAAAATGATTCTCCTGAATCAGGACAGTCTTTTCCAAGAAGCATTTTAATGATGACAAAGTCACATCTGTGTCACCTCTAAATAACTCCATCTCCTTTCAGTTTTCTGTTTACCTTTGCAGAAGAACACAACATTGCAGATATCAGGGTTTTTAATTTTCTGAAGAGCACAGACTCTGTTTTTAGTGAACTAATTTCAATAGCATGTCTGTCACACAGGCTGTGCATCTATTACAACTCAAAAGAAAACAGAGGACAGCGAGAAGGGCATAGAATTAAAACTATTTTTTTAAATTTAGAGCAAAACCGTCAGCGTAAAGGAATATGACTTAATTTTACATGACTAAAGAGCAATTTATGCTAGAAAATGACACGTAACTAGAGAAACAGCAGAACAAACCCTGAAAAAAATCAAACAATCATTTTAAGCAAACAGATCAAGGACTCTGGTTTTCAATGTATGGATAGTTAAACTGCAGGCTAGCTTCTCAACAGATTTTCTACTTTGTGAACTTTGGAGTATAAAGAAAAGAAGAACAAAGAGGAGAGAACAGCTAATTTTAGAGCTTCTGGGGTAAAACAAAATAACAACAAAGAACACTGAACCATGAAGCAGTTTTTTTCCAAGTTGCTATTTCAGTTACAGTCTTCCTCTCCACAAGCCAGTACTGGAAAGAAGACGCCAGCTTCTACCCCATCAGAGTAATACAAGCACCTTATTTTATCCACAGGGGCACATTGAGAGCTCTATACTGCTTACATAATGCTTCTATACATTTTGCTGCACCCAAAACGTTTATTACAGCTGACAGGAAAAAACAGCATGATTTCTTTAATTTCCTTTTCTCTTATTGGTTGCCTTCCTAGTAAGAAGCATCACTTCTGCAAACTGAACTTGATTTGAGTCTTGACTAGTGCATTTTAACAAATAACCGAAAAACTCATCCCTCTTACAGCACTGAAGTTTCATAATTCTGAATTTTGAACATGTGTGGAAACAGTTTTGAGGACAGAAATAAGACCTGAGGATCACAGGATGATTCAGGTTCAATAGGATCTCAGGAGGTTTCAAGTCCAAGCTCCTGCTCAGAGCCAAGTCAGCCATGAGATCTGACCACACGGCTTGGGCTTCATCCAGGTGAGTCTTTACCATTCTGTAATAATGGAAATGGTACAACCTCCCCAGGCAGTCTGTTCCACTGCTTGATTGTCCTCAACGTGAAAAAGGTTTTCCTTACATTAAGTCTGAACCTTGCATTTTAATTTGTGCCCTTTGTTTCTCGTCCTCCTTCCCGACTCCATCTTCTTGATGAACCTCCTTGTAGGTACTGGCAGGCTGCTACTATGTGCCCTTGAAACTTTCTCTTCTCCATGCTGAATAAGCCTAGTAAGATCTCAATTGTGAGATTTTTATCTATCAGTTTCAGCTAACAGTAAACAAGGTACTGAGACAGTAATTTCCTCAAAAAAAATCCAAACTTTCATCTCTTAAAACAAATTCGTGGTCTTCAAAGAAACTGTAATCACCTCATGTGAGTGGACTTTTGAAATCCACTTCTTCTGAGGTAAGTTGCCTTTTCTGTAAGTATTTACTCAGAACAACCCATCTTAGGTTTCTAACATTATTAATACTACTCAAGGGCAGAACAAGACTCCTACAATTTAAGAATGAGTGGGTTGGGTTTGATCACTGTTTCAAAATAAAGCCAATTCAGAAGAGAGAGTGCAAACATGGAAGTTTCTCCTCCGAGTGGCAAATTAATAAATTTGGGCAACCAAACAGAAAGCTGGAACAGAAAATGCTATGTTGCTGTCATACACAGCAGCTAAAACAACGTTAAAATATACTGGGTTAGGTTCATAATATTGCTGTTAAAGTTCGCTGTTCTCTAAGGAGCTATGTGCTATTGCTCTGCAAACCTTCACAAGAATAAATTATGCTTTCCAAGCATTAAAGACACATCAACATAACATAGGTCATGTGAAATTCAAACTTCAAATACTTACTGAATCCAATAGATCAGAGAACAAATCAGTATTAGAACGAAGAAGAGGGTTACATTAAGTAAAATGCAGCTCTCTGAAATGATGAACTGATTTTTCAGTCACTATGATAACACACATTCCAGCAGCTTAGATATCAGTGAAGGAGTCATTTAGACACAATTTCACTTTTAGTCATTTACTGGAACATATAACCCTCTGGCCCAATTCCAGAAGATTTCTCAAATCCAATACAAAAAAAATTCACGTCAGCCTGAGCAGCCACTAATAACCTACACTATACCACATGAAGTGTAAGCTGCAACAAGAGACACGCAGCAACACAGCAGCACATTTTAAGACTGTCGTCATTTTTTGTGCTCTTCAATTACATAAAAAAAGACTTAACAAATGTTTTCTTCTCTCACCATTTCACTGACCGCGTTACTAGCCAATTCATTCCCTTGTCCCTAAGAGACAAAGCCAATATGCTTATTCTTGCTCATAAGTAAATGTTTAATTCCTTATAAACATTTGAATTGAACTAAAAATCTGTTACACTTAATCATGTTCATCTCTACCTTACTTCTCAAATCAATAGGCCTAATCAAGCATACTCTGCATAGCTGAGTGTAAAACTGGATGTTTGTCAAATGACAACTAGAATATTGTTATCCAAGAACATTGTAGAAACTCAGTTGAAGCTACAATAGTATTGTGAAGCTAGCTAAAAAAAAGAAAAAAGATATCTTTTTAACAGAAAACATAGGGCAGCAATCTTGCTATTTCACTTTGATATTAAAACCTAAAGTTTCATGTTTTCAAGATATATTTTTTTAAAAACAAGATTCCAATATATATTTCAAAATACCCAAAAACAATTATCACAAGACTTTCAAGAAAAGCTTGCCTTAAGACACAGACTCATCCTCTCATAGATGATCACTACCATTGCTACCTTAAATGAATCTCAAATAGATCTTTTATATTATTAATTTCTGACAGCCACCAGAAACTCATATGGCTTTACAACATGGTGGAGAACTCCACTGCATGTTGTAGGGCTCCACTGACTTAAGTGCACCTCTACATCAATGCTGGATTTGACCCAGAAACTCCTGCTGCATTTCTGGTCTCCAGTCAAGAGTACTATAGAGCTGTGTTGTCCGCAAACAAATATCAAAGTATTCTATGCAAGAGGTTTACTATGAAGAGCTATTCTACACATAGGAATGCTTGCTTGCTTTTTATCCCTTTTATTCTACTCTGTCCATCAGAGACCTAAGTGTTGCTGCTTGCTTCTATTTAACCATGCGGGGTTTACCCCTCTTTTGTCAGCTGTTTTTTTAATATATACTTTGAACTATGCCACTCACCAGCAAACATCGTTTGCAAACCCTGAATACTGGGACGTGACTCAGGGCAGAAGGCAGGTACACAATACTTTCCGATTTTGGCATGGCAATGAGACAAGAGCAACAGTATGAACAATGGATTCTTTGCAACTTCTTACTGCACACTCAGTTAATAAAATAATTCTGTATAGTCATCTAAAACAACATCGCAGTTTGCCTTGCTATGATTGGCAATGTGCTGGTTTTCAATTCTTCATACATCTCCATCCAGTAATGCCAGGCTTGAAGTGCCCTACAATGACAGAAAGACAGGACAGAAACATTTGGGTGGTATTCTACCTGTAGCAGAGATTATGCTTTGAGAAAGAGTTGCAGAATGCAACTATTGACCACTATGTCTTTTATTCATTTCAGCAACTCCGGTAGCAGAATCAGCCTGGAGGGAGTAAGGGGAATGTGCTGCTACGTTGCCAGAGGCAGGAAACGATTACTTAAAGATCAGTCAGGTCAGCTCTACAACTCAGCTGAAAAGTTTGACACCGATCCAGGGGAAATAAAGCACTACTGCATCTCACCTTGAGGTACTGCCCTTAGCTGAAAAAAGGGATCAATAAAAAGCCATACATTCCAGTTTCTGCAGTATAGAAGTTTCCCCTCTCCAAAAGCCGTAGGACACAAAAGTGTCTTTGAGATAGTGACTGGCAGGCATGATCAGAAGGTCTGTAGACCTTAAATGCCTTCAAATGCCAAGGACACCTGCTTATAGCCACTTGAACACTCCTTTTCCCCAAAGTTTGGAGAAAGTCTTTTCTCTGAGAAATAAAGCACTGAAGAATCCAAAAGTTTATGACCAAACACGCATTTTTAAAAGAGATAACAAAGCTGTCTCTGCAGACCATCTCTCACAGGTGCAGGTCCAGCACTGACAAATGCGAACAATGTGACAGGCTTCTTTAGGTGTGCAGGGCTGGCTTCCCAGCAGCCACACCAGATGGCTCTCAGTAGGTCTACACAAAAACAACTCTCTTGGGCAAGAGAGCAAGAGAAAGAAACGGGGAAAAAACACAGAAGCAAAATATCTCATGAGGAAGCTTCAGCTAAGGTATGTGTAGCAATTATGGACCTGCATGAGAGATCTGTGTTATATAAATTAGGTGTGAAAGCAAATTACCAGAACTGTTGGGAGGTGCAACTCAGACAAATGTAACAGCCATGGGTGTTCCAATATCAGTTCTCTAAAAATCAAAGTATTCCTCTTCAATTATACCCAGATATATCTAAATGACGTATAACAACACAAGCACAACACCTGTACTTTTACAACCTCTGACATCTCTGTCTTACCATGAATTTAATTAAAAATTACTAAATTACATTAAAATAGCCTCACTTTTGCTCATTCTAGAGCAAATCTAGAATTCATAGATTCGTTTTTCTTAGCTCAAACACAAAGCCAATTTGGCATCACCTTTCCAAATGTTTTAATTTTTTTGATTCATTTTCTCCCTGAATATCTCTACAAATACAAAAGGAAATAGGTAGATGGAATCCAAGCATGAGTATTATTTGGTATATTATACATTTCTCTCACTAAATGTATAAGCATACAAGTGCATCACAATTAATCACATTTATCTGACGTGAATAAAAGGATTTCAGAATTTGGTCCTGATTTCTCAAAGAAGAGAAAGCACAATGTTTCTTTTTCAGTCACAGGACTCTAAAGAGAAAGCACATGCAGTCTCACTGAATGGGAAGAGATGCTCCTGAAACATGTCACCTGTTGAGAAAAAGATAATAGCAGCAGCATAATTTGAAATGTCTGTAGTAACACAAGTATCTAAAAGAAGCTGTCAGTAAGTAAAGCATAAGGGGGAGAGTACAGACAAAAAAAGGTTGAAAGAGCAACCTGGAATGTATATTTGATTTCAGTAGTGGTACATCAGTAGTCCTGCACGTACTTAGCATTACTAAATTTGAAGTCCTCAGACAGAATGACTTTATTAGAATTCTCTCTGGCATGGCATGCTGAGCACCAACTCAATGTAAGTGAATAAATGCTTTTTTCTCACTGGCTTCCTGCCAATCTGGCTACAAATGGAGACCTCACACGCAAAAGCAGTCATCCTTGAAGACCCTGAAACTGTCAGTGCACTCCTAACTCACTTGACCACAAGGCATTGTAGACATCTCCATGTACCATGTAGAAAAGCAAAACAGGATACCATGCTGTACTCGTTTGTTGAAGAGTTGGGAGTGGGACACATTCTCTCTCAAATATGAAATACATTAAATTCACATAATATCCTATTTCGTATTTCTGGACAGCTTCTCAGCTAAGCTAAAACAATTGTATCTTAAGATTAGCAAATAGCATCAGTAAGTCACAAGTACCATCTTAAACTTTTTACATAAAAAGACACAAAATTTTTGCTTTTCATGCCCCCTCAAGCAGTCTGTATTTCAGACTTGCTGTGGCAAGGAAAACCAGAGACCGCAAATTAATCTTGTAAGACTTAATGCAAAATGTTGAATCAAAGGAGAGACTTCCATTACTCTGTTCCAAGTATTGTCTCGTTTTCTGAAGCTGCAAATCTCAACATTATGTTTTGTTTAGGAGATTTAAGTCTAAACTGAACACAACAAAACTCCATGGAAAGTTTTACACCTGACTACATAAATGCATTTGTACACGTGTCCACATTTTTCTTAGCCTCAATTCTGAGTAATGGAGATCCCACATACAAATACTGAGTAGAATCAGCAGTATCAAAGATGAAAAAGTCTTAGAGATATGCAATTAAACTTAAAAAAATTACTGTCATCACAGATCTCCATTTTCTCATTTGTTTAAGGTTACTTATATTTCCACATGATACAATAACCATGAAGTAATATTTTATCTTCTTTTAAAACAGAATTAAGAATCAAACCACAACAAGTGCCACAAAAAAGCAAAAGACAAGATTGTGAATTTTTGTTTTCTGAAGACTGACAACATCCCCTCCCACCACAACCTGTGACTTGCATTCCCAATGAAAACATTAGCAAAAAAACAATCTGTGTGTTCTTAAGAAACTGGCATACAGTTTCAAAGTAATCCTTTCAAACACGACAAATTTAAATTTTCAAAAGACAAGTTGACACCTACTTGCTCAATAGAAGATCGCTGATAATAAGACTTATGTTTTCAAATACCTGTATCAATGCTGGAAATAAGAATTGTTTAAATAAATGTTCTCCTTGTCCAACAATTCACTCAAGAACATGAAACAAAGGGTAGGATCAAATAAAGGCTTCAGACTTGAATCAGTTCTTCATAACGTTACTCAAGATAGACCTCTTAAGGTGAAAAGATTGCCTTTTGCCAACTTCTCTAAATATAAGATGCTGAGAAACACATTTGCCTTACAAATCCACAGCAGAATATGTTATGTATCATGTTCTGTATTAAGCAAGGTGATATCAGAGCAACCAGTGATACAGTGCATGAAATCCATGTATTTGACCAAGCTGTCAGCAACCAACATGGGAAATTACTGTAATGCTTTCCAGACTTCAATGCAGAAACACTTCTACCACTTCTACCTTTGCACAGGCCCCAAAGCACCTTCACTAACTATGGCTGTATGCTACACTGCAAATTGGACCAGATTTTTAAGAAGCTGATTTTGCAAAGTTTATTTTTATACATACATATATATATATATGATAACCACAGAAGATGAAAACTCAAGATGATACGTCTGTTCTCCAGCAAACACATTCATTTCACTTGTGCTTCTCATCCACTGAGTTTTCAAGGTGTTCTGATAGCATGAAAGCAACTACAGAACATTGCTCACCAGTCTGATGAGGTGAGCTTACCACCCCCAGGTACAACAGCTGAGACCAAACTATTATTTCCCCTCCAGGGAAGGGCTAACGGCAGGACTTACAGGCTCACATAATGCCACAAACATCACTTGATCTCAGCAGGCTGGTATGCAACCAAGTGAAAAACTTCTGCTTGCATGGTATTGCGGCAGCCTCAATTATCCAATCCATTGAGCAAACTGTAAAAGACTTCAGTGATGTGCACTGGAGAAGAGGCATCTCCCTGTATGTTTTTCATGGTAAAGAAGAAATACATTTAAACCAAGAATTTGAGACAACCACGATAACTGAAAACCTTGTCATGCTTTCTACCTCACTTTCTTTTCATATTTTCTCACAAAATTCTAAAAAATTCTTCTAACTGTGCTGCCAAAAGTCACAAAGTTTTTTTTATAATTGTAAGCCAATTATTGTTTAAATTTTTATAAATACACAGCTATTTGCTCTAGAAGTGGGTGCTCCTTTTTTCATTTTAACTGCATTACCCCAATAAGTAATGCATCTTCAGGAAAATCAGGATGCCTTCATCTTTCCTTTGCAGTGGTTAAATCCTAAAAAGAGAGCAGTAGCAGATCAAGAAGTCAAAGAAAAAGAACAATCAATTCACTGTTTGCTATTTCTGGAATTCACTTTTCTGCATTTAAGTCATAAATCCTTTCCCAAAACTACCAAAGAAGAAGGGGTTTCCTCCATTCAGACATTTAAAAAAAAAAAAAAAAAAAGAAAAAACCCAAAAGAAATCAAAACAGGGTACCAAGCAGAGAAGACATGAGAAGGCAATAAGATTCACGATTAAAAATCATATCCTATGCTTGCATCTGTACAGAGAACAAAGAACTTCAAACACAAAGTACTCCATCTTGGCATATGCAAAAGCAATAAAGGAATTGCATAGTTATATACACCTACAATGTATGTTATCATAGCACTTACTCAAATCTTAGACACCATAATATCTCTGTCTGGATTAAAGTGCCTGAAATCTGTTAGATGAAGTTTTTTAGATGGCTTTCATCCCTTCACCCCACACATAACATCTCTTGTGAGCTCCAGCAAAGCCTGTCGCTTTTTTTTGTTGTTGTTTTTTTCTTTTTCTTTCTATAGAAATAAACCAAGGTCTCAGATTTTCAAGGCTTTGAATGGGTTCACACTTTCAACATGTGAGATCAACTAACAGTGGAGGCTGCAGGTAAACCTTGGCAACTTAAAAAAGCTGGACAGAAGGGATTTCCACTGAGGCAATTATAGGAAGAAAAAGGGATATTTAATGCTTGTTAATTTACCACTTAAGAGTACAAATATCATGCCAAACAATGTTCTGGAAAAACAAACATGTCATAAGAACTCCTTACTGGCTCCCTAACTGCTTGTTACCAAGGAAGGGAATGTTTACATTAGCTCTACATCTGGGAGGGGAAGGAAGAATGGGAAAATGGGAGCAAAAGTGGAAAAATGTAGGAGGTGGCATTTTTGGAACCATACCTCTAAGGAACTATCTTCTTGTGGTTTTCTTTTCTCCCTGATAATGAAATAAAAAAAAATTCTTTTTAAGTCTTTTATTCACTTTTTCTATGATTAAAAAAACCCCAAAACCGCAAGACATCAGCAGGAGCATAGGTCTTAGCAATCTTTGCTGGTATCTGATTACATGTGATACCCACTGAATTTACAGACACCTCAACAACCAACTGCTAGTAGACTAAGAATAAACCCTTAGTCAGGTTTTAAAACAGGAGACAGTTTTTGTCCTCACAGGATTAGACGCATCATTTTTACTTTTTCTTCTCCTTCCTCTTCCTTCCTCCTCCTCCCTTCGTGAACAAGTTCTGTTGGTTGAATGCTGGGGCTGGGGCAAAGGCACAGGCTATATAAGACCACGTAAGAAACACACACAGGGTTCAGAGGTAGCTTCTGCCTTTGAAAACTTCAGTTTAAACTAGAGGCAAGGCAGCCAACAGACAAAGGAGATGAGCCACCGGGTGGGAGGACAAACAGGTAGGTACCTGTCATTTAGCAGGCCACCCAGTAAACCAGTCTCTGAAACTTGCTGCATGCCATGGCATAGCAACAACTTCAAGCATCACAGCGGAAACACGAGTGTCTCTTTTGAATCTTTTGTTAAACAGTAGCTTTACAATAACTTACAACATCAGCACAAAGGCCAAAAAGATTGGCAGGGCTCACAGCTTCAATGACTCACTGATAAGTGAAAGCTGGAAACATCAGACAAATGAAAACAAACACCATCACTGGCGTAAAAGTACAAGCATAAGCCAAGATCAAACCAAATCCAAAATCCTTAAATTAAAAGCAGGGAGCAGTCTGTCTGCTGGCCAGAACAGCACTGCCTCAGTGAGTTTATGGCCCCACAGTGACAAATGAGTTTGAAAGGACCAATGGAACAACTCAATAAACAGGGAGAGCTGGAACCGCTAAAATCTCTCCCCTCTCATTCATCTGTAGTACCCTACCTGGTAGCCCAGCGTATTTTCCAGCTACATAACGCATACTACGTTGTCCTCGTTTGAGGTTTAACAACCAATTTTCTGTTCAGTAATTTTACTTTTCAGTTAAGCCTCTTCTAACTGCACTCTCTGAACTAAATAGCATATTTTTAAGACTGTAGCCCGCTTCCAGACACTGATAAGACCTGATTGTTTCTAATTTATGCCAAGGAATGGTATGCAGAGAGCCTCTTGCTTATACTTATTGCTATAACAACCAAGGTCAGGTAACTTTGTTATTTGCCCCATTGGAGGGTCAGAAGCAGAAGAGCGTAGAGAGGTTGCACCTGCGGGGAGAAGCGGACAGGACAGGTGACCCAAAACTCACCAACAGGGCATTCCATCCCATCTGCATCACGCTCAGTATAAAAGCTGAGGGATCAAAGGGTCAGCCCTCTTTCTTCAATGGCCGGCATCTGAGGAAGACTCTGTTCATCTGCCTTTGATCCCTACCCAAGTATTCCTGAATCCAGTCCCAGAAACCAGTTTTCCTATCCACCACTGAGTCCAGCTAGTGACTTTCCCAGTGCGACCAGTGCCGTGATCGTCATCCTGGGAGCTTGATATGGTTTTGCATATATTGTATATATTTCATTATTTTATTTTTATTTCATTATTAATATCTCATTAGAGTTGCATAGCTTTTTTCTAAATTCATAAGTCTCTTTCTCTCTCTCCCTCCTCTCCTTGGAGAGAGAAGTTGGGGAGAGCATCAGTCATTTGTTTCAGTGGCCAGTCCAGCCCAAACCACAACACACCCATTAAGGAGTAACTTTTCAGCAGTGAAACTCTTCTTAAGAAAGAGAGACAGAAAACCAATGAAAAACTAACGAAGTCACTTCTACTAATACAAAAAAAGTAAACAATTAAAGAGAGTGTTCCATCAAATTCCTATGAGGGTAACTTAAATGATATACTTCTTCTTGACTATTTTTTCCTTTGAGATTCCACTGTTACAGAACCTGCCAATAGAATTCATCAACACAACAGAAAATGGAAACATAGATAGCATTTACACCAGAAGTTTCTTGACCTAAAGTTCTGGGGTCAGCCAGGTAGAAAAAAAGAATTAATCTAACGCCAAATCATAATTTTTGCATTATTTTTCCATCCATAAAAGGAAGTATGGATGAGATTTCATTGCAGAGAATGCTGTAAATGGATAGCTTTGTTCCAGTTCACTACAGTTTCTTATTGATTTTCTCTCGTTTTAGCCTGCATTGATTTGTTAATCCGTTCTCTGTAACAGTTCTAATAACAAATTGAGAATGAAAAACTGCATCCTTTAGGGCCTTTTCCACCAACCTCTTGCTTCAAACCATATTTTCACTTGGATTTGGAACACGTCCATGCACACGCTCTGGTTTAGACCTGACTCACCTCAAACTAGGATGGATATTTTTTACATTGAAACCTGTTTAGGCTCCTCATGGATGAGCAAGGCAACTGAAACAATGCCAGTGAAGCAGAACTGGATTTCTGCACTAACAGTTGTTACCTTCCAAGGTTGCTGCTCACTGAGGCTTTGTCTTAACACCAAGTCCATTTTTTAAAGCAATTTCGCTACACTTTCCATGGTTGATTAGCAGGCATTAACTGCATCATGCATGCGAATGGCACTAGTGAATGTTCACAGCGTTTGTTGGTGCAAGGAAGCACTTCAGAGGAGCAATGCGCTAGATCACGAGTTGCCTCTGAGCTCAGAGTGAGTTACAGTCCTGGTACACTGTTATTAGAATAATCCATGCAGAAGGATGGGACCCAGCCAGTATTTTTAATGTAAGGAATATAGTATGAGCATATGCGAGTCACAGTTACAAATGACATAACTTAGATGAGTCATTTTGCTACTGATAGGCTCATTAAACACAGCTGCCAATTTGGTCTCATTGTTAGGGCTACAGTCCTGATAGTTCATACATGTCTGCACCAGCCATGGCTACTGCTGCAAGTAGTTTTAGTCTTTTTCTGTTTCCCTCCACTTGAGGTATTAATTTAGAATTCTAACTGCAACATGCTATCAAACAGAAAATAAATTTATGCGTTATGAAGTTTAAGGCTCCGTCCACACTCACATTTATAACACCTCAATCATCACACGATGGGTAGGTCTCCAACTCCTGACTTCATCCCATGTCAGTCCTCTCCCACTTCACCCAAACTGCAGGCAAATCAACCCTTTGTGGTCTCCCATACAGATTACAAAACAGCCTGACCCCTGGCTGCCACCTCAGTGCTACGGTACAACCCTAGCAGAGCAATTTTGGTCATTTTAAACCAACTCTCATCTGCAAAAGTGATAATTGGAAAACATCTAGTTTGTACTCACACGGCATATGCTCTCTGGCATGCAAAGGCAGTGCGGCAGTTTTCTTTTGCCACTCACTTGGTGGGAATTTGATTTCCCATCTCCCTTTCTGCAACACCAGCTGCAGAGAAATCAGTATGGGTGATAGGAAGCACGATGCTGGAATAAATATAATCTTCTCTCTTCTTTCCAAAAAATTACACACCTAGAGTTGGTGATTTAGGCTCTGCTTATAACCACAAGGAGAAGAGAAAAGCAAAGCTCCCCTTCCTCTCATCTAGTGTCAAATAGCTGAGCTGAGCTCCACTAAATTATTTACGATAAAATTGTGACTGGGTTACCGTTTTCATGGAGCAGACTAATATTTCCAGAGTAACCTGTTGTCTAACACACTGGCATTCCTAACTTCTAGAAATGACTTCGCTATGAGTGTTAAATGTCTCTCTATCCAGGCCATAAGATATTCTTTACAAAACACGGTCATGTCTTAATGGGATAAGAAAAGCACAGAATAAAAGGGATGGTCACCTAGCCAAAAAGTTGTATTTGAATTTCAGCAGTTTGTTACTGCTCTCAATTTCCTGCTAGGAGCAGGACAGGGAGAACCGACTGACCTAAGTAGTAAATCACATTTCCTCATTCCCTGTGATATAACTGTAAACTCCTCTCAACCTTCTTGCAGTGTTGCCAAGGTTAGCGTTATTCTCCCACACAGGGCATGCAGATCACACAAACACAGCTAATCTAACACAGACTTTCTATTTCATATGCAGACTGCAGTTCCATTCTTTTGATCATCCTGTTTGTTTTTTTTTCTGCCCCCTAATGATAATTCCAACAATTTGGTCTTAATTGAAACTTCTCATTTGCACAGTGAGTTGTAGTCAGAACCCACTTTTCCATGGCCTTTATTTTCCTTTTTTGCCACTTAAAATGCACTGATAAACCAAAAGCTTGATTTCCAGTCTTGCAAGAATATTAAAGGGACCGTCCCTACATTGCAATTTTTATCATTGCATCTCTAAAATAGCATAACAAAACCAACCTGCACCAATCAAGAAAAATTCAACAATGCCACTTCCCAGAGGACACAGATCAAGACCAACTTGTAAAAGAACAATTCATGACCAAAACCCAACAAAACACTGCACTACTTGCTTACTAAGTGAGAAACTCCAGATAATTTCAACTTGAGAATGAGGATAATTCAATTAATTGGTCCAGAAGGACCTCACAAGCCCCTCAGTAGAAGACGAGCTGGCCTTTACCTCTCCTTCTATGGGGGTCTCTCCTCATGAAGAATCACTAGATGGACAGATCTAACAGCATTAAACAACGTCCAGGGAAAGCAATACACACTAACTGAAACGTAACACAAGTAGTAAACTGACCTGTCTGGAGCATGCAGATATCAACTAACTTTCCCTTCTATTGATATCACAAGAGAGGACACTTAATGAGCAATGTAGAATGTGTAGCGGAATGCGTAGCACCTGGGTTCTCTTCTCAGCTTTCCAGCTGACTTGCTGATGCACCTGAAGTCACATCATTTCTCTGTTTCCACTCCTATCCTGTTTGTTTTTATTATTAGCTTATTATTAGCTTTTATTATTAGCTTTATTATTATTGCAAAGTAAGAACCACCTTTTACTATGAATTTTCCAGGGCTTACATCTGTTTCTGTGGCACAGTTAGGAGTTTTAAGGCAAGCTGACAAATCAAAGAACAAGGAAAACAGTTTACTGAAACTTTGTTTTTCACAACACCACTTCTACTGAACTATGTCCTTAGATTATCTAAAAGTTATTGAGCTTGGAAAACTAGAGAGACTTTTGCACTTACCTCCTTCCCTAACAACCAAAGTGGTTTTTTTTAAGCAGCTTATTCGATCAGTTACTACACATACATTCTCAAGCTCTGAGCAGTAAAATCTGGCTCAGGAAAGTTCAATTTGTTGTTTCTCTCCCACAAAAATATAAATCTCATTTTGACCATTCAAAATAAAGAACATAGCTACGAATATTTACAGTACCCAGTAAAACAACTAAGTATACAAAAGCCATGCACACAGCACAGAGATAATGTATATGTAACACTATCAGGTTATTTATTTAACACCCTTTAAAGTCTCAACTACAGCTTTACTTACAAAGAGGCCTCTAATAATTTTCCCCGAGAAGTCAAAAAAATACAAAAACAGTTGTCATTTTTTGTAAATCAAAAGGTTCCATTTTCAATATTATTGTGTTAATATGTTAAGACAATAACGATGCTTGTACATTGACCTATCAGTCATATAATAATCAACCAATTAATTCTCATTGTCTTGTAGGTAGATGCTTAGTATTTTGGAATAAGAATGGGGAAAAGGGGAAAAACTAGAACATATTAAAAACAAAGCTATATTTCAAATACTGAAATTAAACAAAAATGACACATTACTGTAACTGCCACTGAAAAGACTGGCAATAAACTTTGACTGCAAAGAACCATGAGAATGTGAGTATTCATGATGGCATTCCCTGAAGAAAGGAACCATACAGAGGATCCAAACCAACCTGTATTGCACGGGATGAACATAAACACACTGGGACAAATGCACACACTGGAATTATGGACCACAGTAGGATCAAGATAAACCCAGAAGCTACAGGTTGCCACAAATCCATCATTTATTTTCATTCCCTGACACAATTAGCCCCTTCATCCACCATCAAGATTTCAGTTGGGTGATGGTAAAACTGAGGAGGGAATTAAGCCCAAGAAAACACATGCTTAAAAGTGACAGTGTGACACAGATTTTTTTTTTTTTTAACTGAAATTTTAGATCTCCCTTCTCATAAAACTGTAATCTAGCATAGCTTACTTTAACTAGAGACAGGATATGATGAAAACATGGCTCCATGTGAACAGTGCTGCATATCCAAAACGACTGTAGCCCGCCCTTCCATCCATTTTAGCAAGAAACATTCAGCACTGCACAATGCCTTCTCACTTATTTATTGCTGCAGCAAATGTTTGCTGCAATGTGAATGACATGCTGAACATACCACAAACAGTAAAACGATAGCTATTAAAACCAAAAATATCAAACAGACTAGAAAAGCATTTTGACAAGGAGGAAACGCTAAACCAGGTCTTTGTAGCATTTGCTAAATACAGAGGCTCATCATATTTCAGGCCATTTGTATTTAATTGTCCTTTCATCTGAAGAGCGGTGGATATGAATGCACATCAGCCAGCAGATGAGTCAGATGTTCTGAAGAGGTCCAATCAAGGACGCCCCACAACACGAGAGCACTGCATGCATAATGTCTTGCACAACTGACTTCAGCTACAGCCTGAAGTTTCTTTTCAGTGCCTCATCCTGTTCCATGGTGGTTATGCACCAAAGCACCAAGAAGAAAATAATAAATAGACCTGCAGTCACATAATTCAAAAAGTTAAAACACATGAGACTCCGGGAATCTGATGTCCACACACTTTTTTAAAGCTGCCAGGAAGGCATACTCAGATTACTAAGTAATTATCTAAAATTCAGGTTTTTGTTCTTCCATTGTTTCAGTTGAAAGAAAAAAAAAAAAAAGCACTCATATTTCTCAATGTCAATAATTCCAAATGAATTTGTCAGATGAAGTCAAACTCACCATGGAATGGGTCACTTGCAACACTTCAAAAATCAGGTTTTGGAGTGGCAGACAGACGCAGACATTATATCAATTTCAGCACAAAGAAAGTAGAATCCCTGGTCTTTGGTGGAGAAAGCAGGTAAGCCAGGAGCATGGAGACAAGGAGCAGCACAGGGGGTTAAATCTACTGTGCTGTCCTTGAGGTAAACTAGTGTGCCTTTTATACTGTCCTCTAATCCGTAGATTAGTTTCTCAATTTTGGTTTTAACAATATTAACTGAAGTGCAGAAGCAATCAGCAGACCACAATTTTGCCAAAAATTCAGTTGAATCACTAAAAGTGATTTATAAAAATAGACCATGGATAAAAATCATTAGTTGAAATCCTTAACTGTTAAACTGGCTCTCTGCATTAAACATGCAAATTGGAATTGTTAATTCAAGGTAAACATGGAAAAGAACTCATCTTCTCTGTATTCCTTTTAATTCAGCTCTCAAATCAAACCTCATCTACATACATCAACAAATGGAAAAAGGGAGAGCTTGTGTGCAAACGAAAACCAGCTCACATTCTACATAGCCTACATACTGCAATTTAATGCATTTTTAAGTATAAATTCTAGCTCTGGTCTTATTTTGTAATCTTGAAGTGAAGCAATTTAGGCTCTTATCTGCTTTTTCCTTTTCTCATCAACACAGCACCTCTCAGTGTACAAATGACGCTAGCTCTTGATCACGCTCTTCTTAAATCATCTTCATGCTGTTACCTCTGAAAAGAATGATGCCTGCTCCAGAACACTGCCATTGCTAATCACTCAAATCAGGTCTCTCATAGGCCGATAAGGAGGAAGAGCGCTGAGGGCAGCAGAATGAAGATGAGATTGTTTTTCTCTTCCTTTTCAAGGAATGCATCCCTTTCCTTCACCTTCATGGATCACTCGTCCTGCCAAGCATAAATTCGCCTGTGCAAAAGCTATGGCTGCCTTGGCTTTGTATTGTACAAGAAACAACAGAACTATCTACTTCAGGCATTGCCCAAAGCACAAATGAAAAAAAGCATGACACAGATTCAACAATGGTGTTCTCTACAGATATCTAGTGAAAAAAGCAGGGACACCCATCTCAGAATTAGTAAGAAAGCTCTTTGAGACTCAGTGGAGTCAACACTGACCAAAAAACAAATTATTCATTACTGCAGCACCCTGGGCTCTGAAGCTCCATTTCACATCTGTGAGTGCACACATTCACACAACACTGATGATGGGAAAGTGCAGAGGCTGACTCTTCTAACCAAGTCTCACTATGGAAGACTACCAAGAGGCAATGATGCAGTACATACGTTGCAGCTGAAGCTGTCAACCTGTACGTACCCTTTGCATTTTGACTGCCAGCTACCCCACAGGGAGATGCATACCTTTTGACTGGTTATCTGCCCAGATGGGACCTGCACATTGCCTGACAACAGAACAATTGCCATATGCTGCCTCTCAGCCACGAAAAAGCCAAGAAAATGGTTTGTAGGCAGTACAGGTTGCATGTTGCTTCAGGCTACAGCAAACAACTTGAGTAAAGTTTTCTTTCTAATCTTTCCGATTCAGAAAGGCTGAGGGTCTTGGGTCTTTTCAGTCTGGAAAAAAGAAGACTGAGGGGGGACCTTATCAATGCTTATATATACTTAAAAGGTGGGTGTCAGGAGGATGGGGCCAGGCTCTTTTCAGTGGTGCCCAGCAAGAGGACAAGAGGTAACGGGCACAAACTTGAGCACAGGAAGTTCCACCTAAACATGAGGAGGAACTTCTTTACTTTGAGGGTGGCAGAGCACTGGAACAGGCTGCCCAGAGAGGTGGTGGAGTCTCCGTCTCTGGAGACATTCAAAACCCGCCTGGACACATTCCTGTGCAACCTGCTCTAGGTGACCCTGCTCTGGCAGGGGGGTTGGACTAGATGATCTCCAGAGGTCCCTTCCAACCCCTACCATTTTGTGATATTGATGCTTGAGGATGAACCATTTTGTATCAAATTAGCCATATGAAAAGGAAGCCTCCAATATCACTCAAGGTCGTTTTAAGTTAGAGAAATATTCTAGAAGCTGCAGCATTATTATTTATCAGCTAGAGAAAGGCAATTGGATAAACCGTTACAGAGGGCTTCAGGCAAAAGTAGCACTGCAACTGGGCAAGGTCTCAGCTGATCTGCCAGGCTGTATCACAGGTTCAACTGTCTCCTGCACACATTGATATCTGAGAGAACTTGGCATTTCCTGCTAATGGTAACTCTGGTTCCACCAAGCAAAAATCAGTTTCTGAATGCAAAAACCTTTTAAGACATTTGAAATAATTGAATCGTATCAAATTATGAGCTTACAGGAAGAGCAGCAAGGGCTTGTGCTGCAGCATTTGAAAAGGTTCTATTAGGAAATTGTTCTGATTACTTTAATGCACTAAAAAAGAAAAAAAAATGGGGAAAAAAATGGTAATTTTCTTCTTTACCTGAGATGCTCCATTTAGGCAAGGCACTGAAATAGGAATGTTACACAACAGCTCCAAGCGTTGTTCAGATGCTACGCATGCCTCCTGTCCATCGGGAACCACTGCGTGCCTTCCAAGTTGCCCATAGTCCGCTCTGCCCCAGGTGAATACCTTGCCGGTTTCTAAAAAGAAAACACATTTCAAGATTACTTATTCACTAGGTTCCTGGAACATCTGGATACCAATTCAAAACTAGAACAACACTTCTTAATGCATCTTGTCTGCAGCTTCAAAAACCCAGTGAAAACTTATTTCTGGGAGCAGCAGAAAAAAAAATATTAAAACTAGCTAAAGACATATTATGATGTACTTCTATGCAGTTACTCAAACTTCATTAGCTTGTTTTCTAGCAGAGTAGTATCTGCAGGGTGGCCTGGGCTATAAATGAAACCACATCAATAAAAGCTGCATAACCTGGGCATTCTGCACGCAATATATGCACCTTGGTTATACAAAGGACATTTTTTTTAGCTTAGCAGACGCACACACAAAACAGCTTATTCTGAAACATAAAAGATTCTTCTCTATTCCCAGTCCTTGCCATAGAGACATCTGTTGCATGTCCTGTATTTAACATACAGTTTATGTTTTCCTGATAGAAGTTACTTTCTGTCACAGCTTCTGTCGGCTGAGTAACAACCCTCAGGGACAGCAACTGGTTAGTCAGGAGGACCACCAGAGTTGTCATTAAACATTGGAAATGCACTGGTTTGTTCTCACAGGAATACATTGGCCAAGGAAAGATAAATTTAAGTGGAATCAGCACTATATGGATCACCCTTCTCTCCACATATTATACCAGACTCACCTTTCTTCAGCATGAATAACATCCATACAGCAGTTTTTAACCTTCAGTTCCCAATATTTAAAAAAAAAAAAAAAAAAAAAAACACAACAACAACAAAAAAATCCACATACATTAAAAAAAAAAACAAACACCCAAAACAAATCACAATTATACTATGTGATAGGTTTATCTTCTTAACAGTAAATAGATCTCTGCAGGTAAGACATGAAAAGCTGTCCATTCTGGGCTTCCAATTAAAAAAAATTACATACACAGAGCATAAACAGCAGAAGCAGAAACCCACATTCCAGCCCAGAACAAAGCCTGCAGTGACCTTGGGTTACATACACAGTTCAGCCAAGCTTCAAACTTCTCTCCAGAAATGAACTCAAGTCATAAGCCAAATGATGTGGATTTGAGGAAAACATAACCAGGTCAAGCAAGTCAGCTTCAACACACACACACTTCTCCCCTTGTCAGTCAGTACAGACATACCCCACGGAGGGATCGGGAGTAGGGGGTAGCGGTCACACCGCCCAAAGGTGACAGTTGAGGGTTTTCTTAACACATGCCATAACAAACCTTTGCAAACCTGAACACCTCCCTTTTCCTTTGGGTGCCGTTAAACTGTCCTGAAGGGGATGCATGTGGGCACTGCTAGTTTGTGGAGTTTAAGCTGATAACGTATCTCGTAAATAAACTGGAAACCTCTAACTTTGTGTCTTTAAGCAGATGAGATATATATGCATTTCCCTTGGAAATCTGCTAGCAGTGTTATCTTTTGCTCCAATCTTTGCTACAGTTTTTCACTTGCATTCTCTCAGCACACTGATAATCTTCCTCTGAAACAATTAAGTGACAAAATTAGTTGTCCTTTTCTTTCAAGGGCACGAGTATTTTCTTTCTTTAGAGCTTCCTAGCATTTCAGGGAAAAGTTTAAACCAGTCACATACTACTGTTGATACAAGTGAGGTCTTTCAATATGGTAGTTTCATTTTTTTAGGTTAAAGCATTAAAACAAGTTTCATGAAGGGAACTACCAGTATACCTTACAGAGATTAGGAAAACAGTTTGCAGCTTAAAAAGCATGCTTGTTCTGAAGGTAATATATTGACTTTGCAATTTGTATAGATCTCTGCTAAAAACATCTGCATCTACAAAATGTTGCAAGAAGTCTCCAACATCAGTACATCACATAGCAAATTTAAACATCGACTAAGCTTCAGGCTTTTACATCAGACCAGGTTACTGTACCTATCCAGAACCCTATTAGTGGACTGGAAAAGGACAGGCAAGCTGCTCTATTTTTAATCAACTACAGGAACTGAAGCTGAATTTTATGAAATTCAAAGCCAGAAAGAATTTCGGTAACATCCAGTTAGATCATTAATATACCACAGGCTCTCAAGCGCTAGCCAGACATTGCTGTATTGATCCCAAGGACCATAGTTTAACTCTCAGAAACCAAAAGCATCAAGTGCCACAGGCAAAGATTTCAGCAATCTGCAAGACCTCTGGAAAGGCAAGCAGTGTATTTGATAATACAGACACAGATCCTCATACACAGTCTATAGCACTATCCTGTACACAGGGGCAGCAGAGGTTCCTCTCAAGTCTGATTTCTGGGCGAAAAAAATTTCTTTCCCAACCAAATCTGGTGCTCTGTCTGGACCCAGACACGAACAAGAAACAGCAGACACTAATATAATAAAAATGATCCGTTGCACTATCACATCAAGGTACTTGTTCCACCTTGTCTCAAGTCTTGTCTGCAGCTGGTCTCTGGATTTACGTGAAGGCAGTCTAAAATCCCAACACACACCTGAGCAGTTACTCACCAAGAAAATAATTTTCCCACCCTTCCAGTGGCTAGCAGAAACGAGGGACCAGCTGACACAACCACCGTCTTGAGGAGCAGCTAGAGTAAGTTCTGTGCAAAGCAAGCAATTCTGTTCCCCTCTGCCAAGGGCCTGTGAAAGGTGGGAAAAAGTGCAGTGGTCTACAGCTTCCCAGGCTGCAAGATCAGAGCAAAACACCACAACCACCTACTCTGAAGAAATACTAATCTGCATACTTAATTTCCCCTTAAGAATTAAGTCTAGCAAGTCCATCATCTGCCCCAAGCTGCTGCCTCCAGGTTTAACTGTTTTTATTTTTCAGAAACCATTCCTCTTTTCAACAGAGTTAATTTCTCTAACTATAGTTGCCATCAGCTGCTTATCGTGTCTTTATCAATGACTGGAAAAAGCCCCTCTCTCCACTATCTAGTATCTTTTCCATGTGCCAGGGTCTATACAAGTTTGGTCTTTTTTTCTACTACACTGTGGGTATTGGTCTCCTTAAGGTTCACTCTGCAATTCTGTTGTTGGATCAATTTTTGAGGCCTTAGGTTGAAATTTCAACACTAACACCAAGTTGAAATGGAAGTAATAGAACTGGAAACAGTATGATCCCAGTGGTTTTATTCAGCCTTACAAAGGCTTTGAAGTACGCTCATCTCTATTATTGCAAATTATTCCAGTAAATTCAGTGGAACTGAAGAATGTAAGCGTATTTGAAGGACTAAAACCAGACAGCAATAATGCTTAGCTATAACAAAACACCTTCCATCCACAGATTTTATTTTTCTTTCACTGGACAAGCAAGTATAGAATTACTTACACATGCAAAACCAAACAGAGCCTTTCGGAGAATGTAAACTGTTTCTGTTTACAGACAGAAATAATTGTAATTAACTTTTTCCTTTTTGCCACTATAAGGGAAGTAAGTTTCAGGCAGTTACTGGTAAGCAAACATGGAGAACATATATTAAAAAAATTAAAGCCAGATAAATTAATTTTTTGCTTTTAGGAAGAACTTCTTGAATGACTAAAGATTAGGTAAGCACCAGTTCCTTCTTGGTGCGCATCAACTCTGTTCTCACTTCTAATCGGCAGAAATTTACTCCCTAGAATTGCTCCTGTTTGGTGAGCATTCCCCTTCCCATGCTCAGTCATTCCTAATTTTCAGCTGAACACATCTGCCTACAGATCCTTTTAAAAAAAATTAAATGTCTTTTCTATGAGAGAACCTAACAGAAGCTGATTTAGAATTGTCTTCTCCATGAAATATGGATTATATTTCCAGCAAACAAACAAACAAACAACAAAAAAAAAAAATCAGTCTCAAGTGGAAATTTCAGGCTGAGGCAAACACCAATGCATGGAAAATTCCAGCCAAAAAGGTTAAAGTCTCGTCAAAATGCTAAGCAAAAGAAAGCACTGAGTTATGACAGAAAGCATTAAGCAATTGTAATGAGAGGTATCGCTACTGTGCTACTTATAATATAGATGGTATTTTAAAATGTTCTAAGAATATTTGAGAAAAAGACATTAGTCATACAGAGTAAGGAGGTTGCAGGACAAATTACTTAAGAATGAAGGGTGATATAACAAGGAGTGTTGGTCTAAGATTAGAATAGAACAGATTTTAATTATAAGTCAAGAAAACATACACAGCGATGAGTCAATTGGACAGAGTACATCAACCATGGAAGTGGCTGAGGCATCAGAAAATCAGATATTTCATACCAGACTTTATACAATAAGAGGGCACAGAAAGCAAGAGTTATTTCTACAACTTGTGCAAAGAAGGAAGCAGACAATGTTGGAAAGTTTTTCCAGTTCTTCTAAGATATTAACAACGCTTCCTAAAACCTTGATCTTGTCCTGTTGTGAGCACGGAGGCTCCAATTCCAAAAGGTACTTCAACCCCTCAACTGCGAGCATCCACATTGTCCCAGATGACTTCATTGCAACTGTTCCTTTTTTCAGTGGGCAAATGCTACATCTAATAAAGGCCAGAGGGTTCAATACCATTTGGAATTAAGGAGTAACAGACATAATTCATGCATCCTGTGTCATTCCAGTGTACAAATTGAATGAAACATACAGTACAGGAGTTCAGAGAGCTGGGGGAGGACAGAGGTAGGTCAGAAGATTTTTTAAGAAAAACTTCCCAATGGTCCCTTAAGCAAATAGTACATACACCAGTACGCTACCTCATTTGAGATTCTACATGGTCATACAGATCTAGTTTCCTCCTGCTCTTTGAACTGTAAACACAGCAGTCTGCATCAGCATACATACAGCAGCAAATCATCTGAAACACATGCTCACGTCCCTCACAGAATACAGATGAAGGTACCTGCATAGTCAAGTGCTTGCAGCACTACACTGGCACTCCACTATCAGAAAGGCTCCTCTGCATTTTCTTCACATCATCCTTCTGTCCTTATGCTATCACAAAGCATAGACAGTTGAGAATGGCCTCAAAATTACAAGTTCACAACCTTCAGAGTACTGGAAATCCAGCAACATTGCATAAAGCACTTTTCCTGTCTGGTACTGTAGCTCTTACTGCGCTGCTTTGTGGTGCTGCTGAGGCTGTAGAGCATGTCATTTTTCCCTTTTAGCAGTTTCTTAATCAATCTGCTCAGCTGCATAAGTATTTGGAGACAATTAGCAATAAAAAAAAAAGCCTTTTAGTTTTAAAACAGGTTTGTTTCTCAGTAAAACACAACAAATAAGAACATTAAATTTTACTTATTTTCACTAGATTCAGGTTCATCTTTACATCAATTTTCCTATTTTAAGATAATACCATGATTGCACTAGTATTGTCTCCTTGAAGTCTCTATTGAGTATCCAGACAAGCTTTGAACTATTCTTTCATAAATACTAGATGAAAGAGTCCATCTAGGCTATCTCAATTCATGGTTGCATTAACAATTAATTTTAAATTGAACTCTGGATATTCACACTGAACACAGTCTCATTCAGACTTGAAATAGGAAGTTCTATATAAAATTCCTAATGCTTCCTTTCACATGAAAATTCACAGGAGCAGGTATTAAAACCTGCCATTAGGAGGCTGCCTCTGCCACCTCCCTGCCCCACAACAGGCAAACCAACACCTCTCCCACAACCACAGATCTCCGCTGTCTTTCAGGACAACCACTCAATGTCCTTCAACCATTCTGAGAAACTTTCTCATCTACTACATCTACAGTTTAACACCTGTACCTGTACATGGTTTCAGTACAAAACAGGATTATCTGCTCTGACAAAGGTTTAAATGGCCCCTTCATTCTCTCACATGGGAGTTCAGTGTACCAGAGCTGCCCACATCTTCTTTCTATGATCTCCGTACAGACTTCTGCGTCTTTATGTAACAGGGCATGGTCCTGAATTTTTTTACATATTCATTTATAATAGCTATTAAAAACATATCACTAACACACAAGACTACGCAGAGTATTGAGGTCATGCCTCTTCAGGAAAAGTCTGACAAAACAGCAAAAGCATTTCAGAGATGTCAGCAATAGAAAATTAGAGATAATTTCAGTTGCCATTTCCAGCCTACTGCAGTCACAGGTTGCAATACTTATCTAGTTCAGAATAGCCCACAGAGCATCTACTCAACACGCTGCCGTTCACAAGGGTTTCCAAGCACCCCGTAAATAGGCTTAAACCTGCAACAAAGGCATAAGTGCCACAGTAGGAGAACTGTAAGGGCATCACCAGTCTTCCTGAAATAGCTATGGATTTGTCAGTTAAAACTTCTTCACTAATACTCCTCCTAATACTCTTCAAGTGGACCAAAAACTTCTGCCATTCTGAGCTACATACAATGTCCCCAAATCTGGTGACGAATTTAACCACAAGTACACGGGCAAGACAAACCAACAAGTCACCTAAGGTATTTCACACCACTAGAATTAGTAGCTCATCTATGACCTAGCAAACAACTAGCTTCTCACTGCGACTCATTCCTACTGCTCAAAAGAAAAAAAAAAAAAAGAAAAAAAAAAAAGAGAGGAAATTTAAGAAATCAACCTAGAACGAAAATACAGCATATGGGAACATCATCCAGTCTCCTTTCAGAACCTCCTGGCGATATCAAAACATTAAACATCCAATGACTTGTATGATAATGTGATGTAATGGAAAATACCTGGCTGGGCAGGTAAACATATAAGGATGTGGGAGAATTCAAGAGAAGTCACTAGGACTGCGACAGCCTTTTAGCACAGACCAAAAGGTTCAAAGCACAGACTGAGAACTTAGGCAACAGCTTACACCAAGACAGCTTGAGAAACTTTGGACCCAAATAGTTGTTTGCACCCCTAGGCCACCAGCCTTCATTGTGCTTGAACCACTTGTGACAGGGAAGGTAAGCCAAGCCAAGGAATCGATCTGGCTGAAAAATAGCCTTGCGAAGTGGGAGCTCGGCAACAGCAAATATCGCTAAAGGCAGTGCTGTATTAAGTCAATTTAATATTCTGTATGATAGGCTTAGAGGTAACTTGCAGTTTCACATGACACACTAAGTTTACCATGCACTTTACCAACGTATCCATCTTTATCAGGAGTGTTGACATCATTAAACATCTAAACAGCTTTGACTTTTGTTTGTTCGAACACAGGTATGCTTTTTCTTTCTTGCTTCCATATTTACACCAAGTTATGTCTCAAGATGAGCAACGTTCAGTTAATGGGATTATTCACATACTTAAGAGCATGCTTCACTGCTTTGAAAGACTGGGCAAAAACAACTTTTGAGTATGGCAAATTCCAAGACTCTCCAGATACCTTGGAAGTCCTGCCTCTGGGCTTGGGTGTTAGACAGGATTAAGGCTGTTTTGCTTTTAGAGGCGAGACTGAAAACATGAAGTACCATACAAAGCTCTGCACAAAATAAAAGAAAATTTAAAATGTAAGAAGTTAAATGTTTGTAAAGTTGTGTTCATACTGCTGATATCAGAGAGATATGTGATCTTAGCTCAAAAAAGAAAATGCAGGGGGGAGGTCATGAAGTCCATGTAATCATGAAACAAAGCTGGGGAAAAGGGGTGGGGGCAGGGGGAGATGTTAAAGCACCTATCACACTTTGCATTCATCCTGCAAGATGAGAAAATTCACTTCTTTTCTTTCCACTCATGATTAGAAAGTCATGACTGCCTCACCAGCTGTGCCTCTGGCTCATTTCAAATTCAAACTACGATACATATTTCACTTTTAGACTTTTAATAGCAATGCCTTAAAATGCAGATTGCTGGCTAAATTTAGTTACATGATTAAAAACAAATCTAACTCATCTCTACCCAGCAAACAGAAATGCTGCATTCAAGGTTCAATAGAGGACTTAACTCTTCATCTAAAAACAAAGTCCTAACAAAAAGAAGAAAAGAAAGAAGAAAATCAAAGCACAATTTAGTGATGCCTCTAAAAAAGCAGGATGCATAAAACATTAACCAGCTATGGAAAGCTGTCTGTAAATGCATCATAGTATACCATAAGGTTTTTGTTCTGTACGTCTGCAAGTAAATTCTGCACTATGCTACTACAGCAGTATGAGTCATAGACTTTCACTGACATTCTATATTTATATCTCCATGCCCTTCTGCACTGTTATATGCTTTCTTCCATATAGGAAATTCCAGGTTAGGGAGGCCTTTCTTCTGCAGTTCAGCATCTCTTCCTCTAACACTCCCCAGAAAACTGGATAGTTCTTTCTAAGCACTTAATTCAATTCTTTCTGAACACCATTTTGAAAAAGCAACACCCTTGAACTATTATAACACAAGGCATATGGTTTTATTTGCTCACCTCAAAAATTATTTTCTTGTGTCTTATTTCCTTCCTCTTTGTCTGTAAACAGAATGCTCAGGCATTCATCCCCTTTGACACAAGGCCCGGGTCTTATTTCATTAGACTTAACACAGTACAGTGCTACAGAAAATCTTATTCAGAGATTTACAAATTACAATATATACATTTTTTCTAGATCATTTTATGAAAAGCATTACCTATAGCTCCAATCTTGCAAACGCTTGTGAATCTGCCTAATTTGGAGAATGCAAGTGATCCTGCTACTCTCCATATCCCATTGCCATCTGAGCCTATCTAAGAAGGAAGAGGCATCTGTCTACAAGAGATAAACAAAGTGAAGGCAATTAAGTTCCCAATGCTAATATTTGCCTTGTCAAAAGACTCAAGGGCATGCTGTGGAAAGACAGACACAGAAATACCATAAGAAATGCTCTGCAACGGCAGTCTGAAGAAGAACTGGGCTTTTTTGCTGTTGTCCACAAGATACATTCCTAAGAACAAATATTCAGAGACCATTTGCACAGAGATTTCACCAGATCACAAGCCTCAGACGTGCATGATTCTGAAGTGTGTCACAATACCTACAAAGATGTAGGAAGCTTTATAAAACTAGAGCATTAGATGACCAATCCTGGGACTTGCTAAGTGGCTTTAACTTCCTCAGCAGCTCCAGAAGCAACCGAGTTCTACGTCCAGTGGAGTTCAACCCTAACTATATGCTGTTCTTAAGAAATAAAGTACAAAGAACAGAACAGTATAACAAAACCAACGACGGCACCTCCACAGCCTCCCAGGAGATCACCCCACTTGTTCAGAGTCAGAACTATTAGAACAGCAACTACAATTGACTAAGAAGAGTGGGCTGTTCACCTCAAATAACGAGCAACTGTAACTGCAGCATTCACACTGACAGGAGGAACATAACAGTCTAAAAGATGACGGGAAGGAAAATTCATGCCCTTTGAAGTCAAGAGATGAATAAGGGGATGTAATCCCTCTGGAATATCCCCATTTTTCCCTATCCTCAAGACAGACTGAGTTTAAGAGTATGGAGGGGAAAAAAAAAAAAAACAAACAACACAAAAACCCACAACATTTACCTCAAACCATCACAGAATCATAGAATAGTTTAGATTGGAAGGGACCTTTAAAGGTCATCTAGTCCACCCCCCCCGCCATGGGCAGGGACATCTTCTACTAGACCAGGTTGCTCAAAGCCCTATCCAACCAGACCTTGAATGTTTCCAAGGACGGAAGCATCTACCTATGCATGGGCAAGATGCTTAACGTCAAGGAGACTGCGGAGAGGCAGGCGACAAAGGGGTAAATAGCTGCATAATGGTGAAAGTATCTAAATGCCATTTATGCTCCAAAAATATGCCATCATCTACAAGAGAGTGCTATCCAGCTAGCAGAGTTCCCTTTGACTCCTGCCTTTTTGTTCCAGTTCAGACCTCTAACTCATTAGAACTCACATATTACGAGGTAGACTGTGAGATGTTTTCAGCATTTCAAAGCTACGGGACACAGAGCATAAGGCAGAAGTTTAGATCTGGAAGTCTAAAAGTTTAGAAACGTTTTAGAAATGTTACTACCTATGTAAATACAATGAATGCAATGCAAGTCCCTCCTGTGAAGAACTCTGAAATTCCCTGTGAAGAGGGAATTATACTAGTGAGATTTACTTCTGATGTTTACCAAATGAAGCAACAGCTGTCCACAACCACTTCTGTACAGCCTGTACATCTGTATTTGCTTGCACTGCCAGCATACCTATGTTTAAGGATTGTCTAAGTATACACCTATGTCTAAGTATATACATGAACAGGGTTGTAATGGAAGTATTGATGTGCTATACCGCCTGTTAATAAAGGGGGGTTAGGTTTGAAAGCGTGAGGGGAGAAATAAGAAGGAAACTTTTCTCCTTAGGACTAAAAAGGGAACAACAATGAAGATAAGAACTGGCTCTTCATGGACGCCTTTTCTCTAACATTAAAAAAGATGTTGATCAAAAGAAGCAGTACCCTCCCATTCATGCTTCACAGAATACAATGACAGGAGATCCTGTAAAGACACCGTGAGTTTTCTCTTGCTCTAAAGCAGGTGGCCAGGTGGGGAACAGTCATTGCTTTGCTCTGAAGTGAAAAAATTAAAAAAAAAAAATCGGAGACTCAGAACACAATTTTACATGTCAAGTTTGTGTCTACAGAGAACCAGCTCACCGCAGAGACTTGAATCCCAAGGGCATGGGGAGACCTGATTTTGACAAACACCGCTCCAACACAGCTCTGGTGGATTAGAGAAACTTTAAATAGCTACCCCGGATTTTTAAATCAGGCACATCAGCAGTTTGTTACATTTCAACTATCAGCTTCTGCCTGCGTGCATGCCCACGGTGGTTTGGGTTTATTTGGTGTGGGGTTTTTTAATCTCTAGCAAAGTGAGCAAGCAAGAAGAGAAAAGCACAAAAGTATTTAACACCCTCCTTTGTACTGTGTGACTTGTCAGGATGATTCTTCAAATAAGATGAACTTCTAGTAGTCCACAGTGTCATCCTTATATTGTCCCCATAGCCTGACCTTCTCTCTTCTGGCAGTTTTATTGTCCATTTTCTTTTAAATGAACTGCTTTGGCTCTCATCTGCTGTGTCACTAGCAGGCAGAAGCCTGAAAGAAAACATTTGTGTACAGGCAAATTCCTACAAAACAACCATCAGCTGTTATAAGGTCCAAAACTCAAGATGAAAAATTCCAAACTGATTTTCAGTTTGCTTCCTATTTTGGGTCAAAAGGACAAGTAGGAAGACATAGTCCTAAAGGAGTTTCTGTATATATGTTCTGGGCAGCTTTGTAAAAGAAAGTTTTTAGAAATTCTAGAAAAATAAGATTTCTCATATTCATGATAAAAAGATCTTAGCAAAACTGACATAAAACACTGTCCCTGAACAGATCTTTGTCTTCACAATGTTTTGTACAATTTTTCTTTTAATGAAATGACACCGAGTACAAGTGAGAATGAGTTACCTGAGGAAAGCCCACCCCTCCTAGGGTTTCTATTCTGCATGAATCAAATGCTAATACCTTCTCATTGTCCAGGTCTTTGTCCAAAAAAAGGAAACTCATAACTATTGTGACTACTTTATTATTACATACCGTGTTCCTCACAATACTGGACAGAGAAGAAAGTAAACCTGAACCAAACAAGCTCCTAAATCTAGCAGAGCATCCCCAAAACCTAAAGTGCATCCTAAGGGAGATTGAGATGTGCAGATGAAGAGGAATTGCATGTATTTATCTCAGCTGTTTGGGATCCACACAGAATATATGTACCTACACTGAGAGACAGTCTTGTACAGAAGTTCAAATGGGAACTACAAAAAAATGGAGGGAGTTGCACCTGAGTTTCAGTTACCACGCCACAAACTGGGCTTGAAATAGCTCCTTCTCCTCCTATACAAAAGAGGACTTAACACAAGTCTGCAAAAAAGCTTGCAAACTCCCCTTCAAAATTTTCTTTGGTGTAGGAGTCGTCTGTTTGCTCTTCAGTGCCATTGAGATGAGCCTCACTTACCAACAAGAGCTTGCTTCACAGTCGTTGGGGGCCAGCTCTGGGTCATGGCTCTCTGAGCAGGCACATCCAGTGCCTACTGACAGCAGCTCCTGTCCACTGGACCCAAGCAAGTTTGTTGGTTTGGCTCTCTTTAGCTTTTGGTTGCAAGTTTCTCAAGGTTAGCAGGTTAATCTTGCTATGTGGTGTTAGTGCCCTCTCAGTCTGTGCTTCCATGCATATAATTATTTAAAAAAAAAAAAAAAAAAGAGTATCCAAAATATACTGTCAAAATGAAAACTGATCTGGAGATCAACACCAACATAATTCAAAGTTAAACAAAACCAATATACATTCCTACTATACAGCAGGAATTAATCACAAGGTTTGGATTTCAACAATATTTATACGTAAAGTAATATTTTTATGGGCTATATTAAAAAAAATCATTAATCTTTTATTTAAGGAAATCAAGCCAGAGCAGCACAGAAAAAAAAATAGAGAGAAAACTGATTTTGCTTAAGGAGCACAACAAATATTAAAGGATATCAGTTGCTAACCACAGTTGTGTATGTACTAGACTGAAGTACTAAAACAGACTCAGTCGTGTTTTTTTCAGAGCACTCAAAAATCAAGCTAAGTCAGCCGAATGCTTACAAATACACAAAAATTAAACCTCCATGTACTAGAAAATACCCCACTGCACATACTCTCTTAAAACAGAGATACAACTTCATGTTACAATAGCACAGAGTCATTCCTAGCACTCAAAGATGGACAATGTAACAAGTACACATGGACAACTGAAATTATTCATCACAGACTTTGTTAGATTGTTTTATGGCTCCTCACAACCAGAATAATTTAAAGAATAAAAGCCACCAGTCTAGCTAGCAAATAAAACAAGTGGATACACTCTCCTGGCAGATCTCATTTTACTTCCCAAATATAAAAGAAGGGGAAAAAGACCTTCTGCAAAACTTATAAATCTGGTACTCAAAATTCACAGCTGTTGATATATCTTGGGTATCCTACAGTATCTTACCTCAAATTCACTATTTGAAAAGTACCTCTTGAAAAGAACAAGCTAGACAGGCTTTGGGGGTGGGGGGGATCCTGTTTGGCTTTTGTTTTTTAAGAAAAAAGTCACAAAAGGTATTGCTTTTTCAGAAGCACTCAACTGCCACTAAGCTCTTAAAAACGTTATCTATGTTCAAATAGTAAGATTCATTAAGGAGCATTAGGTCTGAATAATTAATTACTAAACAGGAAATGTCATCTAAAGGTTATGAAAACAAGTATTTAACGGTCTTAAAATGCAACTAAGGTTAAATGAGATCTCTAGATCAATGCACGTACATGCACAGATCGTGTACACATAGGCCGCTTCTTTCAAAAGTTGAGCTTAGTAAATGCTTAGCTTTAAATTAAGTTATTTGAAAATGCAATGGCCATTTCTCTTGCACACGCTTCCAAAGATAAACAAGACTAAGAAAGCAGAATAAATATATGTTGTGTTTGGCAATGGGTTGCCATACAGATTAGTTCAACCATGGTGTAATGATTGGTTTCAGCTTCCAGCTTTTTATTCTACGCAAAGTGAGCACAAAGCACTTCTACCTTACTAAGTATTCAAACTGTCTGAGACCACGTTATACCCACTTTGCATAAATGCAAAATTTCTGAAGTGCAAATTCTCACCATTTGTCTGTTTCACATCAATTCTTTACACTAGTAATGGCTTTGAGCTGACAAAATTTCAATCAATCCCATCATCATTCCACTACACGCAACTATGTCATGTGATGTGATAACATTCAACACTCCAAATTAAATGGTCATTTTTTTTGTGTGTGTCGTCGCCCCCCGCCCCGATTTCCCAGCTAGAAAGGGGTATAGGGAGAAACACCCTAATCCAGCCTTCCAGTCTTGTTGCTGAAAAACAGAGCCTGATAAAGAAGCATCACTGTGGATAGCTGCTGGGACCCACAACACATGGGATTCTAGGAGTTGAATTAAAAGCCGTGAGGCAGAAAAGGAGGCGACTCAAATTATATAGTGTCTGGCCCAGTCTGTCAGAACAACAACCAACAACAGTGGTCTTGCCAGTTACTGAGTCCACATTTGGATCTTTCTCTATTATTACCTATGAATGTGGAACTTGGAGGCACTTTACGACAGAAGTTAACAGAGCAGTGAATTTTCTCTTGCCTTCACCTATTTGAAACTGAAAAGAAGCAAAGGTAAATTGACAGAGATGTTGGTACAATGTGAATTAAACTATTTCAGTTTGATTCAGGAGAAATGGTTTAACACAAAAACCAGAAATAATTTTAAAAAAGAGCAAGTGGCTCAAACAGCGCCAACAGTTCCAGCTACAACTACACAGAACAAGAAGACAAGGACACTTACGATCAAATTCTTCCTCTTCAAAGGAAATTTGTATCAGCTTTGTACCCTGATTACACAATAGTTGTGAAAGGGAAGGTGTTTCCAAGAGAATTATCATCATCAGAATTGCAACAGTTTAATTTGCTTTAAGGGAAAAAGAATAAGACAAAGTAAAAACCCCAAGAAATAGCACATAGCCAACAAGCTGCGCTTCTCAGCCCCCAAAACTACAACTCTTCTTGCAAATTGGCTCCAGTGGTATAGGATATTGAAAACAGAACAAACACCATATTTTCAGGTTTCCTGTATACAAGCACCATAAGAAGGTATTATTTCATAACATGAAAGGAAACTACCACTGCCCAGAATCCAGGTGGAAGCCTTTCAGCAGAAGCAGAACCCAGATATGTCCCACACATCATAACCAGGAATGGATTTTTTTGTTTTCCAATAGGAACGGTACAGAACACAGGCAACCAAAGCCACTGTCACATAAGTAATTACCTTTGTGTGATCAGCTAAGCCTGTCTTCAAATGGCTAGGGATCAGGGGGCTCACTTTTAGCTTCTGCATTCTTTCATAAATTCAACTTGATCTACAGCTCTCAGCCTGTTTTTCTTGATATCCTTCACTGCTTCATACCATCCATCTGTTGTCAGTGAGGTCCCATTAGAACTTTCTTCCCTGTAGTCTTCCACATGCTTGCTAATGTATCTGACCTTGTTTATTGCATTTGCTAAATATATGGCTAGCCATAAACTGCAGCAAACCAACCACAGAAACCAAAGAAAACAAACAAAAAGGTCGGGGTGGGGGGAAGGGGGGGAAGAGAGTAATGAATCCCTTATCTCACATCTAATGACTTGAACAAAATCTATACTACATCCTCATTTTAAAAGTTCATTTTTCTGAAAGCTTTTTAAAGATCAAAGTTCCCTCAAGTTAGGACAGGCACATTACTTGGGTCCACAATAATCACTACTTCCAACAGCAAAAGAGAGGATACAGCACCAAAAAAAGGACAGAAATTAAATATAACATAGTCCCTCTTCCCACACATGTGGTCTACATTAGAAAAGCCCCAGAGTGTACTGTTGAATGATGACTGAGTCATTCTCCAAACTCCTCCAATCATGGAGTACTTATTAAAACACATCTGTACAGGACTAAGCAAGCGTGAAAAGAAATCACAGGCAGGAAAACCTGGATAGACTAGCCTTATGCACTGTATCTTCCCCTTCTACTTTTGGGAGAGGCATTCTATAGGCTGCCACACACATAAGATGAGTAGAAAAGATCTGCAAAATCATAGAATGCAGGGGACCTTAAAGATCATCCAGTTCCAACCCCCTGACATGGGCGGGGACACCTCCCACTAGACCAGGCTGCTCAAAGCCCCATCCAGCCTGGCCTTAAGCACTTCCACGGATGGGGCATCCAACAACTTCTCTGAGCAACGTGTTCCCAGGTTGCCCAGAGGGTACCTCACCACCCTCACAGTAAAGAATTTCTTCCTAATATCTACTCCAGATCTCCCCTCTTTCAGTTTAAAACTGTTACCCCTTGTCCTATCACTACGCTCCCTGATAAAGAGTCCCTCCCCATCTTTCCTATAGGCCCCCTTTAGGTACTGGAAGGCTGTGATAAGATCTCCCCGGAGCCCTCTCTTCTCCAGGCTGAAGGCTGGAGAATTTGTCATAGTTGTTTCCTCCTTACAATTATTGCTAAAAACACTCAGCATTTATCACGGTCTAAATTTGACAAAAATCCATTTAAATCCTACTTTCCACAGACCATCTGAATCTCCGTTTGCCAATGTACTCACAGTATAGTTTACAAAGGGAATTTCAAATAAATATTGTGGTAAGTTTCTTTGCCCTTAGTGCCAATCACTGATATTTCTATTTTACAATAGCTTCAATCAAAATTAGTGATAGTTTAGCATCTTCCTGACACCTCTCTCTCCACATACAGAAGACATAATATGGCATGGCATGCACAACTATTTACTGCACCAACTGAAAGTTACTAAGAACAAGGAGGGGCAAAAGCAGGACAGTGACCAAAGAAATAACACCAATTACTCGAAAAGATTGCTAGCAAGGTTCTGTGAAAAAAAACTTTGCATATGAACAACTCTGAACACTTGATACTAACCTTTCAGAATGTACCTTCAGTTCACATTGAACCTAGTCTCCTACTCGGCAACCAAACCATGGAAAGAATTTCTTCAAGACTTTTACCAAAGTCATGTAGAAGTAACCCCCAGCAGGGAGCAGCAGAGTGTAGGATCACAGAGCCATATGCAAGCACATACACTCTAACTTTCTAAGTTTAGGAACCAAGGAACAATGCCAGCTCATGAAGACAAAGAAAATGCCAATCCCTTCTAGGTGTTTATAGCTATCTAGAACTCAAATTCATACAATTTTGAAAATAAAATCTAGGATGCTTTGATGTTCAGTGAACTAAGAATTCATTAACTTGGTAACAAAACCTGCAAAGCAAGAAAAAACAAGAGACCATATAAGCCAGAGCCAGCCCAGAGGTTTTGTTTATTCAGTTCTTGTTAAAGGGAGAACAATATATATAAGAAGCATGTTTGTGTTGTAAGACAGAACTAAACAAGAGGGGTTGACACACAGAGCAGGATGTAATAGGAGGCTCCCATTGTGCTGGTGAGCCACAGCTGCTGGAGACAAAATCTGCTGTGCCTCAAGAGAGCACACACAGAGAAGATCCACCATTTATTGAGATCTATCTTCTGGCAGAAAATCTTCTCCGAGACTCAGTGGTACAAAGATATTACTAACATTTTCTCCAGGCCTGGATACCTGCTCAACCTCACTCTCAACTGGCAAAGTAAAGCACAGCATATTCAACAAGGTCCCTCAACTAAAATGAAGATGTTTAATCCAGGCAGACCAATAGCACAAGATCACAGAGGATACAAACGATTTAACTGTACCTTGCTGAAGGCAAGAAGGTTAAACTTTGATAAATATTGAGGAAAGGAGGGTGTTGTACCCCAACTTCAGAACTGCACATTTCCAAAATTAATCTTTGCAAGACTCTTCCCTTCTGCTGAAGGTTCCTTCCTGAGGACTGGCTGAATCTGTATACAACTGGCCTCACAAAACTCTCAAAGTTGGGGCTACAGACATACAGACTGGGCCATGCTTTAACAAAAAGTATGAAACCTGATGCCAGGAATAGAAAAACTGTGCTTCCATAAGTTACTAATGCTTTTCATTCTTGGCCATTTTTCATAGGCACCTATAAAAGACTGATGCCATGGAATTTTCTCAACTCACAGTGGGGGAAAATCAAGGTTTGTTCCCATCAGCAAAGAGTAAAAAGGATTCAAATTGTTCGTGTGGGCAACGCAGACTGATGACCAAATTGCAACAACAGAAATCAATGCTCATTGGAGCAGAATTCTGGATTACTGAAAGAAAGTTTAAGACCATGTGAGGAACATGAACATCTGCCCTCAAAGCCCTCAAAAGGATAGGATTAACCTATAGAGGAGCTCTTTCTAGTGAGGACATACCCTTCTCAAACAGGAAGAAAAAGCTATCACAGGGCTGCCCAAACTGTAGTGCTTGAGAACAAATAAAAATGACTGTGCACCAGTTCATTAGCTTTACTGTGTCTTCCTCAGTTTTTGCATTAACAGATGACTCATGACTGGAAAGTAACTTTCTCACAAAAGAAAAGCTTCCTTTCATATAAATTACTTAACAAAAATCAAGTCTCCACGTTGATGTATTCATAGAAAATAAGTAGCAAATTGCCATAAATTTCTAGAACACTTTATAATCATACACAAGTATTTTGCGGAGCTTAAATATTTACTTACCTATGCGTCTGCATGGAACAAATATAAAATAAATCCATTCAGAATGTGAACTCAACACACATAAGATTAAGATATGTTAAATACCTTGGACTGACTTAAACACTGATTCTATACCTGTAAAATCTAACACGTATCCATACAGTGTCAAGTGACTGCTTATTTTTTCTTTACATATGTGCTCTCCTAAACATCTTTCAATTTTCAGAGTATCCACAGGGTGCAAACTTGCCACAAATTTCACCCCCAAACTTGGAAGGGCTAGTGTATTCCCTGTCCCCCAGCAGCCTGCCAGACAGGAACAGACTTCCTGAGTAACATACTACGCAGTTTCCATCACCCCCTACTTCAGTGGCTTGCACAAACTTGGCTAAAAATCATTATCATGGAAGTTGAGATAGCAATGAGAGATGGATGTGCGATGGAACAAGGAATCAACTTTGAAGACCATACAGAAAATAAGGCAGTTTCCATATGATTCTAGAATCTTTAATCCTGCTATTGCACACTACATTTCCCACATATTAAGTTCTGCAGAGCTTCAATTTCTGAATTTTGGTCCTCAAGCTCATGCATTTCTTTCTCTCCCCTTTCCATGCTCTACCCAGTATAATCAAATGCAGGACCCTCAAGATAGGCCCTGAAGTTTTAACATCTGCCAGCCAAAAACAGATGCATCTAAAGTCTGCTTTTTTAATGTAACCAAAAGTTCCAGTATCGGTCAGTTTGTGAGATGTATATGTTGTAAACCAACCATATCACCAGCGTAAACTCAGAAAGCAAAGACAATTGAAATCACATGTAATGTATGCACTAAGAATTTATTTCATGATCTACTTATTCTCTCTTAAGCTTCACCGTTTTCAGGGTCCAAAGTTATATTCTGCTCATTATAACTTGAGTGATTTTGGTACTTAATAGACCTTCCCACTTGGATCCTGTAAGTGCCCTTAAAAAAGCCCTAGAACAAATACATAAAGTGCCACAAGGGCTTAATGCTGGCAATATTTTCCTGTTAGATTCCATTCAAGATCTCAGCTCAGCCTTCCCTTTGTCTCTCTTGTTCACTTTGCCATTTTTCTGCAAACAAACTATCAACAGCAGAGGCGAATCTTCCACTCTCTCAAAGTATCCCAGCAGACCTGACAGATCTGCTTGGACCCAAGTCAAAAGAACACTGGCCCACCCATCCCAGTGTAAGTGCAAACCAGGTGACTACAGTGGTGGACCTGCAACCCAGCATCTTTTACAAAAAAAACAAGGAAAAAAACCTACCGTCAGGTGAATGATTTCTAGAGGTTACATTTCTGTCAAGCAAAAATTACTGGGCTGAACACTGGGGCATACATGTGGAATTCAACAGCATGCTTTGGAACAAACTCGTATGACCTCCCCTGTGGCAGTCATTTCTGCTTTAAAATCTATGCATCTTCAACTGACATTCTTTGTTACTTTCTGTTATTGTGCACGACAATGACAGTATTTATCATGACAGCAAGGAACATAACAGGAAAGCTCTGAAGCACAAGCTCCCATTGTTCCATCACATCAAGCTACAGCACTGTAAGGAGGAGGTTTTTGCAGGTTCTGGTCCAAAGGGTTTTGGTGAATCCTATCAATTTGCAGTTTTTGATGTAGCTAATTTCTAGTATTTCACCTGTTTTCCCAAAACCCAGCACCCTACTAAATGAAATACAGCTACCTCACATTAAAAAGAATGTCAGAGGCTCCGGTTTCAAACTGTTTGACTGCCAGCTATAGTGGCTAAAAAGAGGAGAGTCCCCATAAAACAGGCACCTTATTGGTATCACAGACAAGCATTAAAAAATAATAAAATTTAAAAAGTAAAAAATAAAATAAATAAAATCAGTATTTGCTGTCTTAGCGAGCTGCTGAAAAATTCAAGGCAACGAAGTATGCTTTCCAGTATGAGGAAGGCTGATGAGTCTTGGTTCAAAAGAGAACTGGAAAGGACCTCTAGTGGGCTGAAACCGCAGTGCTTGGTGCCAGGGAGCAACGTCCTTCCACTTCACCTCCCTGCAGTTACACCACATCTACTGCATCACTTACCGGCAAAGCCTCAGTCTTACCTAGTGACTGGCATCAGAGAAAGCACGTACAAGTGCAATTACCACAGGAAGCCTCCTTTTCACCTCAGCTAATTACAAATATTCCCTTCATTCTGCTCTCAGTGTTTGGAGGGACACATTTTCATTCGCTTCACAAAAACAGAAGATGGGTTCTATTTTACCATGTAGGTCACTAACATGCCAGACGAGTTCACAGTGGTTTTATGGCCTAAATGACATGACATCAAGGGGTGTTCAAAGATGCACAAATTCAGACGCACAATTGAGAATGAGAATTCAGAATATCATTCAGACTATATCAAGGCATTTTGTTCTTCCAAGTCTTTTTAGCTGTAGGCAGTTTTGCATAGGCAGCAGAAATACTATTTTAGCTGCATTTTTAAGGTAACTCCTTCTGGGTGAAAGAGCTTGAAATTCTTTATTTGAGCTCAAGCAAGGCATAATTTCATGAGACGGCACATGAAAAATAGATTGGTGAATGTATTCAGGAGAATACTTAGATAATAAAACAGACCAGATTAAGAAAGCTTATTTATTAGACATCCCAGTTAAAAAGAAAATAACTTGTTTTGAATTGAAGTCGATGATTCACCTCTAAGTCTTTAAAAGGCTTCTCTTGCTATATTTAGGTTTGCCTTCAAGTCAGATCGGCTCTATCATTTCCCAAAGTAGCCTAATTTACATCTTCAGTGTTATAGGCCACAACTTAGCTCTCTTTTAAATGATCTAAGCAATAACCTCTCTTTCAGCAGTTACCCTCAAAGGGTTTGCATCAACTTGAGAAGGACCACAAATTAAAGTTGACATTGTTAAGCAGACCGATGCAAGACAGCTGCTCATTATCATTCAAAAAATATTACCACCTATACTGCACTGGTGCTCCTTGTGCCATTAAGCAGAATGGTGGAAAGGAAAGAAGACATTTCACAGAGCAGTTGCCTGAAGAGAATAACACTTGCACTTGGAGTCCGAGGCCAGAAGAATGCATCTGGTCTGTCCTTCACATACAGCAATAACAGTACTGCCCTGTCATAATGGAAAAGCATGCCTGAAAGTCAGTAGATAGAAGTATCCACACAGAAAATAATAACTAAACCAAAGACGCTAACAAGTTCATATCTTATCAGAGACCAGATCAAAAAGCAATCAGGGTCTCTCAACCTTAATCTTTTTGGACCAACCATCATCAACTGGGACCATGACTAGTAGGACAATAATATAACTTATTTTGAAGGAGTACTAGTGGTTCTGCAAAGCCTAATTGTTTGTCACTCTTCTGTAGGAATCAGTAATCGAGGCAGAAAAAGAAGCAGTTGTCTGTCTTGAAGGATTTTGTGAGCTATTTTACAGTGGGATTGTGTACAACAGAAATAGTCCAAAAGACAGCTCTGTGATTAAAAAGAATAAAGATTTGGAGCTGATGTAGATCAGCTAAGGGTGAGGATGAATGACAACATCCTATGAACACATTCCTTAATGTCCTTAAGTCAAGCAATTCATTTCTCAAGAATTAACTTACCGAGCCTGAACTGCTTTATGAAAGAAACAACGGCAAATAAAATGAGACTTGACCAAACTCTAAAGAGAAATGACAGGAAACAGGACTTTCAACACAGTTGCTGAATGAGGTAGAATATAACATATGTAAAGAGATGTTGGTATTAAAGTCATTTCAGGAGCAACTAAAATCACTTCTAAGGACAGTGGGGAAGAAATGAAAAAAAAAAAAAGCTGCACGTTTTGCTTTAGGTTACAATGCAAAATTTTGCTACTGGTACGAAGGAAAAACAAAGCAAGTCTTTTAAAACAGGCTAGTTTACATAAGAGGGAAAGCCTAATAAAGAAGAAAAAATGTTTATACTGTGTTCCTTCTTTTCTGATAACGAAGTTGGTTACTTGCTTGGACTCACTTTAAAAGTGTCAAACCACTGCATCCACAGAACTGCCCACTGTTCCTCCAGAAGGTTGCTTTTAACAGCATCGCTGTCTCATTTACTTTTCAGTGTTCCATTAGTGCTGCAGTCAAGCACTGCTCATCTGGCAGATAAAGATCACAATGTCACTTTGAAATGGCAGAATTTGTGAATCTATGTATGAACAGAGTGTCCAGCTTTTATCCACCCAGTTTCTTCCCATGTCTTTCCAATAAGAAACGTTTTAATTTACTGTCAAGACAGCTGCAATTATGAATGTTTTATTACTACTACTCTGACCAGAATTAATGTTCTGGGAAAAAAAATCCAAACAGAACTCTAATATATGTAATGGCTTGTTAAAATTCCACTGCCTTCTGTGAAAAACACAACACTAGACTTCAGATATAGTAACAAAAGTGTTAAACTACTAAATTTTGCATCATACTGAGACTATTAATTAGAAAAAAACCTTATCCATTCTTTCATACAGCAAAATCCCTATACACTGCAACATCTTTCCAAAGTATGTTCTTACCTTCCACAATGAATAGAGAGAAGCATCATACTACATCATCTCTTATTTCCATTTTCCCATGTTCAAAAATCACTCTATTTTGCTTCCTTTTCAGTAATTGTGGACCTCTCCAGAGTAAAGTGAGCAGGAATTGTTTATATCAGTGGTCTCCAAAGCAGAGCGCATGCGGCCCAGGGGCTGCACATGAGAATCCACTGGAGGGCAGTAAGAAAATAATAAATATGTTAATATTTTAATTTATTAATAAATTATTAATGGTTTTAATTTAGTTAATAAAATAATATTCTAAGTAGTGTTTATTTCATCTTATCTCATCCTTTTTTAAATTTCTATTGTGCATGTTTTATAGTTTGCATAATATATTACAGTAGTACATGTCTATAATTTATAAATAAATAATACACATATCGGGGGTGCACGCTCAAAAAATTTTACTGATAGTGGTGCACAGTCAATAAAGTTTGGAGACCACTGGTTTATGTGGCTTCAGCACCAGGAAACTGCAGCAGCATTTCCTCCTTTGCTAGAAGGAGGTAAAAATAATAGAGGAAAAACTGAATGCAGTGAAAAGTTTTCAACTAGGCTGCATTTTTCAGTTACTTAGCTGCAAGTTTAATCACGGGCAGTGAGTGATTTTTCAGAAACAGTTAAGTGCTTAGCTCACATTATGCCTAATAGTTGAGCAACCCTTGAAAATCCCAGGAGATTCTGATTGGTATCTAGAGGCTGCCAAAGGCCGTTGAAAATCTAATTCTGGATGATTTAGGTTCAGGTCCATTGACTTTCAAAGAGATTTAAAATTCTAAATACAAAAAATTCAGTTTCAGCAATAACTTATGCCACTGCATCGCTTGGCCAGTTTTCTAATGCAGATGTAAAAAGTCAGCCTATTTTTATTTAAATTCCTTTCAAACATTCACAAAAAAATATCCCTGCTAGTCACTCGACATACTTTTTTCCATCTTCAAAACACCTACTAAAGTATTCACTTCATTTCTGTAATGGCCATGGATAAGTATCAACTAAGTGAAACATTAAAGTTACTAAAACTTTGGGTAAGTTTTACTTAGGGGGCATGCATTTTTAAGAAATAGTGAAGCAAGGCAAACCATGTTGACAAGACCCTCTTTTTAAAAATTAGGTTATCCTGACTAATGTATTTTTTCTACCATTTCTGTTCCAGTGAGAATGACACTAAGCACTTTATTCAAGAAATACACATTGAGATAAATTCCTTTACTCCACCTGAAAAGTTTCAAACAACATGTAGCATTGATTACAGCTCTGAAATTTTCAGTACAGCATCCTCTAAAAATCAGAGTTCAATCATTTCTTTTAGCTAGCTAAGAGAGCAGCTAACGTGGGGGTTTTTTTACATGACATTTCTCTTGTACTTTGATGTCAAACAATGAACGCTATGAAACAGAACACTTAACCAATTTGTTTTTCTAGGCATGCAACACATCCCTCCAAATTCTAGCACCGAGAGTTCACAGTATATGGTAATTAAAACAGACACTTTTTTTTTTTTTACAGAGCAAGGGACATTACTGCATGACTGTTTCACGATTTACAGCACCAATTTAATAGAACGCTTAAGCACATGCTGACCTTTGGGCATGTAAGAACTCCATTTAAATAAACCTACCCATGCTGAAGGCTAAGCGCTCCTTGAACCAGTACCCATAATTACAGAACCCAGTAAATATCAGTAACAGATCTGTGGCCCCCTCTGCTGTTATCCTAACAAACAGGTTGCAGCCTGACAGACCAAAAGGCTCCTTCAACCTCCAATGTGACTCTAGGAAAAATGCTTTCATCTGCTCTTCATTTCTTCACCTGGCAGTTTATACAAAGCAAAAGCAGAAATGCACGTATGCTACCCCTGCTTACAGAACAAACAGAACAGTCAGAGTTATATGGAAGACTTTCATCCTCTTGCTAGTCTTAACTACCATAGCACACAGTGTACAACAGGGGAAGCAAATAGCGCAGACTGTTTACACATGACCACCACAAAATAGTTTCAGATGTCTGTCTTACTTTTGCATCTCATCTGCCTTTCTCTCCTGCCTTTGCATTTCACAACAGAGCAACAATACAAATGCATTCAGTGACCTTCATCAGACCAGTCTCAGTTTTATGCATTAATGTCATTGCTACATAACCTTCCTCTTCTCTCTTCCTAGGAAAGGATCTAACCCTACAGCCCTCTGCACATGGCAAGCTTTCACGCTGTCCTTACTGGAAAGGTTCCCAGGAAGGTACCGCTTCAACATAAAATATTCTTTCATTTCATCTTCAGAGGATGTTCTTAAAGTCTAATGATGCCTCTTTTAACTAAGCTTTTCCAACTATTTTCTGGGTTTGACCACAAATAACACACATACAAGCCAGCTTATTTTAGTTTATTGACATTCTTCTGAACACATGATTTTATTTGTCCTTAAAACACTTTACTAAAGAAGAGCATCACAAAAACCTAGGGTCACTCTTGAAGTACAGAAAGGTTAGTACAGTTGTGCAAAACCATGTAATTCATTCCACTTACTGCAATGAGACCATGCCTTCTCAAATGAGTTGGCAGAAGCAGAGGGTTCTCAGCTATGCCAGTTCTTAAGATCCTCAGCTAATGCTCAGGTAACCTGGGAACGGTACATATCTATGCCCTCTGCCTTTCAGACAGATGCTTGCTCAGGATTATCTTCCCCCCTCCCTAATTCCTGTGCCCTGAATGAGAGTTTTCTCCATACCATCCTGGGAAATATAGTCACATATCTTGGAAGCTGCAGCCATATTTTCCTACCTCTCTATTTGCTGAAGCAAGTTTTCCACGAAAGTCTTTTCCCTCCAAAGAAGATGTCATAACTCACCCAGCAGAATGACCTTTAGAAGCTCATATATATATATTCTGATATACCAGTAACCTGATGATGCAGGGACACTGCATCCCTCTAGTGTGTACACGCAGGTGCTACTGCATTTATGAAGATGCTAGTCCCTCTGATCTATAAGCACAATATTACTTCAGGGACAGAAGCCAAAGAATGTCTGTCCTTATCATTTTCAAGAGACAACTACTGCTCAGGTGAAACTCCAAAACTCTGCAAGCAGCCAGTATCAGTAAGGAAGAACACTTTGCATGCAATAAAGACAATTTACTGATTTGGTGCCATATGTTACTACTTTTTAGATATCATACCTGTTTGTGCCACCAAGTGGGTCCAGCCACTCCAAACTGCTCCAATCTTTTCATGGGAGAAAAATTGAGTCTCAATCTTCTTGGGCTCAGCAAGAAAGATCTCTTTGCTCACTAGCTGCCCATGCTTGTTGCTACCCCAGACATACAGGTGTCCTTCATCTACAATCAACAGACAGAAGTAAAATTTGTTGAAAGTGATAAACACAGAACACTACCAGATACAGGCTGTCTCAACTCAGTGATGCTGAGGAAAGAACAATGTTTCATTCAATTTCTGTTTTCACTGTACACTCTTAGTGACTATTCTTTACCATGCACATGCACACTGTAACTAGCTAACCTGGCCAGCTGCTCCTGCTCTGCATTACATTCTCCCAGCCTCTCTACAAGAGCTACAGACTGAATAATCTGTTCAATCTCTAAATACAGAGTGCTAATTAGTTAAAGTAGATTCTATTTGTCTTTATAGTTCTTCTTCACTAATCACACACACACTTTGCATCTCAGAATTCTATATGATTTATATGTGGTAACATCTCCCCGTACAACTAAATCTCTGCAGATCTGCATAAGCAAATACTCCAGTGCTCCATTTAATGACAGAGGTACCAGATGGCTGCATATTTGCTAAGAACTTGTTCCTATAAAGTCTGGCAAAGGCTTGTCTTCATAAGGTTCAATATATTTTCCACACTTCAAAACTGTAAGATTAGAGCACGAAAAGCTATTCTGTTTCCCCTTCTCACAGTCTGCCAAAAAAAAAATCCTTATTAGACTTCTATCACCAGATACTTAATACCCCAGTAGAGAAGCACTGTCTAAAGATCAAAGAACAAATGGCAGACATTATGGAAGTGCCCAAGTGATTAAAGCAACTTCCTACTACTTTAAATAAGCCTCGTGCTCTTGCATTACCTCACACAGATCTGCATACTGTTATATGAGAGCCACCTAAGACAGCTTCAGACCATCTCACATTCCTGCACAGCACAGCCCCATGCTGAGGCATTAGCTCACATAGCAGAAGCAGGACAGCCACAGCAGTCTTTCTTGGGACAACCACCTAACACACACTTTCTCCATGGACAAAAGGTTGCACTGGTTCCAGCACGGACCCATCCAGTTACCCAATGCAGCATCATGCTGCAGCTCCAGAGACTTACCCAACCATGTGCTTCCACAACTCCTTTCAGAGTTTCTGACCACTAAGTAAAGAGCCCAGACCCTTACTTACTTATAAGGGCTAAGTCACACCTAACGCCAAGAAAAAACACAGGGAATTCAGAGAATTCAAAACATGAATCTAGTTCTTAAAAAAACAAAAGTTCTCAGGATCTAAAACTACTACAAAACAATTAACCAGCACTAACAAGGCCAGATCAAATTTTACCAGTCTAACCAAGGCTGACAAACATTTCCAAAGCACAAAAATCTTTATAGACTGAGACACGGACTTTCACTTCTATACCTAAGGCCTACCTGTGAGCGACACCGAATGATAGGAGCTTGCAGCAACCCTCTTCACCTTTACATCTTCCAGGCCTAAAGAAAAGTTAGTCTCATAAAATTTGTACAGCAGATATCATTTCATGCACAGACAGAAAACAGAGTTATATCAAGTGTAACAGGATAATGATGAATTTTATACAAAGGCTTCTGCTTTTGGGCCATAGACATTGCAGACTCACTCATTTCCCCCCATAGATTATGACCTTGTACGCCCATTCTATCCTTCAGATACTCCACTAAATGTTTATAATACCAAGTGGCTTTATAACAAAAGGATGCTACATGTCACTCCAGCTTCTATTTCTGCTCTATCCACCTTTACAAGGGAATATGATTTCTGGATTACCTGTTACTTCACAGGGCTCCTTTGCTGTCAAGAACAGGTGGAGGGTTTTTCCTTGGTTTGCACGCTTTGCCCGAGACGCCATGCCAGTTCCCCACTGAAACACTGAACCTCTCTCTTTCCAGAGTAAACACAGATAGAAGAGATTAAAACACATCAACCACCAGCAAAATCACTTAACTCATTAATTAGTTTTAACCGTACATTCATTTCATTTTCACTGATTCTAATTATACTTTAAAAGACCTTTACGCCAAAAACATACTTCGTAATCATACAAGTAACACTGGTGAAGTCATCAAGCAACAAAAAACTGTAGTCTCATTTATACAGGTAAGAAAACTAAGAAGATACTAAGCAACCTGTCTCAGCTCTCTCAGGCCTATATTGAGTAAGAGAAGTCCCACGGCTGTAGCGCCTCCAGAATGGCCACAATTTATTACTATAAGTTCATTGCAATTTCTCCACCCTTTCCTTCTCTTCATACTAATTTGTGTATGCAACCCAGTAAGTCCAGTAAGAGTAAAGTTACTTGTCTTCTCCTTTCAGGACCTTTCAGAGACTTGATATAGTGCTGAATCAAGATGTCCGTTGAACGCAGAACTCACTGAAGCTTAATTCCCAATATTCATACAGGCACCAGAGATCCCACTTGTGGAATAATTACTAAATTGGCTAAAAATACAGAAGTACAGCATTGTTCATGCATTAAGGAAAAATATAAAATCAAGAGGCTTCTGAGGTAGAAAACAGCTGCGGCTGGCATGAAGAATACAACATCCGCGGTTCCCTGATAAGGATGCTTGTGAAGCTACATGAGGTACGGGGCGGGATGCAATTATTCTGCAGCTTTACCTTATGATGTATAGCAGATACGGGAACGGGACGATACCATGAAACAGATAAGCTGCCAATTAGCTGCCTGCTCGATACTCGGAGTCAACATTTTGTCAAATTTTGATGAAATGCTGTCCTTTGTGCGAATGTTGCTCATTATAATGTCATCATAATATCAAAACACATCTCCATCCCAAAGGCTACCCGCCTCCAAGGTGCGACCACTCCTTCTTGAGTCTGCGCCCTGAATTTTTCATAAACTATACCTTTAAGTGTGAAGCGAGAGAATTTTACACCAATCATAATTAAAGTATTTATGACTAAAGTCACTCAAACTCCACCTTGAAAGTAAAAAATAGTATAAAAATAGCCCAAGAAAGGGGGGATACCCAGGGAAGACACCATCGCAAAGAACTCCATCACTGACTTCCGGGATCAGTCGACAGGCTGAGCGCCTTTCTTTCCCCCCCCATAGGGATGCCTTTGGGTAAGACTTAGATTATACCGAGTGCTTTCTCGGGAAACTTAGAAATTTCTCTAGAGAATCTCTTTCCTGCATTTATAGCCAGGCTGTATCGTTTATAACTTTGTCACGCGTTTGATATATGTAATAATATTTTCATTTGCATGTGCTTTGCAGACAGTGTATTTATCACCAGCAATCCTAAGAACCTATATATCTATTGTTTAAATAAACTGCACTGTTTAACTAGCTAGTCGTTTCAGTTTCTCATTGAACGCAACCAAAGACTTGAGAGTGGCCATGCTAGTTCATAAGCACGACTAGACTGAAGGTGCAGTCCACTATTAGTGTATCCAAATCGTAATAGTTTAATATATATTAAACGCAACTGGACTGATAGTGCTGAATTGGGCATCACTCAGAATTTAAACCTAGCCGCACCTAGCCTCCCACCTCGGTGAGGAGTGTTAGAACACAAGGGGGTTTATCTTCTGCCAGAACCGCTTTGCCTCTTTCCACGCAACACCACTCTTCTTCCAAGCATCTCCTTTGTATCTTCAGCTAGACCCCACTACCTGGAACCCGTACTAAAGTTCATGCAAAACTAAACCAAAATAAAAGAGCATGTGTAGTTTGTTGTTCCTTAATTGCAAAAAAAAAAAAATAAAAAAAAAAATCAAACAAATAGAAGCTAAACTACATTTCGTCTTCTTCCCTGCACCCCCCCAACTCCAAGCCATTAAAAATCCATTTCATTTGTTACTGAAATGATATAAGAATGACGACATATTTACCTGTAGCAGCAAGGCCATGTCTCAGTCCTGCAGCAATATCCACCACCTTCTCTTTGAGTGACTACTCAAGTAAAAGAAAAATATATTTTAGTTACTTTTTGCATTTAGTGCCTCTAAAAGCAAAATATGCCAAACAGAAGTGGAGCGGTATGAAAACAGTTACTGCAATTCTAGCCTGCATGTCACAATGCATATCAACATTTTGTATCACAAAGGAAGTAAATTTTGGCCAAAAAAAATTAGTGGGAACACCTTAAAGAATATAAAAAAAAAAAAAAAAAAAAAAAAATCAATCAAGGCAACTGGATGTGCAGCTTTGTGGCAATAAATAAAAAGCAACAGTCAATATCCTCATGAAAATAAGGAACCTTCTTGGTGACACGGATATGATTATTTCTTAATTTTAACTCAGTGTTCCTCAACAATTACATCAAAACCTCCACAGCAAACACCAATGACAAGCAGTAATAAGTTCCACCAAGCTGTTCAGTCTTACCGACTCCTCTGATCACAAACAATACACTAGATAGTACCACCTACACCACTGAAGGTTGCCCAAAATAGTCACGCAAAAGAAGGCTGTATCAAGTCACACATGCATAAAACGAGTGACTTAAGTTTGCACAAGGTACTTCAATTCTGGCACTTCTCCATTTCCAGGTACTCTGCAAATTTATTATTCTTCTCACAGATGTAACACTATTTAAAATAGATGGCATCAAACCCGAGCATTTAACAGGATACAAACCAAAAGAGAAAATATTCCAGATAATTCAATAGTCCACATGGTCAGGGAGGCCACAGATTCAGATTAGCACTGTCAATACTACCATTTTAAAGGCTGGAATGATACTCCCAGGAAACATCAAGGATACAGAAACATCAGACAAGTTAACCCCTGTTCACTAAGGGTTACCTACTGAGTTCCTCTCCTATATTAAAAAAAGCAAAACCACAAGGCTAAATTTCTTGTCTGAGAACCCTTTCTGCTCTGAAGTTATTGCTTTCATTAGACGTGAGAGGTCATGTGGATGGACAAGAGTTTCATTAGCATTCTCCAAATAAGAAACTACAGTGTAAATTAGAGAATAATTAGAATTCCCATGAGAAATTTATTTAAACTGTTAGGCTTATAGCCAACAACATGAAAGCTTTTCTGATATTACAGAAGTCTCAGTACCTACTATTGGAAACATTTTAAAGCAATTACTTTGGGGCTACATTCCTAGCTCCCCACTCACACTCAGCGGTGCCTCACCTACAAGTATGACCATAGACTTCTATGTGACTTATAGGAACAACATGAGCTGTACTGTCAGAGTCCAGCATTTAGCATCAACAATCGAGGATACTCGACAACAGAGAAATTGTTATTTAACTTTCCATCCTGTTTCCTTTGGAGTTGATACTGTGTGCTAAATACTGGAGGTTAGATAAGAAACAAGTCAATGTACTTGTCAGTTCCTTTACATGCAAAAGTAAAAATCATCTTAATGTCAAAAGTGATAAAGTTTATTCTCTCAAGTCTAGTTTTCCTGCAGCTACACACACTCTGACATTTCTATTATTTTGGGAGTGACAAAGCTTATTTTTATCTAACTGTTTTTACAGACAAGAAATAATACTACAGTCCTCATCTGGGGGGAAGAAACTGTGACAGTTAAAAATATACTTTAAAAAAACAACACATACTTAAAAAACAGAACTGCTGAACAAGAAGACCAAGAGCAATAGATCAAAAGAATTGGCGTAGCTAGCTTCATTGAACTCAATCATGCAGTCTGTTTTTTTACAGGGATGGTTTATTGTTGTCTCATTTAGTTTTGCTTTGAGCTGTTAAGCAAAAACTTTCAACAAAGTAAAATGAAGGCACATACCCTTTCCATAGCAAAACTTATCTTGTATCTTGCAAACTTAAGGCAAAATTTCAGTGGGAGTAAATTTGCACAGTTTCACTACCTTTAGTATCACTTCAAATTATCTGAGCATCAGACTCCTTCTGCAGATGTTATCAAAACACATTATGAAATGTTACAATCCCTGTGAAAGAGGCAACTTTCTGTTAGAAGTGATCAACTTTATACAACAAGGAAAGCAATCTTAGCTTCTTGTTTCTGGGTCAACAACCATCTTTGGTCCTTTGCTTTGTAAGTTTACTGTAACAGACAGACCCTATAAAAAGTAGTTGAAGAGTCTGGCTTAAAGTCCACTGATGTGAGACAATCTTTGTAAGTCGCTGGGAGCAATAAAGTACAGAGCTCTGAAGCACAATTCCTTTTAAATCTTTACCTCAATCTTTTGTGGAATCAAGCATGGACTTGATACTTGAGGAACTCCTAATTGTCCGAAAGAGTTAGACCCACAGGACAGAACTAGGCCAGACCCTGCAAAATGAAGCGTTAGAGTCCGATCAGTAAATCTGTGAGCAAAAGCAAAGCACTGTAACATTCCAACAAGCAAAATATCACAACCAAGTAGCTCAAAAAAGGACGTAAGGTGTCCCATTCCAAAGTCCCTGAGGCCATAGGCTTCTGTTTTGGTCTTATGCATCATGTTCAGTAAAGGCATGAAGTTCCCTGGGACAGAAGGAACATGGAGTGATTTAGTTTGCAAGGCAAGTAGCTTAATCACAGAATGGTAGGGGGCCAAAGGGACCTTTGGAGATGACCTAGAGGCCAACCCCCCCTGCCAAAACAAGGTTCACCCACAGCAGGTTCAACAGGAATGCATCCAGGCGGGTTTTGAATGTCTCCAGAGAAGGAGACTCCACAACCTCTCTGGGCAGCCTGTTCCAGGGCTCTGGCACCTCCACAGTAACAAAGTTTTTCCTCATGGTCAGACAGAATTTCCTGTGTTCCAGTTTGTGCCCATTGCCCCTTGTCCTGTCGCTGGGCACCACTGAAAAGAGCCTGGCCTCATCCTCTTCACACCTACCCTTTAGATATTTATAAGCATTGATGAGATCCCCACTCAGTCTTCTCTTCTCCAGGCTGAATAGATCCAGGTCTCTCAGCCTTTCCTCTGGAGAGAGATCCTCCAGTCCCTTGATCATCTTTGGAGCCCTCCACTGGACTCTCTCCAGTAGTTCCTTGTCTGTCTTGAACTAGGGAGCCCAGAACTGGACACAGCACTTCAGATGTGGCCTCACCAGGGCAGAGTAGAGAGACAGTATGACTGCCCTCAACCTGCTTGCCACGCTTTTCATAATGCACCCCAGGATACCCTTGGCCTTCTTGGCCACAGGGGCACATTGTTGCCTCATGGTCAGCTTGTCCACTAGGACTCCCGGGTCCCTCTCTGCACAGCTGGTGTCCAGCAGGTCAACCCCTAACCTGTACCGGTGCATCGGGCTACTCCTCCCTAGGACCAGGACCCTACACTTGCCCTTGTTGACCTTCATTAGGTTTCTCTCCACTCAACTCCCTAGCCTGTCCAAATCTGTGAGTGCCTGTGCATTGCACAACCAATAGCAATGTGGAACTTTCAGCATGTTCTCCGTGTCAGCATATTTCTCCAGCTCTTACAGAGACAGATTTACCTACTAATATGATTGTAAAATCCCAGCCACAGGCAACTTGTTTTACACAAAAGCCGGACAAGGCAGTGCACAAAGTAAAATGCAGTACATCCTCTGTGTGATTCAGTCCCAACTGCCCATCTTTGTTATGGCCACAGACAAAGAGTTCTCCTGTACCTGAAAGAAAAAAACAAAACAACAAAAAAGAAATCACGCTCCACTTCACAGACTAAAGAGACAAACGTAGATGCCATGAGATCCTGTGACAAATAATGACAGTGACTGTGTGTCATTTTAGGTACTGCAATCGAGCAAAAAGAAAGCGAAACAGTTATTTCTGATGCATCAGAAACACCTCTGAGTAAGAACAGCTATGGAGAGTTGGGTTTGTTACGGGAGACAATCCATATGGTAATACAGGCACCTCTCACTAAGATCCATGATGAAGTTTTTCCCTGTTCACATCTGTCTGTATCCCTTCTTTCCCATAATTAGCTATGGCATACACAGAACCTTTCAAAGGCCAGATACTATCTTGGGCTTCTTACCTTAAAACTTCTCAAGATTGAATAATCTCCCTCTTGACTCCTCCCTCCCAGCCCCTCCCGCCCTTTCTACAGAAAAACTGACTGCTTTATATGAAAAGATGTTATACAAAACAGGTTAAGACACAGTCCCTACATAGACAAAAGGTAACCACAGAAGATAAGCAAAACAGGAATTTCCCTAATTTCCCCAAAATACTGAGTTAATTGGCATGGGAGAAACCTGTTTTGCAACTAAAAACGGGTACTTGCTCAGAAACAAGCCACAGACAGGTGGCAGCACCAAACCAACACGGGAACATAGGGAAAAAGAAATGTGTTTAGAAGTCATACGCTCCTTGCTAGTGCAATGTTTTTACCAGTGATAACTGCAGAATGTCCCCCTCCTCCAGTAATGCTTTTAATGTCTTGACTTTTGCAGGAAACATCTTTCAGTGACTGAGGTACCAGCACATCCTCTTTATGACCAAGACCAAGTTGTCCATAGCTGTTTGCACCCTTCAAATGCACACAGAAAAATAATACATTTTAAAAAAAATAATAAGAAGAGATAGACATCTGCTCCTAAAAGCAAACAAGCTTATCAAGGACATGTCACAGGTTAACCTCCCAGTATTTGCTCCTGAAGATCCCAAATGGCAGTCTTCATTCTTACTGCTGTCACACAGGACCCCCAGAATTAAGACCAGGACTGTCCTAAGTTTTCTGTCATTAAGCCTGCCTTTGCAACCCCAGTATTTGAAGAAACGTACCAGAATATATCCTGAAAAGACTTTAACTACAGGCTAACAGTTACAAAGGAAGAAAGCATCATCATCAGGATGATTACCACCTGTTTAATTTTAATGCTAACAATCCCCACTCATCACTAAGATCTTATTCATGCCAATGCATTCTGGCAGTCCACCTCCAAAACGAGATCAGAAAGACATGCTACCTTATTCTGGAACCTAAGCAAGTAAAACAGAAACGCTTATCCCTCATTAGCTAAGTCTTTTAACTTAAAGCAGTCAAAATGGAAATATACCAATTATAAGTAAAAAATTATAACCACTAAACCAATTATAAAAAGCAACCCCTGATAACGGAGTAACATGTCACGAATTTCTTAACCAATTTAAGCTCTATTAAGTAAGTGCCCAACAGTTCAAAAAGCAACCTTCATTCATGAAGGTGGATTCAGTAACTTTCCTAGCCCACACACTGCAGTAACAGGCAACACTCAACACCCACATTGCCCACAGCTGCTGACCCCCGGGGGGGTGGTCCTTCCCTTCCTCACCTGTGAGGTGGTGAGTCTTTCTGCTCTCTATTTGCCATCCCCAATGCAGCACCTGGTGTGTTTTAAAAGGACACATTTAGCAATAAACACTTCGTACCTACAGAAACACCGACATTTCTGACGAAACCATTTGGCTGCTCGCCTCAGCCCATGGTTAATGGGTGGATGAGATGTCAGGATTCGAGCTCAACAGGCAGATCGAGATGTTGTCTCACTGCCACTACTACTGGCAGACAGTTTTAGAGCATGCTACTACTTAACAGACATGATTCTTTTTAGAAGGCTTGTCACAAGCTCTCGTTTTAGCCTTTGACTTTGCAGTGAATTTTCAAGTCTTCAAAACCAGGCAGGCCGAGATAAGGTGCAGAAGAAAAACAGGTGCCTGAGGAACCGCAAGCCACACACAAGTGTCCATCCTAGCGCTCACGTACCTGTCTTCATTTACCCTTCCAAGACTGACGGGTTATTGCCAAACACAGCTACCGCAGAGCAAAACGAGCTCACACAGAAAAGAGATACCCATTTAGTGGCTCTTAGACCCCTTTTGCTCATCAGGTAAAATCACCGTTCTGATTAACCACCACCAAAAAAAAAAAAAAAAAAGCGTCTTATTTCTTTCTAAGAGCTCAGGATTTCATCCCAGGCCACACACTCGCAGTGACTCGCGCCTCCACCCGTCCCCCTCGCCTCCGCGGTGGCAGCAGGCCGCCACTCTACCTCCTTCCGCCTGGGGGTGAGCGACGCCCCGGCCCCCGGGCGCACGGGATCGGGACAGGACGCAGCGCAGCCCCGGCGGGACACCCCTCGGCGAGGGGAAGCCGCGGTCTTCAGCTGCAAGTCTTCGGCTTCCTCGCGAAGCGGCAAAGAGCCGAGGAGCTGCCATGAGGGCGAATCACCACAACTTTACCACAGCGTTCTCTTTTTTTTTGGGGGGGAGAGGGAGAACGTTGGGCCTCCCGAGCCCGGCAGCAGCCCAAGGGAGGGCGAGCAGCGGGGCTCCGCGTCCAGCCCGTCGCCCGCTGAGGGCCGCGGTGCTCCGCGGGCAGAGCCGCCATTTCGCGTCCCCGTGGCAGAAGAAGCCCCCCCGCTCCCTCCGGCCCCGCTCACCGCACGCTTACCCACGCGAAGAGCGAGGTCTCCATGGTGCCGGCGGCCCCTCGCCCTTCCCGCCGCGCCGCAGGCTGGGGAGGAAGAGGCGGGACGGGGGCGGGCTCCGGCAGAGCCCCGCCTCACCCGAGCCACGGCGGCCAAGGGCTCTGTGGGGAGAGAAGCCGGTACTCCAGGGCGGCAGCGCCTTTAGGGCTTCGCCTGACGAGTTCCGTCAGGGGCGGGAAGGGCGGGGGGCACCAATTGAGCCCCTCAAAGCCCTCGGGAGCGTTTGGGGGTCGGCTGTGGTGAACAGCTGCCTCCCTGATGGCACCCCGTAGGCCGGTACCTGTACTCCCCGGGAGGATCCAGCCCGGGACGCCGCTTTCACGAAAAACTCCCCAAAAGCTGAGGGAGCCCCGCGGACGGCGGGGGAAGCACCCGCCAAGGCCGGGGAACTCTTCCTCAACACACCCGTTTCAACAGGGAAAAAAAAAAAAAAAAAAAAAAAAAGATTAAACCTTTAAAAAATAAGGGGAAAACAAGTCACTCCTCAAATAAATACAGACAGTTCCCAATGTAATTCAGTCACACGGGTGGAACATCTGAACCACAGCATAAAACATACAAACCCTCAGTCAGAAATGAGTGCATTGTGTTTATTGCTACAGTGCTGAAGTAAAGGGCTAGGGTTTTTTGCTTCTAATAATTACCAACAAGACATTTATTCCATTGACATTTAAAGCCTCCACAATAGTTTAAGATATTTAAATTATTACTGTTCTACATAGCCAGAAGGTTTGGATGTGTGAAGCCAAACATACTTGTTGTTAACGCCATGGAAATGCATCTTCTCTTTCTTTACAGTTTGCTTAATTTTTTGCTACACAAGCGCAAATAAAGATACAATTTCTGGTTTTCCAAAGTATTTCAAATTAGGTGCTAATTTAGCAAGTATAAGGTTTCCTACTTGAAATGTATACGTAGTTCAGACAAAGATTTAAAGTAACACAGATGTATGTATATTTCAACAACATAATAATCCCAACGTTTTTAAAAATGCAGCTGAATATTAACTGTTATCACAGAAGCAGACAAAATAGATCCTCCCTTACTACTCACTTATAAGTTTTCTTCTTCAGAAAGACAAAGTTCCTAAAAATCTATTTTAAAGTGTAACGTAAGCTGTAAATGTTGTAGACCATATTTCTATGTCTTAAATGTTCCTAAAAAAAAAAAAATGAACAGTTATGGTGGGTTAATAGTCACAAAAAAAAAAAAAAATCGATCTAGACTTGATTTAAACAGTGAATATACTTGGAAAGATTAGGCCAGCGATTGCCTATGGAGCAGATGTGGCCTACTAGAAAGCATATGAAACTCAAACTGATTTTCAAGCACAGAGGTTCATGAAAGTCCTTTCAAGTTCTCAAAATCCTGGACTAGCATCTCCAGTGTATTTCAGATTTCAGCCAATTTTTCCCAGCAACCTTCACAGCTGCAAATTCTGGCTTTCTGATAAGCTCTACCTATGAAGAATCAGTGCCTAGCATGCTATTAAATACACCCTGCACATCACAGATCTTCCATTCAAATGTTTCCCATCCTGTAGATACATTCATCTCATTGGCAGGGCCAGCAGAAACAGCAGCGGGCGCAGCTTTGTGCAGCTATGCTGGATGCTTGAAACTATGGAGCCCCAAAAATTGCAAAGGTTGCTACTATGCGATAGAGACAATTCAGCAGGGCACTGCTTTCCACTACCTGTAAAGTGCTCTTTGGAATTAGACATACTTTATGCTACAAGGTAGTTCGTTGCATTCGTAGCCACAGAATTCCTATGAAATGCTCGGGCCTTTCAGTTATCATTTGCTTGATGGAGGATGAAAGTGTTCAGGCCTAGTAAAGAAGAAACAAAACATACCTTTGTGCAGCTTGTGCAGGCCAATAAAGTGACAGAGTAATCACTTAGGATACTTAATCTTAGAAAACAACAGACTAGACTATGAAATTTGGTGTTATTTTAGAAACAATGAAACTATTTTGAATATTAAATTGTAATTTGGAAATGGTTTTAGGCATTGTGCTAAGTCAGTACCCGATGGCTTGCTATTGTTTTTGCTAAATTAATTCAATTGGGAAAAAGGCAAATGGTATTTCTGTAAGGAAAGGTCTTACCTCAGGTGCAACATCAAGCACGGCAACAAAAATCCTGATACTCTGAGCTGAAGGCAATCTCTTAAATAGAATTAGGACTTCATGCAACAGCTCTGTATCTCTGCCTAGAAGCATGCCAAACAGCACACTTGAAATTCTTTGGGGGCAAGAATGATCCCTTTGAAAGCTAAATTTGACCCCTCAATTTTATCATTGTGAACCTCCCGCTATTTGCGTCCTGATGCCTGCTTTTTAATCATTCAGGTTTTAAACTTAGTAGCCCAGACTTAGAAGCACTGATTACTATAGCTGTTATGCTAGAAAGTCTGCAATGCTATAAAATTAGTAGCATAGACTACTAGAGTCAGAAACTGAGATTTCCCTGCAGCAAATTATTCCATTATTGCCTCATAAGCCACCTTCTGTAGCATCTGATCCCAGCCCTGATCCACAGACCACACTTTGCTCCAGTCTAGCAATTTCTCTACTCCTCCACCAGCTTCTCAAAGGCAATTCCAGGCCTTTTTTTATCGAAGGGGGATGGAGGAATACAAGAAGGGGTTTTACGCAGAGAAACAAGATAAAGCAATTACCCTTTTGGGCCACTCACTCTTCCATTTGTAAAGGAGAGAGTTCTGCATACAACACATTACATGCCTTGAAAGAAATCAGTAGGGCAAAGAAAAAAAAAGTTGCACCACAGTGCTGACGGGGGTGTTAAACTTCCAGCTGCTTGCCCATCTTGCTGAGGGCGTCGCTGACAATGTCCAGCTCATGACGCAGCTCGTTCACCACGCTAGCAATGCTCTTCATGTCTTTCAGGATCTGGACGCTTTGAGTATATGGATTGTACTTCACGCCAAATGGGCGCTTGATGGTTTTTGCAAACTCTCTAGTCAAGTGAAAAAAGAGAGGGAGTTATAAACAAAATGCAAATGCCTCCTCTATATGCAGTCAGTATCGCTAACCACTTTTCTAAACTACTTCCTTTCTTTAAAATAGCAGTAATTGTTATACAGTTCATCATCTTTCCCACCCAGTACACAAAAGACCAAGCAAATATTAATCTCGGCTTTCCAACCCCATGAAAAATAATTATAAAACTGTGAGAAGAATACAAGGGTTTGGCGCTGCTACTGAGAGATGCATGAAATCAAACCTGCTTTTATAAATCAGGGGGGAAAAAAACCCAAACACCTATACCTCATCTTTTCCTTTGCTTCTTCAAAACTTTCAGAAACAAAGTAAACCTCCTGGAAAGTTGTAATGAGACATTCTTGCTTGCAGGTGACCTTTGGATCAAAAGGCTTGACTTTGGCACTGCCAGAGAGTGAGTGCTGGTAACATAATTATGCGTCATCATGTGTCAGAGGAACATCACCACCCAAATAATCCACAAGGAAGATGACATGAGGTAGAATGAAGAAAAAAAGATTAAGTGAGACCATATTTAGTGCATTCCTTCTTAAAATTTTTGTCTGTGGATGAACAGCAGTTAAAGCTTAACAAACAGAGTAACTCTTAACAGTCATATTCTGCCAATCCCAGAAAGGGATTCCTCAGACACGAGGCTCATGTGTAAACAAAAGCAATATTTTCAGAATCTGGTTAAACCAGTAGAGCTTTATACTGAAAATAGTTACTTGGAACCTAACGTTAAGAAATACCCATCATCTAATGCTTCCTGTGAAAGACATGGGAGCTGCTCAGCATATGTCCAAAAGCAGACTGCCCAGTGATTATTGCCACAGTGAATTTGCTCAAATTTGCTAGGAGGTTTCAAAAGAAGGATTTCTACAGTTATACATCATAAAAAACAGGGCAAAACAGTGACAATAATAATCAGGTAAAAGCAAAGAAAAGAGGTAAATAGGCAGTAGATGTTCTTACCTTGAGCTCACTAATTGAAGAGAGCAAGCCAGCCCCATAAACTCGTAGCTGTCCCTCTTGCTTGCACAAGCCAAACTCTACAGTGAAGAAGTAGCACTGAAACAGAGAAGGGAGTGAAATAATTCAGCCTTCAGCAAAGATGCTGTGGTGAGCTAGATGGGGGCATTTCTATTTGTACGTAGTGTCAATATCAGCAAACCATTTCTTTCATAACTGGCATCAATTATTTTTCATCTAAATTTAATTTTCATCTTAAAATATTTTTGCCAAAGCATCCAGAAACTGATATCCAGGAAATAAGATTTATTTGTATTATTTTAATTTCTTGGCTGAAAAGTATCTAATGCTACTGCTTACCACATTCAATGGAAGCACTGTATCATTTCAATTCATTCTACACATTAAAGAAATATATTATTTTTTAAATAATTGAATCACGTTCCCAGAATTAAAAAGATTTTGTTTGGAAGAAATAAACCATAGAATTCCAACCTGCCATGAGAAATTGCACCCTTACTTGACAGCCAAGTGAAGAAAATTACCAATCACATCAACCTTAAAATCTATCTTTTCCTAGTGTGGAAAATTGTTATTTGCCCTAAAAGTCAAGAACTAGTGAAACACATAGGTCTAGCAGCTGGTGTGGCTAATGTTAATATGACACTTCAAATTTATTTGATGGAGTGGGATGAGCACAAAGCTTTCAGTGGGATCACCAGGCACTGAAACACTCACTGTTGCCAGTTTTTGGACAGCCTCATCTGATGCCCCGAGTGATGCAAGACCAATTTCCTGGGAGAACTGAGCAAAACTGGGTTCAGCCAAAAGAGGGACATGGCCTAGGAGCTCATGGCAGGTATCACTGGAAAAAGAAACAAAACAAGAACTCTCATGATCTGTATTTGTGGTAGAGTGAAAAAGCAGCACCACCGAACAGATATAATGTCTTGCCTTAAAACTATTTAATATACAAAAGACAGAAAAGTGTCACTCATGTTCAACTGAAAGCAATTGAGCAGGTCATATCAGCTCTACATAAGCATATAAACTCAGATTTTCAAATGAAGCTGTGTAAAATTAAGATCTGAGCTCCACATCTATGAGGCAAATGAATACTAAACATACTCTGCGCACAATGACATCAGTAAGAGCTCTCCAATAACATGCTGTACTTCTGAAAATCCTGTACTTATGAAGGTGACACTTGAGCATGCTAAAACTTCATTCCATTCAGCATGAAGGATGATTCTGCAACACCTTAAAAAAAAGTTTTCTTCCTGGTGTTCTTGAACTGCTTTTAAGTAGCTTGGCCCTGGGCAGTGAGATTCAAAACTCGCTCTCAAGTTCTACCCCAAGATTAAATGACTCACGGCTCTGGTGTATAGAGAGGGTCCGAGCTGTGTCTAACATATTGAGTGCAGTGAAAAACTCTGAATGCTAATCCTGCCAAGAAGTCTCTGGGTGACAGATATCCAGCAACAGGGCGAATGGTGAAACCTGTGCGTTCTGAAAAGGAACGGAGAAATTGTTTAACGTAGAATTGCACAATGTCGTCACGTTTCCTGCTACAACTAGGGCTGTAGCACTACCTTGGCTCAAGAGCACGTGGGAAAATTAGGCACAATTAGAAAAAGCAGACCTAAGCTTGAGAATGACCAACGTTTAGTAAAAACATCCCTACCTCTGTGTCAGCAGATTTCATACAATTCCATGCCTAGAGCCAACACAATACAGCTAGGTATCTCTTTAGACAATCCTAACAGTCTCTTCAGAGGTAGCATTGCACCTCAAATGTCACCGTTTGTATATATTCAAGACACAATACATTAAAACACAGATGGCCAAAAGGCCTCTTAAGGGACCAGAATGAGTACAAGCAAAAGCAACGAAGGATGTTTTCTTGTGCCCACAAAATAGCAGTGTGCAATGGACCCAAGTTCCTTTTTGTGTAAGATTAGCACACTACCTTTCAGGAAGTGGGACACATCTTCCAGCTGGGGGATATTGTCTTCCCTGTATCCACAGTATTTGGTGAGCAAGGGTAAGTTTTTAAGATACTCTCTGCAGGCATGAGTCGGGTAAAGCTTGTTAAGCTCTCGGTACACAGTCCCCCAAGTCTTGATCTCCTCCTCAGTGAATTCAATCTTGGGAATTGGGTCACCACTACAAGGAGAAGAGGAAGAAAGGACATTCCTTGGTAAATGGCTAATAACGGATGACTCATTTACCTACTATTATTATTTAACATCTATACGGCTGTGACACCTGATCAGGGCACATTAGGCACTGTCCAATACACAGTGAGATCTGGTCTATGCCCTGGAGAGCTTTTAGTCCAATGGCTTGCTTGCTTTCCCACCTAAATCAACTGACAGGAATCTTTGCATTGACCTCACTGGAGCCTAAAATCTTTGGTTCTGTAAACAGTTTCTTAGGTATTTAATACCGAGAGCAACATCTGAAATACCTGCATAACCATTACAGCTTCAGGAGCTGAGAGGAGCTGTTGGGCTTCCCTCTCTGCCATTACGTTCCATTACCTTTCTGATTTGTTTTAGAAAAAGAGAATCCCCTAAATTAACAGCACATTGCGTGGAAGCAGCTAAATATACACATAAGGTAAAAATCATACTTCTATGTAGGGGAGACAAGCATCTGTCTGAACATAGTAACTGTAGTCCATTTCTCCTACTTAGCCCTCAGGATCTTGATTAAAGTGGATTATAGCAAGGGTGTGACCTAAAGCCCACTGAAAGCAATGGGAATGTTACACTAAGCTTCCACTGCCAGCCAGGTAACCAGCACGGCAAATGCTTTCCCAAGGGAATCTCCACTAATAACACATTAATAGTAACTGGCTCTGTGCTGTGGTAACCAGTTGCATTAATACACAATGCAATAGAGCTCTAGATACCCACCATTTCTAGGTCATTTCCAATTGAGGAACTTGGCATCTAAATTCAAGCAGGCAACAGCAACATGAAAACCATGTTTAGAAAGAATTTGCAGCACTGGGCTATGAAACGCTTACTGCTTTAAGAGCTCCCTCCCCCAAGCAGCCTCTCTGAAGACAGAGGCTCTTCAAGTTTCTTTTCACAGAAAACTTCTTATCTACACATCACATACACTAGTTTGAACCAGGAAAGAAAACTCAAGTATTAACATTTGCCCAGAGAGTTTACACTCAGTGGTCAATGGGTTTTGCCTCCCCTCCCTCTCTTTCACAAAGGATCTACCCTAGTCAGGTCAGTGCGTCCTGGCAGAAGCAGCTGTGCGAGAGGCGTTGTCCACTCTCTTCCTTTGTTGCACCCATTTCCAGAGAAGCAAGGAGGGACCACAGAGTGAGTCCAAATGCACCACGCTGCAGGAAGCCCATGCTGGCATCACTGCCCGTCTGAGGATCAGCGCTGCCGCAGATACCGTAGTGACCGAGCAACCATAAGCTGATACTCAGGCTGATCAGACGCCCAGGGAGCTGTAAGACAGCCTAGATCTACCTTTTAATCTTGTCTTATATCTCCCTTCATTTCACCCCTCCAGCTCTGATTCCCAAGCCAAGCATGTCTTAGGGACATCTGAGGCCAGGGAAGGTGAACTCCTGCCACTCCACTCTGCTATTATTTCAAGGCACCCAGAAGGCTTATTCTGGAAGAAATCGAGCTTACTGTTTGTAGTTCATAGCCAGGTCTGCAAAATACTTTCGCCTCTTGCGATAAACATTGTCTTTGAAACCCTGGTGGATGGAAGGAGAAAACCAAAGTTAAATGAATTTCCAAGCTGTAGTAAATAAATTAATTTAAAACAAGACACGTGAAATTTCTTCAGTTGGGAAATATAGAAGTATGCTGTCTAAAAATGAGAGGGCAAAGCAGGAACCTCATAGCTGTAGTCTCAAATGTTTAATAACTGTGAACTAAGCAAATACTCCAATTCAAAGTAAGGATCAGCAATTTTATACGTGCAACTATATTTTTGGTAGATAAAGATTTCTTTTAGTTGTATCAGTATTTATACAAATTTTGTTACTTGCTTGATTACTCTAAATTATAGAACAAATTGCCCATTTGCACGACCTAAGTACCAATTTGTTTGCTCCAATTACAGTAAGAAAGAAAGAAAGAGGAGGAACCAAGCCTGTCTCACAACAGCTTTTTTGTTTTTTCCTTTCTTTTTCCTTTTGTTATTAATTTGTATGCATCCACTCAGGGCCCAGACGTGGAGTCCTCACATGAGTAAGCCTTGCAGAAAAGCACAGGAGCTGAATTCACTGACAGTCTTGCCTCAACTAGGAATAAAGACATGAAACCCCCAAGAGAAGATGCTCAGACCCACAGAGGAGCCGTTGAGGGGAAAGAGAGGGAGGAGGAAAAGCTGCAATTTTTTAAAGTAATCTCCACAAAGTATGTTTTCCCAAAGGATTAGGTGTAGGGGGGGAAAAATACTTACTGGATGGTCAGCATCCAAATCGGACCCGTACATCAGCACTCGGTTTGCACACTTATCCAAATCTGAGATCTTCTTTGGAAACCAGGGAACATTCTCCATGTCTAGGGAACGCACGGAATCCACAAAGTTATTAATAACGCTGAGCATACTGAGGGAGGAAACGCTACTTTCAAGTATGGCTACGGCGGTTACAAGCGAAATCTATAAATTAAAAGGGCATGAATAAGACAAGGGAGTCCACTGCCTATCTGGCACCAGCCTACAGCTCACACTTCCTCCTCTGTCACTGCCACAGTCTGCCTACAGAGCACAGCCAGCTCCAAGCGTCCAGGGGAGGAAACAGTTAATACGGGTTTTCTGTGGCCCTTACTGTTACTACTGTTAATGTTAGAGTAGTATCTAGAGGCTGTCACTGAGACAAGGCCTCCTTGTGCACAGTGCTGTGTGAAGCTTCTCGGGTGCAAAGTGTGCAAAGGAGCAGAGGAGCGATTTGCCTGTGGTGCCTGGGCAGAGCGGGAGCAGGTTTGAGTGCTCTCATCCCGCTTTACTGACCATGGGAAATAAATGTTGCTCTGTGGTTATGTACCTCAGAAGCACCCAGCTTTGCTGCGGAGGTTTGTAGGAGAAGGAAGAGGAGGAGGCAATTTCAGCCCTGCGGCCTTAGAGCGGTGCATCATTACAGTTTTGCTACTAATTTTTTTTTCCTTTTTTTAGCCCAGGAGAGTTTATAACCAAGCTTTTGGCAGAGTGGTTAATACACTGTTTTTCTGCCCTGATGCTCTTCCGTTTTCTTAAAAAGGACAAGGGGAGTGTTTAGATTGAAATTTCCCTTACTTAGGGCTAAAGTGAAGCAGTTTTTATCCAAGAGACACCATATCTCACTTTCCCCCACCTACCAGCCTGTGCCAAGCACAGTGGCTGAGAAATACGTGGAACCAACCTCCTGCTGCCCTGAACTTTAGGCATCTCTTTAACTAGAAGCAAAGGTAAACAGGACGTGAAACATCCTAAGGTTAAAAGGCACCTCTTTCACACTAATACAAGTAACTAGTTACCATAAGAAGTGGTAAAAAAAAATAAATAAATCAATAGCTACATGAGGAAATTGCAGAATCCATCTCCCACTCTCACCAGTGTCTGAACCGAACCGGGACCTGTCATCATGGTGTACAGTCCCTAGCCAAGCCCCGTATTCAGACTTTGCCCACATTGGCCTGCGTGGGTACAGGGACTCCCATTCACGCTGTTGCGCTGTGCTGAAAAGGGACAGGAGCACAGATAATGAACAGGCAATTTGCACTAGCCTGTCACAGCCTGTATTCCTCGGTGACACCAGCCAGCGCAGCCCTGCTCATACCAACCAAACTACACTCACTCACAACACAGAAGCATAAACCTGGGAGCTACTGATTGAAAACACTACACAAATGCAGATGTGGACACCATACAAAGATTTCAAACCAACACTTCGAGAAGTGCAATTTCATCAGAACTGCCTTTTGTACTTACCGTCTTCCTGGACATTGAAATGCTCTGTCGGGTTCATAGAGACAACGTTGACATGGGATTTCAGGAGCTGGAAGATCTCATTCAGTTGTTCCCTGTTACTATCACAGTCCACAAAAATCTCAAACTCAGAATTTCGTCTCTTGGACTTCCGTGACTCAATGTGTACCAAATTTACATGCTTCTCCTGTTTTGCAAGAAGTAATGTTTTCAAACAGATTGACTAAAAACTAAAATTTGGTTTTCAAATTAATATTCACCACCTTTGTGAAGCTATTTTAGTTAATTGGATCCCTTGATAGCAGTTTCCTTATTGGAGCGGGGGAGAATGGTTTGATTTTAAAAAGCCTCCTATTCAGAAGAAAATGAAAGAGAACCTGTGTTCTTTCAATTTCATTTACATTCAGGAAGCCCAGAAAGACACAGTCGGGAGGTTTAAATTCATAGACGTTTTTCTTTCATCCCTCCCATAGGAAGCTGATTAGCAACTGGGGCTGGGGAAATTCACCAAAATGCCAATCAAGTCACCATATAATTATCTCACAAGCAAGCAAGGGATTTAAAGGCACTAGTTCTCAAGGCATAAATTTCACTTTTCTTTTATTTGAAAAATTATTTAATCATATGTCTTATATCAGGAACACAAGGAAAACCCCAGGCTAAGACATGCAGGGCCAGGTAACAGAGCGCAGTGGCACCGCACATATTCCTCGTACAATACCAGCCCAGCAATCAAAGGCATGTGGTTGTGCAGTTGCAATTCCTCTGTCACCCTCAGTCCAGCCAGGCAGGGTGACAAGGGGACTGGACTCAACCCAGTGTGGGTCAGCACCCCAAGCATCTACCTGCCATCGGCAGGAGCTTCAGACCCACCTCTTACATGCAGTAGAAACAATGAGTGCCAATCCTCTTTACACGAGGGGAAAAGACAAAACTCTCTCAGTCTTTAGTACGTGCATTTTGTGAAGATTTTTAGCCAGCCAGTATCTAATTTCTGAGGCAAAAATTTGCTTTTGTGGGTAATTTTGTGTGCAAAGTGGGAGCCAGGTTAGGAATGACATCCTTAAATAAATGGATGCAATTAATTCTAATGTGTTCCAAAACTATCCTTACAAATTAAAAATACACAGCTGCTGTAGCAATGTGATTATTACACACCTGAAAGAGTTTTAATGCTTTTACAAGTCCTCCAACTTCATTCTTCAAGGAAAAAATGATGGCTGTTCTTCCTCTTTCAGACGCATGGTCTTCATTCTCTTTATTATCGTCAATCATCATGTAGTTTGACTTATTTAACTAAATGCAAAGAACAAAAAGATTGTTTTGAATAGCTAGCAATGCAAAAAGCATAAAGTTTTACATTTCTGTTTGACTTGGAGTGATATTGTGCTTTGACTGATCAACTACAAAAGGAAAGATGCCAATTAAATCATTCACAGTAACAGAGATAAAGTTAGGCGCACGCAGAATCTGTGAGAACTGAGGATGAAATACTGAGGGGTTTTTTTTCAGTTGAATGATTTTATAGACATCTTTAGCCATTCTCTAGGAAGCATAAAATGTTTTCAAAGTATAGTTTATAATTAGCATTGGTGTTTTTTTGAGAGGGAAAGGAGCTATAAGATGTCAGCATAAATAGTAAGTTGAACAAAATGCTTGTTAGCAAATTTGATGAACATCAGTAAAGGGAATCATCCAAAACCTGTACAAAAAGATGGATCAGCATTTAGTAGATCAGAACTGAAAAATCATTGCCTTCCTCTCGCTACATAACTGCAAAGCACTGCTTTTACAGAGAAAGGAGACAAAACCTAAGGAGTTAAAACGTCGTGCTGACCAGAATCTGTTGACTATAGAGACAGTCCCACTCTGATCAAACACAACCAAGCAGTTCCGTCTGTTGGGTTCCCTAATTCACATGCCAAACCCTTATCATAATCACCCAAATCACACACTAATAATTTTCAGACAACCACATGGTTTTATACATTACTTGCGATCACACTCCTGACTCTGTTGAAATCAGTGGATACCACAGACCATATTGTTAGCCACATGTAGCCAAGCCATAAATAGAGAGAATATAGAAACGATTAAGAACACAGAAAATGAAGAAAAAATACAAGGCTTAGAAGCAGAGGCTCTCTCTCATACGTCTTCAAACCTTGCAAAAAGAATAAAAAAAGATGAGATTACTGAAGGAGCCAGTGAGAAAGAGGAAAGGAACAATGAAGGCAAGTTATTGTGATTTGCAATTATTTTTTATTTGACAGAAGTTTTAAAGAGACAACTATCTGATGACAACTTATCCAGAATGCAAAGAGCAAAAACAAAAAAATACTCAAAATGCAGCAGTTCTGTTGATTCCCTTCGACAGTCTCTCCAACTTCAACCTCTTTAAAATGGATAATACTGTACAGCTAAATATTTCCACCTACATCTGTTTAAAGATAAAAAGCAGATTTTACCTATCTTTTGTCAATCTTTCAGATTGAGAAGATAATCTGCCTAACAAAATAACGAAATTAGCTCATTTCAAATTGAATGGTTTACAACAAGGCAAATATTTGATGCTACTCTAAGAAAGGTTTCAAGCAGGTTACTAGCTGTGAGCTCTTCAGGGTGCAGAAGTGGTATCTCAGAATCACAGAGTCACCTAGGCTGGAAAGGACCTTTAAGATTGAGTCCAAACATCAACCTAACACTGCCAAAACCACCACTAAACCATGTCCCTAAGCACCCCATGGAACAGGTCTTGCTCCAAGCCCACTGACGCTCGTGGAAATATAATCTCTGGATTTCTGACTTGGTCCCCATCTCTAATGAGCTGTCAATATATGATGAGCCTGGACCGCAGTGGCAGTCCATCACACCATTTCTGATCCAGCAAAGCCACTGATCTCCATCAGCTTGAGTCCAGACAAATTGTCTGCTGAAAGTGTGAGACGGGGCCCAACGCAGGTTCTACTGACCAGCCTGCAGGTTTCACGGCTCGCTTCAGCACGCACCTGATCAGGATCACAAGAGCCAGGAACAGACACTGAGCAAGAGTACTCCAAGCAGAGAAGAAAACACTAATAACCCCACAATTACATATAGGTTGTTGGTTGCTTTCTCAAGTGTAGAGATAGCCATTTATGTGAGCCAAATCCTACTCGGATGATACTGCTGTAGAAAAAGCTGGGTGCAAAGAAGTCTCCATTACAAATAGAGTTAGATGGTGGTCTTGATGGCAAAAACTGTTGGGCTGTTTTACATATATGGCTTATAGGCAGCCTGTTGGCTTAATTCCACATTCAGGATCATTGACTTAAGACAAGATCAGCTTATGAGATTTGGCATAGTGGCATGCAATATTATAAGGTGCACGGCTAGGACAAACTACGTGCATTGAAGACTAGTGTTCTTATTTCATATTTTCCTAGTTTAACTAACATTGTGTTTAGGATTAGGCGACAACATTTGTAAAGTCGTATGTTTGAGAGATCAACGAAGAAAATACAACAAAACGCAGTGTGTTCTTACATTAAGTTCTAAAAATTACCCCTAACTTACAAATTTGATGAAAGTTGCAGAAGAGAAATTCAAATGCCTACAATGCTAGATGCACACCACTTACACCTTTAACCCTAAACCAACATTAATCTTTGGCTTTCAATTTAAAAATGGGCTTAAAACAGGTCTGCATTAACGCAGCAATCATTTTGGTACAAGACAAGGGAAAACGATAATGCAAAAATAATTCCTCTCCTCCAACAGCTGCATCTTCACTTTCATTTGATTCTGTATCAGTAACTAAGCTCTAATCAACTCTAACACTTTTCCTTCACATGGTAACACATTGGACCTGGGTGTTTTTTCTTGGGCAGGGGGGATTAATGTTGCATTGATGCTTATTATTAATGATGCAAATCATTAACTGATTTCCCATCAACCTGACTCAAGTCTTAATGAAAATACACAAACACAGGGATACTCTAAAGCCCTTATTTACGTAGATATATAGGTGTCTTCTGGTTAAAGATGACTCCTTTTGGAGCCCACAGCAATTACTTTCTCTTTCCCCCCTTCCCCAAAGAATATTCTCTGTGAAATAGATGTTTGAAGGTGTATATTTTGTGCTTTAATTCTTTATATTAACGGACAGCCAAGATTTAAAATTATCCAAACATACGCATCTAAATGAAATTATGTTTTAGAGCCATAAATTGAAGACCAAACAAATCTTTTAAAAAATGTATTCGATATAGATTGCCATTAATTGTACTTGGTAAAAAGTCTCAACAGGCATTCTATATCCTCCTCCCTCTTCACTTTCCCACTGTCCTTTTGACACAGTTCTTAATAGGGAGGGATAAGGACTTGATCTTATGAGTGACCATGACTAGATGTCCCATTACAGCGAAAATTTTCAGCCACACCAAACATCTTCCTTAGATTTAGTTCTCAGACACCAAACCAAAAGCTGTGCTGAAAAGTTTATTTGGCTTCCAAAGATCTGAAGGATAAGGCAAAACAATCTTTTGTGAAACTTTACTCCGCTACAGCCAGCATTCTTGTCCACATTATTCACTTCTCCCAAGTGAATAATGACAGAACCAGAGGAAATGGTCTGAAGTTGCAGCAGGGGAGGTTTAGATGAGATATTAGGAAGAATTACTTTACTGAAAGAGTGGTCAGGCACTGGAACAGCCTGCCCAGGGAGGTGGCTGAGTCACCATCCCTAGAGGTATTTAAGAAACATGTAGATTTGGCACTTCAGGGTATGCTCTAATGACAGAGATTGTAGGAGGTTTTCTTGTGTGTGTATGGTTGGACTTGATGATCTCAAAGGTCCTTTCCAACCATGAAGATTCTATGATTCTATGAAACTTTACTCCATTACAGGCAGCGTTCTTGTTTTCTCCAAGAATTTTATTGACATTTTAAACTGTATGGTATCAATAATTGTAGCCAACATATAAGCGCTGATTTTATCTCATCTTTGCTGATGTACTAAGCATATTCCCACCGTAATGTGAAATAATCCACTAGGGGATCACTCTGGGCTACATCACACCCTTTATCTTCTAAGCAATAATGCACTAGAAGTTACTTTTGTTCTACCTTAACTTCATCTGCTCGCATTTCAATTTTACCACCTTTTTCCCCCACTTCTGTCCAGAAACAGCACCAGAGATCAGTCCCACCCAATCCCAGCGGTACTGAGCACTCCCACCCATGCCAGAGGAGCACCTCAGGGCAATCACCGCTCTCCAGGTAAGCGGGGTCACTCCCTCCCCCCACACCCCCGCAACCGCTGCTCCGAGAACGGCAACAGCGAGGCGGCCGAGCTGTAACTTCAGAGAAGCCACAGAGAAGGTCCGGGCCCCCCTTCTCAGCACTGCCCCCGGGGCTACTGAGCCCCCAGCCCAGCCCGCACCCCCTCACCTGGCCGGCGGCCTCCCGCGGGCATGTGGCCGCCTCTAGCGAGCCGCCGCGGCGGGGCGCGGGATGCATCGGCGGGACGGGACGGGACGGGACGGGACGGGACGGCGCTCGGCAGCGCCCGGCACCTGCGGCCGCTTTATGGAGGGGGCGAGAGCCGCCCCTAATCACCCTCCGCGGGGGGCGGAGGCGGAGGGGAGGGAGGCGGGGGGAAGCAGCGCCCGCCCCGCCTGAGGAAGGGGCTCGTTAACCCTCTGAATAATCTCCGCTGAAAGCCGGTTATTCAAACACCGCGAGGATGCTCAGAAGCAACCACCGACCGTCCATCATCTCCGCACCCCGAAAAAACAGGCAAAAAGAGAGGTACTTCCCCTCCTGAGTTACACCTCCCTCTACATGAGGGATATAAGCAATAAAGTGTATACATAAAACATAAGATTAAGGGGGAGACAGAGAAGTCGGAGGCATCCCTGCCTATGGCAGGGTGATTGGAACTAGATGATCTTTAAGGTCCCTTTTGTCCTAAACCATTCTACGACTTTCTGTGGGTTTTGCAAACTAACATGTATTTGCACCCCACGGGGTTGAAGAGAGGGAGCATTCGGCTGGAGGAGGCCTGTCTGCCACCATCGTGTCCATGCAGCCTCCTCCCAACATGGGTCTGCTCATTGCAAATTATTATATACATTTTATGTGTAAGAAAAGGCAGGCAAACTGCATAATAAGGTGCGTATATATATACATATAAAGGAAGATTAAGGGGGAGATAGAGAAGTGGGAGGTGTTCCTGCCCATGGCAGGGTGATTGGAACTAGATGATATTTAAGGTCCCTTTCAACCCAAACCATTCTGATTCTATAAATGAGAGGTTGTGAGGGCTGAGTCCACAGCTGAGGGTAAATCAGCAGACTTGCCTGCAAGGCAATGCTTTAGCTACAGGGAATCAGATGGCCCAGGTGAGGAGCTCCCCTAAATGCTCTGCAAAGCTGCTGCAAAAACGCGTGGTGCAGGTTGTAGCCTCAAGGAGAAACACAACGGGTAGATGTATCTAGTTCTTCACTGAAAATAACAGTGTGTTTGTTGCTGTGAAAATAAATTGTGGCACATTACTTCATCTCCAAAAAACTCCTGCACATACAGGAATAACAACTACATTTCAATTAGCAGGAAAGTACATATTTTCATATCTTACATACAGTGTCATTTATTTTCTGTATAGATCTAGACATATGTTTATATGTTAGAAATGAGTGTGGTTTTTAGACTCCAGTAAGCCCAGTCCTCGCTGTCTCCTCTCAGGTCAGATTTGGCAGCAACATTAAGATAAGGGGATTTGTGGTACACAGCAGGAGAAGCCAAAACGTTCCCCAGGAACATAATCCCTTGGAGGCTTTAGGGGTCTGGGGGAGCAGAGATTAATTGTTTTGTGTTGGGCATGGGGCTGTCCAAAAATAGAGATTCTGGTCTTTCGCTACGTTCCTTACAAACCTACCTTTCAAAGAAATGCTCAAAATCAGCAATGACTAGTTTTACCCTAATTTACTCAAGTGTCTGAAAAATCTCCAGTATTTTTCTCTTCAATGCCTAAAATATTGAAATCTTGATTCCAGATAGATCTCTCAGACACTGGTGTAATGGAAATGATAAATTAGACTGACGAAGCCAATACGCAGGCTAACACCTAACCAAGGCAGACATAATCACACTTACACTGACATCTCCAATGATCCTAGAAGACACTGAACTTCAAACAATCCTGTTTCTAAGTTGACAGAAGGTGAGTAGCTCTACCCTTCAGACACAGCACAGGACTGAAAGAGCACAGCTGTAAGTGATGACGTAGCTGGAAAAGCCAGTTTGTTCCAGTTCGCTAGTGGGATATATTTCATGACCAGATGCTTCAATTTTCCCTTCATAAAGAAAATGCGGTATTTATTCACTATACATCTTAGCTCTACAACAGACATTTCACTTCCTTCTTGCAGAATAGATCTCCCCATCAAACAAGCTGACTCAAAAAGCAAACAACTCTTAGGATCTCTACCCGGAATCTTAAGCATATGAGCACTTGATATTAATAATGAATCCGTAAACATGGGCACAGTAAGATATTTATAATAGAATATGACTAATCTGTCAGTTTTCCCTAGCTCAAATGCAGCAATAATAAGAACTAACATATCATTCTGCACATGAGTTTTTTTAAATTACTCACTACGTAGCCCTCTAGAAGCTTTTCCATTGCAGGTAAGCACCTTTTATTTGGAAATCTGGGCTCAGGCTGGGTTTCCAGTACTTCCTGATAGCAACCAGGTTGAAATTCCCGTGCTTTCTTTTCTGTCAAAATGTTGTGCTCATCCTTGATAAAATTTGAAAGAAACCACAAGGTACAATTCTCACTCACATTTCCTCAGGCACCAGAAAGTGACCTGAACTCAGCTGTCTTAACTGTGAAGGAAGGATCTTTTTTTTTTATTATTATTATTTTTACTCAGGTCTGCCTTTCCCTCTCCTTCGAAGGCTATAAGCTTTCACAACGTACATTGGGAAAACCAGTTTATTCTTGGTGTGTACATATGGATTATTCTAGTGTTAAGGGACATGGATGTCCTCCCCTACAGCTCAGACTTGTAAAGATGCTCAGCAAAGAGTCCATCACCCAAGCACCTCTGAAAACTCACTTTGGAGCCTCTCTCCCCAGGACACAACAGAAGCAGGGGTTTGGTTAGCATCTACGGGTACCTGAAGACATGAAGCACAGGGAATGGCACAGGATAGTCCAAGGGGACACATCCAGACACAAGATGGTGAAGGTGAGCTCAGCAGAAGCACACAAGCTTCACAGCACACAAGAGCCATGGAGGGGATATAAAACTGAGCTGCCGGCTATGCCAGATTTAAGGGCACTTCCTACCTCTGAGGCCCCAGTCTGATAAACACACAGGAGTGTCCCTGCCTCCCATCTTCGCCCTGTCATTTCCAATTTGAGCAGGAGCTTTCTGGGACACTGGTCATCCCTCTCCTCATACCTAACACTGTGGAGCCAGGGGTCAGCTTGGCCTATAACTGCTAATACAGTGCAAACAGTACAGTAACAGACAAGGAAATTTAACCTAATATGAAATTATTTAGTTACATAAAGAGATAACCATAACACCCAGAATTTTGGGGGGCAGATTAAAGCTGATTCACTGGTTTAGCAAAAAGTGCTTGTTCACCACAGCCAATGCCCTGTAGTCAGAAAGAGCAGAACCACAAAGCATGAACTGACTCGATTATAGCCTGTTTTCACTGGGTGCTCACCAGAGCCTGCTCTGCTCCTCTCCTCTCCTCTGCAGGGTTTCCGGCTCCTGTGAATCTGCAAATGATTTTACAGGAGAACTATTTAAAAGGTTTCATGCAAAAGCTGAATCTTCACAGTTTTAGGGTTGCAGCATTTCAGAAAATGATCACTGTTGCAAGCACAACTGCTGCTTTGGGTTTTCACAGAGAACGGGACACTTCTACCTTTTCCCAAGAGCTGGCAGCGTATCCTACCATTTAAGAATGGTGGCTTGGGTCCTTCACCACAGAAAAGCGCAATGTGCCACAGCAAAAATACTAGCAGTCAGGTATGGAGTGCAATACAAACAGGGCAGCAACATGCACAGATGCTACTCCGCTCATCCTGGGAGGAAGCGGCACAAGCAAAGACTGACCCAGAAAATGTCTGAATTGTCACAGAGTTGGTCTGCAGGAGCACTGAGGCAGAGACAGGCCAAAAGTTTTCAGTAGGTCATCAGAAGCCTACACAGACCCTGAAGTGGAAAGGAGTTGAGAAGGACAAAGAGGCAACCTGGAGCATCAATACTATAGGGAAACAGACCCCTCCTTTTCTCATGAGAGATAAGGCAATACAGTGATTTTTTTAAAAAAATTTTTAAAGCCCACAGGAGATTTCTCACATATAGCCTCTCATACAGACAAAGCCCTCCAGACAGATAATCAGCACCTGAGGATCGAGTACAGGTCTGACCCTGCTCAAAAGTGGGTCAAGCTGATCACACGCTTTGCAAGACAGTGCTTCACTATGACCGGCTGCCGAAAAACCTGTTGCATTGGCACAGAGCAACTGTGATAGCACTCACCATGAGAGCTACGAGAGCTGGCTTTCAATTACATTATTACCTCATAATTCCTCATTAAATTAATCCTCCTCTTCTCAGCACCCTCCAGATCCAAGCAAGAGGGTGGTGTCAGACTGAGAAGTCCTGTATTTTCTGGGCCCTTTGTCAGAGTAGCTCCGGGAATGCTAAGTGGCTCCAGAAGAAGCCACAATTCTATTCCCACTGCCCAGCTGCTAACTCAGAGGTGACTCTTCTCCTCTAGTTTTTTGGTGGGTTTCTGTTTTGTTCTTCAAAGCAGAAACTTGACAGCAGAGTTTGCAACCAGACGGCAGTGCTGACCCTTGTGGGTACACATTTGTAGATAAATGCTTTGGGCTTTGGAAATGTTTAGGCTGAAAAGTATTAAAAATAAACTGTCACTTCTCCAGATCTCCCCCTCCTTAGAGAGCTACACAGTAAAGGGACTCACTTTTCACTGTCTGTGAAACACAACCTAAACCTTCTGTCCTACATCTGCTCTTCCTCCCGCTCTGAGAAAGTTTGCTCTCCATGGGTCATAGGTAAAATATGTAGGGACTCTACTAACCTGGCACATCTTTCCAGACACAGAACAAGTCTTGTATCCACCAACACTCTGAGAAAGCTGGTCTGGAATAAAAAAAAAAAAAAAAAAAAAAAAAGGCCAGAAAAAAGAAAAATCAATGTAGTACAGGGGCTCCCAAGTGCTCCAGCACTGGGGAAAAGACAGAGTCAGAGGGTGATTTTGGTCAACTGGCAACAACTGATAAGGCAAGAACCATGGAAAGACAGGTTGGGAATGATCTGTGGGGATCTTAATCTTCTGCTGAAAGCTAAGATTATCTACCTGAACACAGCAAGACTGAAGGAGAGAATCACTCAGCCCTAAAGTCTCTCAATCCTGTCAAGGTCATCAGTGTGAATTACCCCTTCTCCCTGCAGGGTAGGAGAAAGTGCTCTAATCTCCAATGAGGCAAAATTTCACAACACCACTTCAGGGGTATAAACCTCCTCAGCCATCCCTTGGACTTCATTTGTCCCAGCCACCTGTCTTTCCAAGCAGGAACATTTGCCTGAGGCAACGTGGCTAGTTAAAGCTTTTCCAGAAAAAGTTATGAAGTGTTAAATCCCCGAACAAAACAGGTTTAATACGACTTAATACTAAGTCTGCTCTAATCAATATTATCTTCTCCAGAATAGACTACTGCAAATTCTAATCACAGCCCTCTGCCTTTCCATTAATTAACTGCTGCAGATAAGTTATGCCTTTAACAATCACCTGGTACTTAGGCAAGCACAGGGGAAGTTGCAGGGAAGAGTGAAGATGAACATCGTGCAGCCCTTTGAAACAGTTTGTTTTCCAGTATAGGTTTTACAGATCTTCCTTATAGTCTGCTTGCATTTTATGGATGCCCTGATATACTGATGCCTGAAAAACTGCTGGTCTGAAAATCTGACTCATTTTCTTCTATTCATTTTTAATATTTATAAAGCATTGATTGTAACAACACCTAAGCAGCAGCTTCCATTCACTTTCTAATCTTATTCTCCCAACCGTTGACCTTTCTCACTTAAAGGAAACAACTTATCATTGTGTTTTAGGTCATTTGCCCAAATGCTGGGAGTTAAACAGCTCCAAATCCAAAAGCTTTTCAAATTTTCTAGAAATGCATGGATCTGAAATCCCCAGCTTTCACCAAGAGAATTCTTCCATTTGCTCCCTTCTTCTGCAAACCACCTTTCTTCCAACAATCACTTCCCAGGGCAATTCACCCAGCCTTTAGCCAGTGTGAGGCTATGACAATAATGTCATGCACGGTACTCAGAACAACCGCCGAGGAACATCTGGAAGTCTCGGTGCAATAACTCAGCTACTGGGAAGAGGACCACATCCCCACGAGGGTTTAGCAATCAGTTAACTCTCCATGTTACTGAATAGCTGTTGAATAACAAAGCATTTGACTCATAAGCAGTTAATAGACAACAAAAGAAAAAGGGGAATTTAAATTACGCAATTATTGAAAACATTTACAAATATCTTTTTCCAATGAAAAGTGCAAGAACCAATCAGGCAAATTACCCACTCAGCATGATTTAGCCAGCTGTAGTCTCAATAGCCTTTAAGCACACTTATTTTGAAAAGCAAGAGATGCTGTGTAAATCTACCAAAGCACATCTAACCAACAGACCATTCACTGTTTGTATATTTGCTTTGGACTGTTTAAAGAAATAATATTAGCCCTTTCATCTGAGGCAGGTAATATTTCTCTTTTCATAAAAGCTAAACAAAATCAGGAGTGACATGAGTTACATGCTGCTCTGAGCAAACAAGGTATAGTTTTTCCTAAGAACATCTTTGCAAGCTTTCTACAAAAGGTTAGTCGAGACATTGTTGGGGCAAGGGGAAACCATGCTCTGATTTGTTTTCACCAGTGAATATGTTATCACAAATTTAATATCAGCTACATTTCAAACAAAACTGTTGTCTGATTGGGAACCAAAAACCTGAAAGAGCTGTTGGCTTCAACCAGTCTGGAGTTAGTGGGTACAGAAGTGCCAGTTACACTTCTTTTTATCCCCCCTCCTTATCTGCTCAGTGTTGGCCAAGTCACCTCAAGTTAAATCTGCAGGAAACAACAGAGCTCTTGTTCTGCACCAGTCAACAAAAATTCCCCTTGTTACTACAGCAAATGCAATTTAGCCCAGTGACAACCATCAAGCAGGGATAGGGAAAGCAAAGCAGAAAGTTTGACAAACTCATCTACGAACTGCCTGGAAATACAGCGCAGCTTAGAGAAGACGAGGAAATACTGCATTTCCATTAGGACAACCTGAGTCCTACAAATACTGTTTTACTTGGGCTTGTGCACTGATCCTGTCCTCCTGGCAGGATGGTCAAATGACTACCCAGACTGTAAAGCAGAAGGGTTATGCATCCACATCCCTCCTGCAGGATTTCGCAGCCCTGCTCACAGTTGCTGGTACAGAGATGACAGCAAGGAGGGTGGGCAGTGCCACCGTGCCTCAGCAAGGGGAGCAGGGCAGGCCTGGGCATAGCACCCAGATGCAGCCAACAGATCTCCAGACAAGTCCATAGCAGCAAGCAGGTGTGTGGTCAGGCTGGGATCAGCATGGGATGTGGCCAGGCACAGCATACCTGCCGTGCAGCTCCAGCAAGGGTGAATGAAGAGCTGTTTTCACAGCAGTCTGAGCCAAGGGTACACAGCTGCCCCGCACCACTGCTAGTCCTCAGCCCCAAAGCCCTGGCAGGAGGAGAAAGGCTGAAAAGCTGCTTGGTGTTGAGGGCTCTGGCGCCAAATCTACCATTACTGCAAGCTGCAGAAAGCTCAGAGTACAGGGTGCAAAATGCTTATCCTGAAGATGAAACACAAAGCATCTGAGAAGGCAAACGATATCTGAGCGCCACTGGCAACCTCAGCCACCAGCACTGAAAACAGGCACTCTCTGCACTCAGAGTAACATGGGATCCAAAGCCAGGGGTTACTTCTGACCTGACACTTCTCCATCCCTTAAGCAGAAAGTGTAGAAGCAGACTCCGTTCACTGAGGAACCACTCCGCTAGCACTATTTCTACTGCATTATCATTTCTATTCAAAAACCTCAAGAATTATCCAGTTCTTTTACATCATAGACAAACACAAAGGAACATAGTCAAATGCATAAATAAGCCTGCTGACAAGAGAAGTGAGTGAGTGTTTGTTAACCTCAGTCTGTTGGCCTGATTAGTATAACAGCAGCATATTTTGCATTCAAAATGAGGTGGAACAAGCTAACAAAGGAGAAAGCTTTGTACTTGTTAATGATATGAGTAAGCGCTGCTCAGAAAGCGATTCAGCAGACTTTGATCCACTCAGAAAAGAGAACGAGAGCTCTTCAGGCACTTCTGACAACGCAGCCTTACCATGAGTGTGCACCAGTGACCAGCCTCTACCATATTCATGTTCATTTAGGAAATTTATCCAACATTAGATTTGTTGAATGCAAGAAGCAGAAAGACTGCATTCACGCACCTTAAAAAGAGCAAGGCCAAGGGAAACCAAGGGAAATCAAGAGCTGACTCTAAGGTCCAAACAATCACAGTTGGGTCTGCCTGTTAAAGCCGGATTTTTGTATTTGTTTCACCTCCTCGCTGTAAATGATAAGCCTGTCTGAAACAGAAGATGTGGCCAGATTTTTCGTTCCTAGCCAATCTGTTATGTTCCATCAGTGTTTCAAAGTTAAATGAGCTTGGACCATTCTCAGTCTGCAGATTTTAATCACACACACGCCCATCCACTGAAATCCCGTTATTCACACAGCAAAACAGACTACTAAGGGCAAATTGTGGCCTAGGCCCTAAAACTGACCACTAGTCGGCATGAAAAAAATAAATTAAGTCATGGTTACTTTCTGCTGTAAGGATAAAAACCAGAAAGCAACGTAAACCCATCAATTCACAGCAGGGACTTTAAACACTCTGGCAATTGCAAAATGTTCAGCCTCGGAGCTGTAAAACACATCATCATTTCCAAGATTAGCAAAAGCTGTTCATCTCGCTGTGTTCTCATGACAGGTGTTTTTTCCCCCCTGAGTTTCTTTTATCTTATTAGATTTTAGCTCCCATTACTGTTAGGACAATTTTGCAATGGGGCAAAATTAATTAGTTTGCATCAAAGAAAGGCTCCTTGAAACGTAACACTAATGAGTTTCATCTGCCTGATTAGAGGGCTTTGCTTTCAGTAACACTTGGTGCAAAATTTTGTTTCAGAGAAATATAACATTATAAGAATATTCGAGGCTAAAAGCATTAGCTAAACGGTAACTGGGATAATGGATAAAAGATTAGGGTGGTAAACTGTGAGCAGACGTGTAACTGAATATTGACAGGAGGATGCAAGTGTAGACCAGAACAGGTTAATGAAGATGTGTTTGTGCGAGTAGAGCTTGGTACAATTCACAACAGTATATTTAGTGAACTAACACTACAGTCCCCATCTTGTCACAATGCTTTTAGGAATTAAATGCAAAAGAGCTAGGGATGGGAAAAGAGAGTACTAATTTTTAGAAGAAAAGATGGAAAAACACATTAATTTTAGACATGTCAAACTAATTTTTAGTAGCTGGTAAACTATCTGGACAAAATATTTGTTTATTTTTAAATCAGTTTTTAGTCAAGAACAAATTGTGTTTAATCAACTTTCTTTTTGACTGATGGGAGAATTGCTCCAGAGGACAAAGGGGATTAAATAGATTTTGTATTTCTTGCTTTTATTGAGCTTTTTCACCCCAACTACTTTCTTTTACCCTATTAGTACAAAAAAGTGAGAAAACACAGACCAGAATAAGTTTCCTGACAGGCAGGTGCAAATTCAACTGAAAAAATCCATGGTAAAAGTAGTTATCAGAGATTTGCTGGTAAATTGGGCATAGCACACCGTAAATGACATCTGAATAAACACGTGCGGTGTCATTTGCAAATGACAAACACACGACATAAGCGCATGTAGTAGAATATAAGGGAACTGTCTTTCCCGTGATTACATCTCCCTCCATAAACCTCCCCAGCACATACACAAGACTAGAAATGAAGATGCAGCGTTAGAAAAGGGCAGGCCTAAGCTGCTGTCTGGAACAGCTCCCTTTGCGAGGGGGCAGAAAGGCCACATTTGGACAAGGATGTGCTTTTACACAACGCTCTCCATCTGTGGCAAAAGAAACCACTTTAAATTTGTGACTGTGCTCTCAAAACCACTCAGGCAGATGGCTGAGCAGTACAACTGAACAGACAGTCACTTCTGGCTGAGAGACAACACTTAACCCAGGTTTGCTGCTGAATCACATTGCAAGGCAGTAAGGGGTTACCCAGCTTAAGGGAGTTAAATACAAAAAGCCTTTGGATAAGCTGAGAACTGAATTCAAACCTCTGTTGTCTCTTTCCTCTGATTTGATAAGGTTTCAACTTGAACATTACCACTTTTTGTAAAAATTATTTTCACCTGCAACAGGCAATGCTGAAACCTTGACAGTTTTATCCTTTTGACAACCTAACACAGGAATTTAAATTTTTTAAAAAAAGAACCACCTAATTTCATACACCCATGTGTCCTCTCCCTCTGACGCCATGCACGTACTGCACCTGTGCATAATCTTTCTCCTGCTGGCCTTCTGCAACAAGTCAATAACAACAACAACAACAAAAAAGGCTGCACCTGTTATTCATAAGCTTTTTGTTATCCCTCAGAAGAAGCAAAAGGGCCCAGAGCATACATGGGAAGGAAAAAGCTTTGTTTAATTTAATTAAGTTTACTTCTTTCAAGTCTAAGTAAACTCAGGCATCAGCAGAACGGCTGGTTAATTAAATCATGAAAGCAGTTCCTTTACCCTGTAAGGGCAACCACATTGTGCTCTGTCACATTCAGCAGGTTCTTCCAAAAAAGCACGCGCACCCTTTACACCGTGGACCAAAACAAGTCTACCACACAGGGGGTACTGCAGTATTTTTTAAAGATGACAGCTGTGGAGAAGTGCTGTGATTATTTTCAACATTTCCATCTTGAGGGCTGGCTCCAGATCTATTACTGAAAGTTAGTGATAACATTGCAATAAAAGATCTGATTCTGATCCTTAAGTTCAAGTTGCACCAGGGGAGGTTTAGACTGGATATTAGGAAAAATTTTTACACTGAAAGGGTTATTAAGCATTGGAACAGGCTGCCCAGGGAAGTGGTTGAGGCACCATCCCTGGCGGTATTTAAAAGATGGGCAGACATAGTGCTTAGAGGTATGGTTTAGTGCTGGTTTTTGTCAGAGTTGGGTTGACAGTTGGACTAGATCATCTGAAAGGTCTCTTCCAACCTAGGCAATTCTAGGATTCTATGATTCAATGCTGAGAGCACTGACCAAGAGGGAAGTGAGCAGGAGGGGCTCCAAGACACACTTGCAGAGATGCGCTGGATCTTGTCCTCACACACCTGCTCTGGCATCCAGAAAGGCTGGAGGAGCAGGAAGGCTGCCAGAAGTTTGCCTCTTGGGGCTACACCTGGCTGCTCTTGCTGGGTTTGTCCCTTGTATCCATAAACACACACACGGTGCAGGAGCCGGCCTGGGAAACTCCAGCCCCACTCCAGAGCAACTCCATGCCAATAGCTTCTACATCTGTCTCCCACCTGCTTTTAGGAGTTGTCAAATCCTCTCCAAGAGGAGCAAAAGTAATAGGACAAATCTTCCCTTCATTTGGGCTTGGGACTTTCCCACGTGAATAGCTCACACTGCACAGTGCCAATACATTTATGTCCCTCAAAGACTTTCCTTGGACCAGCTCATAGGCAATTTCTCATGTTTCTTTTTATCCCTTCATAAATGTCTTCAATCTAAAGAGCTCACAAAGCCAGAGTCCTTCCTTGCCCTTCCATGTTTTCACCATTGATTTTTCCCTTTCCCATTACCCCAGCCTTTTCTATACACTATTTCTCCTCTTTCCATTCAGCCATTCTAGTGCCTCATCCCAAATGACAAAATGGAGTTATTTTGCATTTTGTTTATTCCCACCTAAGCAGAAGTGTTTCTCCTTCCTTTCTACTCTCTTAACTCATGAAATCAAGATCTTTACTAATCAGGCTCTTCCCATGGTTCCTGTGCCCAGCCTTCCTACCTGACTAACAAGGAAACTCTCTGATGTTGCATAAAAGAGTTTATGCACTACAGAGAATTTTTAATGGAAAATAAAACCTTCTGACATCACTGGCTAATTACAATTTGCTACACTAACATACAACACCGTGGCTATATTGCAGGGCAGAATAAAAGTGTGCACGTATTTTCCTGTGTGTTTCAATATCCTCCTATTGACAGAAGATAGGATGACAGGGCTACAACTGGAGATCAGGAAATGATTTTTGTGATTTCATTAGAGTAATTGACAAAAGCGTTTCCTTTCTACATAAGGTTAACAGATGGCTTGTTAAAGTTACAACTTCTTTAAACAGACCTGTCACCAAAAATGATGTGCATGACAACAAAAATAATATTGATACAGGCTCATTGCAAAATTAAAATGGAGTTTGCATAACCCAAAGCACAGAATAAATAACTGCCAATACTGAAACACAGAATATCAAGGTGCATTTTCTTTTCTAAGATTTCCTTGAAAACTGGATGAAGGGACATAAATTGGTGAAGTATCAACAACATGGGAGTTCAGTTATTATAGGCACAAACATGCAGTCAGTCACGCTGCCTACTCCACATGTATGAAGAAAGTACCATGGATGTACAAGCGTGTTACATCAAGGCTTGGATTTTAATCCCAGTAGTAACAGAATATATTAATCACACAGAATCTTTAATTTGGGGTAAATATGTTTTCATATAAAAATACCGAAGTAAAATTCAAGATTGTAGATTCATACTTGTACTGTCTGCTATTATAAGACCGAGCAGGATTTTGATCTCGAGTAAAACCAGGCAGGCATGAAGCAGGTCCCTTCCCCTTGATACCTAACTAGGTATCTAAACCAGGAGCAGGCTGCTGTCTGCTGCACTCACCTCAGACCAATGTGCAACGCAAGCATCAGCCCTGTAGGACTGTGCTTTCACATCCCACCTCTGGCAGGTTCAGAACCTGTGCAAGGCAAGGGCATTCAACACCTGAAACTGCCTCCCCTCCATCATGAAATGGCTCCCTGATGCCTCGGCCAGCCAGCAAAAACAAGGGGGTGAATAATAATTTAAAAAAATAAAAAATAAAAAAAAGCAATAGTTTGCCCACCTGCTGTGGTTTTTAAGACCTCACCTTCACCTTAAACATGTCGCATTTCCATGAGAGCATGAAAAACTACAAAGGAGATTCAGCTTTGAAAATAGAAAACGTAACCAATGTTACACCTTTTTGATAGGTGACAGCACATAAGCTATTCCACCTGGACAAATCCAGAATATTAACATTGTTACTGATATTTAATACTTTTCTCCTTCAACATCACACTCGCTATTTATCCCCTTTGCTGTAATTCTCCCTCCCTCCCCCCCCACCAGTTTTCTTTTTTCTGCAGTACCCTTTCCTCCTCCCCTTTCTTTCTTCAGTATTACTGCTTTACTTCTCTTCACAGCACCTTACCACTGTTACCTTTTTAAACAATCGCATTAGTCTTTGTATAAAATTCAGATCTCAGACTTTTCTGAGACATCATTAAGATATGCAGCTAACTCCCAAAGACGTGAACTGGAAAAAAGAAAGAAAACAGAATCCCAGTGGGTTTTCCCTGCGTTTGTTAATTTTCTTCACAATAACAACTCCGAAGCAAACCTTTTCTCTTACCAATCTTAGATGTCAGCTGCTTGCATTATAAAACTATTTTTTTGGAAAAGAGGTAAATGGTTGAATCGGGGAGAAAATAAAAGGAGCAGTATTTCCCATTCCAAAACCTCTGTTGACAGCTATTGGAAATAACCTGGTTTATTTTACCAGCCTTGTGATGTCAGGTTCACTTAGCACACGCCTTGTCTGCTCCGACTGAGGGGCACACTAACTGCATGACTGACGCACACGGCCGCGACTGGGGAGCAAATGCACAGCTGCTCACTGCTTTTGTTTGCATTCACATGAAGGGTTTTTGAGAAATTGTATAATATTACAGTAGACTGGTCCTTGCCCCAGGTGTAGCAAGTTCTTCCTTTCTCATTTGGTTTGGCAGAGCACAGTAATTTCATCATCATCTACAAAAAAAAAAAGTAAACAGCAAGCATTAAAAAGGAAAACATGGAAAATATTTAATTTTGAGGGGAAAATAAAGGATATGCTAGGGAACTCCTGTGACCAAGAGATTCTGCTCTAGAAACAAAAGCAAATTCTCAAGCAAAAAAGGTAAGAGAGATACTGCTGTTTTTGTAATTCTCAGTAACAGCCAAAATAATCCAAGGCTAGTGGGAAAGAGCACGGACTTCCAAAACAAACAAACAAAACCACAGTAACATACCCATACCTTTTCATACTAGTATCATAAACTATGAAGATGATTGAATTACAAATAAAGAATGTAATTTTAATTATTTTTTTTTTATTCAGCTTAGTTACAGCCATAGGTTGTTATGATCTATACTAACAACACATAACCTTACAGACCAAGGAATCACCACAGCAGTTATAAGAAAATATGAACTAAACATGTAGTGACAGAAAATGAAGAAAGCAGAGTGATCTGAATATGGAGAAACATAGAAAAAACCCCACAACTTCCCAGCACATTAGGTTTCATGGTTTAGTCTACCAGAAAGGACAGGTTTGTGACATGAATACTGAGCAAGCATTAGGATATGAAGAGCAGCAACAATCACCTCACACCATCAAGGGAGCAGATGAAGTAGTCTATTATCATTGATTTTTCTCCACATAGCAAATTTCTTTGGTTTTATGTTTCTTTGCCCCATCAGGAAAAAGTTGCTTTGTGGGATAAAGATGCCAAATGTACATAAAACATCAAAAGAATGTTAGAATCCTATCTTTTAATTAAATTATTATATGGATCTGTTAAGCGTAGTTTAAGGCCTTCCAGATTGATTTCTACCCCAATTTTCTAGGTGTGCTCATGCCACAATTCACATCCAGCTTTGTCCATGAAGGACTGCCTTCCTGTTACTTTAGTTCAATGCTTCAGATACCTGCTTTTTGCTTAGAGCTCCACATGAAACGGTGACAAGTACTTTTCTTGCCCCAAAGGAGGATGTTGGGGAGGTAATCAGATCTTTGGTCTGGAAGAAAGCTGCTTGCCTGCTTGTACAGATAGATATCCACTCTGAATCACGTAGCCCACAGAGATCTGGCTTGCCGCTCGGTGTCAAAGCATGGCTAGGAGAGGGAACTGAAAAAAAAACCAAAACCAAAAACCAAACCACCAAACCCCAAGCCACTCTCTAACACACCTCCCCCCCACCCCCCCACCCCCCAAAAAAAACCCAACCCACCACCACCACAAAAAACAGATGAGTGATGTTCAGGAAGCACAGGCTAAGGGAGATCCCTGCTGGCAAGACAATGAAATACACCATTTCCAAACACATCATTCACCTGCTACCACAAATAGTTTCTTCTGCATCCAAATGCCACAAACATTGCACATTTACCTTGCTTTCAATTTGGTGCCAGTCTTTCACTCCTGAAGACAGCGCTGCCCCACCCACGCAGCACAGACTGCACCGGAGCAGCTCTTTGGTGGGGCAAAGGGGGAATTCAGTCTCCATTTCATCATCAAGGATAAAAATTCCCAGCATACTTGAATTATCATTCCGCTGAAGCAAGGCCGATGGACCCATTTCTACAGCTCTTGCAGAAGAGTGGGAGAATGGGACCCAGTTGGTCTCCCACTTACTGACATCGGCCATTTTTTCTACCACATGACAGGCATTAGATAACATCCCACTCAGGCAATAATTGTATCAAGGGAAATGACATATCTCACCTACTCATTGTAATTAGTGATACTACATTTAACAGTTAATCAGCCAAGTCTGGATAGTTGTGTATTGAAAAGAAGAAGGAACAAAATAAAACAACGGATCTTGTCTCAGCTTTTTGTACGTTACATTGAACAACCACTGCAAAACTGAAACTATACATTTTGAGACATAAACCAGAAATAATTCTTAACTATGGCGGACCATCATAAAGATACTTATGATTCACTTGGGGACAAACTAAGCTCAGAAAAACGTTAACAACTGGACGAGAGAGGCATTAACTTCCAGACCATAAAAAATGACTCAGCAAAGAAAGCAAGAGAGAGTTCAAATAAATATCCAATGAAGAACTACGTATTTTACAGGACATTGACATTACAAAGAGGTTCAATTTTCTTCTTATAGATGACATACTTGAGAGCAACAGATGTTTCCAGTGGCTCAGAAAACAAATTTAGTTGACACTTAGAATGAAGGAAAGCATACAGGGTGTTTTTTTAAAAAGAAAATTTATTACAAATCTGTAGGTTTAAGAAAATATCCCAAAACTGTCAAAGAAGTATGAAAAATGCTGTCATCCTATTCACAGTTACCAGTTTTCTCCAACAAACGTAGCATACAAAAATTGACAGAAACCATGGCAATTCTTTTCGGTGACACAAGTCAGATACTTGTAATGCTAAATCCCCTGCTGACAACTAAGGTGCTGCTGGCAGTCCAAGGGAACGATTGAATTGGACTATTTTTGAAAACCGGAAGTTTGGATGAAAAGGCTATATACATATACACATACTGTATTTTACCACACGTACAGGTAGCTCAGGGCAAACAAAACATGGCCCAGCACAATACTTAAAGTCTATAAAAACCTGGAGAGCCAGGGAATGTGTGTATATGGTATTAAGGTATTCTCTATGCTCTGTTTCCCATTTTCTTTTATATCCCAAACCTAATAAAGACCAATTGTTTTCCACTCTCATTTACAGAAAGAGTGAAGCTGATGTGCTCCCATGCTGTCTTTTCAGACAGAGGAAACGTTAGCTGCAGTGCATGCAGGCAAGTGATCTAAAAATGTAATGCAGTTAAAACACAGTATAATTAAAAGTGGGATTTGTAGAAGACTGTAAGACTGCATTTACTGCAAGTGACCTAAGACCTTAAGTTCCCCTGAAAAACCAAGGCTAACGTGGCATTTCTAATGTCATTCACAGATAATTCATAAGACACGTAAATGAAGAAAGAACTGTCTGATACACGTTACATTGCTAAACTGAAGTACAGTCTGCTTTAAAAAAGCAGAAGTTTGCAAGTATGCCATGGATTAAATCCAAACCTGCCCTACATCTCTAACTCTGGGTAACTGGCTGCAACGGTTGGAAGCTGCAGCATAGACCACTGGTAACCATATTCTCAAATCCTTTAAACTGCACAGGGCCTAGACGCCACAACTCAGAGCTGCAGTGTGGAAGAGGCTTCAATGTAAGAAGTGTGAAGATTTTGAAGAAGCAGGATGAAACATTTCTGTTGCAATACCTGCTTAAGATGATCTAAAAGAGAAAAAAACCAAACAACAAACCAAACAACTCTGTGTAATTTAACTCTATCTTTATCAGGTGCTTGAAGTTCCTTAGACAGAGGACATCTGGGATTTCCTACTGATCAGTCCTCCTTTTGCCAACAGCAACTTGGAAGAAACCAGCATCACTTTAAAAAACTGCTCAGTGCATTTCACTTGTTTTGCCGTTTCAACTTAAGTTGAAACGCACAGAATCAACAGTTATTCCAAGAACACTACACTGCAGAAGAGCAACTAGAAATCAACAGTCTCTCATCACCAGAGCAAACAGGATGGAAGATGCAGAACTGAATTTACAGTAATTTCCTTCTCCATGCAGACCAGGTTAACCCTAGATTAATCAGGGCTACCTGGAACATTTCTTAAAAGCCACCTGTTGGTAAGGAGGTTGTCTCATTCTCCTGCATTTACTGAAAACTTGATTTCTGAAACACCGTAATGAAACAGTCAAAAATCTTCATTCCAAAGAAGGAAAATATTTAATGTACATTCTCAGGCGTGAATCTTCAGGCTTGGGAAACGTTTTTCTAGATTGTCAGCAAGTGACTGATCAGCCTCACGCAGAACTTCAAGGAAACTCTCCACCTGGTAATAAATTTCAAACACACACAAAAAGAAAAAAAAATAAAAACAAAAAAGCAGAACTTGCATGGAACACAGAATTCTTATACTTGGTATAGGGGGTCTTTTTACTCCTTTACGTTCCCCCCCACCAAGAGCAGCCACTGCAAAGAATAACGGAAAATACTCCACAGTAGATACCTTCCTCCTAAACCCCACAATTTCAGTTGGTCTAGCTTTTGAAACATTATCACCTTCCCCAAACTCTTAATTTATTGTTTAGAAGTACATAAAAAAGCTCCCTATGAAAAATATTTAGAATAATTATTCTATAAAAATGTACAGGACAAATTTTCAGCTAGCATAAAACTGCGGACAGCTATTAATTTCAGCACGGTTTGACCCTTATATCAGCCCACAATATAGGCAAAGCTCTGGCTGAAGTAAGCCAGAAGAGACAGAGAGAGTAATACTGTCTGGAATGGCGTATTCCCTGTGTCTGAGCAACTTTGTCCTACCTCTACATCTGATTATGAAAGGCCTTGCTACCTGAGTAGTATTTTTTCAGCCCTGTTAAAGACCTCGTCATATACTCACTGATGCGAAATACAGAGGTAAGAGGTTCTGAAACGCACAGGAACATGTCTGTTCATTTAAATGTCCCTGGTGTAGTCCTTCCAATGTATTTTCCTGGAAAATATAATGAGAAATATAACTAGCATGTCATGAATAGCTGTGAAAAGAACGAACTCAAAATTCTGCACACAGTGTCTACAGTATGTGCTTGGTTCTCAAAAATGGGTAAAACAACCAGAACTTAGCGTTCTCAGAGGATGCCAGACATAGCTAATACAAAAAGGTGTGAAAGCTCACACACCTCAAGTCTCTTAATCCGAATGCTCCCATAATAAAGAAGTCCAGCTGAGAAGGTGAGTTTATATATTGGTACTCTTTCCTTTTCTTAAATAAATTGGCTTTCATTCAAAAGAAATGGCGACATACACCTAGAGAACTTATCATACAGAATCTTGGCCCTGAAGCCAAGATACAGCTCAGAAAACCCGTGTTCTTGCCACCTAACACACAAGTTGCTACTCATCTTTGGATTGATTCTCTAATGAATTTCCAGTATGCAACTTCATTTGCCCAGAAAGCCATCCACAATAACAGTAACGTCTTTTTTCTTACCTACCCTGCAGAAATCCCTCTTAGAATTTAATTTATTCTTACCTTGGTCAGTTCTTGAAGCATATTGGAAAGTAATTCACAGCAAATATCCTTCAAAATTTTTAAATGGAAATCTTCCTCGTTTAGATCACCCCTTACAGTCTCTTGTTGCTCAGACTCCTTTGAGTTATCAACAGATCTCTTCCCACAGCCCTCCATGTATTGTAAGATACGAATCAAGCTCCCAATCAGAGGCATATCTAATACAAAGTAAGAAGAAAATGGAAGTTTAACACTGAAAATTTTTCCCCATCCTTTCAAGGCATTATAATTTTGAAACACACTGCAAGATTTTATACAAAAGCTATAATAGGAATGTATATTCTGACAGTGTTGTGTTTTATCAAAGACTGTTTTAAAGAACCAAGTGGAAATGTAGCAGAAAACCCAAACCATGTTATCTGCAAGCTAACCTGTATCTATAAAAAATACATGCCAGTAGTAAGGAATATGAGAAGGAAAATGTCTCTAGGAGTAACTCAGAGAGGCTAGTACGTTAAATTTGCATCCAGATAATTCTATCTGATAAACCAAACACAACATCTTTCTGCTGTAGATGACCCTGACTCACATTCCCAAGAAAAGGCTTTTAATTCTAAAGACTTGTCAATGGATTGAGAAGTAACAAGTGATAAAGATGGATTTAAGTAAGTGCAGAATCTCCCTCTACTAAAAAAAAAATTACTATCAAGACATCATATTTTAGCAAAGTTGAATTTTGCAATTTTCATTGATTTACACCATGGGGAAGACTGAATAGAATCCGCAGATTCTATTACTGTAACTCTTCAGAGATATCCAGTAACTGAACTTTGAGCTAGCTGTGATTTTGAGTCACCAGTAAAGACCCTTACTGTATTCAAACGTGTAACTGACTTCTGTGTTCTGAACTGATCTCTAGTAAGCGGTAATTAAATAACCATGTTTCACCCCACACACACGAATTCAATTGTGAAAATAACTTAACAAAAAAAAAAAAAACCAAAAAACAGAAAAAAAGCAAGACTTGCTTTTCCTCATCTTGGTGTATTCTTGTTCTGTCTGCGAAGCAAACATAGCAGACAGCACGGACAAAATAGAGGCCAATACAGTCTTCTGCTCCTGCACAATGATTGGCGGATCATCTGGTTGGCAAAGTTCGTGGCAAATGAGGTCATAAAGCAAACTCCAAGTCTCTTTTCCCCCATCAGGAGCCTGCACTTGAGAAAGAAAGAAAGAGACCCCACCAATCCATCAAATTTAATCTAGGTACACGAATTATTTCTCTCCGCATTAAATATCTGATGATCTAGAATGCCATTCTTGATCCTATCATATGTAGCAATTCAAGTGTCTTACCGATAGCCTGAATACCCTCATCCACTGTGGTCAGGAGCTGCAAAATATGCATATAAACATCAAGTCCTTCCGGATTATCTGACCTACACAGAACAAACAAAAAACAAAGACAAACTAAAGATCTGATTACTGAGTTTATATTCTGTGTGTTTTGGACACACAGAAGACTATGAGCAATCAATGCCATTCTCTTTGCTGACAAACTAGTTGACTCATTTCAAATGGTAAATACAAGGAAATGTATTCTAGTGATCTGTCAAGCTATGCAGCTCCCACTGAAATCAAGATGTTCAGACACAGGCCTTAACAAGGTTGTAAGAAGTCTCCCCAGCCACGAAACCAAAAAGAAATCTCACATACCGGACTTGTTTAGCTGCTTCAAGTATACAAGGCACAATCTTAAAATCTGGAAGTTCTTCGGGGGAATCATCTACAGATGGTCCCACAGATCGACAAGTGCCATTTTTAATCCAGTTTAACATTAGTTCTTCATCTAGATCAAAGAGTTTGTCCACCACTTCACCCACTTTTACCAGCAATTCCACTACACAAACAGAATGCAGAAATTTCAACAAGACTAAAAACAAAGACCAAAAATGAGCTCACAAAATGCAAATTTATAAAAGCATTCAGAGTAAATTCAGTGCTGAAATATATTAGTTTCGTTCATGACCTAATAATGGTTGCTATGTTTATTTCCTTTTTGTGGCACAGACCAGCGGAAGAGTTGGATAAGTAGGGACTGTTGGTGGAAAGCCCACAGACACCTTCTACCTTACCATGACATTTATACAGCAGGAACTTTATTCCGCAAAGAGACTTCAGGCTCCTGAAAAGTCATAACTTCGGCTTCTGAAGTAAGACTTTCCATGATTTGTCCCTAATTATGCAGTTTTCTGCTAACCTTACACCTGCCAATCTGCATTTTACTTAAGTAGATCTGTGATTTGAATTGGACGGAGCAGGATTTCTGAGAACTGTCATAAAAAAAAAAACCACAACCAAACTGAAAAAGCTAAATCATTAGGTTTCCTAGACAAATGATAACCACTGTTACAATTCAGGTGGATGTGAAAAATAAATGCTATTCAAAGTATTTCCATTATTAGGTCCTTGGTGTGGTTTTTACTACATTAGGGATTTTTGCACCACTGACTGCATACCCAAAGTCTGTGCAGTATTATGCTGCCATTCAGAGTAACTGAATCCTTCCTCCAGTTCATGTTCCTCAAGTATGGTAGTTTAAAAATGGAAAATACATATCTGATTTGAATGAGGTCTTATTTCAAGGCTCAGAAATGACATATGTATGTCTCATAAGGACTATGTCCTTTCCTTTACTGTGACAAATAACAATTTCTTCAATTAGACTTATTTTTATTCCCCCATAGAGTTTTCTTCTTCATCTATGGGTGTTGGTCTGGTTGGTTTTACATGTATTTATAAACCTGCAAAGGCAGGATAAGTTTATTTTGGTGTCCTTTAAATTCATGAGGTTTACTTTATTTTAAAGAAATTCTGTACTCCCAATTGAAAATATTTGTCATTGAAACTGCATACTTCAGTTATTATTTTTTTCTGCAAACACACACTGATTCCCAATTTGTTTTGGCAACTTACCATTTGTAGAGCTGGACATGATAAAGCAAACACAGTCATACACGGAAGGGTTTTCTCGGATTCTCTCAACCCAGACATTGGCCACCTCAGGCTGGGAGAGGCAAGTTAACAACAACCTAGACAAGAGTTGCCCATTTAACACATCAGAAGCCAATTCACTGATTTTAGCTGTACAACCATAAATAATTTTAGCTCTACAAGTGTAAATCCAAACCAATGAGAACGATTTGACAGAAACAGGAATCTAGCTCACAGCAAATCAATTCCAGAACAATGCGCAAATGACAAAAAAATAGGATGAGGGGATAATAAAATAATGAGCCCACTTGTCAATTTTCTTCCCAGGCATCAGAACATAGCAGAACTACACTAATGATGCGTTAATTTCTGAGATGTCCTACCTGCTTGTTTCCAGAAGAGTTGGAGAGTCTGAATCACACAAACGTTGCAATAACACTTGGCTTTAAGGAGAAAATGCAAGATTAGATTAATAAGTCATAGAATCATAGAATGGTTTGGGTTGGAAGGGATCTTTAAAGGTCATCTAGTCCAGCCCCCCCGCAGTGAACAGGGATGTCTTCAACTAGCTCAGGTTGCTCAGAGCCCTATCCAACCTGACTTTGAATGTTTTCAGGGACGGGGCATCTACCACCTCTCTGGGCAACCTGTGCCAGTGTTTCACCACCCTTATTGTAAAAAATTTCTTCCTTATATCTCATCTGAATCTACCCTCTAGTAGTTAAAAACCATTACCCCTGTCCTATCGCTACAGACCCTACTAAAAGGTTTGTCCCCATCTTTCTTATAAGGCCCCTTTAACTATTGAAAAGCCACAATAAGGTCTCCCTGAAGCCTTCTCTTCTCTAGGCCGAACAACCCCAACTCTCTCAGCCTGTCCTCATAGGAGAGGTGCTCCAGCCCTCTGATCATTTTGCAGCCCTCCCCTGGACTTGCTCCAACAGATCCATGTCCTTCTTATGTTGGGGGCTCCAGAGCTGGACGTAGAACTCCAGGTGGGGTCTCACCAGAGTGGAGTAGAGGGGCAGAATCACCTCTCTTGACCCACGCTGCTTCTGATGCAGCCCAGCATATGCTTGGCCTTCTGGGCTGCGAGTGCACATTGCCAGCTCATGTTTAGTTTTTCATCCACTAGCATCCCCAAGTCCTTCTTGGCAGGGCTGCTCTCAATCCCTTCATCCCCCAGCCTGTATTGATACTGGGGGTTGCCCCAACACAGGTGCAGGACCCTGCACTTGACCTTGTTGAACCTCATGAGGTTCACACGTGCTCACTTCTTGAGCTTGTCCAGGTCCCTCGGGATGGCATCCCATTCCTCAGGCATGTCAACTGCACCACTCAGCTTGGAGTCATCTGCAAACTTGTTGAGGGTGTACTTGATCCCACTGCCTATGTTGTTGATGAAGATATTAAACAGTACTGGTCCCAGTATGGACCCCTGAGGGACACGACTTGTCACCGATCTCCATCTGGACATTGAGCCATTGACCACTACCCTCTGAGTACCATCATCCAACCAATTCCTCACCCACTAAACAGTCCACCTATCAAACCCACATCTATCTTCATATTCAGAGAGGGGGCCCTATGTGAATCTTGTGACTTAATGGGAAGGTGTCCCTGACAGTTTTGTCTGACCCTGTCCTCTATGCAGTAAATAACCAAGTGTACCTTGCCATCCAATCCTGTTGAATCAGTTGCTTTTACTAACAAACTTTGTTAAATCGCAGTTTAATATCAGTAAATATATCACTGCTTCTCTCTTACGATTGACATGCATCACTGCCTCCATGACAAATGTGTATTTCATGATCGCAAATCCAGAAAAGCAATACTCATGCCCGTATAAAGCACATATACACTTACCCAAGATTCTCATCTTTACTAATGGACATGCATATGTCTTGGAAACAGGCCATATTTCCTAATATTCCCACACAGATTTCCTGAAAAGTCAAAACAGAGTATAATGAAGCAACTGTAACATAGTTCCCAATTTTATTTCCACAGCCATAAGACAAAAGTAAGAAAGGTTCAAAGATGTTTTCCAGTTTGATTTCCAAGTTCTTAGGACCCACCGATTTCAAGACAGATATACAGACTTTTTTCTACAGGATGCTATGAGACTAGCCTAAAATATACTCATGACAGGTACTACTCAAATATTTCAGTGTTGAGGTGTTCCATAAAAGCAAATACATCTTGAAATCAACTTTGCTTGCATATTCTATGTATACTGTTTTGAAGCTAATCTGGAATCCCTACTCTTAAAGCAATAAAGAGTCCTAAGAACAAAAATATCACCGTGTAAGTGCAATCCTCACAGATATTCACTTCCTCCCAAAAGAAAGGGGTCTTAATAAAAGCTTCCAGTAAAGCCCTAAAAAAAAGTAAAGTAATAATTTTCTGATTGCAGAGATTTAAAAAAAAAAAAAACAAAACACAAAACCAAAAAACACACAAAAAGCCCCAAACAAAACCAAAAGCAGTGCATCCCACTAAGATATCCATGCCTTGACAATCATTAAAAGAATGCACGCTCCTATAAATGGGACCATGAGAGCTCTGAAACACCTGTGGGTGACTGGTGCTAACACAGAATGTCTTGGGAATCTCTCACTTTCAGCGATTTTAAGTTGGAAATCAACCCTCACCACTCAAGGTTAACTTTTTTATTAACATCCTATTACCTCTGCTAAATTACAGCTGACTCTGTGGCTCTAGCAGCCACTATTTCAAGAAAGTGGCTGTGACAACCGATTTGCACTGACTTCCAAATTTTGGTTGTACTTTCAACAGACAAAGTACTGAACTTTCAAAGCCTTATGTGTCTCTAGTCATCTCCTGAAGTAAAGCTTCCCATAACTGCAGAGAAATGGGAGTTATACCAACACTGAATACCTTTCAAAACCCTGTCTTGAGCCCTAAATGCCAGTGCGCTGCGTAATACAAGCTTCAAAACAAAAGGGGAAGAAAAAAAATGCATTAAGTACTGGTGCCTAACAGTTCTCAACCACTAACATTACTTTTATAGGTCTAACTAAACAAATTCATGACTATTTCTGTTCAATAATCATGAAACAAGTAATGAGAAAAGCAAGCCAGTTGTATTGGGTTCGTCTGGCAGCAGAGGGGGCTGCAGAGGTAGCTTCTGTGAAAAGATGACGGAAGTTTCCCCCATGTCCAAAAGAGCCAATGCCAGACGGCTTCCAAGGCAGACTCACCATAGGCCAAAACCAAGCCAATCAGCGACGGTGGTAGTGCCCCTGTGATAACATATTTAAGAAGAGGGAAAAAACTGCTATACAACAGCAGCTGGAAGAGAGGAGTGAGAATATATGAGAGTAACAACTCTGCAGACACCAAGATCCCTGAAGAAGGAGGGGGAGGAGGTGCTCCAGGCACAGGAGGAAAGATTCCCCCCGCAGACCATGGTAAAGACCATGATGAGGCAGGCTGTCCCCCTGCAGACATGGAGGTTAGTGGTGGAGCAGATATGCACCCGCAGTCCATGGAGGACCCCATGCCAGAGCAGGTGGACGTGCCTGAAGGAGGTTGTGACCCCGGGGGAAGCCCACATCGGAGCAGGCTCCTGGCAGGACCTGTGGCCCTGTGGAGAGAGGAGTCCACTCAAGCAGGTTTTCTGGCAGGACCTGTGACCTTGCAGGGGACCCACGCTGGAGCAGCCTTGCTGCTGAAGGACTGCGCTCTGTGGAAGGGACCCACACTGGAGCACGCCTTGAAGAACTGCAGTCTGTGGGAAGGACCCATGTTACAGAAGTTTGTGAAGGACTGTCTCCCGTGGGAGGGACCCCACACTGGAGCAGGGGAAGTGTGAGAGGGAAGGAGCAGCAGAGGCAACGTGTGATGAACTGACCACAACCCCCATTCCCCATCCCCCTGTGCTACTCAGGGGGAGGAGGTAGAGAACTCGGGAGTAAGGTTAAACCTGGGAAGAAGGGAGGTGTTTTAAGATTTAGTTTTTACTTCTCATTATGCTACTCTGATTTGATTGGTAATAAATTAAACTAATTTCCTCAAGTAAAGTCTGTTTTGCCCATGACGGTAACTGGTGAATGATCTCTCCCTGTCCCTACCTTGACCCATGAACCTTTTGTTGTATTTTCTCTCCCCTGTCCAGTTGAGGAAGGGGAGTGACAGGGCGCCTTTGGTGGGCACCTGACGTCCAGACAAGGTCAACCCATCACAGCCAGACTTTAGTGTTTTTTTATAGCAAGCCTTAAAACTAGGTTCGGTAAACTTAGCCCTTCATCAATAATGACATATACCAGCTTCAGCATCCCTGAAATACTTACTGATTAGACCATATTAAAAACTCTGAAAAAAAGCATTTTAAAATTTTGTTTTGTGTTTTCCCCTCATTCCCCTAACCTATTCAAACATGCAACAGGAGGAGGAGGGAGGTATGTGCAAATGCATGTACAGAGCTATCTACTATTTCTGTTAACATGGGACAGTTTTTTGACAGCCCATACTTACAGTGAGGCGAGGGCATTTTGACTTAGCAAAAACTCCCATGAATATATCAGGGGCATTGAACTCCTGGAGAAATAAAGCAACATCCTGTGGAGAAAGTGAACAGAGAAGTAAATGGACTTCTACAATTTTTGAAAACAAAATCACACCTTTTCTCACAGCACAAGGACTGGATCAAAGAGATGTCAAACTCACTACAAGAGAACAGTTATTTCCCAACAATTAATACCAACAATCCTTGCTTTTCAATGAGAGAAGATCAGCAAGTCCGTATGGTGATTCAGGACACCAGTGATTTGCTATACAATGAGCCAAAAAGTCACATTTAGTTTCTTTTGCTCTCTATCTCAACAGAAGGTGAGAGATGCTAAATTAGAATTCAGCAAATACCAAATACAAGGGAAGGGATTACCATTAGCACTTAGAGCATACAAAAGAGTAAATTTCCTCCTCATATTACCACATTAAACCACAAGATTAGTCCTCTATTTGGGAGTAAAGGACTCATCTTCCATATTTATTTAAAATATCTAACAAAGAACCAGGAAATAATAATTAAAAAACAAACCCTCTTCCCTGAGAATTTGTTCCAGCATTTAAGCACATTGAGAAAAACACCAAAAGGTTATGTTAGATTTCCATTGTGAGTCTGTAGCTAAAGTTTAAAAGACGGTTTATCTATCAGAGAAAACTCTGCTTACAAGCAGGATGCATTACAATTGCTAGAGCAAAATATGCCTATTTAGAGGGAGCATCAATATTATGCCTCTAATCAAACTGCTAAAGATACAAGCTATGCACCTGAGTTAATTTCAGCTACAGCTAAAGTACTGTCTTATAATAACTCTGAGCTTTGGTTAAACTCCTGCACACAATACAGAAAATCAACAGGTGTGAATATATCGGCCTTCTATGAGAAGGTCACAACATCAATAGACAAGGGGAGAACAACTGATGTCATTTACCTGGACCCGAGCAAAGCCTTTGACACTGTCCTGCATGACATCCTGGTCTCCAAGCTGATAAAATATGGGTTTCATGGACTGACAATTCAGTGGATAAAGAACTGGCTTGACGGCCGCACCCAAAGAGTGGCTGTCAATGGGTCCATGTCCAAGTGGAGGCCAGTGACAAGTGAAGTCCCTCAAGGATCAGTACTGAGACCGGTCTTCTTTAACATCTTCGTCAGCAACATGGACAGTGGCATAGAGCGCACCCTCAGCAAGTTTGCCAACGACACCAAGCTGTGTGGGGTGGCAGACACGCTGGAGGGAAGGGATGCCATCCAGAGGGACCTTGACAGGCTGGAGAGGTGGGCCCATGCCAGCCTCATGAAGTTCAACAAGACCAAGTGCAAGGTCCTCCATCTGGGTCGGGGCAATCCCATGCACTGATATAGGCTGGGCAGCGACTGGCTTGAGAGCAGCCCTGAAGAAAAGGACTTGGGGGTGCTGGTGGATGAGAGGCTCAACATGAGCCGTCAGTGTGCACTAGCAGCCCAGAAAGCCAATCGTATGCTGGGCTGCATCAGGAGAAGTGTGGCCAGCAGGTCCAGGGAGGTGATTCTTCCCCTCTACTCCACTTTTGGGAGACCCCACCTGGAGTACTGCATCCAATTCTGGAGTCCCTACTACAAGAAAGATATGGACGTGCTGCAACATGTCCAGAGAAGGGCCACAAGGATGATCAGAGGGCTGGAGCACCTCTCCTATGAGGACAGACTGAGAGAGTTGGGGTTGTTCGGCCTAGAGAAGAGAAGGCTTCAGGGAGACCTTATAGTGGCCTACCAGTATCTTAAGGGGGCCTACAAGAAAGCTGGTGAGGGACTTTTTAGGATGTCGGGTAATGGTAGGACTAGAGGGAATGGATTAAAACTAGAGATGAGTCGATTCAGACTGGACGTTAGGAAGAAGTTCTTCACCATGAGGGTGGTAAAACACTGGAACAGGTTGCCCAGAGAGGTGGTGGAAGCCCCATCTCTGGAGGTGTTCAAGGCCAGGCTGGATGGGGCTCTGAGCAACCTGGTCTAGTGGGAGGTGTCCCTGCCCATGGCAGGGGGGTTGGAACTGGATGATCTTTAGGGTCCCTTCCAACCCTAATAATTCTATGATTCTGTGGCCTCATTTATGCCAGCTGACCCTAAGCAACAGCACCACACAATCCATTAGACACCTGGGGGAAGGTCTGGCAGTCCACTTTGTTTCTTTAACATTTACACACAGCTCTGCTTTATATCCTCAAACAGCAGCACAGCACTCAGGAGCCAGGATGCAACAGAGGGCCTGCTTTCACAAACTACTGCTGGGCCTAAGAGTGCACACAAAGTACTTGCTCGTCTTGAAAAGCAACCTTCATGATGCCAATTCACCACACCTGCTCTGCCTATGACTCACAGGACAGTCAGACAAACCAGAGAATAAGCAATACCGTCAAAATCAGAAAGCTGACCGAGCCCATTTAACTCGGTGTCTTCTCCCACTGCCAGGATTTTGAACAAACATGCCCAGCAACAGAGACAAGGCAGAAGCTGCCCAGAGCTGTGAACCACCCTCGACGTCTGACTGCCACACATCACTCCTACCTCATCCATCGACATGTCCCACACTTTGCAGATGTCGTTCTCCATCTCTTCATCCAGCTCTGTCTGGATTCCCTCGGGGCTCACGGTGGGCTCCGTCTTCTCGGGGCTAATGACCTGAGAGAACACCGGGGCGGGCGGGGGGGGATGGAAGGGCACAAGGGGGTACGTGAGCTACGGCCGAGAAACGCCATGAAACGCCAACAACGACCTATCGCTTCACTCATAGTTTAAAAAACCCCACACACACAACTAGGAAACCGGTGTGTCGCGTGTCCCCCCCGCCGCTAACGGCCGCACCGCACCCGCCAGGCGCCGACCGTTACCGGGCCCGCCGGCCTCTCCCCTCACGGCCTCCCCCGCTCCCCCAGGCCCGCACCTCGATGAGGCGGGTGAGGATGCTGAACAGCCAGTGCTTGCTGTACACCGTGTTCCCCACCGCGTCGCCGCCGCCCTCCTCCTCCGCCTCGCTGGAGGGCGGCGAGGGGTTACGGTCCATGCCGGCCCGCCGCCACCGCCGCCTCAACCGCGCCGGCGCCAACGAGGCGACGGCCAGAGCGGCCCCCGGGCGTCGCCCCACAGCGCCCCCTGCCGGGGCAGGGCGCCGGGAGGCCAGCGCAGGCCGCGCCGGGCCCGTAACGGCGGTCCGCGATCGCCACCGCCCCCTCCGCGGAAAGTAACCCCCGGGCTACCGGGGCAACAGAGGGGCCAGCGGAAACCCGAGCCCCTCGTCAGCGCCGGTGGCCCCCGTGGTGCCCTGAGACCGCCCCGCGGGGACGCGCGGAGGGAGCGCTCCCCTGGAAGGCAGCGCGGAGGCTTCAGACCCCGGCCCCAGCAGGAAAAAAGGCAGCGGCGAGCGGGAGCGGTTTTCGGGAGTATGTCTTTATTCGGCTGCACAGAGGAGGTGTAACACAGCAACAGAGGAGGCCTCCGCGGGGGCAGCGTCAGTATTTGCTGGGGAGGCCGGCAGGTCTGTAGCGGTTGGGGTCCCCGCCGCTTCTGCCCCAGGCGTTCGCCTCTTGGTCGGCCCGCGTGTCCTCGGCTCCTCGGCCGCTCACGTCGCTTTGCCATAGCTCCCGGGCGTCGCTAGCGGGGAGAAAAAGGGCCTCCTGAACTAACCAGCGTTTAACTCCACTCTGTGTTGGTTTCCTCACTCATGTAAAACTAGCTTTTTCACAGGACTGCTCAAAGGGAGATGCACGTATTCAGTCCCTGTCTGACAACCACAGTGGAATCCGGAACACAGTGGAACCCATAATTTTGTCAGGAAACAAACCATCAAGGAAGGCGAGTTCCCTACCAGGAAGATAATTCTTATAGGAAGAAATTCTTACAGTTCCTTACAGGAAGAAATTCTTTACTATGAGGGTGGTGAGACACTGGAACAGGTTGCCCGGAGGAGTTTTGGATGCCCCATCCCTAGAAGTGTTCAAGGCCAGGTTTGGACGGGGCTTTGAGCAACCTGGTCTAGTGGAAGGTGTCCATGGGCAGGGGGCTGGAACTAGATGATCTTTAGGGTCCCTTCCAACCCAAACCGTTCTATGATTCTGTCACCAGAAATGCAAAGTTAAGGAATCTGCCTTCTTGGGAGGACATGAAGAGAGGCTCACGCTCATGTGGGAGGAGAAGCACCATTGCTATAGAGACAGGCTGTTCTGACATTAACTGCTTCCCCTCCACTGTTGTCCCAGATCAGAAGCTGAGTACAAGTCAAAAAGGACTTCACTCTAACTGGACTGCTTGGATCCCTTGTAACTCCCTGTTAACAAGCCAAATATGCTCCATTACCTTATCACTTTAGCTGCCCAAGCACCGCCGGGTCCTCTTTGGGCAGCATCATAATTCCCGCGAGCATGGAAATACTTGTCAGCACCTATATAATTTGCCTCGCGCATGTCCTTGTATGCTCTCATCATATCCCATGCCCCTGAAGAAAGCAGAGAAACAGAGATGATGATGACTTTAAAGAGTCATCCCAGAAACAGTTAAGTACCATTTTAGCCAGGAGCTGAATAGCCCAAGGAGCAGTAACACAGAGAGGCACTTCACATTGGCCTTTGCATGGCGGTGTGCCCATGGAAAGGGCCTGCAGGGGCTGATCAAGGCCCTCTTCCTGCAGCAGAAACCAGCATGGTCCCTCGTGTGGAGCTGCGGACCTTCCAGCTCCGAGGACCGTGTCCATTGACTGCTGCTAACCTGTGCTCGGGGAGGGGTTTCTGGGAGAAAGGCCCATGGTAACAGCAGCTTACCTCCCATCGCATCCCAGGCAAATCGTATTGGTGATGTGTCAGCACTTGCACATAGAAGAGAGAGCAACACGAGGCAGACGAAGAGCTTCATGGTTCCCAGCCCAAGCCTGACACGGAGCTGTGAGACAACCAGAGAGATAAGCAGTTCTGGAGCACCTTCGAGACACTGCTGTCAGAGCATACATCACACCCCCAGCTGTGCCCAGGCAGCTGCCTCAGCGCTGGTGACTGGCCCTGGAACCTGCTTCTCCCCCCACAAGGACTGATGTGCTCCGTGTGATGACAAGCTCGGCTAAGAACTCTGCGACAGAGGCAGATGGACATGAGAAACTTGCATTTTAGCATTCCCTGCTGCTCCCATCATAAGTACAGAGAAGCCCCACATCCTAACACATTAGTCCTGTTCCCAAATACTGGCTGAAAACACTGCATATAGCTCACAAATTCGGAATATCACTCACCAGTGCAGAAAGGCAAAGCCACAGGAGATGGAGCTTGTCTTGTGTGCTCTCAGACTGAGAGGGTATTTATAAGCAATTCAAACCCCTCAGGAGAGGAAACTGGAAAGGATACCTATGGCCGGGAATTCCCCCCCACCACTCCACTTTCAACACAGAAAGCATTACGGTAACCCTGTCCTTGTCCGTACTGAAAGTTCATAGCTCCTCTTACACAATTTTTTAGAAAGTACGTGGTGCTTCTTCAGCTGTCCACGGGACTGTTTGCTCCTCATAACAAGCAGCCTGAGGAACTGCCTCAAAGACTGAAGTGTTCTCAGTGCTGTAAGTTTTACATATGCCTTAAGGGTGAGGCTTTTGTTTGGCTGTTGTGCCAGACAGGGCTCAGGGGAGAAGGTGCCTGATGGTCTGCACTGTACCTTGAAGCACAAGGCTGGGTCTGTGCCTGCACACAAGGAACCATCAGCTGTGCTACCAGAATGGCTGCAGGAACTGCTAAGTGAAATTCCCATGTGTGCTGGGATGACAAGGTGGATCCCAGAGTTGATGGAATGGAAAACGTGAAGTGTCCCTCTTAACTCCATTGCAAAGCAAACCGCATGCAGCTACGTCCCTGCTGATAACGCTTTGAGATAGCGCACACATGCCACCATAAGGAAGGCCTGAATGGTTCATTGTACCTTTGCTTGCTCTCACAGATCCTTCTTGAGGGACTTCCAGCCATCCTGCTGCAACACCAGCTCAGTGGGGCTCAAGCAGGCTGAACTAAGGAGAGGTTTTAATGCAGCAGTAAACATTTTACCTAAGGGGAAGTTCAGATCCATACAGCCACGAGTCTGCTAGATTTTAAGATTGATATATTTACTGTCAGGCCCTGACTACTGGTATGGTTCACAGTTTGAGCATCCACTGTGCTCTCTCTGCTTAGGAGCCTGCTTGCTTCCCTTAGTTAACAACTGACACAACTGTTTCCCCTGCAGAAAGCTCTTGGTTTTAGTGCAGTTGCACTGTAGAATGAACGTGTGGAATGTCTCCCCATTGTGTGGTCTCACACATGACTTACAAGCCTAAGAGAGCTTCTTCAAATTCTCCGCAGAAGAGGTATGTGTAGTTGCCCCATTCACAACTCTGTCATGTTGAACAATTAGCCGCTGGAGCTGAAGGGCAGAAGCATGAGGTAAAAGAGGTGCAAGAACAAACTGAGCTTATAAAGTGCTAGCTGCTAGCTTCCTTAGGCATCACTGGATTTCAAACAAGAATTTAGCTTAACAGAAGAAGAGGCATTTTCCAGACAGGCCTGGAGTGGCGGGACAGGTGTTCTCTAGCACTCTGTATCTCTGAGTGGAACAATTTGAGATGAGAATCTAAACCCTAACCCAGTGGACAAGGAAACCTTGCAAAAAGCAGGGGGACAGACATAATTTTGTCCCTTGTCACCTGCAAACTTGATGCTTAATAGTGTAACAGCTCAGTTTCTGCAGAGACTGGAGTGCTGTGTTTTGATGCAACTCTGTTCACGTCCTGTGATAACTTACGCTCTTACAGTACACATCAGCTCAAGTGCCTTCTCTGCTGGCTGCAAGTAGCCCTATCCGTCACCTTTTCAGTTTTGATTAAAAAATAAAAAAATACTGGGAAATTATTCCTGTAAATTGGGGTACAGGCTCACTAATGCATGTGCCATTTTGCCCAGGGACCCAGAACAGAGCATTGCCTTCAAAACTGACTTAAGGAACTTTACCCTACAAGAGCTCAGGAATTTTTGGACCACAGAAAATATTTCTGAGTCTTTCAATATGGTCTGATGTGTTTCACATTCTCTCCAAACCAGTTTTTTCTGCAAAGAGCACAAACATGAGGATAAGTGCAAGGTTCCAGAGGGGACCTTTAGAAGATCTTGGATTGCATCCCCTTGGCTTGTCTCCCACAAGGGGGGCAGCAGCAGTGACGACAATGCTGGAACTCCCTACAGTAACAGGTAAAGCAGCAGCTTTTGTTCCAGCAGGGAACAGCCTGACCACTGCTTTCCTGTATCCTCTTGGCCTGCTTTCTGGGTCACAGCCCTTGGCACAAAGAAACAAGCTGCAGCGAAAACTGTTGCTTTTGCAACAGAAATTGGAAAGCTGCCTCTGAGCATACAGAAGGGTTTGAATGGAGTATTTCTTTCTGGCCTAGCACTAAAACATGGGCTGCGTGTGCACACTGGGTAAACGTAACACATAGAGGCATAGTTTTCTGGGTTTGTACATTCTGCTACAGCTAAGATAAAAAGCAACCTCGAACTGCTTGCCTTTTAATTCTAAATATCTATAAATGCAAGCCACATTCTGCAAACATTCCACAATGTAGGCATTTTGCAATCTAAATAAATCTCAGAGTGATAAAGGGGACAAGGTGAATTCCCAGCTCAGGCACATTAATAGATGCAGTTATTCCTTATTCTGGGAAGTAACAGCATCTTATCTAAGTTTAGACTGGAAATAATTCACTTCAGGAGTTTCGCCATGCTGCTGTGTGGAATATTTACTGGCATTGGCCTCAAGCTCATAGATGTGTAGAACTACTGCAAACTTGGCCCCTCTTCAAGAAACAGATTGCATATGCAGACATTTATCTTAAAT